>CM070772.1:130897203-132295472 GCA_036346955.1 Dipus sagitta | reverse complement strand
AGAATAGGGCTATTCACAGCAGGCCCAAACTTGAAACCACTCCGTTGTCCATGCACAGTGCAATGGATACTGTGGTCTAGTCCCACAGAATATCACACCATAGCCATGAGAATGGATGAGTGCTCTAGAAAACACGGACTAACTTCACAGATGCAATATTGAGTGAAAGAAGACAGAGGCCAGGCAAGATCCATGCTCTGTAGTTTGTTTATGTAGAGCTCAGTGATAGAAAGGGTTGTTGGGGAAGATTGTAAGTGGGAGTCTGAGGGCCTTCACAAGTGCTGGTAACATTTTTTGACTTGTAGTTACAATCTTTGCTTTATGAAAATTCATTAAGTTAGTTGCTTACAAATTTATGTATTATCCTATAGTGTGGTTTGACAAGGGCACAGGGCAATTGGGATTCCCCCTTCCATTACTGTTTTGCTTGTAAACTGACATAGCCACTTTGGAAATGTCTGTCTGAACAAGTTCTCATGACTCAAGCCAAAAAAAAAAACAACGATTTGAGTAAAAGAAAAAAAAGCCTTTACATACAAAAAACACCAATTAAGTATTGCCATAGAAACAGCAAATATAACAAAACATGCCTTAAAATAGCTATAATAAAATAATGTTTAAAGTTGACGCCAAATATATTAGAAAGAGCTTAGCTTATCTATTGAAAGGAAAAAAAATGGAATCATCTGACAAAGCAAGACTGGACTATATGGTATATACAAGAAACACATCTGTAAGAAAACTAGCTCAAGAAAACTAAAGGGGGCTGAGGCAGTGGTTCAGTTAAAGGTACTTGCTTGCAAAGTCTGCCAGCCTGAGTTCAAATGCCCAGCCACCCATATAAAGCTAGGCAGGTGTTCATTTGTACCAGCAAGAGGCACTGGTATGTGTGTGCATGCATACAGTCATGCACACATGCACACACACAAATAAATAAATATCTTAAAAAGACTATAAGATGGACAAAGGTATAAAAGAAAATCCATAAACAAATATGATATCTGAAGTGAAATTGAATAAGTGAAAATCATTACAGAAATTAAGATAATATATAGATAATTTATAGCAATGAATGAAAAAAAAATAAACAAGGATAGCAATTCTTATTTAAGACAGAGTAAACTTGAACTTATAAGAGCATTAAATATGACAAAGAAGAAAGGAAATATAACCTGTGAAAAGTCTAGTTTGCAATAAAAATGTAATAGTTGTATATATCTATGCTTGTGTAAAACATAAACACAGGAGAGGAAGGAAATACAAACTACTTGGTTACAGGAGACATGAATTTACCACTCTCAATATGAAACAGTTATGTTTCCAACACTTAGTGAGCATTTTTACTTAGTGTCTCACTTGTGTACTGTGTAGGCCTAAACAACATAATAAAAAGACAAGTCATATGTCAAACACTACACCTTGATAATAAAAAAAACAAATATTTGTCTCAGGTATGCCTAAAACAGTCACAGAATGTAATTATGAATTTAATCATAAATAAAAATTTAGAGGGTTCCATCAAGTAAAAATATTATAATACTGATCATAAAGCAATAAAGCTAGAAATTAATGTAATGACTGCCCATAACCCCACCACTTGGGAGGTGGAGGTAGGAAGATCATGAGTTCACGGTCCACCTATGGTACCCATTACTTCCCAAGTTTTGTAGTCACTCAGTATCAGACCTGGGTGTCAGTGGACCTCAGTCTGAGCACTTAAGCTGCCACTTCATTATTTTACTTATATTCATTGAGTACTTACATGTGACGCATTGTGTGACCTGCTTGATATTAACCTAAAATGAAGAGGATCCTCTCCATTTTGGGGAGTTTCATTCTTGTGGGAAAGACTAGCAGGGAGAGAAGATAGCTCTAGCCCTGGGGACAGAGCCCATGCCCTGCTAGGATTGAGGCTGAAGTATGTGGAGGTACCAGAACAGAGGCCATGCTATTTCATGCCAGGGCTGGTGGAGTGTGCTCTGGCAACCACGGAACAATGTGATTTATTGGCCAGGTGACCCTGAGCAGGTCACTTCATGAAGCTGCCACTTTCTCATCTCATTGGGAATCCAGTGGAGACTGGAGCACATAACATCTGGCACATAGAAGGGTCCAATTAGTGTGGCTCCTACTGTTTATTTACTTGAAGCTAGTCAGGTTACACCCAGACATGGGTTATTGAGACCACATGCTGAGAAGACATTGACCAGCTGGCAGTGGCCTGGATACTACTGCATGTGAAGAGCAGCTAGTGGGGAAAAGAGAGCAGAGGGGGAACAGCAGAGCCTTCAGAGACTCTGCCCTGGTGCAGTGGTGCCCTTTGGTCCTTGATAACTAGGAAACAGGGCCTCCTCTCATGCCCCTCCAGACTGTTAAGGCAGACATAGCAGCCAGCTCAGAGTGTAGCAAGCCCCCATCACACAGAGGTCTGGCCAGTTCCCACTGCTCTGAGTGTCCCTGCTCATCACCTTGAACTTAGAACTTCTAGTTCCACCCTTGGGGAATCACCCAAAACACGGAGAAAATGTGTCAGCTCTCCAACTTCCAGCCAACTTCCCAGTTAAGTAATTTGTGGCTTTCTCTATATACAGGAGTCTTCTGAAAGCCTAAAAAAAAAGTCAGTCTTTAGGAAAGACCTTTAATCACATAGGAATTGCTTTTGCTATCAATAGTGAAACAAAATATGAAAGGATTTGTTTATAGCATGACATCAATGTTAAGGAAAATATGTGTTTGGAAGAAAGACTAAGATCGTGTGTGTTCTCGGTTCACTTGTTTTATATTCTTATGGACCTTCCAGATTTTCTGCAATGTGCATAAATTTTAGTTATAATTTCTACTAAGTAAAAGAAATATATGGTCGGGAGAAATTCATAGAATGTATAAAAGAAAGCATAACCCACAATCCTCCAGAGATTAGTGCAAACATCATCTCAGGAAACTCTCGTCATGTCCCAGTTTTCCTCATTCCAAGTCAGTGAAGAAGCATTTGTAGGGCCCTTAACCAGCACAAGGCTCCATATTAAACGCCTTCTTCCAAAAGAAGGTGGGGGTGTAGATGAGAAGCATCACAGCTGAACATGGCCTGACCTTTGTGGAGGGAAGGAGGCTGACTGGCCTGTGTAGCCCCAAGCATCGCACTAGAAAGTGGAGTATTCACTACAATTGTCCGATTCAAATTTTCCTAACCACAAAAATAACCAACCCACAACACACTTAGAGAAGGAGAGAAAATGTTACAAAACTCAGTGCAAAAAGATGGTGTAGGGATCTCCTCTGAGGGTCTTGATAGCTCCTTCTGGTTGGAAATCCCCAAAGCCCAACCGGGCTGAAAGACCTTCCCTAAGCGAATACCAAAGAAAGTGATAAAGTCAGGGAGGAGGAGCAAGGTTCTGTTGAAAATAGACCATCTGATGGGCTCTTGCAGAACCGCATATCAGAATCGCCCCCGATTGATTAAGTGCCAGGGACTTAATAAGCCCACAGCATAATGAATCGCTTCTCTGCCGGGAGGATTCATGAACATGGTTTCTGTAGCTCATTAGCTATTAAAATTATTAACAAATTAGTATTTTCTATTGAAAGTAGTTATGGGATTCATTATTTCCTCTTGAGCCAAGACTCTGCAGTTTACTCAGAGCATGAATTACCCCAAGCAGCCTAGGATTTCTAAATAGCCCTGGACCACGTTCACTGCCTTTGGCGCAACAAGCCATGCAGGGCTGAGGAGCTAGAGCTCTCTCTTACATAATTTACTGAGAACTTAATTGAGACTAATTATTGTCTCTCAGTCGCCTGCCTGGGAAACATCTGCCCTGCAGCTGCTGTGACTCTGTTTGCTCGGCATGTTTGAAGCTTTCTGTGAAGTGAAACAAAGGGCATGACTATTTTATTGTAGATTTATCCCACTGTAACTTTTTATAGGAAACTGCTGGTTGTTTTATTAGCCAGCAGTGTTAATACACGCTGTCTTTCTAGTGTGCTGGGGCCGAGATTTGGGGGATGCGTATGCTGCCTTGTGAGGCTGAACACTGAGGAAGAGGTGGGGTGTGTGGCTCAGACATGCATAGTGGGACAGGGGGATGACTTTGAACTGTTCCTTAATAGGCCTGCTGGGACTTGAGTCAATCCAGAAAGGGAAACTATATAGCAGGTTTGGTGTCCATGATCAATCCCTGGCATCTACACGTGAGAAACAAAGGCATAGGAGCCATCTACCTGCTTCACAGATAGAAAAACTGAACCCGGTAGATAAACAGCCAAGGCCAAAGAGGCAGATGGGGAGCCCAAAATAGACCTGGGACTCTTAAGTTCTGGGATTCTCCAGGCCATAGTAAAGTTAGGATGTTCTTGGGAGGGAGAATATCACTAAAACTGTTCCTGGAGCCTTAGATATGCTAGTGATGGAGAGGGTCACATCTAGGTCTTTGGAAGAGCCCTGGAGGAGCCGTATTTGGGGTGGTCAACTAAGGAACAAGGAAGGAGAGCCAGCCACTCCAGTGCCTCTGGATCAAGGAGCATCCAACAGTCCAACACAGGGGTGGGAGGGAGGAGGGAGGAATACCAGTGCACAACCAAGGCAAAGAAGCAAGGTTGTTGGCCCTTCCCATAACTTTCCTACTTAGTTTCCTTAGTCCAATGTCTTATAATCTTTCCATCCCTAAGAATGTCTGTAATCTTTGATGGAATGGTGAAGAACATGGGCTGAACTAAGGACTGAATTTCCAGCATAGGTTACGGCTGCCAGAATATGAGCCAGGGAGCCAATTAGAGTAAGGAGATAGGATGATTGAGACTGGGGCAGAGGTGCATGGAGGAGAGATAGCACATAGGGAGGCCACTTATAGAGCGTTGCAATACCCCAGGTAAGGTGGCTGTGGACATGGGGACAGAGAGACACCTTAGAAATCGCCTCTGAAAAAAACAAAAAGAAAAGAAATCCCCTCTGAGGGTTGGCTTGGTGGGACATATCAGTTGCTAGACATGGTAAAGAGAACAGTCCAAGCAGGGCCTCTTTTCCTGCATGTCTGAACTTTGGGGGGAAAGCATCCTACTGCATGATAGGAAGAAGAGAAAAGTTTGTCAACCACACACCCACTCGAAAGCACAGGCATGGTGGGATTCCCACTGTGTGGTCGACCGCCAGGTACCCAGGCTTGAACGTCCCATGGTGGAGAGTTGGGGCTTCTGTTTCCCGGCATCTGTGGGAACCACGATCTCTGTTACAGAATTAAGCCATGACAGCAAAAGAGCCCAAGGGGATGGTGGAGATGAGTAGGAGACGAGCAAGAGATGAGCAAAAGGCAGGGTGGCGATGAGTCCCATGCCCTCTTCGTCCCCAGAGATCTAGCTAGAAGCAGGCAAACATTCAGAAGTGGCTGTCAGTGTCACAGGTGTCAAGACTGTCACCCATACTAAGGTTCGATGTGACACGCTGGACTTACCCGTCACCCTTGGTCACCATGATTAGTGTAGAAGGTCAGCGCCAAATGCCAGCCACTGACTCAGGGCTGAGGTCTCTGGGCACCAGCTTTGTCCATATTGCTCCACCCTGGATGTCTTTCGCCCTGGGGTACTCTGTTCAAGTTCAGCATGGATGTGGTCTTTAGAAGTTGTGACCACCAAGGCCACTGCTCCTGATGCAATAGCACATGAGTAGGTACCTGGGATTTGAGCTAGATCAACGGGGCATCCCCTTGGGATTGTTGCCTGGGGTCTTTCTGGCTTATGGATACTCTTTGGCAGTCAGAACTGAGTGTGGGGCTCACAGCTACTGTGGTGAGGGAGGAGGAGTAGCAGAGCACATGTCTCTGGCTCGTACAATTGTGTGCTGCCACCCTTGCAGGGCAGCCAGCTCCCAGGCTGGTAGTGGTCGAGTCCTGCCTCCCCTCCTCCCAACACTGCAGCTGGGGTTGCCCTTCCTCGCAGCTCTACTTCCAGACAAAGCATTTCTGGCACACTCCAGCTCCTGAGAATTCCCCCTAGGAACGTTTTTCTGAGTCTTGTGAAATTCGGAGCCTTCTCATAGCCAAAGCGGGGCAGCCACAGGGCAGAATGCTAAGGAGGTCTGCCTGCATGTTTTCACGTTGAATAATTTTGTGGGGCTGGGCAGCAATGAAGACTGAGCGGGACTCCTGCTGGTGTTAATCAGGCCGGGAGTGTTGTCTGCAGCTCTCTGGATTTGGGGCTTTGGTGTTCGTTTCTGTTGGGCATCCTTCAGCTGGGTGTCCTGGGAAAACCATGTCACATCATTAATCTGGATTCCCCCCCTCCCCCCGGCAGTCGTCTCAGAGCATAATGCTTGGAGCTAACCTGTTAAGCCAACCCCAAAACGAAGTAGCATGTGTGTGCCATAGGAACTGGGGATCAAAGCCAAGAAGAAAGCCATGGGGGGGGGGGCAGATGGTAAGCAAATGGCACCCTGCCCTCTTCGGATGAGGACTGGAGTCGATTCACTTCTGGTCATCTGAGGTTGGGTCAGAAGCTCCACAAACCACTGCCAACATGGGATATTAAAGTGTAAAGTCCTCGCCTGGAGGCCGCAGGGCCAAATTCCTCAGCAGACACTGCTTGGCCCACACAGGCGTCTGAAGGTTTTAGAGTTCATTGCCAACATTTTAAAATCAGAAGAAAGCTGGATGGCTCAGCTTTGCATGTTAAAAATGAGAGGGGCAACACTCAACCACATGGCCACAGTGGGCCCGAGCCTGGCTGCTACCCCCTGCAGATGAGGAGGGTCTGCTGGGCCAGCTTGCCAAGAAGAACTTGCATTAATGGACAAATCTGGTTTGGTCACACTTTTTAGTGTCACCTGTCTGGTGGGTTGTTGTTTGTTTGTTTGTTTGTTTGTTTAATCCTCCTAGTGTGTACTGAGGGTGGCTATTTTCATGTTTAGGGAGTATGCCTGTTTTTTCTGTGATTTATTCTCCAGTTTTTGCCTGTCTGTCATCTGACTGGGTCATTTGTCATTTCCTAATTGGCCCGCATATTCAGCATTACAAAGGAAGGGAACCGATGCATACCATGGCACCAATGAACCCTTACGACTTCATGCCAAGGAAAATGAGCCAGTCACAGGAAGACAAATACCTCGTGCTGCTTCTATGAGGTACCTGTAGTGGGGCCCTCAGAGGTGCTGACGGTCGGGCAGTGGTTGCCAGGGTAGGGAGTGATTGTTTAAGGGGTGCAGGTGCGGTTGGAGAAGATGGAAAGTTTAGGACAGTGCTGCTGCTGCTGCTGACCATTGAACAGTATTGTGAATTTACTGTGGAACTATGTACTTAAAGTGGTTAAAGTGGTAAATTTCATATTGTGTACATTTTACTACCGCATAGCCAACATACCCACGTTGTAGGAGGCCACTTCACGCCAGCTTGGATGCATATAACCAAAAAAGGCAGTGGCAGTTTTTGTAAGAGAGAACAGAGTTCAGAGCCTCCAGACCCTGCTGGTGGAAAGGTAAAATGTCGCAGTTGCTTTACAGAGCAGTCTGGCATTCCTCAGGTTGAAAAGTACAGAATTACCAAACGATGCAGTAATTCTACTCCTAGGTATATACCCAAGAAGAATGTGAACACATGTCCACACAAAACTTAAACATAAATCTTCATTGTAGAATTATTTATAATGTCTGTGTGGAAGTATCCAAATTTCTCAATTGATCAATAAATGAATAAGTAAAATGTAGTATACCCACACAATGGAATATTATTTGGTAAGAAAAAGGAATAAAATACATGAATGTGGTGCAACCTGGATGAACCTTAAAAACATATATTAACTGAAAGAAAGAACCACATATTATATGATTCCAGTTGAATGAAATTTCTAGAACAGGAAAATCTGTAGAATTCAAGAGTAGATTAGTGACTGCCTAGGACTGGGAGGGGTATATGAGCATATGTGGATTGGAAATGATGGCTAAGGAGTATGAGTTGCTTTTGGAGGTAAAAAAAATTCTCTAAGATTAGAGTTTGGTGTTGGTATGATAACTCTGGAAATGTTGAATTATACTCTTTAAAGGGGGAACTGCATGTGAACTCTAAACCTTAATGAAACTGCTAAAAAGTGGCTCTGCTACTCACTAATATGTGGCCTTGAGCTAGCTACTAAGTTTCATTGTGCTTGTTTCCTCACCTGTAACATGGGTCTGCATAGAATCATTCCTGAATTGGATCACAGAAAGTGTTCAGAAGAAAGCTCTCAAAAAGGGCCAGCTCACTGGGCGTGGGGGCGCATGCCTTTAATCGCCGTGAGTTCGAGGCCACCCTGAGAATACAGAGTGAATTCCAGGTCAGCCTAGGCTAGAGTGAGACCCTACCTCGAAAAACCAAAAAGAAAAAGAAAAAAAAGGCCATCTGGATTTATAACTAGAAAGAATTATGTGAGAACCCTTCCCATTAACAAATATTCTTCCCTCCTCCTTCCCTCATTCCTTCCCCCTTCCTTCTCTGCTATCTTCCCCCTCCTTCTTTTCCCTCTTTCTGTGCTTTCTTTTCCTCCCTCTCTAATCATAATGGTCCAAGGGCCTTTTTTTTTTTTTTTTTTTTTTTTGAGGTAGATTCTTTAACCCAGACTGACCTGCAATTCACTATGTCGTCTCAAGCTGGCCTCGAACTCACAGCAGTCCACCCAAAATGGTCTCCCAAATGTTGGGATTAAAGGTATGTGCCACCCACCACACCTGGCTCGAGGGCCTCTTTAAGAAGACATAGAAAGGTCTCAGATCCTAGAAAATTTCAGGGTCACGAGGATGTAAGTGTGTTTTGTTAAGTCAGAACTCAAGGCTGAAGTTATTTCTCTCAGTAGTCCTCATCAGTCACCATACCAAGATGCACTCCATGCCTCGTGCCTCGCGGGGCCACTTTGTAAGCAGAAATACCTACTTCCAGGAAAGCTCATATTTGCAGACCAGCAGGATGCTCTTTGGATTCTCATTTCCTCTTTGAAAAAACAAATATGTGAATAATATTACTTTTCAGAGAAATGCATAAGAGAACTCACAATTCTCGAGTTTTAACTGGATAGAGCCAGAGGTGAAGCCTCAGGTATGGCTGTAAAGGGACCTCGCTGGCTCCCAGGGAGAACATCACAGCGCGCTCCTTAGGTCACCCTCGCACCTCCTCACCCCGTCTTCTTCAACACAGCTGTTCAATAAAAGCAGCCTTGTGTCTTCTGAGCCTATAAATGGCACATGTGAAAGCCGTGTTCTGGTCGTTCTCAGCACAGAGGAGCTGGCTGCGGTCCAGGGGAACTGGGTCCTGAACAGATGGGAGGATCTGAGCTGCCCAGGTTCCTCACACTGTTGGCTGCGGTTAGACCGAGAGGATGGGCTCTTAGCAGGTCAGACTCTGCCCATCCTCTCTGCCACACCCACAACACACATGGTGAGCGAAGGCTCAGGTGTCCTAGACAAGCCTTGCTGCCCACAGGAAGACTGGACATTCACACCAAGGGACGGCAGGGGAAGTGAGAGGAGCCTTCACCCCCCACAACCTTGCCTGTGCTAGGCATTCTTCCAGATGCTTCACTGGCTGTGTGTTTGTTATCTGGGCCTCACAAACATGCATGCGGCTCTGCCACTGCCTCATGCGCTGAGGAACCTGGAGCTCAGAGAAGGTAACTGGGTTCCAGGATTCAGCCCTCACACAGAGGCCCCATACCTGCCCCTCCTGTCTGAGACATGCAAATGTATTATTAGTAACCAGAAATAATTGATTTCAGGTGACCTTGCCCATCTCTGTTTTGCTTTAGGTGGCCATGTAGACTGCCCATTCCGTAGGGCTGTGGAGAACCACAGCTCCTCATATGAGCCAATGCCTCCATTGTCACTAACATTCAGACCCGTGGCATGACAGATGTCACTTAGAGAAGGAAGGGTTGATTTTGACTCCTAGTTTGAGGATCCATCATGGCAAGGAAGGCATGGCACAAGGAGTGTGGGTCTGCTGGTCACATTGTGTTGTCTGTAGTCAGGAAGCAGAGAGAGGAGAATGCTGCTACTGAAGTTGTCTCTTTCTTTTCAGCCCAGGACTCTTGCCTGGATGGTGCCTCTCACATCCAGAGTGGGTCTGCCTTCATCAATGAAACCTTTCTAGAAAAACCCTCAGACATGCCCAGTGGTGTGTCTCCTAGGTTACTCTAAATTTCATTGAGTTTAAAAAGTGAAGATAAGCCGGGCGTGGTGGCACATGTCTTTAATCCCAGCACTGAGGAGGCAGAGGTAGGAAGATTGCCATGAGTTCAAGACCAGCCTGAGACTACATAGAGAATTCCAGGTCAGACTGGGCCAGAGTGAGGCCCTACCTCGGAAAACCAAAAAAAAAAAAAAAAAAAAAGTGAAGATACCTATCACAGGAGAGGTCATCACAGTCAATATACCAACAAGCCTATGAGGTGGGAACTATGACCAACACTTTATAAAGAAGGAAATTGAAGCTTGGTGTGGTAATTTGAATAGATGGCACCCAATATATTCAGGATTTTATTAAAGTTTATAACTTAGATCTATAGCCACCTGGCTGGAGGAGGTGTGACTGGGTGGATCTTAGGGTCCATCCCTAGAGTGTGGTGGTGAATTTGGAACTGAAGTCTGAAGATACAGAAAGTGCCTGAATTCTGCTTGCGGTTCCTAAGTGTGCTTGCTAATAGTGGTGGTGTGGATTTGGGGTTTTGGCTTCTGACTTTTCTCTCTCTGCTTGGACCTGTGAAAGCAGGCCAGCTTCTTCTGCCATTATAGAATTTCCCCTATATCTGTAAGCTTCAATAAATATCCCTTCCTCCACAACTGTGCCTAGTTTAGAAGTTCATCTCAGCAATGTGAGGCTGTTTACCACACTTGGGTACAGGCTTCCCGAGTCACATAGCTGGCAAGTTGGTATAGTGAGGCTCTGAGTTCCGGTCTATGTGACCCCAGGACCACATGAGAATTTGAGAATGTATGTGATGAAGTTGTTCAAGTATACCCTGGATGGAAAGATGCTTATGTGGCTAAAAAAAGAGTCCAGGCTGTAACTCCAGCTTCTTGGCAGGATGAGGGAGGATGACAAGTTCGAGACCAGCCTGGGCTATATTGCAAGACTTTATGTGTAGCTCAATAGTAGAGTGGTTGTCCACTTGCACAAAACCTTTGCTTCAATACTTAGTAGTGAAAAAAAAATGGCCCAGGTTTGGGGCACAGAAGCTAGACAGACACACACACACAACCCCTAATGACCAGTGGGCCTTTGTCCAGTCTTATTATCACTCCAGGCCAGTGTCTATTGCTCTATAATGGGACCTCCTGCATCCTACACCTGTAAATTCCAATGGGTGTGACAGGCTGGCAAGTAGAAAGAGCCTGGGTATATATGGGAAACAGTGACCCCCTGTATTCATCCCAGCCCTAACGATTGGCAAATGTGTGAACTGTTTCTCTTAAACCTGCTCATTGACAAGGGATTGCTTGCATCTATCTAGCTTACCAAACCAAATGCCCTGCGGCATCCTGGGATGGGAAGGAACACGATCACTGTGCAGGCCAGATTCTTTTCAAAGTACCATAACCAGTAGCCCCAAGGCTATTTCCAGTCCCATACAGGGGCAGCAGCTGAGGCCAGTTCTGCTCTACTTACTCCTTACCTCCTTACACTTACTAGACCCAGGTCTCTGTCCCCTGCTGACCGACCCATGTCCTGGAGATGGACTTTGATGGATCATTGGTACCGCTGCTTGCTCCATGATGACTGTTCCCTGAGGGCCAGGTGGCCCTTCTAGACAGTCACTGCACGGAGGAACTAAGGTTGTGAGATGGGTTGGATTGTAGCCTCTAAGAAATAATGTCAATGTCATAACACCCAAGGCCCCAGAATGTGATCTTATTTGGAAATAAGGTCGTTATAAATGTAATTATGAAGAGGTCACACTGAAATAGGGTGAGGTCCTAATCCAGTGTGACTGGCGCCCTTGTAAGAAGGCAGAGGATAAAGGACACAGACATACCTGGAGAATGCCTTGTGAAGATAAATACAGAAACTAAGTGATGTTTCTACAGACCAGAAAGTACCAAGGTTTGCTAGCCCATGCCAGAACATAGGTGTTGCAGTCAGGTTCGCATTGCTGGTAGAAATCACCCAACCAAGAGCAGCTAGTGTGAAAAAGAGGTTTATTTTAACTTATTATTTAACTTACAGGCTAGAGGGGGGAAGCTCCATGATGGCAGGGAAAACGATGGCATGAGCAGAGGGTGGACATCACCCCTGGCCAACATCAGGTGGACCATAGCAACAGGAGAGTGTGCCAAACACTGGCATGGGGAAACTGGCCATAACACCATAAGCCTGCTCCCAACGATACACCACCTCCAGGCAATTTCCAACTGCCATCAGCTGGAGAACCTAGCATCCAGAACGCCTAAGTTTATGGGGGACACCTGAATCAAACCACCACAATAGGAGAGAGACACAGAGAAGACTTGTTACCAGACTGAACCAACCCCAGTGATATGCAGATTTGGAACTTCTAGCTCCCAGAACATTGAGAACTTAAGTATCTATAACTTGCAGCCACCCAGGTTGCAGAACTTTTTGTTAGCACTCCTCAATAGGCTGCGAATAAGCTGCCCACAGAGAGGTTATCCTGGACAGTCTGGGTGGGTCTAGTGCAATCATGGGAGTCCATGAAAGCAGAAGATAAGGGAGAAAGAGAGGTGTGGATGATCAAGACCTGGCCTGGTAATGCTGCCGAAGCAGTGACTGATCAGAAAAATGAAAACTACAACGGGGGCATTGGGAAAACCTGCAGCTCCGAAAACCAGTACAAGAAAAGGGTAGAATTTAGTCCAGTGACTTTCATGTTTTCAGAGGAGCACCCAGTACTGAGGTGGGAAGCTCACTCGCTGCCTGGCCGTACCTCAGCACCCATAAGGAGATGGACACACCAACCATGGCTGAGGACACCCTGCTGATGTGGGCTGCATGCTGTGCAAAGCTGCTTATGGGCAGTGTGTCCCTGTTCTCGCCACCATACTCCTGTCATTGTCATCTTTGTCCCTCCTGCAACCAGGGTGCATCCAACAAGAGGGGCTTTACTAGCTGGGACTGATGGGGGAAAGTGGTTGGCACCACCCAGTGTCCTCTCAAAGGGTCTTGAGACTGCTACAGATGTTTCTAAGCAGTGGGGTGGCATGCCATGATGTGGTTTCACACCAGGTGTCCCTGGAGACTGTTTTAACTAACAGGAGACTGGGATGGCTATCCAAGATGGCCATCTGTAGCTGGAGATGCTTTGGCCTGAGAGCTTAGAATATTTGAGGAAGGACAAGAGAGGGGGCTAAGCTTGCTGCTCACCCACAGGGCAGACAGGAGAGAGTTCTTTACTCAAAAGGGAATTCTCAGCCCCATTTGGGTCATGAGGCATCACAATTCCCAACATGCTCAGCTGCTTTCTAACACCGTGAGGCCAACAGACATTTACAGATCATTGAAGCACAGATCAGTTACGAATTCCACCTTCAACAGCCTCCATCTCCCCATGGTCCACAAAAGGCCATGTTCAAGAGTTATTGTCTCCCCTCTGGAGGGTCCACAGTCTCTAGAAGGAAGGCAAGAAGAACCTGATCCTTGTATAATTATGCAGGGACTAGAAAGGCCTTTGTCACAAACTGTATCAGTCAGCTAGAGCTAAAGTAACAAACAGTTCTAACATGGTGGTGCCTCATAAACAGTGTCAGGCTCTAGTGGCAAAATGCAGAAAATAGAATCAGAGTCAATTTTATAACCACATTCAAAGCTTCTACTGGGATGTGGCCAGATTCATGTCCACTCACACCCCATTGAATAAAGCACATACTATGACAACATGTGGGATATATAATCCCCCTACAGGGAGGTTGTAAGCAGCTGGGAACAGTAACAATCTGCCAAAGGAGTGTTGTATGAAAAAAGCTTCTGTACTGAAGAGACCAATGAACCAGAGTGACTTGGGTCACTTGCTCTGCTCTGAAGCTCTGGAATTATTTCCAGAGTTGTTGACAAAGTTCCCGGAGTCCCTTCCCTCCCACCACAGGTCCATGATCCTTCTAGAGTCTTCCAGTAGGGTAGGAGACCAGGCTAACCCCCCACCCTCGGTTATTTTCTTATTGTCTTTTCTCCCTCTGAGCAGGTGGGTGGCAGGCCAGTGGAGCCCCTGCTCGGCAACCTGTGAGAAGGGCATCCAGCATCGGGAGGTGACCTGCATGTACCAGTTGCAGAATGGCACACATGTCACCACTCGGCCCCTCTACTGCCTGGAGCCCCGGCCAACACCAGTGCAGAGCTGTGAAGGGCAGGACTGCCTGTCCATCTGGGAGGCATCAGAGTGGTCAGAGGTGGGTACCTGGGCTTGTCAGTGAGGCTGAGGTCACCGTGAGTGTCATGGGGACTCCAGTGTGGTAACTTCCACTCCAGATTGGTGACATATCCCCAGGTACCACAAACCTTGCCCACCCCTAGGTCAGCTGACAGATGTGTTCCAGCTCCTCATCTCCTAAATCCCATCTCAGATAATAACATGGCTGAAAACAAACATAAATAACATGTTTTGGTGATATATATGTTGACACTACTATGAAGGTACTATTTGATTCCATTTCTTATGACAATCCCCACCTAAGAATGAGACAATCATTGACCTTCTAATTCTTCTTTGAGAATGTTGAACTGTAGTGTGGTCAAGTTAAGTATTTGGTTTCAATGATTTTAATATCATAGCAGACTTTATAGGTTATAGGAGTCAGATGTTAGGAGGGACAGCTTTTGGTATGCCAGTCAGTTACAAATCTCACTCAATGAAACATTTGATACTAAGTCCTGAGTTTTAAGTTTGAAGGCAAGTCCTGGAAATATCATTTTATCTTCAATGCTGTCACCTTTCAAAGCTTTACATTGACTTTGCATTAAGCACTGTGATTATTTGGCTGTAAAACAAACCAAAATAGCCCAATCAAGGGGCTAGCTTCTCTTAGGTCTTCCACCAAACATGGTCTAGGAAACTTAAAGAGGTTAGATCCAAGACACTCTTCAGTATGGAAAATATTTTTAAAGTTCTCTTTGATTGCCAAGCAGTCAGAATTACTTTAAATAAAAATTTTTGATGAACAAAGAGTCTGCTATTGGCTGCTCTAAAGCTGAGCTTAATTTTCAGGTAAATCTTGAAATGTACCCACTTAAAGACCTAAGTCTGGGGCTGGAGAGATGGCTCAGTGATTAAAGGTGCTTGCTTGTCTGACAGCCTGGTTTCAGTTCCCCAGTACCCACATAAAGCCAGATGCACAAAGTGGCAGATGCATCTGAAGTTCATTTGCAGTGGCTACAGGCCTTGGCATGCCCCTACTCTCACTATCTACCTATCTGTCTGTCTGTCTGTCTATCTATCTATCTTATATATCACTGTCTCTCAAATATATAAATAAAATGTGTTTTTCAAAAACACCTAGGGCCTTAACCTCCCTTTTGTGATACTTTTAGGGAAAGGAGAGAGTTTAAAATGTACTCATTTTTTTCTTTATACATCTACTTAGACCTCTAAGTATATCACACAAGGGATTTCTTTTATACTTGCTCAGAGAAGGAGGTAGAGACAGGTGGAAAAAAATTTCCTCTCCCTCACCCCAGGTAAACTTTAGGGTCTTGACCAGTGATTCTTGATCCAAATAAGATTTATATTTTACTCAGAGCAAAATCCCAAATTTTCCACTTAAACTTTTCCTTGTGAGAAAAAAATAACCATCCTTACCAAATAAGCCACACATTTCAATTCTGATTAGAACATTGAAGATCATCATATTTGGGAAATGAGAGATAACCAGAGCAAGATTTAAAGCAATTCCTCTATGACCATATCTGTGCATATACCCAGTCCTGATCCTAACCCAGCGTCCAAACTGCTTAGTCTAATGCTTCTCTCTTTTTAAAATGTTTTCATCTATAGTTATTTGCTTTTAATGCTTCTCTTTTAACATTGACCTTGGAATCAAATCATTGTCCTTCTGGTCCTTGTGCCTGGACCTGGCGTGCATTTTCTCATGGAAGAGTTTTTATTAACATGATAGTTTTTATTTACTCAGTAGTACTGGTCGCTCTTGTTACCTACCTCATCCCCAGCTTTAGAGGAAGGAGGATCAAATATAAAATACAGAAGGAAGAAAAAGGTATCACAAGTGAGCCCTACAAAGAGAGACTGAGCTTCGCTCTCCTAGGTCCCTTCAAAGGCAGCATCAGCCCACATCGGCCCTTCCCAGGGTAAAAACCTCAAGTAACGGGCTGTCACTCAAAGAGAACAGAGCCAGGGCCTAGCAAAACAGCTGAGCAAGTCACTAATTGAAGTTCTAGGGAGAGGAGAAGGAGTACAGAGTGGACCACAACCAGACATGGTGGCTTAGACTTCTAGTTGTCAATGAGCCAGTCCTAGGGATCCTAGGGATGCGGGTGCCTGGAGGAAGCCCACGTCAAGCGCTAAATGATCAGGAAATATTTCCACGTGGAGAAACAGGGACAGTTCTTGAGTGCAGTGACCTGGGGCTCCAGTGTTTAAAGCCTGCTGTGGACCGGTCTCTCACATCTAGAGTCACTTTAAACAAATCCTTTTCCAGTGCCACACACAGGACCAAGCACATATGCTTCCCCACATGACCTCACAGTCAGTTCTGAGGCACATGTGTGTATGTGAAACAAGCCAGTCAAGAGTCAGTATTCCACAGGAAGCACAGTTGACAGAAGAAAGCCAGGTAACATTTTAGGACAAACGTTAATAACAGAGATATCAAGAATAGTGTTTGTCCTTTATATATGTGGGCGTTTGTTTGTTTTTTGGTTTTGGTTTTGATTCTTTGAGGCAAGGTCTCACTCTGGAATTCATTATGTAGTCCCAGAGTGGCCTCGAATTCATGGCAATCTACCTACCTCTGCCTCCTGAGTGCTGGGATTACAGGTGTGAACCACCACACCTGGTTTATGCATGTGCTTTCAGTAAACACAATGGAACTTTTAAAAAAGTTGAACTTGTAGCTCAAAAAAGTCATTCTGGTATCTTTTGGTCAGTTGAATGAGTATGAACTCTGCTTGACAGAACAGTCTTCAGCCATCCATCTTTTTCCAGTTATGTGTTTAGAGACAAAACTTTTCAGGAAGTCACACACTGGTCCACACACAGCAGATCAGAAGTGAGCTCTGTGCAGACCTGCTTCTGTTCCCTAGCCAGGGCCTGCAGACCATATCCTCTCTGCTCGCTGGTCAACTCATCACCCTTGTCAGTTAGGTCCTCCCCAAGGTGACAGGTCCTCTCTGCTGGGCTTCCTTCTGCTTTATCTCTGGAGGGACGTTACGTGCCCGCACCAGCCAGTGCACCATCTCTCTCCACAGCGGAACAGTTAGGAAGGAGAGTCAAGACACATCCCAGAGCACCTTTGTCTGATGCTCAACATGCCTCTGTGCTGCCTGAGTACGCGGCAGTCTTGAGCCCTTGAGGGCTTGAACATCGTGTGTCTTCATGTGTCACCTCCCCACACTGGCTCTTGCCATGTCTCCCAGGCAGTAAGTAAACTGCCCCATGGAGCATTGCCATGTCACCATTCTTGGCATCCACACTGAAACTGCACTTGAGTGCTTGCCTCTGCCTTACAAGAAAGGCCAATGGCTTGTCTGTTGCCTCTTTCTCTCCTGATCAAGGTCTTTGCCTTGTGTACCTGGAGGCCAGCTGGCTCTGGCCCTTTGCTGTGAGAGCCTCAACTTACTCCAGCTGGCCCCTGGCCCCTGTTCCTTCTGCCAGCCTATGCCTATTCGACCTTTGAATTGGTGCCCTGCATTGGTCTTTTGGACCTGATGACTGGCCATTAAATTCCATTCTCCTCATTTGACTCCATGGGCATCCCAATTTCTTCTTACTAACTCCTCTGCCCCTGACTTATCACCAGCCACCTGGCATGGGTCCTATGAGAGAAGGAAAGTACTGAAGGCCCTGAGTATTTTTTTTAATTTTTTGTTTATTTTTATTTATTTGAGAGCAACAGACAGAAAGAGAGAGAGAAGCAGATAGAGAGAGAGAGAATGGGCGCGCCAGGGCCTACAGCCACTGCAAACGAACTCCAGATGCGTGCGCCCCCTTGTGCATCTGGCTAACGTGGGTCCTGAAGAATCGAGCCTCGAACTTGGGTCCTCAGGCTTCACAGGCAAGTGCTTAACCGCTAAGCCATCTCTCCAGCCCGGCCCTGAGTATTTTGAGGACAGATATATAACAAATTCATGTCTATATCCCCACTCATCCCTGCTCTGGTTCTGACACACAGTAGAAACTTTAGAGTTGTTAATGAACTTGAACTGAATTAGAGTTGATTAAATATCTACCTGGTGTCTCGTAGTGTTCTTCCAACTGTGGCAAAGGGACACAGAAACGGACTGTGACATGCACCAATTCACAAGGAAAATGTGATGTGTCCACGAGGCCGAAAGCTGAGGAGGGGTGTGAGGACTACTCAGGCTGCTATGAGTGGAAGACTGGAGATTGGTCTAAGGTGAGAGCAGCATGCTGGATTTTCATCCCACTGTGGCAGTGTAGGAGATCTTGGGTCAGGAGCTCAGCTTCTGGGATGAGCCCCAATTCTACCAGGTGGTCCCAGTCTATAAGGCAAAATCACTTTCCTTCCCAACTTCCCAGCACTGCACCCATGGTAGATCCTGCATGTGCCCTCGCTGCTCTTCCCACCAGCAGTATCATCACTGCTCCCTGGCCTTTGCTTGGAGCCTCCCATCACTTCATGTGCATTTGGAAGGAGAGAGTTCAGCCTATAGTGTACTGTTCCTCACCAGTCTGGCTGTCTTTTGTAGTATGCTAGCTGTGCTCCAGCATCCTGCCTTACACCTAAGCTCACAGCCTCCTAGCATGAGGCGTTCATAAATATGTGGGGCTGGCTTGAGGCAGACACATAGGGCTATTTGGGTCACCCTCACTGCCTGCATTTTAAGGGCCTATGAGAGCATTCATTTCTTAGACAAGGGGCTAGTGGTTGCAGGGGGACATGAAGCGAGAATCCTTGGAGATGTCACTGACCTGTGGAGTCACCAGCAGAACACAGGGAAGGGTCAGTGGCAACTGAATGTTTTGCTTTGTTTTTTCCTTTTTTCTTTATTTGTTAGAGAAAGAGGCAGAGAGAGAGAGAGAGAGAGCGTGAATATGACTGGGCATGCTAGGGCTCCTAGCCACTGCAAACAAACTCCAGATGCATGTGCCACCATTTGCATCTGGCTTACATGGGTACTGGGGAATCATTCAAACCTGGGTCCTTAGGTTTCACAGGCAAGTGCCTTAACCATTAAACCATCTCTCCAGCCCCGAATGTCTTTCTGAGTGAAGAGGTTCTGTGATGTTTGACCCGTGAGAGAATTAACTGATTCCTATTTCCTAAGGACTGAGGTCAGCATAAGAACCATTCAGAGGGGGCTGGAGAGATGCCTCAGCGGTTAAGGTGCCTGCCTGCAAAGCCTAAGGACCCATGTTTGACTCTTCAGGTCCCATGTAAGCCAGATGCACAAGGTGACACAAGCATGCAAGGTCACACATGCACACAAGGTGGCACACGTGGCTGGAGTTCAGTTACAGTGGCTGGAGGCCCTGGTGTGCCAATTCTTTCTCTCTTGCATTAAAAAAAAAAGGCCAGTCTGTTGGCTTGCCTCAAAAAAAAAAAAAAGAAAAAAAAAGAAAAGAAAAGAAAAGAAAAAAGAACCATTCAGAGGGATGGGAAGATGGCTCAGTCAATAAAGCCCTTGCCTCACAATCATGAGGGCCTGATTCATTCCTCAGCATCCATATCAATGCCAGGCATGCATCTATGAATAATCCCAGTGCTAGGGAGGTGGAAACAGACAGATCCCCAAGGCAATCTGGCTAGCTACACTATGCAGATCACTGAGCTCTGGTTTTAGTGAGAGACCCTATCCCAATGAATAAGGTGGAAAACAATAGAGGAAGACAACTCATGTTGGTCTCTGGCCTCCACATGCATGCAGCCACACACTTTAAAACACACGTGCACATTGTGCATATACACAGGCAAAAGAAAAGAGAGAGAGAGAGAGAAATTCACCCAGCAGGTTGTCTTTAGACCCCTGAGCAACTTCCCCAGTGTGTCTTGAAAGCAGAGAGTGGGTTTGTTTCCTAAAGACCCTGGCAACTGAAAACCTCTTTACCACTTCTCCTGGCCTCTCCACTTAAAGGCTGCTGATTGGTGGCCTGCAAGCAATTGGAATTTGCTTAGCCTACACAGTATCTTAAATATTTCAGAATTAGTTTCTATTGTGTGTGTGTGTGTGTGTGTGTGTGTGTGCATGTGTGTGTGCATGTGCATATGTGAGCACAATATGTGTGCAGGTCTGTGTGCACATGCATGTGGAGGCCAACATCAACCTTGGATGTCTTCCTTAGTGGCTCTCCATTTTATTTTTTAAGATGGGATCGCTCCCTGATTCTGTCCATTCCACAACCCTCAACACCTATAAGCCTGCCCCCAACAATACACTCCCTCCAGGGGGCATTAATTTCCAAATCTCCATCAGCTGGGAACCTAGCATTCAGAACACCTAAGTTTATGGGGGACACCTGAATCAAACCACCACAGACAGGATCACTCCCTGATTCTGTCCACTCCACAGCCCTCTCTTCTGTTGCCATCAGTGAGAATGGGCTGGGCACCCCCCCCCCTCCATACAGATGTAGACATCTGCCTGATTGTTTTCCCTCTCTTGCTTCTTTGGACAAGAAAGATGAATAATGATCCTCATGGGCCCCCTGTCCTTACTCTCGTCGACTAGGACCGTGGAAGTGGGTTCCCTGATGTTTTCTCTTGGTCAGACTGCTGCATCTGCATAACTTCTGTGTCATCTCTGCCATCCAGCTTTGCATATAGTGCTAGTGTTCCACACATGAGAGCACTGTGTCCTAAAACCAATCACTGTGGACTGTCTTCCCATAACCCACGGCAAACAAGTTGCCTAGAAGGAAAGTGGACCGACCATTGATTCTCTGGACTATCCAAGTGTCTCCATATCCATGAGTCCTCCTAGTTGTCCAGAGGCAATACCTATAGCATCCAGTGCAGAGAGCGGGCTGGGCAGGGGCTTGGCAAATTTCTGTGGCTGATCTCAGAAGGCATGTCACCTAGCCGGTGCAGTCTCAAGTCACTTTGATTCAGTACTGTTGAGAGAAATGTGCCTGTCCCAGGGAGGTGATGGACAGGCCTGGCCACACGCCTGCAGGTGCTGTCCCCATGGTAGCACCCATCAACTTGGGTGATAGTGCCAGGAGCAGCTGGGCTCCTCAGCACTCAGAGTCTGGGTGAGACAGGGCAGGCACCCTCCCCAACATCCTGACCCCATAAATAGTGAAACCCTTACCAGGGCCATATATAAGGGACACACTTCATATTCCCTTCACTGCCAGGGACATTGTCACTACTCTGGTACATTTGAAACCTGGCTTGCAGCTGCCTTCCTCTGGGACCATTAGATCTGTCCTGAAAATCATGCAAATCATTGTTTGTGCCCTCTAAATGCAGAGCCTATATATTCAACCTTAGGGGAGGGGTCACTTAAAACAGACAGGAAGAAACATCAATTCTTTCTCAAAGAGCATGACTTCTAATCAAAAGCTGAAATGTCTCCAATTCAAGACCACAGACATTCATTTCCACTACAACAGTGAGATTTTTCCCCATGACAAATAAATTAATCTGAAAAGAGTCTGGTATCCCTCCGGCCAAAAAGATCAAAATGACCGTAAGGGCTAGTGTCCCATGACCTCACCAATAAACAGACCTGTGCCATGTGCGGGGCACTTGCAGGAAGCTTTTCTGCCCCTTGCCACTTCGGAGCCTGTGCTCGTGTTGGTGGGGTTGTGTTGACTAAGTCACTGCAACTCAGCCAGCATTGCCTGAGCTGCTGTCCTATGATGGGCCCCATGTTCACCCCAGGGGTATGAGAGTGGACAGCGACCCCCATCTGGGTTCAGATGCCCAGCAGGAGGAGGACATGCTAACCACCACTAGGCAGCATGAAGTTGGCTTGCTGGGACCCCGAGAGCCTCTGCCTGGGAGAACCACAAATGAGGTAGTAGAAGGTAATATTTATTTGGGGGAAATTCCGTGACACCATTGTATTTTTTTATTTTTATTTATTTGAGAGAGAGAAAAATAGCATGGGTGGGCCAGGGCACCCTACCACAGCAATGAACTAACTCCAGATACATGTGCTACTTTGTGTGTGTGACTATATGTGGGTACTGGGGAATTGAACCCAGGCCAACAGGCTTTACAAGGAGCATCTTTTTCTCATATTTTTAATTATTTGCAGAGAGAGAGAGAGAGAGAATAGTCACACCAGGGCCTCTAGCCACTGAAAACCAACTCCAAGCATATGTGCATCTGGCTTTACATGGGTAGTAGGGAATCGAACCTGGGTTGTTAGGCTTTGGAGGCAAGTGCCTTAACTGCTAAGCCATCTTTCTAGCCCGTAAGAAGCATCTTTAACCACTGGACCGTCTCCAGCCCGACACCATTGTTTTGGAATTTACAAAGTATTTTCATTTCTTATAATTTATTTTTTAGTGACAACTTCCATAATTGCAGACAATAAACCATAGTAGTTCCCTCCCTCCCCCCCCCCACTTTCCCCTATGAAACTCTACTGTCCGTCATGTGACCTCACTTGACCCTCATTACCATGTACCCCAGGTTTACAGATGAAGAAACAGGACCACAGTCACTCCTGGCACGCACATGTGGGCAGCATTCCCTGGGTACTTACGGCTGCACTGCTGCCAGGAGTGGGAAAGATGGGATGGTGGCGAAGCTACAGCCCCAGGGGGAAGGAATGAGAACCACCCTGTAGTCCTTTCCAGGCCTGCGCTCTGGGACTTCACAGTCCCTGCAGATCATCAGCGTGTACATGGCCTTCTGGCTGCCTGGCTGTAAGTCCCAACCTAAATCTGGTGCATCAGTTTGCAAACTCAGAGAAAAGGGGAGGCACGCGCAGCCAAGACTGCATGAAAGGAAGCGGGGGCTGAAGAGGAAAAGTATGTGAGTGTGTGCAGGCATGCGTGCTTCTAAGAAAGCATTTTCCTTCCATATCACACTTAGCACGAAGAGCGTGGGGACTTTCATTATTGTTGAGACCAGCTATTTCAGGTTTCAACAGCTTTGTACTGCTCCTGCCAAGTCTGGGAAAAGCTGTCAGAAGTGCCTTTGAAGCACTTCTGACATTTCACCAGCCAAGCACCTTTCAGACACAAAGAGAGAATGGAGCTACTGTGTGGATTCCCTCTCTTTGCTATCCAGAATCTGCCCCAGGCAGGCTGGCTTTTGGATCCCTCCAGAGGTAGGGGAGGGGACCAGTGCCCTGAAAATTCCTCCCTCCCTTAGTCTGTAACGGGGTGCTCAGGGTCCAGGAAACTCCTTGAACCCCAAACCCTAGGTTCATTTCTAATTTTAATCAAATAATAACATTTTTTAAAGACTGAGAAGGTTAATTATTAAGTTATTATATTTATTTAGGGACATACAGAGCCAAGGAAAGGCACCCACATGGCAAGAGATCTCATGTGGAGGTTCTGGAAAAACCATGGAAAGAAAAAGAAAAGTTCAAGGAGCTCCTGCCATGTGGGGAGCTGGAGGGGGTAAAGGAACCCATGTGGAGAGTAAGGGCCAAGCCAGCCCAGGCCCAGCCAAGGGAAAAACTCACCACAGCTATAGTTCCCAAGTGGTCAGAGGGCCTGCCCTCCCCTTGCAAATATATTTATAACCTTATAGTGATGGGCTATCTTCCAGCTCAGGTTAACCTGAGGGACAGCTGGTTGTTAGAGCTAGGGGCTGTCTCAGGAAGAGGCCAGCCCTGACACCAAGTTCCAGGGGCTGAACTTGACCAACCACAACATTTAAATCCTATGAAAGAGCCCGTGCCCAGGAGGAGTTCTGGTTGTTTGTGTTTCTGTATGGCTTGTAAAACAGACTAGATATTAGCAGAGCTATCAAGGAATATATAAAAACATTTGAATATACCATATTTTGTATAATAGCCTTCCAGGGTGTACTTTTTAAATTTGTCCTAGGGGTATCCAGGGCCAAAGGTTAGTATCATAGTGTCATTGGGTGTCAGCAGGGGCTATAGGATATATTGTTGGCCTCAGGACCTATTTAACAATGTCTTGGAACAAGTTAGAAGATATTTATCATTGTTCCCAGTATAAGGAAGTCTTCTGAATTAAGTAACCCTTGGTCAGATTGAATATATATGATTTTAAAATAACCATTTGTATATCTATGGTTGTTTTTTATTGTAGAATTAGAACTATTAGAGAGGGGGGCAATATACCTTAAGGCCTTGTTTGTTTCCTCTTTTGGAAAGCTCTTGATATATTACTTAATAGGCCATTCCTATAGTATTTGAGGTATCCCTTTATCATTGGTTATATATTTCTCTCTGAGTGTTTAAGACCAAGCAGGTAGCCAAAATTTAACCAAGGATTAATTTTGGAGGTCATGAAAGGTGCTCCAAAGGAGACTTCGGGGACCCAGGTAGCCCTATAGCTTCTCCAATACTGGTGTTGTCTTTTAGGACAAGTCAGGGCCATGCTGGCCAAGTAATTTTCCCTTCTTTGGGAAGCCAGAAGAACTGATTTTTCCTCAATTGTGACTCTCCTGTTTCAGACTGTACACTGACTTTTTGTTTGTTTGTTTGCTTCTGGGTCTCTGTACCCTTCCCAATCAGGAAGACAGTTGACTTACCAGGGGGCCAGTGTAGAATGTCCCATCATCTCCAGTGGTCTCATGACCTAGAAGCAGTTGCCAAAATATTGGCCTTTTTAGCTCCAGTGAAACAATTGGTTTTGGCTTCTACATAAGTTATTAGAGCACTTAGAAAGGAAGTTACATGAACCTTGAAGGGTATACTTATATAGCACATTTAATTACTGAAACCTAACCAGTTAAAGAATGACACCAATGTTTTAAGTTTTTTTTTGTTTAATTTCTACATTTAGTTATCCTGTGATGGCATAAACCACATCTGAAGCATAAAAAGTAGTACATCTTATCCTTTGAATATCTAATAGCTATAAATGCAGGGAGACCTCTTACCAGTCTTGAAAACAATATAAATCTAAACCAATTAATTTAACCTATAAATTGTCAGCAAAAAGACAAGACAGTATAAAGTCTTAGCACATGTCTTTGAAAACATTTTTGATTAGTCCAAATACCTGTGTGGGTACCAACTACCCAGAGAACATTGGGAACGGAACCACTGAGCTTGAAATTATGTTTCTCAGATGAGGACCATTGTTTAAGCATGAGGCTGTACCCTAAAACAGGAAATATGCCTTAAGAGTCAATTTTGTTATAAGCACTGGACTTGAGATGCCAGAAATGAGACACTTTACATATAACAGAGCAGAATCTGGTCACTGTTGAGCCAAAATAGCTAAGCTCTAATACAACCCTTGACAAAGGGGGTGCCATCCCTTTTCCCAGAACCCAACTTGTCATGACTTTAAATAGCATATAACAGTAAGCAGGAGCAAAAGAAAACAAGAGAGCAGAGAGCTAAGCATCCTGATATTCCTTATCTTATTTTGAAGATTTTTTCTTTACCTAGGAAATTTATTTTACCTATTTGTAATACATAAGGTGATAACATCCTATCTGTGTCTAACCTAGTTAGACCTCCAAAGAATATGAATTACATCTGTGCTTATGACTTTGTGACCTACCAAAGACATCACCTATGTCTAATGTAAGATATATAAAATGTCTAGAGCCTCTTTAAGAGTATGTAAACAGTTGAAAAAAAAATCCTTAATTTTAGGCATTGTGTTTGTCTATGTTTAGCCTGAAAATAAGCTTTTTGTTCCTTATAAAAGGAAATTAATTTTGGGCAAAATTTGGTCTTTTTAGATCTCCTGTATCCTTTCTACATATACACACCTTCATCCACGTATTTTAACATTTTGATCTAAGTTCCACTCAAAAAAGCATTTTTAATAAGAATTGTATGTCCAACATTAAAAATTTTCTTCCTTCAATCATATCATCTCAACCCATAATTAACCTGTCTTTCTTATAAGACTATTAAGAGAGACTACACGTGTGGGTCCCTGGATTCTCGGGGCCGTGGTTTCCCGAAGACATCCAGGCAAGTGTGGAGAGCAGGGCCTTGAGCGGCCTGAGCACGACGAAAGAACCACTTTCGGGACGCAGTCTCAGTGAACAGCTCGTTTTATTTTTCAGGGTAATGGGTTGATAAGCACTTGAGAGCAGGAAGAGGGTCCCAAGGGGAATGGTGGGTTCAAAGATTGCTAGCAGATGCCTACGGGATCCTCTCTCAAGCCCAAGACAAGGGCAGTCAGAACATCCTATCCCACTGGCTTCCAGTTTGCAACGAGAGAGATTCTCCTCTGATATGCAGGACACACCCCTCAAACCTGCAGGAATTATTACCAACCTCACCCCAGCTCCCACCCCACACTGATGGCCTCCAAACTTTCCCTCTCATAACAAGGCGCCCTGTCACCCAGACGGCTTCAGATGTTCATTCCAGCACGTAGGGAGTCAGGTGATCTACATAGTGGCAGGAAGAGGGTCACAGGGGATGGGCTGTGTCAAGGGTGCTGGCTGATAAGGAGTTTCCTAGGCAACTGGCCAAAGGTCACAGGGCTGTGGGCAAAGCCTAAGTTCAGGTGTGCTGGGCTTGGAGGGGGAGTGGCCTCCTGTAGCCCGGGGGTTCTTAGCTGTGCCTGGCAGCTCAAGCCCCTCTCCTGAAGGCTCCAGCCTGTGCCTGGCAGTGCTCAACATACACCAAATTGATTAATCTCATTACTCATTGACAAAGAAGTAGTCTAGCTTCAAAGAGTTAATTAACCATCTTATTGAAAATTTGTAGAGAAATAGCCTGAGCACAAATTTAAAATGCCATTATTTATGCCACCAAAAATCTCTACTTGACAACCAGACTCGTCTTATAATGCCCATATATATACACCGATAAATTCTATATAACCCATTGATTTGAGACATCTCCTGTTAATAAACTCCATGAAATACATTTTTTAAGGTTACAAGCAAAACATAACGACTGTTTTGGGGATAATCTTGATCAATACCTCTGGCTAACACACTTGGAAATGATTTTATTAACAGTAACTAAGGCAGGTTTGGACAGATGGCTCAGTGATTAAGGCACTTGCCTATGAAGCCTAAGGACCCATGTTCGACTCTCTAAGTCCCATGTAAGCCAGACGCAAGGTGACACAAGTACACACACGAGGTGGCACATGCACATGGAGTCCCATTACAGTAGCTGGAGGCCCTGGTGCACCAGTTCTAACTCTCGTGCGCGTGCATGCACATGCACATTAAAAAAAGTCTATTGGGCTTGCCTCAAAAAGAAAGGAAGGAAGGAAGGAAGGAAGGAAGGAAGGAAGGAAGGAAGGAAAGAAAAAAGAAAAGAAAAGAAAGGAAAAGAAAAGAAAAAGAAAAAGAAAAGAACAACTAAGGCAAATTTTTGTTTTTGTCTTGAGGCAGGCTGTCCTGCAACTCAGGTCAGTTACATCCTCCTTTTAAGTAACAGGACATTAAAGTCCTTTAAAATACCTGGCAAATTATGAGCCACCACCTCAGAGAGAATGTTGTTGTTTTCAATAATCCTCTATATACGTTGAAGTTGACCTAGAACGTAAACTCAGTAATTTTATTTAGGATATCATGTAACAAATTATGGCATGTTTATATAAAATTATATAAAATTTTAGCTCGCTGTAGGCTTTAGTTAAATCTGACCTTTAAAGACAAAAAAACAAAAAATTGAAATAAATCAAATGCAAACAAAAATGTCAGGAGAGGGCTGGAAAGATGGCAAAGCAGTTAAGGCACTTGCCTGCGAAGCCTAAGAACCCATGTTTGACTCTCCAGATCTCATGTAAGCCAGACATATAAGGCGATGCATGTGCAAGGTTGAGCATGTATGCAAGTTGGCACACGTGTCTGGAATTCAGTTGCAGTGACTGGAGGCCCTGGCATGCAAATTCTCTCTCTCTCTCTCTCTTTCTCTCTCTCTCTCTCCCACTCTCATTTTCTCTCATAAAAAAATAAAAATTAAAAAAAAATTTCAGGAGAGATCTATTGGACTGTTTGGATTAGGAAAGCCATAATAAAGAAACCAAAAGGTGTCTATCAATAATACCTTATTTGTTTAAAGCCTAAAAACAAAAGAAAAAATATCAGATACAATTATTTACAAGTTGTTTTTAATCATTAAGTAATTTGGGAAACATCAATTAAAATTATGTGCTAATTTTTACCAAGCAATTTAAGGACAGGCTATCACATTGGAGCCTTGAATTGGTAATCCTCCTGTCTGAGCTTTCCAAGTAGCTAGGATAATAGACAACCAGGCCTAGCTCATGTTACTTTCTATAATACCTCTATGAATAAATGATTTACAGTAATTTAAAGATATATTTGTCATAGATCACTTTGGCAGAAAATCATGGCAGTTAGCGAGCGCCATCAGGCATATCTTCCCCACTGTGTCCCTGTATTTCTTGGTTATCTCCCCCACCCAGCTGTCGCAGCTGCAGGCCTCAGCTCCGTGGGAGGGGGCAGGCATGTGTTAGAGACCTAGGCCTGTTGAAGAAACCTGTCCAGCCAAGCGCCTAGGCCTGGGGCTTGGCTGGGCCAGTTTCAGTCTCCCTCTCATTTAGGTGCCAAGTGACCTGCAGTTTCGGGTTGGCAGTTCACTCCATTCCAATTGAACTGGGCAGAGGGCAGAG
This sequence comes from Dipus sagitta, assembly GCA_036346955.1. Classification (NCBI taxonomy): domain Eukaryota; kingdom Metazoa; phylum Chordata; class Mammalia; order Rodentia; family Dipodidae; genus Dipus; species Dipus sagitta. The sequence goes on along the minus strand of CM070772.1, from coordinate 132,266,651 downwards.
GATGGTACTGCAAGAGGGGCAGAGCCCAGGACAGGAGTTGAAGCTCCATCCTCCCACCCCCTACAGCCAACCATGTGTCTTGTGGCAGTGGCTTGTAATTTAAAAAGGGAAAAAGAAAACCTAGCAGCCATTCTGGCCAGCCGCCTTTGGCTCCTGAACCTCCATGTAGCCTTGAGGCCCCTCCCCCTTGGCTCAGCTGAACAAGCCTCCAAGCTCTGGAGGAGTTCAGCTTTGTTAAGCCTGGCTGGGGGTCAGAGACGCTCAACCAAGTGCATCTTCCTTCAAAAGTTGTCACCTTTATAGAAGAGCCCCACCTGGCGCCATCCCAGTTTGGCCTCAGAAAACAGCGCACATTTCAGCCAGGCTCACAGTCCCAGCAGGGTGGAGCAGGGCCACTGGAGAAGCCAGTGTGCGGCCTGGTGAGTAGGGGCTGAGGCGGAGAGTCCTGCCTAGGCAGACAGGGAGGTCTGTCTGCCTGTCTGGCCACTGCCGAGGCCGCACACCGATCGTTTCCCTCAGCTCAGCCAGAGGTAGTGGATCTTAACCTCCAGCAAGAAGAGAAAGCAAGCCAGTGTGCCCACAAGTGGAAGGAAGCAGTAGAAATACCCCAAGTCGTGCTCACAGCCGGAAAATGTGCTTCCCATTTTCTCCCAGAATATAATAATTTTGTCATAATTTTCCTTCTCAAGGTAGTTCCTTCATGGTCACCAACTGTAACAGGGTGCTCAGGTCCAGGAAAATCCTTGAACCCCAAACCCTAGGTTTGTTTCTAATTTTAGTCAAAGAATCAAATATAAAAGACTGAGAAAGAGAATCATTAAATTATTATATTTATTTAGGGATATACAGAGCCAAGGAAAGGTACCCACATGGAGGGCCTGGAAAAACCATGGAAAGAAAAGAGAGAAAAGAAAGTTCAAGGAGTCCTGGAAATGTGGGGAGCTACAGGCGGTAAAGGAGCCTATGTGGAGAGTAAGGGCTGGAGGGCCCTCCCAGCTGGGCCAGCCCAGGGAAAACCTCACCCACAGCTGGAAGTTCCCAAGTAGCCAGAGAGCATTATAATGGTGGGCTGTCTTCCGGCTTAGGTCAACCAGAGGGTCAGCTGGTTGGTTAGGGTTAGGGGCTGTCTCAAGAAGAGGTTAGCCTTGAGGCCAAGTTCCAGGGGCTGAACTTGACCAACCACAATGTTTAAATCCTATGAAAGACCTCCCTTCCAGGAGGGGTCCTGGTTGTTTGTGGAAAAACAGGTCTAGGGAACTAGGCAAGACATAGAAGTCAGATCATCTTTGATTTCTAGCGAGTGCAAACTTTCCTGCCCTTTTTGCCTTCAGGGGTCCAGTCATCCTAACTGTACTCAAGCCCACTCAGCTCCAGTATAGGCAGGGAAGACCAGCCTGGGCCCTTTTCGGCCAGAAGCAGAGCTCCCTTAGGATGGCATTCTCCTCATGCGATTCTTACTGTCTCCTTTAGCTAATCCTGCAAACATCCCATTGGGATCTGATGCTTATAGTCCTGGTTGTAGCAGGAGAGATAAGGAAAAGAGTCCCCTGTGCCTTGTAAGGTGTCATGGGGGAGGGCCCAGGCAGCAGTGGCCTGGCTGCTCCCTGCTGGGTTGGTGTGGCCTTGGAGGCAGGGCCTAGGGAGCATAGTCTGACACCTACCTGCCTTTCTCCCAGGTGACACTACATCCCCTGCAGATACACTTTTTGAGCACCTACTCTGTTCTAAGCACTGTCCTGGCCACAGTGGTTCTTAGTGTAAGAACTAACTAGAACATCTAAGCCAGGCACCAGGTGGACCTGCAGAAGATGGGCTCTGTTCTATGACTACTGCTGCTATGGTTGTTAGAAGTATTGTTTTCCAAAAGAAGCCAAAGGCAGAGTCTTGTTCACATGGGTCTGAGAAACAGTGCGGCTTTCCTCCTCTTTTGCAGGAAACTCTTTTACCTAGAGGGAATCGCTGTCTCACATTTACTTTGTAATTTACACAAAAGCATTGAATCTCCCACTTCCCTCTGTTGGTCTGAATCTTTTTTTTTTTTTTTTTTTTCCTGGTGGTGCTGTCAGGAGGAACCTCACACATGCTAGACAAGCGGTCTTCCAGTAAGCCCCAACTCCTGCCCCATAAAATGTTTATGTCACTATTGCTCTTCCAGTGGCACCTCTACCCCAGTGTCTTTGATTCTCCCTTCCTATCAAGGGGGGAGGGGTACACAGAAGGGTGCAAGGACTCCCAGGTCACCAGGCAGGGACAGCAGGAAGGGGTGTGCTTGCTTACTTCAGGCTGTCTGGCTGGGAGCTTTCTGATGAATTTATGACCGCCTTACTCCTGTCTCAGTTAACTGAGCCTGGAGAAGCCCTGTTAAATGCTGATGGAATGAGCCACTTGGAAAAAAAGTGCTCAGCCGTGAGAGAGCCCTCAAACAAGACCAGATCTGTTTGCTTAGGTCGTAAAAGCCTGAAAAATGGCTTCACAGTGAGGCTTGGGGCAAAATTCGATGCTCTCAGGAGATACTCTCTTCTTATCACTGTTTAATTAAAGCTGGGCCCCTGGGAGGCCTCAGAGGTGGAATTCACTGAGCGTGCCTGTCTTCTCCGTAACGCAAGAGAGTCAGCTCGGGTCCCAGGAGGGTGCTGTGCAAAAACAACCCTCTCAGACTTTGGAATTATTTTGTCTTTAAGCAAAGCAGCCTCTGTTTGTACTCCTGGGGGTCTAGCTGCTTGGGATCCAGACCTCACCTGCCTGCAGAGCACCTGGTGATAGCATAGGAGCCCAGGAGAGCTACAGACTAAGCCATGTACTCAGTGTACATCTCCAGTTCCAGGCCTTCCTGGCCTGCTCCTTTCGCTTAGCCATGCCTTTGCTCTTGTTAGTTACAACAGCACTTTCATGCTTGTTGAAGACTATCCCAGACCCCTGTAGGTTACAGGATACAGGACCATCTCCTGCCACTGCCCCAGTGCTCTGCACCCCACAGCCTTCCCAACAAAGCTCTGGTCAACAGGATATGCTGGGTGGAGTTTAGCTAGGCTCAGGCCCAGTATCATCTCTACTCAAATGAAAATGCCACCTGTTTGGAAGGTAGGCCACCAGCTGCTTGCACCAAAAGGTTGTCAGTGGAATTTGGTTTTACTCCTTCCCTAGGTAACCAACAGCAGACCCCATTTATGTCTCATTGGGGCTGTGGCAAGTAATGAAAACAGACACTCCTGTTGAACAACTTTGGAGACCCCATTCTAAGAACTCATAGAAAGGTGAAAGTGGCCGGGCGTGGTGGCGCACGCCTCTAATCCCAGCACTTGGGAGGCAGAGGTCGGAGGATCACCATGAGTTCGAGGCCACCCTGAGACTACATAGTGAATTCCAGGTCAGCCTGAGCTAGAGTGAAATCCTACCTCGAAAAACAAAAAAAATAAGAAAAGAAAGAAAGAAAGGTGAAAGTGCTAATAATGGACATGAGCACTCAGTGTTTGGTTTCCTGGCCTCTAATCAGAGACCCATCCAGGGCAACATCGAATTCGTACGGTAAATGTTGGCCTGTGGGATGAAACTGGTGGGTCCTATCCTTTAACCTCTCACTGACTGTAATGGATAATTTTGGGGTTCTGGGCTGCTTCCTAGAACCCCAGGTCCCGAGTCCATAACTGAAAAATAACCAAAGAATTGGCAGTTCCAGACTCAAGAAAAATGATTTTTAAAATACCATGTGTTATCCAGATAAAGGGCTGAGGAAGGGAAGATGGGGGAGGGGAGAAGGGAAGTACCCAGTGCAGTCCAGGAATCCATGTAAATGAACATGGATCTTAACAACAAAAACGTGAAAAGGGATTTAAAAAAGAGGCACATGCTTTCAAAAAGATTAAAAGTGAAGACAGTAATAAAAAGAAAAAATCCTCCCTTCCCACCCTGGCAGCCACGGGAAATCTTACCAATGTGAAGACTCGGAAGCTTTGCCGCAAGAAGTGATACTTTAAAATTCGGGCCAGTACACCTGGACACACCTACCCGAGGTGTCCCAGCCAGTCGGCCTGGGTCTAGAGGAGAAATCCACCCACACCCGAGCAGGGTGCGCAGTCAAGAGAGGTCAGATTGGGTGAAACTGGCAAAGGCTGAATCCCGCAAGGGAAGCAGGCTGGGCGAGATGAGATAGGCCAGGACCTCTGGGATAGACGTGACGAGGGTGTGATACAGGATCATCCTAAGGTCCCTCCCTTTAAGGGTCATCCTCATCTGGCCTAGTCCAAAAAACTACCTGCCCACCTTGGAACCCCCACATGGTCTTAGGCAAGACCCTCCCCTCTCTCAAGCTCAGTGGCCAATGTCAATCTGAGTGTGTTGCAGAATGTCCCACGTTGCTGTGGAATCCCGAGAGGAAGCTCAGGAGAAGCACAGTCACTCCAAATGCACACTGCAGATGGCATGGGTGCTGCTGCCCATTCTTAGTGAATGAAACCAAAACTTTAAGTCTTCACAGTCCCTCTGGGTACACCTACTGCTGCAGGTGCCACAGCTGATGTCCAAGTAAAGATCTGTGTAGCTATGTGTCAGCACATATATCCCTCTTTCCAAAAGCAGGCCTCACCCACATCAAACAGCCCCCAAAATAAGATTTAGGTTTTTTGTTTTGTTTTGTTTTTCAAAGTAGGGTTTCACTCTAGCCCAGGCTGACCTGGAATTCACTATGGAGTCTCAGGGTGACCTTGAACTCATGATGATCCTCCTACCTCTGCCTCCCAAGTGCTGGGATTAAAGGTAATTCCACTTTCTCAGGAATCAGGGTATGTTCACAATTATATGAACAATTTAGGTATCACTATCTATCATGGTAATCATGTCTTCCACACATGTCTACTGAAAATAAGGCAACTTGTTAATGCAGCCACTTATTAATTTAGTTACTTAAAGTTGCACCTCAGAAGGACATCTGTCTACACACATACCACCTTGAATGCACCCAATCTTGTCTAGAAAGACAGCTGAATTTAGGCATCATAATACTGTTTTACTCTAGAATTGGACCTCGTGAAATTGCTGCCTTGGTGTGGTCAAGTAGTGTTTCTGTATGGTGCAACCCGGTATTCGTCACATCAGTGCCGTCATCTCTAGCTCCTGAGACACGTGGGCCTCCAGAGACGTTCCTGTGCAGCACAGTTCTGTATGTTCATGGCACTGCAGTGATGTGGTTTCTCTCTGCGCTGGTCTAACTGCTCAGCCTTGGTGTGACCTTCCACGTCATCCACCTTGTTTGAGTGGACTCACTCTCAACCTCTTACGAGATTGCTTTCTACTGTGATCTTCAAACCCCTTTCAGTTACACCATCCTTTTTTTTGCAATTAGAAAATCCTGTATTTAGGAGAACACAGCTAACATTTTTTTTTTTTTTGGTATTTTCTTTATTTATTAACCCCTGGGCTATCTTCGTAAGATCCATAATGAACGCTGGTTGAGGTCATCCAAGTGAGTGGCATTTTCACAAACAGTACTTTGACTGCAACATAATTAAGAGCACTCCTCACTGCCCCTGAACTCTAAGAGGTTTTGTTCTCACATAAACAGTATTATTTTGATGGGAAGTCGTCCCCCTTCCATCGGAGCATACCTGTCACCCATATGTAAACTCCACAGTCAAGGTTGCAGCTGGATGTCATTCTGGCTTAATTATGCATAGCTGGATATAAATATACAATGACTTCATAGGGAGAAAAAAGCTCTTTGCATTCTCCACAGGACACTGTGTGGAAACACAGGTTAAGGGCTCTCTGTTTCAGTTGCCCACTGCTACCACCTGAAGAGCTATAAACAGTGACATCCATGGCCTCCCCTACAGTTTGATTTTGTTTGTTTGTTTGTTTGTTTGTTTGTTTGTTTAGGATATCAGGATTTTTTTAAAGCTCACCAGGTAAAACCCCATGCAGCAGATCCTAGCTTCCTCCAAAACACCTCGCCCCTGGCACATTGTTATAGCGCCTGTCCCATGTTCAAGGTTTTTCTCCTCATATGACATTAGCCTCTACCCTCAGCACTCCTCAGATCTCCATGTGCCCCAGTGCAGATTCCTGAGATGAGGATAGAACCCAGAAATCTGCAATAAGGATGCACAGTGAATTCTCCAGGCCCTAAGCAGCCTGTGACAGGGAATTTGGGATATGCCAAGCCTGGGGGCCAGTCAGCCTTGCATGTCAGAGAGAGAACACAGGCTGGTTTGAACATGCTGGGGCCCCCTCCTGGGAACTGCTTGTGGCTTCCTACCTCTTCTGTGATTTGAAGATGGGACCCTTTCAAAGCCACATTCCATTGGAATGTTTACCTAAAAAAAGTGAAAACACCAACATGATACTGCTTGTTAGCGAAGACTGCAGAGGGATTCCCCTGCTTGCTCGCAGAAGACTTTTGAAAGAGAGTAGCCAGTGCCCACCTGAGCGCAGTGATACCACCAAGGCCTTCCTTTGAGCCTGTAACTCCTCAAAGCTCCCAGGAAGGCCCCTGCAGCGTACTCTGTAGTCAGGCCCCAGGCAGAGGACGCTAGGAAGCACTCATTCAAACAGCACCTTGCTTTCTCACCACATGCAGCCTTCCAGGGATAGGGCTGTTCCTCTTCATCCTAGGCACCATTATTAACTCCAGCTGGGCTATTGTGCACAACCTGGGTCATATTAAAGTTTTGCAGAGTCCTATCAGAACCCTATAAATCAGGGGCATGTGTAGACTGGGGACACCAGATGGAGAAGGTACACACGTGGCTGTGGTTCTCTACTTGGGAGGAGACCAACTTGGTGTGGAGACCGTTCCAAGAGCTCTGGATAGAGTGAGCAAGGGCCAAGAAGCTCATTGAGCAGGGTCAGGGAAGAAGACATAGCAACCTGGCAGCTTCTTACTGAGATCCACAGTTCTACTCCACTTTGCAGGCACAGGAAATCAGAAGCATGCCATTAGGGGACTTGGTCCTTGCAGAACATCATGGAGTGAGTATATACAAACCTAGATCACCAAGACTAGTCTCTGCACTTGGGCTCTTCATGTAGCCCTAAATACAAGTTGTAGAGGGCCTGTTTAAGACAGCATTTGTGACAGTTTTATAAGGAGGAGTATACTCTAAATCAACCATGGAAAGGATCGTGTATAGTAAACACATATCCAGTGATATCATTTATTTATCAATATCAAGTACTTTGTGTTGCATGTAGTTCTGTGTGCTGTGGGTTTCAAGAAGTGGTGGGGCACTAGGTGTTTATACTGGCATCACTAGCAACACAGGATTAATGTGCTATAATATTACAATAGCTACAACAGCATGAAGTGATGTGAATTTTTCAGCTCCATTAGAATCTCATGGACCGTCATATGCTTCCCATCATTGACTAACATGTCATGATGTGGTTCTTGACTATATTTTTAAAACATGAAGGGAAGCAGGAGGGAAGCAGTCCAAGAATAGAGCCCTCCTTGATCCACTCCTTGGGAATTAGGGACCACCTTAACCTGATAGAGCAAAAACTTTGCCTCTTGCTGCCAGGGCTGTGAGTGCTGGAGATGCCATCAGATGGCGATTAGGTTTAGAAATCACCACTACAGGGCTGGAGAGATGGGTAAGTGGTTAAGGTGCTTGCCTGTAATACCTAATGACCTGGGTTCAGTTCCCCAGTATCCACATAAAGTGAGATGAACAAAGTGGTATGTGTATCTAGAGTTCATTTGCAGTGGCTACAGGCCCTGGCATGCCCATATTCTTCCCACACCCACCACTTGAAAGTAAATAAAATATTTTTTTAAAAAAAGAAACCTACCACTACTTCCCTCAAAGGTTACTACTCCATGACTTGGACATATGAGGAAGTTTCACTTTTATTTACTTATTTTGAACCCAACTCTTCAGGTCTTGGGAAGCCAGCTCTACTCATTAATGACTCCCTTGCATGCCTAGCACTGGGCAAAGGCTTAGGCAAGAAGACAGAGTCCCTCTTGGGGAGCACTGAGCCACTTGCCCACTGTCTCAGGAACTACAAAGCCCTGGTCTCCTCTTGGAGCCGAGGCAGAACATGAAGTACAAGCAGGATGAAGTCATATTGCTGCGTGTTTTAGCTCCAGCTGCCATCACAAAATTCCAGACTGGGTGACTTGAATAACATTTAGTTAACACAGTTCTGGAGGTTACAAATCCAAGGTAGAGGTTTCTATAGCCTCTCCTTCCTCTACAGGAGGGTAGGGAGTCATCATGTGCTTTGGAGGACACCCGCATGCCATCTATACTTCTCATAAAAGCAGCCTTTGTCAGGCAGCCAGGATCCTTGCCCTGATGGCACTGCGGGCATATAGGAACTGCATGCTGGAACCAAACCCAGGAGCAGCTACACGTCAGCCATTGTCCCAGCTCCCCGAGTCCACGTCAGACCCCCAGCTCAGGCTGTCCTTTTCTCTGGCAGTGCTCATCCACCTGTGGGAAGGGGCTTCAGTCACGTGTGGTGCAGTGCATGCACAAGGTCACTGGGCGTCACGGCAGCGAGTGTCCCACTCTCTCAAAGCCAGCAGCCTACAGGCAGTGCCACCAGGAGGTCTGCAATGACAAGATCAACGTGAACACCATCACCTCCCCCCGCCTCGGTGAGTACTTCCCCTGGCCCTAGTTTCTGAGTGCCACCATGTCCCCTGGCCTGTGAGCCCCTGCTGGGAGTAGAGTGCTTGTTAGAAGCCAGAAAGACATCTTCTTGGAGCCCTGGGCAAGATCTATAGAAGGTAAGAGCATTCAGAGATGGAATTCCATTCATTGCCAAGGAAGTGACACCTGGGTCATTAGAGCATCTCCCTCAGTCCCTCTGCCAGCACAGTAGGGTGTTTCTGGAACACTTGCCCTGGGGAGACTCCAGCTACCACCTAGGGCTCAGATGAGAGACCAAAGTACGATTGTACCAAAACCAGTTTTAGTTTAACACTGAGTTTCTTGGGGTTACCCTCAGAGCAGGGTGAGGGGCTGATTATGACAAAGGCAGCTGCATCACAGGAGAGCCCACCCCCAGCATCTCGCAAGCACACCGCAGGACTTGCGGGCACCTCCTCTGTCCACTGGTGGGTGCGTCTCCAGCACACTGTCGAGCTTGCACGCAGCTCAGCTGGGCAGGTGGGAGAGTGGCACACACAGCACTACCTGCAGGCAGCCTGGCTGGTCCACATGTGGTTGTTTTTCCTCCCTTAGGGGAGGGATCTTGCAACCTTTTTCCCAGACTTGTTGACGTCTTAAGTCTCCTGAGCTTCCCTCCTCCCCATGCCCAGGAGGGAATGTTTCCACCACTACACAACACAGGTCAGAGTCTGCGGTCAACAGTTATTTACCATCCCTGATTTACCACCCCTGTAACCCTGGGGTGTGGTCATGTGACCTTTTAAGTTTCAGCTGTCCCAGACTTGACCTCCTAGGTGTCCAGAGCCTCCCTCTTCCCCTGAGGAGGGAATATTTCAGTTCCCAGGAATTTGCTCTGCAACACCTGTCAAGACTTTTCTGTTGGAGGAGGGGGAAGAGGGGTGCTTCTTTCTAGAAAAGGAGAGATTCACCAGGCCCTGGTGATGATGCATGTCTCCTCTTTAGGTGGTCCCTAATGTGCACACAGACATGGCAGAGGTTATAGATTTTGTGTGAGCAGTTTGACCCTCAGTGCTGAGAAATTGACTTTCTACCTGTCCATGGCTCAGAGCAATGGAAGAATAACAAGAGAAGGACATTCACTATCTATATAAGGATTCCTCTTAACAAGTTCTGCTTTTCCAAATAGAACCCCCCTCCCTGGGGGGGGGGAGGACTAGAGACGGAGCTCAGTTAGTAAAAAGCTTTCCTTGCTGGGCGTGGTAGCGCACACCTTTAATCCCAGCACTTGGGAGGCAGAGGTAGGAGGATCACCATGAGTTCAAGGCCAGCCTGAGACTACATAGTGAATTCCAGGTCAGCCTGGGCTAGAGTGAGTCCCTACCTCAAAAAATAAAAAAATAAAAATTAAAAAAGCTTTCCTAAGCATGCGTGAATGAAGCCCTGGGTTTGACACTCAGCACTGCATAAACCAGTCATAATGGCACCAGCCTGTAATCCTAGCACTCAGGAGGTGGAAGAAGGAGAACCAGAAGTTCAAGGTCATCCTTAGTTTCATGGGGAGTTTGAGAGACATGAGACCCTGTTTCAAAAGAAAGAGATTGGAGGAAAAAAAGAGAAGTTGAGGGAGAAGGAGGGAGGGAGGGAGGGAGGGAAGGAAGGAAGGAAGGAAGGAAGGAAGGAAGGAAGGAAGGAAGGGTCAGTCCCTAGGAAATATAGTGGTCCTCAAATCTATCTCCCTAACAAATTCATGAAGAGTCTCTGTAAGCAACTCTATTTGGGGTAGGGGAAAGCCTTTGAACTTGCAGAGGTGACTAGATTTGACAAGCATGAGCTTAGTATCTTCCAGGGACCACTTGTAAGCAGGACTTTCTGTCCATTACCAAGACCCTGAAGGAGACATGGACTACCTATGTGTACTTTTGACACCATGCTTTTGTGGGTTCTTTGATGTCCACAGCTCCATGTCACTGTTTTATAAATGCCAACAGAAATGTTATGCTCTACAAAATCCAGTGAATGCCACCACACTCAGGAGAAAGGTGGCCAGTGCCCTCTGCTATGAAAAGGTAGCCAGACCACCATGCTCAAATGACTGTGTTGGAGAGAGAGAGTTGAATCTTCAGCAGAAAGTGACAATTATCGTGCTCTGGGAGGGCCATAGTCCATCAGTCCATGCAAGGCTGATGTGCAGGAGAGTGAAGGAACCACACATGACCACAGGTCAGTCCATGACACTGGTCATGCCATTCCCATAGTTTCCCTAACCCCAGGCATTCTCTTTCAACTGTTCTCTTAGCTGCTCTGACCTACAAATGCACACGTGACCAGTGGACAGTGTATTGCCGGGTCATCCGAGAGAAGGATCTCTGCCAGGACATGCGGTGGTACCAGCGCTGCTGCCAAACCTGTAGGGACTTCTACGCGAACAAGATGCGCCAGCCACCTTCACCACCAAGCTCATGACACCCTGACCCCGTGCTGGGACTCAAGGTATGAGGCCTGACATTTAGTGAGTGGAGAACATCTACCCTTCCCAAAAGCAACCAGGCCTATAGCTCCCTGAAGCACTCCTCTGTGCCCCCAGCAAGGCTGTCTCAAGAATCCACTCACAAGGGGCTTGTGAGTGGACTTGTCATGGCCATTAGTGCTTTGTCCATAATATGTTATAATCAGTTACTGGATGGCTTCCTACCATAAGGAGAAAACACAAGCATCACAAGACAAATAACTCCAAAAGTTCATGTACCTCAAAGGGGAACAACTGGGGAGAGAGAGAGAGAGAGAGATACAAACAAACAAACACATATTGTTTGGTGCTTTTGTCCTAGCTTCCTTTTGACATTTGAATTCCTAGGCCTTGATGTACCTTGGTGGGAATGTCCTGAAAATGAAACATCATGTATTAGAAGAGGTTATCCTGAAAGCCATCAGTGCCACAGCTGGAAGGAAGGGTGTTGACCAGCCTCTGCGAATGGCTTTTCCGGAGAGGGCTGGGCTGCCGGAGTTGGCACTCTCCTTCATCTGCCTTCCCAGGATCACAAGAATCAGGACTTCAGCTCTCTGCCCATCTCTTACAACATATTCTCAACATCCTAGGCCTTGCCTAGTAAGACTTGTTCTTAAGAGTTTAAATCTGAAGAGAACAACAAAAATATTGGTGCCACACAGTTCTGCCCATCACCCATGTGGGGAGAACATTCTAGACAGGCTGGGTTTGAAAAGGCATCTATTTTTCAGAGCTGTCCTATAGAAACAGGAGGGCTTTTCTTCAAGGTGCTGTGAAACTAGACACATGCTCATGTGGCAATGGCATGGCCTCTGATATGAAGGTGCACTAACAAGCTCTTGCTCCACTTCCTGGGGCATCCACTCCACACAGCACTCCATAAAGCTTTGCACCTTACACCTACTGCAGCTTGGACAAATAGTTCTCCATTGACCTTGTCCTTTCATCTGAAGTTAAGAATGAATTTAGGACATCTGAGGACAGAGCTCAGTCCTGGAATATACAGGAAAAAGCCTGACTGGCACCTGAACACAAGGCAGTTCTCCTCGAGTCTGTTGTGCCAGGATCTATAGAGTAACACCATCCAGCTGAAGTCACTGTATGTCCTAACCTAGACCTCATGGGACCTTAATCATTGCAGCTGTCATCATTAACCCACATTGGCATGGCAAGGATGAGGCTTAGAAGGATAAAAGTCCTTCCTTCTTCCATCCACTCACCCTCACCCTCACCACAGAACTCTTCCATCTCCAGAAGCCCGGAGAAGTGACCAGTGGCCTCTTTGAGAGCACAGTAGATGGCAGGCCCCAGCCATCCCAGGAGACTGGATTTGCTTGCCATCTTGGTGGGTGGTTCATGACTGCGTGTGTTCTGAAAATTTGCCTTGAAAAGCCCATCTTCTCCTCCCTGGTTTCCAGATAGATGCTCTCACTCGGGCCAGTTTCCATGGAATCATCTCCAAGTACTTCTTGACTTATTGGTGCTGTTTCTGTCTTCGTTTGTTTGGTTGTTCTTTTTTAAACGTTTCACTAGCTCATGACAGAGAAGTGGTAGAGATGGTAGGACATTTGTTTGGTTCCACTCGAATCGACAAGGAGCGTTGAGAAACCTCCTTAGGTGCTCTGAGAGAATGTCAGGATGGAGTAGCTCACCTGCATGGTAACAAGCTAGCTGTCACCCCAGGCCTGTGCAAAACACTGTGCTCCCCAGCTAAGGCCTGGCCACTAGCAGATCCCTCATCCTGCTTCCAACCAACCCACAGATTTCAGGGATCTTGAGAGGATCAATTTTTCCCAGCCCAACATGCACTATTAGTTCACCAAAAATTTTTTTGGAACCAAAAAGTAGACCTGGGGCAACTAGCTATGGCTGCCACTCAGCTTTCCTTGCTGGTCCTCAGGGGTCTACCCAGGCCAAGCAAGCATGAGCACATGCACATGCCCATGGGTGGACCCTTTCCCTGGTACTGCTGACCCACCCCTGGCCAGCCCACAGGACTTCTGCAGGAGCCCCATGCCCTCAGAATGGACCTAGTTGATTGCATTAGTATTAAGCAGCTCAGTGTTTCCCCACATACCTGTGAGCTTCCTGAGCTTTCTTAGCACATGCTGGCGTTGTCACTTTGAAATCCACCAGCCTGCCTCTGGTTAGGGCGTCAGCCATGAGACCATGATACTTTTGTTCCACTTTGCACAGAGCTGTTGAGGCTCTATATGATCACAACAGTGGTGTTTCTGTGTAAACCCTGCACTGCCAATCAAGTACTGTACCTTTGTGATTACACAGATGTGTTATTCACTAGCGTCTCACAATCTTATGGTGCTATTCTCATTGGTGCAAAAATGAACTTTCTCAGTTCACTGTGGCTTGATCTATCAGAACACAGTAACACATTGCTGTTTTCTTTTCCATTTCAAAGTCAAATGTATATATTTCCCACTAGTTACCTTACATTATGTACTGTACCCATGGTATTTTTTGTTTTACTTTTTGGTGCTGGTTATGAAAGGAAAAAAAAAGAACGGAAGACAAACATCAGATGCCATCATACATGAAAAATTAATCATTTCATTGGAAGCAAGTTGAACGTGTGTAATAAAATGTTTTTTCCATAACAATTTTAAGCTGTCTGTGAAGTCCAAGACAAAAGCCAGTCCTCTATGGTTGATGGAGGGGGCTGTGTCCTTCTTCCCTCCTATGGTGGTAGCCAGGTCCACCTAGGACTTGGCTAATGGGAGCGGTGGTCCACAGACCACAGCTGTGGTCAGAGTTGCTGGTAAATGCGATGCTGGTGAAGGGCTGTGTCTCCCCAAGTGATTGTTAACAAATCATTCAGTCCTGGGCCATATCCCTGGGTGGTTGCAAAATGCTGGGTGGGGACATGAAGGTCTGGCAGATGTGTTGAGTCTGTGACTTCCATGAGGAGAGGCCACCTCGTCAATGAAGCAGCTCCTCCTCTGCCGGAAGAACTGCCAGCAGTGCCTAAGCCACGCTGCAGGGGGAGCTCACTCCCTCCAGGTAGGCTGATCCACCATTGGCCCTTCTACTGCCAGCCTCCCAGCTTCCCTCCTCCAGCAGGCATGGGGACCAGCCTAGCCATTCTCACCATAACACAGGCACCACATCTTCACACTTGGGACAGCCATAGCCATTTGGTTCCTGTCTGGATCTGACTTGGAGCAAGGATGTCACAGCTGGGGAAGGTGAGGGGTATTCCCTCTCTCATGGGGTTAGAAGAAAGACGCCTCCCATTAAGGTTGGAGTAGCACCCAGAAACTTCACCAAATAAAGACAATTTGTTTGACAACAAACTCTCACAGTCCTCTAGTTGTTAAGTATATGAGTCCAAATTTCATTACAATGAAATGCTCAAGGCAGGTAACATTATAAAGAAAATAGGTATATTTTAGCTCATGATTCTGAAGATTCAAGATAGAGGTTGCATCTGGTATGTATCTACTGTTAGCAGAGACCCAGCAGGTGGGGAATAAGCTTGTGTGTCCCTTCTAGCCTTGCTGCTTCTTAAATATCCACCAGGGTTCACGGATGGTGACTCTATTTGTCTAATACTGATCACATCCCAGAAGCCTTCCTCTGAATACCATAGTCAGATTAAGTTCATTTTTCTCTCAAATTCTTTGGATGTATTGTGTGTGTGCACACGCGTGTATGCATGCTGGTATGTATGTGGGCACACTTGCATGCACACATGTGTGGAGGCCAAAGGTCAATGTTAAGTGTCTCCCTCAGTTGCTCTCCACCTCATTTTTTCAGACAGTGTCTCACTGAATCTGGAGCTCACTGATTTGACTACAGGAGGCCCCAGGGACCCTCCTGCCTCTGCCTCCCCAGCACTGGAATTATAGACTCACACCATCACACCCAGTTTGTATGTGGGTGCTAAGGATCCAAACTCAGGTCCTCATGCTAGCACAACAAGCCCTTTATCCACTGAACCATCTCCCCAGCCCAAAGTTCCTGCTTTCTTAATGCTGTTGTCACTTTGAGGACTAGACTTATATGTGAGTTTCTCAGTGCCAAGTGTTCACACCAGAAACCCTGTAGCTTGTGCTCGCTCAGGAGCCATCACACATCTGCTCCCAATGCCTGGTACCTCCTCCCTCCTCTGATCATTCTAATGTGGTGGGGTGGTTTCGGCATGTGATGTGTTTAGATGTTGGGTGGTCCTCTGTGTTTCTGGTTGTTAGATAAACCTGACTTGCTTCCCATCAGCACATGTGAAGTAGGCTTCCATTAGGGACCAAGAATTTGCTAGAACTGCCCAGAGCAGACCTGGGGATCCCAAACTCTACCGGGCAGACCGGCCTGGAGGAACCTTACAGCAGGAGGCAAAGGCAAAGGACCCAGGTTCAATTCCCCAATACCCACGTAAGCCAGATGGTGTGTGCATCTGGAGTTGGTTTGCAGTGGTTGAAGGCCCAGGCATACCCATTCTCCTTTCCCTCTCTATCTGCCTCTTTTTCTTTCTCTTTCTCCCTCAAATAAATAAAATAATTTTTAAAAAGAAGGCTCACCTTCCAAGGCTCAGGGTCTAATGCAGAAGAGGTGGCGGAAAGAATGTAAGAGCCAAAGGAAGGGTAGGACTCCTTACAACGTGCTCCCTCCAGACATAAAATGGCCTCAATATCCATGACCTCATAGTGCCTGACACTACCTACACAAGACCATCATAAGAGGAGGGAAAGATCATGACATCAAAATAAAAGAGAGACTGATTGAGATGCGGAGGGGATATGATGGAGAATGGAATTTCAAAGGGGAAAAGGGGGGGAGGGAGGGTATTACCATGGGATATTTTTTATAATCATGGAAAATGTTTTAAAAAATTGAGAAAAAATAAAATGAAATAAATAAATAAAAAAGAAGGCTCACATATGTGCACATCTGGAAGCTGATAACAAACTCTATTGCTTGGGGATCCTATTAACCCCTCTGCTAGTGGAGACCTCAGTTCTGTAACAGCCTCTCCCACCGTCAGCCATGACCAACAGAAGACAGCTTTGAGTGAACGTCTATGCCATGCAGGTGCTCTCCCCCGCCCCCAGGACTTCCTATGGCTTTGGAGATGGAGAATTTCATGGCTCCCTGGGGAACACTGTCCAGGGCACTCCTAGCTTCCTCCCTAGCAGTCGCTCCTGTCTTCAGAGCACTTTGATCACTTTCTGACCATGTGAGCATCATATTCTCCAAGATCCACACCATCTGTCTGTGTCCCCTGGGGCCCTTGACAGGATGTTCAATCCATGGAGAGTGCGCTTATCAACACAGTTCCCGGTGTGCCCTTCTACCACATCAGTCTACAGCCTCAGATTGGTCTCTTTTCTCTGGCTTCTGCATCTGCGTCTTTCCCAGAGCCTGATGCTTCCTGGGGTCCAGTTCCTTTCCTTCCCCACCCTCTTATACTTATATCTTACTTATACTGTAAGTGAATTACCTTTCTGCTGGTCAAGACGGAAGGTCGGGGATTCTAATTCTGAGGGGTGTTGTGTTATTGCAAGGCAGAGGACTCAACACCATCTTCAAGCAAGGTAGCAGCGACAACATTCATAGGTAAGAGGATGTCACTTCTGCAGGTCAGGAAGATCTGGAGATGGGGGTTCCATAGTTTCTGAGATGGTAACCTAGATATTTCCATCGCAATCTCAGAGTCATGCTCTTTCCTAATCAGGATTCTCACCAGGAGTAGCAACCTTCTGGGGCTGAGACTTCATTCAGCCTACTCAGAAGCTTCCATGGGCGTTACATTCGAAGCTGGCCCCATCCCCACTCATTGCTGCATTCCAGTTGTAAAAAACACAAGTGTTCATGTATGCTGCCAAGGAATCGGCAGCAATATTTTTATTGTCTCTCCATTGCATCCTTACCCTTGGCAGCAACCATTGAACTTTGTTGCCTTTTCATTTTTCATTCATTTATTTATTTATTTGAGAGAGAGAGAGAGAGATGGAGGGAGGGAGGGAGGGAGGGGGTGGGTGCATTAGGACCTCTAGCCATTTCAAACAAACTTCAGATGCATGTGTCATCTTGTGCATCTGTCTTATTTGGGTACTGGGAAATTGAACCTGAGTCTTTAGGCTTCACAGGCAAGCACCTTAACTGCTAAGCCATCTCTCGAGCCCGCCATCTCATTTTGATTTCCATTCATCTGTCAAATGCTTGAGCTGCAGAATCACCAATGAAGGATAAACCATCACCCATGTAGATTCCAGGGCTTCTGACCTCTAGTGGAGCCGTTGCACCCAGGTGGCAGGTGGTTGTAGCATCCTGTTTTTGTGTCTACTTGCTATGCTCACTCTTGGTATCAACCACCTTAGTTAAGAATGTCAGGAAATAGATATTTGTGGGCAAGAGGTGCATTGGGAGATGGCCAGCATGTGGTGAGAGAACAGGATTAGGCATGGCAAGATAGAGAACTTGGATGGAATTACAACACTTGCTCAGCTAGTGCCCAAGGAAACTGTGGAGCGTGAGCAGCCCTTGAGAGACATAGCAGAGAGAGGCACGGAGCAGGTCTTTGCACACTGCGTGTTATGGTTTGGATCTTAAATGTCCCCCAAGGCTTGGTCCTCAGCCAATTGATAGGTGGCGGAACTTTTAGAAGATGATTCTAATCTAGTGGAAGGAAGTTAGGTCTTTGGGTGCATGACCTTAAGGGGATATAGGGACCTCAGTTTCACTCTCTCCTCTCCTCTCTACTCTTCTCTTCTTTGCTGCCAAGACATGAGAAGCTCCCTCCATCACATATTCTATCACCTTGAAGTCCCGCCTTGTCACAGACCAGAGATACAGGGACAAGCAACTATGGACCGAAACCTCAGAAGCAATGCAACAAAATTTAAATTTCTTCCTTCTGAGTTGGTATCTCGAATACTTTATCAGAGCAGTGAAGCTCACTGACACATCATGGCAAGGACATTAGCTTGAGCGAGCACATACTCCCAGAAGCGCCTGGGCATGCGCTTGCCATGGGAAGCTGCTCCTCCTGGCTGCTGGGCAACAGCTGCCTTGGTCCTGCTGGTGAACCTATAGTACACCACAGCATCCACTACGTGCCTCCAATTCAGATATGTCTGAAAGACCCAATTTCCTCCCACATTGTCTATCCCCAAAGGTTCCTCAAATCCAACAATCGTACCACTAACCAACCAGCAAATGGCGAACATGAAAACCCCCAAATCATCCTTGGTCCTTTAGTTTTCCTGTCTACCCCCAGTCTGATTCAGCTGTAAGTACCATTGGTTCTGCCTCCAAATGTCGTTTCCAACTTGCCTGCCTCCCTTTCTCTCTGCCATCACTGCTTGCCAAACCAAAGGCCCTGCAGGGCTTCCTGTACTGTTCAGTTAGGGTTGCTATCAACTTGACTGGGAAATTTAAAAAAGACAATTTATCAGCCACAGTCCTTGAGAATGGGAAGTCCAAGATATGGTGCAAGATCTAAGTGTCAGGCAGGAGTCCTGTGTTCACAGATGATGGCTTCTTTTTTAATTAATTAATTTATTTATTAGAAAGAATGGGAGGGGGCTGGAGAGATGGCTTAGTGGTTAAGTGCTTGCCTATGAAGCCTAAGGACCCCGGTTCGAGGCTTGATTCCCCAGGACCCACGTTAGCCAGATGCACAAGGGGGCGCACGCGTCTGGAGTTCGTTTGCAGTGGCTGGAAGCCCTGGTGCACCCATTCTCTCTCTTTCTCTCTCTCTCTCTCTCTCTCTCTCTCCCTCTTTCTCATTCTGTCTGTTGCTCTCAAATAAATTAATTAATTAATTAAAAAAAAAAAAAGAATGGGAGGGAGGCAATGAGACTATGGCTACCCAATACCACCAAGGGTACATTGGCAAGTTCGTGAGCTTGAGGACACTCAAGCATCAGCGCCATAGCATTTCATGACGCTCTCCCTCCTTTATCTCTGGCCCCTCCAATATAGTCTCCACATCATAGCCAGGGTATATTCGGGGGAAAATCATAATCAAAGCAAAGCACAAAACATAAAGACATGAATTACACTCTCCTCCTTAATTCTTCCAGTAGCCCCTGGCCCCTCAGGCTCCATGTGGTGCTGCCCCAGTACCCTCAACTCGGCCCCTTTCCTTCCCATATGCTCTGCGTCGCCGCAGGCTCCATTCTGTCCTGTGATCCCTCTGTGCTCCCCCATACCTGCGTCCTTACGGGTGGTGTTGCCACTGTCTGCAGTGTCCCCAGCCATCCTGCAGTTTTCCCATGGCTTATACACCTACATCCTTCATGTCACAACTCCAGTGTTCCTCCACACATAGACATTCCCTAGCCACTCCTCACATGACTTCCCAAGCGTGGCTGCCAGCTATACCTTTCCTCAGCACAGGTCACCACGCAGACTATGTGTATTGCTGATGTGTCCATCTGAAAAGTAAGTTGGACCAGGGCAGGAATCATGTTATGTCTCTCTTCTGTGACACTGATCCTTAATGTGGTATACACGCATGTACTAAGTAATGCTCACCCTCTGCTAGTTCAGGTTCTATTGTTTATATTATCTGCAGATAAATAAAAATGTACCAGAAGATGTCTGCACTAGATGATGAAGATGCACTCTAAATTTTGTGATTAAAAAAAAAACTATACGTTAAGTGATACAAATATTTGGATAACCAACTTTAAGTCAGTGAAAAAAGAAAGATGTTTGCTGTTTTTCAAATTCTCCCCCTTGACAACATAGAGAGGTGGTTCCAGATGGCTGCCATGGTAATCCACAAGCTGTTTTCTGTCCTTGTCATTTGGTCTGACAAGGAGAGTGAGGTGGCACATGGCTTGGGGAGGATCTTTATGAAGCTCGCTGTGGTGTCACCAACAGTTGATCAGAATAAATTTAAGCACATGGTCTACAGTGCTGTCAGGACAAGCCAAGTACCTGGTCTGGACCCTGTGTGACATAAAAGCTCCACTGTGTGGTTCCCTAGAGCAAGGCCCAGTCATCTGTCTGCGCTGTGAGCTCGTTCTCTCAGCTTAAAGCTCTCCTCTAAGGAATAGCCCCTTCCACATTTCAAGGAGTGACACTCAAAAACTACCAAGAAATTACGAGGTTTCTCCTAGATTTACCCAGAAGTACACTTGGATTTCCTTGGGAAAGACCACTCAGGACCTGGAGGAATCCATCCCAATGTAGGAAAAGGCCCAGTGGATTGGTAAGTGGCATCAGAGCCTGTAAGGCAATGCAAAGACTCCCAGTGAATTAATATCAACCTACCAGCTCCTGCTATGTATATACAGCTCAACACTTTGGTGTGAGGTGCACAAGCTATGTGTGCAGACACACAGCCTGCCTTCAGTGGGGCTGAGGGAAAAGACTGGCTCCAAGTCAGCTTCCAACAAACTCCTTCTCATTACTCCCAGTGCTTGCTCTAGCGGTCTCCCTGTCTGTCTCTTTCTCATGCCTTATTATTCTCTTTCTCCTCACCTCATCCATGTCTCCTTCACTCTTCTCACCCTCTCTAGCTGAAGATGAGAATGCACTCCTGAATGGCTCCACCGTAAATACAAAAGCCTCCACTGAAAGCCATTCACTGGTCTCCCAGGAGTGGGGGCTGTTCTCTGGGCTGTGCTCCACCATGCCTTCACACTGCCCAGTACCCTTTAAAATGTTATCCTGCAACTGTTCACCCAGGACCTTTTCAAACTCGCTGTTCTTTAGAAGTTTTAGCAGTCTCTGAGTGCTCACTTTCAGCGTAGTGCTGTGTGCCAATCACACATTCACTGATCTTTTGGCTAATGACGTATCTCCAACAATTGGCTTTCTCGCCACTGAGTGCAGTTGTAATGTGCCAGGTGATAGTTATTAGACAGCAATTCTGGAAGTCATGTCCAAGGATCACTGTGTATTAACACATCATTAAAACAGTATATTGCAGGGTCAACATATAATTATAACTGTTGACCTACCAAATACTAACAGACTTTGAAAGCTCAGTGGAAACCAAATGCCATTTTATTAAATTGGGAATCAAGAAAAGGAAGACAGAGCATGCATGGCAAATGTTGCAAAGGGGGCTGTTTGATGTGTTAATGTCTTTACTAATATTTTCTTTTATAAAACAAGCATATCATATACCCACATGTATTATATCATAGTATTGCATCTGTATTCTATATACATATACACATATACAATGCATCCATATGAAATACCACAAAGTTGACATGGAATAATCTACTGTGACTTATATAATGGGCCTGAAGCAATTACAATAGGGCTCCTGCATCTTTTGGAGCAATAGTCACATACTCAATTAAGACAGAGGCCCCCAGGAGAGCTATAACACCTATCTGAAGGTATAAGTTATGGCACGTAAAATTTATTTACATCATGACTCATGTTTTAACCATCCATTTTACAATACAAATCAATAAAGTTTTATTGGGCAGTGTAGAAGATGGAGAGTGAAAGGATGAAAGACAAATAGTACCCAGCCCCCATCCTGGGAGAGTTATAACAATATGGTTATTGTGCCCTTCTTGTGGCAATTAAGAGGCTCTGCCCAAATGTGGAAAAATATTTAAGTCTGTTCAAAACTAATAGGGCCATTGGCTCTGAATTCAGGACAAACAAACCTCTGCCCAAGGAGAAATCAGATCCGCTGTCTTTCTGATCTGTCTAACTCAGCAAAGCCAAGTTCTCAGTTTGACTGTCTTACTCACAAATACCCTCAAATGAACTCTGAGCCTCTGACATGGCACTGGTCGGAAGAATTACTCCATAGTGGCACTGCCCATGTCTGCTGATGGTTAGAGCACACTGAACAGTCAGTCCTGTGTTCTCACCAGAGCAGACCTGTTGGAAGTTGATGTGCACAGGCACAATGTGTCTGCACACACCAGGTACACATGAGGGCTAGACTTCCACATGGCCCTTTTGGGGTGTTCAAAGAGATAAAGAGCAACACATTGTGACAGTTCACTTTATTTTTTTTACTTTTTTATTGACAACATACTACATATATACAATGTACCCTAATCACAATCCCCTCTCACCATCTTCCCTTGTTCCCTTTTCCCTATCCTCCTTCCACTGAATCCCTGCTTCTTTCCAACTAGTCCCTCCTATATTTTTGTATTCTTTTTTAAAAAATATTTTATTTATTTATTTGAGAGAAAAGGGGGGAAGAGGCAGAGAAAAAGAATGAGAACACCAGGGCCTTCAGCCACTGCAAATGAACTCCAAACACATGTGCCCCCTTGTGCAGCTTACGTGGGTCCTGGGGAATTGAGCTGGGGTCCTTAGGCATTGCAGGCAAGCGCCTTAACCTCTCCAGCCCTCCTATATTTTGATATCATTTTTTAAGACGTGTGACAGTTACTTTCTATTGTCAATTTAGTCAGATCAGAAATCAAGTAAGAGACACACCTCTTGAGCAGGTCTGTGAGAGCCATTCCTGGAAGGATTAGGTAAAGTAGGAAATGGGAAGTCCTTCTGGTGATAGCCTAGCAAAAACAATGTCTTTTTTTTTTTTTCTCACTGTGCTTGCAACTTGCTGATGAGTACATCCACCCTGTTGCTTTCATCCTATACAGACATCAGAACCCAGCTTGTTCACTCATCCAGTGTGTACTGTAGTACTGGGCTCTCTAAGAATCTTTCAGGCCTTCTAGGTCACTGGTCAATATACTTAGCCATCTGGGAAATGCATACAAGATTACAATGAGATTACTAATAACTCCAGTCAGAATGGCTATCACCAAGAAAATAAATGACAACAGATCTGGGTAGTGTGTCAGGAAAAAATGTAAACTAGTATAGCCATTATAGAAATGGTATGGAATTCCTCAAAAAATAAAATAAAAACTAGATATACAACATGGTCCAGTTATACCACCACTGGGTGTCCAAAGGTGTCTAATTCAACATGCCACAGAAATAACTACACATAAAAATCATATACATATAAACTATACATAAAAATCACAGCAATAGTCACACACCCAGGAGAAGTGAGCAGCATAGGTATCCATTAAGAAGTATAGTTTAGGGCTGGAGGGATGGCTTAGCAGTTAAGGCATTTGCCTGCAAAGCCAAAGGATCCAGGTTCAATTCCCCAGGACCCACGTTAGCCAGATGCACAAGGGGGCGCACACGTCTGAAGTTCATTTGCAGTGGCTGGAGGCCCTGGCATGCTCATTCCCCCCCCCCCATTTCTATGTCAAATAAAAAAAAGAAGTATTTTTAAAAAACGAAGTATGGTTAGGGCTGGAGAGATGGCTTAGTGGTTAAGGTACTTGCCTGTGAAGCCTAAGGACCTATGTTTGACTCTCCATGTCCCATGTAAGCCAGATGCACAATGACACAAACATGCAAGGGCTTACGTGCACATAAGGAGTTGCAAGCATCTGGAGTTTAATTGCAATGTCTGGATGCTCTGGCATGCCAATATTCTCTTTCTCTCTCACTCTCTCTCTCTCTCTCTCTGTCTCTCTCTTTTTCTTACTTTCACATAAAAAGGCAGTCTGTTGGGTTTGCCTCAAAAAAAAAAAAAAAGAAGTATAGTTAAAGGAAAAACACAAGCAAGGGGGAATTTTCACCTAGGATTCAATACTCAAGCTATTCTTTTTGTTAGTATTCAAACAAGACAATACACGTCCATTTCTACACTGCCGCAACCTCACTTCACTCCCTGGGGGAAGTTGGTGATGAGAAATCTCACAGGCCTAAATGCTTAAATGATGGATTTATGACATCAAAGAGGAGTAAGAACAGCCACAACAACTGATTAATACTCTTGCTTACGGTGTGAATGTTGAGCAATTGTAGGAAAGGAAACAGAACTTTGTGTAATATCATTAAAGCTTCAATACAAGAAAAACTCATGCATCTTGGCTATCAATCATTATTATAGCAGCAAAAAAAAGACTCATAAAATAATTAAGACGTTCTATTACAAGAGAAGATCTTAGTTTCTCTGGTTGCATTTAGCTAAAGTTCTCAGCATTCTTTAGTGGAAGAAAGAATATGAGATTGGTATAAACAGCAAAAATCACACTACTGATTTGTTGTGTCCTTAATATTTAGTCTCATTCTCTAGACTCAATTCTAGTTCTACTGTACCACATTAAGATAACACATGGTGTTATTTTATGCTGCAATTGGAACTCAGATAACAGCTGCAACCAAAGAAAGGCATTCAGTGAAGACAGTGCAGAACCCCGGCTTCTCTCACAGTAACGTACTTCCACCAGGCTCCGCTGTCTGTCCAAGACACCTAGCAGGTCTTTATGTTGCCTGTAAGGATGGCGAGAAAAACAGGCAGTCCCTGAACAGCTGCACTGCTAGAGGAGTGGTTCACTTCAGTGTCATTAGCCATTTAAAAAAAGCACTGGCTCAGGGCGTGGTGGCACACGCCTTTAATCCCAGCACTCAGGAGGCAGAGGCAGGAGGATCACCGTGAGTTTGAGGCCACCCTGAGACTACATAGTGAATTCCAGGTCAGCCTGAGCTAGAGTGAGACCCTACGTCAAAAAACAAAACAAACAAACAAAAAGTATCAGTGGATATACATTTAATATAAGCATTACTTGTTTATTTATCTACTCAAAAGCAGGTAACTCATATGATATCAAACCTACCTTTACATATTTTCATATTGATAATGCTTCAAGTCTAAGTGACTCCTACTTTTTACTGTGACTCCAATCCTCCAGATGGGGAAAGAGGAATAAACTCATCAGGCGTTTGCAAAGCATGCGAATGTGTGCCAGAGTTCTCTGGTGATATGTGGTCCCTGCTCCATGGGTCTTCTTCAGTGAGTTTCACTGTGTGTGTATGTGTGCGTGCACGTGCATTAGAGAAAGGAATGCCTCACCAGCAATGTCTGTGGAGGAAATATGAGCAGTAAGGCTGGGGTGTGCTGGTCTAATTGTGTCTGGTTCAGCACATGGCAAGTGCGAGGGAAGCAGTCAGCACCCAGAAGGCCTGTCGGGCAAGTATGTTCTGAGTCTCGTGTGAGGGGACCTAGGAAGTCCTGTGACAACAGACCAAACAAGGTGGAACCCGATAGCCAGGGTGCCGACAGCTCAGAGGCAGCTTTGGCCACTCACTACTTGGGACAGTCAAGAGAGCAGGGTAGTCTCCTGCTGCGTCCCAAGTTCTCAAGGTTCAAGTGACAAGGAAGCCCAGAGAGGGTGGCTAGCTTGGGCCTGGAAAAACAGGGTCTACTCTCTCCCTCGACACCTCCAGCCATGTTCTCACAGGACCACACAAGTGTCATATGGCAGCCCAGGGCATAATGACACAATCTAGGTAACCACTCAACTACTACCAAAGTAGTGGAAAAGAAGCTGAAAGCTGGACTGATGCGCTAAGTCACTGTAAGTTAACTGCTGAGGAGCTGAACTTCTCTCTCTCAGTACCTGAAGGAATCCCAAAGAGAGAACCATCTAGGAGGGACCCAGACGGACGGTAAGAGGGGAGGATGGTTTAGACTAAAATAGAGTAAGCTGGAGCTCATGGTTAGGGTGACCTGACTACGTGATCCATACGCATGTTGATTCATAGGTATGTTTTGAAAAATTGTTTTGAATCATACAGACTGCACAAGCTAACTGTCACGTTCTGCTTCTGTAAACCAGCTGCCCACTTGCTCGCTCACCCCTCCCCTCGGCTATGAACACTATAAAATGAAAGTAAAATCCCAGCTTAACACTGAAGTTACTTTGGGAAGTGATCCCAACTTCTTTCCCTGGGAAATAAACTCCTCTATTTTCGCTCATGCTGGCATTGGAGTGATCTTTTCAGAAAAGTTCCACAACAACAGGAGCCTCGCGTAGGTGTTTGTGATTGTGAACATTTGGGAAATCCCAGAATGACAATGGATCAGTTAGCAGTGTGTAACCATTTGATGCCTCAAACTTCCCGCCTTGTCCCTTTCCAGAAAGAAAGTGTGTCCCAAACCCCAGTGAGACCTACATAGTGACTCAAAGGGAAGCAAAGTTGACAGAAGGCAGCCCAAGAAAGAATCACACAGGCAAGGTAACCACACTAGTGTCTCCAGGACTACCCAAGAAACCTCACAAGGTCTTTCTGTGTGAGGGAGAATAATGAAGAGAACATTCTGTGTGGTTTTCACAGCATGGCCAGGAGTCAGAGGACATTTTGCTATCATTTCTCTAATTGAATCCATCCTTCTGGTTTCTCCTTAGTGTGAAAATGAGTCTATCCAGATGCTCAAGAAGATGTGCACCGTGCCACAAAGGGACAAGAATGTGAGGGCAGCCAAGAGAAGAAGCACACTGTACCAGGTAACCTTCTCATCCTCCCAAAGTTCACCCAGATTTCTCTTTGCATGTTTGTGAGTGTGAATATCCAGGAAATCTCAGAATGACAATGACTCAGTCAGCAGTTGGCCATTTTCCTGCTTGAACTTTCCCCCTTGTTCATTCTCAGCTGACCATGAGTCTGCCACAACCCAAGATCACAAAAATCAGAGTCACAAAATCTGAATATCCCAACAATCAGAACCAAAAAACGGGACCCAAAGTTGACAAAGCCCAGTCCCCAGAAGGAGCACACTGGCCAGGTGACACATCTATGACTCTTGAATTTCTACTGATCCCACACCAGATATATGATATGAGCATGACATTGGAAAAGAACTTTCTGCATGGATTTCACAGCAAGGAGCAAATCGGCCAACAAGTTTCTCCTGTATCTCTTATTGAATCTCCCCTCCTTGTCTCTCCTCAGGGTGAGGAAGAGTGTGCACCAACATTGAATGAGCCCTACAGAGTATCACACATCACTCCAAGCATGCTGGAAAAGCTGGCTGACCATCTGCTACCTTCTCTGGAGAGTGGTTACCAGCTTTTTTTGTGCGCCTGCCTTCTTGAACCTCAACTAAAACTTTGTCATCATGAAGCAGGTCCTAGACCTCCTATTCATGAGCACTAACTCAAGCCCAGAGATCTCAGCTCCATGGGAATGGCTCTCAGAAGTGCTTTGGCCCTCTCTGAGCCCATTTCTTCACCTACACACTTGTCAGGATCCAGTGACATAAGCCCAGGCAATGATTGCCTGGGGCATGGCCCTGCAGAGTGGGCTTCCCATGTCTTGTGTCCCCTGTGTGAGAAACTATCCCCTTAGCCATGAAGAAATTCTGTCCAGAAACCCTCCCTATCACAGGCCCTAGGTAAATCACTTTTCCTATTTGTAGATGAGGTTCTCAAACCCACATTGGGCATACTCATGGATCTTTATCCATAGCAGGGACCCATATTGGGCATTTGAAGGACTCTGTACACACTAAGATTTGTGGTATGGAGAAGGTTGGGACTTACTCACTAGACAAACATATACAAAGTCTCTCTTGGATGTATGTCCAGACAGAGGATTTTAGATAATGGACCAACTTCCCAGTCCTCTGGACTTCCATCCCCTGTTAGGAATCACTCTGCTCTACAGAGATCTTCACAGGTGGGGACTCAGGACATTTTATGTGACATAGCCATGGCCTTCACTAGGTATGGATTCTACCACCTTCTGTGCCAAGAAGATGACTACATAAAAAGGTAATATAAAGAAGTAAATAAAGGGGCACACTCTCCTGTTGCTATTGTCCACCTTATGTTGGCCAGGGGGAGATGTCCACCCTCTGCTCATGCCATTATTTTCCTTGCCATCATGGAACTTCCTCCTTGAGCCTCTAAGCCAAAATAAACCTCTTTTTCCCACAGCTGCTCTTGGTTGGGTGATTTCTACCAACAATGTGAACCTGACTGCAACACCCTCCCTCTGTAATTGGACTGGAGGCCCACTCCATGGGAGGGAATATATCCCTGATACTGAAAACCTACAACAAGGGTAGTCATGAGCCCTAGGGGTGTAAAGTCTGCTGCTGTCTGGCTAAATGTATATACTATGCTCACCCAGTTGCCCAGTAAGCGCTTCTCTTAATGTTCATACCCATATATTAATGCTACTCTCACTTTTGGTTAGAGAAGCTTCTTTTATCAGATGGCAGTGACCTCGGGATGACTCAGAAGGCACCATGGTGCTGAGAAGAAGTGACAGAGGAATACTCAGCACTGAAATACCTGTATCACACCTTCCAAGTCTCAGGGTCCATTGCAGAAGAGGTGTCAGAAAGAATGTAAGAGCCAAAGGAAGGGTAGGATTCCCTACAATATGCTCCTCCAGACACAAAATGGCCTGGATATCCATGACCTCACAATGGCTGACATTACCTACACAAGACCATCATGATACGAAAAGATGATGTCATCAAAATAAAGGAGAGACTGATTGAGAAGGGGAGGGGATATGATGGAGAGTGGAGTTTCAAAGGGTGAAGTGGGGGAAGGGAGGGAATTACCATGGGTTATTGTCTACAATTATGGACGCTGTCAATAAAAAAGTTAAATTAAAAAATTTTTTAAAAGAAGTAAATTGGTCATCCAACTATAGAGTGGGGGTACTTGAGGTCCTGGGGCTGGGAGCAAAGTAGGTCCCACACTCTTCCTAATATCCTGCTGAGACCTGGGTCATTACCTACAAAATCTGAAAAGAAAAGCTGGATTGGTACCTGGCAAGCTGGGATGCTCATAGATAAGCCTGTGAGAATCCATCCTCATTCCAGCACATGGTAGGCAGGTTTTCCCAGAGCTACCCTTCTTGTGAGCCTGGATAGGAGTGATGTGGAGCTCCCTGTCCACCTGGACCTCACAGCTCTGCCAACCATGCCGGGGGCACACGGCTAGGCCTCCTCTGCATGGAGCTTCACAGTAGGAAAAAGGGGAGAATGGACAAGGAGAGATGGCAACTCTGACTCAGCTCCCAGCACTGGCCCCAGCACCATCTGTATCTTCCTAGACATGTGGCTTGACAAGTGCTGGAAGACTTTACTAAATCTCCACACCTGTCAGCCCGACACTAGCCTAAGGCCTACCTGCTCCACCATATGTCTTTCTCAGATCCAGCAGTCTGTGTCAGTCGTCTTCTGGTGGAGCTGAAGGGCAAGGGACCCAGAGAAGCAGAGTCCAGTGGACAGGCCTGGGCTAGGCGCCTGGGTCCCCGTGAAGAGAGGTAGTAGTGGGAGAGGATCCAGAGCTTGGACTTGGTGGGAGATGTCACTGAAACCTGGTGTGGACAGGAAATGGGTATTTTCTGTCACGCATGGGACTTCCTTGTCTTTCAATGCCTTAGGAAAAGGCCCTCCCTCATCTTAGGGATATTGACTGTCCTGCAAAGCCACTCTGTGTTGCTTTTTACACCTGTCTCTGCCTGCCACACACTCGTTCTGTCTTTAGATTCAGGGACCCTTCTTCCTGCGTATGCTGTTGAGCTCGAAGTTCAGTGGCTGGCAGGGAAACCAACCATTCTGAGCCATATCAGCTTTTGCATCACAGGCCAAACAGGGCAGGTGGCAGATCTGCAGGCTGCTGGGACCTGCAGTGTCTCTCACCACACCAGTGGACACAGCCAGCCTTTCTCACCTCCTGCCTTTGCTGCGTATGTCTGCCTCCTGCAGAAGGGGCCACGCCAGACCCACTCCTCCTGGCAGCCCTTCTTCTAGCAGCTGTGCCAATAGTACCAGTCTGTCCCCTGCCATAGACCTTCTACCCAGTACCTTTCCCGTCTTGCCACGAGGCTTAGAAAAATGCCCTCATCCATGGGAGTCATCACTCCCCCAGTTCCCAGGCCGCACCCCCATCCAACTCTGCCTCCATGAGCAGCATAGTCTCTTTCTGTCCTTACATCCCGAGAGCCTCACATCAGAAGAAGCTGAGCTGGAGGAACAGGATGCATCCCATCTAGGGAGCACAGAAGTCGCCAGCTCTGAGCAGCAGGATGCACCCCTGCGGGGGATGGACAGAGCCAATGCTACCCCATTGCTAGAATAGCCACCTGAGTGTCTCTCCACCCAAGCTACAACATCTATGCCGTCAATCCTACTTAACTTTTTTTAAGTGCCCTTTGTTAAAATACCTTTTTTTAAAATGTCCTTTTGAATTTTCAGGTTTTTTTGCTCTTTTAAAGTTTGTCATTTTACTTTTTGCCTTGTTAATAAAAACTGTATCATTTATTTATTCTACACTGCCTGATTCAGTGTCATGAAGCCCACTGGCTCTTCTGTACAGTGTCTGGCACTGTCTCTGCAGACAAAAGGCCCACATGGCGCACAGGAGTCTTCTGAGGAGGATAAGCACAAGCCACTACACAGGAAAGGAGAGGACTGGCCCCTTGCTTGAGAGAAAACTAGTGAACGCGGAGAGAGGTGCAAGGAATCTGTGCTGCAGACACGTGCTACCATAAGCAGTGGAAGTAGCACAAATGGTGAGAGACACACCGGCTACGTGGCCAGGAGAACCACCAGCATGACCTGGAAAAGGCTTTCCACTTTATCCTCAGGCTCCTCCTCTCTCGGTCACATCAGCAGTCCCCTCCCAGGGTAGGATAAATATGGCTGAAATGCCATATTTGAATTTGCCAACCCTGATATAAGGCTATGTGTGTGCACCACCACCACTGCCAATGTGCAACGCAGACTTTGAACAGAAAGATGGTCAGTGTTCAGGGTGTTTCATCCTGTTGAAGATGCTTAAACTATATGGCTTTCTTAAAGCATCACTAAGCTTTTGCATAAGCGCAGGGAGGAGATTATAAACCAAAAAGCCTAAATTGTGAGACATAAACGTGTTTCTCCTCTGGGTTTGGCCTGGATGTAAACCCACTGCAGTCACCATTTACACATGACTCTTCTCAGGCCAATGCCATCTGTCACCACTTCAGGCCTGGCACTCCTGATCCTGGGCAGCTGATGTCTGTCTCCCCCAGTGAGTGGCAGGCAGTATGAGCAGAAATGTATATGTATAATTTTAATGACTCAAATATATTTTGATTGCAAAAGCCAAGCAGTGCCTTATAACATCCTTTGTTTTGATTTAAATAAAATTTCTTTTGATCCTGTAACAACATGTTCACATTCACAAAACATGGGTGAAAGGTCACATGTCAAAATCTGATTTATGTAGTCAATGCCATGCACAAGGGCTAAAGCATTTCCATCACCTTCCAAAATTCTCTCCTGCCAGGCATTCATGGGTAATGTTGTAAGTCACTGGCAGACTGTTTTGAATGTGACTATCCAGTTGTATTTCTTTTCAAAAAATTTTATTTTATTTATTTATTTAAGAGAGAGAAACGGAGGGAAACAGAGAGAGAAAGAGGGAAAGGCAGACAGAGAGAGAATGGGCACTCCAGACCCTCCAGCCACTGCAAACAAACTCCAGATTCTTGTGCCACCTTGTGCATCTGACTTCCATGGGTACTGGGGAATCAAACCTGGGTCCTTAAGCTACGCAGTCAAATTCCTTAACCACTAAGCAATCTCTCCAGCCCCAATTATATTCCTTATCAGCTACGTATGATGGTTAGTTTCTCCACATCGTTCACAGTACTTCTGACAGTCTATCGGCTTGTGAGCATTCTTGTGGTTGGGAGATGGACTTTCACCACTCACACTGAGCTCATCAAAATTCTCATCTAAGGCAAATTAAGTCCCTTTGGATTTAAACTGCATCTTTTGGTGATATATTGAGTCTGCTGTGGGGTCTGGGAAAGTGACCTTTGCCCTTACACGAAGCAGCCTCAGATTAGAGATGCCTCCCCAGGGACTGAAGCAGAGATAAGAAGGAATGGCAGGTGAGCTTTACTAGAGTAAAAGTAGATATATCTTGAAGAATGTGGGACACATATCAGAAAGGACAAAGAAATAAGTGGCATGTCTTTCCTGTGATGCTTTTTGTAGGGTGTAAAAACTATTCCGCTGGAAAGAAAAAAAATGGAATTATTAAAATGCAGTAAATGATAAAACTGGAAAATATTTTACTGAGTAAGGGAAGCCAGACTCAGACAAAAGAAATGATGCAGTTTGCTCTCATATGTAGATCCTAGCTTTGAATTTCCAGATTTGTGTATTTAACTTGCAGTATCTGTAAAGACCAGGAAGGTAGGAACGTTTGGCAGGGGGTGGGAGATATACCTCAAGCCGGGGTGAGTAGAACACAAGTGACATCAAAGTAAGGGGGGAAATACTGTGGATAGACATGGAAAAGCAAGCTGGATATGGTGGCACACGCCTTTACTCCCAGCACTCAGGAGGCTGAGGAAGGAGAATTGCCGTGAGTTCGAGGCCACCCTGAGAATACATAGTGAATTCCATGTCAGCTGGGGCCGGAGTGAGAGCCTACCTTGAAAAATCAAAAAAAGAAAAGAAAAGAAAAGAAAAACAAGAAATGGCAAAGCAGTGATGAGGGTGGAACTGTGGCAAAGAGAGAAGTAGGTGAGGATTAATCAGATTTAGGACATATGAAAAATCCATATGGAAATCTACTAACTAATTTCAAATATAATTGAAAATAAGAGAGGTATCCTGAAGGAATGGATAATGCTGATCCCAGAAACTATTGGTTATTTATTAAATCAAAATCACAATGCTGGGGCTAGAGAGATGGCTTAGCAGTTAAGGTGCATGCCTGAGAAGCCTAAGGACCCAGGTTTGATTCTCTAGATCCCACATAAGTCAGATGTACATAGTGGCGCATGCATCTGGAGTTCGTTTGCAGTGGCTAGAGGCCCTGGTGTGCCCATTCTCTCTCTCTCTCTCATAAATAAATTTTAAAAAAATCACGCTGCCAGATTGGGGTATCTCCTTATGAGTTACTCAAAGAAGACCTAGAAGCCCCCAGAACAATGCAGGCTCTTGCCATTGCACCTGGTTGCACACAACTGAACAATAAGACTCTATTTCTGGATCCTCCACACCATCTGGTCACAGAATGTAGAGAAATAAAGCTAGAACTGAATTAGAAATCTTGCTAGCGTCAGAAGGTGGTATGCAGGCTGCTGGGCTGAAAACTCCAATGGCAGATCACCCGGTGGTAGATCCTGTATGCTTGTACATTGACCAGGCAAGAAGTGCCCCCGGGTTCAACAATGACATGACTGCTGTGGGGGTAAGCAACAGCATTCTGATTGAATGTGAGACCCACTATACCAGAGGAAACCCATGTCTGATACTATAAAACCAGTCAGAAGTCCATGGCTGGGGAGCCCATAATCTCTAGGTAAGGGAGGAACTCACTACTGTTATTCATCCAAGCAAACATGTTGTGAAACCACCTTCTAAATCTTATGTTGATGCCCACAGGTTAGTGCTGCTCTCACCTTGGGTAGTCGAGCTTGCTGTCTGCAGTGGGCTACGGTTATTGCAGAGTCTCATGAGTGGTCAAAGTGCTAAACATTAGTGACTGTTGAGTCCTGCCCTGAATGGGACATCCATATCACCCTCTATCAAGGGGGAGCCTCATGGAAGTAGGGATGGAAAGAACGAGTGCTAGAGGATGGAGGAATGCTATGTAGCTCTCACTTGGCCATGAGGTGGCGCTTGAAGTCAAGAACACACAGTGGCTGTGGTTATTTGCATAAGAAAGGGGCAGTCAACATTCCATCATGGATAAGGCAGATGCCAGTGAGGCCCTAACCACCCTGAAGAGCTATTGACAGTAACTAGTTGGAAATAGTTGTAATAGTTGTAAAGAGTTAGTTTTGGAAGTGATTAAAAGCCAAATTCAGAGAAATTACAAGTAATTGGATAAGACATAAGACCATTTGAAGTCGCTTTTTATTTTTTTATAAATGTTTTCAAGGGCAGATGAATACCTTAAGAAAATCTTATTGATTGAATGATGTTCTGTTTTATATCCGTGTTTCACATGTCTTTAATCCTTTTCCTTTTGGCTAATAGTCTCCCTTATAGTTTCATGCTCTATGTCCTATCTATAGTTGTTGTGGTTTGAATACAAAATATCCCCCACAAGCCGGGCATGGTGACACACAACTTTAATCCCAGCACTTGGGAGGCAGAGGTAGGAGGATCTCTATGAGTTCAAGGCCATCCTGAGACTACATAGTGAATTCCAGGTCAGTCTGAGCTACAGTGAGATCCTACCTCGGAACACACACACACACACACACATATCCCCCATAAATTCGTGGGTTTCAATACTTGGCCCCTTTAAAGCAGTGTTGCTTGGGAGGTGGTGGGACTTTTAGGAGTGGTGGAATGCTCTTTTGTTTGAGCTGGAGTCTCTTACTGATACCAGAGCTTTCTGCTTTTCATGATCCCATGTGATTCCCTGTTCTCTTATTTGCAGAACTGGGGTTCCAGGCACATGTGGCCATTCCCAGCTGTTGACATGGGTTATGGACATTTGAACTTGGGAATTTTCAGGACCTTTCCAGCCCCCATGCTTGTTCAGGAAGTGCATTTAACTGCTGTGCCATCTTCCCAGCCCCATATAAATCAACCTTCTAGAAGGGCATAATCCCAAGCATGGAAAAACTTTCCACCTGCATCCTGAACACTTCCATGATCCTTCACAGAGTACTTGGTCTTCTGTGCCACAAATACAAATACAACCTCACCCACAGTTGCCTCCCATTGGTTCCTCCCACAGTCCAGAGTCTCCTATGTGCTGTGACCTATCAGGTGTTAGGCAGGCTTCATGCTCAGCCAGCTTGAGCTACCCTGGAACTCCTAGTAAGGAACATGAGGACAATGCTTGTCCACCAGGACCTCCAGGACCACCAGACACAAGAAACCAAGCTAGGCATAGTGGATTACACCCATAATCCAAGCACTCAGGTGGCCAAGGCATGAGGATTGTCATGAGTTCAAGGCCAGCCTGGACTATAAAGTGAGTTCCAGGTCAATCTGGCATAGAGTGAGACCCTGCCTCAAAAAAGAAGAGGAGAAGGAGGAAGAGAACAGGAAAAGGAAGAGGAAGAAAAGAAGCAGCCACCAAGGCCAGGTTTGGAGCCATGGTACTTGGCTATAAGGAGAGGTGTTACGTGTGCCTTTTTATTTTCTCTTGTCTGATGTTTTGAATCTTGGACCTTGCTGACCTTAAAAGGGCTGCCTCTCACAAGACTAGACAAATCATTGGAGAGTAAACAATTCAACTTTCAAGTGCAAACAAGCCTATGTAGAGTCTCCATCCCCAAACCTCTTCTGTCCTGCAAGGCCACTATCCACCTGTCCTAGTCTCCCCGAAACAAGGACCAGACAACCAGGAGAGCCACTATACCCCAGACCCTGCTGAAATTATGAAAATAGTCCAGTCTTAAACCTTTTGACCCTACTACTTTATGTTACCTGTTCCTTCCAGTGAAACCACGACATAGGTTCTTGTCTATAATGTTCTTTTGATTTCTGCCTCCTGATGGGGCCCTGCTGTTTCCTCACAGACTCCCCCCCTCCTCGGAAGTTCCCCTGCTTGAGGACTATAACACATAGTCTTTTCAAAAATGTGTGTTCATAGGTTTGTGTGTATGCAGGTATGTTTTGGTTATGTGCATATACTTGTGTGCATGTGCATATGGAGGCCAGAAGACAACTTTGGGTGTCATCTTCAGAAGTCCAGGTCACCTCCTTTGAGACAGGCTCAAATTTTCTATTATTGTAAAACAATAGACAGAGAAGGAAGCGGGCAGATTCTCAGGAGAATTCAAGATAGAACCCTCAGGCAAACACCCAAGTCTATTTACCGGTATGGGTGGGGGTCCATGGGAAGGGAGTCATTGAATCATTAGACTGCGCCCAAGCAGATGATCAGTGACCAACTCTCACTCCGCTAGGCTCAGGGGTCCACCCGCCGCTGGCCCATAGCCTGTCCTTCCTCCTCAGTTCAGAAATGAGCCTGACTCTTCCTGGCTCTCCTTTGAAAGAGAAACACTAATAAATCAAACACCACAGTATTTATTCTCCCTGTCACATTACCATACAAGCTTCTCTTCTGTATCCTCTGTCTCCCCACCCCTGATGTGATTTTATCAGGACTTCAACTGCTCCCAAAGGCAAAGGTCTAATGGGACCCTGGCTTGTCGGGCTTGAGATACGAGACTGATGTATGGGTGAGAACACCTAACAGCGAGATCCCATTTAGCTTTGAGTAATTAATCTCCCCAAGAGTTTTCCAGCATTATCCATCACTCTACAGTGAGTCCAGCCATATTCAACCAGGAATGCTGATGCCGGGGAGGTGTGCCCCGGCCTCACATCTTGTCTGGCCACAGAGCCAAGAGTCCATCATGCATGATGGAGCTCATGAAAGTCTCAGAGAGGAACTTGAAGGAGAAAGCGTGGCAGGTAGAGTAGATAAAAGGACATTCCAGGAAGAAAGGACAGACTTCACAAGGGCACAGAAATGAATGCAAGTTAGTGGCATATGAGGCAACACTGTGGGATAAGAGGAGTTGAAACTGGAGATGCTTCTAGTTTTGTACCCACAAAGCCCACCATGAGACCTGGTGCAAGCAGAGGGTCCCATCAGGCTTTCTGAGCATTCAAGTAAATGAGTTCAAAAGACAGCTACTTGCAACTATGCAGGGCCCCGAATGTCAGACCGACAGCATTCTGCCTCTGCTTGGAGGGGCCTCATTGGGCTCCGGGGAGGAAAGGACACCTAATTAGGCTTTATGCCTCTGCAGAAACCATGCCAGGATAGCCTGGAGTGTTTTAGAGCTAAGCTAGATGAGCTGGTTAAGCCACGCTCTTAAAATAAATAGCTTGTACTGTTTGTCCCCCAAGGACAAAAAATGCTTCATGGAGCCTGTCTCATTATTCCTTGCAACATACATATGCAAAGCATTAGCCAGCAAACTCCCCACCCGGCTTGTTTAGAGGATCAAGATGTTTGCCAAGGTCACACAGCACATGGGGGGTGGTACTGGAGCAGCAGTGACCTTTGGCCCCTCCTCTGAACTGTACCTCTCTGATTATTTTCCTCCTGCCTCAACCAAGGCCAACCTACCGAACCATGGGCTGCATCCTTGTCTAACCCTGAAGTCCAGGACAAATATCTTCTCTTCCAGACAGCAGAGATACTGTCCTCCCTCCAGCTGACTGTAGCTTGCTCACAGCAGTGTGGCTCTCTCTCTGGTGATTGTCACCTTTAGGAGCTGGTTCATGTATGCCCAAGAGAAAGCAAAGAGGAGGAAGTTAGACCCGGATAGACATAGGCTTGGCCTCCCCCATTGGAAACTGCCAGGTCCTAAGTGAGTAGACCTTCTGGGCCCCACTAGAAGACCTCAGCCTCTGCAATTCTCAGTTCCTCGCTATGGCACTGTAGGACTGGCCTTCCCATTCTACTAAACAACTTTAATAAGTGCTTATTGAACTCTTGATATCTGCAGATATCAGGGTTCAGGGGGTACTTCCAGAAGGGTTCTGGCTTCTTGTGTCCCAGAATAAAGAACTAAGCAGAGACACGTAGTTGCAGTGGAAACAGGGACACTTACATTGGGAAAAGACATACTTCCAAGGGAGAAGGAGGGCAAGAATGAAGAATGAGTTCATGAGCCAGGCGTGGTGGTGCACGCCTTTAATCCCAGCACCCGGGAGGCAGAGGTAGGAGGATCGCCGTGAGTTCAAGGCCACCCTGAGACTCCATAGTGAAATTCCAGGTCAGCCTGAGCTAGAGTGAGACCCTACCTCGAAAACCCAAAAAGAAAAAAAAAAAAAAAAAACCCCAAAAAAAAGAAAAGAAAAGAAAAAGAAAAAGAAAAAGAAAAAATAGAATGAGTTCACTAATGCAAATGGACCTGCTACACAAAAGCTTGGGGGTTTTATGTCACACCACTCAGGTTTGGGGCTCATTTGCATAGGGTACTCATTTACATAGGACGTGCTTTCTTACCTGCTCTGTGATATGTAGTTCTACCCACAACTTCACGGATCAATGTCTTATTAGCATGTTAAATCTCTACCCAGGGCTGTGGGTTTAATTATCATAATGAACCAAAGGTCACCTTCAGATGCGCAGTTATTTCTGCACCTGAATCAAGAGCTGGGTTTAGTCAGCCTTAGCAGCAAGGGTTCTCAGCCTTCCCTTTGTCAACTTGTTCTTTTCATATATTAAGTCTTTAGGCTTTGTCCAACATCTTCTGAACCTACCTACCTCACTCTTTGTCCTACCCTCCAGCTTTCCACTTGTTATGCACCAGGCACTGTCCAGGCTGTCATCTATGTAACAACTTCCACCTTGAACAGTAGCACAGGTTCTGTACTTAGCGCCTTTGAAATCAAGGGATATAGCAGCAATTATACTGGACACTGGGCTGCCCTCAGCAGCTTACAGTCTGCCACCCTTATGCTGCAGAAGTTCTATGCAATGTATCTGAGGAACAACCACAAATCATAGGCAGAGAGACCTGGCTTCCAGATGAGGGTCTACCTTCCTTACAACTATGAATAAAGTGATATGAAAGATGGGAGGTTTGGCTTGACATCAAGAAGACAGATTCTAGCATGCCGGAGAAAGTTCCTGTCCAGACTGGCAAACTAACCTTCTCAGACCCAAAACCCTCACCTACATTATAGATCAAGAGAGTTGGGCTTTGGGGATTAGAGAAGGGTTTCTTTGGAGAGAACTAAGATGTGCCGATGCCAGTGAGGTCAGGAGCTGGTGCCTCCCACTCCTCTTATACCTAAGGAAGAAGTCTGCATAGGGACCAACCTCACAAGGGATTGAACACATGTGCCCAGAAGTTTAAACCACATCAGACTTGTACCAGGCTCTCACCTGAGAAATCTAAGAGGACCTCAGGTGGGTTATGTCTTGATCTGCTCCAGCAGCCATAATCAAAAGCCACAGACTAGATGACTTAAACAACAGAAGTGCATTGCTCACAGTTCTGGAGCTGAAAGTTGACATCAAGGTCTGGAAGGGTCTGGTTTTTGGCCAAGATCCTTTCGGGCTTGCACATGGCTGCACTATCCTAACATGTTCTTTCTGTCCTCTGAACATAGACGGAGACAGAGAGAGAGAGAGAGAGAGAGAGAGAGAGAATACTCCTGTCACTCTTCACAAGGACACTAACCCTATAGAGCCCTTATTACTTCATTTATCCTTTATTACTCCCTCTATAGGCCCTACTTCCAAATAATACTGGGGATTAGAGCTTCACCCTATAAATTTCGGGGAGACACAATCCAGTCAGTTCATAGCAGGCAGGCAGACTACTTTGATGGCAGAATAAAAGAAAGACCACTACATCCAAAAAGGCTGTATTTCTGGAATGTGTCAGGACAAA
Source organism: Dipus sagitta (assembly GCA_036346955.1). Classification (NCBI taxonomy): domain Eukaryota; kingdom Metazoa; phylum Chordata; class Mammalia; order Rodentia; family Dipodidae; genus Dipus; species Dipus sagitta. The sequence goes on along the minus strand of CM070772.1, from coordinate 132,227,441 downwards.
AAAATGAGTGGGTCATGTATGAGAAAATGCCAGTGTTGACTGGCCTGTGGCATGGCCAAGAGGACAGTGTGGAAAAGGAACTATGATCAGCTGCCATTCCAGCAGCCGAAGAAGAAACATGCCCCACAGTGAAGGAAAGTCCATCTCCCATGTCAGCCATACAAATGAGGGGATGGGTGTTTATCTCCAATTTATGTATGAAAGTGTTTTAGAAGGAAAGTCAACCTTAAGCACCTGTAAGACTCAAAGAATGCTTGCACTCGATAACTTCAGAGGTATAGTTGCCCCTTAGTATCTTTGAAAACTGGTTCCAGGTCCCCCACAGATTTCAAAACCCATGGATGCTCAAGTCTCATATATAAAATGCAATAGTGTTTGTGCAGAATCTACACACATCCTAGTGTATATGTTAAATCATCTCCAGATTACTTATGATTTCTAATATAATACAGATGCTGAGCAGTTGCAATACTGTATGGCTTAGAGAACAATGACAAGAAACAGTTGTACATGTTCAACACACATGCAACTTTTGTTCTAAAAATTTGTCAATCCATGGTTGATTGAATCTGCAGGTGAGGAACCCACAGATATGGAGGGCCAACTCTACCCCCAAGGAGGACCTTTCCTGCTCCCTGTTCTTCTCTACTTCCCCCAAGCTTATAAAGAAGAGTGGCCAGGTGGGAGAAGTTTATCATAGAACTTTTCCCACAAACTTGGACTTCCTGTCCAAGCCAGAGAAGGAAAAGCAGACCCAACTCTAAATGAAATTCAGAGTTAGACTGTGACACGGAATTAGATATATTTATTATTGAATTGAGACCATATTTTGCAACCAAAATTGATTTGAGAAAGTGACTGGAGAAGTATTTTTACTATTTAGGAGAGACCAGAAAATTCTTGGGGCCAAAGTTTTTATCCAGGACCAGGGAAAGAGCTAGTCTCACTTAGTGAATTTATGGGAATAGTGGAGAGGCAACAGGACACACTTTATGGGCAACCCTCATCCTGGAATGTGTGTCTCACATGTCACAGGTATAGTTTTCTCAACTTAAAATGGAGGTGATACAACCTACCATGCTCTGGAAAATTCAACTGTATATGTTAATGTCTGTAAAACATCTAGGACAATGGTTGGCACACAGTTCAGACCAAAGAGATGGTAATTAGTGCTACTGTAGTGGTGATAATTGTAGCTGTACAAATCATATTAAGGTGCCCCTAAAGTCAGAAGTCCTTGCAACTCCAGGCTTGTTTTGTGGTCTAATCCTCCAAAGTCAGCTCTCATGCTTAGGTCAGTTTCCAGTACTATAGAACTCTAAGGGAAGTCCCAAACTGCTAGGAAATCTGGCCTCTCTCTTCAGCCTAACAAACTGCTGAATTTTATGTGGAAATATTAGACCTCGCCTTCTCCTTTGCTCTCCATTTAGAGCTTTGAAAATATAAGATGTGCTGTCTATGATTACTCCCCAGACTCACACTGAATGCTAATCAGTTTTCCAGAAAGCTCAGCATCTGGGCAGCTGTCTAGCCCCTGGGATCACCAATGGAATTGGACCAATACCAAAGACTGGTTACCGCAATACGTCATCTACTCATGAATATCATTAAGTGAGCTTGGTTTCAAGAAACCTTAAACCTTCAACCTTTAGCTCACTTCAGTCTTTTCTCAGCATTCCAGAACATGATTAATGGTGACACCATGCCACAAGTAAGTTATACATGGCTCAAAACTCTAATTCACAATTGATTAGTACTTTAACAATGACCCTGAATAGTGTAGTGTTAATGGCCAGCCCTGGTGGTCTACTCCTACCAGAAACCCATTACTAACTGTACCTTGCATTTTACAGCCTCCCACTCAAGCCCTGTGTCTGCTCAAGGGGACAACAGCTTTATTTAATAGTTACAAATGATGTGCACTTGGCTAAAATTAAACAGACATTCTAGAAGGAAGTTTCTGCCTTGGCATCCTAGAAATAAGGTGGGAAAATGATGTTTGTAAAGTGAATCATACCCTCATAGCTTGGGAGAGAAGGCAACCTGTGACCATTGACCGTGGATGGCAGTCACAGGCAATGGATGTACAGAGAAGAAGTGAGACTGACAATCTGGCAGGGTGAAGTGAAAGGCTGTTTGAAACTGTGGGAAAAGTGGGTACATTAGACACTGAGGAGTGATGAAAAGGAAGGCGTGGGGACAGGTGGCAGAGAAATGTGAATACCCACGAAGAACTCATCAGTACTGGTAACTGTGTAGGAAAATATAAAGACAGTGCAATTAAATATTTGTTTGTTAACTTCTTTTCTTTCCTATTATTTGAAAGGCAACTTCATAATGCATTGATTATATATCTGTATTGGAAGGCTTATAATGTGCAGAGATATAATTTGTGACAATAAAAGCATAATAGAGATACATAAAATTTACTAAAAAGAAAATGAGGAAATAATCCCATGTATAATGGCCACAATAGATCAAAATACTTACAAATGAATTTAACTGAGAATGAGAGAAATCTTTACACTGAGAACAGAAACACTAGTGAAAGAAATTGAGGAAGATATGAATAAGTTAAAAGATATTTTGTACTCATGGATTGGAAGAATCAATATTGCTATGCTAAATCACCCAATGTGATTTATATATCCAATGCAATCCATATCATAATTCTAATGACATTTCTCATAAAAGGAGAAAAAGTCAATTCCAAAACTCATGAGGAACCACAAAAGACCCTGAGTTGCAAAAGTAGTCTTGAGAGAAATAAATAATTCTGGAAGCGTCACATTTCCTGATTTTAAAATATACTACAGAGCTACAGTAACCAAAACAACACATCGCTGTTATAAAAACAGACAAGCCAATTGAATAGCAGCAATATTATATGTGTGTATATAAAACTGATAGAACTAAATGGAAACGTGGTTACCTCAATAACAGCAGAAACACTTGACAAAGTCCTAACTATTTCATGATTTAAAGCACTCAGCACACTTTTGGAGTGATACCGGTAAGGGGGTTGACAAGAAGCCCTTAAGGCTTTTGTCCTCCCAAGAAAATAAATCAAAATGATGGATAAACAACTACATTTGAAAAAAATAACTAAAAGAGTGTGTTATGGTTTGAATCTGAAATGTTCCCTAAAGACTCATGTGTTGGAATATGGTCCTCAGCTAGTGACTGTGCTTTGGCAGGATGTGGAAGATGTGACCAAGCTGGAGGAAGTAGGGCACGGGCAACAAGGGTGGGTCTTTGGTACTATATTCTCCCTCATTCCTTACTGCCGTGTTCTCTGTTTTCTGATCCACAGCCATGATGTGAACAAGCCTCTACATCTGCCCACTGCCCAGAGCCACTCACATGCCTTCCCCAGCAGGATGAGCAGGAATCCTCTGAAACCATGACCCAAAATAAATAAATCTTTCATTTGCAAGTTGTTTCTGTCACATATTCACTCACAATAACAAGATAAATAATGAATACAGAGAGCATCAGCATGCATCAAAGGAGTAGTAGAATCTCACACAGAGGACAGAAATCCAGGATAGCATATGGAAAACCAAATGAAACACTTCATTCTGCCACTACATCTTCCACTCCAGATCAGTTCAGAGCCAGGAAGAATTTCTCCCTGTAAATAGAGGTAAGTAGCCTATAAAGCCAGGTATATGAAGTGGTGCTTATATCTGGAGTTCGTTTGCAGCAGCTAGAGGCCCTGATGTTCTCTCTCAATCTCTCTCTCTTTCTCTTCTATCTCACTGCTTGAAACTAATTAAAAATTTTTAAAAAGGACAGTTCGTAAGAGGACCCAAGTAGCCACCAGGACCCCCTTGGACAGCTGCAGTTCTCTCAAGCACTAAGTCAGGCTGAGGGAGTGGTAGGGAGTCTACACAGCTGCACCACCCGCCAGAAAAGGAGTCAGTACTATGAGCCACAGCCTGTGACCCATTTGGCTTCTACATTACATCATATTTGAACAAGATCCACTGCTGAGGTAGGTCCTTCCCTAAGAGTAAATGGCCATGGTACCCTACTATCTCTGAAACTTTGTGGCTGTCAAACCATCCCCACCTGGTGGGCTACCCTCTGGGCACAGCATGTCCATGAGCCATTTGGTACCCAATGAACTAGAAACAAGGACATGCCAAGCTGAGACATCCACACACATGCATTCCACAGTGACCTGCTCCTCTGGAACTGTACTACTCCCACAGAGGCTAAGCAGCTGCGTCATCTTCATCTCTAGGGAGTAAAATCACAGATATGCTGCCACCCCATAAACCTGTGACAGCTGTACTCTGACACTGTGGGTCCTTGATGCCTCGGCACCCTGGCCTCACAAATCTCAGGATACCACCATGTCTCATCATTTCAAGGTTCAAAGTCATCACTACAATAGCCTAGGATCTGAGTTGTCACTGTGCACTATTAGCTCTAGTTCCTAAACTACACCGCAGTTCTTTTCTTCTCCTCAGGCCCAAACCCCCAGAGTACCCTCTTCAGAGCCAGACCAACCATGAATTTGCAGGCCCAGGTCAGAGTCACAGGTATGATCTGGATTTGACTGCTGGGTGGGATGTTTTGGAGTCCCAGTTCTAGCTCAGTAAGCAATGTGCATCTGACTGCATATAGATTATATGCAGAACCCCAAGATCCTGGCTCTACAATAAGTTTGCAAGACTCTGATCCAAGTCTATAACTGCTCTCAACCCCTGTGATCTGAAGCCCAGGACTCAGCCAATGCTTCTGGGTCATACCAAGCCCAACACAAGCAGGGGTTCTCTCAGCCATGTGGGGACATGAGAAGATGAGTGGGCATTAACAACCTGCACTGCAGTGTCCTAGACTCCGAGAGCCTAGGACCATCTACCTGCCAGTGAAAATCTTCCTACAAAAGCCATTCTGTAAATAATAATAATAATAATAATAATAATAATAAGATAAGTACTATGGGTTTTTAAAAATTTTTTATTTATTATTTGGAAGAGAAAGAGAGAGGAAGAGGTAGACAGAGAGGGAGAGAGACAGAGAATGGGTGTACCAGGGCCTCTAGCCACTGCGAATCAACTTCAGATGCATGTACCACCTAGTGTATCTGGCTTTACATGGGTCCTGGGGACTCGAACCTGGGTCCTTTGGCTTTGCAAAGTGCCTTAACCACTAAGCAACCTTTCCAGCCCTAAATTTTGAAATAGGTAATTGTTCCCTTATATGCACAGACACCAACACAAGGGCATTAGAAATGTGAAGTAGCAAGGAAATGTGATATCATGAAAATAATGCAATAATTCTTCAACAACTGACCCCAAATAAAAATTTAGAAAATGCGGGTAAGGGAGATGAAAAAAACATTATAGTTTAAGGAAACTCAACAAGACACAACAAGTGTAGACAAACCAATACAATCAGACAAAGAATTCATGATCTAAATGAGAAATGCAACAAAGAGATATACACAGTTTGCACATCCCGTGTCTGAAATGTCGGGAACAAGAAGTGTTTCGGGTTTTAGAGCTTTTCTGATCTGAAACACAGAAAGCATAGACTTTACCAGTTGAGCACCCCCAACTGAAAACTTTAAAATTCAAGCTTTTTGTGCAATATCTTGGCACTCTACAAGTTTGGGGGCATTTCAGAATTTCAGATTAGGATGTCCAACCTATATAATAAAAAAGAATCAAACAGAAGTCTTGAAGCTGAAGAGCGTAGAGAATGAAGAAAGGACACGGTGGAGAGCTTCAGCCACAGGTCAGATCCAGAGGAATCTCTGATTTGAAGATAAGTCTTTTTAAGTTACACAGAAAGAAAACATGAAAAAGAGTAAAGACAGCCTGTAGGATATCATCAAGTGAACAAAAAATCAAATTATGAGAGTCTCAGAAGAGGCAAAGAGAGGTACAGAAAGTTTATTTTAATAAAATAATGGCTGGAAATATCCTGAGGCTTGGAAAAATTTGGACATCTATATACATGAAGTTCAAAAGACTCCCCAAAAGATTCAGCTTAAAGAGGTTTTCTCCAAGGTACATTGTAAGTAAATTGTCAAAAGCCAAAAGCAAAGTATTGTAAAAGCAGCAAGAGAAAAGAAAGCATCTCTCTTTCTCTCTTGATATGTGACTATGTATAAAGGAATTCCCATCAGTCTGTCAGCAGATCGCTCAGCAGGAGCCTTCGGGCCAGGAGAGAGCACAATGATTCATTGAAAGCACTGGGTGAAAAACTTCTGCCAGCCAAGAATATTTTATCCAGTAAAGCTGTCCTTCAGAAATGAAAGAGAACGAAAGCCTTTCCCAAAGGAAAATTGAGGATGGACACACACACTCAGTTATGAGAAATGCTTTAAAGAGTTAAGTTGAAACAAAGAGATATGAATTACATGAAAACACATGAAGGTATAAATCCAACATAATCTGATATTGTATTGTTCTCTATAAGCCATACATATCTCTAGTGTGTTAAATGTTAAAACAAAAATAATATTAGAAGCTGGGCATGGTAGCACACACCTTTAATCCCAGCACTCAACAAGAGAATTGCTGTGAATTCCAGGCCAACCTGGGACCACAGAATTCCAGGTCAGCCTGGGCCAGAGTGAGACCCTACCTCTAAATAATAATAATAATAATAATAATAATAATGGATGCAGTAAATTATTAAAAATATATAACATAATGAGCTGGGGATGTTTCTCAGTGGTAGAATGCTTGTGCAGCATGTTTGAGACCCTGGGTTAAATCTCCAGTACTACCCAACCCAAAATAAATACATAAATAAACTTTCCAAAGAAACATGTAATATAAAAACATGTAAAATTGCAACATCAAAATTTAAATTGTGGGGTCCAGGTTAAAAAGTCAGATTTTTTTTTAGTATGAACATACTTAGTGTATCATGTGTTGGTACCATGCTTTCCCTTGTCCCTGCCCCCATTCCATTGGGGGCACTTTTTAGTGGGGTTTCTGGTATTCCCCATGGGATTGTGGGTTATGTGTTCTGAGAGCAGCAGTCAGATATGGAGGGGGGTGGAAATGCGATGTCCCAACCTGTGGTTCTTACAATTTTCTGCCCCCTCGTCCACAGAATTCCTTGAGCTGTGGTAGGTAAGTTTTAAGTCTACTTCAGTGATGGGCTCTTAGGAACCTGTGTATCTCTGCTTTGGTAGGTGTTGAATATCCACAGAATCTGTTTCCTTCACCGCTAAAAATAAATAAATAAATAAAGCCAGAGTTTTATAGTATACCTGAGAAAAAGTTATTTTCAGTGTAATATAGTTTATTATAACTGTAATGTATCTAAGCCTCATGAAAACCACAAACAAAAAATTGTAACAGGTAAACAAACAACAAAGAAAAAGGAATTAAAACTTAGCACTGAAAAAAAAAATTCATCGAACCACAAAGATAAATAACCAGAGAGGAATAAAAAAACAACAGATCTAGAGCCGGGCGTGGTGGCGCACGCCTTTAATCCCAGCACTCGGGAGGCAGAGGTAGGAGGATCACCGTGAGTTCAAGGCCACCCTGAGACTCCATAGTGAATTCCAGGTCAGCCTGGGCTAGAGTGAAACCCTACCTCGAAAAACCAAAAAAAAAAAAAAACAAAAAAAAAACAACAGATCTAAAACAACTTGCCAAAATAAAGGTAAATAAGCCCATACTTATTCATAATTACTTGGAGTGTAAATGAGTCAAATTCCACAATCAAAAGGCAAAAAGTAGCTGAATAGATTCTTTTTTTTTTTTTTTTTCAAGGTAGTGTCTCATTCTAGCTCAGGCTGACCTGGAATTTACTATGTAATCTCAGGCTGGCCTCTAACTCACAGCAATCCTCCTACCTCAGTCTCCTGAGTCCTGGGATTAAAGGCATGAGCCACCATGCCTGGCTCTTAGATTATTTTTTAATCCAAACATATTCTTTTGACAAGAGACCTACCTTGGGCTCAGGAGATGGTAAGACACTTGCCTGCAAAGCCTATGACCCCAGGTTCAGTTGCCCAGTACCCACATAAAGCCAGATGCACAAGGTGACATTTACATCTGAAGTTCGTTTGCAGTGGCTGTAGAGCCTATGTGCCTATTCTCGCTACATATATCTGCCTCTTTATTTCTCTTCCTCTCTCACTCTCTCTCATAAATAAATAAATAAAATAAAGAGTCCTCCCTTAACCTTAAGGGTGCATGAAGGCTGATAGAGAATGATCTAAGATGCTCCATATACATGTTAAGCAATGGTGAAGTGGAGAGGCTATAACAATATCTGATAAAATAGACATCAAGTCAAAAACTTCACAAGAGTGCCAGGCATGGTGCTTCACATCCATAAACCCAGCTACTCAGAGACTGAGGCAAGAAAATCACAGGTTTGAGGCAAGCCTGAGCAATTTAGCAAGATCCTGTCTTAAATAAAATTGAAAATGCTAGGGCTGGGGTTCAGACCTTAGTTCTATGTCCTCCCCCCTCAACCCTAGCCACAAGAAACAAAAGAAAGTCATCATTTAGTGGCAAGCACTCAAGTCCTCCAGACATAACTATAAATATTAATATAATTATGGTTTGAATCTATAATGTCTTTACCAGTCATTTGTTAAATGCTTGGTCCTTACGGGGTGTCATAATTTGAGGGAGGGCTGAGGCCTAGCTGGCAGAAGAGGGTCACCAGGAGGCCTTTTGGAGGTCATGTCTGCCTCTAGCTCCCTAGTGCTCTCATATCCTGGTTCACCATGATGTGAACAGTTCTCCATACTTTCCCATTGCCATGAACTAAGCTGACAGCATGCCTGCCCTCCATGATGAGCCAAACCCCTGTGAAACCATGAGCCAAAATAAATCTTTCCTCCCTTAAGTTGTTTCTGTCTGGTTTTAAGGATCACATCAATGAAAAAAAAATTACATATATATACCCCACACTGGAGTACCTATATATATAAAGCAAGTATGAATTAACATAAAGGGAGACATGATAGTAATTCAATAATGATAGAATGCTTCAGTGCCATGCTTTTGACAATGGAGAGATCAACTAGACAGAAAATTAATGAGGAAATATTCAGATTACACTGTACTTTAGACAAAATGGACCTCATAAATAAATATGAAACTTTCCACAATAGTAGAATATAGTCATCTCTAGTGTACATGGAACACTAGACCATATGATAAGCCACAAATCAACTGTACATGTAAGAAAACAAAATCATAACGAGGCTGGGCGTGGTGGCGCACACCTTTAATCCCAGCACTTGGGAGGCAGAGGTAGGAGGATCACCATGAGTTCGAGGCCCCATGAGTTCGAGGCCACCCTGAGACTACATAGTGAATTCCAGGTCAGCTTGGGCTAGAGTGTGACCCTACCTCGAAAAACCAAAACAAACAAACAAACAAACAAACAAAAAATCATAACAAGTACTCTAAGTCAGTAGCAAGCAGAATTGTGGGAAATTTGCAGCATGCCTCTGAACTACTAAGTGGACAAAGAGGAAATCAAAGGGGAATTTAAAATTATCTTAACACAACAACACTGGAAACACACATACCAAAGCCTATAGGATGTGATAAAAGCAGTTCTAAGAGGGTTATAGTAATAAATATTTTGTGTGTTAAAAAGTGGAAGGAATTGGGCCCATCTGCAAATGCCTGTAGTCTCAGCCACTTGGTTATAGTAATAAATACCTATGTTAAAAAGAGGAAGGAGTTGGGCACATCTGCACATGCCTGTAGTCCCAGCTACCTGGGAGGCTGAGGCAAAGAGTAGTACTTGTTCAGGACCAAAAGTTGGAGACCAGCCCAGACAACAGTATGATCCCATCTCAGAAACACAAAACAACACAGAAATTCAAGAAATATTCAATAAATAACTCAGGATTTCAGGGAGCTAAAAGAAAGAATAAATGAAATCCAAAATTAGCAGGGGAAAAAACAACAATAAAGAATAGAAAAGTAGAGAATAAGAAAATTAATAAAACTAATAGCTGCCTTTCCAAAAAACTTGGAAAACATTAGACTAATGACAAAAAATATGCAAATACATAAAATCAGAACTGAAATTTGAGATTGCTTAGTGGTTAAGGTGCTTGCCTGTGATGCCTAAGGACACCTGATTCGATTCCTCAGTACCCAGGTAAAGCCAGATGCGCATGGTGGCATATGTGTCTGGAGTTCATTTGCAGTGTCTAGCCCATTCTCTCTCTCCCTCTAATAAATAAAAAAATACATAAATGAAAAGGAACGGGATGTAGCTCAGTGGTAAAGTGTTAGGCTCAGGGTGGTTCAAATGCTCATTTCCCAGTGCTGCCAAAAAAAAAAAGGAAGAAGAAACGGAGATCTTACCATTGGTTATAAGGGAGATGGGCCAGGAGGACTCTAGGCTGAGTGAGTGACATCAGCTAGACAGCTAGACACAGAAAAATACTGTGTGATCTCGCTGTATGTGGAAGCTGTTAATCAAAAGTTAAAGAGAGAGAGACAACATAAAAGAATGGTTATAGGGCTGGAGAGATGGCTTAGCAGTTAAGCGCTTGCCTGTGAAGCCTAAGGACCCGGGTTTGAGGCTTGATTCCCCAGTACCCACGTAAGCCAGATGCACAAGGTGGTGCATGCATCTGGAATTCGTTTGCAGTGGCCGGAGGCCCTGATGCGCCCATTCTCTCTCTCTCTCTCTCTCTCTCTCTCTCTCTCTCTCTGTCAAGTAAATAAATAAATAAATAACATTTTAAAAAAGAATGGTTATAATGGTCAAGGGGAGGAGGAAAAATAGAGAAAAGGAGATAAAGTAGCAAATACATAGTATAAACAAGTCAAAACATCTACTGTACAACAGCCAGGATTTTTGCTAAATAAGTAGATTATAGTTGCTCTTGTCACAGGCAAGAAAAATGGGTAACTATGACATGGTGTATATGTTAATTTGTTCTATAATAACAACTGTTTTTACAAGATATGTACTTTGTTACATCATGCTGTACACTTAAATATATGCAATAAATCTTAGTCTTTACAAAAGTGTTGGGGGGCTGGCTAGGGAGATGCTCGTGTAAACGTTTTCACGGGTTCTGGGAGTAGAATGTGGGCATCTTGGGAGGCCACACTACCACAAAGGGGACTTCGGGTCCTCTGGACGAGGTGTTTGGAACTGGCATCCTTAAAGCCCTCTGAAGGTCCAGCTTCAACCTGGAGCCCACAAGCACCCCACTTGGGTTTGCGTTTGCGCTTGGCAGGGCTGGGAGTCCAGCCAGCACTGCCCTTGGTCTTGGAGAAGCCGCCACCGGTGCCGTCTGCACTGCTCAGAGCCTCACATCCCTGTAAATGGCCCTCGCGGCTGTTATAAAGGATGCTGGCAAGTTAAAAAAAACCCCAGGTGCCCTTCTTCCTTGAGTTTTTCTTTCCTCCGTCATCAGCACGGCCTCCCGCCTCCATTAGAGGAAACTAAGCCTGGGCCGTTGGGAAATTCTCAACCACTGGTGTCGGAGTTGAAAGCAAACTCTGGGGACCCACCAGCTCCGCGATCTTGGGCAGCTAGCTCTCGGTGCGGCTGGACTCACGCGACGCCACAGTGCCCCCTGGCGGCCGGGAGCCCTCCCGCGCGCGCTCGCTCCTGGGGCTCCTGGGACACCTGTGCGCGCACCTGGGCGGGCACCTGGGCTGCTGGGGCGTGCACCTGGGACCTCAGGCTTCCTGCCTGGCGGGAGAGAAGGGGTCAGCCCTGTCCCACCTTCAGATGACCGGAGCAGGGCAATGCCTCTGGGCAGGAAAGCCGAGATAGACTCTTGCACAGATTTACACGAGCGGAAGGGTGAGGAGGACGAGTTAGATTACCCTAGTTCTCACTGGGATAACTCCTGAGCCACGTGGTAGGTCTCTGAGAGAGACTTCTCGACCGACCGGCTGCCAGCCACTAGACGTGGAGGGTCTGTAGCCATGACATCCATTCTGAAAGCAACTCGTCCTGTTATGTGGCACCCGTGGTCAGCTGTTAATAATTCATTTGTCAAATACTGATTGAGCTGACATTCTGAAGCAGGCTAGTTCAGGATGCAGACAAGATGAGCACGCATTCATACGAATACATGCCCGCACACTGATCTCTGGTTTGGAGCAACATCTTCCACATAAAATACTACATATTTTCCTTTTCTTTTCTTTTTTTTTGGGGGGGGGGTTCAAGGTAGGGTTTCATTCTATCCCAGGCTGACCTGGAATTCACTCTGTATTCTCAGGGTGGCCTCGAACTCACGGCGATCCTCCTACCTCTGCCTCCCGAGTGCTGGGATTAAAGGCGTGCGCCACCACGCCCGGCCATCAACTAGAGATTTAATATTCAAGCACATGACACTAACAGGGACATTTTACACTCAAATCACCATAAGCAGTATAATAAGGGAAACAATCAGAAGTCAGAAAGCACATGAAACTCGTGTTTCTCTAGGTGTGATCTGACATTTGTCCCAAGGGCATCTGTTGATTCCTTATAACCAGAGCTGGGCACAAAAGAGCAAAGGAAGGAAGGGGTTTGCACAGGGGAAGAGTTCAAATTCCAGACTCCTGTGTGCATGCAGGAACATCAAAGTTCAGCTACTTCAGTGCATCACCACGAAAGGAAAGTAAACATGCCCTTAAAGAAACCCTTAGCCACCTATCCTTATTGAACTGGGAAGGGGGGATGAAGTCACAGTCACTGTGAATCTGAAGGACCCCACCCCAAGTAGAAATTTTACTTTATTGATCTGAACTTTGTAGTGTTTCCTAATATCTAGCACACAAAAAAAAATAAACCTTCTCTGAAAGCCTGAACCAAGACCTTAAGATTCTCTCCAAGATTCTTCTAATGAACTGTAACACAAGTAAAAGTCACAAACATACAGAATCAAATGGGCATGAGATGGGTTCCCCACCCAGTCATGTCACCCAGACCACCTCTCCTCCAGGGAACAGCAGGAAATGAAATATTGACACCACTAGAACAACAACAAGCCAGGGAGGAATTGTGGAAAAGACAGGGAATTCCAGCATTTGTCTGAATTTGAAGGCATTTTGACCATTAGATACTAAAAAGAGATTGATCCTGAAGAAAAAGGTAGGCCTAAAAGGTAAACAAAACAGGTGTAGATATAACCTAGAACTTCAAATTACCTCTGAAATGTTCATATCCAATGCCCAGCATTGAATCAAAAATAGCCATCACAGAGCAAACTTGAGACAACAAATAATAGGAAAAGCCCTTGGAACACTCAGAATTTGAAGTTATCAGAAATAAACCTTAGTGGCTATTTGTTCAAGAAATACAATAGAGCCAGGCATGGTGGAGCATGCCTTTAATCCCAGCACTCAGTAGGCAGAGGTAGAAGGATTGCCATGAGTTTGAGGCCATCCTGAGACTACATAGTGAATTCCAGGTCAGCCTGGGCTAGAGCAAGACCCTACCTCAAAAAAAAAAAAAAAAAAAGAAAGAAATGCAATAGGATTTCATAGTAGGATGTTGAAGTATAAAAAGGTTCAAATTAGAAATTCCACAGCTAGAAAAATCATTAAAATAATGAACTCAGTAGGAGAATTTAACAGGAATTTGAATCCAACTGGTGAAATAATTAGTAAGCTTGGAGAAGAACAAAAGAAAATCAGTACAATAAAATCCCAGGAAGACAAAATATTAGAGAATAGGAGAAGAAATGTAAGGGGATCTAGAATATGGTGAAATGTCTGATATGTCTATAATTGGAAGTTACAGAAGGAAAGAGTGGAGCAGAAGTAGTATATAGAAAGGTGAAGGAATAGAATTTTCACAAAATAATGAAAGATATCAAGACATAGTGCTATAATTCCCAATAAGAAGAAAAATAAACACCTCATGACACATTATGGTAAACTGATGAAAACCAGAAAAATATGAAGCCACACAGAAAACAAAATCTTTAAAAGAGTAACATTAAAATTGATTTTAAAAATTATATCAATATTGGGGCTGGGAGAGATGACTCAGTGGTTAGGACACTTGTTTGCAAAACCTAACAACCCATGTTTGGTTCCCCAGTATCCACATAAATCCAGATGCATAAAGTGGTGCATGCACCTGGAGTTCATTTGCAACAGCTAGAGGTCCTCTGCAATGATTCTATCTGGTTCTCTTCTCTCTTTCTCTCCCCTTGCAAATAAATAAGTAAGTAAAAAATATATATTTTAAGTATATAGATATAGACACAGAACAACTTTGATGAATCTCAAGAGAAATATGCTGAATTTAAGAAACAGCCAACCATAAGAGGCTACATACAATAGGATTCCATTTATACAACTTTTGGGATCTGCAGTGGATGGAGATGGAACCAAATGGCTTCACACATGCTACCGCTGAGCTAACTTCTAGCCCAACATTCATCCATACTTAAATGACAGAGAAGAAAGACAGACAAATATTAGGGTGAAGTAGTTTGGATGCTTACCTACTTCAATAAGGCAAGGAAGGGGAACTAAGGGGTAAGGAAGCAAACAAGGGAAGATATGAAACTATCATTATTTATAAATAATAAAATGGCATGCACAAAAGATTAGCAGAAACAGTGAAGTCAATGGAAGAAGTCATGAAGATCACTGGCTCAGGGCTGGAGCTATGGAGTACTTGCCAAGCAAGCATGAGGTCCTGGGTTCCATCTCCCAACACAGCATGAACCAGGCATGGTGGTACATTCTTGTAAGCCCAGAATTCAGGAGGTAGAATCAGAAGGATCAGAAGTTCAAGTCCATTTTTTGCTATATTGTGTGTTTGAGGCCAGCCTAGGATACATGAGACCTTGCATTGCAGTTACCTTTCACCGCTGGGACAAACATCCAACCAGAAACAGCTTATGGGAGGAAAGGGTTTATTTCAGGCTTACAGAATCCAGGGGCAACATGATAATGGTGGAAGAGACTGGCTCACTCCCACAGATTCATTACAGAGACACCACCAACAGCCAGCAAATCTGGCACTTTACACATCTTAGGACTGGACTAAAAGATCCAACCCCATTGACACTTCCATTAAGCTGCTAGAGACATAAGCAGGAAACTTAACCTTAACCAAAAATCCCTGAGGCTATGGGAAACATACATTCACATCCAAATCACCACACCCCTGTCTCAAAAAAAAAAAAAAAATCACTGGCTCCAAGATGACTACAAAGCAATTTATTCCCACCCCCAAACTATTTAGCTTGAATCTAATCATAAAAAAAAAAAATGCCAAGGGCAGGAGAGATGGCTTAGCAGTTAAGGCACTTGCCTGCAAAGCCTAAGGACCTGGGTTTGATTTACCAGAACTCATGTAAGCCAGATGTACAAGGTAGTATATCCATCTGGAGTTTATTTGCAGTGGCTAGAAGCCCTGGCATGGCCATTCATTCCTCCCCCTCTCTCTCTCTAATAAATAAATTAATAAATTAATTTTAAAAACTGTAAGGTGAGGGCTGGAGAGATAGCTTAGCAGTTAAGGCACATGCCTGTGAAGCCTAAGGACCCAGGTTCGATTCTCCAGGTCCCACGTAAGCCAGATGCACATGGTGGCACATGCATATGGACTTCATTTGCAGTGGCTAGAGGCCTTGGCATGCCCATTCTCACTCTCTCTCTCCCCCCCCCCCCCTGTCTTTAATAAATAAATAACTAAAAATTTAAAAAGCTATAAACTGAAATAAATCCCTTCTTTAAAAAAAAAGCCAAATCTAGATTATGGATATTTCACAAAATAACTGCCCAACTCTATAAAAACACCAATGTCATGAAAAGAGTGAAAGAGAAAGCTTTCTAATTACAGGAGGCTAGAGTGACATAATGAGAGAATGCAATCAGTGTGTGCTTTCTGATTGGAGTCCTGATTTTTTTTCTTTCTCTTTTTCCTTTCTTTCTTCTTGGGCAGGGACTAGTCCTAGAGATTAAATTTAAGACTATCAGCATGCTAGGCAAGTACTGAACTATATTCCCAGCCCAGGATTACACATTGTGTGTGTGTGTGATGTAATTCACGTAGCATAAAATGTATAATAATAAAATCTACTGAGTTTGGATATATTCACTAAATTGTTCAACCACCACCACTACCTAATTCCAGAACATTTTTATCAACCTACCCCCCCACCAAAAAAAAAAAAAAAACTCCTGTAGCCATTAGAAGTCATTTCCTTCTACAAATACTTCCCAGCCACGTCTACCACTAATCTATTTTCTGGCTCTGTGAATATGAACATTTAATATAAATGGAATCTTGTATCCCATGGTCTTTTGTGTCTGGCTTCTTCCACTTCTTTTTCAGTAATATTTCATTAATGTTCTCAAGATCTGTCCTATGTGTTAGTCTACGTCAGTGTTCTGTGTTGTTTTATAGCTAAATACTATTCCATTCTATGGATTTATCTCATTTTGTTCATCAGTTGATGGACAGCTGAGTTTTTTCTGCTTTGACTATCAGGGACAATGCTGCTATGAAGATTCATGTGGACATCTTTATGTGGGCATATGTTTTGAATTCTCCTGGATAGGTACCCAGGAGTGGAATTGTTGTGACATATGGAAACACTGTGTCTAAGTTCTGAGGAGATGCCAAGCTGTTTTTCACAGCTGCTGCACAATTTCACATTCCTTCTAACAATGTCTGAGGGTTCCAATATCTCCACATCCTTGTCAACACTTGTTATTTTTGGTGTTTTTATTACAGCCATCCGAGTGAGTGTGAAATGGAATCTCGTTGTGGTTTGAATGTGCATTTCCCTCATGACTAGTGATACTGAGTCTCTCTTCATGTGTTTATTGGTAATTTCTGTTTTCTTTAGGAAAATGTCTACTCAAATCCTTTCTCAATGCTTAATTGAGCTATCTATCTTTTTATTGAGCTATGCGACTTCTCTATATATTCTGGAAAGTAGACACTTAATGGGTATATGACTTGTAAATATTTTTTCTCAGAATATATATGTGTGTGTGTGTGTGTGTGTGTGTGTGTGTGTGTGTATCTCACTTTCTCAATAATAATATTGCTTGATGGATAAAGTTTCTCTCTTTTTTGCATATGTATGTGTACGGCATATGTGTGTATCTGCACGACCATATTTGTTTGGGTTTGTGCTTATATGCCAGGGCACCTGTGTTCACATGCATGTGGAGGCCAGAGGTCAACATTGGATGTCTTCCTTGATCACGTTAATTTCCAGAGACAATGTCTCTCACTGATTCTGCTGGACTAGCTGGTCAACAAGCCCAGAGATTCTCCTGTCTCTATCTTTCTTGCACTGGGATTCCAGGCACATGCCACCACACCTAGCTTTTAGGTTGGGGCTGGCAACCCAAGCTCACATTCTCATGCTTGCACCGCAAGCGCTTTACTGACTAAGCCATCTCCATAGCCCCCAAGTATTTTAATTTATCTATTTTCCTTCTTTTTTTGGTTACTTATGGATTTTGTTATATCTAAGAAACTATTCAAAACATAATAAAAATAAGATGCTGGGCTGGAGAGATGGCTTAGTGGTTAAGGCATTTGGCTGCAAAGCCAAAGGATCCTGGTTCAACTCTCCAGGACCCACATAAGCCAGATGCACAAGGGAGTGCATGCATCTGGAGCTCATTTGCAGTGGTTGGAGGCCCTGGCATGCCCATTCTCTCCCTCCCCCCCTCTCTAATAAATAAATAAAATATATTAAAAAAGAAGATGCTAATAACTGACAATTTTTAAAAGACACTATTGCCTGATCCAAGGTCACAAAATCTCAAAGCCATCCTTTCTTCTAAAATTTTTATAGTGGATGCTGATGGTTCAGTGGCTAAAGGTGCAAATCCTGCCATCCCTGGTTTGATTCCCCAACACCGACATAAAACCAGATGCACAAACTGTGCATGCATCTCGTGATTGTCTGCAGAGGTAAGAAGCTCTGACATTCTCCCCCCCCCCTTTATGTTTCTCATCAAATAAATAGATTAAAAGACAAATTGAAAAATAAACATGTTAGCCAGGCGTGGTGGTGCAAGCCTTTAATCCCAGCACTTGGGAGGCAGAGGTAGGAGGATCACCTTGAGTTTGAGGTTACCCTGAGACTACCTAGTGAATTCCAGGTCAGCTTGGCTACAGTGAGACTCTACTTTGAAAAAAAAATTAATTAAAACAATAAACATTTTATATTGTTAACTCTTACATTTGAATCTTCAATCCATATGAGGTGAAATTCTTCTCTGTGGCATGTGGTAAAATGAAAATTCGTATTTTTTAATTGGATAGCCAGTTGTACCAGCATTCTTTGAAGAAAATGTTCTTTGGTTCATCGAATGGGCTTAATATCCATGTCAAAACTCTATCTAGTGATTTTTTTTTTTTTTTTTTTTTTTTTTGGCTTTTCAAGGTAGGGTCTCGCTCTAGCCCAGGCTGACCTGGAATTCACTATGTAGACTCATGGTGGCCTTGAACTCGCAGTGATCCTTCTACCTCTGCCTCCTGAGTGCTGCGATTAAAGGTGTGTGCCACCACGCCTGGCTGTCTACCGACTTTTAATTGAGTAATCTTCTGGATTATCAACTCTATTCTATTCCATTAATCTGCAAGTCTATCATGTTTTGTTTTGTTTTTTACCTTAGTGTTCAGTGAATTGTGAAGTGAAGAACAATGTGTTCTCCAACCTTGTCTTTGATTTCAAGATTGTTTTGACTCCTCTGGTGTCCTTGAAATTCCATCAGCATTAAACAGTTTGTCTATGTGCAGCAAAAGAAAAGAAAAAGAAAGACACCTCAGTTGATAATATTTACTTTCTCCTTGGTCAGCTAAATATTTGTCACCATTCTAGTCATTTGTTTTCATTATGTTTCCCTGTTCTTCCCTGCTCTAACGGCTATTGTTTCTAGGCATTTTACCAAAGGCAGAGAAAAGGAAAGGGACGTCCCAGGCTGGGGCAATGGCATGAGCTCAGGCATGGACGAGAGACGCGGTCTGACACTCTCAGTGAATGATAGGCAGGATGGAGCCCAGTAGAAGGAGGGAGGCAGAAGACAGAAAGGTCGGTTAGAAGAAGCTCCCTAGTTTACACCAAGGAACAGAGAAATTTCTATCACAGTCTTTGCAAAGCCAGCCACAGGAGGGCACAGCTAAATTCTGCTTCAGCGTGATCATCCCAACAATGCGTGGAGATGAATAAGTGAGTGCTGGAGCGCCATGGTGGTAAAGACGAGGAACAGAAGGGTCATGGGGATTTAAGAGCTCTAGTTGAAGGGTTGATGTGCCATTGTCCATGAAGGGAGGGAGTGCAGGTTCAAGGCATCCAGATGCAAAAGCCCAACAGTGCATAACACAGCTTGAAACCACGGGCCAAAGACCTAGGGGGCCCAGCTTGAAAGTCATGGGTAGTTGGCCAGAAGATGTATGACCCACCCCAGAGGAAAGTCAAGGGTGAAATGGAGCCTAACACACCTGATAACATTAGTGTTTAAGGTGTGAACACACAAAGAGGAGTCATCAAAAGAGATGGGAGGGATTCAGAGAGCAATCAGCACTTGAGAACACTGGTGCCGAAGACATCACTCAGAAGCCAAAGGGAAGGGATCCGAGGTAGAACAAAGTCAACAGGCGTCCCAAAGCAATCTATAAGACATGGCTTCCTGGTCCACTGGAACTGCTTACAAACCAGCAACCAATCAGCCACTCTCTCAATGACAGTGCAGGAAACAGAAGACTTGGAGTGGGATGGGAGCTGAGGGAGATGAAGAAGGGCAGGTGCAAGGCCACGCTGCGCTTCCGGGAGCCTAAAGGGACAGGGAGAGAAAGAAATGGTGGCGGGAAACCATGACTGTGGAAAGGTGCTTTGTGAGTTTGCTTACTTGTCAGCTTGAGTGGGTCATGGATGCTCAGATATTTGATCCTGAGCTGCCTTTGTACTCACCTGGGCCTTACTCTCTTAGGGCCACAGCTTGGGGAGACAGATGGTACACAGTGGCTGCTGAGTAGTGCCCCTGCCCTCTGCTGGCATCTCCCTGAGTAGGGCTTGGCTCTCTGGGCTCATGTTCTATGTTATTCCAACCTATCCCTTGCTAAGGACCAGCCTTCCCAAGTTCCAGAGAAACAGGGTCCAGCTCCACCATCCAAGTGGATGTTCATAGCTCAACTGGACTGGACCCTCACTGACCCACGGCTCTGTCCCTCTGTCAAAGTCCCGTTCCTCCTTGCAGAGCTCCTTTTCACTCCCCAAGGCCCTCAGAGAGCTGGGAGAGGGCAAGGCTCCTTCATTTCCTGCCCACACATTACAGCCCTCATCGCTCTGGCCCTGAGGGTAGAGTCACTTTAGTAGGCCTCTCCCTCAGAACCTGGAACCCCAGGAAAGGGTTGATGCTGCAACTAGAGTCCAAGGTGTCTGGAAGTGGAGTGTTCTCTTCACTGGGAAACCTCTGCCTTGTCTCTAAGGCCTCGTCTGGTTGGTTGAGACCCATTGTGCTATGAAGGGAAATCTGCTTTACTCAGAATCTACTGATCTGTTAATCTTTTTTTTTTGTTGTTGTTGTTTGTTTGTTTTTCAAGGTAGGGTCTCACTCAAGCTCAGGCTGACCTGGAATTCACTATGGAGTCTCAGGGTGGCCTTAAACTCACGGCGATCCTCCTACCTCTGCCTCCCAAGTGCTGGGATTAAAGGCATGCGCCACCACGCCTGGCTCTGATCTGTTAATCTTATGTAGTAAATACCTTTACTGTTATACTGAGTCTATTTTAATCAAATACCTTGGTACTGGGGCCTAGCCAAGTTGACACATAAAATGAACCATTACAATTCCTTTTGTTAAGTTGTAGCATGAGTGCCACTGTTTCCTTATGAAAACATGAATTCATACCTGATCCACTTCCTTTTTTCCCTTCCTTCCTTCCTTCCTCCCTCCCTTTCTTCCTTCTTTCCTTCCATTCAGAAAGAAAAAGAAAGAGAGAGAGAATGAGTACACCAAGGCCTCTTGCTACTACAAATGAACTCCAGACCTAGGTACCACTTTGTGATCTGGCTTTATATGGGTACTGGGGAACAGAACTCCTGCCATCAGGCTTCACAAGAAAACACCTTTAACTGCTGAGCCACATTTCCAACCCATGGTTTTGGTTTTTTGAGACAGTGTCATATATACACCAAATAGCCCTCAAACTAGCCCAGGAAGACTTTAAACTCCCTGATCATCCTGCCTCCACTTCCCAAGTGCTGGGATTACACATGTGTGCCATCATGTCCTATTCAAACCCACATTTTATTTTTATTTACTTATTTATTTATTTATTTATTTGAGAGAGAGAGGGAGGGAGAGAAAGGGTGCACCAGGATCTCTAGCCATGGCAAATTAACTTCAGATGCATGCACCACCATGTGCATCTGGCTTATGTGTATATTGAGGAATCCAACCTGTGTCCTTAGGCTTCACAGGCAAGTGCCTTAACCACTAATCAATTACTCCAGCCCACATTTTCTTTTTTAATTTAAAAAATATCAATTTTTTAACATAGTAGGTTGTAGCATGTCCCTTCCCCAGTCTCTAGTTCCCTGCAGGACCTCCTCAGTAGGGTTATTGGTGTTCACTGTAGGGTAATTAGGGCCTCTGTCTCTGGGGGGGGGGGATCTGGGCCTCAGGTTTTTCTACCTGCCTTGTGGCTCTTACACTCTTCCTGCTCCCCTTTTGCAACAGTCCCTGAGCCCGGTGAGTGTGCTATCAGTTGGTATTGGTTTCTCTGTAGCATCTGTATTTCTGTTATGATGTGTTCCAGTTCCCTGTTTTTTCACAAAACTACTAGTTTGTTGCTATTTTCCTGGATGTTGATGTTGGGCTAGCATTGGGAGCTATACTCATGTTACTGCTTCCTCTGCAGTTTCTTCTGTACCCCAGTAGATGTGGTACATCTCATTATGAGTATTCAGCTGTCTTTTCTTTTTCTTTTTTTTTAAATATATTTTATTTACTTATTTATTTGAGAGAAAGAGAGAGAGGGAGGGGGGAGGGAGAGAGAGAGAGAGAGAATGGGCACGCCAGGGCCTCCAGCCCCTGCAAATGAACTCCAGATGCATGCGCCCCCTTGTGCTTCTGGCTCACGTGGGTCCTGGAGAATCGAACCAGGATCTTTAGGCTTTGCAGGCAAATGCCTTAACCACTAAGCTATCCCCTCAGCCCAGATATCCTTTCTTGTGTTGATGGGTCTCCCCAGTATTCTCTGCCATCTGTAAAATAGAACAGATTCTCTGACCCAAGGTGAGAGCAGCTTTGATTAAAGGATATGCCTAGGACCCTAAGGGACATTTTGATGAGGCTACCCACTCGACTTGTACAGGGAACACTGGGGACTTCTCCTGATTTTCCTGATCATGAGGTGCTGACTTGGTTCCCAGTACCAGTTATGAGTTATCTCCCACTGAGTGGCCCTCATGTCTAATCAGAGGACAGTTGGTTACCCACAAAGGTTATGTGCCACTATTGCACAAGTTTGTAATTCTTGTCCAGCTGATAGATTGTATGGCTGGCAGGGTGTCCTTCTTATTCATGCTGTTGGTGACCATTGTCACGCAGTAGCTCCCATAGCACTTTCCAACACC
Organism: Dipus sagitta; assembly: GCA_036346955.1. NCBI lineage: Eukaryota > Metazoa > Chordata > Mammalia > Rodentia > Dipodidae > Dipus > Dipus sagitta. The sequence continues at coordinate 132,204,889 of CM070772.1, read as the reverse complement.
ATGAGGGTTTGCCAGATGAGATGAAGAGTGTTTTTTCTCTCAGTTCCCATGTTGTCTCTCAGTGTTCAAAGATGGCAGCCTGTGATGTCTTCAGCAATAGGGTCTTACCTTTTGGCTCTTTCTAGTAACTAAGTGCTTGGCAAAGGCCTGCATTGTTTTGGGAACCAGACAGATCACCTTGGCCCACTGCTCATTGTCGGGGTTAACCCAGACCTAGCCCTGGGATCCATAAGCCAGAGCCCATGGTTTAAGGCATAAGCTTTCTCCACCTTCTATTGGGCATTTCAGTCTAGTCTGTCCGCCTCCCTTAATTGGGGGTTCTATTTTGTCTCCTCCCTCTCTGATTCCTCTTTTTCCTGTTTTCATTCTAGTTACACATCCATAGTCCTAATGCTCACTCCCTTTTACACCCATCTTCTGCTGGTCCAGTTTAGGAGCCACATATAAGAGAACACACACAGTTTTTGTTTTTCTTAGTCTGTGTGACCGTGCTTAGGATATTTTCCAAGACCATCCATTTGCCTATGAATTTCTTCTTTTCTTACTGCTGAGTAGAATTCCATTGTGTAAATGCACCACATCTTCATTGTCCATTCATCAGTCAATTGACATCTGTCAAACCCATCATTTTTAATAGATAAATTGGCCATTGGCATCTTGTTCTCCTACCTCCCTACAGTTTTCAAATACTTGGGTCCCCAACAGAAGTGCCCAAGCCATTGTAATAGGCAGACAAAGGCTTCCAGTTTGGGGAGGCACCAGATGACAGACACTTCCTCTCCTGGAAGAAGTCATCCTGCTCAGCTCCCTCTTTCTTACACCAAGTTTTCCACTGTGTATTTCCATTTAGCGGTATATCACGTGACCCTCCTTATCTTTTCATAGAGTATCCTCTCATGCTTATAGCTGCATCATATGGTATTCTTCATTAACTCACACCCTACCAAGGGACACGTTTCTCTTGCCATGGCTGTTTAGACATTCCTTAACCTCACCGATGCGACAGACAGCCTCTGTGTCTATCCTACAATCAGAGGTCTTGTGGTTTCCATTTTGCTAATTCAGAAGGATTCTCCACAGGCATGAAATGTGTTAAAGCATTTCACCGGAATGTAGGATGCTCACCCTGACTCCATCCTTTACTGAGTTAGGAGAGTAACTCCCATCTTCTCACTTTGTTCAAGGATGCCCAGGGAGGGCTTCCCACACAGAGAAGTTGCTTGAACCAATTGGTTGGAAAATGAGGGCCTAGAAGTTTCCTCAAAATAATTCACTTGACTAAGAGGACTCTGAGGTAAAGAAGCAGTGCTTTTTTTCAACAGCTGAGGCCAAGCCTCTCTGTGAACCATGGGGAGTGAGACCCCAGGAGGGTTATTGCTTATTTTGGGAAAAGAGAAAGGGGAAGAGACTCAGGGCTGACAGAAGTGTGATGTCCATTGGGAGGCCTCATTGGAGTTTCCCTGAAAAGGGAGCAAGAGTTTCCTGGGATTTCAGGGTCCCGTGGCACAGAAACCAGCTGTCTGCCTGTGGGCCTGCTGGGGCCATGGGTGGCCTGGTGCAAACATCCGTCTTATCTGTGGTTTTGAGGTGCACTAGGCAGGAGTTAGATATGAGGAAAGCAAGGAAACTGCAGACGTGTCTTGGTAGCTGTCTCCTGGCAGTTAGCATCCTCAAAGCTGCCGTTGGGGTCTTCCTGCTTGTCAGAAATGAAAGCACTAGGACTCTTTCCCAGTTATTACACATGTGCACTATGGAAAGGTCTGTGTCCTCATAAGACCCTGGCTTCATTATAATTTGCACTAGGGTCTTGACCTCCCCCCAAAGCTAAGAATGTCATCAGATGGCATCTGAAGCCCATACCAGAGTCTTACCCACTTTTCTGTAACCTGCCTGATATTCCACCGATGTGTTTGAAAAGCGTTTTTGATTTTTCTTGTTCTGTCACTATAACAACTTCATGAAACTGTTACTTCATTGGAATAGGTCATTTGGGGCCACGTGAATCTGTGTTTCTGGGCCCTGGTCACTCATATTTGGCCCCAGAATAAGCTATCTCTTATTCCCTTTTGGATGAGAGCTGTATGTTTTGCATACTCAAAGCAATTCTATTTCAACCTCTTCAGTTCTGGGATTAAAGGCCTGCACCACCATTCCAGTCACTCTCTGCTTCCCCCCGCCCCCAATTTTGATAACAATGTCCTATGGTCTTTCACTGGCACTGACAGGCCCTGAGGTCACAGCTCAGCAGAGCCCTAGGAGGGTCCTTTCCTGGGAACAATAAGCTCTTTCTTCCCATGAGGATGTTAAGGACCTACCTATGAGCGCACAGGGTGAACTGGGGAACAGAGTGAGTGGACCAGGATTGCACAGCCTTATGAATCAGTTCTGGACCACAGTGGCTTAACTCAAGTGGCAGTAATCAGCCAAAGGTACATGCTTCAGTGCTGGAGGAAGATCTCCTAACTTTACTGTCAGGACAGAAGCCTGATTGGGGGCTTGCGGAGACCTTGAAAATTGAAGGGGTTCAAGCCTTTGGGTTTAACAGATTAACTGCTGTTTTTGATGTAAGTGGCATTCAGGATTTTGTGGAGTGGTCATCTTTTAGGAAAGAGGCCTGGGTACCTTTTCCAGCCTGATAAATAGGTTCAAATAGAAACCTAGAAATGTGTGTCCAATTTAGCCACATATTTTATCCTCTGCAAAATGGAGGTGAAACACAGGTCCACAATCCTGTCTAGAATTCCAAAATCCAAAAACTATGAAGAAATCATGTGTGCCCATGTATATATGTGTATTGTACACACACACACACACACACACACACACACACACACACACACAAACACATGTGCACTGGGGGAGGGGAGAGCAAGACCTCACCTACATTGGCCCAAGTTCATTTGTATCACTAATTTAATTCCACATGGTAGTAACTATTAACATATTATGCTGAAAAATAATAAAATGTGTTTATTAATAAGATTTCTTACTAGATCCTGCCATAGTGTAATACAAATAGAGCTTCTAAATCTTTTTTACAATGCAAAAAATTTGGGGAATTTTGAATTATTTTTGGTCCCACATATTTTAAATATGGACTTGGTGTCCCTCCTCAAAGACTTTAGTGCATCTCCAAAAGGAAGATAGGATGGGACTTAGAGTGGGCCAAGCACACAATCAGTGAGATAATGCCTCTAGGGCCAAAGTGGTATCTGTCACTAGTCACGTCTCCTGGTATAAGGGACAAACTGCATGCCAACTTTCCCAATTGGCTGAATGGCCTTATAGGGCAAACTGTCTGCAGAGCTCTCCACAGTAATGAGTCACACCTCCAGGAAGCTACCCAATTACCCCAGGAAGCTTCCCCTGAGCACCCCAGAAAGCTGTACCTGTATACCCCAGGGCTCACACATGACACCCCTAGGAGGTGCAGTACAGATTGGCAGAGCCTCCCATGAGGATCTCTAGTCCTGAGTTCATTTTGAATAACTGATCCACAGACAACCTGTTCTATTTGTCTACAGTGTCTTTTGGGTGCCTTCTATCCACTTCCCAGAATGACTGAGTAGTGAGGAACAACCCAAGGTATAGAGAGGTGGTTTGCATAGGAAATTTTGTCAAGGGCCCCCAGAAGGGACTCACAGTAAGCAATATTTTATATATGCTTTCCAAGTGGTTCATGTGACCCTAAGGTCAACCATAGAAACTTCAGGCTCTATTATGAAGGACAAGGACCTCCTGCATTTAATTTAGCTTCAGGGACTGCTATGGTTTGGATTTGTGTCTCCCAAGGGCCCATGTGTATTAAAGGTTTTGGTCCCCTCAGGTGATTGGGGTGTGCCCTGGAAGAGGACAGTGGGACCCCAGAACACTCCTTTTTCTTCCTGGCCATGAAGTGTGCTGTTTCATTCTAACCACTCACTCCTCCCATGATGTACTGCCTCATCACAGGCCCAAAGCAACATAGTCAACTGGTCAACCATGGACTAGAACTGGAAACTGGTGAGTTGAGAAAGAGTTCTCCTCTTTTTAAATTGATATAATCTCAGGTATTTACTACAGCTGGAGACACTATTGTGGAATGTTGTAGAACCTTTAGGAAGCAGATCCTTGGCTAAGGAAGTAGGTCACTGGCAGTGGGACTTGAGGTTCGTAGCCTGGCCCCACTTCCTGTTCATATCTGCTTCCTGGATGTGGATGCAGTGTAACCAGCCACCCTCCTACTTCTGCTGCCATGTCTTCTCGGCCATGATGGAATGTACCCCCTTAAAACTGTAAGCCTTTCCTTTTCTTAAAGTTCTTCAAGTCACATATCTGTTAACAACAATGAGTGAAGTAACTAATACAGAAAAATAGTACCAAGAAATGGGATCATTGCTGCGATAAATTTGACCATGTAGTTTGTAGTCCTCTAGAACTGATCTGTGGGAAGTGTTTTGAACTGTGGGCTAGAGAAGCCCTAAAATGTTCTATGCAGTCCTTCAGGAACATTCTTTTAGAAATTTGGAAGACTGGAATGTTGGAAGAAACACAGGCAAGTGGAAGCCAACTTATGAGCTTTCAGAGGGAAACAAGGTCTCTGTTGGGAACTAGGCTACAAGGCAGTGCAAGTGATATTCTGGCAAAGAGTCTGGCTACATTCTGCCCAAGTCCTGAAAATTTGAGTGAAGCTGAATTTAAATTTAAAGGTAATGGACTAATTCATATGATGAGGAAGTTTCAAACAATATAACCTTCAGACTATAGCATGTTTACTACTATTCTCATTCAGATCTACAGTGAAAGAGGGCAAAAAAATTGTTTAAAAAAAAGAAGAAGAAGAAAAAGTAGTCTAAAAAGGAAAGGTTCATGATCCAGTTTAAAGCTTCAGACAAGGAGACTGCAGCTGACAAAATATCTATGACTGTTAGAGATTGATGAGGTTAACTGAGAAACCTCACTCTCTTCACTGGGAAAATAGAAAAGGTGCCCTAAGAGCAAGATCTCACCCACTGAAACCTCTAACTTATCAGAATGCAAATTCTTGTGGAAGGAGAAAGCCATAGCTGGGATTCTCTGCTCAAAAAAAAAAAAAAAATTGCCTTGGAGAGTGTTTCCACAGATTCAGCAACCAAGTCACAGACACTACTATAGCTTTGGTCCAAAAGGGAAAATTCCATCCCAATCTGGCAGTAGAAACTGGCAGCATCACTCACTTGGTACTGGTTTTGTAGGCATAAAAGATGCAATACTGAAAGGGTCATGACATCTTGCTCCATGGTTTCAGTGAGCTGCTGGGCTAGACAGTGTGAGACAGGGTCAGATTCCTTGCAAGGAGACCCTGAGAGTCCATTGAATGAAGCAGTGAAGAAGCCCAACTTGCCTCCAGGATGGTAGAGATGCCAGGACCATGGACTGTCCACCAAGAAAAGCCATAGGATTAGAGTGCAGCCAGCCCAAGAGAGAGTCTGTGTGCTATAGACAGCAGAACCGGAGGAGCTACCAAAGCCCTTTGAAGTTCAGATGATTTCATCATGAGTCCTAGATACTAAAAACAGAAATAACAGGACTTGATGTTTGTCCTACTGAGTTTCAGTCTTGCTTTAACCAATCTTTCCTTACTACGACCCCATTCTTCCCTTCTTCTGTGTTGGAAGTGTCATTTGTTAATTTAACAGGGCATCATAGTTAACAGATTACCAGAAGTTTCAGCAGAGACTTTAGACTTTTGAACACTCTTGGAACTGTTAAATACTATAGGGACTTTTGCAGTTGGATTAAATGCATTTCCATCATGAAATGGCCATGAGCTTATAGGGCTCAAGGCAGGGTGTTGTGATTTGAATATAAAACGTCTTCCATAGGCTCATCTGTTTAAAAACTTGATCCCCAGCTGGTGCTCCTGTTTTGGAAGGTTGTAGAATATTACTGGAGGATGTGGGACACTGGGGGTGGGCTTTGAGGTTTTATAGCCTGGCCCCACTTCCTGTCTGCCTTTGCTTCCTGGATATGGATGCAATGTGACCATCCTGCTGTCATGCCTTCTCTACCATAAGGCAAATGTGTCTTCTCAAACCTAAACAAGAATAAGCCCTTCTCTTCCTTAAGCTACTTCTTATCAGGACACAGCAAGGAGGAAAGTTACTAACACACCTAGAATTTTCTTGAGGTCTCTCCTTTTAATGACATCACTAGCTATATTTAATAGCCACACTAACCAAGCATGGCTTCTGAACCTGATTACATCTGCAAAGACCTTATTTTCAACTAAGCTCATATTCATAGGTATTGGGGAGAGAGGTCAGGGCCATCATTTTGGGAGAACACAGTTTAACTTACCACATCCCCAAATCCCATGGGAGTGATTTTAAGCCAGACACAAGTGATACCACCCATGTACAGGTTCACCACAGCTGAGGAGCAATGAGCTTTGGACTCATTCTGTAAAGGTACTACAAAGCCATCTGCCCAAGGGAGATGCCATCTTTGTTTCACTAAGCAGGCAATAAAACCACCTTTGCTTCACAGAGAGACACATAATGTCTTTCTTTCAAGACTAAGCACTCCACAAACATCCTGAAGAACAGAGTCCAGAAAGAACCTATCTTTGTGATGATTCTTGCAAGTTTCCAACTCAGGACAGACCCACAGAGAACCATAGCTGGATAGTAAGTACATGGCCTTCCTGGGGAGGAAGATGGAAGGTCAGCTTCTCCCCAGAAGAAGAGGACATTAGAGGCCACCAGATTCCACCATGCATGAGGAGGGCCTGTGCTGAGCCTGGCCACACTATTTATCTTGCTCTCCCATGTGTCTTCCATTGCCTTCCCATGGAGTACATACAAGGAGCCAGATCAGGGTTCCCCTGGGGTGCTGTGGCTTTTCTGTTCTCCCTCTCTTCCTGTGTGTGGCTCAAACTGTACTCCAGGGTCGCTGGGATCAGCAGGGGCCAGGGAACCTGTGACCACCATCTGTCTTCATACTACATACACTGAGGTTAGCTCATGACAGTGAGGTTACCCACCTGGGCTCTGCATTTAGACTGCCTGGTTCCTTGTCCACGTTGGCCTCCAGGTAGAGGGTGGATCTCAGATGAGTGGTCCATATTCCCAAGGCCCAGTCTCCCCATCTCTCAGATGGAGCTCATGGGGGCTGGGGAAATTGTTCAATGGGTAAAGTGCTTACTAAGCAAGCATTAGGACTTCTGTTCAGGTCCCCAGAACCTATAAAGCCAAACATGGTAGTGCAAACATCTGTAATACTAACAATCCTGTATCAAGATGGTTGGCAAAGACAGGAGAATCCCAGAAAGCTCATGAGAAAGTCCAACTAGCCTGGAACACATAGCAGCAAAATAATAATAACAACAGTGACAATACCCTTCTTCAAACAAGATAGAAGGCAAAGACTGACACCCAAGGTTGTTCCTGATCTCCACACACACATCAGCATTTACACATACACACACACACCATCTCCACATACACATGCAAGGAAGATTTTTTAAAGACGGTAATCACAAAAGTGCTGTGTCCTGGATTGTTACCAGAAGGGGACAATTGGGATGTTTCACAGATTCAGGACAGTACCAGGTATGGTAAGGGCTGGCATATCCACTTTTGCTACAGAATGGACTCTACCTTGAGTGGATAAAGCAGGAAAGGCCTGGCTTCTGTCCTCTCACAGTGGAGTCCAGCAAAGACCTTGGGGGTCTGGGGTGATGGTGGGTGTCTTGTAGAGCAGCTAGACCATTGTTCACTTGAACATGTGATTCTCCCATTGATGGCCACCAGGGTCTCCATGATGGGCAAGAAAGGCTTGCAGGCAGGTTATCCAGAAATAAGAGTTTGGACAGCTTTGGAAGACAGCCACCTACCTGCCTGGAGTGTCACCTTCTCTCCAGCTTTCCTAGTTACAACCAGCCATGAATAGAAGGTGAATGGAATGAGGATGGGAAACTTATTTGTTTCAAACAATTTACAAAGTTAACAGTTCACATCAAGTCCCCAAATAGTTCCTTTTGTCAGTGTGACTTTAATGATCACCAAGTATGGTATGAGTTATATTGCCTTTGCTACAACAAAATACCTGACCAGAAGCAATTTAAAAATGAAAGGGTTTATTTAAGCTTACAGTTCAAGACCAAAGTCCATCATAGCAGAGAAGACATGCTGGCTGGAGCTTAAGGCAGCTGGTCACATTCAGTCTACAGGAAGAAAGCAGAGGATGATGAGTCCTGGTGCTCAGCCAGTTCTCTCCTTCTTATACAATCTAGTACCCCAGACTGTAGAATGGTGCCAACCACAATTAAGGTTGGTCTGCCCACCTCAATTAACCTAATCTAGATAATCCCTCACAGGCATGCCCAGTGGCTAACCTAATCTAGATGATCCCTCACAGGCATACCCAATGGCTAACCTAATCTAGATGATCCCTCACAGGCATACCCAGTGGCTAACCTAATCTAGATAATCTCTCATAGGCATGCCCAGTGGCTAACCTAATCCAGATAATCTCTCACAGGCAGGCAGAGAGGCTGTTTGTCCAGGTGATTCTAGGTCCTGTCAAGTTGGCAATAAATATACGTCATCACAGATGGACTTGACCCAGATGGTTAAGGACAGGCAGCTTCACACATGGTTCTGGCACAACTGACCATCCAGTTGGAAGTCTATGAAGTCAGGCTTACTTACACAGTGTAAAAGAAAAAAACCCAAAACAATGGAAGATTTACATGCAAAAAATGCAGTTCAATCTTTGAACATAGGAGATTGCATCTCTATGAAAAACCTTCTCTGTCAAAACAGGCAAGCCAGAAACTGTAACAGAAAAGCAGACACACCTGACTAAACACTTAAAAGTTTTGAATGGGGGGCTGGAGAGATGGCCTAGTGGTTCAGCACTTGCCTGTGAAGCCTAAGGACCCTGGTTCAAGGCTTGATTCCCCAGGACCCACATTAGCCAGATGCACAAGGGGGCGCACGCATCTGGAGTTTGTTTGCAGTGGCTGAGGGCCCTGGTGCGCCCGTTCTCTCTCTCTCTCTCTCTCCCTCCCTCCCTCCCTCCCTTTCTCTCCCCCTCTTTCTCTCTATCTGTAGCTCTCAAATAAATAAAAATAAAACAAAAGTTAAAAAAATTTCTGAATGGCAAAAGGAATGTCAGACAAATCTGGTATACACACACCCTTGAACAAAGCTATTTTCCATGCCAATGACAAGCAAGGCACAGGTAGGTGGCAACATGAAACAGATGCTTTTGTGGCCCAAACAGTAGAACATCAGAAATATCATATGGTTCAACCTATATTAACAGCTGAGAGGAAATGATTGCAGAAGGAAGGCAGTCAGTGAAGAGATTTCTGGTTGTTTTCTCCAGTTATAATCCTCCATGTCCTCATCCTTCCAGTAAGAGAGTCCTGATTTTTCCAGACTCAAAGACCAAGCTTCCCAGCTCATTTATAGCTAAGTATAATCTGATTAATTTCTGACCAGTATACCAAACAAATATTCTTCAATAATTTATTTATTTTCAGGAAAAGAAGGAGAGAGAGAGAGAGAGCGAGCGAGCACATGTCAGGGCCTCTAGCCATTGCAAACAAACTCCAGATGCATGTGCCACCATGTGCACCTGGCTTTATGTAGGTACTGGGGAAGTGAACCCATGCCAGCAAATACCTTTACCCACTGAGCAATCTCTCCAGCGCCTAGCAGAAATCTTGTGTTTCATATCCAAGAAGTCTCCTCCAACAGAAGGAATGTGAAGGCTGGGAAGATGGCTCAGCAGCCAAAGGCACTTGCTTGCAAAGCCTACTGGCCAAGGTGCAACTCCCCAGCACCCATGTAAAGCAGATGCAAGGTAGCACATGCGTCTGTGATCCCAATGTGCCTATGACAATGAGGTGGAGCCTGGATATTAAACAGCTCATAGGCCAGCTAACTTGATGTTCTTTTGCAGTCTGGCAGTTTGTTTGCAGCAACAAGAGACCCTGTCTTAAAGAAGGTGGAGCACAGACACCTCAAAGTTGTCCTCTGACCTCTCCACATGTGTATGGTACAGTTACACTCATACACACATGGTACAGTTACACACACACACACACACGAATACATTTTCTTAATAAAGAGAGAAGCATCCCCTCCTGTGTGTCTACTTCTCCAGGGCTTCTTGAAATGAGGATGTGAATGCCGGCACTGTAACAGCCATCCCGGGACATGCAAATAGAACACTGGCAGACAGATGAATCACTCGCAAGTTTGCCGAGCTACTTCACCAATCTTGTACCGCCTCTGGCCAGAATTCTTTTACAGAAAACAGAAATAAACTATCCAATTTAAGCTTCTGATATTTTTGGTTTTCCTGCTATATGCCTGTGCTTAATCCAATTAACACAGCAATTCACGGAGGAGCAACCCCAATGATAAATGTAAAAAGATGCTCAAACTTGTCAGTAGTGAAAATTAAATAACACATCACTTTATACTCACCAAGCTGATTAAAAGAAAAGTGTTAATACATATTGTGGGCCAAGATTCAGGAAAAGGGGTTCTCCGATATGCCGATGCTAAAACATGAACTGTCACTGCTGGAAAGCAAGCTGACAATGCTTATTAAAGTACATACTACATACGCCTTCCTGGGGTTTGTGTATGTGCACATGTGCTAGACTTGCGAGGAAGCTGCAACAGGGTTTATATCAGAACACAAGGGAAATGATTGGATGAATTCTGGATTATTGACCCCTTGAATGATAATGTCCCAGGTTCAATTCCCCTGGAAACAGATGCCAACATTGGGGAGAAGAGGACGACTGAGAAACACTCGTAGAACCCACTCTGCAAGAGAGGCCTCTGTTCACAGTGGAGAACCGGAGCTATGCTAGGCAGCTTTGAGGAGCTGTCCTGAATTGAACCCAGGTCCAGACCATGCCATTTTCACACTAGCCAACCACTGGCTGGGCATATCCCCAGGATGAGGCTTGACCATGACAGAAACAGTTCCTTGGGCAGATGGACTCAGAGAGTATCAGTGACATAAACCTACCTACTAACCCACTACCATGGCCCCTTGAGCCAGTTGGTTCCATTTGATGCACATGGTAAGTTCCCTTTGCCTGGGAATAGCTCCTGCAAGATCCTCTCTTGTCTCTTTTCTTGGGGCAGTTCCCACAAGGGAGGCTGTTAGGAAGAGTCATGGTCCTTGTAATTGGTTGCAAGTTTCCAATGGATACTGGACATTTTTGCCCTCTGCAGTCCTTTTCAGACTCCTCAGCCTCCATGAATTCCTCTGATAGACCAGTCCCCAAAGGGTCTCAGCATTAGGCCCTCTGCTTCCATGGGCCATGGGTACCACATTTCCTACCCACATGGAACAGGAAGTATCCAGTCACATACTGGCAGGTCATCTGGGCTCAAAGGCCTTTTTCTGACTGCACAGACACCAGCAGCACTAGCCTCACTGAACTGGACCCACACTTCGCTGCTGAGTTCTGTTCAGACCACCAAATTTGGCAGCCTACTGGCTACGACAGCAAAAGACAACTGCCAAGGAAGGTGAGAGAGGAGCAGGCAGACTTTCAAGACAGAAGCCTCCACTGTCTTTCACAAGCAGAGTGTGAATCTCTTGAAGAGGCACCTGAGGCCCAGCAGAAGAGCACCTTAAGTTCTCCAAGCACACAGACAATCTTTCCCCTGTCCCTCAGGCTCCGAGCAAGGCGTGGCCAGCTCACTAGGGCGCAGAGCCCTTCTCTGCAGCTCTGCTCCCCCGTCGCTGAGTCTAGATTCCAACACTCATCAGTTCATATCAGTTGCCCAACATGAGGCTCGTCCAGTGCTGTTGGGGAAGCTGTTGGCAGTGCCTTGTCACCCTCTCTGTTCAAGGCCTGTTCTCAAGGTACAGAAGGCTCTTGAGATTACGGCTTTCTCATAGGCTCCCCCAGTCCAGAAGCATTTTACTCACCCCTAAATTTCCTCCTCCTGATACAGCTGAATGTATCCTCACAATTCTCTTCTGAAGCTCGGAGAGGTGACTCTCTGCAAGTCTCTTCAGACACTAGATCAGCCAGTGTTTTGACCTTGGACTTCCAGTCTGAAGAACACACACACACACACACGCATGCACACTTGAGCTCTGCTCTACTTTAGCTCTGTGAAAATTGTCAGAATTAAGAAAAATCAAAATGGAGTCATTTGTGTCCAACCCTAACAAAAATGAAGAAAACCTGGAAGTTATATGCATCTCAGGCATATATGCCTGATACAAGAACTACCACAAAAGGCTTCCAGAATCAAGACCTTGCACTAGGGCCAAGAAGCCTCAAACAGAGAATATTTCCACAGGGACATCTGCCAGGCAGCTGTCTACACAACTTTGGCTGGCATCGCCCTCATATTGAGCCTTGTAGGCCAAGATTATTGTTGCAAAACAGTCTATGTAATCTTCCCCTGGCCTCAGCTGACTCGGATCCCCACGGTTTATTATGGCCATGCTTCCTCGAATTGCAGCGTGATTCCAGAACAAACTCATCATCATCCTTGGAGAATGTGTTTGATATTTGGGTTGATAGCATTAAGCTTCCCTCACTGCGTCAGGCGTGCCCTGGCAGAAACCCATGCTTTCAGCTTCATTCATTCTGGAAAATGGCACTTCTGAAACAATGCTAACAGGAACCCCTTGCTGGTTCCCAGGGTTGGGGGGATACACCAGCATCCATGCAGGCTGCTGCCCTTGTCAAGAGCTGAGCATTTGGGTGGTTACAGCCCAGTGACCATCTGTTCTAGACACGAGCCAGGCAGAGTGACATCTGTAAAATATGAGTCTGTCTTCCTTTTACTTCCCTGCCACTGTTACTTATTTATTTATTTTGTTTTTTCAAGGTAGGGTCTCGCTGTAGCCAAGACTGGCCTTAAACTTACAGCGCTCTTCCTACCTCTGCCACCCAAGTGCCGGGATTAAAGGCATGTGCCATCATGCCCAACTTTTTTTTTTAATTAAAACTTCCTTTATTTATTTGCAAGCAGAGAGAGAAAGAGGACTTGGGTGTACCAGAGCCTCTTACCACTGCAAACAAGCTCCAGGCGCATGCACCACTTCATGCATCTGGCTTTACATGAGCACAGGGGAATCAAATTCAGTCTGGCAGGCTTTGCAAGCAAGTGCCTTTAACCACTGAGCTATCTCTCTAGTCTCCCATTTTAAATTCTTTTAATTACTTATTTTTGCTCTTCCTGAAGGTACACAAGCATTGGTTTTAGTGCCAGACAGGTCTAAAAGGCATGTCACAGACAACAGTGGTGGTTGGCTCTGTTTTTCCCTCTCCAGGGGCAAACTCATCTGACTCACCTGGTATTTGCCTTTCTAACTCTGAATAACCGCTTCACCAACTAGTTCTGTTTTTTTTTTTTTTTTTGTTGTTGTTGTTTTTTAATGTCAGGTACTACCTACAGGCTTTGCAGTTTAGGACAGGAGGCTTTTGCTTGTTTATCCCATGTTTTAGTTTGCCGATGCTGCAGTAAGCAAAACCCAGGCATGCTCTAGGTGGCAAGGTTTCAGTAAACAATGGAGGACTGGGGCTGCAGCTCAGTGGTAGAGCTCCTGCCTAGCATGTACCAGGATCTGGGTTCAATCCCATGAATTGTACCTATGGTGGTTGCCCTATATGATTCTATTACCTGACATGTCAAAACCACTTGATGACACATTTTTCAGAACATGTCACCATAAACGGAATACTTGAGCCACAGGAATTTATTGTCTCACAGTTCTGGAGGTTGTCAAAAGTCGGAGACCAAGACTAGGCTAGGCTGGTTTCTTCCAGGCCTCTGTCCTGAGACTACAGACACCCATCTTCTCCCGTGTTCCTTCATGTTGCTTAAGATCCACCCTGGGGACTTTATTTTTAGTTGGTTACTTCTGTAAAGACCCTTTCCCTAAACAAGCTCACAGTCCAAGGCACTGGGGCTTAGCATGCCAATGTGTCTTTTGCGGGAAGGAACAGCAAAGTATCCCATAAACATCAGTCCATCTGGTGTCACACATGGCAGCTGAGGTGGAAAGTGTGGGGTGTCACACAGCACCATCAGCAGCCCTCCCTCCACAGCCCCTGGTAATGACTGAAGTTGGCACACATTTCATACTCATGTAACGCTTGAAAGTTTAGGTTCTGTACTAGCTTTAGCTTTTCCCAGAGTCATAATTGTTGAGTTTATGACAGTTTTATTCATGTTTTTATGCACACATCAGGAACCTAGTTCTAAAGTCTTTTAATACCTGCTGACACATCTGACTTACTTCTCTCTGGGCTAGTGCTTGCCCCACAACTCACGTGTGTCTTCTCTACCACCCTTCCTTCTGAGATAAGCTCTTAGGCTCCTGAGCCTTTCCATTGATTCAGGAGGATCCTGAGAAAAGATATATGGGAGCCAAATTCTAAGGGATTCTGCTTATTCAAAAGTGCCTTTATCCCATTAATTACATCATTGGTAATTTGTCTGGATCTGTAAGTTTTGGATCACAAACATTTATCTTCTGAATTTCAAAGGCAATGTTCCAGCTATCATGCGGCCTCCAATATGATCAAAAGTCGAAAGCTATTATTATTTCCAAATCTTTGAATGTAAACTGTCTTTTTTTCTCCATTGCACTCTTGAAACTTGTTAGATAACTCTATCACTAGTATTTAAAAATGTATTCATGATTGTCTGCATGTAAAAATGAATACTCATATTCATTAGCTACGGGGATTTTCTTGAAACATTTTTAATGTTATCTTCTCCTTCATTTTTGCCTGTGTTCTCTTTATAAACTCCCTTTATTTTAATTCCCACTTGATATGGAACTTCCTGGATTGGCCCCTTTATTTCTTATATTTTCTTCCTATCTTCCTTCAGCTCCGATTTTTTGCTTTAGGTTTTAGGAAATTTTCTTAACTTTTCAACTTTATATTCTTTGTTTTCTGCTTTCACACTTACATATTTTTCAAAATAATTTTATCTATTTGAGAGAGAGAGAGAGAGAGAAGTTGCCTCATGCCACTGCAAACATAGACACATGCACCACTTTGTGCATCTGGCTTTACATAGGTACTGGAGAATTGAGCCCTAGTCATCAGGTTTTATAAGCAAGCACTTTTAACCACTGGGCCATCTCTCCAGCCCCATTTTAATACTTTTAACTTTTAAGCACACTCTTTTGTTTTGTATTATCCCTTTTAATAGCATCCTGTTCTTATTTCATGGATTTAGTCATGTGTTCTTTCTCGATGTCCTTTTCTTGTGTGTTCTAATTACTCTCATTGATGTTAATGGATAACTGCCTGCTCCACATTTAAAGGTAAAATCTAAAACCCCACTTAGATGACTCAAGCACTTGGTAAGCTTGGGAAACAGTGAGTTTCACCGAGGGTCAGGCTACTCCACCTTGACACTGAACCTGGTAATCTCTTGCTGGGATGAAGTGCCCTCAGCGTAGGCAGGATGTGTAGCAGCATCCATAAATAGTAAAAATGAGCACAAGAACACTGTCTTTGCCTCCTGACAGTCCCACGGGGCACAGTGAAGAACCACAGCTGGGGCTAGGGGAGCATGAGTTCCTGGGTCCAATCTCCAGCACCACAAAAACAAACACCACTGCTGTGGAGTGGCATTGCCGGCGACTGTTAGGGAATCTCAACTGTGTCCCACCAAGTGTACCTTCAGGCCTTTTCTTTGGAATGTTCCTCCTCTTCTCCCTCCCTCCTCACTCTCTCTATCTCCTTTTCTTTTTCTTTTTTATTTATTCTTTTTTTTGTTTTGTTTTGTTTTTTACTTGAGGTAGGTTCTCACTTTATCACAGGCTGACCTGGAATTTAGTCTCAGGGTGGCCTTGAACTCACAGTGATCCTCCTACCTCTGCCTCCCGAGTGCTGGGACCTATCTCCTTTTCTGAACAGACTGTCTTTCTCCTTCATCTGGCCAGCACTGATGCCTGCTCTTTCTGCTTTTGTTGTCAATAATGGTAGACATTGGCCCTCCCTATGACAGAATCTGGATTGTTCCCAGGGCATGAACTGAGGTGGCATCTGGGCCGGCTCACGTTCTGGTCTCAGGTTATGATGGGAGCGAAAGACATTTAAAGCTTACCCATTGAAGGCATCCTGCCTGATAGCAGCCAGGAACAAGGGGCCCAATCTAGGGAATTGAGAAGTGACCTTGTTATGAGTTAAATATGAAATGTTTTCCCCACAGCCTCATGCATTAAAGGTTTGGTCCTCAGTGTAATGTTTAGTGGTGGAGAAGTTAAACTGCATCTCTAAAACTTTTAAATACCTCATTGCATAGCCAAAGAATGGTGGCTGTGACTCTGGGGAAAGCAACTTCACCCAAGGTGGGCATGGTAGATCAGCCTGGATCACATCAGGAAGAGGCGGGCAGCAGGAAGTAGTTCAGGATGACCTGGGAGAGGCCTCCAGAACTGCCCAGCACAGGACTCATCCATGGGTTGGAAGAATGGTGACCTCAGGTGAAAACTGCCTAGGACAGCTCGCCCTGTTTGACAGGCTCTCCTCTTTAGGTGTCTCCCCACCCCTGGACCTGGGGGCTGACTGAGTCTGACACAAATGAAGCTGTGGGCAAATCAATTTAAACCTCACCTGACAAACCTGTCCCAGATCAGAGGAGAACTAGAACCTGCAGCTGCTCACACCAGGGCAGCGTCTCAGTCACAGATCTGAGCGTGGAGTCCTAGATGAAGGTACCTGTCTGATGAGGCAATGGTGAGGGTTTGCAATGGAGTCTCACTGTGTGTGCATGATGTAAAGAAGGTGAAGGAACCCAAGGGGGTCCCCTTCAAGAGCTAATGTCATTCGTTAGGCCCTGCCCTCTTGACTTCATTACCCTCCAAAGGCCATGACTGACTTGAGAAGTGATAGTCATCTGGGCCTCTGTGATGAACTAGCAATGCCTGCTAGGGGCTTTATAAGTTACATACGAATATGCCACAGCACACTGGCAAACTGCCATGCCCAGAAGTGTGGGCATGATCAGGCATGAGGAGAAGGGATATGGCATTACTCAGAATTGTGCTGTGACAACAGGCATACATGGGAATTGTTCCAGGCATGACGGGATATCTACCCCAGGCATCAGAGACAACACAGTAGAAGACACAAGCCAAGGCTCAGAAGATTTATGGACGAGGGCAAGGCCACAGGGCAGCCATGTGTAGAGCTGGCATTGGGCTCTGTTTCATCTCCCATCATACCTTCTGCTACCATTAACCTTCTGTGCAACCTCAGGCAAATCCAGTTTTTAAAATCCTCTCCCCTCCTGATGTCCTCTGGACCTCCTCACATCTTACCAACTCTGTGTCTGTTTTCCACTGGTCATGTGAATGAATACAGCCACTGCCACTGACCAGAGGACAGCTGTAGGAATGCAGCATTACAAATCTGTTCTGACTTCTCTCTCTGTTAATCCACATGTTGAAATTGTGTGTCTTGACTTGTCAAATCCACCAGGCCCTAGCTGGTCTCCTTGGCCAGAAGTGCAGCTAGTGGCCCAAGGCAGGGACCCTGGGACAGACATTTGGACTGGGGTGCTGCCACTGTCCTAGGTACAGGACCAGTAACATCTCTCTCCTGTTGAACCTTTATCTAATGAATACCTAAGTGCTGATGTGGCCTTGACCACTAAAAGTTGAATGATGACTGAAGTGGATGACAGTGCAGGGACAGAGGGTTCAGGCAACCAATGAAGTAAACTAATAGGGAAGTCCTGTGAGAGACCTGGGTTGTGACAGAGCACAGAGGAGACCCTTAATGCATACATGTGGATAGGAATGGCTCCAGAGAAGGTGGCCTCAGTGTCAGATGGTCCAGTCATGTGACAAGTGGAGAAAAGGACATGGACAGGGATGTTCCTGCCCAAAGGAGCAACAAAGGTGAGGGCCCTGGGATGTTGAAAGGCCAGAGAGAAGTGCTGTGTGGATGAAAGGAAGGGCTAGGTGAACCAGCAGAGGTAGTCATGATCCTGGCTTTCAGCCACTAAGAGCAAGAACTTTTTTTTTCAATTCTAAATGGGTCAGAAGCCATAGAAGGGATTTCTGAGCTCTTATGTTAATATTTGCATTGATTTCTAGTGAGGTTTAAACAGCCTAGCCCAGTTGTTGGCCATCTGCATTCTTTGGTATATTAACCTGCCCAGTTTCTTTCCTCTCTTACTGTCTTTCTTATTCAGTTGAAGGTCTCTCTCTATCCTTCCTGCTTTTGATTTTTTTTTTGTTATTTATTTTGAGGCTATTATGTTAATATTTGCATTGATTTCTAGGGAGGTTTAAACACCCCCGCCCAGTTGTAGGCCATCTCCATTCTTTGCTATATTAACCTGACCAATTTCTTTCCTCTCTTACTGTCTTTCTTATTCAGTTGAAGATCTCTCTCTTTCTCTCTCTCTCTCTCCTTCCTGCTTTTGATTTTTTTTTTTTTTGTTTATTTATCTTGAGGCACGGTCTTTAGCCTGGGATGACCTCAAACTCTACATGAATCATAAGACCTTGAACTCTTGATCCTCCTGTCTTAACCTGCGAAGTGTATACCAACATTCCTGGTTTATGCATTATCTAGGATCGAACTGAGTTTTATGCTAGGTAAACTGCCTCCCAACCGAACTACATCCCCAGCCATATTTCCTTATTTTTGCATAGACATTTCTAATATTGTGCATTAGTGCCATAGTATATGAGCGCTATTTCAAAATTTTTTCTTTTCTTTCTTTTTGCACAGGGTTTCTCTAGTTAGATCAGGCTGGCCTCGATCTTGCCACCCTATCGCCTCACTTCCCATATAGACAGGTGTGCGTTCGTCTACCACCGTCTTTAAGTTTAAGAAATCCCCACCACCTAACGTGTTAAGGGTATATGTGTGGTCTGTGTTGTAACGATCACTTTTCTATCTCAGGAGTCGAGGGGGAAATCTTTCCAGTGCGGCCCTCAGAGGCTCTGGAGGAGGGCAAAGACCCCGCGTCCTTCTAGACGAAGCTGGAGGGTTCCCCCACTTCTCCGCGGAGGCCAGACGGGTAAAAGGTTTCTACTGCTGAAGAATAACCCGGGGCTCAGAAGAAAGCCGTGGCCACCACGACGACCGAGCTCAAGTTCCGTACCTGGAACGTCCGGAGAGCTGCGGGTATCCCCACGCAGGGCGAAGGTCAGGTCGGGGAGCGCAAGCCCCGCCCCCCGTGGCCCCGCCCCCATCCCCTTCCCCGCCCTCTCAGCATCGCTTGGCGCTGTCAGTGCCAGCCCCCTCTGATTCATTGGCTGGCTCCCAGGCCCCGCCCCCGGAAGACCTGGTGTCATAGCCAATCAGGCGCGGCGGCGGCGGCGGCGGCGGCGGCAGCGGCGGCGGGGCGTGGCGGAGCCTGGGAGCCGAGTGGAGGTACCCGGGCCTGGCGGAGGGGTTCGCGGGGTGGACTCGGGGGTCGCGCGGCCTCGTGGGACACCGCGCGCTGACGTCTCTTGCCGCTCCGTGGTGCAGGCGATTGTCGGGTAGCTACGGGGCGGTGGCGGTGACTGCAGGGCAGGTCCAGGGGTCAGGGCTGGAGGATGTGTTGGAGAAAGTTGGGGCGCGTAGGCCTAGGGGCGGGGCGATCCCGGAGTTTTTTTTTTTTTTTTTTGTCAGCTCCTGCCTAGGGACGTCCCACCTTTTACTGAGGGGAAACAGGCCCGAGTGGAGGGAGGCACCGTCCAGCTCGCCCTGAGCTCTCGGCCCCGCCTTCCTCCTCCGGTGGCCAGGGCTGCAGTCAGTGTTCCGCGGGTCGGACCCTGAGGGAGTCCCGCGGGGGCTCCGCCCATGCCCCCTCCCGCCTCATCCCTGTGACTCGGGAAGAGGCTCGGGCCAACTCGTGGATACCTTCAGTTCTCTGGTTGGAGGTTCAGGCCTGGATCCCATTTGAGACACTTGGAGAGGGAAAGGTGGAATTGTGCCTTCTGCTTTTGGCTCCAGATGACATGAAAAGTAAAAAGGGATGTAATGAATGCAGTAACAGTAAGAAACCCGTCAACATGGTCAGTTTGACAGGCGTTTCTCCCTTTTCTGGCCCCACATACTAGTGAAGCCATCCAAAGCCCAAATAAGAAAAGTACATATTTTAAGTAAAATATTGAATACTTATGTACAGCGGTTCCGAATATAAGTTTCTCAGTGGGGGAAGCCAAGAACAGTGCTTCCCTCTCCTTACCACTATCCAAACCAATTTTTCACTACTCACACCACAAACAGAAGTTTCTTTTTATATATGTGTGTTGGAAGAGGCTTAGCTTTGGATAGGGGAGAAGGGAAGGGAGTCTTGCTTTCTACATAAAACATGCAATTAGAAAGGTTTTTCATCTGCCTCACTCCTTCCATCTCAGCCAGTGTGAGGACATTCTTGTTCTGTTCTCATGGGTTTTGCTGAGTATTGGCAACAATTATGAAAAGGTGGAATTACTATAACAAGATGCTTCTCCTTAATGAAGCTGGGGAGGAATGAATAGAACTTGTGTGGAATTAACCCTGCGCTTTGGTTTTCAGTGTAAAAATGAGGCAGACGGAAGTGTCAGCCAAGACCTTCCAAGGCCCAGCCGTCGTCTGTAGGACTCCAAGTAGCCATGTTTATATGTTCAAGAATGGCGGTGGGGATTCAGGGGACTCCTCTGAGGAAGAGTCACACCGGGTGGTTTTACGACCACGGGGTAAGGAGCGCCCGAAGAACAGCGTCCAGCAACCTCGGCAGCCTGGAGCAGATGACGTGGTCCTATTGCAGCGGGAGCTGGCTCAGGAAGACAGCCTCAACAAGCTGGCTCTTCAGTATGGCTGCAAAGTAAGCTGTCCCTGGTCCTCTGTCCCCATAAAGAAGCAGGAGGGACCCTTGTCCTTCTTGACCCTCATAGGTGACCAGGGGCTGACTATAACAGCAAAGGCCCCTCCCCTTTTTTTAGCTAGGGGTAGAAGTCAGGTAGAAGTGCCTTTAGTTAAGAACACTGGGCTCTGAAAGTTTAGGGTTAGTCAGGAACATCTGATAAGGGCATGTTTTCTCTGCCTTGCCCTGCACAATGACATTGTGAGACTGTGTGTGGTCTTTTTAGTACATTTGATCTAAGGCCTTAGGGGGCTGGAATTGCCAGGTAGGTAATCCAAGATTTCCTTGGCATGCTTGCTTCTCTCACTACTTTTATTCTTCTGACCTTGTCTTGACAGTAGCTAATTTGATTGGTAATTTTCTCTCTTTTGGAACTGCATGGTCTAGCCTGTGCTATGCATCTATATAACTCTGTCTTTCTCTTTAATTATGTTTTTAGCATTCAGAGTGATTAACAATGGCAAAGTAAGTAGGAAAGTATTTCTAGAATTGATGTGTTTTTCCCTAAATTGTAACTTTTTGTTACTACTGTTACAAATTACTATGGCCTTCACTAAGGCTGTATAAGCTACTTGATGTAAAAAATCTTTACCTCCTTAAACGTGTCTGTTGTTATCTAACAAGGTCCAACATAGTTTAAAAAAAGATAGTGTGGGGTGTTTGGGGTTTTTCCAAGGAAGTACAAGCTGGTCTCCAGGGAGCCTTAGTGCCTTTCATTTGCTCTGACGGTGTACATTTAACTCTCATTATCAGCTTCTGTTGGCATAATATGAGCTGACAAATCTTCCTCTACCAAAGGCTTTGGTGATGGAGTAGGCAAGTTGGAATGCTGATTTCTAATAAAGCAATAGTGACTATATAATGTCTCCACTAACTGCAGTTTCTATTTGAGCTAAATATGTTTGCTATTGCTTTAGTAGAGACAAAGACCAAAAGCTCTCAACATCTCCTAACATAGTAAGAAATGACCATACAACATTTCAATGGAATAATAAAAGTAGTTTCTAAATAATTACAATGAAAGATATGATGGGCTTGAGTTAGGGTCTGTCTGATTTAAAGCCATGTGGGCTCCATGTACATTCTGGTTTAAGTGAACCTATGAGGAAAACAGTGGAGTCCATTTTTTTTAAATATTTTTTGTTTATTTTTATTTATTTATTTGAGAGCGACAGACAGAGAGAGAAAGGCAGAGAGAGAGAGAGAGAGAGAGAGGAGGGAGAGAGAGAGAGAGAATGGGCGCGCCAGGTCCTCCAGCCACTGCAAACGAACTCCAGATGCGTGCGCCCCCTTGTGCATCTGGCTAACGTGGGTCCTGGGGAATTGAGCCTCGAACCGGGGTCCTTAGGCTTCACAGGCAAGCGCTTGACCGCTAAGCCATCTCTCCAGCCCGTGGAGTCCATTTTTAATGCTTCTGGAAATGTTTCAAAATTAGATTGAGGAGGAGTTTAATTTTTGGCTTACATTTTCCTCCCTTTTTTTGCCATAAACTTTGTGTTACTTGGTAAAATGCACAGCTGTGCTCCTTTGATGTAAATTTGGAATAGAAAATCTCAGTCCAAAACTTGTAATTTGATTGATGATTTCCTACATGTTTCTCATATTAAGAAGTGTGAATGAATTATGGGTCACTGTTATTCAGAGAATAAGTTGTTGTTTCCTGTAGTGCTCTGGGAGTCTGGAGGGCACATTTGGAGAGGGTCTCCTCAGCAGTGGAGACTGAGTGGAGTCTGCCCAGGCTTGGTGAGTGCACTTTGGTGGCCACTGTTCAACTGGACTCTAGTGTGAGAGGGAACCCAGACAAACAAGGGCACTCACTCCAAGTCAAAGAATCAGAAAGCTGCAGTGCGGATAGTATTTTCATTGTGGTCAACACTTTAGACAGTTTCCAAAACTGATCCCAAATTGTTCCAAGTAGGCAAAGTTGATTTCTAAGTTAGCCATCCAGGAATACAAGCCAAAACAGCAAAGCCAGAGTTCATCACCCTAAAGGAATGTAGGTGTAGGTGAAGTTTTCTAGCTTTCATCAGCTTCCTTATTGGGGACCCAGCCAGGTAAAGGACCCTGCTGGGTATTTCCTTTGAAGAGCTTTGCATGCATATGATATGCATATACCTGTGGTCTCCCTAGGTGGCAGATATCAAGAAAGTGAACAACTTCATCCGAGAACAAGACTTATATGCATTGAAGTCCATCAAGATTCCAGTGAAGAACCATGGGATCCTCACAGAGACCCACCAAGAACTCACACCTCTCCGAAGCCCCTCCTCTGAGATGACAATGACCTTGGTGGAGCTGCCTGAAGACACTGCAGGGCCAGACGTGCAGGGCAGCCAGCTGACGAACTTCTTCAAGGGGATTGACGAGAACATTGAGCGGGCTGTGCACTCTGATGTTTTCCATGATGACAGCTGCTGCGTGGAACCCCTAGGTCAGCCGCTTCTCCCTGCTCCCCCGAAGCCATCATCTGATGGCGCAGACTGTGGTATTCAGTGGTGGAACGCTGTCTTCGTCATGCTGCTAATTGGGATTGTGTTGCCAGTGTTTTACTTGGTCTATTTTAAAATTCAAGCTACCAGGGAGACCCCGAATAGCTTGAACACAACCACAGTCCCCAATGGCTCACTAGCACTGAGCGCAGTTCCAGGGCAAGCTCCCAGGTTAGCAGTTCCAGTGCCTACTCTCCCCTCTTCAGACAGCCAGATCACCCAAGCTGAGACCTGAGCTCTTGGATTTGAGAATGAGCCCAGCCTTGGCAGTTGGTTCATGATGTACGTAGCTGTTGTGTTTGTCAAACACTCTGGGGATGCTGGGTTTTGTTTCCTGAGATGTGTGGACAGTTGCAGAAATGCGTGTAGTATTCTCTGTTTCTTGAACTCTGAGAAATTGGCCTTGCCTAGACTTCTGGATCCCAACCACCACCACCTCAGCTTCCTCTTACGTTCAGTGAGGTGCAGTGGGACAGACGTTTATATGTGACCCATGCCCTTTCTTGACGCTACTTAGGGAACTGTTGTGACAGTTTTTACAGCAGCCCTGTATGAGCCCCAAAGTTGGATGTGTTCTGAGGGACGGAGTGGCCTTGGTTAAGAGACATGCCATATGGGTGTCCCAGGGATTGGTTTGGTTACTCGGCAGTTGCAGTGTCCCTTCCTGCTATGGGGGAGGCGACTGGGATTGCTTTTGAGATATGCTATTCTGTGTCTCCCCAGGAAAAGTGCTAGAGAATAGTGTTGATATGTCACCTTGTTTAGTGGGTGACAGATGACAGCTATAATAAGGCCTACTTCATATTTGCCTCATCATTTAACCTTGCTAAATCAATGCCACTTGTGAAAAGGCCCCCATCCAGAATGCCATGGTGTTGGGTGAACAGCAGTTCTATCCCTCATGCTTTTAGAGATTGTGGTTCTACACATGGTCAAGTCTTAAACCATACACAAGGCGGCCACTACCCAGTTTCATATGAGGGGCATCTCCACAATGATAGCTGCCTGGACTCCCCCAGTCAGCTTCTTGGAAGGAGCTCTTGCTGGCAGGTGGTGCAAAGGACATGCACCTGCCACCAAGGTTGAGCCATTGCCAGGCCAGCACTGACAAGAGCAACTACTACTACCCCCAACTCACACACACCACCATATGCTGTGAACACAGTGTTCCTCTTGTTGCTTCTCTTGACTCCACTCTTAGGAACCAGAAGGTAGCAGTGTTTTCTCTTTGTAGATGCCCATGGAGTAAACCTCTACCATGTGGCTCATAGTGTTAAAGACCAGAGACTTGAGGGAGGGCTAGAGGTGTGTATTCCTTTCCATTACTGTACCAAAGTACCCGAGATAAGCAACTTGTAAGGAGAAGAGGTTTATTTCAAAGTCTTCAATCCATGGTCAGTTGGCCTGTGGTGACACACATCATGGGGAGTGTGTGGTAGAGCAACTGTTCATCTTATGGTCACGAATGAGGGAGGGAAAAACGAAGGGGCTAGGGGCCCATTATTCCCTTCAAGGGCATACCCCCAGTGACTTAACTTCCTACTTAGTAGGTCCTACTTAAAGATTCTGTACCTTCTAATAGTGCCAAGATGAGGACCACGCCTTGAAGGTACTTGCCTGTGGGAAAAGTATCCAAACCTCAGCAAGTGATTGCAGAAGGTCCTAAAAAGAGGGAGCTTGACACCGGAGGGAGAGAGTACCCTGAGGTTTAAACAGCCCTCCTCCCTGAACATGGCAGCCATACCATGTCCTGCAAGAGGTGTGTAGGTGGGTTGTCACTACAGGGACGGGACTAAGGTGGGTGGAGTCTCATCCTCAGAAGGTGACAGGGAGGAAAACACGCTGTCCAATGCCAAGCTTAGGGGTGGGTGGGGCATTTGGCAGACACTTGGGACCTAGGAATACATTTAGAAGATCTGACCATGGAAGGAGATGAGTATGTCAGAGGAGTACTTAAGATAGGCCTTTAATTTCTTTCTCTCCTCAGTTTGTAAAAAGCAACTTACCCAGGGTTCAATCAACAAATTTAAATTCCCTTCAACATTAAATGTTTTCCTACAGATGAACCCGTGAATGCCAGGACAGGTAACATTTGGATTATATAAGTACTTTTCTGGTTGGATGTTTGTGCTCATTGTGGCTGAGAGCTACACATTTCTGTGTCGCCACCACTAACTTCACCAGGCAGGGCCTCAGAGTCCTGTGAGAAAATCATGGGAATGATGAATGTATCCCGTATTTTTCTCAAGTGGAATAAAATAATTTCTTCTGTGAAGGAAAAATGACTCTCTTTAAAATGTGGAGCTTGGTAGTATAGAATTAAAACGTAGTGCGGATTGAGGTGTCACGCACCTTTAATTCTAGTACTCAGAAGGCTGAAGTAGGATCCCTATGAGTTCAAGGCCAGTCTGGGACTACAGAGTGAGTTCCAGGGCAACCTGGGCTAGAGTGAGACCTGTCTCAGAGAAACATAAAAGATGAAAAATAAAAGCTATGAGATGATGTGAGGACAGTAGCATCCATGAGTAGGGTGAAGTCTGTGCCTCATGCTTGGGCTCCAGTTGACAGCCCAGGGCCTGCATTGTGCAAGGCTCACCAGGTAGAAGGACAAAGAGGCAACCAGCAAACTGTAGCTCCCTGATATGTAACATGCTTCATAATTTTGCTAGGTACATGTAAAAAATACCACAATGTTTGTTTTTGTTGCATTTTGGTGTCTTTGAGGAGTTGGATG
Organism: Dipus sagitta; assembly: GCA_036346955.1. NCBI lineage: Eukaryota > Metazoa > Chordata > Mammalia > Rodentia > Dipodidae > Dipus > Dipus sagitta. Next base: position 132,178,823 of record CM070772.1, on the reverse strand, counting down.
TCATCTTGTTGGTTGGCCATAATGCTTTGGTCAAAGCTTAAGGATTCTCCAGTTAGTACAGAATGCCCCGCGTCTAGCCCCAGGGAGACAAGGCTGTAAGCTCACTTGAGCATGGTCCCTCCTGACCCACAGTGGAGGGTAGGGAGGGGGTGAAATGAAGAAAAGTCACATGGGTCCTTCAGGGCTTTAGGCTAAACTCACCTGTGGAAAAGACCCAGAGTCTTGATTTCTCTGGGAAAAACTGATCAACAGCCAGGAGCACAAGCTAGTCGCGGTGCCCTGTGTTTGCCACATGCCGTATACTGCCCTGAGAGCTGTACACAGGAACTCGTGTTTTCTCCCTCACTATTGCCATTTTACAGGGGGAGAAACTAAGCTAAGTCCTCAGTGGATGAGTTGCAGAGGTCTATGCCTGTGCTTTTAATCACTGGTTGGCCCCGGATAGGCACTGCCAACCTGACAGTGCTCAGAGATGACTGAGGCTGTCTCCCCTCCCAAATCCTGTTCCTATGTAGTGTGTGCTGTCAGCACTCAGCACCTACTACACTTCCTTATTACATCCCAACAGCTCTCCCACGGAGTCTTTAGCACTTGTCTTCATTTTCAGTATCCCTGTAGCATCACAATGGAGTACCTATCTTTGCTAGGTTGTATCACATATAAAAACTTAAATATGTTCAGCATCCCAAAGAAAACTAGAAGGGATAAAAGGATCCTTCTATGAGCCCTAGCTGGGATAGTAAGTTTTTTTAGTTTATTTTTTAGTTTTTCAAGGTAGAGTCTCACTCCATCCCAGGCTGACCAGGAATTCACTATGTAGTCTCAGGGTGGCCTTGAACTCATAGTGATCCTACCTCTGCCTCCCGAGTGCTGGGGTTAAAGGCGTGCACCACCATGCCTGGCTGTTTTGTTTTTTTAAGTGGGTATAAAAAGGCATGCTTTAGGCTGAGGGAAAGTCCTAGAAGTGAGAAGAGATTGATCAGAGAGAAGGGATAATTGCAGAAGTGAGACCTTGAGACTTGAATTCTACTCTACAGTATGGCAGATTTGGCCTTAAATAAGGGTGCTGACAGTCCATCCACAGCACCTGGAGGGAAAGCTGAGTGCATGGGCAGATCCAGGAAGATCCCTGAATTTTACAGTAGGAAGATTAAATGGTTCTTAGGGGACTGAAACTACATTCACAACGTGAGAGGAATCAGTCAGCTGGGTCATGAAGTTTCAAGAGAGGGAGAATAGAGTAAAACACTTACATCCAGAAGTAAGAAGCCAAGATAATAGGGGATTGTAGTTGCATTTCTGGGCACTATTGAGAGCAGTTTGTGCTCATGGTGGAATAAACACAGTAAGTTTAGCATTCGACTCAAATGTACATGGAAACTAGGTCTACGATACAGGTAGTAGCTCAAATCTATGAAGATGGGCTTTACTAAATATGAGAAAAATTACATAGCAATTTATAAGTCAAATATACAGTTAACTACATGTGTATGAATAAACTCCAGATGGATTATTTCTGAATATACACGATGGAGCTGTGCAAAGAAGCATGTGAATTCCTCTCTGCCTTTGGTACAGGAAAGGCATGCATAACTCAAAATCCATAAGGCAATAAAAGATTGAAAGATAAGGCCTGGGAGAATGTCTCAGCAGTTAAAGGCATTTGCTTCCAAAGCCTGGCAGCCCAAGTTCGAGTCTCCGGTGCCCACATAAAGCCAGATGTACAAAATGGCATATGTGCCTGGAGTTCATTTTCAGTGGGAAGAGGCCCCAGTGTGCCCATACTCCCCTCTCCATCCCTGTCTCTCATAAATGAAAAGCAAATTTGCAAGACAAAAGACCACAAAATGGCAAAAAAGACAACTGATTAAGAGGAAATATTAATGGGCCAATAAAAAGGGTTAACATCTCTGTTATAACAAAAACTCTTTAAAAATTGACAGATAGTTGAGCATGGTGACACACACTTGTAATCATAGCACTTGGGAGGCTGAGGCAGAATGGACATGAATTCCTGGTGAGCCTGGGCTATGCACAGAGTTTTAGGCCAGCATGAGCTACATGTATAGTGAGACCCTGCCTCATTTGTCCTGGTGCTAACTTACTCTCCGTTGGAGAATCTGCTTCTCTTTTTCAGATAGATGTAGATCCTAAGGAGAGAGCCACCCCATCATACCTCAAAAGGGCCCCGGCTGAAACTAAGAAAAATTGGAGAAACAAGCAAGGGGGCTGTTTTCCTGATGAACCGGACACCAGCACAAGGGGGAAGGAGATCAGCACAGAGAAAAATCAACTCCCACCAAATCAGAGAGCCAGAGCCTCAGAGGCCCCCAACACCTCATCACTGAAGCAGACCAAAAATGAACCCAACATGGCTCAGGGAAATTTTGCGGAAGAGGGGGCGGAAAGAATGTCAGAGTCACATGTTGGGTCATGATATGCAGAGACATTTAGCTTACCCATAACTGTGGGCTAACTCCACAATGCAAGACCCGTATACCTCAACAAGGAGGGGCCAAGGGGAGGGGGTAGGTCACGGATGAGCCTAATAATGGTACCAAACTGACTGTATTTGCTGAATACAGAACTGACTAATAAAAAAATATATATATACATACACACACCGACACATACATATATATACACACACACACATACACACACACAGATCAAGATAAACTGAGGGACAAGGGCCAAAAATTGAACAAACTAAACAGTTTATACATGAGCTAAATTGGCCCCCAATATAAAAGAACACATTTAAACCACTAATAGAGAAAGGTAGGTTAAAACACTGAGCTGTAATTTCTTTTGCATCACATTAATAAAAAAAAATACCTGTAGCATTCTCTTGGCAAGGTTGTGGGAAAACATGTATTCTTACCCTTGGCTGGAAGAAATCAGTGTCACATCAAATGTCTAGTCCTGGTTTTAACAAGGGCACATCCATACCATGGAGTATAAAGATGCTAGAAAGAGAACCATGATGGTTTATATGGACTGCTCTTAAAGCATGACTTCCAGATAACTGTTAGTGAAAAAAATCAAAGCTGCTGACTGTGCAAAAGGACAATTAACCAGGAAACTAGACATTGTTACTGGTGGTTTCTTTTGGCATCTTATTCAGAGAATTGTAGAAAGGCCCACACAAATAGTGAAGCAGCAAGAAACTTTATTAAGCTCAAGCCAAAAGGGGAAGATGGCTTGCCCACTTCAACTGGTTATCAATATGGGGTTGGTGGACGATGTGGAGGAAGGAGGGTAGGAAAAGAGGGACAGTTCTGAGAATCTTTGTCTTGCTCTTAGAAATGTAGTAATGAGGCTAGGAGAGGAACCTCAGTGGTGGAATGTTTGTCTAGCATGTGTAAGGCACTGGGTTTGTTTCCCAGATCTCACACATGAAGGTAAGATTTCAGTTATATTTCATATAATCGCAAAACCAAGAACTAAAACCAACTATAATGTGTGAATAGTATTCAAAATAGAACCAAATACCAACAGACAAGCCTAACTGCATTACAGATGGATAACCACCGCACTGAAGGGAATTGGGAGCAAACAACTATGAAAAACATCTCAATTGGATAATACAGGGCCAAAGGTACAAAGCAGGACCCCCAACCCCAACTACATAGTCAATATATGTTCTCCAAACAGGTATTTGACAATTCTGAAATGATGCATGATGGAATAAATGACCAGCTGTTGAAAGCTGGGTTTCTTGCCAGAAGAGAAACAAGCTACAAATCAGGAATGGCAAGGCGAGCACTGTCGTGCACTAAGGATGCTTGAAGCAAAGCAGGGACACTTAAGTGACTATGAGCACATCTAGTGCTCAGACCTGTTTCAAAACACTACCCTCAGGCTGGAGAGATGCCTTAGCATTTAAGACACTTGCCAGTGAAGCCTTAGGAACCAGGTTCGATTTGCCAGTACCAATGTAAGCCAGCCAGATGCACAAGGTGGCACACACATCTGGAGTTCGTTTGTAGTGGCTGGAGGCCCTATGTGCCTCTTCCTCTCAAATAAATAAAATATTAAAAAAGAAAAAAAAAGCCACCATCCTCTAGTAATCCCTGGAGAAATAGAAGACCAGTATGGGAGGCAGAAAATATGAGTGTAGAACATCTTGTGGTGGCAGAAGCAAGGACATGCCAAAGTGGGGGTGAGGAGTGTCTGAAGAGTGCGGGGAGTTGACCAGGTGGGGAGCTCCTGTGTGGCTAACGCGGGACAATTTGATGAACAAAATCATAGTGACAAATTATACTCCTGTAGCAGTTAAACTTCACATTGTTGTGACAAAGCAACCAACCCAAAAGAGCTTATGGAAAGGATTTATTTTGGTTTAACAGTCTCCAAGGGAAGCTCCATGACGGCAGAAGGGAGTGGCATGAGCAGAGGCTGGACATCTCTGCCACAGCAGGCAGACAACAGCAGTAGGAGAGTGAGCTGAACTCTAGCAAAGGGGAGCTGGCTGTAACACCCTAAGCCTTCCCCTAACACCACACCTCTTCCAGCAAGACACCACCTCCAAAACTCCCACCAGCTGGGAACCTAACATTGAGAACATGTGGTTTCAATGTGATTGATTGCCCCTCCCCTATATAGCCTCAGGGAATTTTGATTAAGCTTCCTACTTAAGTCTCCAGCACCCTGCTGGCAGAGGTGTCACTGGGGCAGATCTTATAGTCCAGTCCTAAGGTGAATTCATAGCCAGTTGAGTGCTGGCACTGGCTGTTCTCTGTGTTGCGGCTCTATGGAAGTGAACCAGCTTTTGCTGTGATGAAGTTACCCCTGGAATCTGTGTGCATGAAAAACAGCCTTTCTTCCCATAAGCTGCTTTTGGCCGGGTGTGTTTGTCCAGCAATGAGAAAGTAAGTGCAACAAAACACAAAAATTTATGAGAAGCACCTAATTCAAACCATCCCATTCCACCCTGGCCGCCATAAACTGATAACCATAAAATGCAATGCATTTAGTCCAACTTTAAAAGTCCCCATAGTTTTTATCAATCCCAACACTGTTCAAATATCCCCATAGTCCAAGGTCTCTTATCTGTGAACTGTAAAACCAAAAATACATAATGTCACAGAATAAACATTCACACTGCAAAAGATGACATTGCAAGGAAACAGTGAACCAATGCAAGATCTAAAACTAACAGGGCAAACAATCAAATCCTGTAGCTCTAGGTCCAACATCTATCATCAGTGATGAAATCTCTGGGGTTACAATTCTGTCCCTCCAGCTTGACTGCCCATAGTCTGGGGAAAACTCCATCCCTGCCGGCAGGTCTTGTTGGCCCCTGTCCCAGAGTCCCGGTATCTCAAAAAGCCCTGGGGTCTCCACTTCAATCCACAGTTTATCTTCATGTCTCCATTGGGCCTACAGGCAGGGACTCCAACAATCCTGCCTTTTACCTCACCGAGTGGCCATTTCCAAAAAACAGTGTTGAAAATCCAATGACTCCTCCTTGCCTGCATTGTTTACACTCCATAGTACCAGGTGGGCTACCATATTTGTTAATTCAGGGGGAATAAAGCTGTATTTGAGGACATTCCTTCAGTATTCTGGTCCCCTACTTTCAAGAGTGAGCATGCTTCCTGCTGTCCCATGGCAGAACAGCTGGCCTAATGTCAATGGGGTAAAAACAATTGCAGATGAAGTGGCTGTAGTCTTCAGTTCAAACTTTTTCCTTCTCTGCCATATTCATCTGCTTACAACACTCCACTTCTATGCAGTACAACACTACACAAGTTCTCAGGACACAGGAAAAATGCAGTAACATTCACACAAACTGCCTCTAGCCCAGTCTGGACAAAGCTCTTTCATTCCCTCATATGCCAAGCCTTACAATCCAGTTATTTCTGCATTTAGGTCTTTCAGCTCCCAGGAATCCATCAAGCTGTACTTAGCACTGCAAGTCCTAAAGTTTCAAAATCCTTCCATATTCATTCCACAAATCATTTCCAAAAGATCAAAAAAAGCTACACAGTCAGATTTCTAGCAGCAATAATCCCACTCCACTAGTTCCAATTTTCTGTTGTAAGTTACTTTCTCATTGCTGGGACAAAGCAGCTGATGATGGCAGGGCAAAGCATGGCATGAACAGAGGCTGAACATCACATCTTCCACAGCAGATGGAAACAGAAGGGGAACTGGTTATAATATCCCTAATCCTGCCCCCAACAACACACCTCCTCCAATAAGTCTCTAGCTCCAAAATTGCCATCAGCTAAGAACCAAGCATTCAAAATACATTAAGTTTATTTGGGGGAAGGCTACCTAATTTAAACCCATAGAATAAAACATATTTCTGTAAGTCTATAAGGATTGTCACCAAGTAAGTAGAATGCCAATAAATGTAGAACAGGCAATTACTACAGTAATAATAGGTGAAGACAACATGCTAAACACATGACTCTATGGTCTGGTGCAAGATACTCCCCAAAGGAAAGAGAATACTTTACAGTGGACAAACCTGGAGAAACCCTTACCCCTGGTCAGGATGGTTATACATCTCTACTACATACTGATGCCACCAACTCCGTGATGCAGAGGACACATCGTCTGTGTGGTATTTTTCCCCCAATGAGCCACCTCATTCTAGCCAGGAGAAAATAGACACATCCACATGTAGTACCTACTTGGCCCCCCTGGTAAATCACTGGACAGGTAGCCAGGAGTAGGCTGCAGCTCTATAGCTGGTGCTGGGTTCCAAGTGAAAATCATTCTTGGCTGGTGCCACTCAAACACAACATCAGCTCTAAACCAAGATTGAGCCTAAAGCAAGGCACCATGGGAGCTGACAAGGAACTCCAAGCGAATAAATGTTAAGTGGCTGCAGCTGTGATTAGGCTATTTTTAGCCACTAGCTTTCAAAATCTTCCAATAAGAGTCCCTTATAACTGACAAGCAAAACTAGCATGAAAATTTGACACCAAGAATCTGCTTAGCAAATAAGAGGAAGAGGACATTTTTTGTTCTTTTTTAAAAAAAATATTTATTTACGTGGGGGGGGGGCAGAGATAATGGGCATGCCAAGGCTTCCAGACACTGCAAACGAACTCCAGATGCATGTGCCACCTTGTGAATGGGTCCTGGGGAATCAAACCTTGGTCCTTTAGCTTTGCAAGCTAGGGCCTTAACCACTAAGCCATCTCACCAGCCCAAAAGGACATTTTCTTTTATTGCAGGCTTAGACAATTGCTTCCTATTCTGGCTCAATTATGGCAGAGAAAGAGGACCTACAAGGAGGCCCTACCAGCATACTGGTGAAATTCCAAACTACAGCTGTTTCCTGCTGCTTCGACTTCAGTATGTATATAATATGGACAAAAACAACATCGAAAAAAAACAAAACAACAACAAAAAAAACTTTTCATCCCCTAAAGATAAAAGGAACTTAATGATAGCCTCAACATCCATCCCCCCTCTACACACTTTGGGATACTTTCTGTGAGTAGTTTTTGGAGCCAGAATGGATTTAGATAATCCCCATCAAAATCACAGCACAATCAGGCTAACCCCCATTGTGGACATGATGGCTTGCTACTACCTAAAGTCCCCCATTGTCTAGATGCTGCAAGGTGAGGCTAATGGTCATGTCTCAACGTGAGGAAAGCAACAGCAAAGAAGACAGCTTTGGGGGATGGTGATGCCTGGTGGCCAAACCAGACCATACTTACTGCTCCCCCAGGCAAACATGACAGAGTCTAGATACATGGTAAGAGCCAGGCCGTCTTTACTGGAGTGAGTGCAGGAGACAAATAGTTTACAACCTCTAGCATTGTCTTAACCATTTGATAAAAACTTCACTATAATATTTATTGTATAATGAAGAAAAACAACACATTCAGGGAAAAATTGAGATTAACTTATTTTTCTTAAAAGGTTCATCTCAAGGATGGCAACAAAGTCCAGCTTGTGCCGCCAAACGGTTTTACATGATCAAACCGTGTACAGCTTCTTTGTGTGAACTGTTGACTACAAACATTTACCAAATACATAAATCTCTTTTAAAAAAGCCATTTTAAATATAGCAAAGCAGTGTCTTCTTGCACAGCAAAGTGAAGAAAGTTTTTACAGAGAAATCAAAGTTTTACATTTGTAAAATCTTTTTCACATTCTAATCATCTAGCTTTTTTTATGATTCAATGCCAGGAGTTTTCAGGTTCCTTATTTACTATGTATTTCTTGTGCGCATGATGGTTAATACAGAAATTATGTTAATACATTAGTCCTTACAGTTGAGAAAGGAAATGGTAAAACATGTATTGTTCTTTCCGAACAAACCCCTGATTTAGTCTATAACACAATGGATGTAATAAGGGCTCAAAAGATGGAGTTTTGACTGGGACCACCTGTGTTCACACAATGGTGACTTTCACTCTCAGTGTAGAACCACTTAGAGTGCTGGCAGAAATACAGCTGGTGGGGACTTCCTGTAGCCAGTGCAATTTAAGCTTTTTTTGTTTTTGTTTTTTAATAATAAAATACTTTTTCTGAAGGGATAAAATTTTCCTGCGATGGTGTCTCATACAAAACACATAAGTTTAAAAGGGTAAGAAAAGTTGGTTTTAAAGCAACACCATCAGAATCTTCCCCACTCTAAGTTGGTTTCTGCCAAGAGATGTGGATGTGGATGTATTCACACATGAGTGTCTGGGTGAAGGATGTCAAGTCTGTATGCCCCAAATCACATTGGGCATATGGGAAAAAGATTAACAGTCAGATATTCAGTTCCTGAAAAAGGAATACATTGTTACTTGGTCAGTATAATTTAAATACAAACTCCGAGCCTTGTGTAGTATTACTTTAGAAAACAGTAGTTGTACTGATTATAAACCTGCATAGAAAGAAAGACTACTGAGATACAGTCAGAAAAGCCATCTCATAAGGCACACAAGAAAATAGACAGTAAATGTGAATGTTAACTCCTATTCCAATATACAGCAGAAGTTCATGGACATGCATAAATAATAACAAAAAGATCGCTTAACACTTTCAAAGCTATAAATGGTTTACAAAGTGGTAAGGTTTTATCTTGGAAAGTCAGTGTTGGGAGACTGTCTTATTTCAATAAGGTGTGACCTTATGAAGAAATGTGCCTATAATTAAGTACTTTTTAAAAAGAAAAATTAGTATTTTCTGAATAAGAGCCAAATGCCGACACTGAAGAGAGGAGATAAAACATTATCCTCCCCCCCACCCTTTGGCTTCTATAAAAACTTGCTACTTAAACTGCCAGTAAAGCATGATCTTGATCTGCAGCCTGTCCTGTCCCTAATACCTAAGTGTCAGTCAGGAGATCTGGCTGCTGATTTGTCACATGGCATTTGAGGAAAATGCCACAAGGAACATAACTTAGGGGGGGGGGGGAGGAAATAAAATGTAAGTAAAAACTGTAGGTAGCTGCTTAATATTAAGTTTAAAATATAAAATAGCAGTAGTTTTTAAAACCTTTAAGTTTCTCAGGAAAAGGACTATTTAAAAATCTATCATAAAAGATATACAGGACTTTGAATTTTGTTCATGGCACAAGCCCAGTAAACGGATTAACTTGCTATCAACAATGAGTTGTCCTGCAAAAGTAAGGCCTTGTTCAACATCCAAGCTGAGGGTGGCACTAATGTCAATCAGGACAGCAAGAATCATGTCAAGACCTGCACCATAGAGAATTTCTTCCTATTACAGAGCTATTTCAATGAATATAACCGTTGAAATGGTAGTGTATTTTGCAACCAGCTACATCATTCTACTTTTAAGGGGTCAAGGAAAATCCTTTTCCCCACAAATATTTTTCTCTAATCATTTACCACTTATAAAACCTTTGTGCTCATCTACTATTTTGCCATTTTCTCTAATATCAGTTAAATTAGGTCATCTTTTTCTACTTTTTTTCCTCACAAAAGGCAAGTTTTAAATAATGCCTTATGAAATCTGTTACAACACATTTTATATTTATGTAGGATGAACTTAACACCAATTTTTTTTGCCACTTTGCTATTTATGTACACATACAAAATATATAATGATGCTCACCCCATACAGCACAAAGATTACAATGTAACTTCACACATTCACCACCAGTGAGGGGAAAAACCCCTTTATACAATCCTCTGAAAAAACTGGGCTAATAATTAAAATCCAAAGTACAGTATATTTAACAAAATAGTAAATATTAAACAGTGAATACTCTACTTAATAAGGACTTCGCCTTTCCCCCCAAATTGGCGGCAATCCACAAAAATATACTTTTTAATCTGGTGACCATACAATACATAGGTACTTACATCAAAGGTGATAATATATTTAAGATGCTATATACACAAAGAGTTTGGCTCAACTTTTAATTTATATATAGAATAAGTGTTCATGGCTTTTTTTTTCCAAGGTTCTGTTTGCAAGATATTTGTGTTTTTTCTCCCCTCTTAAAATAAAACTAAAAAGTTAAAACAAGATAAAGCTATTCTCTAAAAAAAAGTTACAACATACAGCTTTGGCTTATATAAATAATTCATAGCAGAATGTGTTCAAAAGTAGTGGATATAATTTTATATATAGTCATCAATTCATAAGGGTGTTTTCTTTCATATAAAATATACATGAGTTAAAATCAGTTTCTTTATTTTTTAAGATATGAATGTAAAAAAGAAACTTCTGACATACTCCAATTATAACTTAATATATTAACTTTACTTTGTTAATGCTCTATATTTCTAGGCTAGTAATTTCTGTATATCTCATGCGTGTTTTCTACTCTCTCTTTTTATTAGCTAAAGATCACTTCTTTGACCCAATACATTTTGCACGTGCAAAACAGTTATGTGTGGGGCTTTCCTGTATTGTTTTTTGTTTGTTTGTTTTTTTAAATATCAACAGCCCTTTTCCCATGCACCCCTTTGCAATAGAGACCCATGCCAGGTTGGGTAATTAATATAAATGACATTTTATATACAGTATTGCTTTCTTGGTTCCTGCTTTCTACTGCTCTGTTCTACAAAGCATTTTTTTTTTCCCCGAAGTAACTATAGTCACCACACAGTTAAATAAAACAAGTAGGGGGCCGCTTAGGTTTCTGCAGGCTACTGTGGGAGAATTATATATGGGTACACGTTTCTCTGCAAAAACTGGTTATCTTACGAAACAAGTAGTCCAAGGAAGTGCCAGACTGGTCTGTGCCTACAGGGTGCTTTGTCTGCCATGTGACACACATCTGCAGACCTACAATGAGTTTGCAGGTAAGTGCCTGATTCTGTGTATGTAACACACATTCACACATACACACACTCACACCCACATACATATATATGTAAAGGGATATATATGTATGTATATACATATAAATATATTGAACTCATGTCCTTATTTACCAATTTAGATATGTAGGGCAGTTCACTGCAGTAACACAAAGTACAAACATGAGCCAGGAAGCCTTAGGTCACCCATGCATCCATCCTCATGCGCTTTACAGAAGGGCTTTCTCTGTCCTCGGTGTTTGGGGGTCGGCCAAGTACAATTGGAGAATGGAAGTCTCCTCGTGGATCCTCCCGGTCACTACCATCATAGGAGCTGCTAGAGCTGCTCAGACTGTCCACAGGGGAACGCCCCATATCCTGCCGCGGCTGGGGCTGTGGGGGTTGTGGTGGAGGTGGAGGTGGAGGCTGCTGTTGCTGGAAGCCAGATGGGGTCATTCGATCCCGGGGAGGTGAAATTGGCTCTGATTTAATGTTGATGTTTTGGTTGGTATTAATGGACAAATTGGAACCCTGAGATAACTGCCCTCCAGCGCTGATGAAAACAAAAACAAGAGGTTAGGGGGTTTGAGAGTTCCTCTGTGAAACTTGCATAATATTGCATTTCAGACCCTGCCCTGCCCACCTAAAAAGACCCAGGATCTGAGATCCTTCCAGAATTCCACAGGACCGCCCCTTGCTCTCATCTCCTTCAGTGTATGGCACAAAAAGAAATAACATCTCTCCAGAAGCTCACATCCTTGGTACTTTTGCAGCTCAACTTTGAAGAAAAAAAGTTTGTGTCTAATACTGTGCATGGTCCAGAAAGACAGAGGAACAGCATGGCAAATTGAATTCTGTTCATGGTCTCTCATTCATTAGTATCTTCTCTCCTCTGGCACAATAGCTCAATCTAGTCTCATATCAACTGTGAGATATAAGCTATATGATTCGTATGTTCAATGAGAGGAGCAGTCAGCAAGGCTGAGAAACTCAGAAAGGCATAGGAGAGCATCACATTTCCCCACATCTATGCTTCAAGCCCAACACTTGTTTTCCTGGGGCTTCTTGTTTGAGACTGAGTCTCACTATATGTTGCTAAGGCTGGTCCCCAACTTCTGAGCTCAAGTAATCCACCTGCCTCAATCAACCTCCTGAGAATCTGAGGCAAAAGTGGCATCTGTGCTATGGCAGGCCCCTGATACCAGCTGAGTCTCTCTCAGTATGTCTGAAAAGCAAAGCCCCACTTCCCTGAGTCCCTTCAAGGAATGCCTGGTTTGCTCAGCACTTCAGCTACTCTCTAGAGCCATGCTAAGAAAGTATTTTCTCCTAACACATGCACCCACCTGAGCAAGACTTAAGGCAGAACTATTCAAGAGAGCCCCAGAGGAAAAGACTGTAACTAATACAAAGAGTGTGATACCCATAAGGAAAACCTCAGAGAAATTTCCAGTTACTTACACAAGAGAGCTGAGGGCTGCTTGTCCTAGGTGGTGCTGCTGCCAGGCCGAAGCCTGTCCCAGAGACAGCATTCCCGGGGAAGTAAAGCCTTGTAGGGCCGACAAGTCAGCACTGGTCAGCGAGTAATCTACAAAGGAAGGTTACTATTACTACAAGACTATGCTGGGCTATACTATGATAAATAACTGTGCTTACCACTGCTCTCTGGAACAAAGAGAAACCCTGGACCCAATCTGCATTAGCTTGTCTTCATGTAGTAAAGGAGGAACAGGAAAGGGTTAGAATGCCTTCTTACAGGTACTAACCTTAGTGACATAAACGTGAAATGCATCATGACATAATTAACTACATTTGGTTTAAGTACTGGAACTATCACAGCTCCTTCACTGTAGGCAAATCACCCCAAGTTCATGAAAATCTTTTTTCCTTTTTTTTAAAAAAATCTTTTAATCATTTGTAAGTGGAGATAAAGAGACAGAAAGAATGTGCACTCCAGGGCTCCCAGTCATTGCAAATGAACTCCAGATGTATGGGCCACTGTGCATCTGGCTTTATGTGGGTTCCAGAGAACCAACCTGGGGTAGTTAGTTAGGCTTTGCAGGCAAGCACCTTATCTGCTGAGCCATCTCTCCAGCTCTCTCATGAAAATCTTCCTATGTCACAGAACTATAATACAATTCATTTTATATAGATGCTTCAGTCATAATTATTATGACCAAGATGCAGGACATACCATGTCACTCACACTTAGAGCTATTTCAGTTCATTGTTTAACACTTGACATTTCCATTTAGTTCTAAAGAAAGGTGACAAAATCTATTCTGCTTTTAATTTTTTTTTTTCCTCATGTCTCAAGAGAGGTGTCTAAAAGCACTTGGCCACCCTACGGAATTAACTTTTTTTTTTTTTTATTAAAGAAAAAGAACTAACTTGAGGCAGCGCAGTTTCTGTCACAACTATCCTTTATTAGTTTATATGCCCTAAAAATGTTTCAGCTATCCCCACAGAAGCCAGGATGGCAGCTATCATACTGATTCCTACCCTGGTGACCTCTCAAGTTCTTTTGACCACTTGACTTGTCCTATGATCTAACTGACATATCAATTTACACATCTCAACAAATGCCTCAAATCTGATACAGTCAAACTGGACTTATGCTCTTCTCTACCCAGTATTTCAGGATAATGAGCAAAATCTACAGTATGTCCAATAAATCCCCACTCATCTTGCCAATCCCAACTTAAAAAAAATTTTTTTTTGAGGCAAGCCCAATAAACTGGCCTTTCCTTTTGGGAGGGGAGGGGAGGGGAGAGAAGGGGAGAGGGGGAGAGAGGGAGAGAGGGAGAGGGGGAGAGAGAGAGAGAGAGAGAGAGACAGGGAGAGAGAGAGAGAGAGAGAGAGAGAGAGAGAGAGACAGGGAGAGAGAGAGAGAGAATGAATATGAATGAATTGGTGCTCCAGGGCCTGCAGCCACTATAATCGAGTTTCAGATGCTTGCACCACCTTGTGTGCACATGCGACCTTGCACAATTTTGTCACCTGTGGGTCTGGCTTACACGAGACCTGAAGAGTCGAAAACATGGGTCCTTAGGCTTTGCAGGCAAGCACCTTAACTGCTAAGCCATCTCTCCAGCCTGCCAATCTCAACTCTAACTGCACTGCCTGTGACACTCTCCCTGTTTTGCTTGGCAGAGTCCTGTCCTTGTGGTTTGGCTGAAAGACACCCCTTGACACAACTTGCATAGATCCTTCCTAGCAGTTCATATCTGTGTCTTTCTCTTGATAGATCCCAGTTCCACAGTACTATGTACTCTTGCATTTACAGTGCTTGGAGTGTCTGTCACAGCGTCTAGTAAATATGCATGCATATATTTTGAAGCTGGGAGTGATGTTACTGATGAGCATGAGGAAGTCTATATGATTCATTTGCAGAGACTTTTATTTCAAATCATTCCTTTACCTATTTCCTGACATGCTTGACTGACACTAAATGTGTATAGTAAGGTAAGTGATATACTCCAGAAGATAAAACTCATGTCTTAAAAAGACAAATATAGATGAGATGAAAACATTAAAAAGAATAGTCATACTAAGAGAGTAAAGAAGGAAGGAGACTGATGTTGAGAGAGAAGTCATTTCAAGGGGATCTGATTTCATTATTTTCTGCTTGTGTTGTGTATTTGTGTATGTGTGTGTGGTGGTGGGGGTGTATGTATGAATGTATTCAGGTGTGTTTACATACTATGGCCAAAGGAGAACATCGAGTGGCCTTCATTATCACTCATTCATGTATTTCCTTGAGATGGAGTCTCTCACTCATTCTAGAGCTCACAATTTTCCCTAGCCCCAATGATTCTCTGGCTTCTGTTCCCCAAAGGACTAGGGCTACAGATGGCATGGCCATGACTGGCTGCTTACATGGGTACTGGGGAATTGAATGCAGGTAGTCTCATACCCTTTCGGGCCCTCATGCTTGCATAGGCAGCCCTCTTATTCATTGAGCCATCTCTTCAACCCCTAGTTTAATTTTTATGAAGTGAAAAAATGTTCTAGACTTTATAAATACATACATTCAATATTCTAAAATACAGTAAAATCATTACATATGTATACACATTTTTCCTAACCAAATGCATTTCTAAAAATAAGGTTAGTGGAAATATAGTTAGAAACCTACAATGAAAATGCTCAGCAAATTACATTCTAATTTTGATTTCTAGTCCATGCTCTACCTTCCCAGTCAGTATTCCTCTGGGTATATGGCCACCCAAGTTTCTTCCTTTTCTACTTTATCAACCTCAATGTATAAACTAGAAGCTGTAACAATGAAGGAATTCCTGTATACAGTTACCAGCTAAACTATGCCCTGTTTCCTCATCTAAAACATACTTGAGAGGGGAAAAAACTGTCTGTAGCATTGTACTCTGAATACAGCTGCTGATTACATAATGAAACAGAATTTTTATGAATGCTTAATCCTTGGCCTCAGTCCAGAACTTGCGGTAGTAATAAGCTTTAATTTACATACCCTAGCCACTATATATTTGATAGATTTAAGGCACTGCTTTTTTTTTTTTTCATACTGACAACTGGAAAAGGTAATGGCCATTTCCCATGAAGCTTTCTTTTCTAATAAAACCATTAGAAGTAGTTTCTGTTCTAAAAGAATTAGTACTTGGCATTGAAATCATAGTTAAACCTATCAATTGCTCTTCCACCTCAACTTGCTGCAGACAGCAGTTTGAGAACAGAGTGCCAAAGCATTTACTCTGAAGTCTGAACATGGTTTTCTCCGACTACCCATAAGACTACTCACAGAGGAACAGCCTCCATGCACTGCAGTCTCTGGATAACAGGCAAGGTAAAATTTATTCCTTCCCTCTTTGAGCAATAGGTGTTTGGCTAAGCCAGGGAGAAAGTGAAGCCACATGAACTTTCTGCCCTCCAGAATGGCAAATCTGGAGGAACCTCCTGTACTCCATGTGGCACATTTAGCTAATAGTACCCTTCCATTCACTGTGATCCTAAGCATTCCTAACAGACTTCCACACTGGAGCATTTTAAGATGAAAGGTCTAAATAAACATAAAAGAGTGAAAGGCTCCTCTCAGCAGCAAAGAGTGAACGTCTGTGGGAAAAAACAAGCAAAATGCTCATTTTGCCACTCGGGTGCAAACAGCACAGACCAACAGCTATAGAGAGGAGAACACAGCTTTATTCACCACAGTTAGGCACCTGCCACATCCCCAAAGGGACTCACAGTTAACATCATAAAGAAAAACAACTTACTTCAAAAGTG
Organism: Dipus sagitta; assembly: GCA_036346955.1. Lineage (NCBI taxonomy): Eukaryota > Metazoa > Chordata > Mammalia > Rodentia > Dipodidae > Dipus > Dipus sagitta. Next base: position 132,162,327 of record CM070772.1, on the reverse strand, counting down.
TAGACACTGTATAATGAGAAACTACATAAAAGTACCTGAATTACACCCCTCTCCTTGACATTTTTAGGGTACATTTGATAACATGTACTTGTTTTGTTGTCAGGAGATACTGCAGAAATAAAATAACTTAAACAATTCATCCTATTATCAATGTATTTTGTTTAACTTAAAAAATATATTTTATTTATTTATTTGAGAGAGAGAAAGATGGAAGGAGGGAGACAGACAGAAAAAGAGAGAGAGAATGAAAGAGCGCGCCAAGGCCTCCGGCCACTGCAAACGAACTCCAGAGGCATGTGCCCCCTTGTGCATCTGGCTTATGTGGATCCTGGAGAATTGAACTGGGATCCTTTGGCTTTGCAGGCAAATGTCTTAACCACTAAGCCATCTCTCCAGGCCCCTTGTTTTAACTTTTTAAGGGCATGCATAGGTTTTGTAATGTACCTAAATTTGAATCTAAAAGAACTAAATCAATAAATATACTTTAAAAATCACGAAAGTACATGTTTATCACAAGACAGTGAAATTAAAGGCCCCCAAAAGGCTTCATGGCTCACCAGTGTTGTAGGCTGTAGGCATTGCTGAGTACACAAGTCCCTGTGGCGGCAGGCTTGGAGTTGTCACAGACACTACTGGGGTGGCAAGAGGTTGAGTGGCTTGAGAACTGCTTATCCTTTGGGTATTCTAAGAGAGATCAGAAAAAAAGATAAATGTAATTAGATGGTATCTATGTTCAAAATTAATTTTAAAAATAACTTTCAATTTAAATGTGACACTTCACAGTTTTATGTAAATGTCATTATTTATTGAAGCAGCAATGATGTGAAAAATTTAAAACTACTAAAGGGAATAGCTAAATGTTTAAGGGACCCATTTTCATATTGATTATTCACTTTTTAAAATGTAGCTTGGTAATGTCAGAGGCTCTAGTATTACACTTACCTTATGTGCAGTAACATTTACGTGTCAACTTAAGAAGCACTTGATGCCATTACAAGTATTTGCAGACTACCTTAAATGTAGGTTCTAAAAGCCTAATGATGACATTTGTATATAACAGGATTATAAATCAAAGGCACATAGGATTCAGTTTTATTCAGACCTTACATATTAACATGACTTGAAGCCCTATTGTACGAAATATGGCTTCTGCTTTGCTTCTCTCTGATGATGCAGGTGACCCATTTTTAAAAAGATTCTGATATGTATTCTTTTAATCTCCCAGCCTTTGAAAGGAAAGGTTTTGACTAGAGCTTACTGAGTGACTGACTCTACATAGGCACATTGGGAATGAATTTTAAAAAGTCAACTAATAAATAAGAAAAGGTAAAAGAGTCATTATCCTCCATCTGTAGTATGATAGAATCAATTTCTCCCCACACGGACTTACATTTAACATTTTTCCAAAATCAACGAAGGACAGACAGATAAGACTCCACACTTAGTATACACAAAGGCCAAAGCACAATTGAAATTGTTTTGTTTTTTAAACAAGGTTATAGCCTAGTATTTGATATTTTGGGGTTTAAACCATAACAGAAAAAATATAACTCATTCTAATTTTTCTATCACCATTTTCAGAAAGGCATGAGATGAAGGAAGGCCTTTGGCTAGATCTGGATAGATTGGGAGGTCTTTTTTAGGAGGATCCAGACACCAGTTTATTTCTATTTAGTTTGAAATATTACAGGAACCCATGATAGTATTCTTAATTTACTGTCTCAAGATAGTCTCTGTAGTCAAATTTCTATATTACTAGCACAGCTATACTACTCAAGCTTCAATGAAATGAAGTTCTAGAAGTTCAAGGCTTCTGGGGAACCTGTAACTTTGATCTCACCAGAAAAAAAGTCCTTAGTATAGGTACCAAGGATCTGGACATCAGTCCTTTCTCACTATGAATCAGCCATTTATGATTATTTTGGAACACAAACCGAACCACTTTGAGTAAACTCACGTCGACTATGTTTCTGATTTTACTTTGCCTCTGACACACGAAGGCCTGTATTTTCACTTAAGTTTTACGGTTTGAATTAGCTTAAGTCTTCATAATATTAATATCTATTTACAGTTTTAGTGATGACTCTGTTTCTTAGTTAACATATATTTAATTTCATGATTTCTATACTTAAACAAATCCATAAATTTATCCTTTAAGACTCTTAAGTATAATTTAAGGAAGGTGGAGTCAATGTTTGACAAAATTGGGACACATGTTAGTCTTAGCATCAAATTAAAATCTTAATGACTTTGAAAGCAAGGATCTACTACAGACTTAATTTGCTCTTTCATATTTGGTTTTAAGATAAAACTAGGTGGAAGAATATTGTATGAGATGGTTAGGTGCAGGCTCTCCCTCTACTCCATGGCTTCATTTCCATGGCAACCTTCTAGTGTGACTTGAAAGACAGGAATAATAATGACATTGGTTCCACCTATGAAATCTCTACAGCAGTGGATTTCTGAAGTGACTTTCAGAACCACTAGAGGGCAACATAGTGCTAGTTTATTCATATTAGTCTTTAGGACTTTTTAAAAGGGTAAACAGCGGGGTCTAACACAAGATGCAATTATTTGTTTGAATTATAAACATCATTTGCTAATATCTGTGGTATAATTAAATAAAGCATTTCCTTAAATTATATTCATTATAAATCTAACATCACATTTATTGCTGACCAATATATTTCATTTACCTAATAAAAAACCAACACAAAACTAATTTGAGAGCACAAAACCAAAGACCCATCTCTTATTTTAAATGCAGAACACATATAACCTTATTACAAAAGCAAATTATGCAGAACACACTGGCATGCATAAACATAAACAAAATGTAAGTAAACCAACTGATGCCTTTATACTCCATGCTGTCAAGCATTCCTCACCTCTTTCCATGGTAAAATCTGAATACTTTTAAGTTTTTATTCCTCTTAACCCAAAGTCATCTAATGAGCAGCTGACTTTGAAAGTATATTATTACTTCTGTGAAGCTCACAACAAAGAAATAAGGTGCTTTTAGTCAAGTTTGTTTTTTAGAGGAAAGCCTTAACAGAAAATATTTGTTATGGAGAAAAAGGTAACAGCTGCTTTTAAGAACAGAGAATCTTCTGGTAGAAAAGTAAATTTGTGTATGTTTAATTACAGATACTCCTTTTTGTAAACAGGCAACCCTCTTGTGGTTCAGATTGTCTCATGCAGGATGAAATAATTCCAACTCTGCAAAAGGTGACCTCACCAAAAATGATGTAATCTTTCTGAGAGAAAGAAACATAACACAAGACTCTGTGTTACAATCAGAGGAACTCTTAAGCGTGAAGTCACTTTCTAAAAATTTTAATAATTTGGAAAGACACATGAAGTATTTGTACACTGCATTAAAAATTAAATTTGAACAAGTGTCCTATGCTCATTTTCAAAGGTTGTTCCAGAATCCCCCCCAAAAAAGAGGGTCAACATGTACAATTGTAAATAGAAGAGCTAGAGTATGTAGTACTAGTGGACTGCCTTCTTGATTTCAAGTGTTTGGATAGTGTTTAATAAATAGAAAAGTATCTGTGTAACAAAAGAACACTGGTTAAATAAACACAATTTAAGAGAATTAGTATTTTTTATATCTTTTTCAACTCCCTTCAAGGAGAAAACCACACTCACCAATTCCAATTCCTCTTCCTCCGACTGTACTCAGCACATAAGAGGGATAAGAGAGTTACTAAGACTGTTGGTACTTATAACAGGATCTTTTAGAAAAACATGGTATTTGGATTCTAGCAGTTGTTTGGAAATTAGATGATTATATATGCCACACACAGAAATATAAATTACTTTGTGTCGTTATAGTTTTATTTTCAAAAGAACACAAAACTCTTAAATTCCCTAGGGGAGAATTTTAAAGTTGCTCTCCCACTTCTTCTTACTTTTACTTCCACTTCCATCTATTCTTATGCTGGCCTCTTCTACATACAGCCAATGCTCCTGGGACATTTAAAAAGCTACTTAATCACAACAGCAATCTACATTAGAAACCCTAAAAATGCTCTGTACTTACATTTCTTAAAAAATATTTTTATTTTTATTTGAGAGAAGGATGCAAGGGGAGAGAGAGAGAGAATATGAATGAATGAGAATGTAAGTGCCAGGGCCTCCAGCCACTGCAAATGAACTCCAGCGCCACCTTTTGCATGTGGCTTACTTGAGTCCTGGGGAATTGAACCGAGATCCTTTGGCTTTGCAAGCAAATGCCTTAACTGCTAAGCCATCTCTCCAGCCCCTGTACTTACATCTTAATCCCCCCCCCCATTACCACCCCACTTGGCCATGGATGTCCATGAATCTCCAGCTAGATTCTGTGCTCCCTGGTAGGCAGGAGTTCTAGGCTTTGTTTCCTACAATAGCTAGCACAGTGTTAAGAAACAATAGGAACCCACAGATTTGCTAATACTATAGTTCAATATATTTTATAATTTGCAAATAATAGTATTCATATGAATAAAAATTTTTATTGGAGTTGTGACCATGTACATGAGGTAAGACCAAAAGAAATGAACTGTTAAGTCACAAACAGTAAATAAATGAAAAACATATTTGTTTCTTTTCTTCTAAATCTTTATATAATATTAACATGCTAGAGTCTATTAATTTGTGATTTTTTCTATTAAGTTAAATAAGTCACTTTTTTCAAGCTGTGAAAGCCATCACTAATACATGAAGCCCTAATCTTAAAGCAGGTTTCTCTGTGAATGGATGAGGTGAAAGAGGGGGGCTGATTTACCTTGCAAACTAATCACTTAGCATAAAAGTGGCCCAAATGTACTTCAGCTATTGAGTTAGACATAATTACTAGAGTATCTCCAATTCAAAGATATATACTAAAATACTATCAAGCATTATGTATGTATAAAATATATAGCTTTCACTTTACAGGGATAAAAGTGTAAATAATTTATATATTCACTAACAGAATGTAAAAGTCTTAAGTTTTCCCTAGCAGTTTCATGGCTGTATTTTTTTTAAAAGACAGATAAAATTTTATTACGCAGTTAACTGTAGCTTGTCTAATAAATCTTTAAACTATACTTCTATGCCTTAAATGAAATGTTTTGACCTTGTTTATTATTTCTCAAAGATAGTAGCATGTTCCCAAGTGGTGAGCCAAATGTCTATCCTAAATCCAATTATTTTCTTCAGATCCTTTTTGGACATACTTGTTATATATACATATATATTTAATGTTTTTATTCTAAAACAATTAAAGAGCAGCCATAGAGAGCCATAGAGAGCTCCGTCATACAACCAGCTTTCCACAAGGTCTTCATCCCAAAGAAACACAAAGTACTTGTTCAAATTAGTATTTGAAACTTTAAACTTGGATTTCATTAGTGTCTGTAGCAAGATCTTCTGGCTGATCTAGGATCAACCTTAGCTGACCTGCATCCTTTGCCTCCTCTGGTATGCAACAGTTCCCCAGCATTTGTTTTTCTATGAGCTTGATACTTTTTGAAGAGTATTAATCAGTTTTCTTGTAGAATGTCTTTCAAATTGGATTTGTCTTACATTTTATTCATGGTTTCATAATGGGCATGGACTTTGGAAGAATATCAGAGAGAGACATCTGACCATATCACAGGGCAGATATCATGTCTTATGAGTGATGTTAAGCTGATTCACTAAATTAAGGTAAGTAGTGTAAAATTACAATTTCTCCTTTCTAAGTAACAGATATTTGGGAAGAGATATTTTGAAGTTATTTAAGTATTGTTTCACCTTAAAACTTTTGCTCACTCTCTGTAGCATTTACTGGCTGGTGTGCAACAATCATGGCTATGTCGAGTTGCTATTAATTCTTTGTTAAATGTTTGGTAGATTGGTCAGTGAAATATAGGTATTTCCTATTCTGTAAGTATTTAAAACTAGAAATTCAATTTCTCTAGCATCCATGTCAACTATTTCTTCTTCAGTAAGGTTAGTAATTCGTTGGTAGTCTGTATCACTCAAGGAATTTGCCCTTTTTATGGAATCTGTCAAATCTACTGGGATAGAGCTGTTTGCAGTTATTTCCTAGTCTTTTCATATTTTTTGTGTGATTGACCATGGTGTTTTGAATGTAAAATGTCCCCTACAGACTCTTAATCCCTGGTTGGCGGTACTGTTTTGGAAGGTTGTAGGACCTTCAGGAGGTAGAGCCTTGCTAAAGGAACTGTGTGTCACTGGGGATTGGCCTTAAGGTTTCATAATCCAGCCCCACTTAGCTACCATGCTGATCTGATATGGTTTTCCTGCTCCTGCCATGCTTTCCCTTACGTGGACTCTGCCCTCTGCAACTGAAGGCCACAATAAACTCCTCTTTTAAGCTGTCTCTGGCCAGCTGTTTTATCCCAACAATGAAAGAGTAACTGACATATATACTCCTTTTCATTCTGGGTGTTTATAACCCAGGTCATCTCATTGTCTTTGATTAGCATACTTATTGGATTATCAATTGGTCATTTCATTTTTTTTTAGTTTGACTGCTTTTCTCTACTATCTTGATATTTTAAATTTTACTAATTTCTGCTCTTTATTTTCTCCTTTCTTCTGCTTGTTCTGAGATATGTTTGTTTTTTCTTATTTTCCTAATGTAAAAGCAATGATTGAGTTGAGACTCTCTTCTTTTTATTCTAATATAAACATTTAATGCTGTATATTACTCAACAACACTCTCACTGGTCCTCAAAATTCTGGTATGTTGTATTACCATTCAGCTACATCCTTTAAAAATTTCTCTTAAGGTGTCCTCTGAGAACCACAGGTTCTTAAAAGTATGCTGTTCAATTTCTAAATAGAGATCTTCCTGTGGTCATTCTGTTACTAATTCTAGTTTGTATTGATTATGGCCAGAAATTATATGTATGAGTTCAAATCTTTGAAATTGGCTGATTTTGCTTCTATAGTATGTATGCATGCATGTGTACCAGCAGTATTTATACTCCTTGTTCTTTACTTTTGTTCCTTAAAGTATTACTCCTGTTTTCTATTTGGAATTCCAGTTTCAAACATATTATGCTGTGTGATTAAGTCATGCAACTTGTAGATGCTTTGTTCTGCCTTTTCTCTTTTTATAGCAATTTGAAATTTTCCTACTGATTTAATATGGCTTTTCTCTTCATCAGGATTGTTTGTGGTCTGAATATAAAATGTTGTGAATACTTGGTCCCCAGTTAGTAGCACTGTTTGAGAAGGTGTGGAAAGTTAAGGAGGTGGAGCCTTGCTGAGGGAGGAGGGTCACTGGGGGCAGGCCTCCAGGTTTTGAGTACCAGTTCCTGTTTATCCTCTGCTTCTGATTGAAATGAAACAAGCTTGCCTGAAATGCTTTTATAGCCATGAAACTTCCCTTTGAAAGTGTAAACTGAAAATAAATCCTTTCCTTTTTTAAGTTACTTCTGGTCAGGCATTTGCTCACAGCAACATGAATATAACTGATAGACTGAGCCTGCTAGTACAGGGTTTTAATATTCCTAGAAACTGAAAGTATTTTGAGTTTCACTGTTGCTATGGTTACCCACAGTATATTACAGGCTTCAAACCTCTCTGGAGGTTAAGGACTAGTTGCCAGGTTCCCCCAACGACTATCCCATTGTTCACTTTTTTAAAAAATTATTTATTAGAGTCAGAGAGAGAAGGGTGGGGAGAGAGAATGAGAATGGGCATACCAGGGCTTCCAGCCTCTGCAAACGAACTCCAGACATGTGTGTCCCCTTGTGAATCTGGCTAATGAGGGTCCTGGGGAATTGAACCTGGGTCCTTTGGCTTTGTAGGCAAGCACCTTAACCACTTGCAATCCTTCCACACCTCCCCCCCCATTGTCCATTTTAAGCAATCCCTCTGCCTTCTCAATCACCGTGCTACTCTCATAATACTTATAAACCCTCTACACCTACTTGCTTTTCAAACATGTAGTGAGATAGTATCCACTACCATTTTTCCAGATGCAATGAGATTTCACCAGTGCCCTAGGAGTGATCTCCTCACAGAATTTATGCACAGAAGAGGAAAGGTCATACAAAAAGTTTTGCCCCTGCTTTAGCTGTAGTGGGCACTCTTTCCCTTTCCCAGGTGGGTTTTATAGGGAGGCCTTTTCAGTACAGACTTTATGTTTCATACGGAACACTCAATGTGGTTCATTCATGGTGAAAAAGCCTTCTGCAAGGACAGACTCGCCCTGCACTGAGGCTCCTAGATATTTCAAAAGGTCACGCTAGTACATGCTTCACTTCTAATCACCCTACCCAATGTCTTTAGCACCTGTGATTTATCTGGAGTGGAATGTTTCTCTTTACAGAACCTCTCTAGGCTAGCTGAATACCCTGAAATCTCAGCAAAGGGTTTGAAGAAAAACTGAACCTGCTATATATTTAAGATTTCACTATAAAGGCAAAAGTAATCAGTTTTCATCCCCCCCCTCCAAATAAAAAAGTATTTCTTTGTCTTCTGACCCTGAATATAAGATTTAATTAACTACCCTGTGGGTATATGTCATGCTATTTTGGACAAGTAATACATGTTAGCTCAGTTTTCTCGTTTCTACCTAGCCACAATCACAGTTTAATTGAGAATCAAATGAGAAAAATCATTGATGTTTTGAGTATATAAACCACCACAAAAATGTAAAATTATTACCTAAACCTGGAAACATCACTTTCACTTAGCACAAAATCAAAAGCAAGTTTAGCAGCTGCACAGCAGAATGAGCACCTGGCATATCACTTAGTATGCTAGTAGTCAAACTGTTGCTAAATTAAAAATGGCTTTAAAACTTGCATATGTAGTCTGAATGTTTCTACAAGAAGCTGAGGATAAAGATATTCTGTTCTTCACACACAAAGATAATTTAAAACAAAGGCAGAATCTCTAAAGACATTGTCAGTGGGTGAAATAGAGGGTGGTACTATACTCTTTTTGTTGGTTCATTTTAATTTATTTAGTTGAGAGCGACAGAGAGAGAAAGAGGCAGATAGAGAGAAAGAGAATGGGCACGCCAGGGCCTCCAACCACTGCAAAGGAACTCCAGACACGTGCGCCCCCTTGTGCACCTGGCTAACGTGGGTCCTGGGGAATGGAGCCTTGAACCAGGGTGCTTAGGCTTCACAGGCAAACGCTTAACCACTAAGCCATCTCTCCAGCCCAGTACTATACTCTTTACAGAGGCAAATACAAGTATTATTGGAGAAGGAATAAGCAAAGAAAACTATTTGAAGGAGTGACTCATTCCAGTTTGAGTACATTCTTTCCTAGATATTCTGCAACAGTTCTCTGGTATGTAGAATTTCTAACAAATAATTTAGTGTTTCTCTTACAGAAAAACATGTTAATATATTAGTGAAGGCATGCCAAGTACAGAAAAGAAACAAATCATGTTTAATTTATAAACTTGGAAATGATATTGCTAAACAAAGCTTCTAGCCTGGTAAAATTCAAATTAAGTGAATAACCTCACCATATTCAACTCTAATTTTATGTAACCATTAAGCCCAGTTACTTCATCTCCGCAATTTGATTTTTAAACACTTAAAATACACTTGTTGGGCTGAAGAGACAGCTCAGGTAAGGCACTTGCCTGCAAAGCCAAAGGACCCAGGTTCAATTCCCCAGGACCCACGTAAGCGAGCTGCACAAGGTGGCTCAAGCATCTGGAGTTTGTTGGCAGTGGCTGAAGGCCCTGGAGTGCCCATTCTCATTCTTACTCTCCCTTTTCCTCTCTCTCTCAAATAAATAAAAAACATAAGTAACACAGACTTGTCTCTTCAAATGCTAATTTTGAACTTCAAGTGCTAATTTTGAATAGAAAATTCATTGGGAAAATATAGACTCTGGAGGTTCAGGAAATTCCAAAGGAAGACACAGACTATTATGAAATGTATGTGTAAAAAGAATAAGAGAAAGAGAAGTTTAACTTACTAGTGGAGGCATCATACCCTTGCTTGAAGGGGGGATGACAACTCGGAGATCTGGTTTTCGACTGTTCATTCCAAGATTGCCACCGCCTGGTGGAGGGGGAGATTTTGTAGGCATGACTTTGCCTAAACTGTTTGCACCAGTATTTCCAATTAAATTTGGAGATGCTCTTGAGTTTACAAATCCATTCCCTGGGGAGAATAAAGTTATTTATTAACATGTCAAGAGACATTAAAGTACTTTTATTACTAAATCTTATATAATACTCACTTTCCATAAAATATACCCATTTTTAAAGTTTAATTTTAATAAACAAAACAAAGAATTTTAGGATTACCATGTATAAAGTTTACTATTTGTAGTAAGTGGTAACTTATTGCCATGAATATTGCACTATTGTTATATTTTGAAGAATCCTTATTATCTAAATCTCTATTACAATACATAGATGCTAACTTAAGAGCACTAGATAAAACCTTTTTTTTTTTTTCCCCCTTTTTGGCTAATGAACTCCATTGTTAATGTTTTTTACAAAGCTGACCAAAACCAAAATACTCAGATCAATAATCTAGAAGTTCTTGAAGGGCTGAGTAGGCCTTCTGAATTCTCTGGATGGAATTCATCATTCATATGTCATCAGTAGGTACAACTATCTAAAATTACCAAAGTGAAAAAATGGATATGCAGTTGGGAGGGCAAAGGAGAGAAAAACAAACAAAAACCATTAAGTGGTCTTCACATAGAGTTTACTACAGTTAGGAGGCATAGGCACACACAACACAGGCATGAATCAGCCAAAATCACATTTAAGGATATGGACAAAAGTAACAGAGTTAAATGTAACCACACAAAACGTTTTTTGTTGTTAACTTTGTGTTTTTAAAACTTCTTTACTTTTATAATTTTAATGCATGTAATGTACATAGTATATTTTGATCATAATTGCCTCCCATTACTGCCCTCCTCCCTCCATTGAATTCCTTCTTTCCAAGTTTCTTTTTCTTTCTTTTTTTTTTTTTGGTCCTCTTCCACCATTCAAAATGGAAAGGAATGTTAGACCCAATATTGTGCAGGTAAAAGTTACTGGTAAGGTCATGATTGCAACCACCACTTCATGTCTGGAGACAGCATTCAATGGGCACTGCTTCCAATACCCTGGCTCTTAAGATACTCTGTCTGTTCCTTTAGTGTTGAGCATTCAAAGATCACTTATCCTTGTCATTTGAGGAGTTTTGAATATCTCCAGTAATCACTACCAACTACAAAAAGAAGCTTCTCTGACCAAAGGTTAAGAGAAGCACTTATCTAGGACATAAACATATCAAAACGCCCAAACATTACAAGGAAATAAAAAGTAAGCACAGATCACAAGTATGTGCTTAATGATAGTAGCTATTTCAGGATTAATTACTGAGCAATCTGAAAGAACAACAGAATAAGCAAAGAGAGCAGGAGGCAAGATTAGTGGATGAATATGATACGAGTGTAATTTAAGGTATAAGGAATGGCAGGGGCAGGTAAGCCAGAAGAATCCATGGCTCTAGGGAACACTAGAAGGAAAGGACAGGTGAGTTTGTTCTACTCCTTTCCTTTCCTTCTGGTATAAAGTAAAAGAGAAAACTTGAGAATCCACCAAAAGTTAGTAAACAACACATGAGATGCTACATGTGTACATTAACCCTCACCCCTATGTTAACATGTATGTAAAGCCCACCTGCTAACAGAAAATTCTTCCCAACTGCACCTTGAGAAGACTGTATTCTGAAAAGCGAAGTACTCTGCTCCATAGAACTTTAGCAGCAAAATATAATGATGGTATTGCACATATTTTTCACTTGAACAGTTTTTTTCCATGTGAACTTTTCTTTTCTACCTTTTTTATTAGGATTTTCAGTATATAAAATAATGGGTTTCATTACGGCACCTTCACACACATATATCAATGTACTTTGCTCAGTTCTGTCCTACCCTCTTACCTTCCTTCCTATGTTCTCCCTCTTCTAACTTCTTACTGGCTCCCTTCCTGGCCCCTGTCTCCTGGTTGAAGAGTTTTTGTATTGAAATTCACATTTTAATTCTGCAAAGTTTCATTATTTAGGACTATTTAAAATCTGTGTGGCACTTGGCAGTTTATAAAGCAATTTCAAGTGTATTAAATGATGAATAGAATCAAGTGATAAACTGATATAAATTCTAAAATTTGAAAGAATATTGGTAGGAAGAGATGGATTAAGAATAATTTGTCAAAGAAAATAAAGGTCCTATTATACATGTCTGCTTATAATATTTAGAGCTTGAAAAAACATTTGGTTGTATAATTGAGTTACTTAAACTCAAAGTCAATGTTTGTCAATGGGATGATATCAACTTTGTTGAATCCCAACCTCTACACTTTTCAGTATAGTATCTGAATACTGATTGTCGAAGAAAGAAAGGTGAGGCATGTGTGGTAGTTTAAAATTGAATGTATGTCCTTCATAGGCTCAAGTATATTTTTACTAAGGTTATACTGTCCTCTTAAGTCTACAGCAGCTTGCTGGAGGAGTGTACACTGGGAGTGGATCTGATTCAAGCCCCAAATGTGTGGTGGAGAGCAGGTTTGTGCTCAGGCTGTGTGCTTGCTGCTTTGTGTGTGTGTGTGTGTATGTGTATGCTGACTACTTGGTTGTTCTTTCTCCTTGGATCTGTGAAAGGGATTCTTCCATCACTGATGGAAATGTCCCCAGATCTGCAAGCCTGAAATAAATCTCTTCCTGCCATAAACTGTGTCTGATCTGGAGGTTTATCCCAGCAAGGCAATGCTGACATCCACAGCATGAAACTTAGGAGCTCTCTACTTCTCTAGCAGGTGTCCAGAATTTCAGAGCTCTGGGTGATTAGTATGGTTCTTTCCCTCCCTTTCTTTCACCTAATTCCTCTTGTTTTCTTCAGAACTTTTACCAAGTGACCTACCAGTTTTAACTCATTGGTGTCATTATATTTTGCTGTGGGACTGGTATTTTCGTTAATCCTATGAGGCTATTTCCTTCATTTTGCTTCCATTATCTTGAAGAGGTTTGTATTCAATCTGGGCTGAATCTCCTTTCCACACACCCCATAGAGCAATTTCCTGTATCCAGTTAAGCTTCAGAAAGCAGTGCTGTTCAAAAAAAACATCTCTTCACTAGTCATCCCCTATAGAGCAGAGCTCATTCATGAGCTAGGCAGAGTTAATTGCTAATCCAGACATCTGGAGGATACGAAATGTTTATCAAATAATTTATTCAAAATATTAATGTTTAAATAGAACTTTATACTGCAAAACAAAGATGTAAAACTAATGTTTCTCAATGTATGCCACAATGTGTGTTCTGAACCTCTGATACTTAAAAGCACTGTTTCACTGACTTGTACTTGAATCTGAAGGATGAAACAGTATTTTCTCCCGAAGCTACTGTAAGACAATGCATGCATCATTAGGAAGTGTGAATGCCAGGCTGGGGAGATGGCTCAGAGGTTAAGAACACTTGCAGCTTTAGTTTGAGAGCCTTGGAGGGCATGAGACTACTGAGTTTGACTCCCAAGAACCATGTAAAAAAGCTGGGCATGGCTACTCACAGTAACCCTGGTCTTTAGGTGTGCAGTCCAAAGAATAGCTGGGGCTCAATGACACAAACAAAACAAATGAAAAACAGCAGCTCTGGGTTGAGAGAGATCTTGTTTCAAGGAAGTTCACAGATGAGCAATAGGGAAGGACATCCACAAACAGGCAAATGGCATACCCATCTGTGTACACATACACACACACACACACACTCTGTCTCTCTCTCTCCACATAACACAACACACATATTCTACACACACATATGCAAAAAAATAAAAACCAAACAAACAAGGAACATGAATACTGCTTTTCCATGTGAAATCTATGAAGCTTACTATGATGGTGCCACAATAACCCACAAGAATCAAACCACAAGGGTGAAAGCCAATATAAATGCACAGTATCTTAGTGCACTGTCAGGAGTTTGCAGCAGATAGATGACGTGTCTGGTCACTTGCCAGGCTGAAGCTAATTTCAAATGCATGACTTGTTACTTTATAGAATATAGCAATACACTACCTAACAAATGCTTCTTACATTTTGAACTGGAGTATTTAAGAACTGCTCAAATTGAAGACACTGTTGAATAGACTTTTGAAGTAGATACTTTGATAGTGTATAACTCCTCTTGCTGTAAGTTACAAATTTAAGAACTAAAGTGTCTAGTCTAAAGAATAAACCAGCCGGGTGTGATGGTGCATGCCTTTAATCCCAGCCCTCAGGGGAAGGGAAGGAGGCACAGGTAGGAGGATTGCTGTGAGTTGAAGGCCACCCTGAGACTATATAGTGAATTCCAGGTCAGCCTGGGCTACAGTGAGAACCCCATGAAAAACCAAAGTAAATAAATAAATAAATAAATCCAATTTAATGTGATTATTGTTAAAATATATTTTCAGTTTTATGGTAATTAACAAAAATGTAAGCAAAAATATATATATATATATTTTTGGTTTTTCAGGGTAGGGTCTCACTCTAGCCCAGGCTGACCTGGAACTCACTATGTAGTCTCAGGGTGGCCTTGAACTCACAGCGATCCTCCTACCTCTGCCTCCCGAGTGCTGGGATTAAAGGCGTGTGCCACCACGCTCGGCCAAAAATATTCTTGATTAAACTGCATACCTATGCCTCCAAAAATTTAACAGACCTAATATTATTTATGGTTCTATAACTATTTGGGTCAATTTTCTCAGTCTAGCTTTTATTTCAGATTATCAATCACACCCATTTAGGTAATTGATTTGTGTGGCTGCCCGGTATTTTGTCCTTAGTACTACCTATCTAGGTAAGTAAGCCCTCACCCGGAGGCTGAGGGAGGAGCATCTGTAGGGGGAAACCTGATAATGTGAGCCCCACTGAAGGGCTGCTCTGTGGTCTCACACTCTTGGGCAGGGACAAGGAGCTTCTAAACACGGTCACAGGGAAAGTCCTCATTCAGGGTGGAATGAGACTTTTCCGTGGTGTGGCTGCTCTGGGGTCCATATACTCTGTAAGTAAGCCCCTCATCCTGAGGCTGAGGGAGGAGCATCTAAGGAGTAATTCTGACACAAGAAGCCCCATCAAAGTGCCTGCTTTGCGAGTCCCACGTTCCTATTAGTAACCCCTCCTTATGCTCTGTAAGTGGTCCCCAATAAACTCATTGGTTCTCTGAACTGGTACTGGTGAAATTGTATTTTGGTCTAGCATCTGAGCCCTACTGGGGGTAAAGATGTGTGCCAGTGTCTCCCCAGGGGAAAAGTTTCTCACAACAGCATCAAACCTTCACAAAGCCATCAAGCTCAGGTTTTCCTTCATTGCAAGGTCTTTCCCCCATTCATCTTTTCAACTGCCACTGCCTTAATACCTTGTAATCCCTTACTTCACCTTTACTCAACACAATTCCAAGAGCCCCTTGAGCTGGCTATTAGCTTTTCCTATGCTTGATTTTAAAACATATCCCCAAAGTTAAAGGAGCCTCCTAAACATCTGAACTGCAGTATAAGTGACTATTACATGTAAACTCTCAGTAGAGAAATGTCTAGTAAATCAGAATAATGAAATTAAAATGAAACATCCATGTAATTTATAATATGTATAAGCTACCAGGTTGAATTTGCACAAATAATGACAGAGAGAAAGCAAAAAAAATTACCAAGTTACAGGAGAAACCGATAACATCAGAGAAAGGTCAAAAAGTAGAAAAATTAAGGGGAAAACATTTCTATTTCCACCATCCTTAGATTTCCCTCTCCTTTTTTTCCAAGTGCATATTTTTTGAATAGTCTAAAAATCACAACTGAAAATAATTCATCTGAAATTTACTTAATTTTCACATTGCTGAATATGTTGATTCCTTCCCATTATTCATTACTACAAATAAAGTTGTAATGAACATTTACACATTCTAATTTACTTCTTCAGGAAACAGTTTTAAAAAATGGATTGGTGGAATTACAGGTAAAAACATTTTATGATGAATGAAATCTTGCCTAAACCTTTCCAGAAAGATTGCTACTACTTTACAAGGCCTCAAGCATCAGTTTTACTATGTCTTCTTGTCCTATAAGTCACAATAAAGAGCAGTACTAGTTGGGAATTAGTAACTAAAGACATACATTTTTGCCACTTTTATTTAATTTCATAACTACCACAACTTGCTGTGTAGCTCAAACTGGCCTAGAACTCAAGATACTTCCTCCTACCTTACCCTCAGGAGTGATGCAATTACAGGTATGCACCTCCACTTAGGTTATGAACAAGAAGGTTAGAGAGATGGCTCAGCAGTTAAAGTGCTTGCCTACAAAGCCTAACGACCTGGATTTGATTCCCTAGTTCCCATGTAAAACCAGATGCACAAAGTAGCACATGCTTCTGGAGTTCGTTTACAGTGGATGGAGGCCCTGGTGTGCCCATATTCATTCCATTCTCTCTCTCCTTACAAATAAATAGATAAAATATTTTCTTAAAAAGACTACCAGAACCCCAGAAGTCTTTATAATTTGACTCTACCAAAAATTCATCAAAACCACTTTAACAGGAATTTATTTTGTTTTACAATCTTTCTATACATATACCTTAATATTGCGGCTTTATTTGTCTGATTTCAAAACTTTATGTAAGTTGGAACCAATCTGGTATTAGCACCCATCATTTATCCACATTAGTCTGATGAAATTCATCTACTGTTAAATGCCATGGTTTCCTCACTGCAGTAGTGGTCCTATCCTATTAATGTATCATCATTTAATCATTCTATTGTTGATAGAAATCTAAATTATTTCTAGATGTTGGCTGTAAAAAGAATGTTGCTGCGGTACACATTTTTTTTGTAGTGTTTGTAATTAAACTAAGAACCTCATACATGCTAAGCAAATATTGTCCACTGAACTATATTCCCAGGCCCTTGTACATAATAGGTTCTTTTTTTTTTTTTTTTCTTTCAGATTTGAGCTCCTTTATTTTCAATGTGCAAACTACTGAGTTCTGGGGGATATTTCTTTTCTTTCTTTTTTATTTTCTCAATTTTTATTAATATTTTCCATGATTACAAAAAATATCCCATGGTATTACCCTCCCCCCTTTCCCCTTTGAAATTCCATTCTCCATCATATCCCCTCCCCATCTCAATCTTTCTACTTACATATATACAATACCAACCTAATAAAAGCCCTCCTCCCTTTCTTTCTCTTCCCTTTCTATCTCCTTTTTTAACTTACTGGCCTCTGCTACTGAGTTTTTTCCTTCTCGCACAGAAGCCCAATCATCTGTAGCTAAGATCCACATATGAGGGAGAACATGTGGCGCTTGGCTTTCTGGGACTGGGTTACCTCACTTAGTATAATTCTTTCCAGATCCATCCACTTTTCTGCAAATTTCATAACTTCATTTTTCTTTACCGCTGAGTAAAACTCCATTGTATAAATGTGCCATATCTTCATTATCCACTCATCAGTTGAGGGACATCTAGGCTGGTTCCATTTCCCAGCTATTATAAATTGAGCAGCAATAAACATGGTTGAGCACATACTTCTAAGGAAATGAGATGAGTCCTTAGGATATATGCCGAGGAGTGCTATAGCTGGGTCATATGGTAGATCAATCTTTAGCTGTTTTAGGAATCTCCACACTGATTTCCACAATGGCTGGACCAGATTGCATTCCCACCAACAGTGTAGAAGGGTTCCCCTTTTTCCACATCCCCGCCAACATTTATGATCATTTGTTTTCATGATTGTAGCCAATCTGACAGGAGTGAGATGGAATCTCAATGTAGTTTTAATCTGCATTTCCCTGATGACTAGGGATGTAGAACATTTTTTTAGATGCGTATATGCCATTCGTATTTCTTCCTTTGAGAATTCTCTATTTAGCTCCTTTGCCCATTTTTTGATTGGTTTGTTTGATTCCTTATTATTTAACTTCTTGAGTTCTTTGTATATCCTAGATATTAATCCTCTATCAGATATATAGCTGGCAAAGATTTTTTCCCATTCTGTAGGTTGCCTCTTTGCTTTCTTCACCGTGTCCTTTGCAGTGCAAAATCTGTATTTTCATGAGGTCCCAGTGGTTAATCTATGGTTTTATTGCCTGAGCAATAGGGGTTGTATTCAGAAAGTCTTTGCCAAGACCAATATGTTGAAGGGTTTCCCCTACGTTTTCCTCTAGCAGTTTCAGAGTTTCAGGTCATAATAGGTTCTTAACAACAGATTGTCACTATCTATTTCCAAGCAGTTGAATGATGCAAATTTGAGAGTTGGTACTGAGACTGTTTACTTAGGGTTCATTTTACTTAGGGTTCTGCCTTTTGGAGTCAGTTCAATGTGAGAAGAGTATTGTGATGATTTGAATGCAAATGTATGTCCCCCACAGCCTTACGTATTTTTGATTAAGTTTCCTACTTAGGTCTCCAAAAGGCAGATCCCTCCTTGCTGGAGGGGCAGATTTCACACCTACTGGCTGTTGGTGCTTGCTGATGATTTTTTTTTCCCCTCTCTCTCTGCTGTGGATGCTGGAGTGAGCCAACTTCTTCTACCATGATGGAATCTGTAGGCCAGAAATAATAAACCCTTTCCTCCCATAAGCTGCTTCTAGTCAGACATTTGTCCCAGCAACATGAAGGTAACTGCAGCAAGTACACTTTCCCAGTTCTTGATAGGCCCTGAACTTACTGTTCTGATGGAGCCAGAAAGTGAAACATAAGTGTATACAGAACAATTTATCTTCTATTACAGTAAGCTATTAATATTTGAGTTGAAAAGATATAAGCTATAAATATTTGGAATTCAACATACAGACACATCAGTCCTAATATGATAGCAAAACCTTCATATATTTTCCCAAATTTGCTACTTGTTAAATAATATCCTATATATAGCACATTGTTATTCTATTTAATTTCACCAAACAGCATTTAGTACAGTGCAGATATAATTGAGCATTAATTCCTGTGTGTGTCATTCATGTATGCATGCATGTCTGTATCACTACACTTTCTAACTTGCTTCAATAATGTTTGTTTAGGGACTGGGGAGATGGCTCAGCAGTTAAAGGCCCTTGCCTGATGGCCTGGATTCAATTCCCCAGTACCCATGTAAAGCCAGATGCACAAAGTAGCACATGAGTCTGAAGTTCTTTGCAGTGGCAAGAGGGCCTAAGCACACTTATTCTTTCTCTGTGTCCTCTGCTTGTAAATAAATAAAAATTTATTTAAAAATAATGTCTGTTTATCCTTTCACATTTTTGTTGAATCATTCAATCATGTCTATATTTTTATTAGGGAAGAAGCTTCATGCATAATGAATACTTCACACTGTTCCTGTAAGTGATTTATACACACAAGTGTTTAGGACACACAATATCTAAGCACGGAGGGAGGGAATTCCTAACTTGTTTTCAGATAATGATAATGACAATGATAATTGTGATCATCACAGTTGTGATCATCACAGAATAACAAGACAATTTTAATGTGATGAAAATCCAAAGGGCTACAGTTATTCTTCTAATTTCCTCGGCACAGATACTATGTTTTTTATAACAATAATGTCATAATCTATCTTTGTCAGCATGTCAGGATGAGGAAGACACATTTATGACATGTTTTCAAAGCTGCTAGTCATCTTGGGAGTCCCAAAGTGAAAGAATTCACCCTGTTGCAACTATGCCAAAGTGTGAATGCTTTACATGTGACCACTAGTTCTCTTATCTCTTGAAGTAAGCCCGTATTTCTTTGCACTCTGAACTCTTGGGAAAACATCTCATGATCCTGTAAGATACAGATCTTTGCTCACAGCCTAAAATTTGGTGAGGACAGATTATATAGGAAGTGTCTCCTTAAGAAACAATATTGATACAAATGCTGCATTAAAACACTTAGTCTTTAACAAACAACATCTGATACAAAGAATAAAGTAGATAATGAATGAATAATTGAACTTAAGGCAAAAGTATAAGGACAGGACTGGAGAGATGGCTTAGAGGTTTAAGGTGCTTGCCTGTGAAACCTAAGGACCCAGGTTCGATTCCCAGTACTCAAGTACGCAAAATGCGCAAGGTGGCACATGCATCTGGAGTTCATTTGAAGTGGCTTGAGGCCCTGGCGTGCTCATTTTCTATCTCTTTCTCACTCTCTCTCACATAAATAAGTAAATATAATTTATAAGGATAAAGCAGGGACATTGTGGAAAATTGTAAGGATTAGTTAAGATAACCCTCACAAGGTGGAAAGCCTTTCAGGAACAATATTTCTTACATTTCAAACAAAATAGATGCGTACAGGGGCTGAAGAGATGGCTTAGCAGTTAAGGCATTTTCCTGCAAAGCCAAAGGATCTCGGTTCAGTTCCCCAGGACTCAAGTAAGCCAGATGCACAAGGTAGAGAATGTATCTGGAGTTGGTTTGCAGTGGCTGGAGGCCCTAGTACACGCTCGTGCGTGCTCTCTCTCTCAAATAAATAAATAAATAAAGTATTTTTTTTTAAAATAGATGCCTGCAGTAGAGGGATGGCTTAGCAGTTAAGGCAATTGCCTGCAAAACAAAGGACCAAAGGACCCAGGTTCGATTCCCCAGGACTCATGTTAGCCAGATGCACAAAGGGGTGCCCGTGTCTGGAGTTTGTTTGCAGTGGCTGGAGGCCCTGGCACACCCATTCATTCTCTCTCTCTCTCTCTCTCTCTCCCCCCTCTTTCTCTGTCAAATAAATAAATATGAAAAGAAATTTTAAAAAATACATGCCTACAAAGTTAAATAAGAATTTACTCACCTACAGGGCTGTTTCCAGCTCCATTTGGCACTGTGAGGTCTGTAGTGCTCAACATCCCACCTAAAAGCATCGAGTAGAAAAGAGAGGACAGAAAATGAATATGAACTTATTTTAGTTAAGAACTGAACATAGCTATTTCATTAAACCTATCATTCTATTACTAAAAAAAAAAAAATCACCTCAATCTGATGTTACATGCAATTTGATATAGTTACACATATATGCTCTCTCCACATACACAAAATGAGTAACTATATATGTGGTGTGTATGTACACCTCCACACATGAATTTAACCATTAAGATCTAGCTGGGCGTGGTGGCACATGGCAGCACTCGGGAGGCAGAGGTAGGAGGGTCACCAAGAGTTCGAGGCCACCCTGAGACTACATAGTGAATTCCAGGTCAGCCTGACCTAGAGTGAGACCCTATTTCAACCCCCCCCCAAAAAAGATCTGGATGTGTCTTTCTGTTTACCAGTACCAAATGGTGAACACTGATAAAAGTGGGTACAACATTATTAAATCAAAAACTTATAGAAGATACTATACTATATAGGCTAATACAACAAAGGCACTACAAATTCTGCTGAATTACAAAATTAGGGCAAGGGATGCATTCTTACTCCTATCAGGTAAGATATCCTTTCTCTCTTTTTTGCTCTCTGTGCACATGTATATGTGCCACAAAACACACATGGAGGTCAAAAGACAACTTTAGGTGTCAGTACTCACTTCACACCTTGTTTTGAGGCAAGTTCTTGTGTTCACTGCTGTAAATAGCAAGCAAGCTGGCCTGATAACTTCAGAGCAATTCTCCTGTCTCTGCCACCCCTCTCAGACCCTAGCAATACCCTATCCGGATTTATGTGGGTTCTGGGGCTCAGAACCCAGGTATTTATATTTATGTGGCAAGTGCTTTATACACTGAGCCATTACCATAGTTTTTGCATTTCACATGTGATGATTCACACTCAACTTTAAATCTTTGCTCATTAAATGAATTAAATTTTCTGTCTGTCAAAGCATGGCTTTCCCATAAGGAAAGATTATAAATGACAGGTTGTCAAAACTGTTATACTTTGTCTGAAATAATGTTAGACCCTCTGATTAAAAACACAAATTTAGGGCTGAGGGGAGATGGTTTAGTAGTTAAGGTGCTTACCAGCAAAGCCAAAGGACCCAGGCTCAATTCCCCAGTGCCCACATAAGCCAGATACACAAGGTGGCATATACATCTGGAGTATGTTTGCAGTGGCTAGAGGCCCTAGTGTGCCCATTCTCTCATCTGCCTTCCTCCCTTTCTCTCTCTCAGATAAATAAATAAAATATTTTAAAAAACCACAAATGTGGGCTGGAGAGATGGCTTAGCAATTAAGGTGCTTGGTATGAAGTATAAGGACTCAGGTTCAACTCCCCAGAACCCACATAAGCCATATGCACAAGGTAGTGCACACGTCTAGAGTTCGCTTGCAGTGGCTAGGGCCCTGGTGTGCCAATTCTCTCTTTCTCTTATTCTCTCTCTTTTAAAAAACCCAAAACCCCACAAATGTAAAAAACACATCCAATTCTGTAGTAGACTCCTCTTCATTCAGGCAATGAAATTAAGTCTAGCAGAATAAGAAACTTTTTCTTTAGCAATTTGTTTTTCATTCTTTGTTAAAGAAATCAACAGAACACATACTTGCACTGCCAGTACTTGGTGGTCTCTGAGGAGCTCCTGGCGATACATTTCTATGTAAGGTGCCTGGAGGTGGAGAAAGCATGGTTGAATCTGTTAATGCTGAGCTGGCTGCCAAAGATGGTGACACAAGTGAACTTCCTGGGTTAGTGTACGACAAAGCATTAGGGCTGGTCACAGGGACTGTGACAGACATGGAGAAGTTTTGAGGTGGCAAACCAGGCTGTGAATAAAGAACAAAGAAGAGAAAGCTGTTGTTTATCCACATTAAATAACTTTTTAGTAATCTTACAAGGAAACATATAATTTAAACTAGATGGGGACATTTTAATTTGTAGATTTAAGCTATTTCCTTTATACTTAACATGAATATATTGGAGAACTCTTTCATTTCTGATTTTATATATTGGTATACAAACACTAACATATTATATGTTTCAAATATTTAAAGACATGGAAAATAGAGGTTAAAACTTGATATTAAAATAGTATTATTGAATTTGACATTACAAAATACATCACTGTCATTAAGTAAACATTAATTAGCATACCAATACAAACCAATTTTACATTACATTTCTACTGGGAGATTCCAAATATAACCAAAGTGGAAAATTGTGAATACACGTTAGTAACTAATACATCAACTTTAAAATTTATAAACAAATATAGTATAATTGGATTGACTGACATTCTTAGTGGGTAAAGTTAGAAAAGACAAGTAATTATACACAATACAATGTAACTGAGCATGATGAAAAGTACAAAGAAGCAATCTAAACAAAATTAACTACTAACAAGCTGGGATTTAAATTTTTGGTATCTTCTTTAAAACTGCATGAAGATTAAATTAGAAATATTATAAAAGCTATCTTCCTTCTTGAGAAAATATTCCATGTCCACTTAAAAAGGTTATTTGCTATTTTCCTTTGGAATCTAATCCATAAAACATTTTTCAATATACTTGTTTACCATGATAACAAGTTTATTTATAATTTAAAATAGTGGGGAGAAAATAAACAAAAAAATGCTTTCTTCTGAACCTACTTTTAAATAGCAATTTACAAAGTAAATACTGGTTTATGTATACTACCTAATGGTTAATTTCACAAAGAAATATTATAATTTATCATCAAATGTAAAACAAAAATACAGAGGAAAATATTTCAAAAGTAAAGCCATTTCATTTGTACATCAATTACTATAGTTTATGTCTCAACTACAAGGAATAACATTTTCCTGAGGTCACATGGATTACATTTTATTTGGTACTATTTTGTTTTTTAAGAATCATTTTATGGGATCAGTAAAATATAACTCCTTAGAGCTATTCTTCACATGCTTCTTCCTACATAATTACTTTGAAGAAATGACATGAGGCACACCATGTTTTAAGCATCGTTTCAAGAAAATTAACTCTGATAATGAATTTAAGTATCAGCACTGGATTCAATTGGTTCCATGATGGCTCCATTTACATAATAAAAATTAGAACATCAGATCTGGAATAACAGTCCTAAGTAACTCTAGTGGAGCTTCTAGTTAGAATTCTTTTAAGAACTATTGAGTCTAAGAGGATTCATTCAAAAGGTATTGTTTCATGATGATCAGACATATGGACTCATAAAAATTTTACAATGACCATTTGTTTTGCAACTTAGTTTAAGGACATTGCTTCCGTAAGTTAAAAGAAACTGAGGTCTCTTCCTCTGTACTGACAGCCTAAGAAAAGAACAGTTATTTGGTGGAGTCACTACTAAGTGTTTTGGACATTGTATCAATTGGACATTGTATCAATAGAGCTCATCTCTATTGATATGAAGCAATTACATAAAAATGACTTAAAAATATGAAATCTAGCAACAAACCCAACAATTTTACATTTGGTATTCTCATTATCTAGTATATGTGTATAAATATAAACATTAAGTTGTGAGAGGAATGTTTTATATATAGTTTATATTAAAAACCATGTAATTTTAGGGCTGGAGAGATGACTTAGTGGTTAAAGTGCTTGCCTGTGAATCCTAAGGATCCACGTTTGACTCCCCAGATCCCACATAAACCAGATGCACAAGATGACACATGTGCAAGGTCACACGTCAGTACAAAGTGGCACATGCATCTGGAGTTCAATTATAGTGGCTGGAGGCCCTGGCACACCAATTCTCTCTCTCTCACATAAAAAAAGGCCAGTCTATAGGGCTTGCCTCAAAAAAAAAAATGTAACTTCAGAATAGGAAGGGTCCTTACAAAGTACATGAGCCAACTATTCACTTCACATAGTATTATTACAAGATTCCAAGCAGGGCGTGGTGGCGCATGCCTTTAATCCCAGTACTCGGGAGGCAGAGGTAGGAGGATCGCCGTGAGTTTGAGGCCACCCTGAGACTACACAGTGAATTCCAGGTCAGCCTGGGCTAGGGTGAAACCCTACCTCAAAAAACAAACAAACAAAAAAAGATTCCAGCAATCTTTTTTAAAGTTTTAAAGTTCTATGAAATGAAAAAGAAAAAAAGCAACAAAATGCCTTCTTTCCCTTTTCTATTTATTGTTGTCACCAGCCCTTTGTAAAATTAAGTAAGATGTGTGGTCAATTTCTTCATGCATAAGATAAAAGCACAAGCCATACTTTAGTACTCACTGCGATTTTATGATTCCGCATCATATTATCAAATTCCTCATTAATTTTTTTATATTTTTCTTCTGTATGTGGAGTTAGCACATATGAAGTATCAGGGTCTGGGCTGTCGCACCCTCTGTGTTCCTTCTTGTTCAGAGCCTAAATATGAAGTTAACAAAAAGGATCAACAAATAAAAAGGAGAGGTAAAGTGAAAGTACTTACAGGGCCTCGTTTGAAAATAAAATCACTATCTTCATTTAGTTTGCTGAATCTGTCCTCCGAGAGTGGACTGTGCTCAAAGTAATCGTCAGCATCAGGGCTCTCACAACCATTAAGGCCTTTCTTTCTTAAAGTCTGAAATACAATTGGAAAATTCACACACAAATAATACTAACTTTCCATGAGTTTTTTTTTTTTTTTTGTAAAATGTGTTAAGAGAGCACAGGTTGAATGAACTATTTACGAGCCACTGAATGATTTTTAAGTGATCACCATTGTACTGTAATTCTTCAAGTAACATAATCCTAAGATGTAAGCAAAATTAATTCTTCCATTGCATAGTAAGAGAAAAGGAATATTTGCTTGGAATCTTCCTTTTGAAAATAAAATCACTCATGTTTTCACAGAAACAACTGGAATCTGATTGCAGCCTAATCAACTATCCAGGAGGGACAATAAATTTAAGAATTTAATTGGGAATCTACCAAAATGATATGCTAAAAAATTGTAGTACCATTATACCTTAGTCACTACAGCAAATTTCATCACTGGTATTCCTTTTGGTCTATGAGAATTTATTCTATTCATCAGAAATTTGCCTCAAATCCCTATAGTTTCATTACTGATTTGTTCTTCAGTATTATAATTTTATCACATAATCTCAAAATACAAAAGTGAAAATCTAATACTTGTCTATAATAATTCCTATGACAAAAGAATATTACAAATTACATATAGCATATATTTTTTAAAATGGGGTAAAAAGGTATTCAGAATACATGTCTTCTCTTTGCTAGCTCCTTCTATATAGTTCCATCATGGTTTGCTTTAATTCAGAGCTGGTTTCCTAAGTAACTTTCTTTTTTATTCTAGGTAACTTTCTTAAGTGTCATTAAAGTATCCTATCCACCTGGACCACAGTTCTGATATTTTTTATTTCCTCTGGGGTAAAAGTATAGTAAAGAGCTGGTTTACTGGTTTCTCTTTTTTTTTTTTTAAAAAAAAAAAGCATGAAATAATATCTAGGTTGTTTTTTGTGTGTTTTTGAGCTCTAGCCCATGCTGACCTGGAATTCACTATATAGTCTCAGGCTGGCCTCAAACTCACAGACAGTAATCTTCCTACCATTGCCTCCCCAGTGCTGGGATTAAGGGTGTGTGCCACCATGCCTGGTAGTATCTAGGATTGATTGTTTGTCCTTTTTCCTGAGGTATGCCCAACAGACTCTGTGTGTGTGTGTGTGTGTGTGTGTGTGTGTGTGTGTGTGTGTGTGTGTGTATGAGAGAGAAAGAGAGAAAATTAGCACACCAGAGCCTCCTGCCACTGTAATTTAATTCTACCTTGTGCTCACATGTGACCTTGTACATGCATCACCTTGTGTGTCTGGCTTACGTGGGACCTGGGGAGTTGAACATGGCTTAGGCTTCAAAGGCAAGCTCCTTAATTGCCAATCCATCTCTCCATCCCAGTATCTAGTTTTTAAAAGAACTTAAAAGCAAAGGCTTGATGATATACAAATTGTTACTCTACCTTCAGAACTAATTTGATTTTTAAATCCTGATGGGTCTTAATTCAAGGCAAAGTTATTGGATTTAACAACCTAAAAAGTTCTGACCCTTGTGGAACTTTCAGTATACCCAAGAATGTTAAATATTTTCAGGTATGCATATTACTATCAAAGGTTATGTAGGAGATAAAGACTGGGTTTTAAAAAAAAATCTAATTCTTTGTAAGTTCATCCATGAATGATTTCTTTCAATTTAAGGTATATTTTAATGTATACTAACAGATATTAGTATCCTTTAACATTTAATTTGCAGTAATTATGGGTGTTTATTTTGCTCCATTTTCCCTAAAAGTTGAATGTAACTAGAGTATTGTAAGATTTGAAAACTTTTTAAAATGCTTCCCCAAAGACAAATGATTTTAAAATTTCACTTCACTCAACTTATTTTACATGCTTAACATTATAAGTAGTCACTAATATTGTGTGTGTGTGTATGTACATGTAATATGGCTTCTCCAAATGCTTGACATGTGCTAGAAGCCCCATACACAATACCTGAAACTCACTGCAATCATTAAATATGAGCATATTGCAAATACTATTTACCTAACATCTGTCCAAAGGCACAAAGCACTATGATTTTAATTACATGGGTATTTATATGTACATAGGCATAAAATATCTTTGTTGAAAACACTAATGGATGGAGACATTTATCCCAAGTTTTACTCGTCAAATCTCTCCAAGTTGCTATCAGCAATGAAAATGTTAATGTTTCACTCAGAATGGTACACACTGAACCCTTACAATCTACACAGCTCTGGAAACAGAACAAATATAGAGGTTTATACATAGATCTTATGAAATTAATAGCTTTTATAGCCTTAGATCTTATGAAATTAATAACTTTATAGCCTTTAGATTTGAGTATTTCTTCATGGTTTTCATGTACCTTAAGAGTAGTTAATTCAGTCTTGCTCTTCTTTGTATAATGAAATGCTTTATCAACTAGCTTTCTACAGACAGCAACCACCAAGTATCTCAGCAATTTTTAATCGACAGAGGACAACAAAACATGAACTTTGCTTAAAGTTACATGAAGTTTATATTTTACAAAAGGAAGGTTAATCCTACTAGTACTTATGAGGAACGAGAGTTTCCTGGTATCTCCAGCTCTGCAAGCTTTCATATAAGTTCCTAGCGTAAGGAAGGAATTTAAGAGGCAGTATCAGCTCTGTAGATAAGCTAATACATCTTTGTTTGACAGTCTTCTTATCACCAAGCATGAAGTTGTTTTGAAGACCCACTACCAAAAAAATGTCTTTTTCTGACTTTTTATCATTATCAAATAACTCGATACTGAAAGTGTCTACTGCATCATCACTGATGCTAACAAATACAACGCTGAAATCTATTAACAAATCCAGGTTCAGCACAGAAAACAAAACAGGATAGATTTAGTTTTCTTACAAGTTTCAAGATTGCTACAATCAAAAAGACTTGCTCAGGGATGGGGAGATGGGTCAGCAGTTAAAAGTGCTTGTTTTCAAAGCCTACCAGCCTAGGTTCAATTCCTCAGTATCCACATAAAGCCAGATGTATGAAGTGGTGCATTTGTCTGGAGTTCCTTTACAGTGGTAAGAGGTCCTGGCATACCGATCTTCTCTTTCTCTTCTCCTTCACAAGTAAATAAATAAAAAATACTTAAAAATTACTTGCTTTAGGGCTGGAGAGATGGCTTAGCAGTTAAGGCACTTGACTGTGAAGCCTAAGGACCCATGTTCAACTCTCCAGACCCCACACAAGCCAGATGAACAAAGTGACGCAAGCATGGACAGGTGGTGCACATGTCTGGTGTTCAATTGCAGTGGCTGGAGGGCCTGATATACAAATTCTCTCTCTCACACACAAAAAATACTTCCTTCAAAAAAAGACATCATATTATATGGCTTTTTTTTTTTTTTTTTTTTTTTTAGCTTTTAAGATAAGATCTCATTCTGCATTCCAGGGTGACCTTGAACTCATGGCAATCTTCCTGCCTTAGCCTCCCAAGTGCTGGGATACCAAGGATAAGCCACCATGGGTATAACATGGCTTTTGAATTTGGAATAAATTGTATGCACTACCATGTACAATAAAGAACATAAAAAGGAGCTGAATTAAAAAAAAAAAAAAAACTTGCTTACGGTCAGAAAGACTGAAAAGTCACCACCATGAGAAATTTGTAAATATGTGAAAAAAAAACATCAAGAATACTATTGCTCCACTGTCCCTGGCTACTGCTGAAGGCTACCATACTTCATCCTAAAGTAAACAGAACTTCAGAAAACTGAAATGTGCATGATCGTTTGCCAGTGCCATTCTGGCAAACTTAAGGAGAGAACATCTGTGCCAAAATAATCTCAAAGTTCACTGGTTTGCATTATTTAAGTTGATTTATCCCCACCCGCTTTTCAATGAAATATACATTACAAACTGCTAAAGAGACCATGTAATTAGCAATATCAGTCAATTTATGTTGACTTGATCCTATTTTATCAATGTTCCAAACATGTTGGAAGTTTCTAGTTGATAAGCACCTACCCACTCAGATCATTTCTAACAAAGACATATTTTAATTTTGAAGAGTCAATCATATACTTTAAAAACGAATTTTGGGAATGGGGAGATGGTTCAGTGGTTAAAGGTGCTTGTTTACAAGCCTGGAGGCCTGAGTTCAATCTTCCCTAGCACCCATG
Source organism: Dipus sagitta (assembly GCA_036346955.1). Classification (NCBI taxonomy): domain Eukaryota; kingdom Metazoa; phylum Chordata; class Mammalia; order Rodentia; family Dipodidae; genus Dipus; species Dipus sagitta. The sequence continues at coordinate 132,132,811 of CM070772.1, read as the reverse complement.
TGAAGTCAGACACAAAGTGGCACACACGTTCATAATCCTAAGTCACCTACAGAGACAGGAGCATCTAGAAGTTTGCAGGTCAACTACTCTGGTGGTTTCAGTGGCAAAACGAGAGACTGTCTCAATGAAGATGGAAAGAGCGGTCAGACATCCTGAGGCGTGCACACACAGATTTTTACCTGTTAGCAATGAAGTTTAATCTTATTATGATTTTAATGGCTTTTCTTTTTATGATCTGTGCAAATTCAAGTATGTTTTGTATACTTACATTCAGGTACAAAATACAGTATTTGAAGAAATAAATGTCTTTAGCAAAATTTGGTTATGTAAGGATAAATTGTAAAATGGGTTATGTGAGGGCAAATTTTTTTTAAAAAAAAAATATCCTGGGATGTTATGCATTAATTGTTTGAGGCACATTCTCTATCTTATCGGACTATGGGTTTTGTGCCTTTGCACTATTTTGTAATGCTCTAGAGAGAGACTGATTTTATTTTGGGTTTTTACATTTATGCTTAGGATGAAGGACTTCTGACTTTTTCATTAGAATTTTCTTTGTTGGTTCTACTAACAAGGTCACAGCTCGTTTCATAATGATAAAAAAAGAAAGAAAGATCCTTTTGCTATTCTATAGAACAGTTTGTGAAATACTGACATTTCCTCTTAAAAATCTGTAATTGCTTATGAGGCTATGTGGCCTTACCTGACAATTAAAGACTATCAGGTTTATTTAGTAATGATTATATTTTTCTGAAACTTTGTTCACTGAGCCAAAATTTTGAGACATGGTAGGATTCTGAGACTTTATATATTCAAATATGTATGTTAAAATAGCTGTTGAATAGACACTATGTGCATACCCTAAGCATGTCTCTTACCTTTGAGGAGAATCAAGTTAGAATGAGTTATTGTATTCCTTTTCTACCCTATCTCTTCACAGAGTTTGTGAGGGAAGAGTTGGGATACCTACTCCGTATCTCCTATCACATTTAAGACATTCTTTCTCTGTCTCTAGGTTTAATCTGTTGCTGTTTACATCAGCCAGCACTCTTCTGAGGATGATGTGTCTTTTGTTCTCAGCAGCTTTGCTATGGCATGTGTATACTGACTTGTTACTGTTTAAGTTTGGGCCTTGCAAGTCTAAGGGCTTTAAAAAGAGACTTTCATCAATCCTGTCATTATAACTTCAAATGGTGTTTCTGTCCCATATTCATCATCATCCCTAACACCTTCTGAATGTCAAAAGTAGGGTGCTACGTAGTCTAACACAATCTACCTTTTCAACTCTTTGTACTGAATTTTAGCTAATTTCTTCTACCTTTTCGTTCAGAAATTCTCTCTGCAACTGTGGAAAATACTCCATAATGTCTACTGAGTTAATGAATTAATGCAATTTTCAATGTCTAGAAGCAAATACTGGAATTTGTTTTGTTGACTGTAAATGTAGTCAAGATGTTTTTTTTTAACTTCCTAAAAAAGCTCAACTGTTATAAAATCTAAATATATGAAATTATCTGGGAAGCAGTTTTTGCAATTTATTGTATAAATAAACTTATTTGTTTATTGTGGTCTTTTTTTTCTTTCTCTCTTCCCTCCCTTTTTCTAAAAAATATTTTATTTATGTATTTACTTGAGAGGGAGAGAAAGAGAGTAAGAATGGGCTTCTCAGGGCCTCTTGTACAGCACACACACTCCAGACATGAGAAACTTATGCATCTAGCTTACTTGGGTATTGGGGAAATAAACCTAGGAAGGCTTTGCCAGCAAGTGCCTTTAACTACTGAGCCACATCTCCAGCGCCCCCTTCCTCCTTTGAGACAAGATGAAGCCCAGTCTGGCCTTGAACTCTTGATCCTTTCCTCCCCCAAGTGCTGGGACTACAAGCCTGTGCCACAATACCTGGATTTGTTTTGTATTTTTGTATGTTTGTTCATCTTGCTACCATGCTCAATAGTTGTAAAAGGTTCATAAGATTCTGATGTAGAGAATAAGCAGTCTCTCTTCAATGGGGATATAAATATTCTTCTTCCAGTTACCTAATGCACAAGTTTCCTTGGACATCTTTTTGTAAAAAAATATTTTATTTATTTGAGAGAGAGAATGGGTACACCAATACCTCCAGCCACTGCAAATGAACACCAGACGCATGCACCACCTTGTGCACCTGGCTTACATGGGTCCTGGGGAATGGAATCCCAGTTGTCAGGCTCCTCAGGCAAATGCCTTAACTGCTAAGCTATCTCTCCAGTCTCCATGGACATCTTACACAATGAGACTTTGGCCTGAAATAACACCCACGGGTGGAATTTGGTTCACAAAGAAATTTTTCTTTTTCTCTTTCTCTTCTTTTCCCCATTGCTCAGCACTAAAGAACTCTTGAAGCCAAGGCCCCACCTACAAGTGGAAGGCTATTTATATCTCCTTGTTTCTGAATTCAGAACCTGAAGTTCTACTCTTCAACCGTTCTGTCCAGACAGTTGCTTGACTTAGCGTCAAAAGAGATTACGTCCTTCTGTGTTTTCACTTTCTCTTAGATTGTGCCATATCTGTAAGTTTTTTGACACGGTAAAGATTTTTTAAGAATTCATCCAGCATTTGTTGTTGTTTTTGGTAGGCTCCCAAACTAATGAAATTTTAAAAATTAGCATTGTTTAGGAAAAGAAAAACCAAGCATTTTCTCATGGAAATGATAAGCATTTTTTGTTGTTGAGATTTTGACTTTTTTTTTTCAGTTAGATGTTGAGAAGGATTTCGCAGCTGTTTAAAAACTAAACAGAATTTATTATACAACCCAAGAAAATTCACTCCTAGCTAGATACACAAAAGAAAAGAAAACATATGCCCATTAAAAACATTTGACAAACTTCAAAGTAGCAGAAGCAATTATTCAGCCATAGAAAAAAGTCTTGATATACGTTATATAGATGAACTTGAAAACATCACCTTAAGTGAAAGAAGCCACAAAAACACATTTTCTACGACTTCATTTAAATAAAATGTCCAAAACAGACAAGTTTATTGATATGCAAAGTACATTAGTAGACTCATCTCAAATGTCTAGCATATTTCAGTAAATAACTAAAATATAAATTCCATTTCCTAACAGTGAAGGATACTGGGGTAATGACATGAACATTTATACCTGCACAGTATGAAAATTTCAAAAGAACACTCTAGAGGGGTGATTTCAGTATCCTTGTAACTTGTGCTATTTCAATTGCCCACTTTAATGGCAACACTCACTAGCCCAGTATTACAATGTCATCCGCATTATCCCAAGGCTCATCAACTGCACTCTAATAGAAATGCTACCAACATTTATTCAGCAATTGTATGACTTTACAGTGCTCATTGTAATAGCCATTACTATACTAAGTTGCCTCACTGCACAATTCAAGCTATCTCTTCAACTGTCTGTGTTAAGTGCTCAGAACACAAAGCTGCATGGGTTTTGCAATTTGAGATTTTTCAGGAATCCATACACTGCAATACAGAAGTCTCTATGCATTTTTCTTTTTGGCTAGGTTTACTTCCCTAAAGCTTGGATGTAATATACATGGACAGCATATGGAGAATGAGGAGATAGAGTAACAAGGTAAAGTCATTATTTCCTCTACTTTTGACCTTTCCTTCTACTTAAATATACTACTATATATTTTCCTATTTGTTTTTATAATATGATGCAGTTTTAATTAGGAGTATGATAAATGACTGAACAATGCAGAAAAAAACATTGCCTTTTGTTAAATCCAATGGTCATTACCAGTGTGCTGGATCTTTACTAGCACTGTGAGAAACACTAATGCTCTTTAGCAAAGTCTTTTCTTCAAAGAATCTATAGTCTCGATGAAAAAAGGCCAGTGTCTCTTAGAGGATATTACTGAGTCTTAGTTTTGTCATTATATACTATCAGACCTTAAGATAAGTCTTTTACTTTCACTTGACCCAATTTCATAACCAATTAAATTAAGTCAGGAACTACATCAGAGTTTTCTAAAGACTGCCTAGTATATAAACCCCTTTTCACAACAGCTTTAATCATGTTGTGATCAAATGAAGTGTTTTAAATAAAATGTTTTAAATTGTTAAGATTATGTTACAAAGGTTAGTTATAATATAACGATGACAATTTTAAATATTTCCTTTTCCAAAAATGCTACACTCTTAATGTTTTATACAACTGAGCAAAAGAGTGAATGTATAAATATATTCTATTCTTTAGAATAAAACTTAAACTCCCTCTTTAGAATCTCTCCCCATTCAAACCAAATGGAATAGCCATCCTTTCCATATATTTCAACCTTAAATAGTAATCATAGTTAAGAGAAATAAGTTAGTTTATTCTTAAAAGCTTTAAGATCCTTGTAAAATGTGATTACCTGCTGCCAGACTAACATTCCATAACAATTATTTGACTACCTAAACTTTCAAATATTCAAAGGTTATTCAATGCCTATGAGGTGAGCCTCACGGTTGTATTCAAGTAACTCTTATTAATTATGCCTAATTTCTCTTTTCCTTACATTATTTACTTGCTATATAAACCCTTTAGTTAAAAAAAATTGTACATGATGCAAGGTACATTCTGAGGTTTATTTTTTTTCCCATATGGATATCTATTTTTTCCTATAACACTCATTAAAAAGATTTGGGGGCTGAAAGCAGTTAAGCACTTGTCTGTGAAGTCCAAGGACTCCAGTTCAAGGCTCGATTCCCCAGGACCCATGTTAGCCAGATGCACAAAGGAGCACAGGCGTCTGGAGTTCGTTTGCAGTGGCTGGAGGCCCTGTTGCACCCATTCTCTCTCTCTCTCTCTGCTTTTTTATCTCTCTGTCTGTCACTCTCAAGTAAATAAATAAAAGTAACAAAAAAATTTTAAAAAAAAGATTTGGGATCAGGCTGGCGAGATAGCTTAGTGGTTAAGGTGCTTGCCTGCAAAACCGAAGGGCCCATGTTCAACTCTCCAGATCCCACATATACCAGAGGTACAAGGTGACGCAAGCACACAAGGTGGCATATATGTCTGGAGTTCGACTGCAGTGGATGGAGGCCCTGGTGTGCTAATCCTGTTTCTCTGTTTCTCATAAAAAATAAAATAAAATAAAATGGGATCATTAAAAAGGTTTACCTTTTGGGCTGAGAGATGGTTTAGCAGCTAATGCACTTGCGTGTAAAGCTTAAGGACCCAGGTTCGAATCCCCAGATTCACAAAGTGGCATATGCATCTGGATTTCATTTGAGTGCTGGAGGTCCTGGCATACCTGTTTTCTTTCCCTCCCTCTCTCTCTCTCTCTCTCTCTCTCCCTCCCTCCCTCAAATCAATCAATCAATCAATAATAAATTTAAAGTATTTTTTAAAAGATTTACCTTTTATCATTGATTTACTATTGTACTTTAGTCAAAATCAACTAACCATTTAGGTGCAGTTTCATTTCTGAGCATTCTAATTCTTCTACTGAGATTTATTTCTAATTCTATGCAAGCACTAGATTGTTGTTATAGTCAATCCCAGAAGTGAAACATCTGGCTAGAATAAACTCAATAACACATTTCATCCTCTCTCCACCACCATGAGGCATGAGATGGGGATAGGATGTGGGGAGGAGACATATGATCTAAATCAGGACAACTGATGAATTTTAGAAAACTTTTGGAGGGAATTTTAGGTTACAATTTATCAGTGATACTTCAGATTGGTGCTCAATTAGCCACTAGCCATATGTGATTGCTTAAACTGAGATAAAGTAAGATTACAAATTCATTTTCTCAAAAAAAATCAGTTTCACAATTTTACTAGCCACATGTCTAGTGTTGAGCAGACTTGTACCTATGGCTACCATATTGGAAAGCCCATTATAAAAGGCTTATTAGACAGTACTGCTTGTGATGACACTGTGGGCATATATAAGGTATGAAGTTGCCTCTGCCAACATGAAAAGACCAGCAGGATGAAGGCAGATCCCTAGCCCACTTCAGAAGAGCTGAAACTCTACAACACTGCTAGAATTTTTGTTACTGATATAAAATATCCATCTGTAACAGCAATTTTAGTCATGTTTTTTGCTTTCAACTAGAGCAACCTAAAATGTGACATATTTTCAAAATGCTTTCACACACATTAATTCATGCATTTTAGAACTTAAATACAGTTCCCTCTGCCCTATTAAACACTAAGCTTAGTAAACTAAACTCAATAAATGATTATTATAGTCAAAATATGCTAGTTAGAATGCTAAATGCAGAAATTTACTTTGATTAACAAATTAAATAACAAGTACAATTTTAAAATCTAAAATGAAATAAACACTTTTTACAAATAACTTAAATGCTCATGTAACATTGTTTTCTAGTAGCTTGCAAAATAGGTCTTGATACCTCTAATAAGAATGCTTAAATATTTCATCCATAATGTAGCAACAGTAATATAATATTTTAATTATCACACTATAATCCTACACACACACATTAGTGGCATAAAAAAGCAAACTGATTTTATTAACTTCTGTATAAATGCTAGTTATTCATAAATTGCTTTTTCGGAGCATCAATGTTTCTAAGATATTCAAAAGAGATTCCAGAAATAGCTATTTAAGCCCAGAAAATGAAAAAATTTCGGTAAAAACAAAGCACAGCAGAAAAATATTCTCCACTGAATTATAAGAGGTGAATTCTACCATACATAATTAACCTTTGGTTTATTCTAGAAGGCTTAAGCATGTAGTCTTACAAATTGCTAACATTTACAAAACAATATAAAAGGTTTAACCTCCTGATATTTTATTGGTAATGAATCAAAATGAAAACTGCAATTTTGACCCAGTAAACATAATCCCATACCAATCTCCTAAACTGAATATTATTCTCAAAAGAATACCCTTAGGACACCTAATTATCAGAAAACTTAATTAGTAAATCAAATAAACAAAAATATAAAAAATTCAAATTATGCACTTGCATTTTTAAAATATAAACTTCTCTCATTACTATTTGGAATTTTTGTAGGTATAGCATTAATTGTATAAAAATAAATTAGAAAATGACTAATCTATGCAAAAAATACTTTCTATATATTCTAGATCCTTAACTTCTCAGAACTGAGACAAAACATCAAAATTAATATGAAAACTTTCTCATTATCACCTTCATTTTAAGCTACATGTTTGAAGTATCAGGTTTCAAAAACTGCATGTCTGAATTAGCCACCTTTATACAAAGGAACTGAACTACCATTTAGATTATTGTCTTTAATTTTACAGGCACACACAGATCCCTAACAAATATGCTAAGCGCCCAGCATCTGTTGCTCTCATCTTTTATTCTAAAAGCAGTACAATATTTAAGTCCTGGATGATTAGTACTTGGAGGAAATCATCACAGTCTTGGGACTGTAGAGGCCTTGAAAGCACAGAGAAGTATATCCATCAAAAGGACTACAGCATTAAGACAACAAAACAGCAACACATCATATTGTTAGAATAAAGGCAGCAATGCCTGGCATATTAAGATGAATATTAGTGCAATAAGTAAAAAGTGAATGAAGAATGGTATTTACAGTCAATATTTTTAGGTCTTTTCCTTTTTCTGCCATTCCCTTTAAAAGCAACCTAATGATTCCAACACAATTTATTAACTGAAAAATCCAAGATATGAAACCTATACAGATACTCTATTGAAGTCTTTCAGTAGCTAGCCAAATCTTCAAGTCATGAGGATTTATTCTCAGTTTTTAGCTATTCTTACTGATAACACTGCACTAAGCTGTAAGTTAGCTCATCCTTACTTTATAAACTGTGCAATGCGTCTTTTCCTAATTTCCACCTAATTGTCCTTTTGACCTATCCTGTTTCTACCCACTTCTGTCTCAAACTTTATCCAGTTATTTCTACTGAAGTTTTTCTGACCATTATTCCAAATCCTCTTTATCTTCCTTTGTACTGAGGCAGTTCAGGGGTGACAGGATCCCAAACTGATTAACTTTCTCCTGGCTAAAACAAGGAAATTATTCTTAGGCCTTTGGAGGAAATCTAGGTCATTACACTTTACTACAGGTCAGAAACTTCAGGGGTCTGGCCCTTCCTTATATCTATCCCCTTAGGGAGTCCTTCCACTCCCTTCTGAGAAAGAACTTCCTAGAGAATTAAGATTTCCAGGAATATTGCCCTGTTCTAGAAATCCTGACTCCAGACACCTGATGTGACGGGCTAAACCAGACACCCATCCATGGGACTCATAAGAAAAAAAGAAATCCAAACTGAGTCTTGATGTGGGCTTCTCAAACTCTCCCTACTTTTCTCTCAGGGCAAGAGCTCTGCCTTGTTTCCTTCCTTCTCTTAAGGGTTAGGCTTTTCAATGCCCTCTTGCCTCTTTGGGCCAGAGTTATGTCTTCCTTCTTCCCTCTCTCCCTCCCTCCCTCCTGTCTTCCTTCCTTTCCTTAAAGGACCCCTTCTCTTAAAGCTCTCCTCCCCACCCCATTAAGGCTCTAAACTATAATAAAATCTTTCTGAACCTTATCCTCTGGTCTGTGGATTCCATTCACTGAATTCATAAGAAAAGAATCCAGGGATAACCCCAAATTATCAGTGTGTTAGCAATATTAGTACACTGGCAGAGGAACCTTAAAACCCCTGTATCAGTATCTCTGTTCAAAGTTTTCACCAACACACTGAAGACCTTCCAGAGGGGGGGAAAAGAACATTTTATCTGATTATAAGAACTAAAATATTCAATCCTTGACACATGCAGACATGAAAACATAGTTGTTGATCAATAACCACAAGAAATGTCTATTACAACGTTCCACATTTCACATTTCCCACCATGAACTCTTACTTGTATCATTAGTGTTCCATAGAGAAAATTATTATCTCAAGACAAGAAAAACCACATTTAAAGATGCAGAGTTTTTCATTAAAAGTACACAAATAAAAAGCAACTAATTGTATGATAAACAATAGTACCAATACATAGCAAAAAGAAAAATACAGAAAAACTGAAATTGGAAGAGCTATGGTGATTGCTGTGAGGTGATGTGTCAGGACATGTGGGAGGAGGAGGAGGGCCATAAGGATTATGTGCCTCACCCTGTGAATCATCCTGCTGCTTCAGGCTCTGCTAGGAATAAAAGAGCAGGGCAGGGGGCTGGAGGTGGAGGGAAGCTTTGTCTTGTCTTCAGGTGTTTCATTATTTTTCCCTTTCCCTGCCGCGACAACTGCAGCCCTGTAAAACATTAGGCAAGCCTCTTAAATACTCCCAGTCATGTTCCATTCCTCATCTAAAATATGAGGGAAGGGATTGGCTTCAAAAACTTCTTTGAGAATATTGTAAGAATATCAGAAAAACTAAGCAGAATTGTGTCTTCCATTTTATAAGGTCAGCAACAGATGATCCAAGGAAACAAAAGCCATTTACTAAGGCTCAGTTTCTTAAACTGTGGTTCCCAGCTCCATATGGGATATTGAATGTGTGAGGTCTTGAAAAATTGTAATAAAGGGCTTCTGAATATGTAATGATCAAAAATTAGTTCAATATCAAATGCACAAGCTGGGTGTAATGATATACACCTGTAATCTCAGCACGAAGGTGGTACAGATAGGAGAATCAGGAGTTAAGACTAGCCTCAACTACACAGACAGTTTGAGGCCAGCCTGGGCTAGATGAGACCCTGTCAAAAAAAAAAAAAATCAAACATGCACTAAATCAGAGGTGTTTCTGTAGCACTTACTCTACTGTGTCATATGGGGTCCCATTTCAGCCTTGGTTCTAAACATAAAACATACATGCCCTCACACCATGTAAACCAACCACTGCTTTCTGAAACACCTAAGTCAGATTTGAGACTACTGCAATTATTAATTTTACTGTACATACCAAGTTTTCTCATGTTAAAGAAACGTAATGGCCTAAGAAAATCAAAGAATATTTTCCTACTGTCATTCCTGAGCATACATAAAATTAATCTATCTTTATATTGCATTGTATATACAATATTTCATTTTCAAAAGTGCTGCATAAGGGTTAGAGAGATGGCTTAGCAGATAAGGCGCTTGCCTGTGAAGCCAAAGGACTCATGTTCAACTCTCCAGGTCCTATGTAAGCCAGACACACAGTGAAGTAAGCCACACACAGTGATACAAGTGTTCAAGGGCACACATGCGAACATGGGGGCGCATGTATCTGGAGTTGTACTGAAGTGACTGGAGGCCCTGGCATGCCAATTCTCTCTCTTTTTCTCTCTTGCATTAAAACAAAACAAAAAAAAACCTTCTGCATGAGGCACTAACATAAGTCATTAAAAAACATTTTGGCTTGGTATTGGGACAGAATTTCCAGTGCTTAAGTAGTCTTAAGTATTTTTTATGGCATTTCACCCTATGGATTTATACAAAGTGACATTTTTACCACTGATTATAAAATCAAAATATCAATCAAATCTGAAACAGGTTGAAGATGTTCTACATTATACAGTATTAAATATTCAGCTAAGATTTAATATTTTAGGTAAAAATTATCAAGCATCTCTCAACTATGATGGCTCATGTCTTTAATGCCAGCACTTAGGGAGGCTGAGGAGAGAGTATCACTGTAAGATGAAGGCAAGCCTGGGCTACAGAATGTGTTCCAGGTCAACCAGGTATAGTGTGAGACCTTGCCTCAAAAAGAAATCAATAAACAACAAAAACAAGGGCTAGAGAGATGACTCAGCGGTTAGGAGAACTTGCTTACAAGGCCCAATAATCTAAGTTTGATTCCTCAACACCCATGTAAAACCAGCAGCACAGATGATGTAAGCATCTGGAATTCAGCTGCAGTGGAAGGAAGCCCTGGCACAGTAATTTGTCTTTCTCTTTTTCTCCTTACAAATAATAAACATTTAAAATAAAACAATCACATCTATCTAATTAGCATGCAAATCTGCTTTCATCTTTAACAAAGGTTAAATTTTATGTACACCAAGTATTGGGGAGATGGCGCAATAGGTAAAATGCTTACCTACACAGCATAAATATAAATATACATATATATGTCTCAATCAAAGAATGTTATAATATAAATTTGTGACTTACTACCAGTGAATGATTTCTACACCTATTGTATACACCTATGGATTTTTATAACCAAGGAAAGTATAAAAAATTCTTGGGGCTGGGTGTGGTGGCACCGCCTTTAATCCCAGCACTCAGGAGGCAGAGGTAGGAGGATTTGCCATGAGTTCGAGGCCACCCTGAGAATCCATAGTGAATTCCAGGTCAACCTGGGTTAGAGTGAGACCCTACTTCAAAAATAAAATAAATAAATAAATAAATAAATAAATAATTATTGGGTGAAAAGGGGTCATGAATGAACAAAGAAGTCCTGATCTTGAAGACATCGGATACCATCTCCTACCATTCCCATTCAACTCCTAAGAAGCTCCCTTGGGAGAAGTTACATTAAAAAAAGTTTATAACCATGCTAAGCTGAGCTGAAATGTAGCTTATTAGAAATGTGTTTTCTATAGGTAACTCATACCAATACTTATATGCTATTTTGAGCTACATCTTTTAAATATACTTTTTGTTTATTTATTCATTTGAGAGTGACAGACAGAAAGAGGCAGATAGAGAGAGAATGGGCGCTCCAGGGCTTCCAGCCACTGCAAACAAACTCTAGACGTGTGCAACCCCTTGTGCATCTGGCTAACGTTGATCCTGGGGAATCGAGCCTCAAACCGGGATCCTTAGGCTTCACAGGCGAGCACTTAACTACTAAGCCATCTCTCCAGCCCTTGAGCTGCTTTTGAAAAGGGTTTTAAAAATCACCACTCATGCTGGGCATGGTGGTGCATGGCCTTAATCCCAGCACTTGGGAGGCAGAGGTAGGAGGAGCACTGTGAGTTCAAAAACTCTCTGGAACTACAGAGTATCAGGTCAGCCTGGGTTAGAGTGAGACATTACCTCAAAAACAAAAAGAAAAACAAACAAAAAATCACCACTCATCCTTACACCCTTCCTAAATTTATTTCACCCTTCCTAAATCTATTTCAGGGATAGTCCTAAGGATAAAAATGTTGAAGTAGCTGAATAACCACTGCCAAGAAACTGTTAAACTGAAACTTTTGGTGTACAATTCCATTTAAAGCAGGTTAAAACAAGACTTTTGAGGCCTTGTCTTAAAAATTTCTCATTTAGTAGGTCTAGGTAGAGTGCAAAAGACTACACTAAAAATTTTCTCTGGTGATATTGACAACTGTTGGTTAGGGTGTCACATTTTAGAATCACTGATTTTTTAAAAATTTTTATTTATTTATTTGGCAGAGAAAGAGGGACGGAGGGAGGGAGAGAGAAAGAGAGAAAGGGTGCGCCAGGGCTCCAGCCACTGCAACGAACTCCAGACATGTGTGCCCCCTTGTGCATCTGGCTTACGTGGGTCTTGAGGAATCAAACCTGGGTCCTTTGGCTTAGCAGACAAATGCCTTAACTGCTAAGCCATCCCTCCAGCCCGAGAATTACTGATTTTTAAATAAGGCATTCCTGGTATAAATAATTTTACTACCATTTGCTTTTATTTTTTAATTGAGAGGTACATTTATATTATTTTTCTTTAATATATTATTTCCAATTTTCTTTAAGATTTGAAACTAAAAAAACAGCAAAAACTCTAGACTTAGTGAGAGACTGTACCTCAAGGAAACCAGAATAGAAAATAAGGAAACTAGGAGTTTCCTTATTCCTACAGTTACTATCATTGATATATATGTCTGTATAAATTGAATTTATACTAAATAAAAGTCTAGAGCCAGTATAAGCTTTAGAACTCAGCATGAAAAGACTTAATGTGCAAAGCATGGAGTATCACAGCTGCTCATAAGAAACACCTGAAATAATTTTTGTATCCTTTTTTCCCCCTCATTTTGTAGAAATATTAAATATTCCTGCTCATGGAACTTTTTAATTAACTTACCTGGTAATGTTGGTGAATACTGAGTATTGTAGTGGTTTAATTTGGGTGTGCCCCATAAACTTGGATGTTCTGAATGCTAGGTTCCCAGCATATGGAGATTTGGGAATTAACGCCTCCTGGAAGGAATGTATTGTTGGGGGCAGACTTATGGGTGTTATAGCCAGTTTCCCCATGCTAGAGTTTGGTACACTCTCCTGTTGTTATTATCCACTTTGTGTTGGCCAGGGGGTGATGTCCACCCTTTGCTCGTGCCATTGTTTTCCCTGCCATGATGGAGCTTCCCCCTTGAGCCTGTAAGCCAAAATAAACCTCTTTTTCCCCACAAGCTGCTCTTGGTTGGGTGATTTCTGCCAGCAAAGCCAACATGTCTGCAAGAGTAAAGTGGTACCAGGAGTGGGGTTGCTGCTAACCACCTGATTGTGTGGCTTTGGCGTTTTGGAGCTCATTTTCAAGAGGAATGTGGAAGGATTTGAAACCTTGGCCTAAGAGATGCTTTGCAGTGCTATAAGTGCAGCTTGATGGACTATTCTGGTCAGAATTCAAAGACCTGAATGCAGTAAGAACTATGGTGAGGTTTGGATTATGAGGGTGAGAAAGAGCTGTGCTTGAACTTGGCTAGCAGTTTGTGTGAGAAGCTTGCTGCTATGCTTATGTCCTGAGAAGTTATGCAGGGTTGCTTTGTGTAGAAATGAACCGGTGTGAGCAGAGGGATATGGCACAGAAAAAAAAAAAAAATCTTTGGGTGAACTGCTGCCCATTCAGCTGCAATTATATGAGAGATTACAACCATTGAGATTGGGCCAGCTGACCTCCACTGGGCAAAAGGAAGGATGTAGACTCTTTGGAAGGGGCTTGAGTGCTCAGGAGTATCCTGTTTTTTCAAAGTCTGCTTTATTCCCCCCTGGATTAACAACTTGGCACCCTAACTGGTATTGTGGAGTATAAGAAATGCAGGAAAGAGAGGGTCAGTAAGTTTGCAACCCGGTCTTGTGTTTTGGAAATGGCCATGGGCAGTGTGAAGCAGGTTTGCTGGACGCCTGCATGGAGACCCCATGGAGCCATGAGGATGAACCATGGATTGAAGTAGAGACCCAATGGAGATGTCAGGATCATGAGAAGGCTGCTAAGAAAAGCAGCCAGCCCCACATGAAGTTTTCCAGGACTATAAGTAGCCTAACTGGAGGGGCTGAATTGAAACACCAGAGATTTGTTGCTGGTTAGAATTATCAGACTTGGGAGATTTGTCATTGAGAGTTGTTGGACTTGGAGATACAGAGTTTGATGTTTGCCCTGTTTCAATCTTGTGTTGGTTGAATATTTCTTTGCTATGCTCAATGCTATCTTTTGCAGTGTGAATGTTTATTCTGTGCCATTATGGGTTTTGGGGGGATTTTTGGTATTATGGCTCAATTAAAAGATCTTGGACTGTGGTGGTTTGAATAGAATAGATGGCCCCCAATATATTCAGTTGCTTATTTGTAGTTTGCATCTCTAGCCACCTGGCTGGAGGCAAGGTCACTGGGTGGATCTTAAGGTGTGGTGGTGGATTTCAGATTACAATCTAAAGATATGCAAAGTGTGCCTAGCTGGAGTTCCTGAGGTGTGCTATGTGGCCTTTGGCTTTAGGCTTGTACTTCTCTCTCTCTCTGCTTGGGCCTGTGAAGGCAGGCCAGTTTCTTCTGCCATTATGGAACTTCCTCTGGATCTGTAAGCTTCAATAAATCCCTTCCTCCATAACTGTGCCTGGTCTAGAAGTTCATCTCAGCAAACTTGAAGGTGTCTGCTACATGGACTATGGGGATGTTTGAACATCACTGGAATTGATAAAACTATGGGGACTTTTAAAGTTGGACTGAATGCATTGTATTTTGCATCATGTATGGAGACCAATTTATGGAGGCCAGGGTTGGAATGTGGAGGTTTGATTCAGGTGTCCACCATAAACTTAGGTGTTCTGAATGCTAGGTTCCCATCTGATGCAGATTTGGGAATTAACGCCTCCTGCAGGAAGTGTATTATTGGGGGTGGGTTATAGCCAGTTTCCCCATGCCAGTGTTTGGCACACTCTCCTGTTGCTATTGTCCACCTTGTGTTGGCCAGGGGGTGATGTCCACCCTCTGCTCATGCCATCATTTTCCCTGTCATCTTGGAGCTTCCCCCTTGAGCCTGTAAGCCAAAATAACCCCCACCCACCCACACACAAGCTGCTCATGGTTGGGTGATTTCTACCAGCAATGCAAACCTGACTGCAACAAGTACATAGCATATGTGGTAATTAAGATAATTGGTCTCATTCAAGGATATAACAAGAAGGACCATGGCTTTAATTCTAGGATATAGCTAATAATCTTATAAAGTTTTTATTCTAACTTCCTAAAATGAAACTATAGAGGTTGTAAATTTTTCTTTGTGTACTTATACTACTACTTTTTTCACACACATACACCTATGTGTATGTGTGGTGTATGAGGTGTATGAATGCCATATGTGAAGATGCACATACCCTATGTGCAGACGTGAAGGACAGAGAACACTGGATGCCTTCTTTTCATTCATTGACTAGTTTCCTTGAGGTACAGTCAAAACTTAGGCTAGAGTTTTTGGTGTTTGTTTTATTTAAGTCAGTAAGTCTCAGGGATTTTTAGGACTCACTTCTCACAGGTTTGGGGTTACAGATATGTGTGGTCACTCCTGGCTTTCTATGTGGGTGCTAAGGAATAGAATTCAGTAAATCTCAGGTCTTCTCAGGCCATCATGCTTGCAGTCAGCACATTTAACTGCTAAACCATTTTCCCAGCCAACTACTACATTTTACATGACCAAACAAGTCTGTCATGTGGGGTTTGGATATGGCATAGTAGCAGAGTGCTTGTCAAGAATGTGCAAAGCCCTGAAACTGATCATTTTATCTCTTGTAACACACACATTCGGCAGTCTTTTGTGTGTGTGTGTATCAATGTGTAATAACATGAAGATGCAATGTATGTCTTTGTGAATCATCACCGATGAAATGTGAAAAGGAGAACTTTTAGCTTATGAATGCATTGGTGAGGCAAGACTGGGATCACTCAACCACACAAAGGCAGAGTCCTGAATCGAAGACCCTTTCAGATCTTGCCTTTTCTACCTCTCCATTTGTTTATAATATACTTCTGATGAACTGTAAAATGTTTTTTCCTGAGTTCTATGAGCTGCTCTAACAATTAAACCCAAGAACTCTGGTTTGCAGCAACCTTATTTTGCCCAGAAGTACACATTTAGATGGTAACTTAAAATGAGCCTTAGCCATCATTGAATGAAACCTGACAGTAACTCAAAGTGGACATGTCAGACCTGAATTAGAGAAGAACTAGTGGGTGTTCACTGAAGAAATGCTTGGTGTGGGTGAGGAAGATATTTATTTTCCCCTCAGTTCTACATAATTAGAAGTGACAAAGTGACTATATTTATGTATGCACCATCTAGGTATTCCACTGGCACCCTAGCAATGGTTATCTTCGTCAGTGAAATCACTAATCATGATTTCTTTCACATAAGCACTGTCTTGTTAATGGTAATGAGCTAAAGAATTAAAGTTAAATGCAGTTATATTAGTAGTTAATGCAAATTTAAAAATTAAAATACTCAGACACCTTCCTTCCAGTAATAAACATGCTGAGTATGATATCAGAAAAACAATCCCATTCATGGTTGCCTCCAGTGGGGAGCAGAGACCAGAGAATCACTGGAGCTCACTAGTAGGGGTCAGTCAAAATGACAATGGCAAACCAGGTTCAGTGACTCAGGGAAACATAGAGATGAGTAAAAAGGAGGAAGACACCCAGTGTTCGCCTCCAGCTTCCATACATCCATAAGGGGTTGCATGCACCTGTATGCGTTGTGCATACACTAACATATGTGTTTAAAGTTAAATGTGTCTGAGGATAGGGAGATGGTTCAGTGGGTAAGAGTGCTGGTTATGCAAGCAAGAAGACCAAAGTTTGTGGGTCAGGTGTTCCCTCTAAGGGCCTGGTGAAGGTTCAGCCATTTGGTCTGCTTTTTAGGATATAGAATTTTATGGTATGATGAAGACTGACCTTAATCTTCTACAGCCTCTCTCTCTACCTCCCCCCCCTTCCTCTTCTCTCTATCTCTTTATATTAGTTATCTTTTTCTTCCTTTTCTTAGTGGGCACTGACCTGTAACTCCCAGTACCACCATGTGACTATCATCCACAATGAGCTTTTGATCAGAGACACCTACAAGGTTTCCTAAAAGAAAGACAGATTTCCGTCAGAGTACTTGGTGACCCACCAAAGGTTAGTGATAAGGACCCTACTGCTGAAGACACCTTATGTGGTTGTCACATAAAATGGAATGGTATGGCTGGAAGTTGGAAGAGAGTCAGTCCCCAGACAGTCAGCGAGTCTAGTGCCAGAAGGTGCTACATGGGAGACTGGGGGAAAGTGACCAATATCTGTCCAAGCACCTCATGGTCTCACCTACTTTGCAGCAAATAACCTGTAATGATACTCACACAAGTGCATATTGGCACGCAACCATGGTGGGAAACCAACTACTCTTGATTTGGCTAACTGATCCCCTCAGTGGTACGGGACCCATAGCTGGAGCTCGGAAACAAGTCAGAACCATATCCAAACACAACCCTGCTCTCCACTATCAAGCTACCACCAACTGTGGGCTACAAGAGAGCCTACACCTTTTAAATTCTCTATAAAAAAGTAAGGGTTATCTCATTTGCTGGGTGCTAATTTTACTCTCCGTTGGAGAATCTGCTTATCTTTTTCAGATAGATGCAGATCCTAAGGAGAGAGCCACCCCATCATACCTCAAAAGGGCCCCGGCTGAAACTAAGAAAAATTGGTGAAACAAGCAAGGGTGTTGTTTTCTTGGTGAACTGGGTACCAGCACAAGGGTGAAGGAGATCAACACAGAGAAAAATCAACTCCTACCAAATCAGAGATCCAGAGACCCAGAGACCCCCAACACCTCATCACTGAAGCAGACCCAAAATGAACCCAACATGGCTCAGGGAAATTTTGCGGAAGAGGGGGCAGAAAGAATATCAGAGCCACATGTTGGGTTATGATATGCACACATTTATCCTACCCATTAACTGTGGGCTAACTCCAGAATGCATGACCCATATACTTCAACAAGGAGGGGCCAAGGGGAGGGGGTAGGTAATGGATGAGCCTAATAATGGTACCAAATTAACTGTATTCGCTGAGTACAAAACTAATTAACAAAAAAATAAACAAACAAAAAATAAAGAAGACCAAAGTTTGGACCCTCTTCCATATAAAAAATTGGGTGTGGTCATGCATGCCTGTAATCTACTGTTGGGGGTACTGGTGGAAATGGGAACATTGCTAGGGATCATTGGTCAGTACGACCCAAAAGGGGCAGTTCTATGTTCAATGACAGGCTCCATCTCAAGAAAATAAGGCAGAAGTGCTACAGAGGAGGATACCCACATCTGAGCATACACTCAAGTGCATATACCACACAGACACCATACACATAAATGTGTTTCATCTAATACTATTGATGACTTTGATAGAGCAAGCTGTCACATTAGAGAGGTCCACTTGGAAAACTTGAATGTGACTACTAGGCAATTTAAGAAAGGAACCTTATTTCCCCTCAGGAATCAAATCCAGCCAAAAACTATGTTAGTGAGCATACAGTAGATCCTTTCCCAGGTAAGCTTTCAGATGAGCTAATGGTAACATCTTTACTGCAGCCATGTGACAGTTGTAGGCACAGTATACAGCTATGCTTCTCCAACTTTTCTGTCCCATAGGAGCTATGATATAATTATGTGTATTGTTTTGAACAGTAAGTTTTGGGGTAATTTCTTACAAAGCAATAGATAATGCTGTACCAGAATGGAGTACCAGACCCCAGTAATAAAAATAACCCTCATTTTACAAGTGGAACTTTCTCAAATGCATAAATCAAGGAAGTGTCCTATCCTGGTTGAATTTTGAGTAGTATTATCATTAGTCCATTGTCTACAAATTTTTTAAAAATAATCCTTAAATACATTTTTGAAAACTATGTGTACTTTTAAAATTCTGACATCTACATCTCTCTCTTTGTGAATAAACTACATATAAAAGTGCTGGTGTCTTACTACTCTTTAAAATGTACATATTTAATAAATTTTAAATACCTTATCAATACAACATTAAACACTATTTTTGATGTTGATGTGATCAATAAAATCTAAGAGTAGTACAAAACTGAAATTAAAATACAGGATATAAGGCTGTTTTTTGTTGTTGTTGTTGTTGTTGTTGTTTTTGTAAAGAAAGACTCTTCCCAGGCATAGTGACACAACACCCGCAATCCCAGCACTTGGGAGGAAGAGGTAGGAGGATGACTGTGAGTTTGAGGCCAGCCTGAGACTACATAGTGAACTACATAGTGAATTCCAGGTCAGCTTGGGCTAGAGAGACCCTACCTTGGGAAAAAAAAAAAAAAAAGACTCTACAAAGCAGTGTACCAACATTTCAAATAAGGCATTGTTTTAAATACAGCAATGACTCAATTTTACAGTGGTACAAAATGATATGCATTTGTACTTTGAATTGCAGTCTTTCCTATTAGTAATGTGTATAGTACAGTACTCTTAGGATGAGGGACAGTGGCAGCAAACCACAGCTCTCAATCAATCATGCAAGCATATGGCAAACATCAATATACTACAGTATACTGTATTGCCAAGTTACAATATAAACTACGTGGAACTCAATTTACAGTCTTTTCAATTTGTGGGTTTATTGGGACATATTCCCATCATAAGTTAAAATGCATCTACTCAAGTTTCTCGGCATAGGACTTATATAAACCCACAAAGATTGGAGATCTTATTTTAAAATCCATAAATATAAATCTATTAAAAGTCCAAATTTATAAAGAAATAATTTTTAAATCAACTTTAATTAAAAATTTTGAAGTTAAAGTGTTAAAGCATCAAAAGACTAGTTTTAAAACACAAAGCTGGATGTGGTGATACACGCCTTCAATCTCAGCATTTGGGAGGCTGAGGTAGGAAGGGTGGCCATGAGTTTGAGGCCAACCTGGAGCTGGAGTGAGTTCTAAGTCAGCCTGGGCTGGAGTGAGACCCTACCTTGAAAAACCATAACAAAACAACAACAACAACAAAAAAAAAAACAACAAATAATATGAAATAAGGAAGAATAAACACAGAACAATATTTTATAGATGAATTTCTAGTATTTGTGGTTAAAACTAAAATATAACTAAAAAGCAGGTACCATGTATTTCAGTATTTAAAATCACAATATTCAAATACCAACTACCCTTATCAGAAATGCTTGATCTAAGAAGTTTATAAGATGTCAAGTCATTCAGATTTTTGTATTAGAGATGCTTAATCTATACCACATGAATCTCATAATATTCCCAGAAAACATACTTACTCTAACTCCATCAACATAATATATGTGCATCCTTACGTTGCAAATATCCTGGCATGGTTAGCAGCACAGTGTACCCATCCTTCTCTTCATACTACCTCTCAAAAGAGCTTGTATGTAAGGATGAAACAGAGCAGAATATATCTAAAGTATATCATCTATAAATGTGTATGTCTGTTTACTCCTAAATTACTCAATCACATGAGATGCCTAAGAGTCTAAAACCTCATTATCAACTTGTTAGAAGTTTGTAACATAAAATCTTCAATTATAAAATGTAACTTGGTGGTTTACAAAACCATGGTATTCTTGTGGCTCAAATTAGAAATTTCTAAATAACCTCCTCTTGATAAAGCATACAGAAGACCTTCCAATGTTTTTGGACCTATGAGTATGTGAAAATCATAGTGATTGCTTCCAACTACAACTGCTTGAAAGGAAATTATATGAACAAGGGGCTGGAAAGGAATATGCCTTAGTGGTTAAAGGAGCTTGTCTGCAAAGTCTGCAAGCCAGGGCTTGATTTCTAAACCATCCATGTAAACCAGCCACAAAAAATGGCAAAAGGGGTTGGAGGGTTGGATTAGCAGTTAAGGGACTTGCCTGCGAAGCCTAAGGACCCATGTTTTACTCTCCAGGTCCCACATAAGATAGACTCACAGTGAAGCATGCAAGGTTGCACATGAGCACAAGGGGCACATGCATGTGGAATTTGACTGCAGTGGCCAAAGGCCCTGGCAAGCCAATTCTCTCCCTCCCTCCCCCCACCTGCATATATAAAGGCCAGTATATTGGGCTTGCCTCAAAAACAAAGTGACAAAAGTGACTGGTATTCATTTGCAGTGGCAAGAAACTCTACATATGCACGTATGTGTGTGTGTATACACACAAACACACATGAATGCACATATGCATGTGTGTGTAAGTAAATAAATAAGCAAAGCTTTGTGCTATAATTCTAAAAGTAGGCTTAAGTGAGTCATTTGTAAAGTTTTGAGGTCTGATACATTGGAAGCTCTCACAAGTATTTACTACTATTACCCTGTAAACTTGGTCTGGACCACAATAATCCTTATAGGTGCATCAGTATGAGCTGCTTCAACCACTGGTAAAAAGTATTCAGATTATACATACATATACATATATATTATATATATGCATTAGTTGTTAGGATATAGTTGTATCATCTTCATATGTGAAAGGAAGCCTATCCTATAAACTTAACAACCTCTGTTGTACAATGAAGACTAATTTTTATACACAATAGTATAAGGCTGCAGATACAGCTAAGGTGGCACTTGCATAGCATCCACAAATCTCTGGATTTGATCCCCAGTACCACATAAACAGGGCATGGTGGCATATTTTGTTAACTCTAGAAGTAGGGAGGTGGTGGCAAGAAGAACAAAAGCTCAGGGTTATCTTCCACTACATAGGGAGTTTGAAGCCAGTCTAGGATACATGTAGCATGGTAAATAGATAAACAGATGGACAGACGGATGGATGGGTGGGTGGGTGGGCAGGCAGACAGAGGAAGAAAGAGAAAGGAACAAAGGAAGGGAAGGAGTGAAGTAAATGAATATGCACAGAGTCTATAGTTTATCCTACCACAACGTATAAATTGCTTATAATCCAAAGCATTTCCTATCTACTAGGAATTTATGACTTCACAGAGAACTGTTGGCAACATTCATGTTAACTTACATCTAAGAATTAAACTGAGGAGGAGAAAAACATCTAGATGCCAATGGGTAACTGAAGTACTTAAGTTTTCTCTCATACTGAAGCAGACTAACAGAAGACTGCTAAAACAATTTGTGATTTACTTGCTTATACTTTGCTGACCACAACAGAAATGAAGACTGAGGTAGTCTGAAAATTCTGTGAGGATTAAGCCAGACTACAGTCTTCACATTCTCTTAGAAGGAAGCTTTAGATTCTTGGAAGTACCTTCACCTTTCAGGGTCAAGAACAACTGCTGCAATGAAAGAGCAGAGCAGTCAGGGTTAAGGAGGTAGTTGCTTTCTCCAATGAAATTATACAGAATACCTACTTGTTGATATCAGTAAAACCAACTCTGTTTCTTTGTTTAACTTAAGACTTTGAAGCTTATGATAAGACATACAGATGTTTAAATTAAGAATCCATTAAAAATGTATCAGGGATATTCTCCATTTTAAGGAAATCTAGTTACAATCAAGTATTTTATGAAACTTACCCAAATAACTGCTACTTTAAAAAAATACAATACACAAGACTTACAAAGTATAAAATCTCTACTATATACTGTTGTAAATAAATTATCAGGCCATATATTCTCAGTTTATTAAATTTTAATTTACTATACTAAAATAAGTGACAAATGATAAAAACATAACCTAACTGCATTAAGGAATGTCACTGAAGATATAACCATATTAAAGAATTAACAAGACCAAAATTGAGAAATTTAAATATATTTCAAGGGAGCTTCAAACTCCTTAAATAAAACTATGAGTAAATCAGTCAAAAAAAGTAGGTCCTACTGCAATTATGTTATACTTTTACTTCTCATATGAAACAATTCATTAATAGCTAGAAAGTAATATTTTTAACATAAGGAGTTTTTTTAAGTAACAAATTAAATCACTGTCTAAAAAGGAACCCCATAGGCAGACAAATGCATTTTCAGAACAAAAAACATCATCTGTAGAGAAAAATAAATTTGTTCCTATACAATAAAATAGTTAAGGTTTCTTTATCTTTATTTCAATTCTTAGGTATAAAGTCCAAAATAGGACTGTATTTATATTCAATTCTGCATCATCTCGTATGATTTCATTACTTTAAGGAAATGCTCAATCAATGGATTCTTTTCTAATATTGAACAAAATCTTTAAACATGACCACCACCTGAACACCACCACCACCCAAAGGAAACAATGATACTAATTTAACTTCATCAGAGCTGAGTGGTGGCACACGCCTTTAATCCCAGCAGAGAGGCAGAAGAGGAGAATTGTTGTGAGGTGAGTTCAAGGACAGCCTGAGAATACATAGTGAATTCCAGGTCCTGGACTAGAGCAAGATCCTATCTTGTGGAAGGTTGTGGGTAAAGGAGGAACTCCATCACATAAGTACACAGATGCTGGGAGTGGTGACTCAGACCTATAATTCCAGCAGTGAGTAGGCTGAGGGAGAAAGATCAAACTGAGTGGTTGAGGCCTAACAGCGCTCGGCTACACAGCAAGTTCCCATTTCAAAAGATTTTTTTTTTTAAGTACGTGAAGAAGCTACTTGTTTTAAAAGATTTTTAAAAGAGTAATGAATTAGATGATTTTATTTTTAAAAAAACTTTCTTAGATTAAATTCATTCTTTAAAAAGACTTAGCTGGGGGCTGGAGACATGGTTTACTGGTTAAGGCACTGCAAAGCCAAAGGACCCAGGTTCAATTCCCCAGGACCCACGTGGGCCAGATGTACAAGGTGGTGCATGCATCTGGAGTTCGTCTGCAGTAGCTGAAGACCCTGGTGCACCCATTCTCTATCTTCCTCCCTTTGTCACACGTATATAATTTTTAAAAAATTTTAAAAAAGACTTAGCTGGCCATAACTGTAAGAGATAAGCACTTCCCCGACCAGAAAACACTATAAATATTATTTAGAAAAAAAGCTTTCCTGTTTATTGTGGTTTGTCACTAACATAAAATAATCCATATATTAAAATTGTAACTCCATTTTAAAGAAAGTAAGTAATCATAGATGAAAAATTAATGCACTGGCTAAATGGTATATGGTAAAATAGTTCAATTTTTTGAATGAAGAGAAGTCAATACACAGATGGGTCATCATATAACATTTTAAATCCTGAGACACAATTCAATGTCTTCAAAGAACAAAGCAATGTGGCAAAATGTTACTAATTATTATATTATTTTCAAGTCACATATTACTAGGTATGTGTGTTACCTCAACAATATCCGAGTTGGTTCTGCTTTCATGAGGCTCATTATATTCTGTGTACTTGAGAAGAACTTTGTCCATATCAGTGCTGGCATACTGAAACAGTTTGTTAGAGCTGTTGAAAATGATGAGTGCTATTTCACAGTCACAGAGCACACTAAGTTCATAGGCTTTCTTCATCAATCCAAACTTTCTCTTTGTAAAAGTGACCTAAGACAAATAAAAAATATTTGTTTATTAAAGTATTATGAAGGCTATTTGAAGATGAATCTTCCTTTAAAATTGAGATAGATTTCAATGATGGGAAAAGCTCCTAACCTCATGTTCCACATTAAACCTTCCCCATTTTGCCTCAGGACTACAGTTCCCTACTTACTTTATATGCCCAAGTGCTCTGAGAGAGGTCTTATTCCCTTATCCTTTGGCTGTGACTATGCTATACTACTGAAGGAAAAGAAACAGAGAAGGAAACACTTGACCAGTGGTCACTTATCTTTCAGCTTAAAATTGTTACCATCAAAAACCCAAAATCCCACACCAGGAAATTCAACATTCCTCAAACTTTAATTTCAAAACAACTAAAAATAACCAACAATCTAATTTAAGCTTTTCTTACCCACTGAGCCTTTTCAGTGTCTCTACTGAAGTTCAGTTCAGAATCAATAAAATTCTTTGATGGCCTCAAATCATTCTTTAACTATTTCTCTAAGTGAAACCTGCTACCTATTACATCCCTGTGATGGTTTGAATTAGATGTCCCTGATAAACTCCAGTGTTTTGAATGTTTGGTTGTCAAATGATGGCAATTTGGGTGGTGGAGCCTTATATGAGGAAATGTGTTTTCAGCAAGCTTAAACCCTGGCTATTTGCTTTTCTCTCTTTGCTATGGATGTATGATAAACTGAGCTGACTTTTTCCACCATGATGAAGTTTCCCCTGGAATCTGTGAACCTAAAATACATCCTTTTCTCCCATACGCTGCTTCTGGTTGGGTGTTTGTCCAACAAGAAGGTAATTACAACAGTGACTCATAGTCAAGGTCCCTACAAAGAAAGTTATATTTATTACCTATTTTCTCTTCTGAACTTTCTTTCTCCTTCAAAACCAGATAGTTTTGAAGCTTATGTCATGAAATCACACTACCTAATATCCTCTTTGTTGTGAATAAAGTGATACAACATTGTTACTCTTCCTCATGCAATATCACCTACTTTTTTCTAGGCCTGTTCCTATCCAGAATGACTTCAGTAGTTGTGTTTAAAAAAGAATCAGATAAATTCCCTGGGCTCTCAGTTCCTTTATCTTCCAACTTCCAGCATATGTTTATCACCCCCAATACTACACCTTCAACTCTACCACTAGCAATAATCACCTCCCAAATCTCAACTTCACAAGTTCACTTTGATGGTTTCTTCTCCAGCTCTTTTATTCTGTATTATTTCTCTAGACATTCTTTTATGTTATTAAGTCTTCCAATCTATTATCTTACCACATTGTTACTATAGATTAAGTAACCCTTATTCACAATGCCTGGAAACAAGTGTTCCAGACCTGAGGTTTCTGTGGATTTCTTGAATATTTTCATGCACTCAATGAAATAATATCTTGAGGATGAGATCTAAGTCATATACACCCAAAGGAAGTCTTGGACAATATTTTTGGTGTGACTGCATCTTCACTGCAACCCATTATGTGAAGTTGTATGGAATTTTCCACTGTGGCATCATGTCATATCTCAGAAAGCTTTAGAATTCAGGGACATTTGGAATTTTGGAATTTTTGGATTAGAAATGCTCAACCTATATCTACTTTTACATTTTCTCTATATTTCATGGTCCATACCTATCTTCACTCCTTACAAACATGTTAAGTCCTTCACCCCTTTCTCACTAACATACTTGTCTGACATAGTCCTATCTGATGACTGTAAACCTCAAAAAGCATGATGCCCAACATTCCTTTCACTTATTTACCTCTTGTGTTTCCTACAACTTATTTCTGCTCTGAAAACCTTAATTCACACCAGAAAAGAGAAACAAAAAACAACGTACCTCACTTTTTCATCATCAAATCTATCATACATACCTTTCTTAACTTTCCCTTTTGTATTGGGACTGACATCTTTTGATATTCCTTATTTTATGCCTCTTTCTCCCTCTCATTATGGTTTTCTTTATTCTCTTAGATCAAATACTATAAGCATGTAAAAGAGCTCTAGTATCTCTCTCTCTCCCCAGCTCTCACTCCTTCTCATAAGAAAGTGGGGCTTTCCTCAAAAAAAAGTTCAAATTTAAAAAAAACTTCACTGTTTCCTCTCAGCCTTTATAGCTACCTCTTCTTCCTCAGTTCAAACTCCATGTGTTTATGTGTTTATAGACCTTTATCTTGGGCTCTTCTCTCTTTATCCTCAAAATTCATGGTTTCAAAAGCCACAAGCAACTTCTTTCCAATCTCCATTTCAGCAAGTAACAAAATGTGAATTATATTTGACCAGTCTAATCTTAAATAATCCATTCCATCATCACATTTTGTCGATTTAATCTCTAAAACTTAAACCTTTCCGTTTCTATCTATGCTACAGATTCTATACCATTAATACCTAAGCTAAATGCCATCATCTCTCATTGATATAACACGTTACAGTACATTTTCCAAGTAAGAATGATATGATCAAACTGTTTACATAGGAGCTTAGGGTTTTTCACTGCAATAAAAGTAATATAAAACTCACTAACTACATTAAAAAAAATGACCTGTCCTCTACCTCTCTGACTTTATTTCTCATCATTCTCTGTATCTCATTAAGTGGAACTTAATGTATGTGCATACATGCATGTGTTCCTTAGATACCAGCTGCTTTCCCACATAAGAACATCACTACGTTCCCTGTCGGAGAAACACACAACACAGCACTGTTCCCTCACCTTTAAAAATAAATTATTTAAAATTTAAAAAATTAGGGCTGGAAGAATAGCTCAGCCGTTAAGGCGCTTGCCTGCAAAGCCAAAGGACCCAGGTTCGATTCCCCAGAACTCGTGTAAGCCAGATGCAAAAGGGGGTGCATGCATCTGGAGTTTGTCTGCAGTGGCTAAAGGCCCTGGCATGCCCATTCTTTCTCTCTCTCTCTCTCTCTTCCTGCCTATTTATGTATCTCTATTTCAAATAAATAAATAAAATAAAATATTTTTAAAAATTTAAAAATTCCTAAGCATATAAATACACAAATATGACTTTTCATAAATGTGCATATGAAATATAACATCTTTTGCTTGTCTCCTTTATTTCCCTTGCACTTACCTACATAAGACCTGTGACCTACCATATCAATACAGTACTTTCTGTTTCATATTTGTATGAGATCATGTAAACATATACATATATTTGTATATACATGTAACATATTTATTTTATTTTAAAAAATGAGGCTCTATCAATACTCCTCTTTGTTTTACTCATTTAACTATACCTCATGGATATGTCTCTAAATCAATGTTACTGCTCTAAAGTATTCACAATCTTAATAGTTTAATACAGGTAAAATTGATCCTTTTAATCTTTGTTACTATGATAGACAAAATAAAAATTATATATATGTATATTTGTATCTTCTAACTTGCAGCAGGTTTGTTGTAGTCTTTTTCATCTTATCTATGGTCAATGGAGATTTCCTTCCTCAAAATTACCTATTATCATTTTCCTATGAAATCTTTCACTTGTCCAAGTGTGGTTCTTACATAGATACACTTACTGTTTTACAAATGGTTTTGAAATTTACTATTATATATTAATTTATGCATTATTTGCCATGAAAAAGGTTTCAATTTTTATTGCAAATTGCACACTGGTGTTCAGAGTCCCCCAAAATATACTATCTCAAAAATAGCTTTTAAAAGGGCTGGATGGATGACTCAGTGCTTAAAGGCGCTTGCTTGCGAAGTCTGACAGCCTAGGTTCAATTCCCTAGTACCCACATAGGGCCAGATCCACAAAGCGGCACATGTGTCTGGAGTTTGTTTGCAGAGGCAGAAACCCTAGTGCTTTTGTCCCCTCCCTCTCTCATGAATAAATATTCACAAAGTAAAATAAAAATAAAACACAGGGGGAATGGAGAGATGTTTCAGGAGTTAAAGCACTTGCCTTCAAAACCTAAGGACTGGGGTTTGTGTCTCTAGAGTCTGTGTAAAGTCAGATGAACACAGTGGCGTGTGTTTCTGGAGTTCATTTGCAGTAGCTAGAGGCCTTAGCACACCCATCCTCCCTCCTTCTCTCTCTTTCTCTTTCTTTCTCTCTCTCATAAATAAATAAATAAAATATTTTTAAAGAATATTATGGGACTAGAGAGATAGTTCAGTGATTAAGGTGCTTGCCTGTAAAAGCCTAATGACCCAGGTTTGAGTCCCCAGTACCCACATAAAGCCAGATGCTCAAAATGGCATGTGCATCTGGAGTTCATTTGCAGCAGCTGGAGGTCCTGGCATGCCCATTCTCTCTCTTCTCTCGGCTTGTAAATAAACAATATCAATATTTTTTTTAAAAAAAATATTACATTTAGAAAAAAAGGGAAAACTGGAGAGAGGGCTTTTATTAGGTTAAGGCACTTGCCTGAAAAGCCAAATCCCAGTTCAATTCCCTAGTAGCCATGTAAAGCCAGATGCACAAAGTAGCGCATGTATCTGGAATTCGTTTGCAGTGGCTGGAGGCCCTAGTATGCCAATTCTCTCTTTCTCTCCCCCTTGCAAATAAATAAATAATATTTAAAAAATAAAACACAATCTTGAAACAGTACAATTTGAATTGTTTATGCTTTATTGTTCCTAGATGTACTTAGATGCATTTAAGTTTTAATCTAGCAGAGACAGTCATTTAGAAAATACAAGTTCTTTACCTTAATTAACACTGAAGAGAAAGGATAGCAATCCACTCTATAAAGCATCTGTTGCAAGACCAATTCTCTACAGATACTTTTCAAAAGCAGTGAGATATTAACAAGACAGTATTAAAACTGAGACAGGCAATACCTCTTCAAAATATACATTAACCATGATTAGGGAAAATTCCTTAACTGCTCACTACCAGTAATGAATACAGTCCCTGCTGTTCTTTCCAAAAACACGTATTTTAAAATATTTCTTCAAAATTATTAATCAGAAGAAACTGAAGATGAAGGAAGGAGCCGGTGTGTTTCACTTAGCTTATAATCATCTTTTTTTCCAACTTATTCCAACTAGAGTATGGTCAGAAAACCTTTTCTGAAACCAGACAATTTTTAAAATTAAAAAAAAATTGTGCTTTAATGACCACACCAAAATCTATAAATTTATATTTATCAATTTAATATGGTACTTCCCAGGTTTCCAAATGAAAAGTTCATTTTGCCTTTTAAGTCTGCTTTTTAAATTGGAAAAGATTTTTAAATTAAAAGGAAGCAAAAAAAAATTCCTATCAATCTTCCATCTAAGGCTGGAGAGATGGCTCACTGGTTAACAGTACTTTCTGTGCAAACATGAAGGCCAATGCAGGTCTGAGAGACCACCCAAGTTCAAACATAAACAGCAGGATGTGACCAAACTTGTTTCTAACTCCAGTCTCATAGGGGAAGAGATCAAGAATCACTGGAGCCCAAGGAAAAGGAAATGGCAAGCTCCAGGATAAGTAAGAGAAATCATCTCGAAAAAGAAAGGGTAGAAGCACAATGGAGGGAGAAACCTAATGTTCTGCTCTGGCCTCCACAGGCAAGCACATGGGGCATTATATGGACACTTATTTGTGTGTACACCTTAACATACACAAGCAAAAAAACGTCTCCCATCTGTGCACACATAGCCTCCCCCTTTATCAATATACCCTGGCAGAGTGGTATATTTATTGCAACTGATGAACCAAAATATAACATCATTATCATGCAAAACCCATGGTTAGAGCATCAAAGTTACTTGGTGTTGCACAACTACATGTTGGATAAAATACAGTGCACGTATTGTGTATTTGTATACCACATGTATTATATAATTATAGTATCATGTACAGTCTTTTCACTACCTTCAAACTACTCTGTTGTGTGGGAATACCAGTTTCTTTCTTGACTTGTGTACTGAAGGAGATACCTTGGTAACTTCAACTTTTAGTTATTTTAAATAATTAAAAAGCTGCTACAAACTTACATGTAGAGGGTTTTAAAATTTTATTTTATTTGAGAGAAAGAGACAGGCACACAGACAGACAAAGAAAGAAAAAGAGAGAGAAAGGGGATAGGCATACCAGGGCCTTCAGCTGCTGCAAATGAACTCCAGAAGCATGTGCCACCTTGTGCAACTGGCTTACGTGGGTCCTGGGGAACTGAACCTGGGTCCTTTGGCTTTGTAGGCAAGTGCCTTACCACGAAGCCATACCTCTAGCCCACATGTACAGGTTTTAAGTGGACCTGAGTTTGCAACTCTTGGCTAAATATTAAGGAATGCTGTTACTGGATCACATGTTAACAGTAGGTTCAGTTTTATAAGACTGTCAGAGAACTATAAATTATAAATCCAGAATTGCTAAAGGCTCTCTGTAAACAAGTCTAAAAATTGTAAAGTCCAGAAAAAGCAAAAAATGTTAAAGGAAAGGAAAGAAACTTTAAAACTTAACATAAAGCTATAGTCATTAAGATAGTGTGGCAATGGTCAAGAGATGCCAACAGATACATAGTACAGAAATGAGAAGGCTCATGCAAATGCAATCATCCGATTCTTTTTTTATTTGTTTGTTTGTATTTTTTTATGAGAGAGAGAATTGGCATGCCAGGGCCTCCAGCCACTGAAATCTAACTCCAGACGCATGTACCATCTTATGTGTATGTGTGACTTTGTGCACTTGCATCACCTTGTGTGTGTGTCTGTCTTAGGTGGGATCTGGAGAGTTGAACATGAGTCCTTAGGCTTCGCAGGCAAGCACCTTAACCACTAAGCCATCTTTCCAGCCCCAATATCTGATCTTTGACAGGGAAGTTAAATATATACATTTGGCTTTTCAACAAACAGTTCTGAATAACTGAATATCTATACAGAAGGGGTCAGAGGGTTTCAAAGCCTTTATACCTCTAATAAAAACTAACTCAAAATGCATGAGAGGGGAGGGGAGGGAAGGGAAGGGGAGGGGAGGGGAGGGGAGGGGAGGGGAGGGGAGGGGAGGGGAGGGGAGGGGAGGGGAGAGGAAGGGAGGGAAAGGCAGGGGAAGGCAGGGGAAAGGAAGGGAAGGGTGGGGAAGGGAGGGAAAGAGAAGGGAGGGGAGGGAAGGAGAAGGGAGGGGAGGGGAGGGGAGGGGAGGGGAGGGGAGGGGAGGGGAGGAGAGGAGAGGAGAGGAGAGGAGAGGAGAGGAGAGGAGAGGAGAGGAGAGGAGAGGAGAGGAGAGGAGAGGAGAGGAGAGGAGACCAAAGTTAAAGATACTGGCTGGGTGTGGTGGTGCATGCTTTTAATCCCAGCACTCAGGAGACATCAGTAGGAGGATCACTGTGAGTCTGAGGCCACTCTAAGACTACATAGTGAATTCCAGGTCAACCTGGGATAGAGGAAGACCCTACCTTGAAAAACTGTTTATAGGTGCTTGCTTGTAAAGTCTCTGGTCAGGTTCAATTCCCTAGTGCCCAAGTAAAGTAAGATGCAAAGTGGCACATGTGTCTAGAATTTGAACTGGTCCTGAGATGCCTATACACACTCCCTTACTCCCTCCCTCTTCTTTCTCTCTTTCAAAAAAAGATGCAAATATTTAGAGAGAGAGTGACAGCACAAGAAAAGAAAAACGAACAGAACAGAAAAGTGGAAGGATTGGGGTGCCATGAATCTCGAACACTAAGAACCTCAAAGAGACAGGGGCAGGCAAGAAAAAAAAAAAAGATCTGCTATAGCTACTTTGTTCTCAGAGGTATTTACTGATTCTAGATCTGAAGAGACTACAAAGCTGTGGAATCCTTGAGAGACAAGAACTTTTACCCAAAGAGTTAAAAACACAAAACTTGGGTAGCCATCGTGACAGTAGGAAGGAAGAGGTAGAAGTGACAACTGTGTCCTTCAAAACACAGACAAATTCTCCGGCTGTTTAGGATAGGAGACAGAAAGACGAAAAAGAAAAAAGGTTTCAAGAAAGTAGTGTTTACTTATGATTGTTATAAACCAAGAATATAAAGTTTTAAATTCAATAAATTTTCAGAGGACATGCAAAATGCCCAATCAATGGTCCTGGAGAGC
Organism: Dipus sagitta; assembly: GCA_036346955.1. Classification (NCBI taxonomy): domain Eukaryota; kingdom Metazoa; phylum Chordata; class Mammalia; order Rodentia; family Dipodidae; genus Dipus; species Dipus sagitta. The sequence continues at coordinate 132,100,260 of CM070772.1, read as the reverse complement.
ACCGTGAACCAGAGCAAGGAGCCTCCTCAACACCATTCCTGCCTTGCCCTGGAAACAAGCCCAAATAGTGCTAAGACACTCAAGTACAGAGTTCAATAGCTAAGAAGAAAGACAAGGTTAAACCACCTAGAGAAGGAAGACAACAAAGTATACAGTACCTTTCACATACAATGTCTGATGGCTCAACAAGAAAAAAAAAAAAAATGAGATGTTAAAAGAGACCCAGAAGAAAAAGCGATCACATATACACTACAGGTAATTTACCTATCAGACAACAAAATGCTGTTAACATTTATGGAGAAAATACACAAAAATGTGAACTACATAAAATGTGAAATCTATAAAAAGAAAAATATTCTAGAACTGCAAAGGTTATACCAGAAATTAAGAATGCTGTTTTAGCAGCTAATTTTAAAACTTAAGTAAAGGAGTTAGTAGAAAAAGTCCCAGATTATTACTATAAGTAATTCATGTGGAAAAATATGGGTGGACAAGAAGGGTAACAGACGGGACACAGTTAAAAGGCCTAGCCTCCATGGAATTGAAGTTGAAAGAAAGAAAAAACAGGACACATACAGTATTTTAAAACACCTCCAGTAGGTCCATCACAGTAAAAATGCTTATGAACAAGGAAGAATCCAATGACTTTAAAGCAACAAAAGAGGAAAGATTATCTTAAAAGGGAAAGAGAATAAAAGCTGCCTTCCACTAAAAGGATGCAGATGCTAAGATAATTGCTTCAAAGTACTGACAGACCACAAATGCCAATCTACAATTCTATAATCAATAAAAACAATGTTCAAAACAAATGTTATACTAAAAACGATTAATAATTGAGTGAAGGATTTGAGTTGGAATTATTCCAAAGAAAATATACAAATTTATAATAAAGATGAGAAAACAATGCTCAAGACTAGCCATCAGTGAAATGCAAACCAAATCACACCCATTAGGATAACAAGGCAATAAAGAAGTCAAATAAGCATAGCTACAATGACAGAAACTGGACCCTCACACAATGCTGGCAGATGTAAAATGGCACAGCAAATAGTCTAGTACTTTCTCAAAATGTTAAAACTTAGAATTACCTATGACTCAGCAATTCTACATCTATGTAAGAAAGAAAACAAAAAAATTATTTTAAAAAAGAAACTGTACAGGAATGTACACAAAAAGTTTTTGAAACGGTAATTTCAAGAAAAATTGTTGGTTACAAAGTCAATATAAAACGTACCATGTTTTTTTTTTCTTTTTATTTCAGAGTGACAGACAGAGAGGAGGGAGGGAGAGAGAGAGAGACAATGGGCGCGCTAGGGCTGCCAGCCACTGCAAATGAACTCCAGACAAGTGTGCCCTCTTGTGCATCTGGCTAACGTGGGTCCTGGGGAATCGAGCCTTGAACCTGGGTCCATAGGCTTCACAGGAAGCGCTTAACCGCTAAGCCATCTCTCCAGCCCCCATGGTTTTTTTTTATATGTACTTAGCAACAAAACTTGAAAGTAATTAGGGAACACTAAATTTTATTAAAACATTAGAATACTGAGGCTGCAGAGATGGCTAAGTGGTTAAGGCACTTGCCTTCAAAGCCTAAGGACTCACGTTTGACTCTCCAGACATCATATAAACCACATACACAAAGGTGAGGCAAGCGCAAGGTTGCACATGCCCACTAGGTGGCACAAATGTCTGGAGTTTAATTGTAGTGGCTGAGGCTCTGGAGCACCAGTTTTCTCTCTCACTCTATCATTCCCTCTAAAATAAAATGAAAAATCAAAATATCTAGGAACAAGCTAAGGCCCATACAATAAACATATAAAACACTATACAAAGAATTAATAAAAGCCAAGTTAAATGTAATAGATCATGACAATATTGTAGAAATTTCAAATTGGCCCTAAATGGATGTATATATCCAGTAGAAAAACATATATTAAATTATGGCTGTTTGCTGTTGTACAAATACTGACTTGACCATTTCATTTAGAAATGAAAAGAGGAAGGGTGGTCAGCCTTCTGCAAAAATACAATAGTAAGCAGGGCAGGGTAGTACGTGCTTTTAATCCCAACACTTGGGAAGCAAAGGTAAGAGGATCACAGTGAGTTCAAGGCCATCCTGAGACTAGATAGTGAATTCTAGGTCAGTCTGGACTAGAGACCCTACCTCAAAAAAAAAAAAAAAACCCACAATTATATGTGTGTGTGTGTGTGTATACATATATATGTGTGTGTATAGATATGTATATATATATACATACACACACACATGAGATAAATAACTATGCTACCAGAAAGCAAATTATTGTAATTAAAATAGTTTTTGAATTGAGCAAGGATATACACATAATCAAATGGAACAAAGTTGAATCCAGAAATAGTCCCACACACGTGTCATTATCTGACTTAAAACACAGACATCACTCCGGAGGGTGTGCACACGAAAAATCTGTTTTTCTTTTTCAGAAAGTAGTGAGATCCTCCCCTCACATCTCAGTCAAGGCCCAGTGAAACCAGAGGGGAAATGGAGGGACGAGCAAGAATGTTGCTTCCATGGTGAGCCTGATAAGTAGTGCCAGGGTGAAGAAGATAAGACACTGAGGTCAGTCAACACATACCAGAAATCCAGAGACTCCTAAGAGCTCATCACTGAAGTAGACTTAAAACACACCCATCAAGGCTCAGGGAGTTTTGTGGGAGAAGGGGCAGAAAGACTGTAAGAGTCACAGGTTGGCACATCATGCTCAGAAGCACTGCCTCCCCCCAATAACTGACTGCTATTCCCACAACGCATAAGCCACAACTTCATGCAAAATAACATCAACCCCACTGAGGAAGGCCCACTGCGGAATGGGGACAGGGAGGAGGGAAAATATGGTACCAACACATGATGTATCCATACAAAATATGTTCTTAATAATAATAAAAAATATACCAGGCATCAATGAAAGGAAAGTTTCTGTGATAAACTGAAATGGGTCAAGTGACTATCCATTTGGACAAAAATAAATCTTGAGCACTATGCTTCAACCCAAACATAAATTCCACATGGATAAGAGGTCTAACAAAATCATTTCTAGAAGAAAGCACAGAAAATTATCTTGAGAGCTTGTTTGGAGATTTGACTAGGGCAGTTCAGCTACTCATATACCCTTGACCAAAGAATGGTCCTCCTCTATCAGAAAGGTGACCTTCTTGTCTGGGTACACATGGAGTGTAAGGGAGGGGAACACTTCAGCCAAGAATCAACCCAGGCAATTAATAGGGTATTATGTTGCAGTCAAATTGCCCTCGTGCTCTAAAAGAATCACTTTCACTGCCCTGTGGTTAAGTGAAGAGTACCTTTTTAAGAACTTTTTAAAAAATTATTTGAGATAAACAGAAAAAGGCAGACAGAAAATGAATATGGGCAAGCCAGGGCCTCCTGCCACTGCAAACAAACTCCAGATGCATGCACCATTTTTGTGTATCTGGCTTTACGTGGGTACTGGGTAATCGAACCCAGGTCATTACAGTCTGAAAGCAAGTACCATCAAATACTGAAACAACTCTCCAATCCCAAGACTTCTTAAATATAACACAAAGTACACACCAATACAGGAAATAACAAAATGGTACACTGGGTGGTTGTGATGCTACATGGTTATAGTCCCAGCTACTCAGGACACTAAAGCTGGAGGATCCCTTGAACCCACAAGTATGAGAAAACTCTGGGCAACATAGTGAAACCCCTATCTCAATGTATATAATTGGACAATATTAAGATAGTCTTATTTATGCCAGATGGTGGCATACACCTAAAATCTCATGAAGCAAAGGCAGCCTGAAAGACCTTGTCTCAAAAAAGAAATTCAAAAAGTTACTTATCAAACAAAAAGGTTAGAAAATGAAAAGGCAAGTTATGGTGTGAAAACCACTATTTATAATATACAAACATTCATTAGTATATTATAGGAAAAGCCCATTAAAAGAAAATAGGAAAATAAGGCCAGGTGTGGTGGCACATGCCTTTAGTCCCAGCACTGGGGAGGCAGAGGTAGGAGGATCACCATGAGTTCAAGGCCACCCTGAGACTACATAGTGAATTCCAGGTCAGCCTGAGCTAGAGTGAGACCCTACCTCAAAAAATTTTAAAAAAGAAAATAGGAAAATAAGTAAATAGGCACATCACATACACACAATTTTTTTATGACCAGTAAAAACCATAAAAATGCAAGCAAATCCATCAGACACAGTGGTGGTTTGAATTAGGGGTCCCTCATAAACTCATGTGTTCTGAATACTTATTTCCCAGCTGGTGGCAATTTGGGTTGGGGGAACCTTGCTGAAGGAGGTGTGTTGCTGGGGTAGGCTTAAGGGTGTTATAGCTAGCTTCCTCTTGACAGACCTTGACTCACTCTTTTTTGTGATATTCAGTCCCTGCTCTAGGATCATTCCTTTCCCTGTCATCATAAGGCTTCCCCTCAAGACTCTAAGCCAAAACAGAAACTTTCCTCCCATAAACTATGTGAGGAGTTTTGTCCCAGCAACATGAAGGTAACAACAGTTGACATCATGGAAACTTAAGACTAAAACAAGTTACAACTGGTCACCCATTGAAATGGTCTCTGGCCTCCATAAATAAATAAATAAATAAATAAATAAATAAATAAATAAATAAATAGATAGATAATAAATAAATAAATAAATAAATGTCAATAACCAGTTCTGGTAAAGATTTAGAACAGCTAAAACTCATACACTGCTACTACAGTGAAAACTGTGCACAAAACACTTTAGAAAACTATTTAATAATTAAAAAGCTTATCACACATAAAACCTGATTCAGTAACTGCATGCCTAGATATGTACCCAAATGTAACTGTGTACAAAATACTCAAAACAGCATTCTTTCATAATAATATCGAAGTAGAAAAGAACCCAAATGTCTATTTACAACAGAAAAAATATATGTACATAAGTTGTGAACTATTCATATAATGGATTATACACTAATATAAATTTACACATATCTATGCACAACAATAACACTGGTGAATTTCATAAGCACAGCACTGCTCAAAGGAAAACATACTGTTCAAATAAATTCAAACAGAGGTATAACCAATCTGGTGCTAAGAGATTAGGTTAATGACTCCTTGAGGCAGAGATTGGGAGACAGGACAAAAAATAGCTCTGGGGTGGAACAGCTGGGTACGTTAGTTACATGGTCATGTTCTTTTTGATAAAATTCACTGAAACACATTTACAATTTGTGAACTTTCCTTTATGGTCTACTTTAATATAAACATGGGAAAATAAGGTTTCACCAGAATCTGTGAAGTGGAAGACAAAAAGCAATTTAGGTGTGTGATACGGTCACCTTTGAGATTTTCCACGGACTTTTTCAATGACTTCAAGTGTGATTTTTATGTGGCTAGCTCATACTCATAATTCAGAACTCTATTTGACATTTTCTTCTCCAATTAATCCTCCCTGAACTACCCCCCCCCCATGCACATGTTAGTGGTTTCTTACATAAACTCTCAGTATCTATTTGCTATATACTTAAATCTCATCTCCTATGTGGGTATAGTAGTTCGAAATTCCAATCTAAAGATATACAAAGAGCCTAATTCCACCTGGAGTTCCTGAAGTTTGCTGTGTGGTGTGGCTTTTGGCTTTTTGTCTCTCTTCTTGGACCTGTGAAAGTAGGATGGCTTCTTCTGCCATTATGGAATGTCCCCTGGATCTGTAAGCTTCAATAAATCCCTTCCTCCATAACTGTGCCTGGTCTGGAAATTCATCTCAGCGAACCTGAAGCTATCTACTAAAGTGGGACGTATCTTTTCCTCTTCTCTGCTTTTTCCTCCTCCTGCCCACCACCCATGCATATATACCTGTCTGAAGACATGTGTGTGTGTGCGCGCGTGCGTGCGTGTAGGCCAGAAGTTGATACTGAACACCTTCCTTTATTACTGTCTTTGCCTAAGATTACAGAAGTACATCACCACACTGGGCATTTTGTGTACGCGAGATCCAAGCTCAGGTCCTCATGTTTGCACAAGCAAGCACTTTAAATGCAGAGTTATCTCCCCATCCAATAAGATATATACTTTAATGAGTTCCCCGGATCTGATTCAGTCACTTGAATATATAATTTGGATAAATAAATTATATGAAATACAATTTCCTTCTTTATAAAAAACATAAATGCTTAACTCCAAATTCACTTATTAGGTTATAGAGTTGGCTTGGTTTATAAAATGCCTACCACATAAACATGAGAACTTGAGATTGGGTCACTAGTACCCACAGAAATTGCTGGGTGTGGCAGTATACACCTATAATTCCAGGGCTGGAGAAGCAAAGACAGGAAAAGCCTCAAGACTTGCTGGCTAATCTAGCTAAATGGATGAAATCTAGGTTCACTAAGAAACCTTGTCTCAAAAAAACTAGGTGGATAGTGATAGAGGAAGATAACTAACATTGATTCTGGCCTCAACAACATGTGTGTTTGTACAGGCAAACATTCTACATACATACTATACAAGTGCATACACACCATATACATGCAAAAATAAAAATGTGAAGCAAAGAATTCACTTTCTGAAAAATCAATAAAGTTAAAATATAATTTTAGTTCATGACAAATTGTTTCTATGTCTAATCTAACCTAAAAAATAAATTGCCCAACTACATCTTCTTTTTTCATTCTTTGCACAGACAGCATCTGAGAAATATGAACAGCCAAGACCCCATGTGGCAGCTGAGCAAATAAACACCCTAGCATTTAAATATAATGTAGGTACAAGGCTAATACAGATGCAGGCCCCATTCTCCTTAAAAAAGTCATGGCTGCAACTTAGAATGTTCCAGTTACATAGTCACCTGCAAAAGCTTCTCTTTCCTTTTAAATATGCAGTCCTTCTCCACACATAGGTTCAGTTGATCTATGGCCAAATTAAGCGAGGGTATTTATATAGGATGAGAACAGAGGGATGTCCACTAATCCTCTAATAAACTACTTAACATTTACAATCCATCTGCTGGTGAAGCAGGCACCCCCTTCCTCTATATGACACCATCTTCGGTTGTTTTTTTTTTTTTTTTTTTTTTTTTTTTTTTTTTTTTTTTTTTTTTAAAGAGAGCAACAGAGACAGAGAGAGAGAAAGAGAGAATTAACATGCCAGGGCCTCAGTCAGTGCAATCAAATTTCAGACACTGGCACCACCTCGTGGGCATGTGCAACCTTGCACTTGCCTCATCTTTATGTGTCGGGCTTATGTTGGATCTGGACAGTTGACCATGGGTCCTTAGGCTTCATAAGCAAGTACTTAACTGCTACGCCATCTCTCTGGCCCCCATCTTCAGATTCTTGAAGAAAAAGTTTCTTGTGATTTTCCCTGGAATTACTCCTTTGCAATGATCGAATTTTCTCAATCTAGCCTATTTTTCTCAATCTCATAATGTACCATACAGTATGGGACTTATACCTTTTCTAAGCCATTTTCATTAGTTGAAACAAGGGCCCACTTCTGTCTACTTATCATTCCAATTGCTTCCACTAACTTTCCTACTACCATTCAGTTTAATTGTGTCTAAAATTGTATCTATATTAAGGTGAACTACTACACTGACTCTGACTCTACAGAACATATTTTCAGTGTTACACTGGCCCCACTAAACTTTCAGGAATTTTTCTTCAAACTTCTGATATGCAACCTTCCCAAAGAGAGGATGTTTTTTGAATAATGAATAATTACTTGCAATACTCTTTGCAATTCTTTTTCCTTTTCTCTACATCAAACGGTTAGTTAACTTTTCTTAAAGGGCAAGAGATCAAAGATTTGAGGCCTATGGGCCAAATAATCTTTCTGCCAATTACTCAACTCTGCTGTAATATGAAAGCAGCAGCAAAAAATATGGAAATAATGGCAGTATACTATTAAAACTTAACCAAACTAGGCCCAAAGACTAGCTGCCTATCAGTTCTAAATAATATTGATTTCTTCATATATCAGCACCACACTGTAATTATCCTGAATTTTTAAGTGTTGGTTCACTGAACCAATGCTGCAAATTTATCAGTTATAGCTGAGATATTACACATAAATGTTTTAAGAATGTGTGATAGCAAGAGGCATTAAAAATTACTTGGTTTATCAGAAAATGTAATTGACCAGAACATAGTCACTGATAATTGTACTTAACTTACAGATTAATATATAATGAAAACAAAAATGATAACTTGAAAACAATAATCAATAAAAGAGTTACAAATAAATGACCAATGAATTACAGGCTAAATGATTTATGAAAACTCCATACAATGAATAAGAATGGCAAGATTACAATCTTCCTACATATCTATGTCATCTAGAACATACATGGTTTCTATAATAGTTTCTTTAAAACACATGATAGAAAGACAAAGTTATGACTAAAATTTTTCATTTTCTTTGAAATTAAAAATAAACTCAAAATTAATTTTGAGAAAATCCAACCATTCCATCATTTGGTTTTAAAAATAAATATAATAAATTAAATAGATAAGGTAAAATGTTCATTTACCTGTCGGTTCCTCTCATCCATTATGCGTGTGATTTGTATTTTCTTCCGCCCCATTGTCAGTCACCTTTCCTTCTTTATAGTCCAAATATTTAATTCAAAATTAATTTTCTTCAATACCCTAATGCATCATACACGCTTCTGTTATTTCAGCTTCTAGTCCAAGGGCTATAGCTGAAATGTTCTATGAGACCTAAAAAAAAACCACACAAATTAGAAGATTTCAGTGCTGTAAGTTTGCAAGTCATAAAAATGATAAAGAAATTTCAAATTTGCTTTTATGCTATTAAATTTATGTTATATAAAATGAATGAATAAGTTGAAGCCTTAATTGAATTTGCCCCTATAATAATCTCTTCAATCTTTTTGTGCCCCTATAGCTCTGGCTAAACTAATGCAATTACAATATTTGAGGATTTTCTCACATGTACATAGTAACAAGCATCAATAGGCAATATTGCTAAGATTTTTCTATGAGCCAGGTACTTTTCTAAGCATGGACACAACTTATTCAAACCTAATTAGACTCTACTGAAGTAGACATAATCATCTCCATCTTATAAGTAGGGATAAAAATAAAGCACCAAAGGTCACACAGTAAAGGCTGGGATATGAATTTTTTAAGTCTGTATCCAGAACCTCCCCCTTCAACAGAATAGAATATCCTTTAAAGCTCCTGATGACCTTCATGCCAAAGAATAACTAATGTGGATGGGATGACCATAATCTGCCTTTATAAATTCTTTTAAATCATCCTAGTCTCCAGTCAAATTACAACATCACTGGGCGTGGTGGTGCACACCTTAATCCCAGAATTAGGGAGGCAGAGGTAGGAGGATCACCCTGAGTTCGAGGCCTCTTTAAGACTACAGTGAATTCCAGGTCAGCCTGGGCTAGAGCAAGGCCTTACCTCAAAAAAAAAAAAAATTAAATTGTATATTAGTATACACTTAAATAAAATACTATTTCATTTACCACTTAATGAGCACTTCTATGTCAAGATTTGTTTGAATATCACCTCCCTGATGAAGCCAAGACCAAGTCCCCTTGGTGGAATAAACTATAAACACCCTTAGGTGGGAGATGAATATGAATGTGTAAATTCCAAGTTCATTTTCTCTGAGACTGAATCCTTTAGCAGTCCATATATAGCTAAAGAACCTCAACTGCACCATGAAAATTCACTTTGTTTAAATATAGCTTTTGCTCCATCATAAGTATATCATTATTTACTGATCTTCCAAGATTATTTTATTTTTTTCATTCATACACTGATAATATCTACTGACAACTAATAACCTACTAACAGTAACAGTATTTCCAAACACTGAACTAATCATAAAGATAAAATGGTCAAGAATGAGCAGAGGATATGTTCACTGGCATAATACTTGTCTAGCATTCAGGAGGCCCTTCGGTTTAATTTCCGGTACGACAAACAAGAAAAAAAGGACCCTACCCCATCCAAAAAAAAGACATGATTCCTAATCTCACAAAGTTCAGAGTTCATGGATGGACGGGATCAAACCATCACCTGAATGAGTTTGTATAACTCAAAACTTGAAAAAAAAATCTGATATAAACTTGACCTAAATTTGTGGGTCAGAAAAATGTTTCTCTGAATATGTGCCTTACACTCAAACTGGAACACAAAGGTGTATACCAGGCAATAGTATCTACAGATGCCACATAACAAAAGAGCAGAGAAACATTAAAGGAAACTGAAAGACGGTGGGAATCAAGCAAACAAGCAGCTGTGTTTGGAACATTTTTGATTCCTCTACAGACTGCACAGAATCTGCCTTACTCCAAACCATGTTATCTAACAGATCACATTCCAATTTCTACCACAAAAACTTGCATTGTAGTGGCAACATCAATATTCATAATTTCACTATGCAAGATCTTCTAGTGACCATAGCATATACACATGTACAAACTTCTATAATTACAATTTCAAATTCTAGGACGTATCTGAGCATTTTACACTTGAAAGTTGCTTCAAATCAACTTTATCAGCAGGATGACTAAAAAAAAAGAAGTAATAGGTTTTAAACACTATAGAAATTTTAACACAGTGGTAATTTGCAGGGCTAAAATCTCTTAAGACACAGGTTATTGACTCACTTTAAAAAAAAAACAAACCAACTATAGTTTCCAAAACTTTTGGCTGAAAGACTGAGAAAGTAGAACTTACGACACAACTACAAGTTGAGATACCAAAAATATCCAGGGCCTGACCAATAGGAATAGGCCCAGTAGGCATACCAGATGATCTGGGTAGACTTTAAACAACTATACCCTATACATAAAGATAAATCAGAAACAAAGTAGCACACATGAGCAGGGAAGTACAGCTTCAATCATTTCAACCTCAGATTAAGGGAATTTGAACTAATAAGGATTAGCAGACTAGCTGCATATCAACTGCATACCAGTAGCAAAAGTAAATGTCAACTCAAACAAAACATTACTATCATTTTTATATAAACTGCCTAGAAATAAAAAGCCAAAATATGACCAAAAATAATATTTAACATTGGCAACTGAAACAGGTCTACTGTTACATGCACATACTCAATACTAAATCACATAAATAAATCCAAAGTGCTAGGAGTAGGGGGAGAATGACAAGCTAGAATTCTCTATCTTAAAAAAAAATCCTTGGGGCTGGAGAGATGGCTAGCAGTTAGGGCACTTATCTATAAAGCCCTGGGTTTGATTCCCCAGTATCCACGTAAAGCCAAATACAAAAAGTGGTGCACGCATCTGGAGTTTGCAGCAGCTGGAGACCTTGGCAAGCCAGCCCATTCTCTTGTCTGTCACTCTTCTGTCTCTGTCTCTGTCTCTCTCTCTCTCTCTGCTTACAAATAAATAAATACAATATTTAAAATAACATATCCTTTTTAAATGAAGGCAAAATAGAGACAACGGCCATCTAAATATACTGAAGAGGCTTCTTCAACAGAGAAAAAGAATACTAGATATGGCTTAAATAGATGCAAAGAAATAAAGTGCAAGAAACAGGGTAAATAAACAACTCTAAATAAATATCAACTAACTGCTAACAACAATATTTTGCAGGATTGAAAATGTTATAATACACAAAATAAAATAATAGTACGCAATTTGGGAAGGTAGCAAATGAAGTTAAAGTGCCCTAAAGTATTTTATTGACAAAAAGAAATGGGAAGAAAATCTCATTTACTTCAGACTTGAACTTCATAATCTCTAGTGTAAACCTTTACAAGAATAATGAAATTTTGAGTAGCCTAAAAAGAATAACAAGAGGGAAAAATGGATTAATAAATAATTCAAAAGAAGCTAAGGAAAAAGATACAAATAGAAAGCAATCAGATTTAATCTAAATACAATTGTATTTAAATTAAACATAGTAAGTTAAACCTCTATTTTTAAAAAGTAACAGAACTCTGTTTAAAAACAGAATCCCAAAATAATGCCTACAGAATCTCTACCTTACTATGGGGATACAGAAAGTATCAAAACACAAACACGAAGAAAGGTGTGTTAACACAGTTAATCATAACTGTAGGACAAGATAGAGCTCTTTACATGGAGAGAAACACAGGACCACTTTAAACCAATACAAGTTCAATTCAGCTAGAAGATATAGCAATACTACATCTGAGTACACCTAATAATACAAGCAGTCAAATTTTTCTTTAAACTCAGGTATTCTTAAAAAACAAACAAACAGGTATTCTGTGCAAAAACTGTAAGTGCCTATTTGCTACTACTTTAAGTAGGAATATTATAGTTACTCATTAATTCATAATCCCCAGTCTTTTAATCTTTTCTTTTTTTAAAATTTAACTGAAATACAGAAAATGCCCATTTATAGTAGTAAACTTTCATGGTTAGGATGTAAAATGCTTACTGTATGACTTCATAGGCAATAACTGTCTCTCTGGCTTTTTCCCCCTTCATAATTGAACACTTTTCAACATTTTTTGTACATTCTATAACTCTAAGCGAAAATAAGAGCTAAATATAAAAGGCAATTAGAAACATGTTCAAGACAAACACACATAGCAGACAATGGCTAACGACTTATTGCCAGCAACACCAGAGAGACATTCCTTTTCTTGACACTCAGTAGAGGTACTTTAAAAAGTCCACATCAGGGGAGGGGTTAGTTTATAAGTATTTCCCTTTTTTTGTACTGTATATTTATTTGTCACATAAAGATTAGTACAAATGACCAAAAAAATCTCCTCACAAATTATTTATGAAACCAAATTATTACATATAACTTTAACCACTACCTTTCTTCTCAATCACGTATTTCAATAGCCTAATTGCAACGATCCACTGATCCTACTAGGCCCTTTACTTTATTAAGTCTACCACCTTTTCATTTTCCTGACCTACTTTCTAAGCATACATGGCTCCTTACTTACTTGGTTTTAACTTTCATAAACCTCACTTGCCTTGACCTCTGTCTCCATTGCCTTCAACTCTTCCATTTAGTGGAAAATCTACTCGAGTGATGTCCTCATGTAACTAAATATGGACAGGGAATGAAAAAAAAAAATTCTACTCAAGGTAATGAATCTGGCTTTAGTTCACAAATGTACGAAGCCAAACCTCAGGTACTTTCTTCATATAGTCTTCCATTTCCCAATATTCTGGTTGATTATTCTGTAACATATTCTCTCTGCTCCCATTTATAACTATTATTTCTCACCTTCACTTTCAGCTGATGACTTCACTACCTGGTTCTAAGGCAAAATAAAAGCAATAAGAGAAGCACCTCAAATTCCTACCATCACAGCTTTTAACCCATTAACAACTTTCTCACAGAGCCCTTTGCTTTCTGTTTATATCCTCGCTTCAGCAAGTGTTCCATCCTTTCCTCCAATATTAACATTTTCTTTTATACTGGATCATCCCCCCCCAAAAAGAGCTAATATTCATATGTGTATAAAAAGAAAAGCAGAAAAAATGTCTTAAAAGAAACTTTAAATGCACTGAGTAACTTTTCCAAAGTTTCACAAATTTTTAGTTTACAAAGGGGTTAATTCTTTGCAAATTGACCTACAAATTCCATAAAACCCAAACCAAAATGTCAGCAGGCTCTCTTTTGCTATATGTGGAACTGGTAAGGTGATTTTAAAATTGACTTAGAAATTTAAAAACTGTACAAGAGTAAAAGGAAACCTTGAATGATAAAACTAAGAATTTTGTACACCATAAGTATACAATGTTTCAATGGAAAACCAAAACAAAAAAAATAAAATAAAAAGTTAGTTCTTAAAAAAAATTAAGATTCCCAAACCATCAAGCTACAATGACTAAATAAAAAGAAAAGGAAAGGGCTGAAGAGATAGTTTAGCTGTTAAGGTGCTTGCCTGCAAAACCTAAGGATCCAGGTTCAATTCCCCAGTACCCACATAAGCCAGATGCACATGATGGCACATGAGTCTGGAGTTTTTGTTTGCAGTGGCTGAAGGCTCTGGAGCACCCATTCTCTCTCTATCCGCCTGTTTCTCTCACTGTCTCTCAAATAAATAAAAATAAAGATTTTTAAAAAAGAAAAGAAGACTGAAATTATTAACTCAGAATTTTAAGTATAGGCATCCCTCTTTAATTCTACCAAATAGGCTTATAACTATAGTATATATACTATACTATAAATACTATAAACCCCAGTGCCTTAAACTGTGGATTGCAACCCTTTATAGGGTTGAGAATAATTTAGCAGTAACAGTGATTACAGATATGTAAAGTGTCTTAAGATCAATTTGTCACTGTTTAACAGGTCTTTGACAAGCAAATGGATACTTTAATGGCACAGATTTTAAGCAGAAGGTAAACTTTAATGACTAAACTCGGACCTTATTAACATCAATAAAATTAAGATAATCAGAATTTCCATTTTCATGACTCTAATTAAACAAACACATATTTAGTTTTTTTAAAGCTACTGAAATGAACTCTAGAATAAAAATAATTATGTACAATCAATTTATAAGTGAAACCTTTCAGCAAATAACTAGTTATCAAGAAGAAATCTTTAATGATTCATTATTTCCTTAAAAGTGAGTTTAAACTCAGGCACATTAAACTTGATGTGGTCATGGCCAAGGAAGATATTACATGGAAAACTCTGTAATCTAAAATTCATTCTTGAGGGCCAGAATTATGCATTTGGGAGTCTCAGGCACACAGACAATGTGAGAATGTGAGACAAAATGTAGAAAGAAAACAGAAGAAAGTACACCCCAAAGGACAAAAATATTTATTTCTGTTGTGAATAATCCTGTAAACCATTTGGTCAATATTCAAAAATTTCACTAAGAAACTGACTCTCAGCTTGCTTTCAAAAATCCATTCTTGGGCTACACAGATGACTCAGTAATTAAGTGCACTGCCTGTGCAAGTATAAAGGGTCGAGACTGCCTGAGTTCAAATCTCCAGAACCTATGTGCACATCTGGGACTCACACAACTGAAACTCCAATCCTTTGAGGAGTGAGGACCGGAGAATCACTGTGACATGTGAACGACAAGTTCAAGAATTGTAAGAGACCCCATCCAAAGGAAAAACAGGTGGGTGAGTAATGGAGAAGGACACCTGATGTTTTCCCCTGGCTGCTGCAGGTGAACAAACAGGGCACCATAGCAGCACATACGTGTACATACAACACATACACAGAAACAGACACACAAATTCCATTTCCTTTGAAGATTTATTATAAGTAAATAATAGAACCATGACAAAAGATATTGTGAACACATGGGGAAGGGAGAAAGACAAAGACACAGGGATGGTCTGTCCATAAAATAAAATAAAATAATATACCTAATTAAAAGGCTGACTAGAGGCCCAAAAAGATGGCACAGAGTGGTAAGAGTGCTTGCTGGACAAGTATGAAGACCCAAGTTCAATCTCCAGCACCCACATAAAAAAGCCAGGCATAGCCAAACATGCCTGTAACCCCAGCACTGAGGAGGATGAAGGCAGGAGGATTGTTGGGCTCAATGGTCAGCCAATCTAACTGGAAATACAAAAAACAAACAAACAACAACAACAAAGCAGAATGTTCTAGGTTCAGTGAGAAATTCTATCTCAGACAAATAAGACAGAAGATCCATAAAGGTTCCTTGAAGTCTTCCTCTAGTCTCTGTACATGTGCTCATGGGGCACTCATGTATGCGTATACTATGTACACACATACACACATATGCAGAAAAATGAAATTTGTTCATTTAGAATATAACTAATGTTATATTTTTTTCAGTTAGAATATAATTCTAGTTTTACTTTTTAAAAATTCTGTAGAGGGGCTGGAATTATTCAGTGGTTAAGGCACTTGCCTGTAAATCCTAGTAACCAATCAATTCCCCAGTACCCATGTAAAGCCAAATGCACAAAGTGGTACATGCATCTGGAGTTTACATGCAGTGACTAGAGGACCTAGCACACCCATTCATATTCTCTCTCCCTCCCGCCCTTCCTTCCTGCAAATAAAAAATATTTTAAAATTCTTTAGAGGGCTAGAGAGATGGCTCAGTGATTAAGGTGCTTGCCTGCAAAGCCTAATGGCCTGGGTTCAAGTCCCCAGTACCCATGTAAGCCAGATGCACAAGGGTCCTGGCATGCCCATTCTCTCTCTCTCCCCCAAATAAATAATCATATGTAGAGCTTTGTGTTGCTGGCAGAAAACATCTAACCAAAAGCAGCTTATGGGAAGAAAGAGTTTATTTTGGCTTACAGACTTGAGGGGAAGCTCCATGATGGAGGGGAAAACATGGCATGAGCAGAGGCTGGACGTCACTTCCTGGCCAATATCAGGTGGACAACAGTAGCAGGAGAGTATATGAAATACTGACCAGGAGAAGCTGGTCATATTACCCACCCCAACAATACTACCCCTCCAGGTTGTTCCTATTCCCAAATTGCATCAGCTGGGGATCAAGCATTCTGAACACGTAAGTTTATGGGAGACACCTGAATCAAGCCACCACGCTGTGTTATACTAGTGTATATACTAGTGACAAATATATAAATGGTTTCATGAATGTTAGCATTTCATCTTTAATGCACAATTTTAACATTTATAAGACACTTATAAAATATATAATTTGAAAACTATAACATCTGCTAAACAGATTAGTTAAGTTTTACAACTAAAATGGTATCATAAAAAGTGGACAGTATTTATTATTTCATAGATTTCTTTTTTTTTTTATTTTTTGGTTTATTTATTTATTTGAGAGAGACAGAGAGAAGGAGGGGGAGAGAGAGAGAGAGAGAGAGAGAGAATGGGCGCGCCAGAGTTTCCAGCCTCTGTAAACGAACTCCAGATGCGTGCGCCCCCTTGTGCATCTGGCTAACGTGGGTCCTGGGGAATTGAGCCTCGAACCGGGGACCTTAGGCTTCACAGGCAAGTGCTTAACCGCTAAGCCATCTCCCCAGCCCATTTCATAGATTTCTAACTACAGAAAAAAATAGCCATTGTCCTTTTTTGAGTGTTCTTTTCATTAGGTATATATGAATAATTTTAAAATAAGCATTGTTACTTAGAAGACAACTCGTATTTCCTTGGCATCAACTATAAAAATAAAAGAAACAATATAATCTAGCACCCTTAGAAACAATCCCAAACAAAAAAACCCATTATCAATCATTAGGGTTTTTTTTTTCCCCTCGCCCCATGGACATAAACATAGTCTAGGTTAACCACATATAGGGATTAGGGTATAAGTGAAGGGACACTAAAAAGAATTTAGAATAAAACAGCAGTACACAGAAATAAGAAAAAAATGTACAATGATGAAGAGAAAGCCACTTTTGGAACCACACCAAAATTACCTCTACTATACTTGCAGATCATAACACCCTGAAACATGCATACAAATAACTTAAGAGTTGATAATAATGTTTCCAAAAGGATAAGGATGTGATAGATCATCCAAACATGTTGCCTATTGGTTTTTAATTTCTTTAAATAATTTTCTTTTACGAATCTATCACTTCATCCCATAATTTTTTAATTTTCACCAGAAAAAAATGAATGTTGTATACCTAAAGTGTTGATAAGATCAAAAACTTTTAAGTCAAAATACTAGATGATAAATAAAGTTAGAGACAACAAAAACTCCTTGTTAATAAATATAGACAACAACTAATACACATATTAACATTAAAATGAGATCCTCTCATGCAATTCTAAAGGAAATTGACTTTGATATTCTATAGGTACTTGGTTTGTCAGTGTTTATAAGAGGATAAAATGATGTAAGTGAAATCAAGCAGTCAAGTAAAAACTGCTGAACATCAGCTTTGGGTGACAGAAGCTGATACTCAAAGAGGAGCAATCAATTCCGGTAACAATCAATCCCTGCAATATACTCAGATCACAACAATATACCAAAAAAAGACTGTAAAAAGAATAAGAAATCCAACAGTAACCTTGCTGATTTAGCTACTTATTGATTCCTAAAATCAAAAGCATCTGGCAAGACTACTTCAAAATTCTCTCACATGTAGCCAACCAATCAAAACCCAGTACTTCAGAAAGGTTCTGCTAGCAAATTCAAAAAGGCTTCTTAGTATAAAGTCACAGCTCTCAGTGGTGTACCCATCAAACAAAAGGAAACCAATTAGTAGCATTAATTTACAAGCATCCAGCATTCAAAAGATATCTTACATCATGTATAGACAAGATCAAAGTGAAGACAGGTTATGGGTGATTTTTGTAAACTATGTCTTTCAGATTAAGTATCTGCAAAAAATTTACTAAAAATTATTTCATATCTTGAAGAAAGCAGCTAGATTGTTAATACTAAACTTAATTGCCTCTCACTAGTATTTAGTAGGCAGGAGCAATCACTACTGAGATAACCATCTTGAGCTTCCAATAGTATTTGAGATGCATTAATATTACAGAGATTACACAGTAGGTAAAGTGTCTTCCATCACAAGCATGAGGACATGAGTTTGATCTCCTGAACACATGTAAAATACCAGACAAGGAAGTGTACTAAGGTAATCTGAGCACTGAGAAGGCAGTCCCTAGGGCTTGCTGGGTAGCCATTCTATCCTAACTGGTAAGCTCTAGGTCAGTGAGAGTCCCTGTCTCAAAGGAGGTAGATAGCACTCCTGAGGATAACACTCAAGGTCTGGCCTCTAGTACACAGGTATACACTTGCACATGTACATTCACACATGAACATACAAACAGATATATGCACACATGTATTAAAAAATAAAAGAAAGATGCATTATATTGTATGATCTCAACTCAATTTTAATTGGACTTTTCAAAAAACTAGAGAAGAAATATTGCAAGACTTTAGAATTGAGCAAAATCAAGATACAACCTTACAAAAATGCTATTAACTGTTGATTATTAAAAAAATTAAAAAATTGTCAAAAGGCTGGAGAGATGGCTTAGCGGTTAAGGCATCTGTCTGCAAAGCCAAAGGACCCCGGTTCGATTTCTCAGGATCCACATAAGCCAGATAGATGCACAATAGGGTGCATATGTCTGGAGTTTGTTTGCAGTGGCTGCAGGCCCTGGCATACCCATTCTCTCCTGCCCCCCAAATAAATAAAAAAAATTTTTAAAAACTTTAAAACTTTAAAAATAAACAAATAAATAACAAGATATGAAAATTTTTAGTGTTGTTTAAATTCTCCAGAGACATTATGGGCTTGAATGCATTAGAAAATATTTCCCAATATAAAGAAGTCTTTAAATATATATAAAGGCTACATATTATTTTAAAGTACTTCAATTTTCTTAGCTGTTTACCCTTTAAGTTCAACCTGTAATTTTAAATATTAAAATCTAAAATTTTATTTTTAAGAACTAGGCTACAGTTTGGCATAAGGGAATAATTAAACCTAATCATCTTCCCTAAGGAAAAATTAAGCCAACACAGTTCTTATTTTTAAGTAGTGTAAGAGAAAAAATATTACCCTTGGATTTTAAGTTTTATTTAATTTTTATTTATTTATTAGACACAGAAAGAGGGAGAGAGAGAATGAGCACACCAGGGCCTCCAGCCAGTGCAAATAAACTCCAGACACATGGACCATCTTGTTCATTTGGCTTACGTAGGACCTGGAGAATCGAACCTGGGTACTTTGGCTACATAGGCATGCACCTTGACTGCTAAGCCACCTCTCTAGCCCTCGACAGATAACTTTAAATCCTAGCTCTGCAACTAATTAGGTATTAGTGATCTCAACCAAGTCATTTAATCATCCAGCCCATTTCTTCATTGTTACAATAAAGCAGATACTGTATACTTCTCTGGCCATGTGAAAATACATTAAAATACATAAAAATCTGATAAAAGCTGGGCATGGTGGTACATGACTTTAATCCCAGCATTTTGGTGCTGCGGTAGCAATATCACTGTGAGTTAGAGGGCAGCCTGAGTCTACACAGTGAATTCCAGGTCAGCCTTGATTAGAACAAGACCCTACAACAAGACCCTACCTTGAAAAAAAAATTCTATAAAAGTTTTCTGTTTTGGGTAGTTGGTTCAAATATCATAGACATGAGCCACATAGCAGTGGTTAACAGCACAGGTTCTGCAGGAAACTCAAGCTAAACTTAAACCTGAGCTCTACCATTTCAATACATGTGTACTCTAGAGGAAATCATTCAACTTCTCTAAGCTTCCACTGACAAATGTTTAAAATACTGGAATAGTAATAGTAATGATAATGCTCACAGACTTATAAAGATTTAAGAGATTTCATATAAATTCATCCCAACATATTCAGCCTATATCCTTGTACCCTATACAAGTAAGCAATGACATGCTGTTATTAGTATTTAATGTAATAACTATGACTATGAAAACATTCTTATGAGTTTTTGTGGCAGGAAAAAATGCCAAATGGAATTCTGATATGGACTATGCTGAATGTGTTGATCACTTTGATGGAATTTTAACATTAAGCATCTATCTAGGTCTTTTTTTATTCTTTCAATGATGCTTTTCAATAATGTTTTGTAGATTTTAGTGCATAGGCATTCTACTTTTATTTTTCTTTAGTTTTTGAGCTAAGCTGCTCTGCTTATGGAGCCCAGGTTGACCTGGAACTTATCCTCTTGTTAACCTCACTGCTGGGGTTGATTATAGGCATAGGCTACCACTCTCAGCTGGAGTTCCATTTCTAAAGTACTCTGTTAGCAGTCAGAAAAATTTTCTGCACTTAAGTACAATTAGACATGGTCCTCTACATAGAAAAGCTTCTCAATTTAAAAAGGGTTAAATTCTGAGAAATGAAATACAAGTTATCATAGCCTACTTTAAACATGTTCAAAACACTGACATTAGGCTACAAGTGGGTAAAATAATTACCTAAATGGGCTGGGGATATAGTTCAGTGATCAGTGTGTGGTAGTTTGAATGGATGTCCCCCAATAGATTCAGTTTTATTAAAGTAAGGTTTAAAAAAATGATCTAAACAAGTAAGAAATCCTAATGTCTTCTACTATGTCAAAATCTTGAGTAAGGTCAGAATCAATCAATATTAAATAATTTTAATCTCAATTTCTATATAACACAATGCAATTTACACTTTACAACAACAACAACAAATAATGTCATAGTCCTCTTATACAATGTACAAACAAAAAAGTTATGATAGGTCTGGGGAGATAGCACAGTGGATAAAGTACTTCCAGCACAAGTGTGAGGACTTGAGTTCATATCCACAGCACCAATGTAAATGCTGGGCAGGTATGGCAGCCCACCTGTAACCCCTGCTTTTGAGAAACAGATGGGATGCCTAGAGCAAAGTGCCTAGCTTGACTAACTCAGTCAAGCAAGCTCTGGGTTCAACTGAAACCATGCCTGAGTAAATAAAGTGGAAAGCAATAGATAAAGGCACCCTGCATCAACCTCTGGCTTACACATGCATGCACACAGTCATGCACACTTGTACACACATGTTGTTCACACGCATACAAACATGCATGCACATCACATCTACATGTGAAAAAAAGGTGTACATTCTAACAAACTTATCCTATAGTAATATATAATACAATCAGTGGTTCTTTCTTTTAAAGACTCATCATCCAAATTCATATAATAATAAGGATCTTTCCACTACTGCTTACCATTAAATCCAGACAGAAATTCAAGTTCTAAATTAAAGCTATCATCAGCTATTACTGTTTTATGGAAAATAACTAACACATTTCATTTTATTCTGAATTGCTTTTTAAATGTTTGATTACACATTTGAAATATACACAGGTTTGCTATATGTATAAAGTGATAGCTACAGTCAGCATTTAAAGAAATGTCTCAAATTGCTAATAAGGTTAAGCACCTGTTCCTATGTTTAATTATTTACTTACCTTTTAGGAAATGCTTTTCAAGTCCCTTCATTCTCCCACTGTATTGTCTATCACAATGATTTTTAGAAGTATAACAAAACTTCTAATGCATGTCTTTTGTTACACATCTTTTGAATGGAAAGCATCACTACTATGGCTTAACTCTCTATCATTAATAATGTAGAAAAAGATCTCTTTACTAGTTAACTTTATTAATTTTTTAAATATTTTATTTATTGGAAAGGACAGAATGACAGAGGGAGGAGAGAGAGAGAGAGAGAGAGAGTGAGAGAGAGAGAGAAAGGGAGAAAATATGAATGGGCACACCAGGGCCTCTACCCCTGCAAACAAACTCCAGATGCATGTGCCACTTTGTGCAATTGGCTTTTCCTGGGTGCACAAGGGAAATCAAGCCTGGGCCATCACGCTTTGCAAGCAAGCAAATTTAACCACTGAGCCATCTCTCCAGCCCTTAATTTTTTTTACATTAACAATTTTTACTTTAAGAAACCTATGACTACACCTGGGCATGGTCATACAGCCTGTAATCCCCACTACTTGAGAGGTTGAGGCAGCAAGATCACAAGTTCAAGGAATTTAGTAAGTTTGAGGGTAGCCTGGGCATGTTACTAAGACCCTGTCTCAAAATAAGAAATCTAAAAGTGGCCAGGCTACACAGCTCAATGATAAACCATTTCCCTAGCATGTATATGGCCCTAGGTTCAAACACAATTACCTCCAAAAAAGAAGAGAAATGAAGCCTTTTATTATCCAAACATTATCTACATGGTCTTCAGTTTTATGGTTTTGTTGTCCAATATAGTTTTACAATCCTTGATTTGGCATAGAAAATAAGTCAATTTCTTTTCATCGCATATCATCAATTTTCTCAGTATCAGTTAATGAATAATTCTTTCCCCATAAAAATATAATTTTGATAATTAAGGAAGCTTCTACACATACATAGATATTTTCCTAGGTTTATTTTTCATTTTTCTTAATCATATTGTAATATTTCGTGAATTTAATTATTGTGAATGCTTGAAAACATCTGATTCAGGGCTGGAGAGATGATTTAGCAGTTAAAGGTACTTGCCTGCAAAGCTTGATAGCCTGGATTCAATTCCTCAGTTCCCATGTAAAGCCAGATACACAAAATAGCACATGTGTCCAGAGTTTGTTTGCAGCAAGAAAAAATCCTGGCATGCCCATAATTATTCATTCATTCATTCTCTCTCTTTCTCTTGCAAATAACTTTTTAAAGTCCTTTACAAAAACCTGATTCAACTGACATAAGAGTTCTTTACCTAATCATGTCAAATCAAAAAATCCAGCATCCAAACAAAATTACATGAAATGCAAAGTAGCAAGAAGAGGTTGCTGCATGGATAAAGCACTTGCCACATAAGCATAAGTACCTGAGTTTGGATCACTAGCACTCACGTAAATGCTGGGTGAGTGTGGCAGCGCACCTGCAATCCCAGTACTTGGGATGTGAAAATAGGGGATCCTCTTAGGAAAAGCTGGTCAGCTAGACTCACCAAATGGGTGATCTCCAGGTTCAATAACAGACCTTGCTTCAGTCAGTAAAATGGAGAACAATCAAGAAGACACATAAAATCAGCCTCTGGCCTCCACATTATGTGCAGGACCCATACACACATATATACTCACACTCATGTAAATAAATGTGTGTGTGAAAAAAGGAAAAATGGGAGGGAGGGAAATGTGGCCCACAATAAGGAGAAAAGTCAATTAATATAAAGACTCAGAAATTATATTTAATAGGATTAACAAGTGTCCATTAAATATTATTCCCTAAAGGGTAAAGAAAAAGAGGATGAAAAAAGTTCCAAAGATGAAAGACAATAATTAAAAATAAAACTAGCTAAAGAGATGGCTCAGGGGTTAAGGCACTTGCCTGCAAAGCCTAACAACCCGGGTTTGATTCCCTAGTACCCACATAAAGCCAGATGCACAAAGAGGTGCACGCATCTGGAGTTTGTTTACAGAGGCTAGAGGCCCTGGCACACTGTCTCATCTGTCTTTCTAACTCCCAATGCTTGCGAATAAGTAAAATAATAATAATAATAATAATAATAATAATAATAATAATAATAGCACTATCCAAACTGGGATTTAGGGCTGGAGAGATGGCTTAATGGGATTTAATAACAGATTATACATAATAAAGATAGTGATCTTAAAATCATGAATTCCTCATCCAAATAAAACACAAAAAGCCAAAAATAAGACAAGAGAAGCAAAGCAGTAGTATCAATACCAAAGAATTGTGTGTGTGTGTATTTATAATATTGGAAATTAAAAGATAAAGAATAGAGTGGGATGATTAAGAAATACTGATCAATGGGGACTGGGGAGATTGCTTAGTGGTTAAGGCACTTGCCAGCAAAGCCAAAGGGCCCAGGTTTGATTACCCAGTACCCACGTAAGACCAGATGTACAAGGTGGCTTTTGAGCCTGGAGTTTGTTTGCAGTGGCCTGAGCCCTGGTGCACCCATTCTTTCCATCTGTTTCTCTCTCTTTCTCTAATAAACAAATGAAATATTTTTTAAAAAGAAATACTGGTCAAAATATTTGTAAATTTAAAAAAAAATTTAAGCAAGATTACCCCAAAGGAAACAATATCAGACACATCCTAATCAAATTACTAAAACTCAGTCTCAGCTTATCTTCTTGAGGAAAGGTACTTATTCTATAGCCCAGGCCCATCTGGAAGTAATTACGTACTACTACAAACTGGCCTTGAACTCATAACAATCTTCCTACCTCAACCTCCTGAACACTGGCATTACAGTTTGTCAGCACATCATGCTTAAAAAGTCTTAAGAGCAGAAAAAAGAGAGAAAAAAACAGAAAACTTCTGTACAAAAATAATAGACTTTCTGTTATGAGCTTTATAGATTATCTTAGAAACTATCTTACAACATGTTACAGATATAAGGGCATTTTATAATAAAGGCATCAAAACATTAAATATGCATATGTATCTAATAACAGCGCTTCAAAACATATGAAGTAAAAAGTGGAAGAGAAACATATTTACAGTTAAAGTTGATAATAATTCTCAACAATTGATGAAGCCAGAATATCAGAATGTATGCATAGGTATAAAAGAACACTCAAGTGATCTGACCTAATTAATACTTTTTTAGAAATCTCCACACTACATATCCTTCTTAGTATGAACACAAACCATATTCTGTGTCTTCTAATAAATCTCAACAAGTTGAAAAGGATACAATGCATATTTTTAGACCAAAACAGAATTAAATTAGAATCTTGCAAGATATATCTAGACAAAGTAATTTGGCCAAAGGAACACAAAAACCTCACAATGGAAATTTTGAATCTTTGAATTCCTTGTAAATAATCATGTAACGCAAAGAAAAGTATGCAAAGAAAAATTCAAGACTAAATGTGTCCTCATGCACAAAGAGTTTCTCTTTCTCAATTCCTGTGCTTTGTGGACTGAAGAAATGGCTCAGTCATAGAGTACTTACCCAGCACAAGGCTTTGTACAACACCCCCCCCTCAAAAAAATATAAATAAATAAATAAATAAAACATTTTCTTAATAAACACTTATTTTCCTTTAAAAAATAGAATTATTCACAAACATTTGCAGAAAAACAAATCTTTTCAAATCACTATATAAGACCTGCATTATCATGATCTGAAAATAAGGAACAATACCCCTCCAGAAAACTCTCCACAAATCAGAGTCTTCTATAAGTATAAAGGAAAACATTAACAAAATTTTAGCAGATAAATCCAGCACTATACAAAAATAATCAAGCAGGGACTAGAAATGCATCCCAGAAATGCAATAGCTGGCAACATATTCTAAAGTCAATGTACCCAAACACATAAATAACAGATTTTTTAAAAATGATCATTTCAGTAAATGTCTCAGTGGCTAAAGGTGCTTACTTGCAAAGCCTGCCAACCTGGGTTCAATTCCGCAGTACCCAAATAAAGCCAGACGCACAAAGTGGTGAGTGAGCACTTCTAGAGTTTGTTTGCATTAGTGGGAAACCCTGACATGTCCACGCTAGCTTGCTTACTCATACTCATGCTCTCTCTCTTTTTCAAATAAATAAAAATTAAAAAGAAAACATTTCACAAAATGTCAACATCTATTTACAAGAAAATAAACGATCAGCAATAACTATTAAAAGATTGAAAGTTGTCCGCCTATGATCAGGAATAAGGAAAGGATGTTACCTGTTGCTACTTCTATTTAACATTGAATTGGACTACTAACCGGTGCAAGAAAGTTAAAAAAAAAAAAGAAAGACATTGAGATAATCAATCTCAACTTGATTAGATCTATAACCTATGAGAAAAATCTGGGATTATTTGTAAGGGATTTTGTAAATGTGGTTAGTTGATGTAGGAAGACTCACTCTAACTCCATCTCATGGGGCTGGGATCCCAGACAGAATGAAAAGGAGAAAGCTAATTGAGTGTAACATTCATCTTCTCTGCTTCCTGCAGATACAATGTGGCCAGCTACTTTATATGTTCCTGTTACCACACCTTCCCTGCCATGATGGACTGTACCCACAAATTGTGAGGCAAAATAAACCCTTCCTTAAGTTGTTTTGTTGGGTGACTTGTTACAGCAACAAGGAAAGTAACTAGTACAGACATGAATTGAAAGGAAGAAAGTAATAACCTTTATGATCAGAGATGATCTACACAGAATATCTGAAGATGCTAAAGAGGTCACTTGTATTAATGAGTTTAGCAGAACCAGAGATTACAGTTTTATGTAGGAATCAACTATATTTCTGTATATTAATAACAAATTATAAACTAATAATTTTAATTCTCATTTATACTGACATAAAATATAAATTAGAAATTAATGAAACAGGTATAAGATCCTCACACTGAAAACCACATGTTACTATTGAGAATGAGTTTAGAGGAAGAAAAATGGAGAAAAATAAAATTTGGAAGATTCAGTATTTTAAAGTCAAATCCCCTCAAATTGATCCAGAACATAATTCTTCCTATTAGGCCTTTTCTTCTGTAGACATTGACAAGGTAAATGGTAAACAACACAAAGAGAAATGAATGGCCTAGAATAGACAAATCAATTTTGAAATCAAAGAAGAACTGACAGCTCCTGATTATAAGATTTACTACAAAGCTTCTTACTAATAATAAAGAAAGTACAGCATTATCATAAGAATACATGGATCAACAGAACAGAAAAAAAAGCCAGGTGAACTGGCTTTTAATAAAAATTCTAAAGTAATTTAACAGTGGAAAAGAGACTCAAAAGAGTCAAGAGACTACTGGAAAAAGCCCAATATCCACATTCAAAAATAAATAAATAAATAAACATTAAACTTTATCTGCCATTATACACAAAAAGTACCTTAAAAAATAAATTAGTAGCCTCAAAACAATACTCCAAAGCAATTCCAAGGCATTTAAGGAATAGAAAAAAATGAAAAATTTCTGCTCAACCCTTGTAACAAACTTCCAATTTTTACTCAAAACTGGAGCAGAATTATAGGGAAATTTTCTATTATGAGGCTCTCTGATCAACATATGAATCTCCTTAAAGAAACCAGGATTTCCTATATAATATATGAATAACTAAGCAAATCATAAGCCATTACAAATGGTTTAATTAAAATAATCTACTCCTGGGCTGGAGAGATGGCTAGCTGTTAAGGCACTTGCCTGCAAAGCTTAACAACCCAGGTTCAATACCCCAGTACCCACGTAAGCCAGCTGCACAATGTGGCCCATGCGTCTGAAGCTCTTTTGCAGAGGCTGGAGCCCTGGCAAGCCCATTCATTTGTTTTCTTCCTTTTCTTTCTTTCTCCCTTTCTTTCTTTCTTTCCTTCTCTATCTCTCTCTCTCTCTCCCTCTCAATGCCTCTAAATAAATTAATTAAATATTTTTTAAAAATTCTACTCCACAACTTTGAAAATAATGGGCCCAAGAAAGCAACAAATTCCAAGCCATTAAAAAATATCAACATTCTGGGCTACAGATGGCTTAGTGGTTAAGATGCTTGCCTGCAAAGCCTAAGGACCCATGTAAACCAGATACACAGGGTGGCATATGCATCTGTAGTTTGTTTAAAAGAGAGAGAGAGAAAATATATGTGTGTGTGTATGTATGTATGTATGTATGTATGTGTATATATATATATATATATCCTAAAAGTTGCTTTTATTATTTGTTCACCCCCAACACCTCTTGAGTCTGAAGGAAAAACAGGAGTAAGGCAGCTTTTTTCAGGCAGTTAGGGATAGAAGTCCAAAGAGAGAACAAGGAGATGCCATTCTGTCCTTCTCATCCAAGAGCGCTGCCAGCTACACTTGCCAACAAGATCTTCCTGCCTCTTTGGATCAGCACCCTGAGTCCATGAACCAATTAGGCCTTGGCCCTGGTCAGCCTCCTTGAGTCCACCAACCAATTAGGTCTCTCCTCACACACTTGAAGGACAAGGCTCACACTAATTGGGTGTCTGATCCTTACTTACATGACCCAGCTCTCTCTTCCCTATAACCTAGCCTGAACAATTCTCTCTCTCACTCTCCCTGTCTCTCTCTCCTTCCCAGCCTGGCTGGGAAGTGGGGTACATGTCTCTTGACCTGGGTATTTTTCTGCTTGATGTCTATGTCATGCTTTTGGTACATTCTCACTTTGATTATATGTATGATTTTTCTTTGATCTCTGAATCCTTCACTATTTCTTAATCCTCTCTGGTCTTTTATTTGAAGGGAATCTTTTGGTTCTTATGCTTTGCCTTCCTTGTGTATGGGTATCTCTTGTCTCCCCCTTTTCCTTTAGAGCCAGGAAGGAAAAGAATTCACCTTTGGCTTGAGTCTTTCAACTAGACTTCACCCTGGATCTTAAATTCTCCTCTGGTTTGCTTGAGTCTGTCAGCTAGCCACCTCCCTGGATCTTAATTCCCCCTACAATAAACTTTCTAATTAATGATTTCTCCCCATATAAACTTAAATCAAAATTTACCCTTCTTGGAGTTCATTTTATCAATTCTTTGTTGAAATAGGACAAAGACCCAAAGGTTGGGGTTTACAGGTCTTAGGGAACCCTTCTGAGCCCCAAAATTTTGTATGAAGTCCTTTTGATTTTTCACTTGATAATCTTTTCTTCCCAGCCTATTTATAATCACAGTAAACAGGGATGTCCTCATTAAAACTATTTTTCCTTTTTCAAATGAAGGGTAGCATGTCAATTAACCCATTCTATATTCATATGGAAGTACAGAAGTTGGAAAAAGTTATATTAGCAGGGACAGATAAAATAAAAGAGAAACTGACCTTGTACATTCAGTGCTTTGCATTCCATTGGGATTTGACAAATTTCCTCAATAGATCCACACTAATCCCGAAGATAACTCTAAAACTAATGCCATCTAACATCACAAAAATAGTTTGATTTTCAGAAAACATTTCCATTATGTTTACTTACTTCATAACATAGAAAAAGGAAAAATGTCTTACTAGAAATGAAGTATCAGCAAAATGTACCCTTACATACGATCCTAGCAGAAAATCTTTGTTCCTTTTTCACAAGATGCAATTCCTTAAAAAAAAGAAAAGAATTTAAAAAAAATGAGATGGGTTATGTTCTTGATTCTAACTGAATTAAACAAATATTTTATTACGATAAAATTCTAACACTCAACACCATCCCTGGCAGATAGTTCCAGGAACAATTGCTTTGAGTGATAGAAAGTTGAACTGGTAAAAAGTAACTATTTAACTTAGACAATAAAAGGTTAAGACAATAAAATATCCCTAGTGTCACTGACCCATTTTTTCAGGGAGTGTTGTTCAAATGCTTAGTAATTTGCACTGCACAATTCAAAAACTGGATTCCTTGGCCCTAGTTTTTTCATTCTCTATTATCATACAACATGCTTAATTTACCTGCACTATGACTATTGAACTTACCAGTCATAAGTAACTTAGATTAAAGGAGTTTGAAATGGTGCAATGTCTTACTCAGAAAAGGAAACACACTACGGTCAGTGATTTGTATCATCATAAAATATATCTATATTCCAACATGTGTATTAAATGCACTTTTTTTTTTTTTTTTTGGTTTTACGAGGTAGGGTCTCACTTTAGTTCAGGCTGACCTGGAATTCACTATGTAGTCTCAGGGTGGACTCGAACTCACAGTGATCCTCCTACCTCTGCCTCCTGAGTGCTGGGATTAAAGGCGTGCGCCACCACGCCCGGCTTAAATGCACTTTTCACTAGCTATCTTTTAAACCAAATGAAAGTAGTGCATGCTTCTGGAGTTTGTCTGCAGCAGCTGAAGGTCTGGGCACACCCATTCTCTCTCCTTCTCCCCCCATCCCCGCCCAGATTAATAAAATATTTTAAAGTGAATGACAAAAAATGAAATGACAAAAGTAAATAGGAAATAATTCAGCTCAATAAAGTAACACTACCCAATGTATCAAGGGCATAAAGAACCACCCTTCTCCATTCTTGCCTGGATATATTATCAGAGCATTTGGGTAGAAGGGAGATGGTTAAAACATCTCTTCTCATTTTAATTGACAAAATTAATATTATAAAGCTAATAATGTAGAATTACATGCATAAGTAATTCACGCAATCCCCAAGTAAATATACTTATCCAACAAAAGTGGATTGTTTTTCCACCGAAATACTGTTAAGAAGCCAATTCTAGGGCTGGAGAGGTTAAGGAGCTTGCTTGCAAAACTTAAGTACTCAAGTTCAATTCCCCAGTACCCACGTAAAGCTAGATGGGCAAAATGGTACATGCATCTGGGGTTCATTTGCAGTGGCTAGAGGCCTTGGCATGCCCATCCTCTGTCTCTCTCTGCTTGCAAATAAATAACTAAAAATATTTTTTTTTTAAAGCTAATTCAGCAGTTTTAATTGCTGTGACACAGTGATTTTGTTTCTATTTGGAAAGAAACACATCTTCTACATGGGTGAAACACACAGACTGCCAAACAATGTTTTTATGTTAGCAGATTGAATATTACAAGCTACAACAGTAAAAGACACACAAGCCTCTTTTTTGGCAAGGGTAAAAAGGAGCTTGCTTTGAGCTGGAGAGATGGCTTAATAGTTAAGGCACTTGCCTGCAAAGCCAAAGAGCCCAGGTTTGATTCCCCAGGACCCACATAATCCAGATGCACAAAGTGGTGCACACATCTAGAGTTTGTTTGCAGTGGCTGAAGGCCCTGGCACACCCATTCCCATCGTCTCTATCTACCTCTTTTGCTCTCTTTCTCCCTCTCTCTAAATAAAAATAATATATAAATTTAAGGAGCTTACTTTCAAAAGCTATTTTCAACTTTTAATCTTTACCTATGTGTACTTTGTTGTACTAAAATATAGAAAATAAAAAGCTTCCGCAAATTTAGCTGTATTACCAATTTCTAAAATCTAGTAATTCAAAGTGATAGTATTTCTCATGGGTTTTTCTTCTAAATAAAACTAGTAATCTTAGTATTAGCTTTATGGTTATCTTTGTGTGTTGCAGGGAAGATTAAAGGTTAGCAATTTCTTACATGATAAATAACTAATTAAATGAAAATGTAATATTAATAAACCATCATGGTATAAATACTTCTATAAAAATTGTTCTTCAATTTTATAAATAAGTTCATTATTTATGTTTTATATAGTTTTCAGTTTCTACAGAGAAGCTTTAAAATTAAGTTTTTATAGCTCTTTTATAATCTATAATGAAACATACTTTCAAAACCTAACATTAAAATTAAAATTTAGTGCTGCAGCCAGTTAGAAAGTTCATGTAACTGACCTCTGAAACTCACTGCTTCTGTCTAACCAACAGTAAGAACCCCATTTCTCCAACTGATACCCCTATGTACTGCTACTATCCATTAATCTAGATTGTCCCTAACTTGGACTACAAATCCATTGCCCAAACTATAAAGCTCTGTAACTTAACATATTTATCTTTGCCAGGAAATGTCCTTCCATTTTGTCCCTTATAAGATGAAATGTTCTATAAGGCCATCTCCAAGAAACCTTTACCATTACCATCATTTCTAATGAGCAAAATTAATGTAAAAGTGCAAGTATGAATCTCTTATATTATACGATATATGCTTTTATTAAAACAATAAATTTTGCACATTGCTCATTTTTGTATCTTCAATAGCTAAACCAATACCTGGTACACAATTTAATAATAAATTCATTCAGAATACTTTTCTAAGGGTTAAGGATAAATCCCTACTTTCACTTCTAACCTCAGAGTTTATATCCTAGCAGGGAAGAATGAATAAGGAATAAATATATAACACATATGGCAGGCTAGTGGAAAATTAGTAAGAAAACGTAATAATAAATCAGGGAAAGTACTGTCGGGGGGGAATTAAAATTATAGAAAAGGTATTCAGAGAAGGTCTAATGTAAAAATAACTGCAACTACACGTAATATTTAAAATGCTATGATTAGAAGGGTTCATCAGAAAGGGGCTAGGGAAGGACAAAGCAGGGTGGTGAAAGGTCACTGTGGTCATGGTACATGTATGTGTATGAAGCCTGTCAATAAAAAGTTTTGAAAAATTAAAGTACTATGATAAAACACTATTAACCAATAAAAGGCCCAAAAAGTCATTAAGAAGAGCCGGGCATGAAGTCATTATGATCCCATTTTTATCTTCAAGAGGAAATGAAATAATAAAAAAGCAACTTCTAAAGTAATACAACTAGTAAAATGGTGAAGCCAAGTTTAGAATTTAAGTATTGCTGTTAACTACTATGCCTAAAAATTTGGTCAATACTTTTGTTGAATAAACAAGTAAAAAAAATGGGTTACCTACTATATCAGTAAGTTCGAAAGAAAGAAAAGCAAGCCTGTCTCATAGGACCAATACATTTGAGCAGTTCCAAAAACACACATTGCAATATTTATAGGTAACAAATAAAGGTACCTACATAAACAAAAAATATTTACGCTGGTAATTTCAATATTGGTAAAAATACACATTTAAATTTCTATCTGGAAATTACCAGGCTTAAAAATTATATAAGACAAGGGGCTGGGGAAACCAAGTGTGGGAGATCTATGCCTATAATCCCAGCTGTAGGGGAAGCATGGACAGGAGAATCCCTGGGATATGTGGGCCAGGCAATCTAGCCCAATCAATGAGCTCCAAAACCAGTGAGACCTTGTCTCAAAAAAAGTAAGGTAGAGAGCAACTGAGACCTGAGTTTGACCTATGGCCAGTGCACACACACATGCACGCACACGCGTGCACACACACACATACACACACACACACACACACTTAAAACAGGACAATATCACCGGGCGTGGTGGCGCACACCTTTAACCCCAGCATTCGGGAGGCAAAGGTAGGAGGATCACCATGAGTTTGAGGCCACCCTGAGACTATATAATGAATTCCAGGTCAGCCTGGGCTACAGTGAGAACCTACCTCAAAAAAATAAAACAAACAAAACAAAACCAGGACAATATCACAGTAATCACATGAGTAGATATGATACTGTGATATATTAAGAAATAAATGTGTGCCCTGAAGGACCCATTCTCTCTTACTCCCTCTGTTTCTAATAAATAAAATTTTTGTAAATGTAAATAAATACATAAATCTGTTCCATGCTCCTGGCTCTCAGCCTGTAAAATTTCACTTCTTGGAATAATGGTGCCTTTTGTATGCTAATGAGATGACTGGTGATAAGCAGGCTCCAAGATAACTTCAGGATGTCCCAAGAAAGATAAATCAAGTAATGATTAGAAGAATCATGACAAATATACTCTAATTTGATTTCCTCCTATCTTCCAATCTTTGACATGGAGAGAAAGGCTAGAAGTTGCTTTGGTCTCCAATGGCCAAAGATGTCATCAACCTTGAAGTAAGGAATGAAGCTTCTCTAAAGACACAAAAGACAGGCTGCTGGATAGGTACCTGGAGGATAGCACAACCAGAGAAACATCTGCATCCCTACCTACAGACCTTCATTTATATATCTGTTACCTGTGACTGAATTCTAAATTCTTTGAAGTACCCTTTACAACATCCTTTACAGGCTGAAACTCCTACTTCAAAGATTCAAAATCAGAAACACCTTAGGCACCAACATGACCCCAAAAGTAAAAAATTTCACACCTGGTCCTCATGTGACAAGTTGAAGTTAAAACAAAGGAACACTCAAGATACTGTGTAAGATTACCTTCAAGCTAAGTATATAAGGTATATATGAAATATAAATTAATTCTGTGTTTAGAATAGGGTCTTATTTCCAAGATAACTCCTTGATTATTGTTCAAATAGTCTAAAATTTGGAAAAATAAAAAAATCTGAAAATACTTGTGGTTTCAAGCTTTTCAAATAAAGAATACTCAACCTACACCATGTGTGAATATAAGGAAAGTATTTCCTTGAGTTCTATAACCTGTGGAGGGTATTTTGGTAACCTCTGATTTCTAGCAATTGTCCAGGAGTATGACCACAACCTGGAACTTGGAGTTAGCATCTTAAATGTGGCAGTCTTCTGGGACTGAGCCTGTAGCCTGTGGAATGTAAAGTATCAGAACAGAATTTAGAAAGGACATCCAGCTATTTTCCAATGCAGAAACTGCATAGGGTTTTGGTGACCACGGGTATTGTGTGGTGGCAAGTGGTGACAGGTATGTGTAAGAGACGGAAAAACATAATTTATATTGTTTTGTATCTCAACCAGTAAGTCACTTAAAATTCATTTTTAATAGAAGGTACTCTGGAGGCTGGAAAGATGGCTTAGCAATTAAAGGTGCTTGTTTGCAAGCCTGCCAACTTGAATCCAACCTGCCTCAGCACCCATGTAAAGTGTGATGCAAACTGGTGCATGTGTCTGTAATCCCAAGGCACCTAAAGTAATGGCAGGCAGAGTCAGGAGAATCCAGCAGTAGGTAAAACAATGAGAGATGCTATCTCAAAAGATGATAGAAGGATAAATACTTTGAAGTTGGCCTCTGACCTCCACACATCCAGGGATTGGAGGGCAAAAGTGCATATATGTACACACACACACACACAGAGAGAGAGAGAGAGAGAGAGAGAGAGATTGTTTTTTTGAAGGTACGCTGAAAGAAATTAAGCTGGGGCTGTTGGCATGAGCCTATAATCCCATTTACTCATAGACTGAACCAGGAGGATCATGAGTCCAACACTTGCCTGCCTGGACTATGCAGTGAATTTCAAGGCCAACCCAGGCAACTTAGCAGGCAATCATGAATTCTCAAGTTCTGTCCCTAGCACCAAAGAGCAGGAGAAAGAGAGAAAGAGAATGAGAGAGAGAGAAATAAACTTGAAGGCACTATCATTTCAAAGACACCTAAATATTGAGATTCATGCTTTATAGTACAAGTCAACTAAAAATGGTTTTAAAAAATAACCATTTTAACCAAAGTACTTCAAAAGTCAAGATTGCTTGACATTTGGAAATTATCAAAATGTTATTAGAGAACTTGTCCTGGGCATATTGTGGTATCAAAGTAACAGGTTTTTATATGAAAACAAACAGCTTTAAAGTCATTCCAACTTAGAGCAAAATTAAACTGCCCTCAAATAAGTAAAAAGACACACAAAGAACTATCACTACATGTAATTATACATATATATAAAAGGCACACATTTACTCAATTGTAGCTTTAATTTATAATGGGTTTAGCTGCAATGAAATTTTTATGTGTAAGTGGTATGTGTATGCACGTGTGCACAAACGCGTGTATATTCTTGAATGTGCATATGCATGCGTGTGGAGGCCAGAGGTTGAAGTTGGGTGCCTTCTTCAATCACTCTGTGCCTCATTTTTTTGAAACAGGGTCTCTCAATGAACGTGGAGCCTGCCAATTTGTTGAGACTAGCTAGAAAGGAAGTTCCATGGATACCCTACTTCTGCCTCCCCAATACTGAGATTACAGGCATTTGCCACAGCACACAGCTTTTATGTGGGTGCGGGGGATCCAAATTCAAGTCTTCAAGCTTGAGTGGCAAGCATCTTATTAACTGAGCCACATCCCTAGACCCTGCAATAGTATTTTTAATTCAATTGAGGATCAGCTTATATGGGCCTCCAAACTACACATGCCTTAAAATGATTGTAGCTACCAGTAACTGATAACAGACATATTCTCACACTGAGCTCAATTAGAAAAATGATCAAGTATAAAAAACTCTAAGTTCAAGCATTAGTAGATAAACATCTTAGCACTGTAAAATCTGAGAAAAGAGAAAATGTTATCCACTAAATGGTTTGATGCACAATTCAATGGGAGTGCAGAGAACAGAAGCCAGGCTGAGTATGGAGAACTCATTGGGTAGAAGAAACAGAAATCAAAATTCAGGGATGCTGACACAGCAGTTGTGTAGTACAGACTGGCAAAGAAGATGGAGCCTAAAAGATAAATTACTTCTGGGGCTGGAGAGATGGCTTAGCGGTTAAGCGCTTGCCTGTGAAGTCTAAGGACCCTGGTTCGAGGCTCGATTCCCCAGGACCCACATTAGCCAGATGCACAAGGGGGCGCACGTGTCTGGAGTTCCTTTGCAGTAGCTGGAGGCGCTGACATGCCCATTCTCTTTCTCTCTCTCTCTCTGTCTCTTTCTCTGTCTGTCACTCTCAAATAAATAAATAAAAATACACAAAAAAATGTTTAAAAAAAAAGATAAATTACTTCTGAAACCTGCAAAGGGGTTTCAGGAATAGTACTGCCCTAGAAAACCAAAGTGAGTTTAAAACACTATCTATAATTCTCTAGGTAACATTTTAAATGTAAAGGGCAGCATGTGAAGCTGAATTTAATATATTCAACACAAAATGTTCATAACACTATTATTTCAGAAAACAGTGAGTTTAAAAACAAATATTCTACTTTGGGGGGTATTTGTGTGTGTGTGTGTGTGTGTGTGCGCGCGCGCATGCGCACACACGAGTTTAGGCAAAGTCTCACTCTAGCCTAGGATGACTTAAACTGGCAAGTAATAGGATTTACAAATATGAACCACTATACTTGATTGTCTTTTTCACTTATAGCACATTATTTGCAAATGTGTGTGCATGCACCAGGGATAAAAACTGACAAAAGAAAACTAGGAACAAAAGAAACTGATGTCTTTATAAACAAATAACAAAATAGTCACCATAAGATTTAAGGCAAGCCAGGTGTGGTGGAGCAGTCTTTTAATCTCAGCACTCGGGAGGCAGAGGTAGGAGGATCACCATGAGTTTGAGGCTACCCTGAGACTACATAGTGAATTCCAGGATAGCATGGGCTAGAATGAGACCCTACCTTGAAAAACCAAACAGAAAAACAAAAAAAAAAAGATTTTGAAAATAATTTCTAAAGATCAAAAATGCAGTCTTTAAAATCAAAACTGACTAGATGGATTTAACAACAAATTAAACAATGCAGGGCATCACTAAACTGAAGACGTAAAAATAGAAAGCCAGAAAAAGTTACACACAAAAAAACAAAATAGAGCAAAGAAGTGTGAAATACCAGGGCAATATAAAACAAAAAGGTATAACTGGGGCTGGAGAGAAGGTTTGGCAGTTAAGGCACTTACCTGCAAAGCCAAAGGACCCCATTTTGATTCTCCAGAACCTACATAAGCCAGATGGACAAGGGGCTGTATGCATCTGGAGTTAATTTTCAGTGGTTGGATGCCCTAGCACGCCCATTCTCTCTTTCTCTCTCTCAAATAAAGAAATAAAACATTAAAAAAAAAAAGACCTAAGTGAGCTGGATGTGGTGACACATGCCTTTATTCCCAGCACTCAGGGAGGCAGAAGTAGGAGGATTGCTGAGAGTTCAAGGCCAGCCTGGGAATACAGCGTGCCAGGTCAGCCTCGGCTAGAGTGACACCCTACCTCAAAAACCTCTCCCAGAGAGATCTGCTCAACCATGTTTGTAGCGGCTCAATTCGTAATAGCTAAGAGCTGGAATCAACCCAGATGTCCATCACTAGAAGAATGGATAACTAAGATATGGTATATCTACACAATGGAATTCTACACAGCAGTAAGAAAAAATGACACAATGAAATTTGAGGAAAAATGGTTAAACCTGGAACAGATCATTCCCAGTGAACTTACCCAATCACAGAAAAAAAATCACCACATAATCTCACTCATCCACAGCACCTAACCTGAATCTACCCGAGATGCCTTACACACCCAGAAAGCATCTCGTGGACTAGACAATAGGATGGGTGGGGAGGAAGGGGAGGGCAACGGAGGGGGTGGGAAACAAAAATCTAGACCCAAACGGCAATGGTACCATAAAATTCTACATCCTAAAAGGCAGACCAAAAGGCTGAACCTTCACCAGGCCCTTAGAGGGAACACCTGAACCACAAGACACTGGAGAGGGTATGATGAAGACTGACCTTAATCTTCTACAGATTCTCATTCTCATTGTCTCTCTCTCTAACTCTTTTATATTAGTTATCTTTTTCTTCCTTTTCTTAGTGGGCACTGACCTGTAACTCCCAGTACCACCATGTGACTATCATCTACAATGAGCTTTTGATCAGAGACCTACAAGGTTTCCTAAAAGAAAGATAGATTTCTGACAGAGTACTTGATGACCCACCAAAGGTTAGTGATAAGACCCTACTGCTGAAGACACCTTATGTGGTTGACACATAAAATGGAATGGCATGGCTAGAAGCTGGAAGAGAGTGAGTCCCCAGATAGTCAGCAAATCTAGTGCCAGAAGGTGCTAGATGGGAGACTGGGGGAAAATGACCAACATCTGTCCAAGCAACTCATGGTCTAACCTACTTAGCAGCATATAACCTGTCGTGATGCTCACACAAGTGCAATAGTGGTGCACAGGCATGGTGAGAAACCAAATGCTCTGGATTCTGCTAACTGATCCCCTCAGTGGTACGGGACCCATATCTGGAGCTGGGAAACAAGTCAGAACCATATCCAAACATAAGCCTGCTCTCCATTATCAAGCTACCGCCAATCGAGGCTACAAGAGGGCCTACACCTATGAAATTTTCTATGAAAAAGTAAGGGTTATCTCATTTGTCTGGTGCTAACTTACTCTCCGTTGGAGAATCTGCTTCTCTTTTTCAGATAGATGTAGATCCTAAGGAGAGAGCCATCCCATCATACCTCAAAAGGGCCCCGGCTGAAACTAAGAAAAATTGGTGAAACAAACAAGGGTGCTGTTTTCTTGGTGAACCGGGTACTAGCACAAGGGTGAAGAAGATCAACACAGAGAAAAATCAACTCCTACCAAATCAGAGATCCAGAGACCCAGAGACCCCCAACACCTCATCACTGAAGCAGACCCAAAATGAACCCAACATGGCTCAGGGAAATTTTGCGGAAGAGGGGGCGGAAAGAATGTCAGAGCCACATGTTGGGTCATGATATGCAGAGACATTTATCCTACCCACAACTGTGGGCTAACTCCAGAATGGATGACCCATATACCTCAACAAGGAGGGGCCAAAGGGAGGGGGTAGGTCATGGATGAGCCTAATAATGATACCAAATTGACTATATTCGCTCAGTACAAAACTAATTAAAAAAAATGAAAATCTGATTTTCATCCAAAAAAAAAAAAAACCAAAAAAAAAAAACCTCTCCCAAAAAAGCGAAGTCTAACTGTAGTACCAGAAAAAAAAGGGGGGAGATAGGAAAAAATTGAATAAACAGCCAAAGAATTTTGAATTTGAGGAAAACTCAAGAAATTAAATTATCATAAAGGAGATTAGCACAAAATTACATGAAGACATGTATTACCAAACTGTTATAATCCATAAACATAGAGAAAAAATTTAAAGCAGCCAAAAGTTATTGGGAAAACACACTATACAGAAGAATGGAGTTAAGGACCACCACAACAGGCTTCTTGTCAACAGAAGCAAGTTTAAAACAAAGGAAGAACACCAGAAAAGTGTTAGAGAAAAAACTAAAAGCTAAAATCTACATAAAACAAAAATCTTTCACAAATAAAGAAGAGAAGGGAAGGTGAAACACCTAGCATAGTGGTGTACATGGATAATTCTAGAATTTGGGAAGCAGAGTCAGGAGGTCAAAACAAGATCCAGGCCAGCTTGGTCTACATAGGGAGTTCCAGGCTAGTTAGGACCAATAGGGAGGGTGATCCTATCTCCAAAATGAGGTGGATGTGTATGTGTGTGTTCGTGTAAGAGTAAGACATTGTGATAAGTTTTAAAACTTATGTAAAGACTTGTGCTTTATTATAAAATGAAGGACAAGAGGAAAACTCATTTTTAATTAAGGAAAAATATGCAAGACAAATAGAAAACAAAGGCAGAGATTTGAATCCAACTATATCAATAATTACTGAAAATATATATGTATAGTCTAAACATCTCACTTAAAAGTTAGAAATGGTTGTCAGCTGATCAAGTGCCTACCTAGAGGCCATGGTCTCCATCTCCAGCACCACTAAATAAAACAACAACAAAAGGTAAGTAGGGATTATCATAAATAGGTTGAGCATGAAACATGAAAGGATGTATCTACAAATACCAAAAAAATAGAGTGCCCTTACAAAAATCAAAGTAGATTTTTAGGAGACAGGCTGGGAGTATGACTGTGTAATAACCCCACAGGCTCATGTGTTTGAACACCCTGCTCTTTGGCAAGGTTGTGGATCTTTTAGGAGATGGACTTGTTACATGAAGTGTGTCAATGGCAGTGGGCCTTGAGATGTTATAGCAACATGTCCTGTTCCATTTCTGTTTCCTGACTCTGGTCATGGGATTCGTGTTTTGGCCTGCCATGCCTCCCCTACCATAAAGAAGCTGAATCAAACCCATTTCATTCCATAAACTGCTTCAGGTTGGGTAAACAAATGAGAAAGTAACTAGTACATGTACTACTACCAAGAGTAAAAAGACATTTCATTAATGTTTACAGTGTCGTTTTATTAAAAGCACAATGGGCCTGGGTAGATAGCTCAGTGATTAAGGGTGCTTGCTTACAAAGCCTGCCAACAGGGGTTCAATTCCCCAGTACCCACATAAAGCTAGGCATATACAGTGATGCACGCTTGTAGAGTTCATTTTCAGCACCAAGAGGATCAGGCAACCCCATATTCTCATATTTTCTCCCCCCCCCACCCCTCTTCGCAAATATATAAAAAATATTTCAAAAAGCATAAAATTGGAAATGCATCTATAGCCAATAAAAGTTTCAAAATACACAAAACAAATATTATAGAACTAAATGGGAAATAAGTACATCACAGTTATAACTGGAGATTCAAAATCTAACACTAACTAGTAAATTAGTAGATGGAAAACTCAGGAGAGAGGTCTAATCCCTGATTATCATTATAAATAAGTTTGGGTTAGCTGAACATTATAATAAATCACATTAAAAACTTTCAAGTGTATATATTTCTTTGTACAGTTAACTAATAAAAATATACCAGGCTAGCCAGGCATGTGGTACACGTCTTTAATCCCAGCACTAAGAAGGCAGAGGTAGGTGAATCGCTGAATTCAAGGCTACTCTGAGACTACATACCGAATTCCAGGTCAGCCTGGACTAGACAGCAAGACCGTAACTCAAAAAACAAAACAAAACAACTATAAACACACACACACACATATACACATGCACACACACATACACACACATGTATATATGTACACACACCAAGCTACAGAATAAAATAAATATATTTTTAAGAACTGAAATCACATAGAAAATGTTTTCTGACCACAAAAGAATTAAAATGATAAGTTGCTGTGAAGAATTTCAAATATGAGTTGATAATTCTATATATGAATCACTGAGATCGT
The DNA here is from genome assembly GCA_036346955.1 of Dipus sagitta. Taxonomy (NCBI): domain Eukaryota; kingdom Metazoa; phylum Chordata; class Mammalia; order Rodentia; family Dipodidae; genus Dipus; species Dipus sagitta. The sequence continues at coordinate 132,058,535 of CM070772.1, read as the reverse complement.
AAGAAAAATTCAAATATACTGAACTAAATGATAAAGTTATCAGATTATAAAAAGTAAAACTAAGATATCTGGAAAGTTACAACTTCTAAGTGCTAATGTTTGAGAAGAATAAAGTTTTAACATTAATATTTTATATTTGCACCTTAAGCTAGGGGGGAAAAAAGTAGAACACCTAAGCTAAAAGCAGAGCTAAGGAAATAGTAATAGTTACAAATTGGTTCACTACTTGAGAATCATATAATAGATAAAAATCAATGAACACAAAGGTTGGCTCTCTGAAAAGAACTATCTCAATCTAATATCAGATTTTTTTTTCTAAAAAAAGACATCACTACAAATTCTTCAAACATTAAAAGTATACTAAAGACATTCCTGTGCCAATAAAATATGATAACTTAATGAAGTAGACAAAATCTGCTGAAACACGAAGATTATATCCCAAATCTAATAAACTAAACTCACAATCAAAAGGCTTTCCCTACAGAGAATTCCAGACCACATGAGTCCAGTGAATTCTTCAAACATCTAAAGAATGAGCATCTGTCTTCCACAATCTCTTTTTGAAAACCAAAGAGGAAACACCTTCTGACAAATTAAAGGAGACCAGCCATAAATAACCCGGTATCAAGTTAAGCTAAGAGACTGAAGAAAAAGAAACTACACACTAATATTACTGATGTGTAAAAAGGAAGCAAAGGCTCTTTGCAAAATATCAGATCAAGTCCATCAATAAACAACAAGGTAATATAGTACAAGTAAGGTTTGTCTCAAAACAAGATTGTTTTAGTATTCAAAAGAATAAATGAATGTAGTTAACTACATTAACATACTACAAAAATCCCATTTGCTTATTTTAATGAATGAAGAGAATGTCATCCATTCACAACCAAATATCCATTCATGAAATGGAGAAAGGAATCCTCAGCAAACTAGGTCTAAAGGGGAACTTCTTCAATCCAGAAAGGGCATTTATAAAAAGCCTAAAACTAACTCTCACTTGATAAAAACACCAATTTCCCCCTTGAAGATTTGATTTAAAAGAAAGCAGTGATGCTCACTCTCATCATCTAGTAACCATTTTACTGACGGTCCTAACCAATACAATAATGCAAGAGAGACAATGGAAAAGCATCCAAATTGCAAAGGAAAAACTCACCATATATATATATATATATATATATATATATATATATATATATATATGTGTGTGTGTGTGTGTGTGTGTGTGTGTACACACACACACACACACGGCAAATCCTGAAACATTACGATAAAGTAACTAAAACCAAAAATTGAGTCTTATAAGGGTGTAGGGTGCAAAACTAATTGTATTTCTGTATGCTAGCAATGAAATATATAAATTAAAAATATATGCACAATGGGCTGGAGAGACAGCTTAATGGTTAAGGCCCTTGCCTGCAAAGTCAAAGGACCCAGGTTCAATTCCCCAGTACCATGTAAAACCAGATGCACAAAGTGGTTCATTTGCAGTGGCTAGAGGGCCTGATGTGGCCATTCCTTCCATCTCTCCCTCCCATAATTAAATAAATAAAATATTTTTAAAAATATTTGAACAAGACAACATCCTGAATACTAAGAAAAGTTGCTGAAACTAAAGAATATATAAATAAAGGAAGATATGTCATCTTCATCAATCTACATACCTACATATTGTTGTAACACTGATTCTTTCTAAATTACCTACAGATTCAACAGTCCCAATCAAAATCCAAGCAATCATTTTTGTAGAAACTGAAATTGACATTTAAAACTGATTAATACAGGTATTATGGTTTGGATGTAAACAGCCCCCCAGCTACTGGCGCTGGTTTTGGAGGTTGTACAACTTTTGAGAAATGAGTTCCAGCTGGATAAAGTGGATTGGGAGGGGGAGGGCTTGAGATTTTATAGCCCAGCCCTGCTTCTTTCCCTATCTCTTCTTCCTGATCTCCCCAGAAGTAAGATCAAACAGCCTCCTTTCCTGCCACCACAACCAAAAATCACTCTGCTGCATGCCTTCCATACCCTTGTTACCCATGAACTTCAAACCATGAGCCAAAATAAATCCTTCCTTCCCTAAGTTCTTTTTTCATGTATTTGGTCACAGTGACAAGAAAAGTCACACAACTATCAAAACAATTTTAAGAATAAAAACAGACTGGAGGATTTACTCTACCTGATTTTAAGGCTATTCTTATATTAACTCCACACACATACCATCTTCCAAGATGACAAGGTAACTCAGTGGAGAGAAGAAAGCCTTACAAATAAATAACACTTGGACAAACTGACATTAATTACCTCATATACCTTACAAACATTAACTCAAAATGAATCCTAGACCTATAGATAAAATCAAACTATAAATCTTACAAAGTAAAGACAGAATAAAAATTCCTTAATTCACATAAGGCAAAGATTTATCAAATAGTGTAAAAAACAGCACATACACTAAGCCAGACATGGTGGTTCACACTTTTCATCCCAGTACTCTAGAGGTACTGGGGAACTGAACCTGGACCAGAAGGCTTTGCAAGCAAGCACCTGTAACTGCTGAGCCAACTCCCCAGCTTGATACTTTTTTTAATTTTACAAAGACCAAGTTAGTATGACACTTTGAGTCTGTTTCTCTAAGTACAAAGCAGCAGAATAATAGTTTCTATATGTCATAAGTTTACTTCTGTGAATTGGTAAGCATGTAGTGTTGTATGACTGGAATACTGTAAGTAAAGACTACGTGCCAGCTAATCATTGTGGCTGCTTTTGATCAACATTATCATTTTAATTAACTATGGGAGATATACTCATAAAGAACCCATAAAACGCACAAACAGAGCAAATGGCAAATGCCACTAGATGTTAACTTCTTAACTACATACATATAAAAAGTCATCACTTTGTTCAGAAAGTCAGAAATCAAATATTACAGCAAAAGCCAAATCGTAAATTTTGAAAGTATTTAGAATAATTAAGTATTTGATAATAGAGTTAAATAAAAATATTTCCAAGGTCTTAAGAAGACAGACTTACAAACAAATAGATACTAATCCACAAGTAGCACTAACTTAGTATAGTTTCATAGAGGTAGCATTTAAGGAAGTACAAAGGAAAGATGATAAACAAATGGGTATGAATAAAAAGCAAGACAGTATAGAGGATGGACAGATGGGCAAAACAAAATTGTGCACAACCTGGAAATGGGAGATTATTTAAATTTAATATGGAAAAAAGAGGGAGAACCAAACGCTAATAATTTCAAAAGAGGAAAACTCTTTGGAAGGAATCAGTTCTTTCTGAACAATACGGTATGCTGTCTGTGAAAAGGGATCATGAGAAAGTAGAATAGAGAGAATAATGTGAAATAGACATCTTTTTCTGTACACTTCTACTTAAATGACATATTTCCATCAATTCACTCCAACCAAATTAAAAATGAGTCTACAGCTGGAGAGATGGCTTAGCAAGACACTTTTCTGTGAAGCCTAAGGACTCATGTTTGACTCTTCAGTACCCAAGGACACCAGATGCAAGGTGACACAAGTGCACAAGGTTGTACATGCAAACTAGGTGGTGCACGCATCTGTAGTTTGATTACAGTGGCTGGAGGCCCTGGCGCTCCAAGTCTCTCTGGTGCGCTCACACTCTTGCTCTCTCACATTGAAAAAAGAAGGCCAGTCATCTGGGCTTACCTCAAAAAAAAAATTTTTTTAACTAAAACAAAAATGAGTCTAGCACTGTGCCTTGTAAAAGGTAGTCCTAAGTATTAATTATTTAGGAAATCAAGCACAAGTGATATAAAAATGGATATACATTATGGTTTTTATTTCATATGAACATATTAAAGAAGGCTTCATGACATCCAATCTTAACAACTTTCAATGGTTCTTCTTTAGGTGAAGAACAAAATTCAAAATATTTAACATTCAGATCTTTGTGTGAACATCTACAATCTAATTTTCCACATTATTAACTTTTGCCCCTGAAGAGACCTTCCTCCATTCTAACCCAACTGTTACCTACTCACAAGCTGTTTTGGTTCTTCACTCAAACTACTCTCCCTATGTAGAATATCTTTTCAACTTATCTAACGGTAAACTTGATACCCAGCTGAATCTGAAGCAAATATCAACTTGGCCAGGAAGCATCCCCTAATCACCTGAAAACTCTTCGATTAGGTCAGATTTACCTGTCACTTAATCAATACAGCATGATAATTAATCAAATTCACTCACTAAGCCATTATCTCTAAGAAGCATAAAGCTACACTTTTTATGTATTTCTATGCTAAATAAATAGCATAGAAACAATACTTGAAGCAGTAGAAAGGGGTAAGGGATAGAATCCACAAAATGAGTCAGGGGAGCAGGATCAAGGTCATTACTTTGGAAGCTTCAGAATTCAGTCAAAATAAAAGGAGTAGATGATCAACAAAATACAACAATTTTGACAAAAGTGTTCATTCAAGTGAAGGCATGAAACACCTGTCATCACTTAAGACTTATGGAAATTTGTAATGAGGTTCCAATAACAAACATAAGGAATAGATACTAACTTCATTTAAATATAGTTCAAAACCTATGTGGATAACTCCAAAGACAGTCATTATATGTCCTGATTTATATTATAAAAGAATTCAGATGTTTAAAGTCAATGTGACCTTTAATAATTTTTTTTTGGGGGGGGGGTTGAGGTAGGGTCTGACTGTGGCTCAGGCTGACCTGGAATTAACTATGTAGTCTCAGGGTGGCCTTGAACTCACAGCGATCCTCCTACCTCTGCCTCCCAAGTGCTGGGATTAAAGGCATGTGCCACCACACCCGGCTGACCTTTAATGTTTTTTTTTTAAAGTAATGTATAATGAGTAATTAAACAAGTCAACTTCTACTCCAATATAAAAACTGACACTGCCAACAACAACAAAAATTTTTCAAAAGACATTTCTAAAGAAAAAAAGTCTGGGGTTGGAGAAATGGCTTAGTGATTATGGCACTTGCCTGAAAAGCCTAAGGACCCAGGTTCAACTCCCCAGTACCTATGTAAGCCAGATGCACAAGGTGGGGTATGCATCTGGAGTTTGTCTGCAGTGGCTAGAGGCCCTGGCACATCCATTCTCTCTCTCCCTCTCTCTCTCTCTAATAAATAAAAATTCAATTAATTTTTTTTTAAAAAAAGAAATGTCAAGTGTTTTAGGTGCTAAATTAAAAAAAAACAAGTATAAAGAATTTCACTCAACACCACCATTATGTTAAATTTCTCATGTTAAAAAAATAGAAAAAGGGGCTGGAGGGATGGTTTAGCGGTTAAGGCGTTTGCCTGCAAGCCAAAGGACCCAGGTTCTATCCCCCAGGACCCACATTAGCCAGATGCACAAGGGGGCATATGCCTCTGGAGTTCGTTTGCCGTGGCTGGAGGCCCTGGCGTGCCCATTTTCTCTCTCTCCCTCTTTCTCTGTCAAATAAATAAATAAAATAAAATATTTTTTAAAATATATAAAAAGTGTAAGACACAGAATCAATGCACTTTAGCTACAGGTAACAGATTTAGTACCCTGATAAACATAATAATGAGCGTAGCACAGAATAACATCAGCTTTACTAGTTACTGAAAGCAATGCACAATTGTGGAGTACAACTGAGAAAACCAAAAGTAGAAAAAAGAAAGAGAGTGATATAACTTAATTATCAAAGAAGTTAACACCTATCAGAAGAATTTACAAGTACAGAAATCACCTTTTCAGAAAACTTCAATTACTAATTGTTAACTAAATAAAAATAACCAAAGGAAGATCTTGACTAACTATAGCATACCCTATTGCTCCCATACTAATAAGACCAAGACATTTCCAATTTATTTAATAGATTCAAGGCTTTTATTTAATAATTTTGTTTTTAAGAAAGACAGTATTAAGGCTGTAACAATAATTTAGAACCAGCATCCACTTGCTATGAGAGTTAAGAAAGAATATTTAATTTTAATTGACTTACTTCACCTCCTCCAAGATACTTTCTGAAGCCTAGTCTAGCACATCTAGCATAGCTTGAAGACCAAGAGTGCTGTTACAGCAAAACAACTGAATGAAAACTGAATACCCAAATGCCTTCACTTTCTCTCAAGCTATTACATGCTCCAACTCTAACACAAGACTTTGTGGGAATGAGGCTAGCAAGGGGTTGCTTGAGGCCATTCTGAAAGACCATCAAAAATAAAAGAGACACTCTAAATCTCAAAATGCTAGGGAAACATCTGGGCAAATCAGAACACAAACTATAGGGAAGGAATTTTAAATTTCTGCTGATGTGAAGGACCAGGAGTCTTATAAGAACCTAGGTGCCATGTAAAGGTGTACAATACACAGCTTGAGAGGGAGGGATGGGGGGAAAGAAGGAGGAACAAGGGCAAAGTGGTACAGAGAAGTACCATTTGGTGGTTGTGTGGAACAGCAAAATGGAAAAATGGGAAAATTTTAAGGTTAAACAAACAAGACATACTTATAAAGTTCTTGCAACCCTTCTCTAACCATTAAAACAGACAAATAATCACTGAAGAAAAACTGTTCTGAATCTATGAACACTGTACAGTACCTTTGTAACATAAAAATAAACAAAAGTCCAAACTATCAGGAAGCAGGATTTGACACATATCAAACGAAGGACTCATCTCACCCCCAATTAATCATCTCAAAGCAGGAAAAAAGTGATAAGCCAATAAATACTCTAAACAGAAATAAATATATACAAATATACATTTGAGGATATGAAAAGCAACCCGAATCAGAAATCTAAAAATTACAGATATGGTAAAACACAAGAAATTCAGAGCTGGTTGGATTTATAAATGGAGTGGGAGGTAATAAACTGTCACAGAAATGAAGCCCACACTGAAAAATATCCAAAGGAGAATTGACTCAAATGAGCTCTAACAGTCTCCCACATCTGAGACACAAGAGATCTGTATCTGGTAGTATGTTTCATCTGATTTCTGGAATTCTCTCACCACTTCCCGGTAACTCACAGGCCTGGGACATTCATTCACAAGAGCACACTCTTCATGGTAAATGTCATATTTATTATGCACTTAGACAATAGTTAACAATGTAACAGGTCTGAAACCATGCTACAATTTTAATTATGATTACATTTTTAATCCTTTCTTTTACTGTTTCGCTGGCAAAGTGTCCTTTTCCTAATCTCCCTGATCCTATGAAACTTTGTGGTTTTCACTGCAGGACTTTTTGCTATATACCGATTGTTAGGAACACATGCTGTATGACAGAACTGCCTGGGGATGTGTATGTATATGTGGGTCAGTATACACACATATATTTCTTAGCTCCATCAGCTAAGATGAACCTGCTATTTCTTATAAGAAGGTGCCTAAAAAGGATGAAGGTATATTAGAAGGACACAGGAGAAAGGAAAGGAGCTTTTTCAGTGGCCAAACTAGGACTTTAACAATACAATGCACAACAGCATCAGTCAAATAGCACCTACAAAATAAAATAGGTATCTTTGAGTTTGCACTGATATGATATAATAATAAAGAAAAATGAATGTCTCTTCAGTACAGAAGATTAATAAATAAATGGGAAAGGAACAAGAACACAAAACAATCAATAGGAAATGAATTCCACTACGATGATACCTGATTCAAAAATGAACAGATCAAAGTTTGAAAAGATACTAGAAATTAGCACAGCCCCAAAATACTTCCCTTTAGATAAACCTCAATTATAAGGAGAAAAACTATGACTTTACAGAGAAAACAGAAGACACCACCTTAATTAAGGGAACAAATTAACAACATCAGTAATAAGACACTGACATTAAGGGTAGGGAGATGGCTCAGCAGATAAAGGTGCTGGCTTGCAAAACCTGACAGGCTGAGTTTGATTCCCCAGTACTCTCTAGTACAGCCAGATGCACAAAGTGGCACATGCAAATGGAGTTCATTTGAAGTGGTAAGAGACCCTGGCGCAATCCCTTCAATCCCTCTAATAAATAAATAAAAATATTTAATAAAAAGAAGTTAACATACAATCCTAAAGCAAATTTTCTGGTATACCATTACCTCAGTAATGCTATTGCAGAAATGCATAATCCAAAATAACCAGAGAAAAGCATCTGTGAAAACCAAATTGAAAGGCAACCAAAAAAAAATGACCAGTACTCTTTAAAAGATCAAGGACATTTATGACCTTTAGACAAGGGAAAGAACGAAGATACACGATTTGAGACTAAAAGGATACAACAAATAAATGCAACACAGATTGGATCCTAGAACAGAAAAAGAGAAAAATGGATGAAATTTAAGATCTTAAACAGTATATAAATATTATTTTCTAGTTTTGATAATTACATTATGGTTAGATAAGCTGTCCAACATTAGAGGAAAATAGATGAAGTGTACATACAAACACTACGCTATTTTTTCAATGTTTTTCCTAAGTATATTACTCTACAATATTTTGCATGTTTATGTATGGTGTGTGTATGCGTATGCATATTAGCACATGTGTGTGCATGTGTACTCATGTGAGTGTGGTGGTCAAAGGTCAATATTGAGTCACATTCGCTCTACCTTTTTTTTTCTTTTTTTGGATATAAGCTCTCAGTGAAGCCGAGGGCTCACCCACTAGGCTAGTTTAGCTAGAAGGCAAACCTTAGGGATCCGCCTATCTCCACCTCCCTAGCACTGGGATTACAGGCATGCAAGCTGTCTCTCTGGGCATTTTACAGAGGTGCAGAGGATCCAAATTCAGTCCCTCATGCTTGTGCAGAAAGCACTTTATCCACTGAGCCATCTCGCCAGACCGCCACAATAAATTTTAAGATTATCACTACTTTTAAGGAATACTCTTATTAGTCTAATTTATACAAAAACTAAGTAAATAATAATGCAACTCAAAATGTTCTACCAATGACACAGCACCCCATCATTTTATTCCAATTAACATTCAATTCATTATACTGAAAAAGATAAGTATAGCATGATTATTTGCTAGCACCTAAACTGGTATTGCAAAGATCAATGACATCTTACAGTTTTAAAATATAGTCATTTTAAAAAATTTAATTTAAAGATGATTACCTAGAGAAAAAGTAAAACATGACTGAGAGATACCCATTGCATCCATGTTGCTATTATCCATTACATATGTACCTTATTCATATGTCTGATATGTTTCTTTATTTTTAGCCACTATTTAACAGCATTTTAAATATCTAGGTAGAGACTGTTGAGAGGTACTTTCAATGTATGTGGCAATTAGACAATCTGCTTTGTTTAGGAAAAAAGTTTGGGGGATTTTTTTTTTTTTTGGTAAGTGGGATAATTTTGTCTTAATGTAAAAGACAATATTAAATATACAATACTTATTTTTTCACTCTGTTTTCCAAAAACAAACACTGAATACCTCGAGGTCATCCAAAACAGGGTCCCCTGCCTTAGAGTAAACATGTCCTTAAATATTTTATGGTTAAATCCTGTCACTTCCCTAACTACTTCAACCCTCCCTTCCACTACTTTTCAAATACATTCCACATCAAAATTTCTATGGCATGGCATTAGCAGGATCTCCTGCACTTCTGGTAGTAAACGTATACATCCCACTCTTCTCAGAGCACTTTCTCACAAATTCATTTCTCAAATCTGCTCTTTCTTCCATATTTCCTGTACCAGTTAACAACCCATTCCTTTCACAAATGTCTAGCCCATAGACTTAAGCATACTCTCCCCATCAATAGATTCCTTTAGTTCTACTACCTATATTTCAAATCCATTTATGTCTTCAATCCTCTTCCTACAACCATAATCTAAGAGCTTTACACTTTTCAAATAATTTGTCTACTAATCATACTCTCTGCCTACCAGTTTCAACTCTTTCCAAATAATCAAACAATTCTCCATATTACTGCCACCATACCCCTGCTCAGTGCTGGAAACTCAGGATGCAAACATGATCGTTTTAACTAATTTCCTCCAGGATTTAAGATGCTTTAATTTTTTTCTTGGCTAGAATACAAATACCTTAAGACAATTTAAAGGCTCTTCATAACCTGGTCCCTATTTTGCCTTGTCTTTCACTACTTGAGTGCATACACTCTCATACATTTCCTGATTCAGTCATAGGGTATTCTTGAGTTTCTCCAACGCAATCTGAGCTCTTGTCCTAAACACAGGACTGGTAAACTCTTATTTCCCCTCTTAACAAGAATAAGTCCTATTCAGTCTTCAGGCTTTACTTTAGATGTTACTTCCTCTGAGCTAAATATTCCAGGTCTCCCTGAAACTGGTTGTTTCTTTCGAAGTGTTCCTACAGCACACAGTACTACACACATTAAAGCACATAAAGAAGCAACCAAACCCAAAGTGTATTACAAACAATGTTCAATATTCCCAATTTGACTGTAAAAGGCAAGCCTTGTTCATCCAATGGATCAAATAAAGTAATGAGGACCAAAGTAAAATAACCAAAATAGCACAAGTTACAAACAATTATAATCCAATGACCCAAGGAGCAAATATCCTTACTATAGTATACTGTGGCACTTAATTATAGTTTCATAAAAAATTAATGTTAATTATGTATATATTATGGAGAAAGTTTTAAAAATTTAGGTATCACCTCATTTTTAATTAAAATAATGCCCACAAATTTACTTACTTCCTTATTTATGTGCTAAAGAACAAAACACTATAAAACAGGAATATCAAGATTAGGCATTTTGACATTCTTTAATTACAAATTGTAATCTCAGGAATTAAGTTATAAAACAAAAGTTATCAATTTACTTAAAATAACAGTTTCCACAAAATTAACTAAAACATACACAAACGGTACTAAATTTTGATATAAGATAAAAATGAGTCATTATTATAAACATACATTATAAACAGCATATGGCTATCAACCATGTTCAAGGTACTATGGAATACAGTTGAGCATTTAAAGAATTACGGAATAGGATTTGTACTCCCAAGAAGTTTAAAACACACAAGGCCACTACAGAATTAAACAGAAAAATCAGGTGCCAAGATTTAGGAGTTACTTAAGACTGTTAACACTTTTGAAGGGCTGGGTATGTAGCTCACTGATAGAACACTTTCCTAGCATGGACAGGTCCTGGGTTTGATATCCAGGGTAGAGGTGGAAGTATGGCTGAGGATATTGCTAACACGTTCAAAGGAGTAAATTTAAAAAACAAAACAAAAAAATTGTTCTTAGAACTTTTTGGAGTATACAGAGAAATTACAACCTATTGCCTGAATAATCAACATAAACTCAACACTTTCTAAGCTTAACAAGCTGAAAAAGCCCTGAAAACCATACAACTCTAACAACAGATCTACTATGCAGTTCTTAGTTTTTTTTTCATTCTCTTACCCATTAACTAGAAAATAATAATAATAATAAAGCATCAAGTAATGTCTGCTTCTAGGATAACAGAAGAAAAAGCCTAAGATTAGAGTAGAATATCTTATTGTTCCAGAACATAAGGAAGTCCTCCAAAATGCAAAGGGCATATCAAAACAAGCAATAAATTGAACAGTTACGAATGACCAAATTTGGGCTTATTTGAAACATCAAAATGTGTACTGAGCAAGTAATAAAGAATATGTTACAAAATAAAAGAGGTTCTATAAATCCATGTTGATATCTGTGGTAACTTGAATGGATGTCCCCTGGTAGAGTCAGAAGTTTTTTTTTTTTAATATTTTATTTTTACTTAATTTGAGAGAGAGAAGATTCAGTTTTATTCAAGCTATAACTTGGATATCCAGCTGCCTGACTGGAGGAGGTGTTACTGGGGGCTGGATCTGGGATCCCAAACAAAAGATATGCAGAGTACCTGAATTCTGCCTGGGGTGGGGGGAGGCTCCTGGAGTGTGCTGGCTTGTGCTGGTGGTAGTTGCTTTGTTCTTGCTGCATGGACCTGAGAAAGGGGGCCAAATTCTACCATTATAGAGCTTCACCTGGATCTATAAACTTCAAATAAATGTCCTTCCTCTCATAACTGTGTCTGGAGGTTCATCCCAGCAATGCTGAAGTTGACTACTACAATATCAAATACGCAAATGAAAAGGAATGTCTTTTACAACTGAATAGAAGGTCAACTACACACTGTAAAAGGAATGCCAGTAAGACACCATCTGCAACCACTATATGTATAGTTCGTCAATGGGTGCTAAAGCTATTACCTGAACATTTCTGGGTAAAATTAAACTTATTACTCAACAATAGGAAAAGGAATGGTGACATCTTTTATAATGGAAAAAACCAGCAAGCTAAACTAAATGAGCAAAGTAAATGCCACCAGTATCATCAAGCAGACATCATACTGTCAGCTGACATGATATACCATGGATCAAGGATATTTTGATCACTTAGATGGGATTTTTGCCAAAAAAAAAGGCATAACATGGATGTAATTACATAGACCAAAAGAACAAATTTAAACTCATGGATATCCTATCAAAACAAAGGGCCTATCTTCTTCAAAACTATGAATGTTAGGAAAGACCAAATAAGGTTCAAGAACGGTTTCAGATTTAAAGAATAAAAATGCTACAACAGTAAATGCTGGCAAGGGTACATGGAAAGAGGAATTCTTATCCTTCTGGGGGGAGTGCCAATAACCATTATGGAAATCAGTAGAGAGCTTTCTCAAAAACTTAGAACTGAGCCCAGCGTGGTGGCGCAAGCCTTTAATCCTAGCACGCGGGAGGCAGAGGTAGGAGGATCACCGTGAGTTCGAGGCCACCCTGAGACTCCATAGTGAATTCCAGGTCAGCCTGGGCTAGAGTGAGACCCTACCTCTAAAAAACAACAAAAAAACCAAACAAAAAAAAAATTTAGAACTGTCATATGACCAAGTTATATCACCCCCTGGGCATACATCCACATTCTCCTACAGAGACAAACATCCATGTTTATTGCTGCTCTATTTACAAGAGCTAAGGAATGGAAGCAGCCTAGACATACATGATCAGATGCCTGGATGATGAAAAGATGAAAATATATACAATAGAATTCTATTTAGCGGTATACAAATTGAAATTACAAAATTTTCTGGAAAATGGACAGACCTAGAAAGAATTATATTGAGTGAACTGACCCAAACTCAGACAGACCAACACCACATGTTCTCTCTGATATGTGGATCCTAGCCTGCAATATCTGTATGTATATGGGGGCGGGAGGGGGGGGCAACATGGGTTAACCTTATACAAGTAGAATGTAACCAAGAGCAAGTATAAGAAGAGCAGAAAGAGGGATGAGAGAAGGGCAAATGGACACTTGTGACATGTAAACAAAAGTGATGAGGATACTAGGAAGAGTGGGGATAGAGAGGTTGGGTAGAGGAGAAGGGACGAGAATCAACTAAAACAAATGTTATCTGAAAATTCCAGAATGAATGATACCTAAATCTCTGTATGCTAACTAAAATGATAAATTTAAATTTTAAAAAATGCAAAGCACAATTATCAGGAAAATATGCTATTACAAATATTACTAGCACAACTGGACATTTTTCAACATGAACTGTATCAAATAAGATCAATACTGAATTTCTTAAACCCAGCATACTGTGATTATTTAAGAATATGTCTCTGCCTTAAGAGGTATCAGTTAAAGCATTTACAGAGTAAAGGATCACAATGTGTGTAATTTATTCTCAAATAATTTACTAATAACATTTAAAGTAGTAAGAAGAAAAAGAGGCCTTTATATTCATGACCTCACAGCGGCTGATGCTACTTACACATGACCTGCATAATAGGAGGAAAAAATGATGATATGAAAGCAGAAAAGAGACTAGTTTGAAAGAAAAAGAGAGACAGTGGAGGTGAGGTTTGGCAGGGGCGAAAGGGGAGTTATGAGAGGGGATTATGATCATGGTATATGATCTATATTTATGGGAGCTGTCAATAAAAAGTTTAAAAAAGGAGAGGGCAAAAGAGGAGAGAAAAAAGAAGAGGAGAAAAGAAATCTATATGATAGATTCCTGTTATTACAGTGCAATGATTCACTATCATTATATGTTTAATGTGTGGTTTTCTTGTTAGCAATGCATAAACGCACTGATGTAACAGTTCCAGCTATTCCTGTAAAGGCATCTGTGATGTTCTGCCTTAGATGTGTATATAATGAGCCATACTCCAGAAGATGTAATCAGGGAATATCAAACTGTAAATAAAGTTCTATTTCCATACTTTGTGTACATACTTTGCAAATATATGGAATGATTTTATAAAGTGATGTGGCAAATGTTAACAACTGGTGAGTCTAGGCAAAGGTATATGGGAGTTCATGGTAATACTCTTGTACCTGTCCTCAAAGTATTTTATAATTTTTAAATTTTGATTTGGGAAAAGTGGTCTGTGGTTGGTTATTTGTGGTTGATTATAGCAACTTTCACTCACTTCAACATTCTATGAGAAGTCATTCAATGTCTAGTACTATGAACAGGATGGTGAAAAGAACATACAAAAACAGCCAAGTTGTAATACTCTAAAATGGGATTTACTCTCCAAATAACGTATGTATCAAAGGCTATGGAAGCATACAAGAGCAGGAGAGAAAAACTCATAGAGATGACATTTAAGGTAGGACTTAAAAAGGATCAGTAGTTCAGTACATCTATGAACAAGGGAGTATTCTAATCACTGGGGAAACATGAGCAAAGATGCAGATACATTCTTTCAATACTCAGTATCTTCCAAGTGCAGACAGTGTGCTACTAATGGCTGGGGCTACTAGCAGTGAACAAGAGTGATGAGGCTTCTCTACCTTCATGGATTTGATACTCAGGCAAGGATGTAAATAAGCAATAACAAAACAAATCAGATACACAGCAATTTAGAAGTGCCATGATGAAAGTAATCTGTGTGAGAGTGTAAAGTGACAGAGTGCAACATTAAATTGCCAGAGTAAGCCTCTGGGTAGATAGATTTGGGCCAAAATCCAACAACACTTTTGGCTGATAAAGCCATATGAAGTGCACCCCAGTTGGATAGTGCAGAGGGTTAGAGGAGGCCCATGTGTCCAATAAATAAGGCATTTAATGATACGAAGAAAGATTATAGGTGTATTTAGGCCATGGAATATAGGCATTATTTTGAAAGAAATGCTAAGTCACTGGATGATTTTATGCAAGAAATGCCTGATTTAAGCTTTTAGAATGATCCCTAGGGTTGCTGTGTGAACGAAGAGCTTGTATGGAAGATGATTTACAAAAAATAAAATAAAATAAATAACACAGGTTGTGGTGGTGCACACCTATAATCCTGGGAGGCGAGGCAGGACCACCACCAAATTAACCCAGCTTTATAATGAGATTCTGTCTTAAAAAAAAAAAAATGAACTCAATGTCATCCTCAACTACACAGTAAGTTTGAGGCCAACATAAGACTACATGAGACTAGTTCAGGAAAAAAAAAAGAAAGAAAGAAAGGAAAGGAAAGGAAAGGAGAGAGAAGGGAGGTAGATAGAGTGGGAGAGAAAGTCCTCAGGAGGCTACAGTAAAAATTCACACAAAAGAACTTAGAACAAAGAGGCAGTAAAGACTAAAAACAGTAGATGAGCTTAAGATAACTTACAAAGGACAATAGAACAGGTAGATGGATTAGATTAGAAAATAAATGAAAGAACCAAGAATATCATGTTTCTGGTTTGAATACAGTCATTTCACTGATATGAGGAACGATAACAGAGGCACAAAGTTTTGGGAGGAAGAAGGAAGAAAGACAGCACAGAGGAAAAACTAGTTGTATTTTAACCATATGGCTAAATATTACATTTGAAATTGGAAATAAATGTCTAAGAACATATAGAGCTTAAGCGGACTTTATTCCAGAGAAAAGTAGGAGTCATCAGCATGTAAATGCATGGCCTTTTCAAGGAAAAGCAAACAGCTGGTCTTGGCTAAGGCACAGAAAACAAAAAGTAGTGGCTGACAATGAGCCTGGAAAGACAGAAATGCAATCATCGTCCAAACAAGCCATGGACTAATCATTGCAATAGCAGTAGTAATAGAACAGGAAAAATTCTGCATGCTATTGAGAGGGTAGCTTTGTCAGGTGGTTTAGGGTGACTCAGCCCCTGAAAGTAAAAAGTAGGAATGTCTTTGGGCCTATTCCTGCAGTCTCCACTTTGCTAGACATCAAAGAATGATCTGACTTCTTATCTCTTCCCTAGACCTGTTCCACAAACCACCGGAGGTCCCCTTTCCTAGAATTTAAATCTAATCCTGACTTTGTGATTGTCACGTTTGTCCCCAGAACCTGGCATCATGGCTAGCCTCTTTCTGAGCTAGCCTCTAGCTCAGACCAATCAGCTGTCTCTCTAGCTCACCTGAGCCAGAAGGTAGGCCCCACCACCATAAAGGTTATAAATACATTTACCAAGGGAGGGAGGGTGAGCTCTCTCGGTCAGCTACTGAACTCTGAGGTTCTAGTAAGCTTCCCTTACTCCTACCTGGGCTCTCTACCCCCTCTTGCCCTCCACATGGTATGAGTTCTCTGTATTTTCTCTTTTGTCTCTCTCTTTCTTCATGTTTCTTCTAGGCCCACATAGGTGTACTCATTTTCCTTCCCTTAGTTCTGTACTTCCCTAAATAAATATAGTAATTATCCTTCCCAGTTTGGTTTGCTCAATTCTTTGGTTAAATGCAAACACAATCCTAGGGTTTGGGATTCAAGGGCTCTAATCCTGAGCCCTTAACATCCCCTTTCACTGTTATCAGTCATTGTACTTAACAAACACATCTCTCAAAAACTATGGAAATGATGCTATAATCATTATCTTTTATACTTTGGCCCACAAAAACAGAGGACTTGTCAAAGAATATAGTAAATAGAGAGGTCATTTTCATTTAACAATCTGATTTTAAGGTCCAAACTCTTAACCTTACATTATGGCCTCTCTACGGATCTTTCACATGCCTTCAAAGTTTTTTTTTAAACTGGCATGTAGATCTGAATTTTAGAAATACAACTCCAATATATCAGACTGCTGGGAGTGAGGACAAAAACAAGACAAGCAAGTACAATGCAAGAGTGCCTTGTTTTTAGTAAGCCCCAAAAGTTACTAGTTATCTTACCAGGTCAAACAGAAATGTTCCAAGGGTCACAAATCCTACCTCAAACAAATCGAAGTCAAACTGCATCTGTATGATGTTGGTCATAAAAATAGCCAATTCATATAGTACAGTTTTTACCACCCATTACTGATTTTTTTTAATTAGAATTGGCACACAGTACCTCCAGTCACTGCAATCAAACTCCAGACCATGTACCACCTTGTGCGCATGTGTGACTTTCTGCATGCATCACCTTGTGCATCTGGCTTATGTGGGGTTTCAGGAGTCAAACATGGGTCCTTACTTAGGCTTTGCAGGCAAGCACCTTAACCACTAAGCCATCTCTCCAGCCCCAGAAAACATTTTTTTAAAGCATAAAATGTTATTGGTAAGAGTTTTTTAAACCTATATAGTTTCCATTTTTGTGCAAAAGATTGAGTAAGCATTAACTCAAAGCAATCATAAAAAGATGAGCCTTGAAGGGCTGGACTTAGATCAGGAGCTACTCCATATGGGTGCAAGGCACAGCAATATGAGTTGTGCCTTGGTTGACATTTACCAGAAATCTAATTAGTGTCTGTTTTTCACCCGTATTAATAATTCCTCAGACCTTCTACATCATCAGTTGCTATACTATTAAATAAATAACCTACCATTATTCAATGTCCAATTATGGTATTCCACCTCACACACAAATCTTAGTTTTTTAACTTACATGCTACTGACTTCACTTTAATATTAAATAAAATACTAAAAGTGGTAAATATTAATACTCAGTTAGTGCAAATATTCAAGTCGACAAATCACCTATATAAAATTATATTAAATTAGTACCAACATAAATCCTATGCTTTGTATAAAATTTACTAATTAACAAATAAATTTGTACTCTTAACTATAATAAACTTGACAGTCCATTTATTATACAGCACACAGATAAAATTCATTTAGCTTTACAGACCAGATAAATGAAGTACGAAAAAAATTATAGTTTCCTACTAAGGAAAAGTTATTTTTAAGTATATTTCTTTCAGACAAGTTATGCAAATCTTTTCTCCAATTTCAATTGCAAAAGACAACACTTTGAAAATAACTCATAATTATTAAGACAATCCACTAAAGTATTGGAAAACTACTTATATGTGAACTCTAATTTTTAAAAGGAGGGAAGATTATAGAGACTAAATGCCAACTACCATTGTGAAACAAAACTCCACAGTAGAATTTTACTTTAGCAACTAAGCATTTTATGTATAATGTGACAATAAACTAAAGACATTGACATTAAGATACTTTATCCAAAACAAACATATAAGCAAGCATCCTTCTGCATTCATGTATCATATGCAGTCCTTTTTCGTCACAAATACTAAACATATCAATCCTGGGCATAGTAGGTATACTCACACACATATACATACGCATATATCCCCATAGGAAGGAATAGACGAAAGCAAGAAAGAGATCAGGAAATAATCATTTTTGTACATTAAGCCTCAGGTAGCAAGCTAGACACGTCTACACTCATCTCATTTAAATCTTAAGGCCATGGGGCAAGTAGAATAATTACTTCCCATTTTACAGATGAGATTTTATAACTGTCAGCAATGTAGCTAGTACCTAACTCAAGATCTGACTACAAAGTCAAGCAACCTTCCTTTCTGAGGGCTAGCAATTTGGGTCAACATGTCAAAAAAAGAAAAAAAAACCTTCTTACAAGAGGTATCTAACAGAAAAAAACTGAATTAATTTCTCTATTTACTCTTCTTTTACTACTTAAACATTAAGAGAAAGCATTCACTTCCCACATTCACTGCTCTTCTTTCTGATCTAGAATTAAAAGGCAATAGTGATGCTTTTCAATTCACAAAGCAGTATTCTCATAGTCCCTTATCTGCTAAGAGAAACCTTATACTGGACACTGCAACATTCATATGAACAATGAATTAAAACAAACAATAGGAGTATGATCTGATAAAACAGAATATTTGAAATTGGAAAGCCTCCAAAAAGAATCCAACATCATCTTCATTTAAGTTACACTCAAGACCTCTTGCCAGACTAAAGCTGCAAAGAGGAGAAAGGAGAGACTTCTAAGACTGAGTGGCAAGCACATTACTTTGCAATAATAAATCTGCTTGTGGCTCCTTCTAAATCAGAACATAAATCAAAGATCTAATTAACTATACTATCAAACTTCCAACCATGTTCAAACACAGCTATGACCTTGCTCTGAAGAAAACATCCTTACCATGTGAAACAATTCAACATTTTAAGGCTGTTGCCAATCACATTAAACAGCACCACCACCAAAAAAGAAAAAAAAAAAAATGTTGTCATATACCTGCTGTGGAAAAGAAAAACCCTACACAGATATTCTCAAGTCATAATTCAACATGGTGACATTACAATCATTTTTCAGCCTTAAAAAGCTATTCCTTCCCTTGATCACTCTCCATTTACGTCTTTTAGAACGATGAGTTTAGGGTGTGATTTTAATGAAAAAGACTTGACTTATTTATATATAATTGTATGATATATATATATATATATATATATATGTATATATATGTATATATATATATATTCATAACTATAGTGTGAACTGAAGGAAACAGATAAACCAATAATTGTGTTTAGAAAGGTCACTATTACTTCACAAGCACTGACTGCTTTAGTACATAAGTATCTTTGGAAGTACTCTTCCACCAAAATTATTAATCTGGTCTCTACAAACACTCAAATGGCTAGTTTTAGTTCTTCAGAAAACTTTCATTAGTATATATCTTTGCAAAAATGCTGACTGAAAATTAAAATAAAAAGAATTCCAGTTCAATGACGCCATCATATGTACAATAAACACTAATATTACCGTCTTATAGGACACACAAACACGTGAATTTAAACACCATTTGTATAAACACCACATTAAAAATAAACCCTAATTAAATGGCCCTGTACTTTAATATAAACTTTTGACTCCCAGATACAAAAAAAAAAAAAGTTGCCATTTACAGGGAAAGAACGTCAAAAGCTTCCCAAAATATACAAAAACAAACCAAAAATGTACATACCAGAGAAATAATGGTACAATACAATTGTTTTTACACTCACTTCTTAAATTCACATTAAAAGAAGTTTAAAAAAAAAACTATTTTGTTTACCTTTTCCACAGACCGTTCAAGTACTGCCAAGGTAACATGGATTTTAAAACTGACAACTCGACTACTTAGCAGTTGCCAAAACAACACAGCTGGATTCTTAAAGGGAAAGTACTCTTGTGTAATATATACCTAATTACCGCTTCAGAGAACCTCATTTCATACAGTAATAGACGATACAAGACCAAAAGAAAACATGCAGCGCTACAAATTTGAAAAAAAAAATGTTAGGCATTGTAAGTTCTAAAATACATATACTCTTGTCAACACATCACAGCATGTCTTTTTAATAGCAGTTGCAGGGATCCCAATTTCACTGTAAACTAAAATGCAGGTTAACACTATGTTGCACTCAGTCTACACACGGTTCCCTACTGGGTCATGACAGGAGGCTCGCTTCACAGCTCAGGAATCTATTTAAGGTCTGAACACGGATTTGATGGTTACGTTTTTCACGGGGTGGGGGGGAGGGAAGACACCTAATTCAGAAACACTCACTTTTCGCAAACTTGTTTGCATTACCACCTATTTTTGACTTTCGCTGTCCAAAGACAGATGACATCGGAGCAAAAAAGCAAAGTTTCCAGCGCACACCACCCTCGGCGCGCGGTGGGCAGCGAGCGCGTCCCCCGCGCAGCCCGGAGCCCGGGAGGACGTCCGTCGTCCCCGCCGGCAACAGCCGCAGGTTACCCCCGAACCCCGGGCCTCCGCTCCCGGCTAGCCCCAGATCGATCCCGACCCCGACACCGACCTCCAGCCAAATGTTGCGGAGCTTCTCCCTAGGCAGAAGTGGAGGTGTGTATGGGGTGGGGGGGGTGGGGGGACGGACTTGTTCAAGTCCGACCACAGGACGGAGCGCCCGGCCCGCGGCCGCCGGCACGAAACGCGAGAGCCCGCGCCTCGGGGAGCCGGGGGAAGGAACGGAGGGCTTCCGATGGCCCCCGGGGAACTCCTTCAACTTTCCCGGAGGAGACGTCCACCACCGTCCCTGCCCGGCCCCGAAGGCGCACGGGGCGCGCACTGCAAGGCAGCCCGCGACAAGCCCGGCGCGGCGGAGCTCCCCGCGGCCACGCCGCCGCGCCCGTCCGTCGGGGAGAGAAGGGGGAAGGGGGGGGGAAGACAGCCCTCCTTCACCCCACCCCCAGGACGACGACGACCCCGCGGGGCCGACCACCACCCCGCGCGGAGCCTCCGCCCCGCCGCCGCGCACCTCCGCCCCCCATCCGAGTCCCATCGCAGCCGGAGCGGCCTCGTCCCGGGCTGTCCCTCTCCGGCCGGCTCGCCCTCCCGCGCCGGCACCCCCACCTCAGCCCAGCCCGACCCCCCCTCACCCCAGCCGCCGCCCCTTCCACCGCCGCCGCCGCCGTCCGCGGGCCCTCACCGTGTCTCCGGCGCGGCCGGCAGGCGGGCGGGCGGGCGGGCGGGCGGACGCGCACACGCACACACACTCACTCACACTCCTCACACGTCTCGGCTCGGCCTGCCACAGCACTCCGCGCCGCCCGGAGCCGCCTCCTTCAGCCCGGGACTCGCCGGGACGTCGGCGCACGGATCCCCGCACCGGGGCTATTTTTAGGAGACAGGCCTCGGCCAGACCGGAACTCGTTCCTGGAGGCGCGCGTGCGCACTACGCGCCGTCCGTCTCAGTGTCCCTCCGCCAGCCCCTGGCCTCTCCCTTCCCCTCGGCTTCCTCTCTTTCTTCCCTCCCAAGGGTCCTTTTTGGGGATTCATTTCCCCTTTTGAGGAATCCCAGGGTGGGCGTAGGGGGCTGGCGGCGGGGAGAGGGAGGACTGGGAACGGGAAGGACGGGGTTTAGGCGAGGAGAGTCATCACACTGTGTGCAAGCGAGCGCGATTCCACAAGGACACGAGGGGCGGACTATGTTTCCCTCCCCCTCCCCGGGTGGGTTGAGGAGACAGGTCACCCGGCACAGGAAGGAGGTGACGGCGGTTTGGCGCCGGCGCTACGGGCTGCCGCTCGCTTCCTTCAGAAGGACCGTGTTCTCCGGGAAGGGATACTGGTCACTTGATGAGGGCCTGGGCGCCTCCCAGAGCCGGGCGGGGCAGGCGGCGTCGCGCCCGGCCGCCCCCGCCTCCGCCGACCAGCCCCGGAGGGAGCCCGAGCCCGCCGCGGGAGGCTCCGGGGACCCGGCGCGTGGACTGCGGCCGCAGCCAACCCGGGGCTCCGAGGGCGGGGCCAAATACAGTCTTGCGGGACGGCGGGACGCCTGCTCCCCACCTCCTCCTCCCGCCGCCGCCGCCGCGTCCCCGGAGCCCAGGCCAGCTCCCCGCCCTCGGCTAGGCTCGCCGCACCCTGACTGTGGTCAGGGCCACACCGGTGCTTAAGCCAGTGCAGCTGCTGCCTTGGTCACCCCTCTGGGCTGACATCCTAGACCCGCCCGGGTCCCGGATGACAAGAGGCCATTTGGTCCTCCAGGTGATGGGATCTGAAGGGACTTGAAAAGCAAAGGACACCTTGAGGATGTCCAGCCAAGCCCTCCATGTCCTAAGAGAAACAACCTACCTTGACAATGGATAATAGCTTTAATTTTGCCTTTAGGGATAGACTGTATCTCCTGTAGTCCTCACATCACTCTAAGGTAGATTTCTCTTTGTGTTCCCATTTCACAGGTGAGGGAAGGAAAACTGAGAGAGCCAATGTGACCTATGAGGGTCACTGACATTCTAAGGAGTGCAGTTACTTGAACTCCTAAACTTTTGTACTGATTTTTTTTTTTTTTTTTTTTTTTTTTTTCCTGAGAGAGGCAAAGAAGTGGTCCTTGAGGCTGCTGATGTGTCTTGTGGGATGATTTTGTGCAGAGAGCTTTAGGAGATGAGCCGTCGTTTTCAGTCCTCTCATCCTAAATTCTGCCAACCTCAGCCTAGATGCTCTCAGAGCTACATCCCCTGTGTCTGCACCCAGGGGTGCTGGTGCTGTGGACGCAAAGTGAAACATTTGTTTTCATGTGAAAATAATGAGAACCTCAGTCCTGTGTGCAAGTACTTAAGTCATTGGGGTGGGTACGCAGCTGTGCAGAGGCTGTGGGCAAAGGAACTGGGAAGTTACAAAGGAAGCTGGAGGCTGCCTGGCTTCCTCCCTCAAGGACAACAAGGCAATGTGCTAGGGAGATCCCAGCACAAAGGCAGCACACAGACACTGGAAAATAAGCTCAGAGCTCACATCAGAGTTCAGGTGGGAGAAGCTGTAGCTTTGCCCATAGCCTGCCAGTGTCGTCAACGCTTTTGAAGGAAGAAGGCCTGAGTCTATAGTGCATGTTGGATTTTAAAGCACATTAAAATCTGGTGGAAATCAGCAAGTCATGTGGAAATGCATGCTTTTTGGCCTCCCAGAGCTGCAACACCAGCTGGATTTGGCACCTCTGCTCCAGGAAAACAGCTTTGATACTTTTCCCTGAAAGCCAAAGACAGCGGACTGCTTCTCCCCACCTGCCCCTCACCCTAGAAGAGAAAGAAAGGCAAGGAGGGCAGACACTTCCAAAAGATGCTTCACTTGCTCCACTCCAGCTCCACACTTCTAGGTGCCAGGCATGGGGGACACGGGAGGCTCAGCACGGATGGCCCACCCACCACCTAGTCCAGTGCTATTGGTCAACCCAGAAGCCAGGCAGAATTTGGCCATGAGTCCAGCTAAGGCTTGAGTTTGCCTAGCTTTAGAACCTCTCTCCCCACCTCTGCTAGCATCACAATGCCCTTGTCTGTCCAACCATTAGGGAGAGTGAAAAGAAGGCAAATGAATAAAAGAAAAGGAAGTGAGGGGGAAAAGAAAGACAGGAAGGAAGGAAAGGTTGAATGATTATAGAGCACAGATATTGTAAAATATATCAGCAGAGCACAATCAACCTATTTATAGTTAAAGTAACTATTTTAGGAAAAGTCATTTTGACCTCCATTCAAATCTAAAAAGCTTGTTCCTAAAGTCCAGTGTCCAGTGACTTCTAGAACTCAGCTTGGCATAAACCATGTGCCTAGCTAGTAGCACTTAGGTGTCAGGTTGACTTGAAGGGAACTTCCTACTCTGTCTGGCTTGGTTAAAGGCACTCGGATCCCCACGTGTGCATGTACTGGTAGGAGTTTAGCATTGCACTTGGCCCTGGACACAGAAGTGAGGAAGAACAGCCCTTCTGCAAAAAGGCTGGCAGGTTATGCCAGAAGATAGAGCTTAAGGCACAATCTGCCTTGGTGGTCACCCTGAGTGGGGCATTTTCCAGTGCCAGAGGGAACAGACAATGGGTATGTAAGGAGGGAAGATAAGTAAAGAAGGCTTCTTAAAGGAGACCATACCCACTATGAATCTAGAAACCTCTTAGGATGCAAAATTACCCCTCTCATTAGGTCTTTATAATTTGTTTTTTCAAGGTACGTTCTCACTGTAGTCCAGGCTGACCTGGAATTCACTCTGTAATCCCAGGCTGGCCTCAAACTCAAATTGATCCTCCTACCTTTGCCTGGATTAAAGGTATGCACCACCCATCACGCCCAGCTTTCATTAGGTCTTCATGTAAAGACAAAAGTCCAAGCTCAAGACAAATCCTGATCACCTCACCATCCTCATTCAAAAACCCAAAAAGGTGCTTTGTGCCTGCCCATCAGCCTGCTTCCCCATGCGTACAGAGTAAAACTGCCATTTTCTCTAAGAGCCCTTCAGTGGAGGCATAAGTACTTCCTTATGTACGCCTGTCTCCTCCCTTGTAGATTGTGAGCTCCATAAAGACAAGAGCTGTGATTGACTTCGTATTTTCACAATGCCTGGCATGGAGTACAAGGAAATAAATGCTTGTTAAATATTTAGGAACAGCCTTCCAGTTGAGGCAGTGCTGCACAAAGGGGCCTCTTGAGCATGGCCCATGGCTAGTATAGTATGCCACTCAGATGGAGTGTCAAGTAGTGGGACATGAGGCTACAAGTGTGGTTGGGAGTGAAGTAATGCAGAGCCCAACCATGTTGTCCGTTTGCATGTTATTCTGAAAACAGCATGGAGCCACCAACAGATATTAAGCAGGTGAATAGTTTGATCTATTGGGCATGGTAGGTAGCAAGGCCCAGAAACTGCCCCAACACATTGGAGGAAACCAAGAAGACTTGACAATTAAATGCAAAATGGCATCATGCCCTGAAGTCTAGTACGAAAAGGAGACAAATGAGAAAACTGGTGAGATTTGACTGTGGTCTCTAGCTCGTAATTGTAGGGTTTGATCAAGAAGTTTTCTGGTTTTGATAAATATCCTTATATAGAATGATAACATTCAAAGAAGAATTCAGTGAATTTACCATACAACTTTTGAAACTTTTGGTAAGTCTAAAATGATGTAAGTGATAAAATATTTTGCTGTCTTCTAACCTACTCACCTCCCCAGTTGTAACCTTCACATGGAGTTACTAGAATTGTTATGCCACCTATATAAAGCATTTTTACAACACCTTACAATTGTAAATTTAAATTCAGTTTGAACAATATTGAGCCCATTGGAAAAATGTTTATAAGTATGAATATGTTGAGATGACCAGTGTTCTGAATTCAGGG
Organism: Dipus sagitta; assembly: GCA_036346955.1. NCBI lineage: Eukaryota > Metazoa > Chordata > Mammalia > Rodentia > Dipodidae > Dipus > Dipus sagitta. The sequence continues at coordinate 132,032,752 of CM070772.1, read as the reverse complement.
GGAAAGCACAGAGATTTTTTTTTTTTAATCTCCAGTTACAATACAAAGCAGTGGGGCTTCAGTGTGCCATGAATCTCCCAAAAACATCAGAAACTGACACATTCACATGTATAACTTCTAACATTGCCAGATACAGATACATCCTCTTTAGACATTGAAAGTGGTGTTTTCACTTTTCTTATTTTAATATCACATGGGCTTTTATTCTTGAATGACTGATGATGAAAAGGATGAATTCAAGTTCTCAAAGAAGGGGATGAAAGAAATTTCCCTGGCTCAGTTTATATTCTTACATGTAAAAGTCTACATAAAGATTAACTAAACTTAAAAAATACAAAAATGAATCTCTGACAGCTGGATGTTTCACACAATCAAACTTCAAATAAATCATTCTATTATATGTTGTCATTTTGTATTGTATTTTTCTTCTGTATAGAGTTTATTCAGACTGCAGTTCTCTCCAACATGTCAGTGACAGTAATTCCAAACTTTGAGTTTATCATCTTTTCACATTATGTACTCATCCAAAGGAAAGCTGTATTTCACATTCACTTCCAATATCCCACCCACATCAACCTCTTACATATGAAACCTTCATAATCTGTCTCTACTGTTCTCTTTGCTCATATATTGTCATCACAACTCTTCTCCTGAAGCCTGAAGCTGTCCTTTAGTTCCACCTCAGTAATTTCTTTCAAAGTGTATTCCAAGCACCGTGAACCTGTGCTATGTCTGTGAGGATATCCACTTAGACCCATTCCCAATCTAGATGTCCCTAAAGATCTCATCCACAGAAAATGGCCAGTTCTGTCTGTCACCTTCTGAAAATCAACCTCAAATTACAGGTCACTATCTAGCATGGATTTTATCTGTCAGAATTTAAAATTATCGAGATTTGAGACAAATCTGAGTCACCAAAAAGGTAAGATAGGGCTGGAGAGATGGCTTATCAAGGCACATGCCTGCGAAGCTGAAGGACCCAGTTTCGATTCTCCAGGTTCCATGTAAGCCAGATGCACAAAGTGGCACATGCTTCTGAAGACCCTTTGCAATGGCTGGAGGCCCTGGCATGCCCATTCCCCCTTTCTTTCTCTCCCTCCCTCTCTCTCTCTCTCTCTCTCTCTCCCCCCCTCCCTCCCTCCCTCCCTCTCTCCCTGTCACTCTCTCCCTCTATCTCTAAAAAATAATAAATAAATCTTTTAAAAAAAGGTAAGATCACAAATTATGGAATCCACAGCTCTTGTGTTTAAATCAAATTTTCACAGGTGTGTTACATTTCCCTACATATAAGGTGATAGGAATCCTTACTTGAAGTTAATTTGAGGATTGAGTCACCCATGTAAATTGCCTATGTAAGCCACACATTCCTACCCAAGCTGTATGTGGGATTGTTCTTTGATACTCTCCACAAATTTCTACAAAGTTCCTGATAAAGTTTCTACAAAGTTCCTGACACTGTTCTGAAAACAGAGTATAGAGAAGACCCGTGTTCTTATGGGCAAGTAGTCATGAAGGAAGAGAGGCAATAAAAAATACATAAGAAAATGTTAGATGGTGATGAGAGCTATGATAATGACAATAAATGATCAAGAGAAGGAGAAATCACACCAATGCTTTGGCTTTGGGTACAGAGAAGGCTTCCTTGGGGCGCTGACATGTAAGCTTGAGTGGTCAAAGGAGCTGGCAAGATAATAAACTCTGAAACAGTGATGCAAGCAGAAGAAAGAATGGAATGCTGGGAGCAGAACAAGGTTCCTTTGCTGAAAGAGCAGAATGCTTATAAGCCTGACAAAAGGAATATTGGGAGACCATGTGGTATTTTAAGCCATTGGAGGGTTGTGCTTGCATTGTCATTAACTGTATAGGAGAACCAGGACAAAAGCAAATTATTAAATGACCATCAGGTTAGAACAAACTGTTCCCTTAACTGTACAAAGGGGCTTGAGGCACCTGTCTTATGGCCCATTCATAATTTTTTTTTTTTTAGTTACAAGTGATGGAAACTCAAACCAACTTATGATAAAAATTTAGGAGGAGGATCTTATTGGCTTATTTACTTAAAAATTCAAGGGTACAAACAGCTCCCCACTTACTCACAGTTTTGCTTCTGTAGCTTTAGTTACTGGCAGCCACTAAGTAGAAAGTGAGTACAATATATTTTGAGATAACAAGATCACACTCATATAACATAATTATTTTACTATCAGCTATTATTGTTAATCTTGTACTGTGCAAATGTATAATTTCAACTTTGTCATAGATACATATGCATGTGGGGGAAAAAGCATATATAGGATTTGGTAGTCTACAATTTAGGCACCTACAGGCAAGAAGGGAAACAGAGTCAGAATTCCAGGAAGCTCAAAATCAGAGTGATGAACAACAAAATGAGATCCTCAAACAAAGTAGAAGGCAAGAATCTACCCAAAAGTTGTCCTCTGACCTCCACATGTACCCACCACACATACATTAATAGGTGTGCATGCGTGGACCCACACGCACCCACACACACACATAGGCATCAATTTTTTTATAAAGAAACGACAGCTCCTGTTGATCAGAGAGACCTACTAGATCTCCCAAAAAAAACAAGACAGACTTCTGTCAGAGCACTTGATTACCCACCAGAGATTAATGGTAAGACCCTACTACTACTGAAGACACTGTTGGCAAGGACCATGGAGAGACCTGGTTGGAATCTGGAAGAGAGCCAGTCCCCAGACAATTAGCCCATCTCGTGCTGAAAGACACTACATGAGCTACCGGGGGAAAGTGGCCAACCTCTGTCAGAGCAACTCAAAATCTAACCTACTCAGAGGTAAACAACCTGATATGATGCTCACACAAGTGCAACAGTGGCACACAGCCATGGTGGGTAACCAGCTGCTCTTGGATTGGCTAACAGATCTGCTCAGTGGAAAGGAATCCATTTCTGGAACTGGGAAACAAGTCAGAATCATATACAGATAATGATTCTACTTTCCCTTGACAAGCTCCCACTAATCTTGGGCTATAAGAAGGTTTACGCCCTTTAAGTTCTCTCTAAATTAATAATGGTTATCCCATTTAACCAGTGCTGACTTCACTCTCTGTTGGAGAATCTGCTTCTCCTTTTCAGGTGGGAGTTGGACCTGAGAAGATAAATGACCCAGTGCACTCCACCCCATCCCCAGCTGAAATCACAGAGGAATTAGGGAATGAGCAAGAGTGCTGCCTTCTTAGTGAATCTGATACCAGCACAAGGTGAAGGAGATAGATCCTGAAGACACTCAACACCTAACAAACCAGAGATCTAGAGGCTCCTAAGTGCCCATCACTGAAGCAGACTTAAAATGCTCCCAGAATGATTCAGGGAATTTTGCAGAAGAGGGGGACCGAAAGATTGTTAGAGCCACAAGTTGGGGCATTTTGCACAGAGACATTGCCTACCCCCCCCCAGCAATGCATGACCCACAATCCCTACGGGGTTGACCTGCATCCCCAACGACGAAGGCCTCTTCAGAAAAGGGGCATGGAGGAGGGAAAGGATGGTACCAACATGTGTTGTTTACATACTAAATATGTCCATATCTAATAAAAATTAAAAAAAAAAGAAATGACAGCCCCATTTGTGTCCCTCCCTTCATTCACCCTGTTCCATACCCCTTTATACTCCTCTCACATACAGGCAGGACCACTTTGTAATCTAATCCTGCAGGAATTCTAGTCTTATAATTTCTTATTTAGCAATTTCCCTCAAAAAGAGCTTTCTCTTTTTTTTTATTAGCAAAGTCCCATTTGAGCCTTATCTGGGTTGCATGTCTCTCTAAACTAATCACTATGGCCAGGGTAATTGGATTCTCTGATTGTTCACGTCTGGGTCACTAGCCCACTCCTAGTGTCCTGGGAGGGACTCATACTCACCTTAACCCCAAAGACAAGTGAACTGAAGGTGAGAGGAACAATTCTCCCCAATTTGGGATGCTATTATCAAAAGAGAGCCTGTGTGCCAGGCAGAACATAAGAAAATACACACCACAGCAGTCGATCAGCAAATATGGATTGTGCACTTTCAATTTAGACAAAAATTTGCTCCATACCATCAATTCTAACCCTGGGCTCTTGTTAGAAAGGAGACGTGAGAGGGTGTCATCAGTATAAGAAGCCTACAGCACTCCTTCACTCTTCAACCTTCACAGGACCACAAAGGTTGGCCCCTAATCCCTGTTTTCACCAGATATGTTCCCCACCCAGGAGCCAAGCCACTCCTCTCCCCACTGGCCAGAGAAGCTTCATGTCATCCAGTCTTCAACCTAATAGGTTTCATGTTCTTGGCAGCTTGTAACATAACTCAGAAAAAAAAAAAAAAACATCCCATCATCTTGTGGGAACTAGGGGCAGCTCACTGTTGTTACCACAAAGCCTGCCTCACTCCAGCCCTTCTGATTCACTCTACTTCTGAAGAACATCCGCCCTACGTGGTACATGGTATGTCCTCCCCTGAGGCAGCAGGCATTCATGGCTAAGAAACTGAGTGAGGTTAGGCTCATCTGTCCAGTGCCAGGTGTCATGTGTTAGGCCATCTCATATTAATTAGGACAGAGGATCCCTCCTTCACCATGGGGTGACTAGGAAGCAATCAGATCACAGTGTGTGTCTCACTAATGCCTTCTCCATAGCCCTGCTCTAACACATAGTAGGCTTTTAACCAATGTTCCTGGAGTGAAAGAATAGATCTTTGTGTTCAATTAGGCAATGGAAAAGAATGGAACACTTTGGTCTGATTCAAAAACTTGGTTTAACTTAGAACCAAAATGAGTAACCCAGAAAATCCAGGAATGGAAAAATTTATTTCATCCTGGACTTTACAGAGGAAATAAATACTAGAGATCAGAAGTCATGGTTTTCAAGGTTCATGTTGGTGAAATATCAAAATGGTCCTTTTTAAAAAACAAGTTTCATTTTATGCTTGGATTTTCAATGAGGTCCCTGTTTTGTCAGAAATTTCAAACTCTGCTGGGTAATTGCACAAATTCTGACTTTGCTTGGCCCATGTAGTCTTGGAATTTTTTTTTTTTTTTTGTACATGCTGTAGGCAAGATTTTTATGAGGCTTGTTCTTGTCTTGACTTTATTTGATCATGTATATCTGTAGTTGAGCATAGATGAAAAGTGGGCAGCACCAAGAGGGGTGAATGCCACAGAAAGTGATAACCAAGTGTTTATCACATATATATCTACAGGAATGTGAAGGGCTTTCCAGACATCAAGCTCTGGCATGTTCTGTGAATGAAGCACAGTTTTCAGGCACTGGGTTCTCTCCTTGAAAATCATTTGAACTTTTCAATAGCTTGGATGAGTTAGATTCAGCCTGAGGAAAGGGGGAAAGAAAAGCTGAAATGGTTCATCAAAAATTTTCACCAGTGGCCTCTGTCCTGGTCTTTGGATCTCTCAGAGGGTACATTTTTGAGCACCTTGTTTTAGAATACCTGTTCTAGAACCAAACACTAGCAGAGCTGAGGTTATAGAAAGACCACATTTTTCATCTTTCAGACTAAAAAACATGAAAAGGTTTTGTAACACGCTGAGTTGGCAAGGGTTATAGAAACAGGCATTCTTGTATATCGTTAAGGAGAATAAAAATTGGTACAACCTCTTTAGAAGGCAAACTGGTAATATCTGACACAGTTTGAGGAGCACATACTCTTGACCTAGCCATTTCACACCAGAGAATTTACTCCATAGAGAAACTTATCTGTATACTCATTGCAGATTTTTTGCAGCAACAAAATAATTACAAGAAAAATATCAAAGTGAGACTGGGTAAACAATTATTAGTACAACCATATGATAGAACACTGTTCAGCCATTTATAGCTGAATAGCCTTGCAACCAAGACCTCAGGAGATGTCTGAATCCATGGGTCATAACTGAATCCCTTGAATCCCACAGTGCTGCCACACAGTTACAGAGTTAATCTGTCCTTCCTTGCTATCTGGAGCCAAAATTAAGTAAAATAAGGATTGTTTGACCCAAAACACTGCAGAACAATAACAATTGATCTGGTGTTGCTGACTAGCAAGAGGGTAACCTCTATAGTGTGGAATCAGTGGGACAGTGCAAGATTTCATCATGTTACTCAGAATGTCATACAATTTAAAACTAATAGATCAGCTACTTCTGGAATTGTTTCATTTATATGTATAGATCATAGTTGAGCATGGGTAGTTGAAAATCACAGAAAAGCCAAATGTTAGACAAATGGGTACTACTAGTGTTTATGACAGCTGAATGGCTGTGTGTTCATGTATGTGAGTGCAAGTGTGTGTGTGTGTCCCCAGGTGCTTCAACAGGAACATCTCGTAATTGCTAGAGATGACTACATGTGTAAGTGCTGCACATGTGTTAGATAGAGGTCCAGGATGCTAATGAAATATTCTAGACTACACAAACCAACCCCTCCACAATGACAGAGAGAAAATTAGACAGAATAAAATGTCAATAGTGCTAAAGTTGAAACATCCTTCTAATCTCTGCAAGTTTTCTGAAGTAAGAAGAGAGGCACCTCTGAGAAGGGAAACTCCATTTAGTATTCTCAGGCTCTCTTGTGCAGCATATCAGGAAACAGCAGACTCGACAGTAGGCATTTGTTTACTTTCTCCGACCTTAGACTCTGTCCTCACTTAGAATGAATGGCAACATAGAGAATGAGTTTGGGATTGAGAAAAACTGCATGAATAGCACAAGTTTCTGGACCATTTTTATCACCTGGAGACAGAAGCATCAGTAATTTGTTACAGCTCCCACTCATCCATGTAAACACAAGGGGCAAACCAATGCTCTACAGGGCACTGTGGGCTAAACTATTATGCTCAGTATGTTAGAGGCATTAAACACAGTCTCAAGTTATTATGCAATATTTCCAACTTACAATGGATATAGTGGAATGAACCTGCACTACAAAAGAAAATCTAGAGAACCTTTAGAACATAAAATAGGCTAAGTAAAATATTACAGAATGAAATACACAAAAACAAGCTTTCAGAATTGTAGTTATACCAACTTTCTGCTACTGTAACATATAACTGAGATAAACCAACTTAAAAAAGAGAAAAGGCTTTACTTTCAATCATGCTCTCATAGGTTTCAGTCCAAGTTTAGCTGGGCTATGTCTTTGAGTCTGTGATGAGGCAGAGCATCTTGGTAGAAAGGAATGGCAGAGGAACTTGCTCACCTCACAGCATCTGAGCAGCAAACAGAAAGAAAAGAACCAACATCCAAACTTCACCTTCAAGTGAATGCCCCAGTGTGGTAGTTTGGATGGGGGGCATCCTCTATAGCCTCATTGTGTTTGTGATTGAGCCCATAGTTAATCCCCAGCCAGTGGAACGCTTAGGAGGTAGAGCCTTGCTGGAGGAGGTGTGACAGTGGAATTGGGCCTTGGGATTTTATCATTAAGCCCAGCTTGCCAGTGCTAATCCAGCTCACTCCTGTTGTACCCTCCCTGCTGCTGTGACATGGTGCCAATACCCATCATGCTTTCTCCACCATAATGAAACTTCCCCTTGAAGTTGTGAGCCAAAATAAACCCTTTTCTTCCATAAGCTGCTTTTGGTTGGATGTTTGGTCCCAGCAAAAAGACAGTAACTGCTACACCCAGTGACCTAATTTACTTCCACTAGGCCCAATTTCTTTTTCTTTCTTTCTTTCTTTCTTTTTTTTTTGCGGGGGGGTGAGGTAGGGTCTCACTCTAGCCTAGGCTGACCTAGAATTCACTATGTAGTCTCAGGATGGCCTAGAACTCATGGCAATCCTCCTACCCCTGCTTCTCCAGTGCTAGGACTAAAGGTATTTACTATCATACCTAGCTAGGCCCTATTTCTTAAAGGTTCCACAACCTCCTATGGCACCACAAGCTGGGACCAAGCATTGAACATATGGGCCTTCGAGGACACATTTAAACTACTGCATTAGCTAAGTTCACTTACAGTTAAAAAAAAAAATAAGTAAGCTGGGTGTTGTGGCACATGCCTTTAATCCCAGCACTCAGGAGACAGAGTAAGGAGGATTGCTGTGAGTTTGAGGCCAGCCTGAGACTACATAGTAAATTACAGGTCAGCCTGGGCTAGAGCGAGACCCTACCTCAATAAAATAAACCAGAAAAAAGTACATACATTAGCTTTCAAATATATGTGCTTTTGTGCACTGTGAGCAGAGTATGTTTTATCATTATTGTGGTTACTCTTATCCCTTAATGTTAGTATTGTCAAGTATTTACAGAATTCAAAAGCACTAGATTGAAGTCTAAGAAGCAAAGGGAATTGAGACACAGATACTGGCACATAGTCCTTTAGTTACCTGCCAACCATGGTGATAGCTTTACACTGAATTCTGTCTAAAAGCTAGCTGACCGGGACCAAGAACTTGAGCAACCCTGCCTAGCATGGATCAGGTGCATGAACTAGGCCAGTCTGGTGTGAGGATCAATTACAACACAACCTTTCCATCCTAGGCCAGGACCCCAACTCTCCTTCACAGTGAGTCCTGCATGATGGCAGGCTGTTTTAAGATAATATGAAAATGCACTTCTGGGCTGGGCATGGTAGCATACTTTCTTTAATTCCAGCACTTGTGAAGCTGAGCTAGGCAAGCGTGAGGCTACAGAGTGAGTTCTAGGTAAGCCTGGGCTAGAGTGAGACCCTTCTTCTAAAAACCAAAGCCAAAACAAAACATCAAAAAAAATATAGAATGAAAGAAAGAAAAATCAAAAATGAAAATGCACTTCTGCATGTATACAAGTCCAACTTCTTAATATATCATTTTCTATTTCCTCCTGATAAATAATGAAAATCTTAGCCAGCTAGAGTCAAAGTGGGATATTTCAAGTTGAATCTTATCTAATCCAGAAATATCTCCTTCTTCTTTTCTTCTCTGTGACTAACCTGAATTAGGATGAAGGGAGAGATTCAGTTCACAGCCATGCTCTGTAATCAATTGGCATTGCCAGAGGTCGACAGTTTATCTTGGTTATTTACACAGTCACATGTTGGTGGGTGTCCAGACTGGGATGTAGTATCCTCTCACCGAACTCTGGCAGTTCCTTCAGGATTCCTACTAATCACAAAGTTCATGTCAAACCCCATTGGGTAATGCTCCATGAGTCAGAGTCCCTAGGCTCCCGACCTTGTTTTGTGGTTCTTAGTTTTGGCTTCAGCAGAATCATTTGAAGAGCTTCAGAAAACGCCTGTGCCTCACCCTTCCCCAGATCTGAATTAACTGGCCTTGGCTACAGCCTGGCATCTTGTTTTTCTTCCCCCCGGAGGTAGGGTCTCACTCTAGCCCAGGCTGACCTAGAACTCACTCTGTAGCCTCATGCTTGCCTAGCTCAGCTTCACAAGTGCTGGAATTCACGATGTTGTCTCAGGGTGGTATTGCAGACAGGTTCGCATTGCTGGCAAAAATCACCCTACCAAGAGCAGATTCTGGGGAAAAAAAGGTTTATTTTGGCTTACAGACTAGAGGGGAAGCTCCGTGATGGCAGGGGAAAATGATGACATGAGCAGAGGGTAGACATCACCCCCTGACCCACATAAGGTGGACAATAGCAACAGGAGAGTGTGCCAAACACTGACACGGGGAAACTGGCTATAATACCCATAAGCCCGCCCCCAACAATACACTGTCTTCAGAACACATTAATTCCCAAATCTTTATCAGCTGGGAAACTAGCATTCAGAACACCTAAGTTTATGGAAGACACCTGAATCAAACCACCACATTCTGCCCCTGAACCTCATAAACTGATAACCATCCATGATGTAAAATGCAATGCATTCATCCAACTTTAAAAGTCCCCACAGTTTTTATCAATCCTAATGATGTTCAAACATCCCCATTGTTGCAGTCAGGGTCACATTACTGGCAGAAATCACGGAACCAAGAGCAGCTTGTGTGAAAAAAAAAGAGCTTTATTTTGGCTTATAGGCTCAAGGGGAAGCTCTACCATGGCAAGGAAAATGGTGGCATGAGCAGAAGGTGGACATCACCCCCTGGCCAACATAAGGTGGACAATAGAAACAGGAGAGTGTGCCACTGGCAAGGGGAAACTGGCTGTAACACCCATAAGTCCACCCCCCCCCCAACAATACACTCCCTCCAGGAGGCATTAATTCCCAAATCTCCATCAGCTGGGAATCTAGCATTCAGAACACCTAAGTTTATGGGGGACACTTGAATCAAACCACCACATTCCACTCTTGGCCCCCATAAACTGATATCCATACATGATGTAAAATACAATGCATTCAGTCCAATTATAAAAGTCCCCATAGTTTTTATCAATTCCAATGATGTTCAAACATCCCCATAGTCCAAGATTTTTAACTGAGCCATAATACCGAAAATAACCTCAAAAACACATAATGGCACAGAATAAACATTCACACTGCAAAAGGTGGCATTGGGCATAGTAAAGAAATACTCAAGCAATACATGATTTAAACAGGGCAGACACCAAACTCTGTAGCTTCAACTCCAACAACTCTCGCCAGTGACAATTCTCTAATTCTAACCAGCAACCAGTCTCTGGCATTCCAATTCTGCCCCTCCAGCTAGGCTACTCACAGTCCTGGAAAACTTCATCCGGGCTGGCAGCTTTCCTTGGCAGCCATCTCGTGGTCCCAGCATCTCGACTGGGTCTCACTGCAATCCACGGTTCATCCTCATGGCCCCATGGGGTCTCCATGCAGGCATCCAGCAAGCCTGCTTCACACTGCCCATGGCCATTTCCAAAACACAAGACCGTGTTGCAAACTCAATGACCCTCTCTTTCCTGCATTTCTTATACTCCACAACACCAGGTAGGGTGCCAATTTGTTAATCTAGGGGGAAATAAAGCAGACTTTGAAGAACAGGACTCTCCTTGAGTACTCAGGCCCCTTCAAAAGAGTCTACATTCTTTCTGTTGTCCCAGTGCAGGTCAGCTGGCCCAATCTCAGAGGCTGTAATCTCTCAATTGCAGCTGAACAGGCAGCAGTTCATCCAAAGATTTTTCTTTCTGTGCCATATCCCTCTGTTCAGACCAGTCCATTTCTATGCAAAGCAACTCTGCACAAATTGTCAAGACAGAGGCAGCAGCCTAGCATTCAAAACAACTAAGTTTATGGGGCACACCTTAATCAAACCACCACAGGCGCCTCAAACTCTCAGTGATCCTATCACTGCCTCCCAAGTGCTGAGAATAAAGACATGCACCACCACGTCCAGCCTAGGCATCATTTTTAAGCATCTTCAAGTGATTTTAATGTGCACACAAGGGTAAGAGCCACTGCCCTAGTTCCTCCAGGAAACCCAGTTGGCTCTGAGGTTTTAGTTGAAGAGACAGGCCCCCTGTGATTCTCTGGTCCATTAATTCCTACTCTTTCTTCACTCTGAAATAACCATAATTTCTGGATTGAGCAGGCATGGTTTTAAATAGAAAATTTAAATAGAAAATGGTTCTGTGGAAAAGAAATTATTTTCTTGCTCAAACAACAATCTAGGGTGGAAAAAGACACACCCAAGTGGTATCTCACCTTGGAAGGGGTTAGCTCCTAAGACAATCCAGGGATAACTGACTAAACCCCTTAGAGCTGATTTCCGGGCCAGGAGATCCTCCTGGGCTGTTTGGTGCATCATGTAACTGGGAAGGAGAGTGGCTGCAAAGCCACTGAAGTGAATTCCCCAAGGACACTCTGGAGACGCTGGAGCAGAACACACATGTCATCTTGGCAGCATGGCTGATGGGGGATGAGAGGACAGGCTCGTCAGGGGACACATCCAAAGTTGCCATTGTGAGTCTACCATCAGATTCCTTTCATCTGAATTCCTTCAGCATATCCCATTCTTAAGAGCTGGAACCTGTTCGCAGCAGTTTGTTATAGGCCAGCAGGGCTAATGCAGTCCCCACAGCATCTGCTGCAGGGTGTACACACAGAGCTCCCAAGAAAGACTTGTCTAGACTATAAACAAGACACAGAGACCCTGCCCCCGCCCCCCGGCCCCCTGTCAAGGATTCTTGAAAGGTCTGGAGGCAGATGCTGAATCAGGAGCCCCCTCCAGGGAGGCAGGAATCCATGTGATGGAAGCAGTGTAGGACTAGGGAAACTCATGATGTCTCATGTCAAGTGGAACACAATAGCCCAGCTAACAGGTGTTGGACCCCTGACATCAGCTACAAACTCCTGAATATGCCACAAAAACACATACGGTGGGCCATCTGATTATCTGATTTGGATAACCACAGGCGTGCTCTTCTACAGGTCACAGCTGCCCCTGACCTCAGGCAAGCAGGCCAACTACCACTAGCAGATGCCATCCATAACTCGAGTAGTCCAGAAGCTGATTTCTTGATCATTCAACTGTGGACATTCTGTGAAGTACATGTGCTGTGTGATGGATGATGACAATACTTAAAATGTTGACATAAGCTTATAGCTGAGCTGTGATCCCAGTAATTTATTTATACAGAAAGTAAGTTTCCATGCAAGACAAAAGCTACTGTGCAGGTGGATAAGGCCCCTTGATCCAACCAAATCATCCTAGAATGAACATTTCCTTCCTTCAAGAGGTTTTCATTCATGGATTATTAAAGATTTTTTTTGGAGACAGCGAGAGAGAAAAAATTGGCATGCCAGGGCCTCAGCCACTAAAATCAAACTCCTGATGGTTACACCACCTAGCAGGCATGCACTTGCACTTGCCTCACCTTTGTGCATCTGGCTTACATGGGATTTGGAGACTAACATGGGTCCTTAGGCTTTACAGGCAAGTGCCTTAGCCACTAAGCTATCTCTCCAGCCCATTAAAGACATTTTTTTAAAAAATATTTTTATTTATTTATTTGACAGAGAAGGAGGGAGGGAGAGAGAGAGAATGGGCATGCCAGGGCTTCCAGCCACTGCAAATGAACTCCAGACGCATGTACCCCCTTGTGCATCTGGCTAATGTGGGTCCTGGACAATAGAACCTGGGTCCTTTGGCTTCACAGGCAAATGCCTTAGTTGTTAAGCCATCCCTCCAACCCCATTAAAGACATTTTTAAGGTAATCATCAGGATCATATATCACTTTAATTTTAAAAGTGTAGCTTAAAAATTAAATTAGGATTCTACATTGTTTAATAGATGCATGTAGAATAAAAGTGTAAATGATACAAACTAGGTTTATCAGTACAAAATCTTCCAAGGAAGATTTAAGGAAAATGGGAGGATGGAGGAACTGAGTTGGGGTGGGGGGACTCAGGTGACTCTGCATATTTTAGAAATTATACAAAACGATCTGAGGGACATATAGCGGAAGATCAACACCTGTAAAACCAGGGTTATAGAAGCACCACAGACATGTGTAATCTTATCTTTTGTAGTTTTTGTGTCTTTTTTTAGATAGTAGTGAGGATCAAACCCGAGGCCTTGTACATGCTAGTAAAGCTCTATACTACTGAGCCATATTCCTATCCTTTTTTTAAACAAGGTTTAAAAAAATATATTCTTTGCAAGCAGAGAGAGATAGAAGAGAGACAGACAGAAAGAAAATGGGCATGCCAGGGTGCCAGCCACTGTAAGTGGACTCCAGATGCATGTATCACTTTGTATATCTGGCTTTCATGGGAACTGGAGAATCAAACTCACATTGTTAGGCCTTGAAAGCATGTTCCTTAACAGGTGAGCCATCTCTCCAGTCCCTCTAGCCTTTTTTTTTTTTTTCTCGAGCTCAGGCTGACCTCGAATTCACTAGGTAGTCTCAGAGTGGCCTCGAACTCACAACAATTCTCCTACCTCTGCCTCCCGAGTGCGGCTCTATCCTTCTTTTTTTATTTTGGGATAGCTTTACTAAGTTATCTAAGTTGGTATTGAACTCACTCTGTAGCCCAGGCATGCCTTGAACTTGTAATTCTCCTGCCTCAGCCTGTGAAGTAACTGGGATTTCAGGCCTGCACAACCAGACCCAGCCCTTTGAAATTTCTTAACACAAGGGAAAGTAGAAAGGAAGTATAATTTGTATAACTTAGGTATGCAATAACATTTCTATTAAGTTTTGTAAGTAATTATTTTACCTTGTAGGAAAGAGAAAAAAAAAAAAAAGAAATGCCAAGCTTGGGTCTGCAAAGCATAATAAAATTATAAAGTAAAACACATATTCACTCTGTATGAGCAAAATTCATAACACTTTACTCACAAATCCACTTGAGGACCAGCCTGCACTTGGGGACATGCTTATGCCAAAACAAAATGGTTTCAGTTGTCAAAGTTTCCAACTTGGGCTTTCAAAGTAAGAGGGGAAGTCTTGGGACTGAAGAGGTTTTGTGCTTTCATTTCTCAATGCATGGGTCTCAGGCGTAAGACAGCCAGCAAGAAAGAAATCTCCACTTCTATGCAACAGCATCCTGTGTGAGATGGACCTGTGAAGAACTGACCCAACTCCTGGTAAGGGGTCCAGACACTAGATACTACAAGAGGACTCAGCCCTGCCTGGATGACAGCCACTCTCCTTCCCTTTAAAGGTCACCAATATCCTGACTCCATAGATTAGATTACCTGAGCTTCTTTGTGATTTTTTTGTTTGTTTGTTTTTCAAGGTAGGGTCTTGCTCTAGCCTAGACTGACCTGGAATTCACTATGTAGTCTCAGGGTGGACTCGAACTCATGGTGATCCTCCTACCTCTGCCTCTCAAGTGCTGGGATTAAAGGCTTGCGCCACACACCCAGTTTTTGTGAAATTTATATAAGTAAAATTCTTTGGAATGTATGTTTATGTGTTGTTTATTATACTGAACATATTTATGCAATTACTTTAAGTGATTACATGTATTAATAAGAAACTCGCTTTCATAGTGTTAGAGTTTTGTATTGCATGACTAGATTGTAGGCTATTATAACTATCCCTCAAATGTTCTTGTGTATTCCTTTTCTTTTTGAATGCATATATATGTGGGCACATGTGAATGTATATACATGTGGAGGCAAGAGGCCAATGCCAGGTGTTGCACTCAGGTTCGCATTGCTGGCAGAAAACACCCAACCAAGAGCAGCTTGTGGGAATAAAGGGTTTATTTTGGTTTACAGGCTTGAGGAGGAAGCTCCATGATATCAGGGGAAAACTATGGCATGAGCAGGGGGTGAACATCACCTCCTGGCCAACATCAGATGGACAACAGCAACAGGAGAGTGTCAAACACTGGCAAGGGGAAGCTGGCTATGTCACCCTTAAGCCTACACCTAACAATACACTGCCTCCAGGAGGCTTTAATTCCTAAATTGCCATCAGCTGACATTCAAAACACCTAAGTTTGTGGGGAACACCTGAATCAAACCACCACATCAGGTGTCCTCCTCAATTTCTCTCCACCTTAGTTTTTGAGACAGGGTCTCTCACTGAAGCTGGAGCTCACTGTTTCAGCTAGACTACTGGCCAATGAACCTCAGGGATCCTCCTGTCTCTACCTCTACAGCACTGGGGATACAGGGATATGGGTACTGGGACTTGAACTCAGATCTTCATGCTTGAACAAGTAGCACCTTACCAATTGCACCATCTCCACAACCTCTTTTCTATTTCTTTTGGTGGAAATGGCTACATATTTGTATCATTTAGAGTACACATATGTTCAGCTTTTGTAAACACTGCCAAAGCAGTTTTTCACAGTAATATAATATATTAATGTATATTCCCTCCAGCGGTGAGAGGTTACCTTCCCCTATCATGTGATCAAAACTTCCGTTTATCTGTGCATGATTTTTATTTCTATTTGCTCTTGTTTTGAGATAGGGTCTCATTCTGCATCCAAAACTGTGCTGGAACTCATGCAGTTCTCTCAGCAATTCCCCTGTGTTGGCCATCCTGTGCTGAGATCCCAGGCATGAGCCACCACACTTGGATGTGCATGTTTTTTAAATAATATCAAATCTATGTACCTATGTTCTATGTCTATATTTAGTATTTCTCTAAGAAAAAAAATTTGGGATGGCTCAAGAGCCATCTTCCACATCATTCTCTTTCAAAAAGTTTCTAGTTTTCTCTCATATTTTCAATTCTAGGTACATTTTAGAATTAAATTACTAAGTGCCTTAAAATTTGGTAATTGTTACATTAAGGTCACACAAATTTAAGGTTTTAATAGAGATAATTTGTGCCTCAAAAAGGCTGTGTAGGTTACATGTTCCTACCAACAGTGATAAAATTTATTTCTCTTCATTTTCACCAGCCTTGGATATTAACTAACCCTAAAATTTTTACCTTTAAGAAAAGATATCCTATTGGGCTTAATTTTGTATTTTCCTACTTAATAAGGAGGTAAGCTAGGCCTGGTAGTAAGTCTGTAATCCCAGCTGCTTGGGAGGCTTATTCAGGATGAACACAAGTTCGAGGCCTGCCCTCACTATTGAGTTTATAGCTAGCTTGGACTACTTAGCAAGACCCTGTTGCAAAGTAAAATCAATTAAAAGGGGCTAGGATTAGCTCAGTGATAAAACACTTATGTAGCATGCATGAGGCCCTGGGTTCAATCCCCAGTACCACAATAAAGTAAATAAGTAAGCAAGTGAGAAGTTCCATATTTATTATGGATTTATTGGCCATCTGTACTGTATTCATTCTGTGATTGTGTATTCAGTTTCTTGGCTAGAAGAAATTTAGTTAAAAGAGTACATAGCCAGGCCAGTGAAGAAAGAACTTAAATCTGACACCATCTGACCTTAAATCCACATCTATTTTACTATACCATGTAACATATCCTGTACTATAATCATACTATGCTACAGACCATGCTATGCTAAAATATACCATGTGCCACACTATGCATTATACTATGCATATCATATGATACTGTATGCTGCAGTGTACTGTACACCATAGTACACTATACACAATATTATATGTAACACTGAATGCATGCCACACTATAGTAACATAGTAGTATACTGTATACACCACTCTATGCTATACACAATACTATTCTGTACTATTCATTATACTATACTTTAGACCATACTGCACTATTCACCATATGATACGACACTATATTCCTTATTATATATCGCACTCTGCTATACGTGATACTACATATACATAAGACTATTCTATACCATGTCATTCTATTCTATGTATGCAGCCTCATTATTGTTTGGGTGACTTTGCATCTCCTGATAATACACACAGTACTAAGTTCCAACTTTACTAAACCATCTATTACTAATTCTAAAGGCAGGTATCTTAGTGAAGTCTTTAATTTGCTAATAATGCCTATTTAAAAATTTTTCATTTCTACATGATAATGAGAAATGATTTTTGCATGGGAAAGATTCGTTTATTGTTCCTCACAGTTTAAACTTCCCCACAGGGAATGAATATTTCAAAAATGTTAAATAACTCAAGATTGAAGGCGGAGGCACATTTCCTGCTCAGTGAGCCTGGGAACTCTTCTCCATTTCCTCAGGGTCAGGAGGCAGAGAGGCCAGAGCCCTTTCAGCTCTTGTCTGAAGATGAACCCAGATGGAACATGGGCAGGTCACGCAGCAGTGGGTTTGCCTCAGCAGGCAACAATCCAGGCTTCCATTCCTGACTCTGGCTCATGAGCTGGGAGCCTTGGGCAAATTACTTACCCCATGGGATTTTAGTTTCCTCATTTTTAGAAAGTGTGTGTTAGTTAGACTAGCTGACCTTATATGCGGGTAAAAATGATACGTTATGCATTGTATAGTGTGGACTATGGGAGTTATACTGTTTTTGTTTCAAAAGAACACAACTTATCAAAGTATTCTTTTTAAAAAATTTTTTGTTGTTGTTCATTTTTATTTATTTATTTGAGAGTGACAGAGAGAGGAAGAGGCAGATAGAGAGAGAGAATGGGCGCGCCAGGGCTTCCAGCCACTGCAAACAAACTCCAGACACGTGCGCCCCCTTGTGCATCTGGCTAATGTGGGTCCTGGAGAATCGAGCCTCGAACTGGGGTCCTTAGGCTTCACAGGCAAGCGCTTAACCACTAAGCCATCTCTCCAGCCCCAAAGTATTCTTTATACTATAATACAAACGTCATCTGCAAGGAAATGTAACACATCTGAAAAATCTGTATCTCTGGGTGGTAGAATTTGATTGTGTGTGTTTCTGCCTTTTTCAATTTCTGTACAATGAATATGTATTATTTTTGTAAACTGAGAACATGCATTTTGCTTTTTCTTAGCATGTTGGTACTCCAAAGGACCCAAAAATAGAATAAAACAACCCAAATTTTAATCCAACCAGATGGGAGGTGTCATGTCCCACATATTACGGAACATTTTAAGATGTCAGGGGGTCAGGATCTCTTCTGACAGATGGACTCATCAGCAACCCAACCCTCTCAGCAGCATCCGGGGACAGTGTTTCCACAATGACTCACAGGGATGGTGCCAGCCAGGCCCAGATCACAGCCTTTTCCATTTCCAGCTCAGAGCTGTGACGGCCTGACACTGTGGTTCTCATGGAATTCTGAAACAAGCCTGGCTTCATCATAATGACTGCCTGTTCAAGGCAGCAATGGGAAGGAGGATATGACTAATGACATTTGGAGAGACTATGGGAACAAAACCAAAAATTACAGTGACTTTCTGGTTGGGACACCCTGGTAGGAAAAGAACTCTGTATTCACAAATACGAGAGTGTGTGGTCTGGCCAAAAGACCACAGGCAAAAATAAACAGCAGACATGCCCCATTTCTCTGTTTTCAATGATGTCTTGAGATCCAGACTGGGAGTTAGGCAAGAAGCCACCTGACAGGTGGACTCCTCAGCATTGGGGGGCAAAGAGTCTTGTCCTGGGGATCACAGAGATGAGACCCATCTTGGCATGGAGGACATTCCCATTTGTCCTTTAACCCACCTCTTCCTCCTTTCTGTACCAAAACTAACTCTTCGTTATCATAGGTATTAATTATTTTCAGACCACTGTGACCAAAAAGCCTGACAGGAATGACTTAAGGGAGGAAAGGTTTATTTTGGAGTCAGATGTGCTAGCATTGTGCCATGAGGCCTATCAAAAGGTTTATTTATTTATTTTGGTTATTTGAGGTAGGGTTTCACCCTAGCCCAGGCTGACCTGGAACTCACTATGTATTCTCAGGGTGGCCACAAACTCATGGCGATCCTCCTACCTCTGCCTCCCAAGTGCTGGGATTAAAGGTGTGCGCCACCATGCCCTGCTCAAAAGGTTTATTTTGGAACATGGTTTCAGTCAGTCCATCATGGTGGAGCAGTCAGCCCATGGAGCTGGGAGCTAGTGGCAGAGACTGTTCACATCACAGCCAACCAGAAAGCAGAGAGGAAGGCCAGAACCAGGGGCTAGATAGAAGCTTCAAAGAGCTATTTCATAGGCTTGGCCCTGCTTGCTGTCTCTTAGTCTCCACAGGCTCTCACATAGTGCCACTGAGTGCTGAGGAACAAGCATCCAACGCATGAAACTGTGGGAAGCATTTCAGATCATAATATCATAGTACACTAAAATCAAATCATTGCCAGTCCAAAGGCTAAGCCAATTCTGTAAAATTTACAACTTCCTGGTATTCCAATTTATATTAATTAATATTAAAATTCATTTATTTTTAAAATGTTTGTTTACTTATTTATTATTTACTTATTACTTATTTGCAATACAGAATGGGTGGGCTAGGGCCTCTACTCACTGCAAAATGAACTCCAGATGTGTGCATCATTTTGTGCATCTGGCTTTACATGGGTACTGGGGACTCAAACCTGGTTATTAGGCTTTGTAGGCAAGTGCCTTAAAAGCTGAGCCATCTCTTCAGCCCAGAATTCATTTATTTTAGATCCACTGATCTTTAAGTAGTCCAAAGTAAAAAAATAGAAATCTCTGAACTTAGATGAGAGTAAACAATTTCATATGTATTTTCACCTACCTCTGACTGAAATTCAGCTTTTCCTTACATAATGGTAATGAGTCACAGTAATGGTGACAGTACCTTGACATTGTCATTAATAGAAAGGATGGACATATTCAGTTCATAGTACCATTGCTGCACTTATGTCAGAATATTGGTTATATTCATTACTATACTTGAAAAACTATAGAACATTTTAAACTCACTGTTAGATCGTACTACTGAACATATTCATTAAAAAGCGTTAATTAAAGCCAGGCATTGTGTCACACGCCTTTAATCCCAGCACTTGGGAGGTAGAGGTAGGACTGTCATGAGTTTGAGGCCACCCTGAGACTCCATAGTGAATTCCAGGTCAGCCTGGGCTAGAGTGAGACCCTACCTCGAAAACCAAAAAAAAAAAAAAAAAAAAAAAAAAAAAAAGCGTTAATTAGCCGGGCGTGGTGGCCCATACCTTTAATCCTAGCACTCAGGAGACAGAGGTAGGAGGATCGTGATAAGTTTGAGGCCACCCTGAGACTACACAGTGAATTCCAGGTCAGTGTGGGCTGGAGTGAGACCTTACCTCAAAAACCAAAAAAACAAAACAACAACAACAACAAAAAGAAATATACTTAGGTACTGAAAAGATGACCCAGTGGGTAAAGTACTTGCCACATGGGCATGAGGACCTGTAGCTCCCCAGCATTGGTGTAGAACCTGGGCATGGCAGAGTGTGCCTATAAAGGTAACCTCCCCGCTGCAACACTCTGCCGCATGAGAACTGCCAGGAATCCATGGGCAGGGAGGAGGGGGATCCCAGGAAAGCCTACTGGTCTTCTAGGGTTGAAAAAAAAATGCAAGGAGATGACGCTTTCTAGACTTTCAGGGTAGAGTATTGTGGTGGTTTGAATAGAATAGATAGCCCCCAATATATTTCAGTTGTTTATTTGTTTGTAGTTTGCATCTCTAGCCATCTGGCTGGAGGCAATGCCATTGTGTGGATTTTAAGGTGTGGTGGTGGGTTTGAGATTTCAATCTAAAGATATGCAAAGTGTGCCTAGCTGGAGTTCCTGAAGTGTGCTGTGCTGTGTGGCTTTTAGGCTTGTACTTTTCTCTCTCTGCTTGGTCCTGTGAAGGCAGGCCAGTTTCTTCTGTCATTTATGGAACTTCCCCTGGATCTGTAAGCTTCAATAAATATCCCTTCCTCCATAACTGTGCCTGGTCTGGAAGTTCATCTCAGTGAACCTGAAGCTGTATGCTACAGAACTTGGTACCGAGGAGTGGGGTGAGATGAACCTTACTATGTGGATGTTGATCTTGTGGAACCTTTGTTTTGGAGGAATAGGCATGGACTTGGTGCTTGCAACTGAAGATGTCATCTGGAGTGGTAAGCCAAGTTTTATGGACAATTCTGATGAGAGTCTGAGAATGCTAAGTGCAGACAGCATTGAACTTCGAGGCTTGGCTTGAGTTTTCTAAGGGGAAGGAAAGACTGCAGAGGACTTTGTTGGAACTGGGCTACTGGCATAAGGGCTGGCTGCGTCCTGCTGCCCAGGCCCAGAGTGTTTGATCAAGGTTAAATTTGTAATGGACTGATGTGCTTGGCTAGAGATATTGGACTGAGAGATTTAAAATTTTAAACTGGAAAACCTCAAGCAAGTTAAAATTACAGGCACAGAGACTGGTTTTAGGTTACTGAATCTGCTATTGTCAAGCACATTAGCAATCTTAAGGAAGATATCCAACTGCTTTACATTAAAACAATGGAAAGGATGCCTGAGGAAAGACTATCATAGAAATGCAAACACTTTTGGAAAGAGTTGACTGGAGAAGGAACCTGCTTTTCAAGGCTATGATTTGTTTCCTCCCTGAATTAAGAATATGGCTGTGTCCTGCACACCTGGTATTGGTTTCAGAAGCATGAAAAATGCATGGAGTGGCCGTGAATTGCACATGCTTCCAGGAGCCGCTGCTGAGATGCAGCATGAGGTAGGGCCTGATGCCCTGATAGGCTGAAAGAGCCTTTGGAAAATGTGAAGAGTGGTCATGAATTGCACATGGTTCCAGGAGCTGCTGCTGAGATGTGGCATGAGGCAGGGCATGATGCCCTGATAGGCTGAAAGAGCCTTTGGAAGATGGACCGTGGTTTGCATGAAGACCTGAAGATGTTTTGTATATACCAGGACTGTGCAAGGGCTACCATAGAGCACACTGTTGTCCTGGGATGGAAGTGTTCCCCGGGTACTCTGCCCAGCTGGAGGGGCGGAATTGGAAAGTCTGGAGACTGTTAGTCTCTGGGTATATTGAACTTGAACTGCAGAAGTTTGATGTTTGTTTGATGGTGGTTGAGTTTGCATTGTTTTAGTCTCTCCTTGCTGTGCCTTATACCCGTTGAAAATGTTTACTCTGTGCCTTTATGTTAGAAGTGTTTAACTTGTTTGATTTTACAGGTCTTCATATCTTAAATTGGTCAAGACTGTGGGGACCTTTGAAATTGAACTGAGTACAATTTATAATGTGTGATGGTTATAAATCTATTGGGGGCCAGGGGCGGAATGTGGTGGTTTGAATAGAATAGATAGCCCCCAATATATTTCAGTTGTTTATTTGTTTGTAGTTTGCATCTCTAGCCATCTGGCTGGAGGCAATGCCATTGTGTGGATCTTAAGGTGTGGTGGTGGGTTTGAGATTTCAATCTAAAGATATGCAAAGTGTGCCTAGCTGGAGTTCCTGAAGTGTGCTGTGCTGTGTGGCTTTTAGGCTTGTACTTTTCTCTCTCTGCTTGGTCCTGTGAAGGCAGGCCAGTTTCTTCTGTCATTTATGGAACTTCCTCTGGATCTGTAAGCTTCAATAAATATCCCTTCCTCCATAACTGTGCCTGGTCTGGAAGTTCATCTCAGTGAACCTGAAGCTGTCTGCTACAAGTATCAAAGAAGAAAAGGCATGGGAAAAATACAAACTTTGGATATACTCAAGGGATCCCCATCCTGGCAGCTGAGGGAACATCTCTGGAGCTCACACTGAACAGGGAAGAGCTCTTCATCGGCAGATTTTGGTTTTGCCTCAGAACTAGGAAAAAGTTAGCTAGAAACCAAATGCTGTTCTGATCCCTTCTTTCAAAGTTTAAATGTAAAGTCTAACAAACTTATCCTAAGTCCTTTAACTACATTGTACAACAAGACTTAATAATATTCAAAGGAATAGGATTAGAAAAATATCCAGCATCCAAAAACGTAAAATTTACATTTGTTGCTTTCCTGTGAAAAAATTACCAATCATGCAAAGCAGGAAAAGAGGGCCTATAGTAAGACATAAATAATCAAAACTGACCCCAAATGACATAGCTGAAATAATTAGTAGCCACATACATGTTGTGAGATGAAAATACCCTGGATAGCATTAATGCTTCAGTAGATGGAATGGAGAGGAACTCAGAGGCACTGAGAGAGGGGAGGGTGTGGTTGGGGGGGGGCAGAGAACCAGTGAATTGTGGAACAATTTCAAGTGGCCCAATATACATGTTACTATAATCTCGGATGGAGATGGAGGATGAAAAAAAATATCTGACAGAATTATATTCGGTAGATTGAATTGCATTGGATGGACATTTTAACAATTTTAATTCATAATTATTCTTTCCCATTCATGTACATGTGATCACTTTCCATTTATTTGTTCAATTTCTTTTATCAATGTTTGACTTGTAGTTTTCAATGTATAATTATTTCCTTGCTTTGTTGAGTTATTCTTAAATATTTTATGCTATTGTAAGTGTGTTATTACCATAACTCCTTATTTCAATAGTTCATTGTATATAGTAATGCAAGAGATTTTGTATATGGATTGTATATTAATCAACTTGTTAAATTTATTTCAATGGGTTTTTTATTTTTTCATATTTAGAGTCATTGATATGTAAGATCACTTCATCTGCAAAGAATTTTACTTATTCTCTGATTTGGGGCCTTTTATTTCCTTGTCTTGCCTAATATCTCTGGCTAAGACTTCCAGTACTACATTGAATAAATTGGTGAATAGATATTCATATCTTGCTCCTGACCTTTAACATTTCATCAAGTTCTTACAGTATGGTCTTGTTATATATGCCTCTTATTATGCTGAGGTACATCCTCTCTATTTCTCATTTGTTGAGTTTTTTTTTTCAATCATGAAAAGATGTTGAATTTTTCAAATTCTTTTTTTGGTATCTGTTGAAATGGTTATATAATTTTGATCTTTCATTTTATTGATATGATATATCAGACTTATTGATTTGACTATGTTGAATTGTCATTGCATCCTAGTGATCCTTAGTATGGTTCTTTTAATGAACTATTGGATTCAACTCAATATTATTTTGCTGACATTTTTTATATCTGTGCTTACCAGGACTATTGGCCTAAACTTTCCTTTTCTAGTTGTGTTCTTATCTGGCTTTAGTATCAGGATAATGATGGACACATTAAATGAGTTTGGTCATATTCCTTTCTCTTCAACTTTTTAGAAAAGTTTGAAAAGTGTTGGCTTTAGCTCTTCTTTGAATGTCTGGTACAATTCACAAGTAAAGCCATCTCCTGGGATATTTGTGTTTGGAGGTTTTTGATTACTTATTTAAAATCCTTCCTCACTATTGCTCTTTCAGATTATTTATTTCTGCCTTATTCAGTCTTAGCAGGGTATGTATTTTTAGGAATTTATCCATTTCTTCTGAGATGTTCAATTTGTTGGCATATAATTTTTCAGAATAGTCTCTGTTGATCCTTTGTATTTCTGTTGTATCATTTCTAATGTCTCCTTTTTCCAAAAACATAGGTGACACTTTTATCAGAAAAAATATATATCAAAATTTGTCATGATGCAAAAAGTAATTTTTTAATGATAGTGGTGTCAATTAGCCAAGAGGATGTAGCAATTATAAACATATGTTGTACCTAACATCAGAGCACCTAAATCTATAAAACAAATATTAAGAGAATTGAAGTGAGAAGTAGACATCAGTACAACACCAGGAGGGGACTTCAGCACTCCATATTCGATGGTAGATAGATCATCCAAATAGAAATCAATAAGGAGAGAGGACTCTTGCCCAACAGTACAATCCCAGTGAATTTGACAGACATAAGTACAACATTGATCCAACAGTAGCAGACTGCAAATTCTTTTCAAGAGCACATGGGACAGTCTCCAGGATAAATCACATTATGCATGAAACAAATTTAAAAGGCCATCACATATTTTTTTTCTGACCACAATGATTGGAAACAAATCAGTAGCAGGAAGAAGATGGAGAAATTTGTGAAAATATGTAGTGGTAAACAAGCATACTCCTGGATGATCAGTGGGATAAAGAAAAAGTCAGGGGCTGAAGAGATGGCTCAGTGGTTAAGGCACTTTCTTGCAAAGCCTAATGACTCAGGTTTGGTTCCCCAGTACCCACGTAAAGCCAGTTGCACAAATTGGTGCTTGTCTCTGGAATTCATTTACAGTGGCTAGAGGCCCTGGCATGCTCATATTCTCTCTCTCTCTCTCTCTCTTTGTCTCCCTTTCTCTCTCTTCTCTGTATCTCTGTGCATGCAAGTAAATGAAATATTTTTAAAAATTAAAAGGAGGTCCAGGGAGATGGTTCAGTGGTTCAGAATATGTAACATCTTAAACCTGAGAGTCTGGGAGGTCCTGAGACCATTTGAGTTTGACATCCCAGAACCCACATTAAAAAATGCCCCTCTGCATGACCACACACATCTGTAACTCCAGTCTGCTGCAGGTAGAGGTGGGAGAATAGCTGGGCTTGCTGATTGAAAATGGCAGCTCAAGGGTTGGAGAGATGGCTTAATGGTTAAGGTGTTTGCCTGAAAAGCCAAAGGACTCAGGTTTGATTCCCCAGTGCCCACGTAAGCCAGATGCACAAGGTGGTGCATGCTCCTGGAGTTGGTTTGCAGTGACTGGAGGCCATGGCATGCCCATTCTCTCTCTATCTGCCTCTTTATCTCCCCTGCTTCTCTGAAATAAATAAATAAATAAATATTTTTAAAGACTGGAAGCTCAGGGTTGAGTGGGTATCGACCATCTCAAGGAAGTATTGTGATGAGCAATAGAGAAAAGCTCCTGAAATTCTCCTCTGGCCTCTACACACACACCCACAGCACACACGTGTGAAAATCCCACACATAATAATAGACCGCAATATTCTACACACACACACACACACACACACACACACACCAAAAGGGAGAAACCACTATCTTGCGACAAATAAAAAGCAGCATATCAGGCTGGAGAGATGGCTTAGAGGTTAAGCGCTTGCCTGTGAAGCCTAAGGACCCTGGTTCAAGGCTTGATTCCCCAGAACCCACGTTAGACAGATGCACAAGGGGGTGCATGCATCTGGAGTTCATTTGCTGTGGCTGGAGGCCCTGGCATGCCCATTCTCTCTCTCTCTCTGTCATTCTCAAATAAACAAATAAAAATAAATGAAAAAAAAATTAGAAAGCAGCATATCCAAACATGGATGCAGCAAAAGTAGCTCAAGAACAGAGTGTGATGGTGATGGTCATCCACAGTACGAAAAAGACAGGCTTCAGATATGCACCTAATTCTATACCTTGGCAAACTGGAAGAAGAGCCACCTATGCTGAATACAGCAGAAGGAAGGAAATAATAAGCATGAGAGCAGCAAGAAATTGAACAGAAATCCAAAAAGCAGCTTGAAATGGAGTTACAAGTAAGAGCATTTGTTTCGATAATTAAAAAAAATGGGAAAGTCTATAGCTAGATTAACTGAAAAGAAGGTTCAAGTAAATAAAAATAGAAAAACAAAATAAGTTCTCTCTCTTCCCTTCTTTCTTTTCTTTCTTTCTTTCTTCCTTCCTTCCTTTCAGTGCTAGCCATTGTGAATACTAAGCATATGCTTTGCCATTGACCTACACATCCAAGTCAACATAGAACTCTTTCCCCAGGTAAAAAATGCTTTCCCAAATTAAGATAAAATAAGGACTCTAAATATATATATAAATGTTGGGCTAGAGAGATAGTCTAGCAGTTAAGGCATGTGCCTGCAAAGCCAAAGGATGCAGGTTTGGTTCCCCAGTACTCATGTAAAGCCAGATGCACAAAGTTGACACATGTGTCTTGAGTTTGTTTGCAGTGGCTAGAGGCCCTGGTGTACCGATTCTTTCTCTTTCCCTCTCTCTCTTTCTCTCTCTCTCTCTCTCCCTCTTTCACTCTCTCTCCCTCTCTCTCCCTCTTTCACTCTCTCTCCCTCTTTCTCAAATAAATAAAGTTTATTTATCACTAGTAGACCTGCACTAAACAAGAGTAGAGGACAAAAGAAAAAAGGAACATAAAAGAGACAAGAAAAAGAAAACAAACAAAAGCATGATAAACCTTGCCATATTACAATGCACATTAAATGTAAATGGTATAATATCTATCACAAGATATAGTGTGCCAGATTGGATAAAATAATATGAAGTATTAATAATACAATGAAAAGTAAAGAGATAGAAAAGGATCTATTATGCTGACACTAAATAAAAGAGAACTGAGTTCATTATATTAATTTCCAGTAGAATATACCTCAGAACTGAGAATAGTACCACTGTAAAAGGCTGTCATACAAAGTACAGATTACAGTCATTTAGAGTTGTTATAAATCAATAATTAGAAAGTATCTGAAAATTACTCTGAGTATTTCCAGTCAAACTATATAAAACCCATGGGCTGAAAAAGAATCATTATGTAAAGACACAGGAGTCAATTCATCAAGAATATATAGCAGGGTTAAATACGTATGCCTCAAGAAGCAGAACTTCCAGAAATATTAAACAAAGATTCATCATACCTCAAAAGGGCCCCGGCTGAAACTAAGAAAAATTGGAGAAACAAGCAAGGGCGCTGTTTTCCTGATGAACCGGATACCAGCACAAGGGGGAAGGAGATCAGCACAGAGAAAAATCAACTCCTACCAAATCAGAGAGCCAGAGCCTCAGAGGCCCCCAACACCTCATCACTGAAGCAGACCCAACATGGCTCAGGGAAATTTTGCGGAAGAGGGGGCGGAAAGAATGTCAGAGCCACATGTTGGGTCATGATATGCAGAGACATTTAGCTTACCCATAACTGTGGGCTAACTCCACAATGCATGACCCATATACCTCAACAAGGAGGGGCCAAGGGGAGGGCATAGGTCATGGATGAGCCTAATAATGGTACCAAACTGACTGTAAAAAAAAAATAAAATAAAATAAAATAAAAATAATAAAATAAAATAAAATATTAAACAAAGATTGGATATAAATGAAAGGAGAAAGAGAAAAATTATAATCAGAGATTCCAAAATTATTTCTCAGTAATTGTTGGAACACATATCAAGAAAATTAAACAAGGCTATAAAAGACGTACACAACATTTCTGCCACACTATTAATGTTGAATACCCCACAAAGGTCCACTCTTAAAAGTTTGGTCTTCAGAATGGCACAATTGGGAGGCACTGTGAACCTTCAGCAAGAAGAGCCTTATGAGACGAGCTTAGGTCATTGGGGGTATACTCCTTTTAAAAAAATATATTTTTAGCGGGGCATGGTGGCACACACCTTTAATCCCAGCACTTGGGAGGCAGAGGTAGGAGAATCACTGTGAGTTCAAGTCCACCCTGAGATTACATAGTGAATTCCAGGTCAGCCTGGGCTAGAGCGAGACACTACCTTGAAAAAGAAAAAAGAAAGAAAGAAAGAAAATATTTTTATTTATTTGCAAGTAGAGAGAGATAGAAGAGAGAGAGATAGAAGAGAGAGAGAGACAGACAGACAGACAGATAGAATGGGTGTACCAGGGTTTCCAGCTGCTGCAATCTGGCTGTATGGGGGCACTGGAGAATGGAACCCTGGTCATTAGATTTTGCAAGCAGGCACCTTAACCATTGAACCGTCCGTTCAGCCAGGAGGTTATACTTTTGAAGGGGATCATGAGACCCTGGCCAATTTCTCTTTCTCTTCTACTTCTTGACATCTGGGCAAGCATTGTGTTTCAGCAAACACTCCCTGTAAGCACTGTTGGGTATGCCTACTGTGGCCCAAAGTCATGGGTCCATCCAGCCTTCCACTGGAGCTTCCAAAATGGAAAACCAAAAGAAATCTTTCTATTTTCATGTTAACAACCTCAGGTATCTCATAATAGTGATAGAATGCTGGCTATAAACACAAAACACCAAATAAACATAAGTCAATTTTTAAAGAATTCAACTCCACCTAACAACAACAGAAAAGTGCACACAGGGCTGGAGAAATGGCTTAGCGGTTAAGCGCTTGCCTGTGAAGCCTAAGGATCCCGGTTTGAGGCTCGATTCCCCAGGACTCACGTTAGCCAGATGCACAAGGGGACACACACATCTGGAGTTTGTTTGCAGTGGCTGGAGGCCCTGGCACACCCATTCTCTCTCTGTCTCTCTCCCTCTTTCTCTGTCAAATAAATAAAAAATTAAAAAACAAAAAATAAAACAAAAAAAGTGCACACAGAAAATTTACCAAAACAGACATTACCAAGTTTCAATAAATTAAAAAAATAATAAGTCATACAAAGTAGAGCTTACAGCCATTTAGACTTAATTTAGAAATCAATAATTAGAACATATCTGAAAATCGCTGAGTATTTCCAGCCAAACTATATAACACATGGGCTGAAAAAGAAGTTGTTAAGGAGGGCTGGAAAGATGGCTTAGTGGTTAAGGTGCATGCCTGCGAAGCCTAAGGACCCAGGTTTGATTCTCCAGGTCCCACATAAACCAGATGCCCATGGTGGCACATGTGTCTGGAGTTCATTTGCAGTGGCTAGAGGCCCTGGTGTACCCATTCTCACTTTCCTTCTCTCTATCTCTAATAAATAAATAAAAATATTTTTAAAAAAATCATTAAGGACCTTATACTCATTTTAGAATAAATTACCAAATAAAATACGTTAAATTTTGTGAGATAAAGCTAAAACAATATTTTGAGGAATATTGATGGCACTGGTTATATTAAAAGAAAAGAAAGGTGAAACATCAATCACTGCAGATTCCACCTTAAGAAACTTGAGAAAGATGGGCAAAACAACTCAGCCAGTAGAAGAACGGAAGTAGTAAAGATGAGGAGGACATTGATGATGTAGAGGACATAAAGCAATTGAGAGAACACATGAATCTAGAAGCTGGATCTGAGACAGGATGAATACATTTATGAATTTCTTGAAAGACTAATAAGGGACAGAAAAGAGAAGTTATAAATTACCAATATCACAAATTACTAGCACCATTTAATATCCCTATAGATCCCATAGACTGTAAAGGATTGTGACAATAATGGGATATGTTTGTGACTATAAATTTCACTACTTAGATGGAATGGACAAATATCTTGAAAGATACAGGTCACTTGGTAAAAAATGGTAGCCTAAATAGCCCGCTATTATCACTGAGATCAAATTTGTCACAAAAAAAACCCCTCAATGTAGGGCTGGAGGAACGGCTTAGCAGCTAATGCATTTGTCTGCAAAACCAAAGGACCCAGGCTTGATTCCTCAGGACCCATGTTAGCCAGATACACATAAGGGGGTGCATGCGTCTGGAGTTTATTTGCAGTGGCTGGAGGCTCTGGCACGCCCATTATCTCTCTGTACCTCTCTCTCCCTCCCTCTTTCTCTGTCAAATAAATAAGAAAATATTTTTTAAAACTCTAAGGCTCAGATGGCTTCACTGGTGTGCTATTTGAGGGGAAAAAACTAAATTTACAAACTATTGCAGAAAAATGAAAAGAAGGGAATACATACCATGTCCTCTATGAGTTCAACATTACCCTCATACCAACACAAACCATTAAACAGAAAGCATCTATGAGTTCAATGATCCCTCATGAACACAGATGAGAACAAGTTTAACAAGATCTCTACAAGTCAAAGCAATTCCTGTGAAGAGTCCAAAGTTTTCCAGTTAGTTCCACATTCTTTATTAGAGAGAGTGATTTCTTCATTTTTGTCCTTGCTTATTGAACCCTATCTAAAATAACAGTTTAGAACAGAGACTGCTTTGTACTTTACACCATCTCTAATCCTCATGAAAACTCTTGAAAGTAGACTTGTTAATCCAATTTCTTGAAGAGGAAAATGCAAATCAGAGAGGTTAAGTGCTCAAATTCACAATCCTGCCCAGAGGATTTGGTCCCAGTCTTCTACAACACTGCTCTCCTTGCTAAAGGACACAAGACATTTTCCTTAACAAGAGCTCCCACTATGTCTTGGCATAGGATGCTGTGCTCATTTTCCAGCTCCCATCAAAACATTAGACATAAGTTTCTGTTATAAACCACCTTTCTATCAGAATTTGTTTAAGACAGTTCCTCCAGCATCTCTATTACCAGAAAGCTTAGCCACAGGAGATCCAAGAATCCCAAGAGATGCCTGAAACCATGTACAATACTGAGTCCTATAGGGTTGTTTCTCAATATCTTCTGGAGACTAAATCATGGCTGCTTGAGTCCATTATGTGTCTTATTTACTTATAATCTACACACACCCTCCTGTAAAGTTCTCATCATTTCTAAATTACTTATAATACCATACATAATGGAAGTGCTATGTACAAAGTGGATATCCCACATTGTTTAGGGAATGACGGCAAGGAAAAAAATCTACATGTATTTAGCAAAGAGTTTTTTAAAAAAATATTTTAGGCCTGTGATTGGTTGAACCCGTGTTTGCATAGCTTATGCATATGAAGGGCTGAATATACGTTGCACATTTTTTTCCTATGGAAGCACATCAATGATTGAGCTTAATTGATAAAGTAGCACAGTAAAAGACGAACAGTCATTAGTGATAAAGTAGGAAAATATACTCTAGTAAAGATTATATGAATGTCTCTCTCTCCCTCTGAAAATATCTTACTGTACTATCCTCCTCCCTTCTTGTTGTTGACAGCAGGTAGCTGGAACTGCTAGAAGCAAAACCTTTGGTCAGGGAAGATTGCTGCAAATGGCCATAGTAGCACCATCACAGTTGGTTTGCTTACTTGGATTTGTAATAACATTTCTTACTGTTTTTTTTTATGCCAGCCTTTTGTATGCCACCCTTCCTTGTTGTAGACTAAGTCAAGGCTTGAGTCTTTTTGTATTTACAAATATCCTCACCACCAACTGGAGGGGTGGACACACCACACCTGCTCAACCTACACATGTGTAATAGACTAAAATACAAATACAGACCAAACCAAAGTAAATAGTAACACTTCCAGAAAAAGCAAGAAAAATGAATCTTTTTTCCTAGCAATAATATCTGGCTCCACAGTTATAGGTAAAATAAGCAACACCTGAAGGAACCCAAATTGTAGAGAGTAGTATGGCTATAGAAAAGATCTTTATCTGAAATTGCAAACAAGGGGGAGATAAACCTTCTCATGACCTATCTATTCATAAATATTATTTTGTTTTAGAGCCAAATATCTCAGGATGAATCCTAAGAGGAAAAAATAAATGTTCCCAGACAAACATTAATGTTCATATTACATTTGAATTACACTAGCTTGCTTTTCCAATTTCCTATCCAATCTGGTTGAATAAGGAAGGTTTAGGTTTTGCCACAAAATACAAATGGTTTCCGTTTATGATGGTTCAATGTGCAATTTCTGACTTTATGATGGTATGAAAGTGACACATATTCCACAGAAACCATGCTTTGAATTTTGATCTCTTCTGGGCCAGTAAAATGGGGCACAATGCTCTCTGGCAACAGTGGATGCAGACACATGGTCATTATGTGACACAGCCGACGCTCTTCAGTGTGCTTGTGTTGCCAGCATTGCTTTTGTACCCGTGCACTTAATAAATTACACAAGGTTGTCAACACTTCAAAACCAAATAGGCTTTGTGGGGCTTGGGAGATCACTCAATGGTTAGAGATGCCTGTTTGCTCAGCCAAGCCTCACCTATTTAAGTGTGCTCTGAGTCACTTATACTAGTCTACACTCCAGCAAACTCATCTGATACAAAGCCCATTTTATTTTATTAAAAGATATCTTTACGCCAGGCATGATATCTGTATTTATTTGTGAAGAGAGAGAGAAAGAGAACGGGGGGTGGGGGGGGGGGTGGGGGAGTGTGTGTGTGTGTGTGTGTGTGTGTGTATGTTTGGGCATTCCAGGCCTCTTTATGCTGCAAATAAACTTTAGATGTATGTGCCACTTTTTGTGGGTTCTGGGGAACTAGGTATGCTAAATATATTTCAACTATATTACAATGAGTTCATAGGACATAGCCCTGCTGTAAGCCAAGGAGTATTTGTCTAATGTATGAAGCCTGCAACAAACTTCAATAACTTAAATAATCACAGTATTGTAACCACAATGTAAAATGCATGAAATCAAATATCTTAAATTTATAGAATAGCAATTATTCTGGTGATTAGAGAATTGGTATCATTGTAGCAAGAAAAATTTAGGTGGTTGAAAATGTAAAGAACCAAAAAATCTAGGGCTCTAAAATACAGTGACCTTCCTGCTTTTTAATCTTTATGATATGCCAGAGAAAGATACAATTGTCTTTGACTTTTGTGAATACTTCAAATACTTCTTACTTTTGTGTTGCAACAAGTATATTGAAGGAAGTAGAGAAACTGAATACCTCAATTTTTTCATATAGCAAAAACATTTGTTATTAATTGTAGTGATCTATACAAAACACATAATTTTATTTATATCCATAATGACACACAAGTACTATTATTATCCTTGTATGGAAACTATAGAAAATCAGACAACATATATGAAGCTATGGTTTGAGATCAACAGGCAGCAAAGGAATGAGATTCGTTTTTTGTTTGTGTGTATATATGTGTTCATATGTGTGCATGTGTGTGAAGGCCAGAGGTTGCTGGTGAGTGTCTTCCTCAGTTGCTCCTTCAGTGAACCTGGAGCTCACTAATTCAGCTGGACTAGCTGGCTAGCAAGCCCCAGGGAACCTACTGTCTCTGTGTCTCTGCTGGGATTACGGGTATGTGCCACCACTATTGGCTTTTATGTGAGTGCTGGGGATCCAAACTCACGCCCTCAAGTTTGTATGGCCAACTGTTCATGCACTGAGTCATTTTCCCATCCCTGATTCGTTTTTTAAAAAAATATTTTGATTTGTTTATTTGCAAGCAGAGAGAGAGAGAGAGAGAGAGAGAGAGAGAGAGAAAGAGAGAGAAGAGAGACAGACACACAGAGAGAATGGGAATGGCAGGGGGCTCTCCAGCCACTGCTTTTCAGGCAAGCACCTTAACCACTCTTTTTATTAAGTAGAAACTTGTATGGACGGATCACGTTAGTACCACCATTTCCCTCCTCCCTGTCCCCATTCCACTGAGGCCACTCCTCAGTGGGATTGCTGGTATTGCCCATGGAGTTGCAGGTTATGAGATGTGAGAGCATTAGTCAGTCATTGTAAAGGGTGGGAGACAGGTGCCTCTGGATATTCCCTTTCACTCTCTGGCTCTTACAATCTTTCTGTCCCCTCCTCTGTAAAATTCCATGAGCCATGGTGGGTGTGCTTTAAGTCAACTTTAGTGTTGTGCTCTCAGCAGGTTCTGGATTTCTGCTTTGGTGTGTTTTGAGTATCTCCATCACCCTAGTGCTGGTTGACAGACTCACTATTGATGCAGCACTCTTGCTTATCCCATCAATTCCTCTTTGGTTTACCTGGGCCTTCAGACCCTGATTCTTTAAATGTTATTTATTTGCAAGGAGAGAGACAGAGAGAGAGAGAGACAGAGAGAGAGAGAGAGAGAGAGAGAGAGAAGAGGAGACAGAAGAAATGAGCACCACTCTGTGCATCTGGCTTTATGTGGATACTGGGGAAATGAATCCAGGTTGCCAGGGTTTGCAAGCAAGATCCTTTAA
Organism: Dipus sagitta; assembly: GCA_036346955.1. Taxonomy (NCBI): domain Eukaryota; kingdom Metazoa; phylum Chordata; class Mammalia; order Rodentia; family Dipodidae; genus Dipus; species Dipus sagitta. The sequence continues at coordinate 131,997,986 of CM070772.1, read as the reverse complement.
CCACTGAGCAATCTCTCAAGCCCCTCCCATCCTTCATTCTTTTTTTAAAATTTTTTTTGAGGAAGGGTCTCACTCTAGCTCAGCTGACCTGGAATTCACTATGTAGTCTCAGGCTGGCCTTGAACTCACAGCAATCCTCCTACCTCTGCCTCCTGAGTGCTGGGATTAAAGCCATGAGCCACCACGCCCGGCACCATCCTTCGTTCTTAAGAGAAAGAAACAAATGGGATAAGCTCTAAAGATTGCTCTAGTTTACAGCCTAGAGGCAGGTTTGAGGCCACAGTGCAAATTCATCTATAGACCAGTGGCCTCACCAGGTAAGAGGCAGACATTGAGTTTAAGAGGAAGAGACAGCTAGAGTTTTCTGAGCTGGTTGCTGGAGGGAAAAGAAACAGTCAGAGAAAAGTCAGAGAGGGAATCCTTGGGTCTTTGTCTAAATGTTCCTCTGTACATGTGTGAATGAAGATGCATTTGAAGTAAAGAAGTCATCAAGGTTAAATGACATGAGGATGATGATGGGGCCCTGAGCCTTTAGGATTAGTGTCCTTATAAGAAGAGAAACAAGAGGACCCTCCCACTATCCTCTGTGACTACAACAAGGAAAGGCTATGGCAGGGCATAGCAAAATGGTGGCCATTTGCAAGCCAGAAAAATAGCCTTGATCTAGGACTTTTAGTCTCTAGGACTATGAGAAATAATACATTTCTATTGTTTAAGCAACCCCACATGTAGCATTTTGTTATAGAATCAATCAGCAGATCATGACAATAGTAAACCAAATAATTCCTGAAGATAACAAAGTCTTGGGACAAGTTCATATTCACCAGCCGCCATGAAAAGACTATTTAATACACAGGGAATTGGATGACTGTGGGGCTAACTATTCCAAGACTCTGTCCTCATCATAACAATCTTAAGACTAAATAAAGGTGAATGGAGCTACTTCCAAACTGACTTAATTGCATATCAGAACAAAGATGAACACCATTTCAAAAATACAATACCCCACATCAAGCAACATACAATTCACAGTGCCCAGAAATAAAAATTATCAGTTACAGACAGAACCAGAATAATGTGTTTCATAACTAGAACAAAATCCAATGAATAAAAACAAACCTTAGATTTTATTAGAGATGTTTAAATTATTTAAGATGATATTAACATTGTCACTACTCTACATATGTTCCATATGTTCAAGAAGATAGAGGAAAGTTATTTTCAAAAGAGAAATGGAAGATTTAAATGACCCAAAATGGCACTCTTACAGATAAAAGTATGTATCTAAAATAAGAAAAAAAGGTTACTAGTGGAATTAAGGAGAAATTAGCTGGGCATGGTGGTGTAAGCCTAAAGTGCCTCCTAGCACTTGGTAGGCAGAGATAGGAGGGCCATGAGTTTGAGGCCACCCTGAGAATACACAGTGAATTCCAGGTCCTGGGCTACAGTGAGATCTACTTTGAAAAACTAAAACAAAAGAAGAAGGAGGAGGAAGAGAAGGAAGAAAAGGAGAAGGAGGAGGAGAGGAAGAAGAAGAAGAGAAGGAAAAAAAGGAGGAGAAGGAGGAAGAGGAGAAGATGAAGGAGAAAGAGAAGAAGGAATTAGATACCATAGGAAAAGAGTATGCTTTGAGACATGCAAATAAAAACTTTCTAAAATAAGGTCCATAAAAATCCACAATAAAGATTAAGAGGTTATCAGTGACCTGTAAGAGAAAACAAATAGCATAAATAGCTTATGGTTCATATCTCAGAAAAAAGAAAGTGGACAGAAACAATCAAAAAACTAACAATCAAATATTTTCCAAATTTATAAATACTGACTATAAACTCTTGATAGAAGCTCAATAAAACTCAGGCAGGATAAACATAACCATTCATAAAATATGATAACCTAATTGTTAGAAACCAATGATAAAGACAAAAATCTTTAAAGCAACTAGAATTAACATTACATATAGAGAACTAGTGATAAGAATGACAGCAAATTTTCAGTCACAAACTACGCAAGTCATTTGAAAATGAGGCAACAATCTTGAGTAAAAATCCTGTCCATACAGAATATGATTCCTAGCAAATATTTTTCAAAACATAAATACAAAAAGAAAAAAAAAAACAAATAAAAGGCAATAGGATGTATTCCCAGTAGACCTGCACCACAAGAAAGATTAAAGTTCTCTGTGGAAAGGAAAAATGACACAAGGAGCCAGGCGTGTTGGCACACACCTTTAATCCCAGCACTTGGGAGGTAGAGGTAGGAGGATTGCCATGAGTTCGAGGCCACCCTGAGACTACATAGTGAATTCCAGGTCAGCCTCGGCTACAGCGAGACCCTACCTCAAAAACCAAAAAAAGAAAAATGACACAAACAAGGACTCATGCGGGGCATGGTAATATGTAGGAAAATAGAAAGCAAGAATGTTCAACCTCTTTTCCCTGGAGACTGGTCAGGAGTCTGTTTCTCTCCATGGGGTATGTTGGGTAGATTCATGACTACTTGTGGAAAGTTTTGTGCTGGGTCCCACCAAGAGACCTGTCAGTAGTGAGCTCTATGGTCTGAGAATTTACATTAAAGATCCAGTGAGCTTAAGTTGTAGATGCAAGAATAAAGCATTTGTGCTAGGTGAACTGAGTTCATTCCACTGATCCAAGGATATTGTCATCAACATGGCTAATAGACATAATGGGAATATTTGTAGCCACAGGAATAGGCTGTGGGCACAGGTGAAGGAAGGCCCCACTGTGCCTGACTGGTCCTTGCTGTGTGCCTCCTGCTATTAAAACCTCACTTTCTGTTATCCCCATGTTACAGATGAGGAAAATAGGTAACCACTGAAAAAGGCAAGATATAGAGCAGTGCACAGTATACCACCTTATATGCTACCAAGAAGGGGAAATACAGAGTAAAGAGGTGACTCAGCAGATAAGAGCACTAGCTATACAAGCATGAGGACCTGAGTTCACTTCCCCATACCCACATAAAAATCTCGATGTGGCACACCTGCTTGTAATCGCAGTGCTGAAGGAAGCAGAGACAAGAGATTCATTGAGGCTTGCTGGTCAGCCAGTCTGACTGAAACTGGCAGCTGTATTTTCAGTGAGAGACCTTGTTTCAAGGAAACGAAGCTGAAGAATGATAGAGCAGGGACCTCAGCTTTCTCCTGTAGCCTTCGCACCCATATGAATGGGCACATGCACACACATGTGTATACACTATACACACATACTAAATAAAATTTTAAATAAAGGGTAAGTAAAAGTACATATGCATGTGACCACACATATATATTTGCTTAATTTGGAAATAGAAATGCACATGTTAATGAAAATGGCTATCTAGAAGGGGTGGAAGTTGCCTCCACCTTCATAATAACTCTGAGTTTTGATCTATATAAATGTTTCACATATCAAACATAACATTTAAATTGAACTTAAGTGACGATAAAAGAAAACCAAAAGCTGAACACAACTTAATTAACACTATAGTGTCAATATCCTGTTCATATAGAAAAGTGATTACTTCAAATAATATAAACTCAAAGCTATCCTCCTATACCATCATAGGTCAGTTAATAGTCTATATAACCATCGGAATTGAAAAAAGAATCTACAGTCTCTATGTAGTGGTTTGACTCAGATGTTCCCCATGTTTTCTGAGTGCTTGGTTGCCAGCTGGTGGCAATTTGGGACATGGAGGAGATGTGTTGTTGGGCGGGGCCTAGGGATGTTATAGCCAGCTCCCACTTGCCAAAGACCAGCTCACTCTCTGCTGCAACATGCTTTCCACCTGCGGTGACAGAGATGATGTCCAGCCTCTGCTCATGCCATGCTTTCCCCTGTCACCACGAAGCTTCGCCTAGAGACTATAAGCCAAAATTAAAACTTACCTCCCATCAGCTGCTTTTAGTTGGGTGCTTTATCTCAGCAATGAGATGGTAACTTCAACACAGAACACACCTCATCTTGTCTGACCTTGTCAAAAGGAAAGTGGGCCAGGGGAATGGCTCAGTAGTAATGCACTTGCTATGCAAACAAGAGTACCTGAGTTCAGATCCCCAGAATCCATGTAAAAGCAGCATGCAGTAGCACAGGAATCTGTAATCCCAGTGAGGCTAGGAGGAGAAGGGAGGTGAGAGCAGGAGAATCACTAGAAGCTGGCAGCCCAGATAGCCTGAAGAAATCAGTAGTGAGCCAGACACTGACCCAAACAAGGCACAAGCCATGGCACATATGTACCCACGTATACACACGCACACATAAACATGAAGCAAAGCAACAAAAGTATGCCACAATTATAAGCATAGTGGAAAGACTCCTGACTGTCTGACACATGCCTCTGTGGACAAAGAGCTTCCTTTACAGTCCTTAATTTCTGGTGTCAAATCAAATATTTATTAGTAAAAAAGCTATATGCGGTGTCATTTTGACCATTTCCCAAATAGAAAAATATATATCATGGTGCCAGTGAAAATACTGAATAAAAATTTAATTAATTTAAAGAGCTGGTTGACATAGTCCATGGGATATCCCAACACAGCTCTTGCCATGGCTAGCATGTATGACTTTAAACTGTGTAAATTATGTAGTTTCTCATACATACTAAGACCAGAGAATTTTCAAAGAAACCAATAAAAGAGGATGGTCTAATTTTCATTGTTGGGTACTTGTTGTGCATAGGGTTATTTTATGTCAAACAATTCAGGGGGACATTAGTGGATAAAAATAATACAGTAATTAGAAAAACCTTTTCCGGAGAGGATTAGGTCCTGAATTAATTAATAGGTTAATCCCTTGTTGAATAATATGATGATATTATTGAGAGGGAGTGAAAAGCAGGAGTTAGGGCCTACTTGGAGGAAAGAGTTTACTGGAGACATATACCTGGGAGCTAGGCCTTCTCTCCTTGCTGTATTCCCCTTTTCTCTGCTTCCATCTTCCATCATGCCTTTGTCATCATCATGGACTGACACCTTGGAAACCAAGAGACAAGGTAAGTCTTACTACTTTTAGGTTGTTTTCTTAGGTATTTTGGTCATAACTATAAAAATAAGCAACACAGAATCATTAGTAAAATTCTAGCAAGATAAATTAAAGCTCAACCATACTAATCAATATGTTAAAGATGGATGATTTAAATACTCTGTTCAGCATCAGAATATTGGATTAGATTTTTTGTCTATTGATTTATTTTTTTAATTTTATTTATTTATTTGTAAGGAGAGAGAGAGAGAAGGAAAAGAGACAAACAGAGAGAGAATGGGCATGCCAGGGCCTCTAGCCACTGCAAACAAACTCCAGATACATGTACCCCTTGAGCATCTGGCTTACGTGGGTCCTGGGGAATTGAACCTGGGTGCTTTGGCTTCAGGCTAATGCCTTAACCACTAAGCTATCTCTCCAGCACTACTGATTTATTTTTGATATTTATTTATTTGAGAGAGAGAGAGTGAGAGAGAGAGAGAATGAATAGGTGTGCCAGGGCCTCTAGCCACTGCAAATGAGCTATAGACACATGTGCCACCTTGTGAACCCAGCTTTATGTGGATACTGGGGAATCGAACCTAGGTCCTTTGACTTTGCCTATAAGTGCCTTAACTGCTAAGCCATCTCTATAGGCCCCACGGATTAGATTTTGAACAGCAAGATCCAAATATATGTTGCCTATCAGAGAGAAGTTTAAAATAAAGCCATAAATATATTAAAAAATAAAATGAAAGAAGACAATAAGTCCTGTGTGCAGTAAAGAATTAATCTAGAAGACCTAAGACTGTTTCTTTAGATAGACCTTTCTGCACTGCTGTGTTTTGGCTCCTGTGTAGGACTTTGACTTTGGGGAGTGAAACTACCTTTCCCAGAACCCACAATAATGGCTCCCTGAGTATAAACTGCACATTGTAGTTAATGCTGAATAACTACTTCCTATCTGGGAGTCTGGAATTTAGTACATGCTAGGTAGAGAGTGTCTATGTAACCAACTGTTACCCCTGAGCAACAACAAAAACCATGGACACTGTGTCTTTTTAATGAGCTTTCCTGGCAGACATTTCATGTGTCTGTCACTACTTGTTGCTAAAGGAATTAAGCACATCTTTAGCTTTGATTTTGCTTTGTACCTTTTCACTGTAGGAAATAACCACCATAATGTGACTCTAACGAATCCTGTGTGTCCTCCAAGGCAATCTTTGAACCTAGAAGTTGTCTTGGAGGAAATAACATGAAAACATCTGTCAAAAAGAAAGCTGCAGTGTCTGCATTAATTTCAAAATAGATTTTAGGACCAGTAATATCACTAGGAGAGTATATTAATCAAAGGGTCAAGTAATCAGGGATCATAATAATTCCACATACGTATGTAACTAATAACAGAGCTTCAAAATCCATGAAGACAGCTAGGGATGCAGCTCCATTGGTAGAGTGCTTGACTAGTATGCAGAAAGCCTGGGCTTGATCTCCAGCTCCGCATAAAACCAGGTATTATGGTGCATGTCTGTAATCCCAGCACTTGAGAAATGGAGGCAGGAGGATTAATTTAAGATCATCTTTGGCTAAATACTGAATTTGAGTCCAGCCTGAGCTACATTGTAACCCTGTCTCAAAAAAAAAAAAAATAGATGAAGCAAAGATTTGAAATTACTAAAAGGAAAAGTAGCCAAATCCATTTTATAGCTTGAGATTTCAAAATCCATCTGCAACTAGATATAAAGGATATGGGAGAACTATTTAGGAATAAAATTAGAAATTAATAATAACAATATAATTGAGAAATTGTCAGATATTTGGAGATTAGACAAAACATTTAAAAATCAAAGAAGTAATTACAAAAATAAAAATATTAAAAACAGAAAGTAAATTATCACATGTTACATATGTGATGTGTAAGCATGGTGTCACAGGACTGTAATCCCTCTACTCAGGAGGCTGAAACAAGAGGATTATTAATTCAAGACCAGCCTGGACTACAGAGTTAGTTCAAGTCCATCCCAAATAACATAGCAAGGCCCTGACTCAAAATTAAGAGAAAAAACAAGGAGAGCTAGAGTTAAAACTCAGCAGTGTAGTGCTTACCTAGCATGTGGGAAGTGCTGGATTCAATGCCTAGTACGATAGATGATAGATAGATAGATAGATAGATAGATAGATAGATAGATGTATACATACATAGATGTTAGATACTTGCTAAGCTAGAGTTCATAATGAAATTAATAGCAGTAAATCCTTATATTAGGAATAAAGGATGTTGTCAAACTTTGCTATCAAGCTTATGCTATCAAATTATAAGCTACCAGGTAATTTAGTTAGGAAGACTGAATTTCAGTAAATACTGTGGGAACAACTGGTATCCATATACACATTCCATAATGGAAGCAGCTAAATAAAGAGATTATGTGGTCTTCTTTTATAAGTTCTGATTTTCAAAAAATAATAAAAGTACTACTTTTATCATTAAAAATTATAACAAAAAGTTCTTAGCCAGATGGCATGGCATAGCAAAAATCTGGCTGTTTGAGAATAAAAGTGAGTAGACAAAATTATTTCTAAGATATTTTATGATTTAGAACTCCATGAATCCCTATTCTCAGTAGTCACAACTCAGAGAAAATGAAATGCAGCTTCTATCACTGGGAACAGCCTTACATTCCATACTCCTAACATCAATCATCCCGTCCCATCCAATCCATGTCTCTAACTTAGATAAAGAGCCTTCTCTTATTACATACTGCAGGCTTATTTTGTAACCTGGAATGATATTTTAAAATATTGAAAACATTTTAAAAATATTTTTATTGGGCTGGAGAGATGGCTTAGTGGTTAAGCGCTTGCCTGTGAAGCCTAAGGACCCCAGTTCGAGGCTCGATTCTCCAGGACCCATGTTAGCCAGATGCACAAGGGGGCACACGCATCTGGAGTTCGTTTACAGAGGCTGGAAGCTCTGGAGCGCCCATTCTCTCTCTCTCTCCTCCCTCTCTCCTCTCTCTCTCTCTCTCTCTCTCTCTGCCTCCTTCTCTCTGTCACTCTCAAATAAATAAACAAACAAAAAAAATATTTTTATTGGCAACTTTCAGAAGTATAGACAATAAACCATGGTAATCCCTCCCCCGCCATTCCCCTTTGCAACTCCACTCTCCATCACACTCCTTCCCCCTCTCTCAATAAGTGTCTTTTATTTTGATGTCATCATCTTTTCCTCCTATTATGATGGTCTTGTGTAGGTAGTGTCAGGCACTGCAAGGTCATGGATATACAGGCCATATGTGTCTGGAGGACCACATTGTAAGGAGTTCCTACCCTTCCTTTGGCTCTAACATTCTTTCTGAAACCTCTTCTGCAATGGACCCTGAGCCTTGGAAGGTGTGATAGAGATGTTTCAGTGCTGAGCACTCCTCTGTCACTTCTTAGCACTATGGTGCCTTCTAAGTCATCCCAAGGTCACCACCATCTGAAAAGAGAAGTTTCTCTAACCAAAAGTGAAAGTAGCATTAATATATGGGTATGAATATTAAGAGAAGTGCTTACCAGGCAGTTTGGTGAACATAGTATATACGTCATTCTGGCAAAAAAGAAACAGAGAAGCATCTGGATTAAATGAGGCCATAGAACAAATGGACCTAACAGATATCTACAGAACATTTCATCCAAATGCTGCAGAATACACATTCTTTTCAGTATCACATGGAACATTTTCTAAAATAGACCATATATTAGGACACAAAACAAATGTTTACAAAAACAGGAAAATATTGGAAACATTTTTAATCAACCCAAACCACAAAAATAGAAAAGATTCTGCAGAATGACATGAATAATATATGCATAACTATCTGGCATACAACTTGAGTCACTATTACATATTTTAAAATATCAGATAATATAACCTTTATAAGTTTGTTTCTACCAGAAATGTTTTTCTTCCTTTATCAAGATAACTTCTTTCCATCTCTCAGAATTCAGCTGATCCATCACTACCTCAGGAAGGTCTTTTGGGGCTCCCAAACTAGACATGGCTCAGTTAAAATTTCTGTAGGTCTTGAGTTCTTGGCTCTTTCCAGTATTGCAGGAGGCAGCTATATATTTAGAACTTGGCTATGTCTGCTTTCCCATGGGGATGTGTCTCTCTGGGGAAGGGATTGTGTCAGGTTGTTCACCTGGCCACCCCTACTTTCTTCCTCATGCTTCACACATACCAAGATTTCAATTGGTCTTTGGCGAGTGGGTGTATCATTTTTCATCAGAACCAATGCATTGACTTCCAGCTATGGTTTTTCCTAGTGAGGCTGAGTTGACCGTGATGATATTTGATCCCAGTGAAGTGGTCTTTGACAGGTTTTTCTTCAAATGTGTGTTAGTTCCTACTTTAAATGCATTGACAACAGCAAGAGTACTCACCAGCATTCTACCTTCTCCATCTTTACCTTCTCTACCTAAAAGCTCCTCTCTTAAATGTTTTGCCTCTGTACACATCTGCTTACACTGCACTGAATCTAGTTATAATTACCCTAAATGTTCTCAAGCTTCCTTAAAGCGTTTGTCTTCTAGACTCTGTACTTCAGCTCAGCTCCTGGAGACCAGAGAATGTTTTTCTTTCAAATTCCTACACTATATTTAGAGTAATAGATGATAGATGACTTTGAGTGGCTGATATCAAAGGTTGTCCAACATGCTTCTTAAGTGCCCGAAATTTTTTTTTTAAAAAAGGTCATCTGATACATTAAAACTAATTAAATAGTCTCAGTCATCTACAGCACCTAACCTGAATCTACCCAAGATGCCGACATACTCAGCAAGCATCTCAAGGACCAGACCGTAGAGTGGGTGGGGAGGGAGGGGAGGGCAAGAGAGAGGGACACAAATCTAGACCCAAACAGCAATGGTTCCATAAAATTCTACATCCTAAAAGGCAGACCAAATGGTTGAACTTTCACAAGGCCCTTAGAGGGAACACCTGAGTCACATGGCACTGGAGAGGGTATGATGAAGACTGACCTTAATCTTCTACTGCCTCTCTCTCTCTCTCTCTCCCCTCTCTTTTATATTACTTATCTTTTTCTTCCTTCTCTTCGTGGGCACTGAACTGCAACTCCCAGTACCAGCAGGTGGCTATCATCTGCAATGAGCTTTTAATCAGAGAGACCTACAAGGCTTCCTAAAAGAATGACCGATTTCTGTCAATGACCCACCAAAGGTTAGCGGTAAGACCCTACTGCTGAAGACACCATTTGCAGTTGACACGTGACATGGCTGGAAACTGGAAGAGAGTCAGTCCCCAGACAGTTGGTGTGTCTAGTGCCAGAAGGTGCTACATGGGAGACTGGGGGAAAATGACCAACATCTGTCCAAGCAACTCATGGTCTAATCTACTTAGCAGCAAGTAACCTGTTGTGATGCTCACACAAGTGCAATAGTGGTGCATAGCCATGATGGGAAACCAGCTGCTCTTGATTTGGCTAACTGATCCGCTCAGTGGAACAGAACCCATAACTGGAGCTGGGAAACAAGTCAGAACCATATCCAAAAATGAGTCCACTCTCCATTATCAAGCTACCACCAACTGTGGCTACAAGAGGGCTTATACCTATTAAATTCTCTCTAAAAAAAAAAATAAGGGTTATCCCATTTATCTGGTGCTAACTTTACTCTCCGTTGGAGAATCTGCTTTTGTTTTTCAGATAGACGCAGATCCTAAGGAGAGAACCACCCCATCATACCTCAAATGGACCCCAGCTTAAACTAAGAATAATTGGTGAAACAAGCAAGGGTGCTGTTTTCTTGGTGAACCGGGTACTAGCACAAGGGTGAAGGAGATCAACACAGAGAACAATCAACTCCTACCAAGTCAGAGATCCAGAGACACAGAGGATCCCAACACCTCATCACTGAAGCAGACCCAAAATGAACCCAACATGGCTCAGGGAAATTTTGTGGAAGAGGGGGCGGAAAGAATGTCAGAGGCACACATTGGGTCATGATATGCAGAGACATTTCCACCTACCCATAATGAGGGCTAACTCCACAATGCATGACCCATATACCTCAACAAGGAGGGGTCAGGGGGATGGGGGAGGACAGAGAGGAGGCTAACAAAGGTACCAACTTGACTGTATTCACGGAATACAAAACTAATTAATAATAAAAAAGTGTAAGCTATAAAATAGCCACCATGAGGGCTGGAGAGATGGCTTAGCAGTTAAGCGCTTGCCTGTGAAGCCTAAGGACCCCGGTTCAAGGCTCGATTCCCCAGGACCCACGTTAGCCAGATGCACAAGGGGGCGCACACATCTGGAGTTCGTTTACAGTGGCTGGAAGCCCTGGCGCGCCCATTCTCTCACTCTCTCTCCCTCCCTCTCTCTCTCTCTCTCTCTCTGTCTCTCTCACCTTCTCTCCCTGTCTGTCACTCTCAAATAAATAAAAATAAACAAACAAAAAATTAAAAAAAAATAGCCACCATGAATAATTGTTAGTGCCTTAAAATTTTAGTTTTCGATATATAAGGATACAAACCATGTACATATATGCAGACTTATAGATGTACATATACATCCAGGAACATTTAGGTGAAATTTTATTAAAATTGGTATGATATAAAATCACAGATATGTGTTTGTCAAAAATCTTTAGGTTAAATCTTTATAGTGTCTAAATTCTTTTTCATGATAGCCTTATAGAGGCTCCTAGCCTCAATAAACAATAATGTTTAGATTTGGAAAAGCTTTAATACTAGTCTTTATCTAATAGACAAAGGAACTATATTATTAAATCTTACCAAGAAAGGAAATGGATAATGTTTTAAGGGCCAATTAAATTAATAAAATATAATTTTGTTGGTTGCTCAGGAAAAAAACCAATTAAATGGTTTTGTCTAAAGTGGTGATTGCTAGCTTTTGGATGTTCTAGTCACCTTTTAAAATGATGGTAGATATGGAATTGCCTGGAAAAATGTACATCTACAGAATTTAGGAGTAAGATTTCTGGAGTAAGATTTATATGGAACAGAGCATGTAGAATGTAGTGTACAAATGAATTTGATTTGAACCAAGCCAGTGACACCTGTAATGTATTATTTTAATGATTTTGTACTTGAAGATGTTATATGGAATCTGCCTTCTGTGACCATTATTTGAAAAAGTTGGGAGATGGTAAGAATCATCTTAGAAAAGGAAGTGATACTAAGTCCTTAGCATGTAGCTTCATTGTGTTGAATCTTATTTATACTGCATTGTGTTTCATGGCAGAGCAGTGCTAGACACAAAGTATCTGGACTCTGTCCTATTACTGATGAAACTGAGGTGCAGAGGGCTCAACGACTAGCCCCAGGCAATGCAGTTTCCAGCCAGAGTTCAAGCCCAGGACTGGCCAGCACGGTAAGCTCCAAATGCTCTGTTGCCTCTCATGCTTCTCAAACTCTACCCAGACTGTGTACATTGTTACAGCCGCACAAGCCTCACGTCACACAACTGTCTGGAAACTTTACAAGTTCTGAGATGCACCTTTTACACTGAACCACCAGTACTTTGAGTACACAAAGCACTAAAAATGTCCCTGGAATAAAAAGAGGTGCATTTTGGCATTAAGAATGCAAGAAAGTAAGATGCCAGAGTCAAAGTGAGAAAGATCATATTTCCTTTGCCAGTCACTGCAGACAAGGCTATCAAATTCCACTGTGTGAATATTCTACTGGAATTTTACATTATTTATATTATGAGTCAAAGAAAGAGAACATATAACACAGCAGTTCTAACACCTACCAGTCCCAATGCCTTCCTTTAAAACAAAAATTTTGTTTGTCTAAGTTCCTATGACAAAATTCACAGAAACTTATTCAAATACATGTTTCAAAATCATTAATAAATCTGTTGAATATAATTTAAAGAAGAAATCAATTTGTAATAAAATCACTTATACCTCAATATGTATATATTCAGACATGTCTATAATAGCAAACATAATTCGCTAATAAATTTTTACCCCAATATACAGCATTGCACTTATAAATACAGCCTGCTCCAGAAGTGTTGTACTGAGTGTTCAAATACCACAAACAGTGTTGCTGTTGAAGATGTGATTTTTCTGAAAAGATGAACAACTTCCAGTGGCATTTCAAACAAAATTCAATAATTCAATAAATGTTTTAAAATTTATGTGAGCATTGTATTACTGGAAAGTTCAGTGTGTATTAAATGTGACTCTTAGAGAAATGACTCAGTGGTTAAGGCACTTGCTTACAAAGACTAATGACCCTGGTTTGATTCCCCAGTACCCACATAAAGCCAGATACACAAAGTGGAGCATGTATATGGAATTCATTTGCAGTGGATGGAAGCTCTGGCATGCCCATTTTCTCTCTCTGTCTCTCTCTGCTTGAAAATGAATAGTGTTAAGAACAAAATTACTGTTTATATGCATAAAAGAGTGTTGTGAATGATAATTTCAAATTTTCCCTCATACTGATTCTGGTAGGATATTCCACAGTTGTGTGGAGCTTGGGACAGTTCTTTGCATTGAATGACTGCTCCACAGGTATTATCTAGGGTTCCCTCTTCTATGTTCTAAATGCCATTTAGAAGTAGCCACAAACATACTCTTTCCCAGCTGCTAAATTTACCAAATTTCCTACTGTAAATTACTAATCTAACATAACCCAGGCACTATGCAACATTGCCTACCAATATCATTTAATAATTTATTGATTTTTTATTATTGTACACCTTTAAATGTCACCTGACTCTATTCTCTGGAACAACAGTTGTTGGAAATACAGATCACAAACAATTCCTGACCTCAAGGAGCAAATGATCTAATAAAAGAGAATGATGACAAACACGATCAAATTAACAGGTAACTACAAACTGTGTCAAGTGCCATGGAAGAAAAGACTGGAAATGGACTGACTCTTGAATTTAGCTCAAAGAACAGCAACAGGAAAGTCTCTCTGAGCCAATAGTTTAAACCTAAGATGTTAAGGAAGCAGCCAGGTGAAACTACTCTGTGCTTCTCCTACTATTTCTAACTATGTGAAATTATTTGAACTCAAGTTTCAAAGGCCAGCAACTTTCTAGATCAAAAGTGGATGAGTAACTTTTTCAAGGACAATAAGAAAGTAAAGTACATGAAAAGATGCCCAGCATGGACATGAAAAGCAAAACCCACAATGAGATGGCACTTCATGCAAGAATTGCTAGAAGAAAAAGTGTGGAAAATAAGTGGGGGCAAATATATGGAGAAATAGGAACCTTGTGAATTGCTAGTGAGACTTCAAAATGGCTTATCCATAGTGGAAAATAGTACTGTTAAATGCATAAGATTACTATATGAGCCAACAACTTCATCTCTAGGTATAAGCTCCCAAGAATTAAAAGGAGATACTCAGGGCTGGAGAGATGGCTTAGTGGCTAAGGCGCTTGCCTGTAAAGCCAAAGGACCCAGGACCCATGTAAGCCAGATGTACAAGGTGGCACACATTCATTTTCAGCAGCTGGATGCCCTGGCATGCCCATTCTCTCTTTCTCTCTACCTTCCTCTTTCACTCTCTCTCTCAAAGACATAAATAAAAGTAAAATGTTTTTTTTAAAAAGAAGATTCTTGAACCCTTATGCATGAATGTTCATAGTAGTACTCTTCACAATAGTCAGAGGGAGGAAAAACCCAAACATCCATCAACAAATGAGTGGGTAAACAAATTATGGTATGCATATATATGTACCAAATGGACTATTCAGTTGTAAAATAAAAAGGGAATGCCATTTTTCTGTTGTTTTCTAGTGATGCGTTGTTATTTGTATTGTTGTTGAGATAAGGTCTTGCACACACTGGCCTCAAACTTGAAATCTTCCTGCCTCGGCCTCTACAGTGCTTGCATGTTACATGACACGTATCACTATGCCAACTAGGGCAGCAGTATTGATACATGCTACAATGAGTATTGTATGACTCCATTTAGATGAATCTCTTCTCCTCCATATATAAGTGTGTGTGTGTGTTTTAAGACAAGGCCTAATGATGCACTCCAGGTTAGTCTCGAACTTAAGGGTCTCCTGCCTCCACTTCCCAAGTGCTGAGAATACAGGCATATGCCACCACAAATAGCTTCATTAAGTCTTTCTTTTCTTACTCATGGAAGTATTGTAATGTGAGAGTAGATCAAAGTTGGTATACGAATATAGAAGCTGCAACTCTTATCCCTAAAGTCCATGAATCCTATATGAAGGAGCTCTGTAAGGGGTTGGTTTTTCACTGAATTCCATCCAGACCCCAAGAAAACCTGAAAAATTTGGAGTGGGAAGAGAAATAAGTTTTGTCTTCATATCAAAGCTGGAGAAAGAAAAGCACAGGCAAGTCCAGGCCCTGGGTGTCCACATTCTGAATCGAGCACTCAGACACAAAATAATCTCCTCTCATAGAAAATACTTTCTGTTCTAGGAGGAAGCTCCTCAAATCCTATTTTCTTAAGGTTTGAAAGAGTTCACCAGCCACAGAGTCAGAAGTCTAACTGAGCAGTCATTTTACGCCTGAGGCAAGTTCCAAGTGCCCCTCCAATTTGCCCCCTAATTTGCCAAACCATGGGACAACAAGCCTGCAATTAGAGTTGTATTTTTAAGTCATCTAAGTTTTTTGTGGCACTTTTCCCCCTCTATACACAGTCTGGCCAAATGCTGTTATTTTCACAGAGGAAATACAAAGAGTGGACTGAAAATTACAAGTCACATTTTAAGACAGAAAAGGAAGTGGGTTCTCTAGGGGCAACCTCCAGGCTGGACTCAGTTGTCCCAACCTCATGATGCCACAAAGTCTAGCACCTGGGACAGCTATGGCCTGACCCTAAAATGTAGAGATTTCCATTACCATAGTTTTCTGTACGGAGCTGTGTGGTACTTTGTCAGCCATTAGACATGGGCGTGCTTTTGGTTGAGAATGAGAAGGAGGAAGTTTGGCCGCTGAGTCCATGTCACCTAAACATCAGATATATTCTCATTGCTTCTTTGGGTAAAATGTTCTTTCTTACTCCATCCCCCACTGAGGCTCATGACATTTCATCTGTTCGAGAAATGACAGAAGACAGGTCCCTCTGGGATTCACGCGCCTCTGCTGGGATTTTCACACCATTCGCCATGTTAACATGAAGCAACAGCTGGGTTGAAGAGAGATGCTAAAAATAGCAACATAACACTGCAAGCTAGCTGCATGCAAGAGAAGGAGAGTCGTCTATAGTGCAGGGTGGTGCACATTTCCTTTCCTTTTCTTTTTTCTTTTCTTTTCTTTTTTTGAGTCCAGGCTTCCACTTCTCAGAACCCCACTTTTTCAGAGAGCAAAACAAGATTTTTTGTTTAATCTGAATGTTAATTAGGACAGCGAGGAAAAGCCAGGCTTTTTTTGTTTTTGTTTTTGTTTTTTTTTTTGCCCCTTCCCAGTTTCCAACTGATAGTCTACTGGCAGACCCAACTGTTAACTGGTAGATCAGGTAACTAACTGGGCAGTGCAGGCCCTGAATGAGTGAGCCCAGCAACTTTGGGCACTTGGTGGTTTTCAAGGTTGCTGCGTGTTGCTGCAGAACTTCTTGCTGTTTCCCTATCTTTCCATTCATTAAAGTATAGCTTGCAGTTGAACATTCTGACATAACATAGCTGAGATTTTTGGCAGCAGCATTAACCATATTCAAGTTTCCTTCAGAAGACGTTAAAATTTCATATCCTCGTGAATGCTTGCCACCTTCTTTTAATAACTTGAAAAACATACTTCTCTCAGAACTTCATTGTTCCAATATTTCTCCACTGCACATTTACTCCTTTTAGAAATATGTTAGGTGTGTATATTTATAGTCTGGGTATACATAGGTGGGTTAGAATTTGACATCTTATGAAAAATCAACCATCTGAATGGACCTTAGAGAAAAGTTGGTTGAAGTCTAGCATGTTTTCTTTCATACATCATTTTTTTCTCCTCCTAAACTATTTGGTCATTTCACCACAAAACTGTATTTTGTCAGAAAGGGTATATTCACTAGTTCTCAGCCTTGGGATTTGAAAATAGATTTTAGATTTCTAAGTCAATAATGAATATGACAAATAGCTAAAGTGAGAGGCGAGAAATGAAGATTTCCATCCCTTCATCTATAGTGAAAAAATGCAGTCTTAGTATGTACATTTATTCTAGCAAAATTCTAAAATGGGAAATTAATTGGTTTAAGCTTGTAGCTATTTAGACAACTGGAAATGTTTTAAAATTCATCCTTATTTAAATGCAGAGGAACGAAGTGCAAAATGTGATGGAAAGTCAAAAGGAATTCATAATTTTTAAGTGCCCACACAAATGGGAAGCTTGTACTCATCTTGGCTAGCGCGTACTTGGTAAGTTCTCCATTTCAAATGTGGTAGTGGTTTGCAGCCTGAATTACAGTGGCAGGGTTACTGCTCCCTCAAGCTTGAAAAAGCGTTATGTAACATAATACACTGTGGTTAACTGGGATTTTAACCAAGGTTATGGCATTACTGAACCCAAAAAGCTCCTCAGATTTAGAAATTGATGTATAGCACTGGCCTGCACCTAGTGCTCAGTGCAAGTACACAGGTATAGTAGGCTGCACCAAGGCCAAAGTGGCAATGGCATTCATAACCAACTTCATTTTGGATTCATGTTGCAAACCTTACTTCCCCCTAAATATTTATGGATAGGAAAATAGATGCTTTTTAAAAAGTTAAGAAACTTATCAGAGCTGATGTAACTAAATTGGACCAGAATTCCTGGCTTACTGGCTCCATGGTTGACATGGCAGCCAATCACATGAGCTTGCAGTTGTCACCTGAATCTTTTGGATTTCTACCCTGTCTCATGACTTTGTGAAAATTAAAATTAAATGTGATGGTTTTTTTTTTTTATTGACTTCTCTTGAACATGTGCAACACCAGAGAGAAAAGATCCCAGATGGGCTTCTGGAATATGATTTCTCCTGCAAATGATTTTATAAATGTATCAAGCCCAACTTGCTCGAATGGCCAGATGCTAAAATTGTATCACAGCAGTCTGAGCAGCTTCTGAGGAAATGCGGCCTCTTCCTGTGTGCATCTGAAGATCTGTCTGTGGCGTTGCTCCTTCCGCCCACCAAGACACCTTTGGCCTGAGTGGGCATATCTGGCAGATGAGCCAACCTCAGCTAGGCTAGCAGACCAAGAGCATGGAAGGCAGAGAGCTGGGGCACATGGGCACCTTGGTTGACTAGAGTTAAAACTACTTTGGAAATCATGAGGCAGCAAGCAAAGCACGCAACACTCGGAGGCTGGTGGACAAAAGGATGTGGTAAAATGGAGAGAATTAAGAGGGTGTGAGGGTGGAAAGACTCAGAGGGACTGGAAAGTGCAGAGAAAGAAAGGGCAGAAAGTGTGAAAAGGCAGTGGAAGAAAACTACATCTACTCAGGGAAGGTCACTGTCAATTATCTGGTAGGCCTGGCATTGAAGGAAATAACCTCTATGTCCAGGGCTGTTCTAGGATCATCTCCTATGTCCTTGTTTTAGTCTGGCTGTTCATGGCTGGGGGAGTGAAGGGAACCTTGGTTAAACAGTTTTTAGCCAAAATAAGAGAAACTACTGTGATCTATAGTGAAGAGGAAAGCACTTGTCATGGAGGCCATGGAGCCCGGAGCAGAACCTTCTCTGGACCATTTTCCCAGCTCTCCATCTCTCTTCTGGACCATTCTCCCATCTCTCCACCTCTTCTTTGGACCATTCTCTCAGTGGTTAGGCATCACTGTCTCCATTTCACCTCAGGCAGGGGCTTTAGTGGCCTTCCACTTTGCTTCACTGTATTTTCTAGAGCAGAACAGAATCTTCTTCCTCTTCTCTATAGCCCCACAACTCAGGACCACAAGGTCTAGGCAGAATTAGATCAGATGCTGAATTCTCCGGACCAGAAATCCATAAGGTTGTATGATTGGTCCAGATGTGGCAAAATGTTCACCTCCTGGCCAATCACTATATTCAAGTAGTTGAACGTATATATGTAAGTAGAAGAACAGATTAATGGGGGAAGCGAGGTAAGGGGAAGAGATTGAGTAAGGAAAGGTGGAGGGCTAATCAAAATCTAAGAGGATATAAATAAGTCATATGGAAACCTACTTTTTTGGACAATGGGACACACAGGAGTCACAGGTTGTTACTAGAAAATTTTCAGTGCCAGGGATGGGATACTTTCCAGTGAGTTGTTGGCCAGGGAGGTCCCTGATGCCCCCCAAACATTATAGGCCATTGCCAAGGGCCTTGGCTTCCCACCCGGAATAGATGGTAAGACTCGATTTCTGAAGACCTTGGGATGCTAGGTCACTGAGAAACCCTGCTGGAGCTGAGCTGAAAACCTTCTCCATGTAGACCTGCTGACAAAAAGCTGGAAAAAGCCATGCTGCACACAGTTCAATGGGAGAGGGAGAAATTACCAGTGAAGATGCCCAACATTGGACACTGCAAGTCTTATATGTGGCCAGCCCGGCCAAATGAGCCAACGGGCGCAATAGTGGCATGTCTGTTATGGGGGAAACCAACTGCCCTCTAATTTGACTGGAGGCCTGCTCCATGGGAGGGAATATATCCCTGATACTGAAAACCTACAGCAGGGGTAGTCATGAGCCCTAGGAGTGTAACATCTACTGCTGTCTGGCTAAAAGTATATACTTCTCTTAATGCTCATGCCCATATATTAATGCTACTCTCATTTTCGGCTAGAGAACCTTCTCTTTTCAGATGGCAGTGACCTTGGGATGACTCAGGAGGCACTGAAGTGACGGAGGAGTGCTCAGCACTGAAAAATTTCAATCACACCTTCCATGGCTCAGTGTCCATTGTGGAAGACGTGGAGGAAAGAATGTAAGAGCCAAAGGAAGAGTAGGATTCCTTACAATGTGCTCCCCCCAGACACAAAATGGCCTGGATATCCATGACCTCACAGTGCCTGACACTACCTACATAAGAGCATCATAATAGGAAGAAAAGATCATGATTTCAAAATAAAAGAGAGACTGATTGAGAGGGGGAGGGGATATGATGGAGAGTAGAGTTTCAAAGAAGAAAATGGCGGGGGGAGAGGTAATTACCATGGGATATTGTTTATAATTATGGAAGTTGTCAATAAAAATATTTTTGAAAAATAAAAAAAAGAAAGTGTAGGTCTCTCACTATCTACAGTGGTCATCATTTTCTGATTGTGGCTTGTTCTATTAGCACTCAACTGAGAGCTCAGGCTGTCCTTATTAGAAGGTCATATCAAGACCTCAAGGGTAAGGACAGTTACATCAAGTATATTAAATTATATTAATTCACTTGTTTTGCTTTGAATCATAGTATTTGATTTCATTTGCAATTTCAAATAATATTGAGGAAGGGCACACAATGTTTGCATTTTTTGAGATGAGGCACAGATAAAAAATGTTTGAGAAACATTTAAGGGCAAGCTTCTCCAACTGTCTTGCCAGTGGTAGAATACATTCCAATTTGGACAGAGTTTGACTTGATCTCTCTAGGTGTCTGTGAGATGAATGAAGGAAGTGATCCAAAACAGTCATCACATTCAGCATGAGTAGGAGAGGGAAGGAAGTGCCCAATACTGAACTTCTGCCATTTATAAGGCATATTGTGTGCACTTTCTGTAAGTGACTCCAGTTTATCTTTTCTGGCATCTCAGAAAAGGGACAGCCACTTGGGCTATTTGTCATAGGTGCACGAGCCTTAACATGGGCATCTTGATAACTTGCTTAGAATCCCAGTTTGCCATGTGGCTAACAGCACATCTTTATGCATCAGTGCACAGCAAGGATTGATGGGATGGTATTGGCAAGCTGAGAGGGATGAAGCCACTGTTTTCTGTTCTGAAATCTTTTTAGGATACTGCAGAGCTCCTTCAATCCAGAATCCACTAAAGTTTGGTCTTGTGCAGCCTTAAAAACAAACAGCCTGGTTTCACTTCCTGCTGGAGCCTGTTCTCAACAGAAAGGGGTGGGCGTGAGGAGAGGGCTGGGTGACCACAGTCAAGTCACCACCAGAGCCACATCAGCCTCACTGTGAAATGGAGTTGGCAGTGTGAACCTGCAGGGGTTTTGCTGAGGAACAGAGAACAACCATACAGCTTCTGGTGCAGGGCCTCACGGGTATAGGGGATGTGCTGGAGCCACGCGGCTAGTGTTACAAAGGGAGCGTAAACATCTGCCGACTTATTTTTATTTTATTTATTTATTTTTACCCTGAGCTTGGAGGCTTCGCTTTGCTCAGCTTCCTGGATAGCAGCCAAGCTAAATTAACACTCTTATCTTCTGGCCCCTGCAGCTGGCAACCTCCCCATAGGTCCTTGCTATATCCTCTTTAGGCTCAGCAATCAGCACTGGGAAGCTATGCTGGGATATTCAGGTTGGTCTCTGCCCTGGGCTCCTTCATCTACTTGCAAGTGAGACCCCTCTGGAGTCTGCATCTAGGGCCAGCTGAGCTCATGCTTTTGTGCAGAAAAAAGGAGCTCAATGAGGTGCTGGGTTCTGCATACAGTGGAAACCTCATGGAAGGGACAGAGATATTCAAAACTTCACATAGTTCTGTCAGAGTGGATTCAGATATAACTGACCCACTTAGTAATCTCAGGGCACTCTGTCCCAGGGCTTCCTTAGGTTACCTTTCTAGAAATCTAAAGGCCATGCTAACCCTTCGCACATGGTTAGTGGAGGAAGTCTGGGATGTGGCCGAGCTTCTGGTCTAACAAGCTCACAAGTGAGGGCCCTCACCTAGCTGACAATCGCTCTCTGAGGATTGACGTTCTGAGACAGTTTATCAAAGTTCAGTCATGTTTTCTGCAATATGTTGTCTTTTCCGTGAAACTTTTTTTGTTTTGTTTTATCTTTCTTTTTTAAAGACAAGGTCTCATGTAGCCCCCACTAGCCTTGAACTTGCTGCATAGCTCAGGCTGGCCTTGAACTTTTGATCCTCTTCTCTCAGCTTCCCAAGTACTAGGATTACAGGTGTGTCTCACCTTGTCTGCCTGTTGTTCAGCTTTTATTTACTTTATATTTTCCTTTAAAAAAAAAAAAAGCTATGGGGCTGGGGAGATGGTTCAGTTGGTAAACTACTTGCCTTGTAAGCATGAAGACCTGAGTTTGATCCCCAGAAACCACATCAAAAAGCTAGGAATAATGTCATGAACCTGTAATCCCAGCGCTGGGGAGGCAAAGAGGTGAATCTCTGGGGCTCGCTGGCTAGCAAGTCTAGCCTACTTGATAGGCTCCAAGCCAATGAGAAGTGCTGTCTCAAAAAAATGTGTATGATGTCTGAGAGGAACAACTCCTCAAGTTGTTCTCTGGCTTCCACACACACCCTCACTCACAAAAGCATGCACACACAGAAGCACATACACAGGAATAAAACTTTCTCCAGATGACTTGCCTTTAACGAAAATATATGAATATTGCCTTGAAATCACATTTTAAAGTTTATTGATTTATGAGCGAGAATGAGCAAGCCAGGTCCTCCTCTAGCCACTACAAATGAATTCCAGATGCATGTACCACCATATGGATCTGGTTAACGTGGGTTCTGAGGAGTCGAACCTAGGCCCTTAGGCTTTTCAAGTAAGTGCCTTAACTGCTAAGCCATCACTCTAGCCATGAAATCACAATTTTAATGAATGCTTTCTATTTTAACACACCTTAAGATGAACACAGACACATTTGAACAGGAAATATGTATATATGAGGACTAGTGTACCAATGGTGTGCCATCATCATGTTCTAAGAAATGTTAATTCTAAGGGTTTGGGGGAACACTATGGCTTGGACCACCCAGACCTTGTTTTTGAACTCTTTTATCATAGCAGTTTTAGCAGGAGCACAAGGGATTGTGGAAAGGAGTTGGGTGAGTTTTTGACAATGTATTAATTTCAGCAAAGAGCACCTTTCTATGCCCAGCAGGCTGTGGAGGATAGAGCATCCCACAAAAGCTCAGGACACCAAAGCTATATCTAAATGACACTTTTCATTGGCCACCATTTTGTGAAAACCCCTGCAGTGACTAGAGAGTAGAGAAAAAAAAAATCCAAATTCCCTGCCGACTCTGAGGTGCTTGTTTACAAAGTAAAATGTCCCTGGTGAATCATTTCATTTATAATTAAATCTAATAATAAGCCATTGTGGCTAAATTAATTTTGAGCTAATTACATAGGAACTCCATGTCCCGTATAGCTTTGAACAAAAGAGTTGGGTGTCAGGCAGCATGATGCATTTGGAAGCCAGGCCTCTAGGGACGAGTGCTAGGAGATACATGAATAAATGCTCCATGAATAAATATGATGTTAAAAGAGCTGATGATTAGGACCCCAGGAGGCCAGTGACACCTGCATGGTGAATTATGTGAGCTCTGGAGGCTGTGTGGGTATTACTTCCCAGACACTGGCTTTCTTGCATGCACCAACCTCTGGATATCCCAGAAGTGAGGAAAATTTTCCACTTGATCCTGTCCAGCTTTGACCACAGAAGGAGCCAGTGTCCTGGCCACAAGTGTTTTTTCACAGACCTTTTAGTGCTATGGACACATGGATGTGCCTGAGCACCTTTACAAATAGCAACCCATTTTATCCCTAGCAGAAACGTCTGCATGGATGTAGTAAGTTAATTGTAATGTCTCCAGGAATCACCATAGAAGAAGAAAGATTCAGAGCTGAATTTTCCACCAAGACTCAGTGGTTCTGGTCAATTTATTCGCTCACAGAAATGGCATGAAGAGCCAGTGCCCCACTCACATGATCTAGGGAGCACCTTCTGGACACCATGAAAAGCCTGTGCTCCATTCACATGACCCAGGAGCACCTGTGAGACCATGAAGAACTGTGCTCCATCCACGTGATCCAGGGAGCACCTCTGAGACACCATGAAGAACTGTGCTCCATCCACGTGATCCAGGGAGCACCTCTGAGTCACCATGAAGAACTGTGCTCCATCCACGTGACCCAGGAGCACCTCTGAGACCATAAAGAACTGTGCTCCATCCACATGACCCAGGAGCACCTCTGAGTCACCATGAAGAACTGTGCTCCATCCACATGACCCAGGGAGCACCTCTGAGACACCATGAAGAACTGTGCTCCATCCACATGACCCAGGAGCACCTCTGAGACACCATGAAGAACTGTGCTCCATCCACATGACCCAGGAGCACCTCTGAGTCACCATGAAGAACTGTGCTCCATCCACGTGACCCAGGGAGCACCTCTGTGACAATATGAAGAACTGTGCTCCATCCACGTGACCCAGGGAGCACCTCTGAGACACCATGAAGAACTGTGCTCCATCCACATGACCCAGGAGCACCTCTGTGACAACATGAAGAACTGTGCTCCATCCACGTGACCCAGGGAGCACCTCTGAGTCACCATGAAGAACTGTGCTCCATCCACGTGACCCAGGGAGCACCTCTGAGTCACCATGAAGAACTGTACTCCATCCACATGACCCAGGAGCACCTCTGAGACCATGAAGAACTGTGCTCCATCCACATGACCCAGGAGCACCTCTGAGTCACCATGAAGAACTGTGCTCCATCCACATGACCCAGGAGCACCTCTGAGTCACCATGAAGAACTGTGTTCTATCCACATGACCCAGGGAGCACCTCTGTGACAACATGAAGAACTGTGCTCCATCCACGTGACCCAGGGAGCATCTCTGAGACACCATGAAGAACTGTGCTCCATCCACATGACCCAGGGAGCACCTCTGTGACAACATGAAGAACTGTGCTCCATCCACATGACCCAGGGAGCACCTCTGAGACTCCATGAAGAACTGTGCTCCATCCACATGACCCAGGGAGCACCTCTGAGACACCATGAAGAACTGTGCTCCATCCACATGACCCAGGAGCACCTCTGAGACACCATGAAGAACTGTGCTCCATCCACATGACCCAGGAGCACCTCTGAGACCATAAAGAACTGTGCTCCATCCACATGACCCAGGAGCACCTCTGAGTCACCATGAAGAACTGTGTTCTATCCACATGACCCAGGGAGCACCTCTGTGACAACATGAAGAACTGTGCTCCATCCACATGACCCAGGAGCACCTCTGAGACACCATGAAGAACTGTGCTCCATCCACATGACCCAGGGAGCACCTCTGAGACACCATGAAGAACTGTGTTCTATCCACATGACCCAGGAGCACCTCTGAGACACCATGAAGAACTGTGCTCCATCCACATGACCCAGGGAGCACCTCTGAGACACCATGAAGAACTGTGTTCTATCCACATGACCCAGGAGCACCTCTGAGACACCATGAAGAACTGTGCTCCATCCACATGACCCAGGGAGCACCTCTGAGACACCATGAAGAATTGTGTTCTATCCACATGACCCAGGAGCACCTCTGTGTCAACATGAAGAACTGTGCTCCATCCACGTGACCCAGGGAGCATCTCTGAGTCACCATGAAGAACTGTGCTCCATCCATGTGACCCAGGGAGCACCTCTGAGTCACCATGAAGAACTGTGCTCCATCCACGTGACCCAGGGAACATCTCTGAGTCATCATGAAGAACTGTGCTCCATCCACGTGACCCAGGGAGCATCTCTGAGTCACCATGAAGAACTGTGCTCCATCCACGTGACCCAGGGAGCACCTCTGAGACACCATGAAGAACTGTGCTCCATCCACATGACCCAGGAGCACCTCTGAGACCATAAAGAACTGTGCTCCATCCACATGACCCAGGAGCACCTCTGAGTCACCATGAAGAACTGTGCTCCATCCACATGACCCAGGAGCACCTCTGAGTCACCATGAAGAACTGTGCTCCATCCACATGACCCAGGAGCACCTCTGAGACACCATGAAGAACTGTGCTCCATCCACATGACCCAGGAGCACCTCTGAGACACCATGAAGAACTGTGCTCCATCCACATGACCCAGGAGCACCTCTGAGTCACCATGAAGAACTGTGCTCCATCCACATGACCCAGGAGCACCTCTGAGTCACCATGAAGAACTGTGCTCCATCCATGTGACCAAGGGAGCACCTCTGAGTCACCATGAAGAACTGTGCTCCATCCACATGACCAAGGGAGCACCTCTGTGACAACATGAAGAACTGTGCTCCATCCACGTGACCCAGGGAGCACCTCTGTGACAACATGAAGAACTGTGCTCCATCCACGTGACCCAGGGAGCACCTCTGTGACAACATGAAGAACTGTGCTCCATCCACATGACCCAGGAGTACCTCTGAGTCACCATGAAGAACTGTGCTCCATCCACGTGACCCAGGGAGCACCTCTGAGTCACCATGAAGTATTGTGCTTCATCCACATAACTGAGGAGCACCTCTGAGACACTATGAAGAACTGTGCTCCATCCACGTGACCCAGGGAGCACCTCTGAGTCACCATGAAAAACTGTGCTCCACCAGAGTGACCCAGGGAGCACCTCTGAGACTCCATGAATATCTGTGCTCCATCCACATGATCCAGGGACACCTCTGAGACACCATGAATAGCTGTGCTCCATCCACATGACCCAGGGAGCACCTCTGAGACACCATGAAGAACTGTGCTCCATCCACATGACCCAGAGAGCACTTTGGGTCTATGCTCTGTGGTGGTGAGAATGAGGGACTGAAGGAAGCCCCCAAATGAGAAAGCCTCAGAAAGGGGAGGCAGAGGTTTCAAGGACAACTCTGCTGGAATGCCTTTTATCCTTGGAAGAACTGGCCACCCTCAGTCTTCCTCCCTCCTGTCAGTTTTTCTTTTTTTCCACTCAGTGTGCTTCGTTCACTGATTGCCTTGTGTAATATAACATCTTCCCACTTCATCTGTAAATTTTTCTTGAGTTGTGTTTATTACTATTTTTTCACTTTGTCATAAGGTGATGCCTTACAATAGAAGACCTAGGGCTATTGCTTCTTGAAAAGACAACCTTGTGGAAACTACTATGTCTGGAATTGGGACACAAATGGTGCACTTTCACAAGCCATAAGCACCTCCCTGGGGTGGTTTCAGCCATAGTAGAGTAGAATGTTTTCCTGGTTGTGAGACTGGTTTGGATTATTAAGATGACCTTTGAAAGAATTCACAGAGAAGGCCCTTTATAGAGTTTAAGAAGTGATGCATTCTAATCAGGGTTGTTTCTGAGCACAAAAAGATTAGGTCAATGATACAGCTCCCGTGTTTCCTGTTTGCTTGCTGACATGGTGACCTCCTGGATATCTTGGCCTTTCCAAGCCACATAGGTTGTGTCTGAAGGCAAAAGCAGTCACTGAGTGAAGAATGCGGCATCATGAGGAATGAAGGCTGTGAGGTGATCTGCCCCTCTTGGGGCCTGGGAACAGGATGTCATTTCCAATGAAAACAGCACAGGCACTTAACCCAGCCTTCGCTTTGGTGTTAGGTGCAACCAGCTTCTCTTTGAATAATTCCTCACAAAACCCAAATTGATGTGGCTGTTTGGTTTCTAATAAAATAAAATCAGTGACAGCTCCCTGGCACATGGGGACTTTAAGAGTTAAAAAAAAAAAGAGCCAGGTGTGGTGGCACATGCCTTTAATCCCAGCACTCAGGAGGCAGAGTTAGGAGGATTGCTGTGAGTTCAAGGCCACCCTGAGATTACATAGTGAATTCTAGGTCGTCTTGGGCTAGAGCAAGACCCTGCCTCAAAAAAAAAAAAAAAAAAAAAAAAAAAAAAAAAGAGTTAAGGAAAAAGGGAGGAGGCAGAAGAAGCTGGCCAGGCTGACTACTGCATCCACATGCGGGGATGAAGAAATGTTAAGCACAGAGCATTGAAATCCTTCTTTCTTTTCCTGTCATGTGTTTTTCTTTTTTCTTTTTTTTTCTGTCATCTGGTGGCCAGCCTCTGACCTTCCCAGTAGGCTGTGGAACAGTAGGAATTGCTTCCCCTAGGAGATGATATTTAAGTGGAAATGCTATCCTTGGGGACAAGGGGCCACAGACCAAAGGTTATTATGCCTACCAACAGGGGGCTTTCTTCCTGGCCCACATGAGACATGAGGCCCTTTGCTTCACTTGTGCTTAGTTTTTTTCTTTTTTCTTTTCTTTTTTTTTTTTTTTTGCCATTTTTCTCCCACACAGTGGTTGGCAGGTGGACTCGAATGCCCATACCCAAAAGTTCAGTGCCATCAGCTTTCCCCTCCTGGGAATGGGAGAGCAGGTGCAGCAGACCATCTACAAATACTGAACGATTTCACTGTTGGCATGGAAACCTGTTGGTCTCTGAAGCCTGTTCCTTTTATGTCCTCATTTTTCCCAGCAGCCTTTGGGGGAGGGGTTCCTGTCCTTTGTGTCTCACTCCAGGCTCCTCAGCAGGGTGCTCTATCGTGGTTTCCATCGCTCTCATAGCCCCTTGACCCTGATCATGGCTGTGCTCTTTTTCCCTGTCATTTCTGTGCCTCCATTGCCTCCAACTTCCATTTGCTTTGGGTCTTTGAGGAGAGCGTCTTGGAGCCTCTTAGAAAACTTTCTCAGCACTGCTCCTCTCTGAGCTTCTTATGGGAAGAGAGGACCCTTACACTTTGTTTTAATTTCTCAGCTTCCCAACTTTGTTTTTTTTTTTAAAAAAAAACCTTTTTTATTGACAACTTCCATAAATACAAACAATATGCTATGATCACAATCTCTCACCATCCTCCCCTTTCCCTCTCCCAAATACCCCCTCTACTGAATCCCTTCTTTTTATTTAGTCTCCCTTCTATTTTGATGACCTAAACTTTGTCCTTTATTTGGAGAATTACCATTTGAGGGAAAATCTTGGTGAAGAACAGAACCACCTTCCAAAAGGTGTTGTGACTATATCAGTGCTCATTGCTAGGAAAAAATACCCAACCAGAAGCAATTTATAGAAGAAAAAGGGTTTAATTCAATGTATGGTTCAGGGAGTAAAGTCTGTCATGGCTAGGAAGGCATAGCAGGCCAGAGAGAGAAGTCATCATCAATCCAGAAGACAGGAAGAAGAGAGGGAAGGAGGGAGGGAGGCCCACCCCCAGTGACACACTTCCTCCAGCAAGGCTCCATCTCTTAAAGCTTCCACAACCCTCCCAAATAGCACCACCAGCTGGGGCTTAAGTGTTCAAATGCATGAGCCTATGGGGAGCATTTTCAATTCAAACCACTACACTGACCATCAGAGTGTCCTTTCCCCAGCAGGCCCTGCAGCATGACTCTTTCCCACGAAAACGCGCCCATGCCAGATTTAGTGAGTGTCTCAGGAAGGAAGGAATAGCTATACTCACGGAAATAGTGCACAGCTCCTGAGGCAGATGAAACAAGAATTTTCAGTGAAAACAATGGAATTCTCGACCAAGCCAGTGTGGTGCTGTGGTTTGATTCTTTGCTTCTCAAATATCAGCTTTGAATTTGTCCACATGGTTCTTTTAGCTACTGATGTCCTTTTAAGAGATTCCATTTTTCTTTTTAGTATTATTTATTTATTTATTTGGAGTAGTGAGAAAGAGGCAGGGGTGGTTGGGGAGAGAATGGGTGCACTAGGACCTCTAGCCACTGCAAGAAAACTCGAGACACATGTGCCACCTTCTGCATCTAGCTTATATGGGTACTGGGGAATTGAACCTGGATCCTTAAGCTTTGTAGGCAAGTACCTTAAGTGCTAATCCTTCTCTCTAGGCCCTATTTTTCTTAATTTAGCCCAAATTGGTGTCTGTGGCTTTTTTTAGTTTTTGAAATTTGTTGCAAATAACACTTGTCTCCTTCCACCCAAGTGCATCCCAACCTTCTTTCCTCCATCCTGCCTTCTCTGTGGACCTCTGTGCATACTCTACACATCGAAGGAAACAAAACCCATTGGAATTGCCGAGTGAGGTTTTTAAAATCATGTAACAATGATGACAGTCATTTAAATCCCAAGGCTCTGGCTTCTTCAATAAGTAAACTGAAGAGAAGGGTGAGGGAAGGGAATAAAGAAGCTTATTGGAAAAGCCCATGTACATCATAGCAACAGAGGGGAAATAACTAGTTTATATAGAGAGGAACTTCAACCAATGAACCTCTGGCTGTCCCTCCAAGTCCCCCATCAACCCAGGGTGGAAAAACCAATATTTCTATGTCATAAGGGAGCATAGATGTTCTAGACAACAGATTGGAAGGCTTGAAAATGGGATAAAGGAGAGAGAGAGAGAGGTACCTGCTTCTCCCTGGCTACTAAAGAGAACAGAGATAAAGGTGCAGGGCCATCTGTGCCAATGTCCTGGGCCCAATGAGCAGGGAAGTCCTTGGTTACAGCCACAGTCCATAAGGTATCCTGCCAAAACGTGACATTCAGAGAGAAGTGGAGGAAAGGTGTATGGATAAAAAAGAGAATAACTGATTCAATTTTAACCCAATGGGCTAAAAAAAATTAGCAGTGGCCAAATGTAAATAAAGGTTTGGGGGCCTACTTAAGTTCTATGGGGAAAGTAAAGCAACTTACTCACCTGCAAAATTTTCACCCTCCTTACCTATTGGGATTACATTAGGTTAATAATGTGTTAGGTTCTGGGAGGTGTGAGGTTGGGGATTTAAAACTACCCATCTTCCTGAGCCGGGCGTGGTGGCACACACCTTTAATTCCAGCACTTCGGAGGCAGAGGTAGGATTGCTGTGAGTTTGAGGCCACCCTGAGACTGAATTCCATGGGCTAGAGTGAGACCCTACCTCAAAAACCAAAACAAAACAAACAAAACATAAAAAGAATCCATCTTCCTATTCAGCTTTTTCTTTCTGCTTGAAAATTCCAGACCTGAGGCTGAGGGTTTAGCTGAGTGATAGGATGCTTATCTAGAATGTAGAAGACCCCATGGGTTTAATTCTGCCGACCTCCCTCATACACATAAATGTTCACACACAGAATTTCAGACTGTCTGAACTCATGATTATATCTCTGAACCCATTGGCAAGAAAAAATATGTCTGTAAATTGACTTGAAGAGTGATATATCTATATCTATCTATCTATCTGTAGGTCATATGGTAAAATTGACACTCATATTCTTAGAAATTGTCTGATTTCTGAGAAAGAAAAATGTTGCACTGAATTCAAACAAGGTGAAATGAACCAAAGCAATCAGTGCACTCCTACCTGCCTTTACTAGCTCTGGTCTCTGTTTTTGAAAGCTCACATTCAGAGAAAGTGTTTCAAAAAGACTGGCATTTCTGGGCCATCAGGCCTGGTCCTGGGGTCCCATTCCCACCATACGGAGTCTGCTTCTCTGTGCCCTTTGGTGCCATGTTGTTCCAGAAGCATCACCTCTGGAACAGAGGGGTCTAACTGTACCTTCTGCTTTCATGACAATTTTGTTTAGGTTCTGCAGTAACTGGAATGACAATGTAAGTCCTTCCATATACATTTGTTGCTTTGTGTCCTCTGACACTGAAGCCAAACACCAAGCCTGTTGCAAGCTTGGGGCAGAGGTTTTGCCACATGAGCTGAGCAGTCTCAGCTCCAAGAAGCCTCACTTTCTACCTTATTCAAGGTACACACGGACCCAGCTTTCCTTTGCAGTGGTCAATTTGCTTATTTCAACAATGTCTCTCTCTTCCTCCTCCTTTCTCTCTCTCTCTCTCACCCCCCGCCACACACACCACTATCATTTTGACCATATTATTTCCTCAAGTTAGAGTATATATTGGCCTACATTCCCTGCCCTGCAAGCTGTTGAGACTTACAGAGTCATGAAAGCTTCACCAGAGAAAGACCTAGGAGGCAAGGCAATATGTTTCAGGGTCAGAATTCCTGCTATCAGCTTCCAACAAGGAAATGCGTGAAGTTGTGAAAGTAACTGCAAAGGGAAAGGTGTCAGCAACATGGGATGCCTGCCCAGGGAAGCCTTAGATAGCATGCAAAACCTGCCTGCGAGAAGCTGTATGGGTGCAGACATTTAAGCCATAGAGGCAGGGCTACCCAAGCCCTTGGGAGCCCACATCCTGCCACAGCATACCTCAGATGCTGGACATGGAGCTATAGAAGATAGCATTTGCCTTGCTGGGTTTTAGCCCTGCTTTGGTCCAACCTTACCTTATTATTTCCATATTCCTTTTTTAATGTTTTATAGTTTTACTTATTTATTTATTTCAGAGAGAGAGAGCAAAGGGAGAGAGAAAGAGTGGGTACACCAGGGCCTCTAGCCACTGCAAACAAACTCCAGACTCATGCACCTCCTTGTGCATCTGGCTTATGTGGGTACTGTGGAGTCAAACCTGGGTCTTTAGGCTTTGCAGGTAAGCATCTTAAATGCTAAGCCATCTCTCTGGCCCATATTCCTTTTCTTAAAGAATACAAACGTAGACACTGAACCTGTTCCTTGTTTATAGGAAATCACAATGGAAATTGCCTTGAGGACTAGAAGGAATTTTGGATTTGGACTCTTGAGTAATATTACAACAGTTAGGATTTCAGGGAATCTTAGAGATGCATTGAGTCTACTTGTATCCCTCTGCAGGGGTGGGGACAGAATGCTATAGTTTAGATCTGAAATGATCCCTCAAAAGCCCTTGTGTTAAAAGGTTTAGTCCTCACTGTGGTGCTAATGGAAGGCAGAAGAAACTTTTTAAAAGGTCAGGCCTGCTTTCATTTGGGTTGAGTGTCCTTCAAGGGGAACGGAAGACCCAAGTAAGTAATAGTAAACTCTTACCTACTTTATTTTCCTCCCTGGCCATGATGTGAATGGCTTTGCCCTGCCACATGCTCCCTCCATGTGGCGCTGCCTTCACACAGGGCCCAAGGCAATGGGCCAACCCACTGTGGACTGAAACCTCTAACTGTGACCTCTTTGTAAGTTTGATTATCTCCATGTTTGAGTCCCCCCCTACCCAACATCCTGACTCTCTGCCCAGCACAGTAAAGTACCCTGGACTCTTCTAATGAACAGGCTCCCTAGGTTGGTGAAACCAGGATTTAGGAAGGAGTCATGCATTTTGTATCCACTGTGAGATGGAGATAAAAAATGAAGGTCTAAAATGGGAGTTTGAACCAAGGCATGGCTTGGGCATTGACCAGATGTGTGATATTGAAGGATCAGCCAACCTCCCTGCACCTCATCTATAAGCAAGGTTGCATGGGTTCTGTTCGCCATGGTCACCTGCTATAGTGATTCTGGTTATGCTCCAAGATGGGTGACTCATGTGGTTATGAAAGGGGTTTCAGTTCCTTGTCAAGGAGCTGCTTGAGTTTCCTCCCAAAGATGGCCATCTCAGAGGCTGGCTGTCACAGAGCTCAAATCCAAAGCTAGTTAGGCAAACTTACATTCTCAGGAGATCTTTTTGGGAGATATCTTAGGGGTACCAGCCTTCAGGGCCTGTATCCTGCCAATTTGTTGCACAGGAATGGTGGGTCCTGTGGGGCTAGATACTAGAGAAAATCCTTGCATTAAGATAGAACACTGCTATAGATAAGCAAGATCCAAGAGGAAGATTTGAGAGCCTGAGAGCATAGGCATCAGATATAGGAGGGGCTATTGGTAGTCAAGCCCAAGTACAATGCAAAAGCATGTGCTGTTTTTGTTTTATCCCCAAGGCAGGAAATAGTTCTTAGTTACCACCAAGTGTGTTCAGTCTAGTACCTTGAATTATATTGATGAGTTTTCTTTGTTTACTCTTCCTTATGATTTTGCCCCAGCTGGAATGAATGAGAAAGATGTACCTGGAAAAGTGAGAGGTATGTTCAGCTACCAATGTCCAAACAAGCACAGCCCAAGAGTCCTCTGCTCCACAGTACAAGGAGCTACTTGTTCTGGGCAGCTACCAAGAGAGAGGAATCATATCCAGTGAAGGGGACTGTGAGAGTAAGACATTGCACCAGAGGTGAAGGCAGAGAGCACGGACATTCCAGATAGTTCAAGGAAGGATCTGAAAGCTCGTCTCTACTGTCTGTTTAGAATCCCAACTGGAGGTCACCTCACAGGGGGACTTGTAAATCAGGTGGAGTAACATCAGAAGAGGATAAATGGTGGTGTGACATATTCACACAAAGAGGGAATCAGTTCTCCTGGGTTTGTAAGGGACTTGGGTGAGTTCTAGAACTTTCTGTGTGGGCTCAGGGTGGGAGCAACAGTGCTAAGATGTCTAGGGGAGAGGATGGTGGGATTCCTCAAAGAAAAGACAACACTAGAGGTCAAGAGAGTACAAGGTGGCAGACAACACTGACATCCAGCTACCCTGCAGGGTGACCCCAAGCGCCTCCCACACAGTCTGGCATAAAACTCGAGGGCACTAAGTCAGCTGGGCATGTCTCCTTTGCCATCGTATGGAATGCAAACAACTTCTTGATCACTTTGTGGGGTAGAAGCATTTTTTTTTTTTGAGAGGATAGAACTTTGAGAGAGAGAGTTCAACACTTTGATCAACTAAATTAAATCCTCAATTGCCTGAGTAATTATACTAAGAAGATTACATTTTTAAATGAGAGAGAATTTACCTGGAGGTAGTAAGACCAGTTGCTTTTATTTGTTCATTTGTTTCATTTTCTGATTTCTGTGAAAAGAGAGTGTCATGAGTTTGATTAAGTGGAATTTAGCATTATAGCCATTTGGTGCCCAGAGCATTTTAAACTCAGTACATCATTCGGAAGATATGGGTTAGGGTGAAAGAAGTAGCAGTTATTCAACTTAAGGGGCAGTGGCAGCAAAAGCCATTTGACCTTTAGAAGCTTTCCTTTTTTGAGTCTAGAATATATAAAGAATATCTCCAGATTAATAACACTAGAAAAGAACAGTCTAATTTTTAAAATAGACAATGCAACTGAATAGGCATATCACACAGAAGGTATCTTAATGGCTAAGCATATGAAAAGGTACTTAATATCTACAATCATCAGGGAAATATAAAATAAAGATATAATGAAATACCATTTCACATGTTCTAGAATGGGTAAAATAAAATATAATGAAATACAAAGAATGTTGGCCAGTATGTGGAACCACTGAAATGTTGGAGAACATGAAATGTGGACTCATTGTGTGTCAAGAACTGTCTAACAATTTCTTATACTGTTAAACATACATCAACACGACCTAGAAATGTCACCCTTAGTAATCAACCCCAAAGAAATGAAGGCTTATTTCTACATACTGATGTATGTAAGAACACCTACAGCAGTTGTGCCTAGAGCCATACACTGGAAGCACCCCAAATGTATGCATCCATTTAATGGAATATTTCTCAGCAATACAAAGAATCATCTGCTATTATATTCACCACATGGACGTGTGTCAACAAAACATGCCAGATACAAATCACATGTACTGTATGATTGCATTGCTACAAATTTCTAGAACAACCATAATATATCTGCTGATAGAAGTCAAGAAGTGGTCAGATACTGAACTTTCTAGGGTGAAGAAGATACTTTATAACTTGTTTTCAATATGGTGAACCTCATCAAACTGAGCACTATGGAACTGTGCATTTTATTGTACATAAATATGCTGATTTTTTTAAAAAGTGAATAGTGAATAAAAACTTAAAAGTTTTGGCTCAAGTTCTTAGTGCAGATCAGCCTCAAAATTTATCCATGAGTTCCAGAAGGCTTTGCATCATGGGACATGCTCCCTCTGTATATGCATTTTAAGTGTACACACCTGAGTACACAACTGCACACACCGGAAGTGCAAGCACACAGACACACACACAGTGAGGCCCTCCCAGCATGGTCCTTCCCTTACCTGCAGTCTCTTCAGTAATTCCTCTCCTCTCCATTGTGTGCCTCTGCCCACCCTTGTCCACATCCTTGTCTTCCCGCCCATCTTCTCTAACTGCACTAGTCATCTCCGGTCCTAAACCTCAGCACACTCTAAATTATAGTTTGTGTGTGTGTGGGTTGTTTTGCAGTGAAATACGGATGTTTTTGAAACCACTTTTCCATCTTAAGGCCTCCTCCTTCCTTGTTAACTCTGGGCCTGGCCATTTCATAAATAATGCAGCTCCCTTTCTCATCTCAGTTACAAATGTGGATCTCCCCTCTCTCTCTCTCTCCCTCTCTCTCTTTATCCATTTGAAGTGATGACCAGTTCAGCCTCTTTCCAGTGGCTTCCAGGTTGCTTTGCCACTTGGACTAAGAGGTTGACTGACCGACGGGGAGGAGGCTTTGCTTAGTGCTCAGTACTCGGTGTGCTCACTCCCCTCTTTGTTTATTTTGCCAAAACCAGGGTGAGCACTGGGCTCCGCTCGAGGCTGTGGGGATGGGGTTGAGGTCCCTTGTGTACATGCTTCCCCAAGGAGCTGCTCTTTTCACAGGATCTGTGCAGCCACCATCAGTACCCTAGCTCTCAGTGGTTCTGAGTCCCTGCCTGCTTCACTGTACGAATCCCTAGGCCCACACTCTGAATATTTACCAGCTTAATACTGGGCAGGCGAGAACTGCTACCCAGTTAATGTAGCTGAAATTCTACAAACCACGTTGCTATCTCTGTGGATGGCCTCAGTGATGCTGGGCCGTTCCTGCCCTTCCTGGAGACACTCTCCTGGGCCCCATTTGGAGAGCCAACAGTGTCACTGCTCTGTCTGTGCCTGTGCCGGTCCCCATTGGTGCTGGAGTTTGTCTTAGAGGCCAGTCCATGTAAATTTGAAGTTCCCGACCTTTGTTTTAAGCCTTACAGTTCCTGGGTTCTTTGGTGAGAAAGCACCCCACCAGGGCTGATCTCATCTGCTGATAGCAGTGAGGCTTGCCTGAGAAAAAGGTTGCCCTAAAGGAGACCAGTGGTTGATGCCCTAGCCACTGAAATCACCGCTCTGGCTGCTGGCCACTGGACAGGCTCCTGAGAATCAGTCCTATAAGGTGACAACTTTTCAGTGCCTGATTCACAGTGTTCCTGGCCACATGGGCTAGTACTCAAGAGGATATGGGGCCAGAGTAAAGGAGTGATGCTAGTAGGTACCATGGTGACCTTGTAGGGCCAGTGACAATCAACAGGGGTCCAGAGAATCAGCTTCATGGTGGAACACAAAGGGCTCCTCAGGAGGAGGGAAGGTATTTTCCCACTGGAAAATATTGGCCACCAGTGGGCTGAGGCATACTGGGGCTGGTGGTACTGTTTCTCTGGGTCCTAGCCATGAGCCCAGAGGAGTTTCAATTGCTCTGGGAAAGCTAGTTCTCCATGAGGATTGGTTCAAGGACAGCCCTAGGACACCAAAATCTGGATGCTTAAGCCAGTTCTATAAAACTATGTAGTCTTTGCATAGAACCTGCACATATCTTACCATGTGCTTTAACTCCAGAAGACTTATAATACCTAACATCATGTAAATGCTATGCAAATAGTTGGTATACCATATTGTTTAGGAAATAATGGCAAGATAAAAGTCTGAACATGTTCAATACAAACCCTTTTATTTTTTTCCCAGAATGCTTTCAACCCACCGTTGGGTAAATCTGGGGCTGCAGAACTAGGACCAATTGTAATCTGAAAGAACAAATAACATGCCATTAAAATCTGTCCTGCTTCTTGGTACTCTCTAAAGTTGCATTTACAAAATCTTTCAGGTACTGCCTGGAGAGTGGAGGGGGAGGGGGAGACCTACCATGTGCTCTCCAAGTTAGTGGGAACATGGCCTCACCTATAGCCCCTGGGAGGTACCTGACTACTGCTGTAGTGATAGGAGATCCCAGCAAGCCCCCAGGTTGAGACATCCCACTGAGTGAGAGAGAAGGGCACTCAGCAGGCCACACAAGGAGAGTGAAGTCATGGTGACCTCTGAGTGCAAGGAGGCCTATGGGTCACAAGGGGTCACAGCTGTAGCCCAGCATAGGGTAGAAGCATCCCAACCCATTCCTCCTCAGCTCTTATGTCTCTTTAGATGCCTTATCCAAATTCTTTCCTGGGCTGAAAGCTTGGGGCCTTCCTTCTCAATATTGCTTGGAATATTATCTGTCCTTGAATCAGGTTTCCCCCTTGATGGGTTTCTTAGCCAGCCTGACTTTCCCAGGAACTGTTGGCCTTGGCTTGCCCCTCCCTCCTTGAACATGCACTGGATGTCAGAGAAGAGACCTGTACTGAGGCCAAAGGTAGTGTGGGTATAAGGTGGGGAGATGATAAAGGAGGCTGGCAAAGTAGGCAGGGTTACAGATAGGGGCCCAGAAGTCATGTCCAGGACATTATTCTCTTTCTTTGAGGTTGCCCATGGTTGCTGGCTGGAGACTGATTTGTGTTTCAAAAGATGGATTGAGGCCATGGCTATGGGTGCAAGGACGGAAATCCCAGGATCTATCTCTGAGGACTGTGGCTGTGTCCCAGCTTCCCTGCCGCAGTGGTCTCACTGCAGCCCTGCCTCATTCTCAAGCTCCTCCAGGCTTCCCCTTCACCTACCCTTCTCAGTTTCTGGTCCTCTTCTGCGTTCTTTCATCTTTCTCTTGCTGCTTCAATCCTGCGTAGTCTAGTTCCCAAATCTCTCAAGATTCATCACAGTCGGGCCACACGTCTCTTGGCCTTTATTTCTTGTCTATTCCCACTTTCTGGAAACTCCCATCCTTCTGGGATCTCTTTAGAGTGGCCACTTTAATGATGCCCACACCAGCTCCTCCTTGTCTCTCTGGAGGAGGCTGCCTGCAGGAAGCATGTTGTCTTGATTGAGTCCTCCAGGGACTACCTTTGTCGGACAGGTCCACTTCATATCCTAGGTTTGCTACCAGAATTGAGTTTAGTTCTAGTATTATAAAAGACATTTCCCACATATAAAATCCTTGTCTTCTATTCTAGCTCTGTGCTGTGGATTTATGTTTGTATCTTATCCTCCAATTATAGGCTGAGCTCCTAATGTCCAAGGTAATGGGATTAGGAAGCTGGGATTTGCAGTGGAGGTAGTTAGGTCATGAGAATAAACAGGACTAGTGCCTTGATAAAACAGGCCCTGGAGTGCTGTCTTACCCACCTTCCACCATGTGAGGACATAATGAGACATTGTCAGTTTGAAATCTGGATGAGGGTATCCTCCAAACGCACTTGTATGATATTGGGCTTTCGCCTACAAAAGAGTAAGCCACAATAACATTTCCTGTCCATAACAAAGGGGGTACTTAGAATTCTGTCTCATTAATTTTTTTCTCACCTGCTTCAGAATTTGCATGGAAAAGAAGAGTGCTATTATTGGATTTTCTGGGAGACCCCAAACTAAGGAGAGATCACCACTGATTTCCCTACTTCCTTATCTTCTTTGTCACCTGTCACCCAGTAGGTACTTTCATCTATTGTTTTGAAATGCAGAGGGAAGAACTTCACTTCCAGTAAGAAAAACCAAATACATTAGGACAATCTGATTTGCAGACATTAGGACTGTGGATGCGGGCTGGAGGGATGGCTTAGTGGTTAAGGCGTTTGCCTGCAAGGCCAAAGGACTCAGGTTCGATTCCCCAGTATGCACGTTAGCCAGATGCACAAGGGGGCACTTGCGTCTGGAGTTCGTTTGCAGGGCTGGAGGCCCTGGCACACCCATTCTCTCTCTCCCTCCCCCCTTTTCTCTGTTAAATAAATTAATTAATTAATTTAAAAAATACAGTAGAGGCAAAGTGGACTCCTCCCTAGGCCAAGAAGGTAGACCTGCTCAGCTTTCAGTAAAGAGCCTGGGAAAGCAAGCTGGAAGGAGAGTTGGTATAAGCATGAAGCCTTGCATCCAGCCCAGCTCTGCTCCTTGAGCATTGAGGTGCTCAGGGCTCACTCTCTTGCCTGGCAGTGGAGAGGGTGAGCCTTCTTCTGCACCCTGTAGAGTTATTTTGTGCACAATGTTCAGCATGCTTGAAAAATTGTCATGGCAAGCCTGACAACCTGTGCCAGGATAAAGGAGGCAGACACTGAGGATATTCAACATACACCAAAGCAGAAATTCAGAAGCTCCTGAGAGCTTAACACTGAAATAGACCAAAACACACCACCATGGCTCAGGGAATTTTGTGAAAGAGGGGGTGGAAAGAATGTAAGAGCCATAGTTGGAAGGGCATACCCAGCGTCCAATGCATAACCCACAATGCTGTGGGGAATACCAGCAACCTCACTGAGGTGGGCCCTCAGTGGAATGGGGTCAGAGAGGAGGGAAATGATGGTACCAATACATGATGTGTCCATATAAAGTATATTATTAATTTTTAAAAGTAGATGAAAAGATGAGCAAAGTAAAGTAAAAGTAGAGAATTTAACAGAAAATTAGAATCTATAAAACAATTAAGTGAACATTCTAGAACTGAAAACTCTGGTACTTGAAATAGAGAATTCTTGGATAGATTTAATAGCATCTGGATACCACAAAAAACGAAATGGATTCGATCAAAGGAAATTTTCTAACTGAAATATACATAGAAGAGAATGGAAAGAACAAAATAGTGTTTAGGGACTGGGGGAACCATTAAACTGCTAGCACAGTTGTAGGTCTAGAATGAGAAGACAGAGAGTGAGCAGATATCAGTGCTGGGGATCAAACCCAGAACTTTGTGCCTGCAAGGCAAGCATTCTATCTGTGAGCTACATCCTCAATCCCAGAAGCAATATTTGAAGAGACAGTAACTTGAGAATTTTCTGAAACCAAGGAAAGAAACATCAACCCATTCTCTTAAGAACTCATTTATTCCAACCAGGATGAATACAGTGAAAACCACACATTATAGTAAAACTGCTAAACCACCTCCCAAACGAAACCGTAGAACCACTTGTTAGAAAAAAGGTACTGACTTCAAGAGAAATAGCTGATGTCCCAACAGAAAGTGCACACGGTGCCTGGAGTGCAGACCCCTTAGAGATGTCCAGGCTCTAACCTGGGAACCTGCGACTCTGTTACAAAGGGAACATTTAAGATAGGATTAATTTAAGAGTCTTTCATATGCGATTATTCTGTACTATACAGGTGGCTCAGTGTCACCTCAAGGGTCCTCCCAAGAGAGAGGCAGGAGTGGGACTCAGAAAAGGAAATACAACAGAAGCAGAGGTCAAAGTGATGCACTTGCTGAGAAGGGATGATGGGTCAAGGGAGAAGGGTGGCTCACAGAGTCAGGGCAACAGATTCCCATCCGGAGACCCACCCAACAAGGAAGACGGTTCTGTTGGCACATGGATTCTCCCCAGTGAGACCCTTTCAGACTTCTAACCTCTAGAACTATAAGATAATATCCTTGTGTTTATTTAAGCAACTACGTTTGTGCTAATTTGTTGCAGCAGCAGCAGCAGGAAATGAATACACTTAGGAGTTAGCATACCATGGAGTGGTGTCTTGCAGTGCTGAATGAAAAGAAGAACAAGGTGCTATAAATATATAAATAAATGATTAGTTCGCATTTTAGTTACCAGACTCTGGGTATTCTTTTTGGTGTGTGTGGGGAAGGATGGATAGGGTCTCGCTACATAGTCCATGCTAGCTTTGGACTTGTGAATCTATTGCCTCATTCTCCCAATCTCCCTGGGATTTCAGGTGTACACCACCATGGTTTTGCCTCTGCACTCTTAGAACTCAGCTAATCACGACAATGTTAACTTTGATCTGTCAACCTGCCTTAGGGACTAAAGTCCACGATCTCCAGCCCTTCTAATACACATCCAAGACGAATAATGTTTTTTTTTTTTTTTTTCCTGTTTTCACACTTCTTTGTCAATGGCTTTTCCCCCATGTTAGCTAGGGGAGAATTAAGCTCATTATAGCTGGATTAAAAGAAAATGTGACAACATTTGTCTCTTGAGATCTAGGAGAAGCCTCTAAACTTTACACTGTAAGATCCAAGTACCTGAAAGAGAAGTCTTCTACATTCTTAAATCTTACTTTCAAGAAACTATCCAGGAAAACAAGGAGTTTTGTTTTGTTTTATTGGTAAAACACACACAAGACTTATCATTTCAACCACTTTAGTATACAATTCAATATCATTAAGTACATTCACATTGTGATACAAGCATGTCCAGAATTTCTTTATTTCCCAAATTCAACATTTCAATACTACCCATTCTTCCTTTTTCAGCCCTTCGGCAAACACCCATCCTGCTTTCTATCCCTATGACTCCATGACTCCAGGAACCATAAAAGGGTGAAAAGCTTTGCTTTTTAGCTACAGAAAGAGAGGAGAGAAGGGTATAATGATTTCCTGCCACAGGAGTGTAGAACACCCCTTTTCATGGACTGGAGGGAGAGTGTGAAGAGAGACTGGATGTGGCCATGCTTGCCTGTAACCCAGCCCCACTGGAAGCAGAGAGCTGAGAACCACCACAAGCTCCAGAACCAGTAAAAACAGACTTGGGCTCAAAACAACACCAGGCAGAAGAGCCATGAAGCTGGATACCCACCTAACATTCCATTCTGGCGTGTGCACACACACACATGTGTGCACACAACACACACAAAGCAAAATAAAAAAGTACATTTGAAAAAAGATTAAGGCCGGGTGTGGTGGTGCACGCCTTTAATCCCAGAACTTGGGAGGCAGGAGTAGGAGGATTGCTGTGAGTTCTAGGCTACCCTGAGACTACATAGTGAATTCCAGGTCAGCCTGGACTAGAGTGAGACACTACCTCAAGAAAACAAAAACAAACAAAAAGATTAAGGCATGAACATGTGGCCTATATACCTGTCTTCAGAGGGGATTGAATGAGGAGCTTGGAAGATTGGAAATTCCAGAATACAAGGTGCTTGTACTGTATCTCCAAGGAGACCAGCACACCCCATCTTGTGAAGTCTCTGGCCCTTTCGCAAGATAATTACAAGGACATCACTATGCTCCATGTGCCACTAGAAAGACAGAACAATGGAAAAACTTGTAGCTCAATGTGACCCTGTCCTTCTGGGTTAGTTAGGTTCATCTTTCTTCCACTATTGAGTCAAAACAAGATTCTCCAGCAAATAAAGTTAAGCAGTAGAAATTAAGGAAGGTCACATTTTTTTGCAATCCAAATCCATAAATTTTATACCCACTACCAATATCCTAGCCACAAAGATTCCTTTTTGTTGCTTGTGGAGTTCAAGGCCAGCAAACTTTTCTTGGCTCCCTGAGCTGTTTGGTTCAAACTGGGTGGGGCCTGCATGCAAGAGCAGTAGGCCTGTGCAGAAAACTCCTTTAGATTTTTTTTCCTCTGGGCATGGTGCCACACGCACATGCTGTAGTCCCTGCTGACAGTCCTGCCTAATGCCTTGGCAAGCCACTCCCCTCCACACTGCTCAGACCACTTGGAAATGGCTGCTCCTTCCCTCTCTTGCCTCCTCTTCCTCTTTCCTGCTTCAGGAAAATCATTTGGACATTCCATGTTCCTCCTGTCCCAGAATAGAGGACAGAGGAGGAAAGTGGATCTATGCTTAGCCAGGGGACCACAGGGCAGTTCAGCTGCTGGAGAAGTGTGCTGTGTGCCTGCTACCAGGTAGTCTGAGGAAACTGGCCCTGGAGCACCCGGGAATGCTGCCAGGAATCTGAGAGTTGGGAGGGTCTGTAAGATTCACATCTGTTTACCGGCATTCCTCTGACCTTCCCCAGCCGTGGCTCCTTGAAGGCAGGAACCAGGACGGTTAGTTGGAGTCATTGCTGGACAGACCCCTTTCTTCACAGAGTGTCTCTCCATCTCCCTTCCAGCCCTCGGGAATCCTGTGGAAGTCAAAAGTGCACATAGATTAGGCTGGGAGCAGAGATCATCTTGGGGTAGCACAATTCAACTGACAGAAATTAAGTCAGAAATGAGTTCCACTCTTTATTCACATTTCCCCCAGAAATCTCAGACATGACAACTCTCCTGGCCTCCATGACACTTCTGATCACCACATGTTCTCATCTTTCCAATCTTCAAATTGGCAAGGGGAAAAAAAATGGACAGGACAAAATGGCGCCTCTCCTTCCCCAAGTCATTCTTTGTGGAGCTCTTGTTTTCTTCTAGGTCCCCATTTTGCCTTTGATCTTTTATGTGACTTTATTGCTGCCTCTGTCCACTTGGATCCCCAGCCTTCCCATTCACTCATAGTTTAGAAGTAGCCT
Source organism: Dipus sagitta (assembly GCA_036346955.1). Taxonomy (NCBI): domain Eukaryota; kingdom Metazoa; phylum Chordata; class Mammalia; order Rodentia; family Dipodidae; genus Dipus; species Dipus sagitta. The sequence continues at coordinate 131,954,069 of CM070772.1, read as the reverse complement.
TGGAGCCTACAGAACGTGCTCTGCCAGGGAGAATTTGGGCAAGGTCATCCAGGCACTGTTGTGTCTAAGTCCACACCCTCTCACGCTGTCAAAACCTGCTATGAAATGGCTTGTGATGCTAGAGATGAGAAACACAGCAAACATCCAGAGAACATGGTGAGTTGACTTTAGACAACCAATGGTTTTGTTTCTATAAAGGAGAAGAAAGGGGACAACCAACATATGCAGTTCCAGATCAGGCTGGGCTCAGGCATGTCAGGGGGGGGGGCAGGTTTGCTCCTGCTCACAAGATCCCTTTCTTTCTATGACCCTTATGTTCATCTAGACTGCCTGTTCACTATCCCACCCTCTGCCATCCAACCCTTTTCCCTACCCTATGAATATCCCTACCAATAGTCTCAGCTGTGGTCTCAAGGCCAACATAGGTGCTGTGAGTCTCAGAAATGTTCTTTCTAGAGGGCTGGGGAGAAGGCTCAGAGGTTAAAGACACAGCCTATAACATCTGATAGTCTGGGTTCAAATCCCAGACCATGTAAAGCCAGATGCACAAAGTGGCACATGTGTCTGGAGTTCATTTGCAGAGGCAAGAGGCCTGATGTGCCCATTCTCTTTCTCCTTCCTTCTCACTTTGCAAATAAGTAAATACAATATATACATATTTTTTAAAGAAATGTTCAAGCTGGAGAGATGGCTTTGTGGTTAAGGTGCTTGCCTGCTAAGCCTAAGGACCCATGTTTGACTCTCCAGATCCCACACAAATCAGACACACAAAAGTGAGGCAAGTGCAAGGTCACCCATGCTCACTAAATGGCACAAGCGTCTGGAGTTCGATTGTAGTGGCTGAGGCCTTGGTGTGCCAATTCTATCTCTGTTTCTCTTTCACTCACACTTTTTCTCAGTCTATCTAGAAGAAAGAGAGAAAGAAAGAGAGAGAGAGAGAGAAAGAAGGAAAGAAAGAAAGTTTCTTTCTAGGAGGGACAAGAAGTACCTAATAGCAGCTTCTGGTCAAACAGAGTGCTTCAAAGACTAGGAGAGACTGTGTTACTAGGAAGGTAAGGAACTGCCAAATGAGCTGGAGAAGGGAAGTAGATGGATCTGTGAAATTTTAAATGAGCTGGAGGATTTCATTTGTTTGCCTGTTTGTTCATTTGTGTTTTTTTTTTCCCCAGTTGCCTGGTTTGAATATGAAATGTCTCTCATAGGCTCATATGTTTAAATATTTGTTCTTTAGCTGGACACAGGCCTTAAGGTGGGACCTAGATGGAGGAAGTGGGTCACTGGGGGAAGGCCTTGAGTTTTCTTAACCTGGCTCATTTCCTTTTCACTGTCTGCTGCCTGACTGCATGCATGTTGTGACCTGCCACCATGCCTTCCCTGCCATGATAGACCATATCTCTTCTTAAGTTATAAGCCAAACTCAATATTTCCTCCCTTAAGTTGCTTCTTGTCATTTTTTTTTGGTCACAGCAACAAGAACAAAAAAAGTACTAATGCATCTGCTTTTCAAGATCTCACCTCATTTGAGCATATTCTTAGAGAGGTCCCAGCTCCCCTAACCATGGCTTTGAGTACGCATGCCAGAGAGCACTTCTAGGCTAGTTAACTGCATCTTATAAGTCCTTGAGAACAATAGTCAACCATTTTTTAAAAAAGTATTTAAAATATTTTTTTTATTTGAGAGAGAGATTGAGAACATGGGTGCACCAGGGCCTCTAGCCGCAGCAAACGAACTCCAGACACATTCAACACCTTGTGCATCTGGCTTACGTGGGTCCTGGGGAAATGAACCTGGGTCCTTAAGCTTCACAGGCAAGTGCCTTAACCACTAGGCAATTTCTCCAGCCTAAACATTTTTGTTTCTTCCCTTGATGTCACGTCTGTACCTTGAACCCACCTGCCTGAGGACTATAGAGGCAGAAGTTCACTTCTCAGTTCTAGGGTAGAGACCACACCACAGCAAGGCCACAGGGAGTATCCCCTAGCAAGGACCATGCAGGATCTGGGCCTGTCCCTCCCATGCCTGTCCCTTCCCATGCCTCAGTTCCCCACCTGTCAGGCAGGACTTAGGGAATCATTCTTGGGAGACTTTTGAATAGTTATGGAAATTCCAAAAAGTGCTAGCTTTACTTACTTTAATGGTCCATGTACATAAGGCACTGTCCTAATTAAATGAATCCTCACACTCACTTAGGTAAGTTCTATCATATCCCACATGTACAGATGAGAAAGCTAAGGTCTGGGAAAGATAATAGTGCCTGTCTGAAGTTGCAAGACATGTAAGTAGCAAATATGGTATTCTAAGGTAACATGTCCTACTTGTTCTGAGCTGGCTGAGGCTGAGGGGCAGGTGTGAGGACTAATCCAAGATACACAGAGGGTCTAGGAGGGAACCCAGAGGAGAAACAGGAGCTGTTCCTCTTAACTGCAGGCAGTTGTTAGGAGCTTAGTGTGTCACACACTCCAATTTTTCAAGAGAGGCTGGGAATCTGGATATTTATATAAAATCCCCAACTTAAAAATATCAAACTGATACCAGGCATGGTGACGCATGCCTTTAATCCCAGCACTCGGGAGGCAGAGGTAGGAGGATCACTGTGAGTTTGAGGCCACCCTGAGACTACATAGTGAATTCCAGGTCATCCTGAGCTAAGGTGAAACCCTACCTTGAAAAACAAAACAAACAAACAAACAAAAAAATCAAACTGTCTCAAAACTTTTTGTAAGGAAAACAAAAAAACAAAATAGCATATTTCCAGACCATATCTAACTCATAGGTGGTCTGTCCATGACCTTCTGTCATAGGACAAGAAAAAGGCAAATTGGTTTAATCTCAACTCCATTCTATTGGTAGTGGATGCCTGGAAAACAGTACTGAGAAGGATTCTGGCTCCAGTGAGAGAGACCTCTGCAATCCATTGGTAATGTCTGCTCTAGGCAGCCTGATAGAATGACATCATCTATGTAATGAGCCTGCTCTGATTGGTTTAGGCACTGTACAGATGAACCAGCATTTAGTCCCACTCCTCTGAAAACTGATTGAGTGCCTCCACACCACCCCAACCTGGAGCAGGTTCAGGCTCAGTAAGTGGTTAGTACTCAGTGGCTTCTAGGTACTAAGTACTTATATTATTAACCCTCCGGGCAATCTTAGAGGAGAGATGTGTTGTCGTGTATTTGACTATTGTAGCTCTATGCCACAAGAAGCCCACCATACCCAGACATTTTTGTGGCTGTGATAGAGGCTTTCATGGTACCTGAGGAAGATGCATTGTATAGTGCACATCATTTTCCCTTGGAATAAGCCCCTTCTCCAAAGTGCCTTCAACACTCCACCTATGACATGTTCCTCACTTCACTTCCAAGTCTGGCTTTTCCTCATTTAGAAGTTTTTAGTCCATGTTCTGGGCTTGAGCATACCCTTTAGTTTCCCTTCTTTTCCTAATGTGCTAAAAACATATTTCCTCCAGTGAAGTCAGGCCCTAAAAGAGGATCTCATACCAGTCACTAACAGAAAATGGAGTTTTCAGGCATCAGGATTTCTCTGAAGCCACCCAGAGGTAACTGAGATATGTCATGGGATGTGTGACATTGAAGATATCAAGGTAGCCTCACCTACAACTGATATGTTTCCTCGTTGCATCCATATTTGCTGAGTTATTTTAGCACTTAACCTGTCCCCTCTACTTTTCCTCTTTAGGAAATGGGTTTTCTCAGCCAAGTGGTAAGATATGTGAGATCACATCCTATTTCTATTTCTCCATCCACTTGCTTGACAAATGCCACAAGCCAGATTCTCTTCCAGAACCCAAGGCTGCAGCACCAAGGAGAACAGTTTCCTCTCTCTTGGAGCTTACCTTTCTTTTTGAATTGTGCAGCAGTGACACCTACTAACATATTGGTCTTAAGGATTCCTGAGGCTTTGTTGGGCTTGATCACACACTTGAGACTTGCCCTAGCTCATACTGGCTCCTTGCAAATGCAAATTTCCTTTTTTTTTTTTTTTTATAAAGTTGTGTTGACATAGACTCTGGAGAAAGACCACCCTCTCCCCTCCTCACCTGGGCAATGCCAGTTGATCTTAGGCAAGGCAAGTGAACTTCCCAAGCCCCTTTCTCCGTCTGTCACAGACAGGTAATTTCTACATGGCAGAGCTATTGTGGGTTGGGAGGGAGGTGAATGAAACACCTCAGCATGTGGCAAATGCTCCACATTTTTGCTGCACAATCCTACCTGGGTATAAACGTTCAGGACCTTCCAGCTTTCCTTCCCAACCTTTTCTTATTGCCCTGATTTTCCCAAAAGTCTCCTTTCCCCTGCAAATGAGAAGAATACAAAGACTTTCCATGGACCAAGAACTCTGACTTTGGGCTTTGGAGTTTCTAAACTGGTTTTTAAAATGTATGGAAGAGAAAATAATCTTGTGAAGCCAGGCTTTTTGCTGTTTAAAGTGGGACTTTTGAGAGAGAAAAGATTTACTGGATTTCAAAGAGAACTAAATAAATTAGAGCATAAGATTTATTTCCCAAATAGAAGAGTGGAAGAGGCCAGGCTAAGAGGCCAAATAAGCAATGTGCCATGCAGTTCAGACCCAGGCTGCCAAGCCCGAGGGAGACAAAGCTGGCAGAGAAAAGCCTGCTGTTCTTGCCCTGCCAAGATAGATCAGGATCAGGGGGAAAGAACCCCCTAGATGAATTTGGGAAGCTTTGCTCCAGGTACGTGGTGGAGGAAGGGGGAAGCAGTTGAAAAGGTAAGTTCGTCTGAGTGAAGAATCCTGAACCTAGTCTCTTGCAGTCTTGCAGAAATTGGGAGAGGAGCCCAAGCTGCCTAACTCCCTGAGGAGAGTGCTGTAGTGAGCAGAACATTCAAGGCAGTGGTGGTTCTTTTATGGCATGGCAAGAAGACATAGTCACCAGTGGCCAAGTGGGTGGTGCAAGGGGGCTAGATGGGGATATGTTCGGTCTCATGGGACACTAACAACAGTAAGTGCTGGTGGTTTCAAAAAAAAAAAAAAAAAAAAGCCAGTGGAAACCACTATTGATCATTAATACTAAACACTGTGTATCTCAATGGGAGCCAGCTCTGGATTACTTGTCAAAATAGCAAAGGCTCTGCCGTTGCCACCAACCTCAAAACTTAGTAAGTACCTCATTATGCAAGAGTTTGCTTTCCTTTCATGTGGTTCAAATCTGTCACATGTCGGGAAGGTCTTTCTTCTAGGTAGTTTCCCTAGGCTCAAAGATCCAGTGTTTTTAAGTTTATTGTCATAGTGGTGATGAAGCGCCTGCCAATAGCTGAGCCCCTGCAAGGTGGCAAGCAATTTAGCTCAGTCAATACTGGAAAGAATGCTGTGAATTGAATCACTCCAGGACCATGTCATGAATGAGGCCACAGAGGCTCACAGAGGTCACATGACTTGCTTAGGATCTCTTGGGAGTTTTTTTTTCTTTCCTGAGGTAGAGTCTCACTCTAGACCCAGGCTGATTTGGAATTCTCTATGTAGTCTCAGGGAGGTCTCAAACTCACAACAATCCTCCTACCTCTGCCTCCAGAGTGCTGGGATTAAAGGTGTATGCCACCATGCCCGGCTTGGGAGGTTTGAAAACATGTCCACATCAAGACCCAACACTGGCCCTGACATCTAATGGCCGGAATCTTAGCAAATTACCTAATTGCCATAAGTTATGCTTTCTCTGCCTATAGATAGATCTGTACTCTTCTCTTTTTCAGTTTTAATATTTCTTTGTATGTATGTTTGTGTGTATGGGTGTGTGTGGCCATTCGTGTGTGGAGGTCAGAGGACAACCTCAGGGTGTTTCTTTTCTCGTCCATCTTTTGAGACAGGGTCTTTCTTGCTGCTGCTGCTGTATGTAATCGTCCAGATCCTTCTGGCTCCACCTCCCATTGCCATAGACCCTTAGGGACTACAAACATGTGAGTCACTTTGCGTCCATCTTTACATGGGAGTGCTAACCCTCTCTGCTTCAGAATGTGCCATTTCTTGGACATGGGAGTCTTTACAGAGGTAATGAAGTCAAAATGAGATCTTCCGGGTACAGCCTACCCCAATAGGACTGATATCCATAAAGAAAAAGGAAATAAAGACACAGAGAAGTCACAGGGAGGAGATGACCATCTATGAGGCAAAAGAAAGGTCTGGATGGAACTCACCTCTTACCTCAGGTGGACCAACCCTATGGGCACCTTGACCTGGATTTGTTGCCTCCAGAGCTGTGTGGAACCTCATTTCTATTGTTCCAAGGCACTCAATTTGTGATACACTGTTAAGCAGCCGTAGCAAACAAACATAGTTATTATGTAACAAACTAAGTACTCAAAAGGCTCTTTGCAGTGAGGAAGCCCAGACCACATGAGGAGACCATGTACATGTGCCATCTCCAGTAGAGGTCCCAGCTCATACCCAGCACCAACCAGTATGACCACTAGACACCTGAGCCAAGATTCCACCAAACAATTCCAACCCCTAGCAATCGAGTCCCTACCCACCTCTTTCTCAAGAGTTTCCAAATGAGACCACAGACATGATGCAAGTAGATCCCATGGGACTCCGTAAGCACTCCTGACCCACACAACTTGTGATTGTTATAAGTAGGTGCATCGTGACTTCAAGCTTAGGGGCTATTTGTAGCAAGAATAGGAATGTTCTCCTGTCTGATGGAGTCCAAAGCCAAGTTCTGAAGCAAGGCTCTGTGCTTACGGAATGCAGCCGTCTCTTTGCTCTCTAACACCAGCTAGGTAGCCTTGCGGTCACACAGGGTGTCAGCTAGGAAGGTCTTGGCTGAGTCTTGTCTCCATGGAAGCAGGATGGCCTGTGTGAGTTAGTTTCTGATTAATCCATGAGGACCGCTGAGCATCTGGGGAATCCAACTGCCCTGATGCTCTCCAAGCTCAGAGAGTGGGCCAGGCTCCAGGAGGCAGCCACTGAGCAAACCACCACCTAGGTCCAGACATTTTGGAAGGTTGGACACTGTACACTTTGCTTGATTGGTTCCCACGGCCATTTTGCTAATGGGTTTGAATGACATTAGAGCTGCTGGGAAGCCGGAGGTGTCTGGTTGCCTGGCTTTAAACGCTGGCTGTGCTCCTTGTTAGTCATGTGATCCTAGAAAGTTACACAAACTCCCCAAGACTATTTCTCCATCTTCAATATGAGAAAATAGGAGTGCCTAGAAGTCCTCATGAGCCCATTCATGACATTTTCAGGTGAAGCACTAAGCAGATACCATAGTCAGTCCACAAATATGCATTAGCTTGGACTGCCAGTCATCCACCAAGTGAATTTGTGTGCTCTCTTCAGTGCATAGGATTTGTAAGCAAAGGGGAGATGTTACATAAAATATACCCAAGAACGATGTGATCTTTCAAAAATGAATTAAAGGAAAATTCCAGACACATTTAAGGGAGCATTTTATTACTGGTTTTATTGTTCTGAATAGCCTTGAGAAACTACCTTTGACTCTCCAAAGGGTGGCAACTAGACCTTTGGTGAAAACCATCAAGCAGTAAGGTCTTAGCCAGGGACCAAGTTTCCCTTCCTTCCCCAATTTGTAGACACTGCATCTGTCCGCCTGTGTCTGCCACTAGGCCTGGACAGGAGGGTGGGTAGGCATATTCAGTTTTGTAGGAAATGCTACCTGCCACCTGGAAGGTCTCCCGAAAGAGAAGGCAGATGGGGTGACTCAAAAGGAGCCACCTCCTCCCTCCAGCCCACACATCCCACCCTTCTGGCTGCACTCCAATAAGCCCCCTCTTCCTAACTTGACACTGAATATCAGCTCGGAGCTCTAGCTATGCTTGAAGGCCTCTTTCCCCAGCATTGGCCATTCTATCCAACGGCAGGGTGCCTTTGTGGACAGGAGTTAATTCCCACCTAAGCAGCAGCCCGGCCCACAGCAGCACTTTGTCAGAAATGATCTCTGAGCTGGCTGCTTGCTGGCTGTGAAGTCTTCATCTTGCTCCACGCGGGGTAAGGCTTGTCCAAATATTTGGCTTGATCCTGCTTTTCTGATTCATCGTGTGCAGAAACCTCTGTCATTTCATCTACTGTGTGACTCAGACAAGAGCTAAGCACAAGTGCAGTGCTCCTGAGGCCCCAACCTGCAGCCAGCGCCCACTGTGCCTAGACTGGCCTCCTGGGCTGGGCGAGGGATGCATGCGCTCTCCAGCCCTGGCTGGCTGGAGATTAAATCTTTTTAGTCTGAGATGATTAATGGAGCCCCAAACACGCCTCAGCACAGGGTGTGAAGTGCACTTTGTTCCTTTTCCAAGTTTTTCCCCCTTTTTTTAAATGCTAAATCCATTTGCATCTCATAAATTATATTGGCTCCAAAATGAAGGGCTGCTGACAGCAGCAGGCAGGGTGTGGGCTCTCCTAACACATTTCCCCGCTGTCCCTCTTTCGCTTGCTTTCACTTGAGACCCTAGGAGAAATGCTGCTCGGCTAAGGAGGAGGGAGGAGAGACAGCAGAGAATGACCTAGATTCCAAATCTAAGGACAGGTAGAGCCGGCTCACCTGCCCATCTTCAGAGGGCTGCCAGGCACAGGTTCCTGGGCTTTGGAAGCAGCCTGAAGGAGGAGGCTCCCTTGTGGCCCTACGTGGATGTTTCTGTTCACTGGTGATGTGGTCATTTTCTCCTTGGGTGTATTTGTGTGAGAAAGACGACAAATTGGGTTAGTGAGCCTCCCTGGGGCTCCTGGATAAGGCTTCCTGGGTGAGACATAGGACAGCAGAGGCAAAGTATCCCTAGTAGAGGTGTGAAGGCAAGGCAAGTGACCTGACTGCGGGCGGGGCATAGAGGTGGCAGGTCAGACACCAGGGTCTCCAGGAGTCAGATATAGTGGGACCTGACCCCGTCTTCCTAGCTCTGTGGCATTGAGCAAGTTGCTTCCTCCCTGAGCTCCTGTTTGCTCATCCATTTCTTCTTTCAACATGTGCTTCCTGAGCACTCCCTCTGTGTCAGGCTCAGACCCCCCCCCCCCCGGGCTGTGGCACAAACACAGCATGCCAGGTGGTGGCAAATATGAAGCAGAAAGCAGTGAGCCTCGAACCCATCAGCAAGCTAGGTAGAGGCTGGGAAGATGAGGCTCTGGGGACACCCAGAAGATGCCAGGGAGGCAGGAGGAGCCTGCAGGGACACTGTAGCAGGAGAATCCATATACAGCACACAGGGCAAGCTCAGTGGACACTGTTGCCACTATTATTTGACCACTGCCTATAATCACGGCTAATGGTGAGGTGGAGGGTGAGTATGCCAAAAGGAAGGATAAAGGAAAGCTGGAAGGAAGATGGCTTAAAAGCTAGGTTAGGGCTGGAGCGATGGCTTGGCAGTTAAGGCCAAAGGACCCAGTTTCAACTACCCAGTACCCTCCTAAGCCAAATGCACAAGGTGACGCATGTATCTGGAGTTCATTTGCAGCAGCTGGAGACCCTGGTGCTCCCATCTCTCCCTCCCTCCCTCTCTCTCTCTCATAAATAAGTAAATAAATAAAGCTAGGGTAAATGATATAGCCACGTTTGTCCATCATTTCCCACTACTTCTAGTATACTCCTCCCCACCCCCATTCCTGCTCTCTCAGGCACAGTTGGCTTCACTTCACACCATCCCCAAAGGTCAGCAGGCAAACTGGGATTTCATGAGGGGGCATTCCAGGTCCGGGGCCCACAAAGGGAGCACTTGGCCTCCCAGCTCCCTACCAGGACAAGCTACCCAGGGAAACACTGACCTATCCCAGGGGCATCAGGTGCTGCCAGGCAGGGGTGGGGCCCGAGCGGGAGGAGAGAGCCAGGCCTGGCTCTGGCAGCTGTCCTTGCTCACAAAAGCCTGAGCCACACTCGGTCTTGGGATCGTTAGGGGCAGGCAATCCAGGCTCTGCAGGGAAGGAACGCATACATGTCAGTGTATGTGTAAGCATCTACATGTGTGACTTTTCCTTTTTATATTTGAAATTTTACTTTATGCAATTTCTCAGGATTTTAGCAGAGGCTAATACCTGTCCCTATGTTATAAGCAAGGAAAAATGAACTCAGAGATCCAATGATACAGTGAGGTGCAAAGAGCAGTACAACATTTTGAACTGGGCATTTGGGGCTTTTAGACAGTGGCCACTGAAAAATAGGGCATAGCCATGGGATTGTTTTTTAAGGGCAATGTGTGCCAGGAATGGAACCCAGGATTCTGTATATACCAGGCAAGTCCTCTATCACTGAACTACATCCCAGCTCATCTATGGTAGGAGCAATTACCCTATATAGATAGAAAAAAAAAAAGAGAGTTTTCATGTCCTCTGTTTTCTTTCCTTTTCTTCTTCTTTTTTTTGTTTGTTTTGAGGTAGGGTCTTGCTCTAGCTCAGGCTGACCTGGAATTCACTATGTCGTCTCAGGGTGGTCTCGAGTTCATGGTGATCCTCGTACCTCTGCCTCCTGAGAGCTGGGATTGAAGGCGTGCACCACCACTCCTGGCTTGATTTTCTTTTTTATGATACTGGGGATTTTACCTAAGGCCCCCCACATACTAAGCAAGTGCTCCACCACTGAGGTACATCTCAGCCTTCTTACTACCTTTGTTTTCCTCTTTTTACTTTTTATTTTGAGACAGGGTCTCACTAAATTGCCCAGGCTGACCTTGAACTTATTCTGTAGCCTAGGCAAGCCTTAGACTTGCAATCTTTTCGCCTCAGCCTCCAAGAAAGGGAGATTATAGGTCTGGGCTGCCAGATCCAGCTGTGTCTTTTGTTTTTAAGGCTCAGAAAGTGAATGGATGGAGACAGCATTTAAACAAGGCCACTGCTCACCCTCTTGTGTGTGGGCGATACCAATTCTGTGGACTTGTGTACTCATCACCATAGGAGGAACCTTGGAGAGAGAGAGCCCTGCGAAGCCACACTCAGCACTTTTTACCCGCGTCCCTTCCTCTTTCACTTCCGGATGTGATTTGGAGCTGTGCCTGTTTTTTTTTTTTTTTTTTTTTTTAGATGATTTTTATTTATTTATTTGAAAGCGACAGACAGAGAGAGAGAGAGAGGCAGATAGAGAGAGAGATAGAATGGGCGCGCCAGGGCCTCTGGCCACTGCAAACGAACTCCAGATGCCTGCGCCCCCTTGTGCATCTGGCTAACGTGGGTCCTGGAGAATCGAGCCTCGAATTGGGGTCCTTAGGCTTCACAGGCAAGCGCTTAACCGCTAAGCCATCTCTCCAGGCCCGCTGTGCCTGTTTTTATCAAAGGCAGAGCATGCCTTCCACCTCTGGATGGGTTTCCCATAGCATCAGGCACAGTGGTCTTATGCAGGGACTCACTCTCTCTCTCTCTCTCTCTCTCTCTGTGTGTGTGTGTGTGTGTGTGTGTGTGTACATGTTGTTATATGAGTGGCACATAGGTGTATGGGGTACATAGGAATATGGTGACTGATGTCTGGTATCTTACTCTGTACCTTTTTTTTGTAGTTTTGAGGTAGGATTTCACTCTATCCCAGGCTGACCTGGAATTCACTCTGTAGTCTCAGGGTGGCCTCAAACTCACAGCAATCCTCCTACCTCTGCCTCCCAAGTGCTGGGATTAAAGGTGTGCACCACCATGTCTGGCTCTGCCTTATTTTTTTTTTGTGTGTGTGTGCATTGGTGTGCATGTGTTTGTGTGTGTGTGTGTGTGTGACAGTGAGTTTGTGGAGGACAACGTTGGGGTGTTGGTCCTCTCCTTCTACCTTGGTCTTCCACCTTGTTTGAGGCAAGATCTTGCATGTTGTTCGTTGCTAAGAAGGCCAGATTGGACAGCCTTTGAGCTTCAGGATTCTCCAGACTCTACCTCCCACTGCTGTAGGCATGTTGGGATTTCAGACACATGCAACCTATTGCATCCAGCTTTACAAGGTTGCTGGGGATCTAAATTCTAGGAGGCAAGCTTGCAGGTTTTAACCACTGAGCCATCTCCCCAGCCTCATACCATTTTTTTCTGAGCAGGATTTCTCACTGAACACAGAGCTCACAGATTTCTCTAGATGAACTAGCCAGTAAGCCCCAGGGATCCTCCCGTCTCTGCCTCAGCAGCTCTGGTATTACAGGCACATGACACCAAGCCTGGAATTTAAAAAAAAATATTTTTATTAGATATGGACATATTTAGTATGTAAACAACACATGTTGGTACCATCCTTTCCCTCCTCCCTGCCCCTTTTCTGAAGAGGCCTTCTTCACTGGGGATGCAGGTCAACCCCATGGGGATTATGGGTCATGCATTATGGGGGCAGCAGTCAATTATGCAGGAGAGGCAATGTCTCTGTGCAAAATACCTCAATTTGTTAAGCCTGAAATTTTGATATGGGGTCTGGGGATTTAAACCCAGGTCATCATGCTTGTGCAACAAGCACTTTACCTACTGAGCCATCTTCCCCAGCCCCTCACTCTGCAATTTTACCTTTGTTCCCATAAGGAAGATGTGAAAGCTCTCCAAGCCAGGGCCTTGGCCAGCTTGGACGTCACCAGTATGCAGACTCAGCCGAGAAACATTCTGCCCAGGCATTCTGTGGGCACAGGCAGCAGAGTTAAAGGCTGTCAAGTGACAGGGCGAGGAAGCCAGCCTTGGCCTCAGCTATTGCACCAATCAGCCTACCAGTGAACAATTCCTGTAAGCAGGAACCAGGCCTCCGAGCTCAGTCACAAAAGAGAGGCTGCCCTTCAGATAGGACTGAAGGAGCTTTTCAGCAATAAAGAAAGTAGCCTTTATATCTTGGGGAAGTTTAAAGACACCAGAAAATGAAATCTTGGATTTTGCTGTCCTGAAAGGCGGAGGCTGGCCATGATTCTCTGCCTTTGTTCCCTCCTTTATCTTGGTTATGTGTTCCTGGCCACACTGTACCTGTGGTTTTATTGTCATTTCTTTTGGAAGCAGACAGGGTATAAATTAGTCGGTAAAAATTTAAAATGTAGCTCTTTGGTCTAGCATCTCAGTAGACAAAGAAGAAAGGGGCGCTTATTAAACGCCTCTGGAGCCTTGAGGGGCTTCTAATAAAAAGCAAAGTCTGCTTTGAGGTCACTCATACTGAACCCAGGGTGGTCCTCTGGGTTCTCTCTGGTCACAATGTGAGACATGCAAGGGCTTTGATCTGCAACCTGGATGCCCACAGCTACTGGAACCCTTCTGCCCCATGGCTGCTTCTGGGCTTTGGCAGAAAGAGGCAAAATGCAAGGTCCTGCTCCTTGATACAGCTGGCAACACGCATGTCCCTCTGGGTCACTCCTTCCGAAAATAGGGAGGGTTATTCAGAACAATTATGCTAGCTTCCTAGTATCGGTTCTCCCAGGGTCCATCCTTGGTGCTGAGCATGGGGACCCAGGCCCGCAAATCTTCTCTCATGAAGACATGCCTTTCTCTAATACTAGGTTCATGGTCAAATGAGTGGTTAGGCCGTGGAGGGAGGGGGCTGCACAGGATGCTGAGCTGTGTGGCTGCTGCTGTGGAATGGGTTCCCTGGCTTTTGGAACGGCTCCAAGGAACGATTGTAAAATCCTGGCCAAAAGATAGAAAGGAATGCTTTCATGACTTGAGTCAAGCTGTAGAGGGACATAAGTGGTATGCTCTGCTACTCACCTGCAATTCCTGCTCTTATTTGGGAGGATAGCTGTGATGAAAACCTTCAAGTGAACTCAAGGTCAATGTGCCGTCCTGAGTCATTAGCCATACATAGATTAGTAGGTTAATACAAAGCTGTCTCGACAGATGAATTACACCCAGAAGCTGAGTAGGAGTCCTTGGGGTTGACATTGAAAGGTTATCACAGGGAAGAGTGATGCCTGCTTAATTTTGATAGGGTTTATTTATTGTGATAAGTGTCCTTGGAGTTTAACTCTTTCATTGCACCCAGTACTATGGACTATATAGTTGTATCTCTCCAAAACTCATATGTTGCATTTATAACTCCTAACAGGATGGTATGGAGGGAGCTTTTGGAAGGTGTTTCGGTTCAGGAAAGGCACTGAAGATGGAGTCCCCATGATGGGATCAGTGCCCTTAACGGAAGAGAAAGAGATTAGAATTTTCATCCTCCACCATGTAAGGAGACATGAGGAGGTGGCCATCTGCAAATAAGGAAGCTGGTCTTCACCAGACACAGGACCTGCAAGTACCTTGATCTTAGACTTCCCAGTTTCAAGAACTATGAGAAATAGAGTTCTGTTGTTTAAGCTCCCTGGTCTGAAGTATCTTGTTATATCATTCTGAATTGACTGAGACACCATTATGGTTCTTTTGAGAGACAGAACAAATAATATTATATATATGCATATATATATGTGTATATATATGGTTATGTTATTTGACTATGGAGGCTGAGAAGTTTCACAGTTTACCACCTGCAAGGGAGAAACCCAATTAATTGGTGGTAGGATTCAGTTTGAGTCCAAATGCCCAAGAAACAGGGGAGCCAAGGGTATAAGGTCTCACTCAGAAGTAAAGACTGAACACTTGGGGAGGGGAAGAGTGGTGGTGTAAGTGTAGCAGCCTGAAATCCTGAGACCCAGAACTCCCCATGCTCAAGGGTAGGAGAAGATGTATATCCTAGCTTAGGAATGAGAGAAAATTCAGCTTTCTGTCCTACCTTTTGTCCTAAGACACTCAACATATTAGATGATGTTGCCACATTGGTGAGGATCAATCTTTTTTACTCAGTCTACTGAAGCAAATGCTAATCTTGTCCAGAAATAACTAGAATGTTTTGCCAACTTTCTGGGCATCTCTGAGGGTTAGAATAAGGATCTATATGAGAGGGACTGGTCCTTTCCCTCTCCAGTCTGCAGAGATCCTTGGGGCGTGTTCATGAGGAGTAGTCTATTTCAAAAGGACACATAATCATTAGCTGAGCTTGTCAGGAGGCTTCTGTTCAAAAATAACAGAAGCTCACTTCAAACAATCCTATGAACTCATGAGGAAATTGTGTGCCCTAGAATTGAACAATCGAGGCTCAGCAGAGGTAGAAGCCAGGCCTTGAAGGTGACAGACATGCAGAAAGCTACTCTTTCTGTCTTTAAAAGCCACCTATGTTCTTGCTTCTATTTCTCTCCACCAGCCCAGTCTTCACAGGGCTCTGTGCACATGGCAGATGGAGAGTGGTCATTTCCCAGGCCCCAAGTTTCCAAAGTCTCTCTTTATAGAAATAGCAAAGACTGATTGGTCCATCCTGGGTTACGGGTTCAACCCTAATCCAGGCAACTGACCTTAGGAGGACAGAATTGTATGTATACCACTTCTGGGAGCTCTCTTCTGCAAGTGAGTAGATGGAGGGGCTCAGCACTATCACAGTCATTGTGAGCAGGGTGGAAACTCCAAGAGAAATGTGTTCTTTTCCTGAGATCTATCCAAGTGACATCCAGCAGGGAAAAACCATCTACACAGGGCAAGATCAACCTATGGAACTGGGAAAAAACATTGGCAAACCATACGTCTGCCAAGGAGTTAATATCAAAAATACAGAAGGAATTCAGACAACTCAAAGGCAAGAAAATGCCTAACCCAATTGGAAAAAAGTGGGCAATGGACTTACATATAGATACTCATGAAAGAAGACACACAAATGACCATCAGGTATGCAAAGAGGTGATTTTCATAATTAATCATCAGAAACAATGCAAGTTAGAATCATAATGAGATATCACTGTTGGAATGACTGTTGTTTAAAAGGCGAATGGTAACAAATGTTGGTGAGCATGTGGAGAAAAGGAAATCACTGTATACTAAAATACATACTAGTACAAGCATTATGGAAAACAGTAGAGAGGTTTCTAAAATAATTGAAAATAGAACTACCATACAGTCCAACAATATCACTACTGAATTTATCTATATTCAAAAGAAAGGAAATTAATGTCAAACAATCACCTGCACCTGCACATTTTCATAGCACCATTCACAATAGCCAAGGTATGGAATAAACCAAAGTCCCCATTGGTGGAGGAACAAAGAAAATGTGATATATCTGTATATATATATATATATGAATAATATTTAGCCTTTAAAAAGAAGGAAATTCTGGGCTAGAGAGATGGCTTAGTAGTTAAGGCGTTTGCCTGCAAAGCCAAAGGATCCTGGTTCAAATCTCCAGGACCCACGTTAGCCAGATGCACAAGGGGGTGCATGCATCTGGAGTTCGTTTGCAGTGGCTAGAGGCCCTGGCACACCCATCCTCTTTCTCTCACTCTCTACCACTTTCTCTCTTAAATAAATAAATAAAATATTTAAAAAATCTAAAAGAAGAAGGAAATTCTATCTCTAGTGAATCTATGATAAAAACGGATGAACCTAGAAGACATTGTTATATAGAATAAACCAGACACACACACACACACACAAACCCACACATGGTTTCATGTATACGTTCCAAAATAGTATAACTTCTAGAAGCAGAGAGTAGAATGGTGGTTATAGGGACAAGTGGGAAGAAGGGGATATTGGTCAAAGAACACAAAATTTCTGTTCGGCAGGAGGAAAAAGTACAAGAAATTTATTTGCATCATTATGACTACAGTTACTAACAACGTATCGTGAACTTGTCAGAGTTAGTAAGAGAGTAGATTTTAGGCATCGGCATCTCATAGCAATGATAAGTGTATGAGGCAATATGTATGTTCTTATCTTTACTTAGCCATCCCACAATGCATATATAAAAATCATGCTGTATATTGTAAACATCTACTTTTTGTCAATTTAACAAGTTTCTTGTAACTTGCCCTGAAGTTAATCTTACAACCCACCACTTAGCTTGCTTAAAACAATGTAGTCGCATTTCCTCAGCCTTTGTTCACCTTTGCTCTGAACAGCACAGATGACCAATATTGACAGAGAGCGTTCAGAGATGCCGGCTGAACTTAAGCCATGCTCTTTGCCCTACTTCCTAAGTGATTGGTTGCACTCCTGACCCAGAACAATGTGTGTGTGCACGAGAAGTGCTGACAACAGGGATGAAAACAACACATGTTAAAAGTAATTAATTGCCCATAGAACTGTTGAAAGCAACAGGTAGGCTTGCATTTGTGAACAGTGTGTGTGTGTGTGTGTGTGTGTGTGTGTGTGTGTGTTTGTGTCCTGGATCAGCAGAGTCCAACAGGTCACACCCCTAAATCTCTTCCTTTAATAAATGTTTAAAGAATTATTTAGAGTTAAATGTTCCTTGTTCCTCACTTGTTGCCTGCCTTTTGCCCATGTAATACTAATTCTTCTTTTTTTTTTTTCAGTAAAAACACCAATGAGTGCCTGTCAGCAGATGCTACAGCTGCAAGAACATCAGGGCAGCAGGACAGTGGCGGCAGCAGCAGCAGTGGGTTCACCATTGGGATAAATGACTGCAAGGGGCCGGGCGTGGTGGCATGAGCCTTTAATCCCAGCACTTGGGAGGCAGAGGTAGGAGGATCGCAGTGAGTTCAAGGCCACCCTGAGACTCCATAGTGAATTCCAGGTCAGCCTGGGCTACAGCGAGACCCTACCTCAAGAAAAAATAAATGACAATGACTCCAAGGGTCAGCCTTCCTTTTCTTGGGCTTTGCTCTAAGAAGCTGCTAGCCCACTCTTGGGCAAACAAATCCTAGTACCAGTTTCAATAATTCCAGGGCAGTGCCCCAGTTGGGGAGTATTTCAAATATATTTTTCAAAACATTTCTTCAGTTCATTCTTGTCTTTTCATTTCCCAGGTCCCTGCCTTGTCACATAAAGCCTTGGCTGCTGCAGCAACAGCCCTCAAATTTTCTCCACCTCTTCCCAAGCTTTCCAGAAACACATCTGCCTTGCGACTCTCCCATGTACGAATTCGCTATGGTTCCCAATTGAAATCAGCCTTGGCCCCACACTTGTGCCTGGTTTCATGTGACACTCTAGCCAAACACGCTGGCTCTAGGGCACCTTCTGCTTCTAAGCCATTATCCATGCTGATCCTTTCTCTTAGGAAGTCACCTCTTTCCACCCTACCCGGCACTCTTACTTATCCCTTTTCAAGTCACACGTGACCACATTTCCAAGGCCTGTGTCTAGCAGAGTCAGCGGCTCCAGGGGCTGTGAATTTAGGATCACACTGCATCCTGGTGACTTGACTACGGTGGGTTTCCTGCCTGGTTAGGAAGACAGGTGCACGAGGACAGCCTGAGACAACAGCTGAGTCCCCTGAAGTCCAGATCCTCCATCCCCCAGAGTAGGCAGCTCCAGAGCCAGGGAAAACCCCAGCCAGACCCATTTCCTGTTCTTCACGTCCGCACAGGTCTTCTTTACCCAAGGTCCTTCCTTCCGTTCCCGAGAGCGCCTCATGGGCAGCCCCATGCCCCACCCCAGTACACAGCAGCGGGCAAGGAGATCCTGCTGGCTTGTGCCCTGCCTCAGCATCTCAAATTTGAGTCAGAAGGCGGGCGTTTGGGGCCTGCCTCTGAACCTCTTTCCAGCTCCATGAACTTGGCCGTTGCTTTCATCTTTGACAAGCCTCGGTTTTTTCGTCTGTAAAGTGATGTGGTTCTGTGGTTGCTTGTTAGCACAAACTTGTTTAAATTACAAGTGTGCCTCCCTGCCCCTCCCTTTCCCCTGAGGAAACATTGTTAAAACTTTCCAGTGGACCTGGCCTAGCCAGATATTTTTCTGTATGCATTTACAAACACTACTAAGATTGATCTTGTTCTGTAGCAAGAATACTATATACATTCTCTTCTACGCCTTGTTGGTTTCCCAAACTCTAAATCCTTACCCCTTCCTATGGAGCGCCTATTCTTTGTTACCATTGTTTATCTTGTGGAGTATGAATGACTCATAGTTCAGTTAGCTGAGCTCCGAACGACAGATATGAAATTGCTTTTCTTAAAAAAAAAACAAACTTTTATTCCATGTCTGGAACTTCTATTTTTGTTTGATAGTCCAAGGCTACTAGAAGCAGCATTCTCCACCTGTGTACAGTACATCTATTCATTCTAATTTTTCTATTTATGTTTTTTTTAATTAAGTTTACTAAATAGTAGGTCCTTAGGGCTTTTTTTTTCTATTTCCTAAGTTTTGGTTAGCCCTCCTCCCATTCCATTTTCTCTCCCATCTTCTCATCCTAATCTCTCTGATTAACAGTGAGACCAAAGGAATAGAAGTAGAGTAATGTGGGGTACATATGAGCAAAATGTTTTATATATATATATATATATATATATATGTAATATATATATATTATACACACATATATATACATATGTGTGTGTGTATGAAATGTCAAAAATCCAATTAAAAACATTTTATTTGCTTTTATTTTGTGATAACTGCAGATGCAAACATAGCTATAAGAAATATAATGCAGGAGATATCACATACCTTTTTTATACGTTTAAAAAACATTCTATTTATTTATTTGCAAGGAGAGAGACAGAGAAGAGATAGACAGAATGGGCACACAAGGGCCTCCTTCCAGCTACTGCAAACAAACTCCAGACACATGCACCTCTTTGTGCAACTGGCTTTACATGGGTACTAGGGAATCGAACCTGGGTCATTAGGCTTTGCAGACAAGTACCTTGACTGCTGAGCCATCTCTCCAGCCCCATGCCTGCCTACTTTAATGTCTCCCCCTCTCCTTCCATCATCCATGATGGTCTCTCTCTAGTCCAGGCTAACCTAGACCTCACTCTATTTTTCCAGTCTAGCTTTGAACTTACGGTGATCATCCTATCTCTGCCTCATGAATGCTGTGCCACCGCGCCGGCCTCCAACCACATACCTTCTATCTACTTCGGTAAAATCCTTCTTTCAAAGCTGTAGCACCGGATTACAACAAGGACATTATCACTGAAACAATCAAAAGATAAAACATCTCCATGCCCACAAGGATCCTTCCTTTTGCCCATTTTTAAGCCATAACCATTTCCCTTCCAATCTCATCTCCAACTCCATGTACCCCAGCCCTAACCCCAAGACCCCAAGAAACCACCAACACGTTCTCTATTTCTTTTTTGTTTCTTTTCTTTTTTTCTTTCTTTCTTTTCTTTTCTTTTATTTTTTTGAGGTAGGGTCTCACTCAAGCTCAGGCTGACCTGGAATTCACTATGTAGTCTCAGGGTGACTTTGAACTCATGGTGATCCTCCTACCTCTGCCTCCCAAGTGCTGGGATTAAAGGCGCGCACCACCACGCCTGGCCACGTTCTCTATTTCTATAATTCTGTCCTTTCATAAATGTCATGCAAATAGGAAACAGCACATGTAACGTTTGGGAATTGGTTTTTATCACAGCACAATCCCCTGAAGATTCATTCATGTTGTTGTAGTATCAGCAGTCAGTTCTTTTTCATAACTGAATAATATTGAGTTGAATGAACATATCACAGTTTGCTTAACAGTCAACCATTGAAGAACACCTGGCATTTTACAGTTGGTGGATACAATGAATAAAACTGATATAAACAGTTGTGTAGAAATTTTATAAAAATGTAAACTTCATTTCTGGAGAATAAATGTCCAGGTGTGCAAATGGTGGGTCATATGGCAAATGCATGTTAAACTCAAGTCCCCCCCCCCCCATACATTCAAAATAGTTCTGTCAGTAAACTACCTGCTAAGCAAGCATAAGGACTGGAGTTTGGGTCTCCAGCATCTATTTAAACACTGGGTGGATGTGATAGCACTTGGGAAGTAGAAACAGGGGATCCCCAGGGTAAACTGGCTAGCTAAGACTAGCTGAATCAGTAAATTCTGGGATAAAATGAGAGACTGTACATCTGTAAAGTAAAGAGTACAATCAAGGAAGATATGCAATGTCAACTTCTGGCCTCCACAGGCACACACACATATGCACGTGCACCCATAACACATATGTACCCACACGCATACACAAACACATGCATAACACATGTGCATGCAAAAAATTAATTAAATTTAGTTTTAACTGATACAAAAGGGATACAAATTAGACATATTAGTGGATACTATGTGATGCTTCAATACATGCTTAAATTGTGTAAAGTTTAAATCAAGTTAAACACATCCATTTCACCAAATTTTATCTCTTTTTTGGATAAAAACACCCTAAATCCTTTCTTTTAGCTTTCTGAAACATATAGATCATTATTGTTATGGTGTGATCATTCAATACTTGTCTTTAGTGTCCGGTTTATTTCAGTTTACATTACGAGATAAAGTTCTATCCAAGTTGCTGCAAATGGTGCATAGTTGGTCTTAAAAGAAACTTCTCAACTGATTCTATTGTAGAGCCCTATAGCAGCATATATGTGACCCAGACCTGAGACTGATAGCATTTAATATTGTCTCTATCTTTTGTGATATGAAGAGAGAGGAAGTCATTTTTTTTATTTAAGTCTTTGTGACAGATGCCCATTGATATCTCATTGCAGTTTCAACTTTCCCTTTGGTAGTCCGTCTTTGGAGAAATGTTTCTTCATGCTATTTTCTAATTGATTTGTTTGTGTTTAGGATTTTTCCCTTAAGTTTCGAGAGGTTCTTATGTATTCTAGATACAACTGAATCATCAGATAAGTAGTTTACCAGTATCTATCCCAGTCTTGCCCTTCTTTTCATTCTTTTAGCTGAGCCTTTTATAGAACAAAGTCTTCAACTTTGATGAAATCCCATTTATCAGTTTTTCCTTTGATGGAGTCTGCTGTTAGTATCCAGTCTGAGAACTCTTGACTAAACCTTAAGTCCCAAAGGGTCCCTTCTACTTTTTTTCATAAAATTTTTATGGTTTTACATTGAAGTCCATGCCAATTTTGGGTTAGGTGTGAATTCAATGAGGGATTAGGGCAAAGGCTGCTTTTCTGCTTACAGATGTCCAATTGCTCCATCACTATTTATTAAAAAAAAAAAAAAAGCTCCTCTCTCTATACTGAATTGTTTTGGCACTTTTCCAAAATATCAGTTGGGCATTTATGTATGGGTCTATTTCTGAGTTCTCTATTCTATTGGTCTCTGCATAGATGTCTCGGCCAGCACTGCAGTCTTTAGTACTAGATCTAGGTAAGACTTGAAGTTGTATGTTGTTATTGTTTAAAACGTTTAGCTATCCTAGTGCTTTTCCATTTAATTTAGAATAATTTTTACCGATATCTGCAAAAATTTCTTAGAGGTCTTTTATTGTGCTAAACTTTTCTGCTGCTGAGATGCAGCATGAGGCAGGTCATGTTTATTGTGAACACGTTTTTTTTTCATCATTTATATCTCTGACTTCCTTCATCAGACTTTTGTAGTTTTCACCACATAGTTCTTACATGTCTTATTAAATTTGTATTTCTCTTTTTTGAAAAATGTTTTATTTTTATTTATTTGAGAGAGAGAAAGAGGCAGACAGAGAAAGGTAGAATGGGCATGTCAGGGCCTCCAGCCACTGCAAGTCAACTCCAGATACATGCATCACATTATGCATCTGGCTTATGTTGGTCCTGGGGCATTGAACCTATGTCCCTTGGCTTTGCAGGAAAGTGTCTTAACCAATAAGCCATCTCTCCAGCCCAGCATTTCTCTTTTTAAATATTTGTAAATTCCATCCCATTTTCACTTCATAGTGATCATTGTTAGTATAAGGAAATGCAATTAATTTTTGTATAGTTATTCTGGATTTGGCAACTTTGCTGAAATTCACTAATTCTAGAAGGATCTTGTTTTTGCTTTTGTTTCATAGATAATACTTATAGAAAATAATGTCACTTGCAAAAGTAAATACTTTTACTTCTTCCTTTTCAGGCAAGCGCCTTTAACTGCTGAGCCAACCCTCCAGCCTAATTTCTTCCTTTTCAAATGGTATGCTTTATTTTTCTTTTTATTCCCTTATTGTAGTGACTACAACTTCCAATACCAGACTGAGTAAGAATGATAGAACTAGACATCTTTGCTTCGTGCTTGACCCTTAGAGGGAAAGCACTGAAGCTTATATTATTTTAAACAATTAAGTATCATGTTTGTATAACATTGTTTCTATACATATTTTTAAATCAACCAGAAGAATTTCCTTTTTATTTCGAATTTGTTGGGAGTTTTATTTTATTTATTTATTTGAGAGATAGAGAAAAATAGACAGAGAGAGAGAGAGAGAGAGAGAGAGAGAGAGAGAGAGGCAGAGGGAGAGAATGGGCACACCAGGGCCTCTAGCCACTGCAAACAAACTCCAGATGAATGTGCCCCCTTGTGCATCTGGCTTAAGTGGGTCCTGGGGAATTGAACCTAGGTCCTCTGGCTTTGCAGGCAAGTGCCTTAGCTGCTAAGCCATCTCTCCATCTTTGGAGTTTTTTTTTTTTTTTAAGAATAAGTGGGCATTGTAAAATGTTTGTAAAATATGTGTCAAGATTTATTTTATGTGACTCATGGGCTTTGGTAAGGGATGCTATGTTCTGCTGTCATGGAATCCCATGCTTGGTGTCAATGAGATATTAATGGTTGTCGGTTTTGTTGGTGTTCATTCACATCCTTGCTGTATGTCTGTATAGTTGTTCCACCAGTTGCTTAGAGATGAGTGTTAAAGTTCCCACCTATAATAATATATATGTTTATTTTTCCACTCAGTCTATTATGCTTACCTCCTGATATTTTGTAGCTCTGTTCTTTTATATATACACATTCAGGATTATTACAAATTGTTTGATTGGAACTTTTGTTGACATATAGAGATTTGGTGTCTGGTAATTTTGTGTTTTCTGATACATGAATGGACTCATCATGTGATGGCATATTTCATCTGGTATTAATATAGCCATTCTTGCTTTCTTTTTAAGAATGAACTTTTTAGGGGCTAGAACGATGGCTCTGTGGTTAAAGGTACTCACTTGCAAAGCCTGATGGCTCAGGTTTGGTTCCCCAGTATTCACATAAATCCAGATGCACAAGGTGGCTCATGGATCTGGAATTTGGTTTTTGCGGTGCAAGGAGCCCTGGTGCTCTGTCTCCTCTCCTGTCTTTTTCTCTCCTTGAAAATACATAAATAATTTTTAATATATACTTTTATTTTAGGATAGAGTTATGAAAAATTGTGAAAACAGTTTCCATATACCTTATTCCCAGTTTCATTTATTATTAACATCTCATTAGCATAGTGTGTTTGCCACAAGAGCTGATATTTATACATTATTTTTTACTAAAGTCCATATTTATTCAGAGTTCCTTAGTCTTTACCTCATGTCCTGTTTATTTTTTTTTTCTTTTTGTGTGGGGATTGAACCAGTTGATTCAAAAAATGTCACACACCTACACCTGTAGCCTCTCTAATACTCGTTTCCTGCCCAGGATCCTACTCAGGCTACTATGTTACATGTGGTCATCATATTTCCTTAAGGTGATCTTTGATGTGACACTTTTTTTTTTTTTTTTTTTTTTGGTTTTCCAAGGTAGGATCTTACTCTAGCTCAGCCTGACCTGGAATTCACTATGTAGTCTCAGGGTGGCCTCGAACTCACGGCGATCCACCTACCTCTGCCTCCCAAGTGCTGGCATTAAAGGCATGCACCACCATGCCCGGCAACACTTTCTTAAATTTTCCTCGTGTTAGAGCTCTGTGACAGTTTTGAGTAGTGGCATGATCTTGTGGAGATTGTTCCTCAGTTGGTGTTTGTCTGGTATCTTTCTCATACTGAGACTGGGATTACGGGCTCACATTAACAATGCCCCTAGCAACATGATTTAGCATGGTTGATGCTAACCTTGGTCTCCTGGCTGAGTCGCTGTATGCCAGTCTTCCCCGGGATACCTACTCTCCACACAAGCCCCTCTTCTACCACCACCCCAACCCTGGCTGCTTTCATATCCCAGTCTTGGAGGGGAAATCACAAGGCACAGCCACACTTAAGGAGTGGGGAGTTGCATTCCGTCTCCCTAAGGAAAGCGTAGCTACATAAATTATTTGGAAATTTTCCATATATCTGTTTTCCCCATTTATGTATCGAATCAGTCATTTATTTGTGGCTCCATGGCCTAGAGGCTGTACATTTTCCACTCTGGGTTCCTGTCTAATGCTATGCTATGTGTTGCTTAAGGCGTTCCTGCCTTAGCTTTAGTAGTTCTGCTCATGTGGGACGATATCCCTTTGACATATATTCATCATCACGTAAGGTTTGGGCCTTATTTTGAGCACTTCTTTACTTCCTGCTATTAAACCATGACCCAGAATCATCTCACATATTCCCATCTCCTGCTGTATAATCTTCCATTGATGCTAGATAATCTGATTCTTTAGTTAGAAAGTGGTTTTGGAAGTCAAGATCTGGGCACCAAGTGTGATCCTGGGGTGTCATTACTTCTGGGCTCTCGCCAGTGAGAAAGCAGGGAAATTTAAGTGTACACAGTAACCTATACACATGCACATATCTATAAATAAGCCTATGCATCTAGTTGTGCTAAACACTACTCCGTTACTGGTGTCTCCAACTCTAATCCAGCACCTTATGGGTCATTCTATTCTTCCCTTACTTATTGCTAGTCTTCCTTTCCCACAGTAAGACATTTGGCTTTTAAATTCCACCATTATCTTAATCTTAATTTGATTTCAAGATATATACACCTTCATTTCAATTTGTTAAGCCACACCTCTGTGGAAAACATTATCAACTAGAGTACAGTGGTTACATACAGTTCTTTCCTCCTTCAGACTTGTAGTTTCTACTTATTTCCATAGTTGCTTAGGTTAGCATCTGATTCCCCACCCTCTTCGGTGAGATTGTCTGCTCAAAGATGTCTGCATCTTTAATTTGTCACAGACAATGCTCATGGCACTTTGAAGGCAATGCCACCCATACTGGGGGTTCCATTGGATGCTGGGGACCCCATGGGGAATAGAGTGAGATTCATGAGTGTTTGGCAGGTATGGCTTTGGGATCTCCGCCCTGACTCAGCTAAGAGTCTCTTCTGTCTTACTCATCAGCTGCTAGGTAGGATTTCATTTGACAAATTAGATCCATGGCTGAAAAGTTTAGAGAAAGCCTTTGGACATGACAGTGAAAATGACTGAGTTGCTGTCCACCTGTGAATTCCTGTAACTCTGTTAATCATAAACCATCCTGGCCATGTCTTTGAGATAGTTGAGGTAGGAGCCATGAATTTGAATATAGTGGCTATGAGTGCTTTTCAAAATAATTTGGGTCAGGTGTGGTGACACACACCTTTAATCCCAGCACTTAGGAGGCAGAGATAGGAGGATCACTGTGAGTTCAAGGCCACCCTGAGACTCCATAGTGAATTCCAGCTCAGGCTGGGCTAGAGTGAGGCCCATTATTATTTGGCATTAAATCTCTTAAACCGCAAATCATCTTGGTTCATTTAAATGAGAATTTCATTTAAAATAAAGATAACTAAATACCTGACTCTTTAGACACATGCCAATTATGTGAAGTAAGGAGTTCTTGTATTAAAATTCCTAGTTTCACCATTTCAGAAGAGAACATCTGTTTGGATAGGCCTTTAGAGTGCAACAGAGATTTGAAACAGGTCAGGAGGTCGATAGATGAACATTTAAATAAGGGTTCTTGGCTAACAGAAATCTTTTTCCAATGCATTTTTGCTCATCTCCCATCCGCCTCTCCCACTCTGCATGTGGGTCTCACTTCTAGAGGGAGCCACCTCCCATTCAGTTTGGTAACACTTTAACTTTGCTAATAACTGCATATCAGAAGAGTATTCTGCCCATGGGGACCAATTTCTTTTTCCATCACCTGTGGCTTCTCAACATGAAATTATAGGCAGAAGCAAGTAATTGCGACTGGAAGATTCATCTGCTGCAAAGGGGCCTGGTCTGTGTGCCTTGTTCCTTCTGGCTCTCCTAGCTCTCCCACTTCTATCCATGGGAAGGAAACTTGAGAGGTTTGGCCTGCAGGAAGGTGGGTCCACCTAGCCAGAGAATAGCTACCTTACTGACAGTCTCAGGAAATATTTGGAGCTAACCAAGCTATTGGGTTTTCCCAGGCTTTGCTCCAATGTAGGGTGTGGATGAATGGAAGGATGTTGCCAGCCTTATATCTCAACTTGGGATCGTTAGTGGTCTCTGTGGCCACCTTCACCTTAGAGGGAGATGCTGGAGAGTGACGCTTTCTTCCCCAGGAAGGCACTTACTCACTGTAGGCCCCTCTTCCTTCTATAGGAGAGAAGGTGGAAGAGAAAGGTTATAGGCTTATCACAGTGCTCACCTGCCTCTAGCTAGAGTCTCTGAGGACATAGCTTAGTTATCTCATAGAACTCAGGTATGCTCCTGGGGGATGGGTAGAGTTAGGGGGACTGGACCCCTGAAGTTGAAAAGGACAGGAAAGTTTGTACTTAGTAGAAATTAAAGATGATCTGGCTTCTTATCTCCTGTCTAGTCCTGTAGAAGTGTTTTTCCATGATCAGGACCCCTCCTGGGAGGGAGGTCTCTCATAGGATTTAAATATTGTGGTTGGTCAAGTTCAGCGCCCCAAACTTGGTGCCAGAGCTTATCTCTTCCTGAGACAGCCCCCTAGCCCTAACCAACCAGCTGGCTGTCTGGTTCACCTGGGCCAGAAGACAGCCCACCACCCTAAGGTTATAAATACCTTTGCAAGAGGAAGGCAGTCTCTCTCGCTCTGATCACTTGGGAACTTCCAACTGTGGGTTTTTCCCTCGTCTGGGCCCAGGCCCAAGCCCAAGCCCAGCCCAGAGGGCCCCTAGTCCTTACTCTCCACATGGGCTCCTTTATCCCCTCCAGCTCCCCACATGGCAGGAACTCCTTGAACTTGATTTTCTCTTTCCATGATTTTTTCTCCAGATCCCTATCTGGTCACATGGACTCCTGATCTGCACATGGCCCACATGGGCTTTTGGGCTCCACATGGTATATTTCTCTTCTCCACACTTTATCTCCCCTTATCTCCCAGCCTTCCCCTTTCCCCACTCCTTTGTAAAATCTAAATAAAATATAATATTTTAAAAATCCCTCTCTTAAATCTGGAATTGCCAATTCTTTGGTTAGTTTGCAGATGTGAACTCAGGGCTTGGGGTTCCAGGAAGCACCCCAGGACCCATTTTTCTACGGCACCTCTTCAGAAAAATAGAGAGAGAGAAAGAAAAAGAAGTGAAAAGAAAAATTAAAAAAGCATGTGGAATGTGCTGGGGCTTTGGATGTAAGCTGCAAAATAAATCTCAAGGGCATGATGGTGACCTGGGGTCTGAGCTGGGAAAGGGTAGAGTCCATGAGGTTTGCAAATCAGGAGTGCTGGTTAAGGGAGGAGTCCACTGCACTTAGGAGCCCTGATTTCCAGGGAGAGGGCTGCTCTGAGATATAAATGTGGGAGGTACAGTTCACTTACACCTTCTTCCCCAACACCTTCACATGTGGCAAAGGTGTTGCCCCACCTCGGGGTCGGATGCTTCCCTCTCCTCTTTGGGGTCCTGCTCTTTCTCCCTGTGGACTGAGTGTGGTCCCCTGTCCCCACCATTGGAGATCCTGGGCTACTGAGCTCCCTCTGCGTTCAGGCCCCACTGATAGGATTCTCCAGTTTGCTCACCGCCACCCACCTACACCAGCCAAGTGTCATGGAAGGAATGTGGTGGCAGCTGGGCCCAGATCACAAGACACAAACACCCAGGACACGTAGTCAGGTCAGGAAGTGTCTTCCGGAAAGGAGAAGCCTGGACAGGCTGGGCATGGGGAGGTGGAGGAGGGGAGGCACTCAGAGGAAACCAGTAAACCAGTGTAATGACTCAGCCTGCAGTTCTAGGGGACATGGAGTGCACCGCCAGAGAAAACAAATTCCTGCAGCGGGGTTATCTCCCTGTGGAGGCGGCATAATCAGCAACATGCAGTGGCAGGGAGGGAGGCCATGTGCTCCTGGCCCAGCCAAGGGCCCTGTGCCAGGGTCAACTGGGTCAGCCAGGCTGAACAGCAGCAGTACCTGGTCCCAGATGGAGGCTGGAGCTGGGTGTCTCCCATACCATACCAGCCAGATCTGGCCTGGTCTGCCATTTCAGATCTGAGGGCCACAAGGAAGATGGAGCTTCTGCAGAAATGATGAGGATGGACAGGAGAGACAGTACCAGCAAATGTAGGCGCAGTCTTTCTAAGGCACCATGTGAAAATCTCCATGACGACCCACTGAGCTTTCAGCAGGGAGCCTGTTAGGCTTGGCAAACCAGAGTGGGAGGATGGGGGCACAGTTCACACCAGTGTCATAGTGGCTCCTGGATGTGTGCTGTGTGCAATCTGCCTGGCCATCCCCCGGGGCCCTGCATGCCAGGTCCCAATTCTCCATCTATATGACAGCAATTATGTTCGAGGAAAGAGGTTTCCATGCTTAGCTGGTGCCTGTGGGAGAAGCCCTCCCTGGGGAGCTGTATGCATGTATGTAGGAAAATAGGATCAGGTGGGCCCTGCTTGCTGAAGCCAGGCACACCTTGGCAATGACTATGGAACCACTCTTAGCTTTTCCCCTCTGACCCTTTCTTCTACATCAGTGGCTCTGTGTGGCCCTATTCCAGCATCACCAGCATCACCAGTATCACCTTGGAACCTCCTAGAAATGTATATCCAGGCCTATGTACGATCTGTAAAAATGGGAAAAACTCTGAGGAGGGCCCAGCTTTCTGTGTTGCACAGCTGTCTTGGGGATTGGGATGCCTGCTGGCTTCAGTAGCATGGGGTCACTTTCAGCCCTGTCGTCACCTGGAGAACTTTCAAAACAGCTGATGCCTAAATGTTTGAGGAGATAAATATGTTTAACCTGATTTGAACATTAAGCAATGTATAGAAACATTACATGGTACCCCATTAGTACATACTATTTCTAGATTTTTAAAAATACATTAGTTTAAAACATTTTTAAATGCTGGTTCCTGAGTGTCATCACCATAGATCTGGGGTTCATTCTATGGAGTTCAGCCTGAGCATTGAGTTTTTCAACTGTCACAGGTGAGAATTCCTTTTCTGGAGGGATTAGCTCAGAGTCCCCATCTAGAACCCCAGGGTCAGTCTATAAAGTGGGGTTTCCCCTGACACCTCACAGGTCTGATCCTCACTCATGGGGAGACAGAGCAGCTGAAGAGAGGCTCTTGGGTTTCATTGTGTACCAGAACCACAGCTGGCTGTGTGGGGGTGCTGGGTGATGCGTATTCCTGGAGCCATTTTAGAGGTTCAGTTTTAGCCAAGGAGTAGGATTCAGGGATGTTCTTGTGTACACCTGGTTCTTGTTCTGTCTCGATCACACTCCCCAGTAAGTCACTTCATCAGTCATTGCTCCATATGTAACGTGACAGAAGCCCTGATTATCTTAGTACTATCCTAAGACTTCATAGAGATGGGCTAGGCTGGTCATCCCAGCGAGGTTGGGTCAGACATAAGGAACTACTGGACTGTCTTCAGAGCTTGTGCAGAAGTGCTTACCAAAAGGGCCTAGCAGAGCTGGCCTGTGTCATGGCGGACAGACCAGGACATGGTTGGACACAAACTCATGGCTCTTTGCAGCTTTAGACATGTGATGTGTATCAGAGCCTAGTTGTGGGGTTGTGACATGTAAGGAGTACATCCTGATGTCCAAGTGACCAGATTTGAAACTAAAAAGCCAAGAGCATCCAGGGGCCTCCTCTTCCTTTTCTGATGGTCTCCATAGCCCTATGACTTCATATTCAGTTCAGCTGCCCCTGACCACAGCCGGCCACAGCCACTTAACCTGATAGAAGATTTGTTTTCTTACAGACCAAGTGGGTGGAATTGTAGGAGGAAGCGCTGAGGACCCAAGCAAGTTTGAGCTCCTCATTCTGCTCTCCCTGGCATCCACTCTGTCCTTAGTCAGCAGATGGCCACCCCAGCCGGACCCAGCTTCTGCATTCAGGCAGGAAGTGGTGAGGAGACGGGGCGGTGACCATGTCTGGAACACCACACTTCCCCAGGCGCCCCGGCACCCTGCCACGTGCAGCTCGTTGGTCAGCTGGATTCTCTCCAGGTCCCAGCTTCTCCAGAACCCAGCTGCTTGGAACACAACCCAGGTGGTGAGGCAGGAGCTGAAGGGGGAGCAGGGGTAGAGCAGGCTTCCCGCTGGCCACCATGGAGTTGGACACCTCCAGGCTGACTGTCCTCAGACACTCACTCCATCACAGGGTCACAGTGACCCCACTCACGGGGTGCCAGGGGCAGAACAGGACCTCCTGTTTTGTGCCATAGCCTCATAAAGGCCAGAATGAATACAAATACATGTGACATTGAGAGGAGAGACCCTGACTGGGAAGACTTACTTGGTTCACCTTCAATGAGCCACGTAGACCAAGATGTGTCCCTGTTCCTACAAGGCTCTAATGAGGTTCTCTGACTACCCATAGGTGCATACAGGAAGCAAAGGAACATAGGACAATGGTAGCATCTGCAAGGTTAAATATCTGACCAACGTACCATGGGTAAAGCCCCACCTCCACCCCTCCTCTCCTCAGATTCCACCTGGCCTCCCTGCTCAGGTCATGTTTGCATTTCCCCCTGCTCCCTTCAGTCACTCCCGGTGGGTACCTCCAATGTCTCCCTCCAGCAGTTCCTGGCTGTGGAGCCAGAGCAGAGCTCCTGTGACCCTCATGCTCAGGCTTTGTGCTCAGGAATCAGAGCCTCCCTTCTCCCCTGGACCAGAGGGTGTGTGACCTTGGGCTGCCTGTGGCCTTTCCTGGTCAGCACTTCTTCACCTGTAATGAGGAGATAACAATGTTGCCTGTAGTCAGGCAGAGGCTGGGCAGGGAGGCAAACAAAGGCCCCGGCCCTTGGCAAACCAAAGCAACCCTGGAAATGCTTTGTAATCAAAATGCTTTTTTTTTTTTTTTCCTCTTTTGAAAACAGAAATGGAGGGAGAGCATAAAGGATTGAGAAAGGAGAACGGGGTCACGGCTTTCAGGGGAGGAAGGAAAGGAAGGCATGTGCTGAGGGCACAGCCCTTGTGTGGGGCTATGAGGTTCACCACACAGAGCCCACCACTCACTCAGCAAGTGTGTGGTCCAAGGCACTGGTTAGGAGTGTACCAAGGGTGTGACTTCATAGAGGCCACCAACCTTACGTGGGTGCTGGAAAGGAAGGCGACTGTGGCCATGACTTGATTCTTCTTATTTAGACTTGAAGAGGCAAGACATAGCCAGACTTTGTAGTAGGGAATTTTTTCACTACGATAATCTGAGCCTCTGCTGGTGGAATTCTTCCTGGGCTGTCCCAAGAGCTCTGACTTCACCATCATGGCAAAGGGGTTCAGAATACCATTCACGAAACAGAACAAGTGTGAAAGAGGCGCTCTGTCTCCCTCATGGTTCATGGCCTAGTCTAGCAAACTCCTCTATTTTGCTGTATCTGAGGGGCACATGCTCCCAGAAGTCAAGTTTCCAGCTTATCCGGGAAACTCAGAACCTTTCCACAGAGAAAAATGACAACTGTTCCTTTGTGCAGCCTTGTCACTGAGGAGGGCAGAGTGGGCCAGCCAGCCTGTGACTGACGCTCACACACAGCCCTTACACCAAGGAGTGTGGCACTTTGATCTCAGAGGAGGCTCAAGAGGTGGGGTCTGCTCATTGTCTTCCAGCAGCCCAAAGCTTTGTTTTCACTGTGGCTTGTCCTTCCTGTGAGCAGCTGATCTCACTGGGGAGAGGGGACAACAGAACAAAGCAGAGGGACTGGTCTTCCATACTGGGAGTGGTTTCCTCCTCACTGACAAGGCGAAAACAAGTCACAACAGTGGGTTGTGGAGAAGTTGTGCAAGTCCATTTTAGTCTTGGGAGAGGGATTATTTTTATAAATCATTGTTAAACGGCTGGTCATGGACATTTAGGAGGTCGAGGCAAAAGGATGGCCCATGAGTTCAGAGTCACCTATACTGCTAATTAGTGAGGTCCAGAACAGCCTGGCTGCAGAGTGAGACATTGTTTCAAAGAAAAAGCAAACAAGAGCCAGGTGGGCATCGTTGTAGATGCCTGTAATGCCAGGTGGAAGAGGAAGTAGGGTCAAGAGTTCAAGGTCATTCTCACAGAGAATTGGAGGGCAACATGTGCTACATGAGACCCTGTCTTAAAACACAAACAGAAAAATTATTTAAAAAATTATTTAAAAAACTGCAGAGATGGCTCAGCTGTTAAGGTACTTCCCTGCAAAGCTTAACCACCTGGGTTCGAATCCCCAGTACCCATGTAAAGCCAGATGCATAAAGTAGCACATGTGTCTGGAGTTTGTTTGCAGTGTCTAGAGGCCCTGCACACCCATTCTGTGTGTGTGTCTGTCTGTCTGTCTGTCTGTCTCTCTTTCTCTCTCTCTATTTGCAAATAAATAAAATATTTTAAAAATTAGGTGGGCTGGGGAAATGGCTCAGAGGTTAAAATTTTTGCCATACAAGCATAAATACTTGAGTTCAGATCCTAAGTTCCCAAGTAAAATCCAAAAGCTATGTTGGGCTTCTTATAATCCCAGCATACCTACAGCAAGATGGGAGGCAGAGACAAAGAATTTGCTAGAAGTTCATGGAACAGCTACCTGGAGAATGCAGCAGTGAACAACAAATGAGAGACCCTGCCTCATGTGAAGTAGAAAACAAGGAAGGACTAATCCCGAAAGTTGCCCTCTGACCCCCACGCCGTAGCACTGTAGATGAATATGCCCACATCCACACACATGAACAAATGCACATGTATACACATTGTCCACGAGTGTGGGAAAACATTAAAATTAGGGCTGGGGACATAGCCTTGCAAGCGTAAGAACCTGAGTTTGATCCTCTGAGCCATGTAAAAGAAAGCCTGGCATAGTGGCATGCACTTGTAATCTCAGTGCTGGAGAGGTGGAGATAGGACGATCCCTGTTCCAGGCCAGTGAGATACCCTTTCTCAAGAAAGAAAAAGAAAGAAAAAGAAAGGAAGGAAGGAAGGAAGGAAAAAGTGGATGGTGCCTGAGTAACAACAGAAGAGGTTGAGGTTTTCCTCTGACCTACACATATGAATACACACATACCTTTCCACACACAAATATGCATGCATACATGTATACATGTGAGCACATACCAGAGAGAGAGAGGGAGGGAAGAAGGGAGAGAATATTATAGAAAAGCTCTGAGTTCCATTCTAAATACTGAATAAATCTGGCATGGTGGTACATGCCTGTAGTCCCAGCACTTAGGAGGTAGAGGAAGGAAGATCAGAAGTTCAAGGTCATATGACCCCTCAGCAATATAGTGAGTTTGACCTGGGTTACATGACCTGTCTAAAAAATTTAAAGCCAACACCAATGCCTGACGCTGGACTTCAAATACTATGTAGTATTTCTTAAAGTGAGGTGTAGTATTTCTTAAAGTGAGGTCTCTAGACTAGCAGCAGCACCTGGGAACTTTCTAGAAATACACATTCTGCCTTCTTTACCCAGTTGTGCTGGATCAGACACTGTAGGTGAGTTTAGCCTTGTGTTCAAATAACAGCCTTACAGGTACCATAGAGTCTGAGGATCCTAGAATAGGAAAGGAAGCCAGAGAAGGTATATGACTTACCAATGCTTCCAAGGGAATCTTTCTTTCCCACAATTGGGACCACATTTGCTGGGCATTGCTCAGCCTGTGACCTTTACACCTAGTAAATATGGCCTAGGTCCCCATCCTCACCTCCTGCCTCCACGCCAGGCTTTCCTAAGACCCTCATTTCTTCCCTTTACCCACTATGTTGAATTCTGTTGCTGGGGAGAAAGGACATAGCTCAAGCATGACCCTACCTGTGGCACTTTGGCCATTTCCAGGTTTTTGCTGGTTCTAATGCCGGTACCGTGCACATTCCATGAGCATCTGTCGGTGGGGCAGATACCTTGAGTTTGAGTTTAGATAGCTCTAAAGCAGGTTCCATCAATTTCTTTTTTTATTTTTTATTTTCAGTATATAGATATATATTATTGACAACTTCTATACTAACAGACAACAAACCATGGTATTTTCCTCCCCTCCCTCACTTTCCCCTTCATGGCAAAGGAACAAGACTCACGATTCTAGAACAGATGAGAGGGCGTACCATAGGCTTTTGATTAGGTTTTCAGTACCAGGCATGTATTACCTCCCATAGAGTAGGCCTTTAGTCCAATTAGAGAGCAGCTGGTTTCCCCCAGAGCAGACATACCAGTATTGCACTCATTCAGTCATTTGTCCTGTCTGGCCAAACTTGAGGCTTCCAGTGTCCACTGTTTTCACTGCTGATGACTTCTGTCTCCCATAAGGCTACATACAGTGCAGCTTTTTCCAGCTTTCAGTTGGCTGGGCTACAGGGGGAAGGTTTTCTGCTCAGCACCAACTTGATTTCTCAGTGACTTTGCTGCTCAGGCATGTGAAGTCTTCAGCAATAGGGTCTTACCATCTTTCTCACGGGAAACCAAGGGCTTGGCAATAGCCTACAATGTTTTGGAGGCAACAGGGACCTCCGCAGCCAAGAACTCACTGTTTCTACACCCTCTGAAATGATGGAAACTTTCCCTTGGTTCACTCTCTCATCAGTTCTAAAATCATGAGTCTTGTCCCTTTGCCAATGAGAGGTGAAATGACTTAGCACCTGCATTTCTTTATGAATGTCCTTGAGTGACCTTTCCCATATGAATAGCCACTTATATTTATTTTTTCTGTGAATTATTTCTTCATAATGCTTATCCTCTAGCTGCTGGTATTTAAAAAATACTTTTTTGTTTATTTTTAATATTTTATTTATTTGAGACATGCATATGCACACATACATATATATGTATGTATATATATATCTGTATATACATATATATTTGTGTGTGTATGTATATATATATATATATACATATATATATATATATATATATATATAGAGAGAGAGAGAGAGAGAGAGAGAGAGAGAGAGAGAGAAAGAGAGAAAATGGATGCACCAGGGCCTCTAGCCACTGCAAATGAACGCCAAATACATGCACCTCCGCACCTCCTTGTTCATCTGGCTTATGTGGGTACTGGGGAATCAAACATGAGTCCTTAGGGTTCACAGGCTAAGCCATCTCTCCAGCGCTGGATTTTTCCTTGCTGATTTTGAAGTGTTCATTGTATATTGATGAAAGCAGTTTTGCCTGACATTTCTTTTGTGACCATTCTCTCAGTGGTGGCAGCAATTTTCATTATTGTCAGTTTTGGGTATAAAGCGATTTCTTTGTAAGGTGTTAAATATTTTTTTTACATTACTGTTTCTTGATTATGTTATGTTCTAAAAGGGCTTCCTTGCTTTAATTTTTTTTTTCTTAAAGTAGGGTCTCACTCTGGCCCAGGCTGACCTGGAATTCACTATGTAGTCTCAGGGAGGCCTTGAACTCACTGCGTTCCTACTACCTCTGCCTCCCAAGTGCTGGGATTAAAGGCATGAGCCACCATGCCCGGCTGTTTTTAGTATTTTTTTATATTGTTTAAGTCTATGTGACAGCTTCTGGCTCATGGCGGAGAGAACACTAGAATGGGTTAGAGTTTCTTGCTATCACAAGCTCAAATTGTGTCATAGTAAATATATTATTTTTATTAATTTATGAGAGAGAGGGAGAGAATGGGTATGGCAGGGCCTCTAGCCACTGCAAATAAACTCCAGTCGCATGCACCACATAGTGCATCTGGCTTATGTGGGTTCTGCGGAATTGAACCTTGGTCCTTTGGCTTTGCAGGCAAGTGCCTTAACCTCTAAGCCATCTCGCCGGCCCTGTGTCACAGTTTTGATCATCTGTTGTTTTAATATTTTTGACATTCTCACAGTTTCTTCCAAGTTCATTGCTGAGCTTCAGTACTAGCTCGCCTGCTTTCTGTTTAATTTTGTGCCTTACTTGCCTATAAAACAGGAATTAGAGGACTTGTTTCACAAAGCCAGCTTAGGTGCTCGTCTCTCTCAGGATTCCTGTGCAGATTCTCCATCCGCAGAAGGTGAAGAGCAGAAGCTCCCGTGACCTGCAGGGATTCATTGAGTCCTGTTGGAGTGGGAGCCTGGAGCAGGTGGGGGCTTCTGGCTCTCCCGCCTCTGCGGCCCACTTGAGCAGCACAGGGGCTTGCTTCCCTCATTGCTGACTCTCAGCCTTGAGGCAGGACTTTCCCAGAAAAGGGGAGCATGCTCTGGCCCCAAGGTTGGCAAACCCGAAGGCACTGGGGAGCTTCTGGAGTGCTGTCATGAGCTGCACAGTGTTCCTTCTCAAACTTCACGGGCTGAGGTCCTGATCCCAGAACCTCAGAATGTAACCATATTTGGAGATAATTAAAGAGGTAATTAAATTAAAATGAAGTTGTTAAAGTTACTAATCCAATCTGACTGCAGTCCTGATAAAAGGAAATTTAGGGACAGAGAGAGAGAGAGAGAGAAGACCTTGTGAGGACACAAGGAGAAAGTGACCACCCAAGAGACACCTTAGAAGAAGCTTCCCTGTCACATCTTTATCTTGGACTGTCAGAACAGTTAGGAAATCAGCGTAAATTGCTTTAGACACTTGCTCCAGAGTGTCTTCTTTCTGCAGAGACCTTCCGGCCTCTTACTCTTTAGGCACCAAATTAAGGTGTGAGGATGTGCATTCTCTGGAGTGAGCCTTTCCCCCCTTACTTCAGGCTGAAGACCATGAGCCAGGTGTAGCAGCTGTTCCTGGTCTTCTCCTCCCCCAGTCACAGAGTAATTTGAAAGGTAATATATGAGGCTTTGGGTTGGACTCACATCAAAGCCCAAGAACAGGTTCTCAGGCACTGTGTGAGGGTCCTTCCTTTATGGGATGTGGACAGAACCCTACATGAAGACTTCCCCCAAAGCCCTGGCATACCCCAGAGGCCTACACACATCTGAGACATGTGTGTGGAGCTGCAGGAAGCTGGGGTGGACAGCGGTGAGGGTCTTCTATAGGTGGAGGTGAGGGCATGGCCTCTGGTTGATGATACATGGGTGTGGCCTCCCCTTGCTGTGTTCCTGAAGCTGGCCAGACTGGGAGGGGAAGGAGGAGAGGAGACAGGGACAGAGGGGTCAAAACAATGGAAGGGACAGGTATATGAGGGGAGTCAGATTAGTGACTGACAAAATTCAGAAGACAATACTGCCTGGAAAGATTGTTCATGACTTCCTCCACTGTTCCTCAGGACCTAGGAGAAGCTCTCTCCAAGCAGCGCAGGGCAGAGCCTTCAGAGGCCTTCCACAGAATAAGAGCCCTGCCTCTAAGATGAGCAGACCTCCATGAAGGCTGGGAGTATTATCAACTCCCCTCCCCACAAGGGTATAGCTACTTTGCAAGTGTTGTGCTTGAGAAGGCTCCACACATGCCCAGGTGCTGTCCTCTACCAGCTCTGCCCGCCCGCTAGGCCATGTGTGCTAATGAGCCAGCTGCCAAGGAGCGGCTCCCCCAACTGCCCTGGCCCCACTAGGTGTGTGCAGCCCAGGCAGGCAAACAGCTGGGCAGGCCAAGCACACTCATAAAGGGTAATAACCTGGTGCCACGGGGTTGCCGCCCCTCCCAGCAGACATGATCTCACTGGTCATCAAGCAGGAGGTCAGGAGAGGAGTCCTGCAAGCTAGAGGTATGCCCCTTCAGGTAAAGATGGAGATGAGCTCCCTGGGGAACAACAGAGGGAAAGAAAACTGGGCTTCTTTACAGAGAGGAGACACTACTGTGCCCCGGGGCTCCAGCCAAATCCCCAGTAGAATCCCTTCCTGTGCAGCAGAGGAGACTTTCCTGCTGGGAAGATGCCCCCTGACGTGAGGTCATCATGTTTCTCTACTCCCTTTCTCTGCTGGCACCTGCCTACTGGGATGGAAGGAAAGCGATGCCCACACCTCACTAAACCAGGGACAACTGTCAACTCTGGATCTGTGCCTTGTTCTGAGTTAGGGACACTGTTCTAGGATTTGCAGAATTCTGCTCTCATAATTTTCCCCCCTTGGGGTACAAGTTTTTTTTTCTGAAAAATCAACTGAAAGCTATGGATCTCATCCCTGGAAAAAAATAAGTAAATAAAAACAAAATGTGTGCAACAACAACAACCAAAGCCCAGCATGGTGGCGCACACCTTTAATGCCAGCACTAGGGAGGCAGAGGTAGGAGGATCACTGTGAGTTCGAGGCCACCCTGAGACTACATAGTGAGTTCCAGGTCAGCCTGGGCAAGAGTGAGACCGACCCTACCTTGAAAAACCAAAATAAATAAATAAATAAATAAATATAAAATAAAATGTGTGCAATATCCAAGAGTCCTAGATTGTCTAAGTCTTCCCATGGACACGTAAGCTAGTAATTTCCAAACTTCAATGTACATCCAAATTGTAATAAGCCCATCAAAAATACAGATGACCAGGCCATACTACTGGGTCTGGGGCTTGGCCAGGGAATCTGCATTTTGACCAGGGTCTCAAGTCATTTAGTGCAGGCTCTAGAAATACACTTCAAGAGTACTCAAAGGGTCTATGAGGTTCCCGCTCTGAACCCTCGTCAAATGATGTTGGTCGCCTTGCAATAGGATGAGACTCCATTCTCTCTCCTTTGTTCCATTATCAGGGGCTTTTAGGGGGATCTTTTCAAAGATGGGCTGACTTTCTGGAGGGGAACACATTAGCATCATTAGGAGTCTATGTTTGCTGCTTGAATTTGGAATTCTAATCTGATTGACTAAGTAACTTTTAGTCTAATTAGAACAGTAGGGTTTGTTCTTAATCTGCAACCATTTAATCTTCCGTCTCATTAATTGTACAAAGGTCTTTATAAATATGTAGATTGGGAAGGGAATAAAAGATTACTTGACCTTGAAGAAACACACATAAAATAGGTGTATACTCCCCCGCCTCCTGCTCCCTTTTATTATGCAGATGCAAAAATTGGTAGGGCTCCAAATCAAACTCTTGTGGGTTATGGGCAATCTCGTAGCCAATTAGGATACAGCACTCTGATGAGCCGTCCAAGTTTAATAATTAGTATAGTATTTACATGTGAGCTACTTGCTGTGAATTTGCATGTAAATAAAAAAAACGTGGCTATCAAAACCAGTCAGAAACAGCCTGCTGATGAAGTGAAACAGAAAAATGCTTATGAAGAAAAAGGTTAAATGTGTCCAAGCTTCAAGTTGAATTCTTTATGAAAAACACTACTCTTAAAGTTAGATTGAATACATACATATATATATGTATGTATATATACACATATATATGTAGGTTAGGATCCTAACCCTACCACCTACCTGCTTCCATGCTCTGAGTCTCCATTTCTTCTTCTTTAAAATGCGGAACATTCCCCACAGGCCAGGGAGACTTTCCTTAAAGGAGATGAAACATGGGATTCCTGGTCCACAAAGACTGGCCAGAAGAGACTTACTTCCTTTCTTCCTTCTGAGGATGCATTTCCATGGAGTAGAGGAAAATGCTTTCATATAGTTGAATTGGTCCACAGAAAGAAACCTGTTCTTACTTCCAAGAAGATGTTTTAGGGACTAAGGACTGCCTGTTTAGCAAACTACTGGATTTCCTTGTATCAAGAGGAAGGCGTTATAAATCAGAAAAGAGATGACAGTCTGTGGTTTGCTGGGTAGGCCTGGTATAGTTGTTAATACAGACTGAGTATCCCTTAGCTGAAATACCTGGGACCAGAAGTGTTTTTGAATTTTGATTTTTTTTTTTTTTTGAGGTACTGGAAATTGAACCTACTGCCTTGTGTATGCTAGGCAAGTGCTCTACTACTGAGCTGCATTCCCAACCCTGTTTTTGGCGCATGTTTTGACACATGTATAATGAGTTATCTTGGGGATGATGCCGGGTGAGGTGGTACATGCTTGTAATCCCAGCTCTCAGGAAGCTGAGGCAGGAGGGTTGCTTGAGTCCAAGAGTCCTAGGCCATAGTGTACTATGCTGACTCAGTGACTGCACTAAGTTCAGCATCAATATGGTGGCCTCGCAGGAGGTATCTTGGGGATAAGAACCAAGTCTAAACACAAATTTCATTTATGTTCTATATGCTGTATACTTTATACACACAGCTCAAAGGCAATTTTATCAATATTTGTAGTGTGCCTATTTTTTTATTTTTTTAACATTTAAAAATATTTTATTTATGTATTCATTTATTTACTTGTGAAAGAGAAAGAGGCAGAGAAAGAGAATGGCCATGCCAGGGTCTGTAGCCACTGAAAACAAACTCCAGACACATGCTCCACCTTGTGTTCTGGCTTACGTGGGTACTAGGGAATTGAACCTGGGTCCTTAGGCTTTGTAGGCAAGAGCCTTAACCACTAAGCCATCTCTCCATCCCACAACTATATTTTGACTGTAACCCATAATAACGTCGGTTGTGAAATTTTCCACTTGGGGGCATCATGCAGAACTTTGGAGTAGATAGGATTTCAGACCTTTGGGTTAGGGACACTCAACCTACAGTTGCCTTTTTGCTTTCAGAGCACCAGTGTGCAGCATACTGATCCAGCCCCCCTGTCAGAGTTCAGCTGCTCAGCGTGCTGCCAAGGCCTGGAGAGGCTGAGAGGGAAAGAGGTTGGAGTGGATGAGAGCGGGGACTAGGGAAGAGCCAGCGTGGCTCCGTGTTGCCCGTTGAGCTCTCCTGGTTCCCCGAGAGTCCTCAGCACGTCATTACCCATTTTGTTATCTAGCTGTGGAAATGGGTCTTTCTGCAGCCATGAGCATGGTGGAGAGGCTCGGGGCAGTGGGTGGAAAGACATCGGGACCACTCATGAAAGCCCACACTTCAGTGATACCTGGGCTCATGTTGAGCCACACTCCCAGTGATGGCTGCCCTGGTCACTAGAGCTCTGCCATCTTTCCATGGCTCAGTATCCCCTGTCAATGCTACTGCTGTTGGCCACTCTGGCTCTTCTCTGAGATCCAGGGCTAACAGCTCTTTCCCACACCACTCTACCATGAGATGCTCTGCAGGCCACCCACAGCTGTCTGCTGATTGGGCCACTCCCTTCCTGTGCCACCATTTGCCTTGCATGACATGGCAGCTCTGGCTGCCTATATATGTCTGCAGCTCAAGATTCATCTTTAAACTCCAACTACGGGTGGGGCAGGGCCATCTGCACTCTTTTCTGACTGATCCAGTAGGTATTTCAATGGAGGTTGTGACAAGGAGAGGTAGCCACCAGGGCACCCAGTGATTTTTGCTCAATGATTTTCTACCCGGTGCCTGGGGGATTGGAGCTGGCGGGAAGAGGGCATGGCTGGGGAGGAGAGTGTTTTCCTGGCTAGCTCCGGGCGTGATTTTTGGCTCCTGGCCTTTGACATAGTTTACTAAGACTTTCCACTGCCAAGAGCCTATGAGGAAGGGCATGTGTGACAAAGATGGGGTGGGCTGTTTTCTGAAACAGAAAAAGGGGGATGTGCAACTCTTACTGCTTTTAATCTTTACTTGTAGAGCAGCAAAGAGCTGAGACATTCTAATGGTTAATCAGCAGTTTTCAGATGACATATCTCACATTCCTTTTTGTATTCAAATGCCAGCAAGAGAACTCTGGCAAAAAGATCAACTTCATAGATGCTTGGGCGATGGAAAAACATAGTGACACAGTTTTTCCATTGCAAATCAGAAAGATACCATCTCATGTTAGTGCAGGGAAAGGTTTAGGAGCAGTGATTTTAAAGGGGGCGGCTAAACAAAAGTTGGCATGTGTTCATTCATTGGAATTATGTAGGAACTGTTTGAAGCACGTTACCCCAGGCCAGACTGAGACTCAAAGCTAAGCCCCTGGTATAGAGATGTACTCTCTTTGGAATGAACGGTTGAGTTTTACATTGTTCTTGTAATATTAATCAGTAATCTGGATAAACAAGCTGAAGAGGAGGGTGGCATTCCCAGGGCTCATCCAAGTGTTTCATGAACGTCTGGTGCCAGGCTCTATCCCTGTGCCCACACACTGAGGCCCCTTCCTGCACTGTTGGCAGTGACCTGCCCTAAGGCAACTTTAGTGTGGGCAGGTATAGAATGCTCTCTAGGATAGAAGCACTAGGAAAAGCAACAGGAGACAGAAAAACACAAACTGTACAGCCACAGGATCTGCACATAACACACCCAAACCCAGAGGGACAAACACGCCCCAGGCAGCACGACCAGTGTTTTGCTAGGCACAGGCACCCTGGGAGCAGTGAGACAGCTCAGGGATGGGTAAGACTGCTTTCAATTCCCGCTTGCACTATTTGAGTAAAAAAGAAAAATTAATAACGTACAAGCATCTCCTGTTCCAAAAATGAAGTTACTGATTATTTTAAATATTTAAATGGGTCTCATCAATGCACACGGCTGGGCTCTGAACATGATGCCCACAGAAGTTTAAACCTCAGCCAACCCCTTGGATTCCCAGAGTGGCTTCCCTCCCTTCTCCCACCTGCCACCTCTGTCCCCCACCACAGTGATGACAGCCTCATCTGTTCCCTGCACAGGAGACGGTGTCTCAAGAGACTTCCCTCACGTTGTCCTCACACCAACCTTCTTCCCTAGTGGTCACAGATGCCTACAAGAAGGGAGTTATAGTGCAATGAAAGAAAAAAAGAAGCAAGAAGCAGGTGATAGTATTTTTTAAAAATCTATTGCAGCTTTTTGCAAATCAAAAGGAAGTTGGAAATAAAGAGCTTGTAACTTCCTAAGTGAAGGCAGGAGACAGAGTTACTTGAGCTGGGGGGAGGAAAGCAAGGTGGGTGAGACTTCAGGGAGATGGGAGGCTTGGAGTGGGAAAGCGGAAGAGATGGAGGATGTGCCAGATAAAATGCAGTTAACACTGAACTTCAGGTACACAATGAATAGGCGTTACATGATGGCTCAGCAGGAGAGGAAGCCTTCACATAAATTTTGGGTGGGACTGGACAGGGCTGATGCCTACTCTGCTACAGTGATATTCCAAAACCCCTGACCTACGGGAGACTCTCTCCTCCCACCTGGTATTAAGCCAAGCATCCTTAGACATTACCATTGTACGTTCTCATTGTAGTCATGAAAAACCCAAGACCCAGAGGGCATAAAAGACTTGTGTAGTCTCTTTGAAGTTGCTCACCAATCAGTGGTAGATCTGGATGTTCACTGGGACCAAGGGCTCCCTTGCAGCCCTTGAGAGAGATGGGGTGATAGAGGAGGCTGCAGGCTCCGAGGTGCAGCCACAGCTGTGTATGCCGAACACCAATTCAAGTCCTTAGACTGGTCACCGCTCAGGTGATGAGATTCAGGATTCTTAGGAAACAGTTCCTGCCCTGCCCAGGGATCCCCCTGTCAGGGCTATTTTTACTCGTTCAGCTTTGGAAGTTATTTCCCACGCAGATATTTAGAACCCCTGCTAGAGCTAGTGTTGGCACAGGTACCTATGGCATGCCCATGTGGTCTCCTCTTGTAGTATCTGAATCATAACTCGCTCTCTGAGAAAGTTGATAACCCATATTAAAATGCCAGAGACTATGTCCATGTTGGGTCAGAAGAAACAGAGGAACACAAGCCTGGGTTTTGGGACCAGCGTGAATCCCATTTTCCCAGGGAGGGGAAGGAGTAGGTAGGTGAACATCTTGCCTGAGGTCATCCATGTGTTTGGCAGAAGAGGGTCTGACCGCAGCTCCAAGGTGCCGACCAACTCTTTGTTCTTCCATCTTTCTGGAGCTGTCCACTCTGTCCTCTCAGCTGGAAGGAGGCTATAGTGA
This sequence comes from Dipus sagitta, assembly GCA_036346955.1. NCBI lineage: Eukaryota > Metazoa > Chordata > Mammalia > Rodentia > Dipodidae > Dipus > Dipus sagitta. The sequence continues at coordinate 131,909,530 of CM070772.1, read as the reverse complement.
CAAAATTCACCAGCAGTCACCTAGGGAGTGCCTTCCCTCAACCCCTGGGCAGCGGGGCGGGGGGGGGGGAGCACTGGAAGAGAACTGTGCATTCTCCCTACTTCTCAGACCTGGTGGAGCCTTGCAACTCTAGTAGAGAAGGAAACAGAAGGAAATGCAGGGCAGGAGCTAGGTACAGAGATGCATCGCTAATACTCTGGGAGAAATGGAAAAACTCAGTGCGAGGAGGAGAGGAGAAAAAGGGAGGAGAAGGAAGGAGGAGAGGAGATGTATTGACATCATACATTTCAGTGAAGTGGGACCTATTGAACCTCCAGTTTACAGATGAGAACATGGAGGTGGGATGTGATAACAACATTTTCCCAAGCTGATAGAGCAGAGGACCAAACAAACCAACTGGAATTGGACCCAACTGGCTAGGTGCTCCAATGGGGGTCAGAGCATCCAGTCTGCCAGGGGCTTGTTAGAAATGCGGAGGCTCAGGCTCTTGCTAGGACCCCTGCTCTGATCCTTCCTCTAAGAAGGTCCCAGGTGTTTTGTCTGTTCATTCTAGTTTGAGAAGTGCTGACCCAGAGACTTGTCATATCTCCTTTTGGAGTTGTTGGACCGTGTGGTCCAGATGTTCAGGCATCTTTGTTGTGGTGGTCACAGTTTCTCGGCACTTAGGAGAAAGCCCGGCATCAGGCAGATGGTCAGTAAGTGTTTGCCAAGCAGATGATGAATTGAAGGTTATTTGACACGGCTGGGTTTGGACCCTGGTCCAAAATCACCTCAGTCTGGTGAGCTTTCTTCTTGGGTGAGCCCCTCCTCCCAACCATCTTGTTTGAAGATGAGAACAAGGAAGAGGCCCCTAGCTTTCGGATAAGCTATTGTTTGGAATTCTCTGCTTCCCTCATTAGTGGAGGTAACCAGCCACAGTGGCGGCTTTGGTCCAATGTTGGATCAGACTGTGACAATCTGTGAAATGTCCGGAAGCAGCCTCTCTCTCAGCAGTGCTCCTCATTTCTTCCATTTGTCTGTCCAGCCTTCCCCACCCCAGGCACTCACCTATCTCAGCCACATTTCATGTACCTGAGAGTTATTTCAGCAACATCTCTCCAGCGCCTGCGAACGGGTTTTATTTTTACTCCCTGAAAAGCCTTCAAAGCACTCTCTGAGCTTTGAGTTTGGTGTGGGCAATTTGAAACATTTAATGGGAATTGTTATGTGTTTTTTTTTTTTTTTTTTCAAGGAGGAATTATTCTCAGCAAAGTCTGGGACTGGCCGGAAGGAGACAGCCAGACATCTCCAGGTAGAATGAGCTTCCCGCTGTTCTTGGCGGAAATCAAAGAGGAGCAGGTGGCCCCCACTCCCCAGCCTCATGCCGGGCCTGACCCCAGCCTTTCATGCACAGTGGCCACAGGGAGGAGAGAAAGTACAAAACCAGACCAAACCCCAAAAGCAAAGGCTTAAAATGAAACCAACGCCTGATGACAATACTCTGTTCTTAAACTCTACCCAAGAACAAATGACAGTCTTTTTTCCAGTGGAAAGACTGGATTCCAGCTTTCATCTTCGGAGGCCTTTATTTTGGGTCCCTCCCTGCCTTACCTCCTTTCATTATTTCAGACCTCCTTAGAACCCAGGTGGGGGTGCATACAAACAGGGGCCTCCAACCCGTTCCAACTGGGAGGCTCATGGCCTGGGTCTGAGGACACGTGGATTTCAGCCTACTCGGATTTAGGGATCTGGGAGGGGCTTCTTTCATGCTGGTCAAGCACTGGCTGAGAGAAGTCCAGGGAACCTTGGTGCTGTTGCCCTCCCCCTCCCCAAAGCAGGGAGCTGTCCCGGCCACTTCCTTTCCTTTTCAATCCATTAACACAGGGTCACGACCCAGCAGCGCTGCTCTGGTTAGAAATCTGGATCTTAAAATACTGTTATCAAGTCCCGCTGGCCAGAGCAATGCTGGGTGCTGCGCATGCTCAGCTGGAGGCAGCCGGAGAGGCTGTGCTTCTTCAGGGAAGTCCAGGCAGTCCTGGGGCCCAGGGTGACTCAGGACATTGTCTCAGGCTTGCAGGCTTAGATGCTGCTGATTAGTGGGGGAAAAGGCAGTCACACTGAGCTGAAGGTGTACAGAGAGGCACGAGGAAGTGGAGCTATGTTTCAAGCACAAAGTTGATGAGTTTTCAGACGCAAGACTTTTAAAGCCAGAAGAGAGTAGACGGGCCAATGTGGTCTCCACCACATTTCCTTCCGTCCAGCGCAGAGCTGACTCTGTTCCAGGCCTCTGCACCTCCTGACATCAGGCCTCAAGGAACCTTCTGCAGGGAAAATGTCTCAGTTGGAGGAAGCAGGAAAGCCCAACATGGTTCTGGCACAGACCAATAGGCTGGGTCCCTCTGTCCACTCCTGAGATCAAGTGTAGCGTTGTCTGCTTGTCACTGAGAAAGATTACAGTGGATCCCAGGCTTAGGAGAGGGCACTTGGCCACAGAGGTCAGCCAGGGTGTCATTGCAGGTCTTCCAGCACCATATTCCCATTTTACACCAGAAGAAATGGGGAGCTTCATGTTTCCCACAGTCACATTCAGATTCCTCTCAGTGGCTCGTCTTGGCACAGCTGAACACTGCGGAGAGGCCTCTGGGTCCTCCCGTACATAGTGCAGAGCAAGCAGGGAGGAGGGGTAATGATGTGGGAGCGCTAAGGACCGACTAGGTTCTCTCTGTGGGATGGCTTCTTTCCTATGTGAGCTCCAAGAAGGCTGTGTGCTCCTTGGACCCAGGGCAGCTCCTTGGAAGAATGGATTTTACCAGGAAACATGAGGGTCAGGTTGGATTTCATGGGCTGGAGCTGCAGAGAGGACAGGGTAGATAGGAAGTAGGGTGTGCCTGAGCGACAGGCAATTGAAGCCCTTCTCTCATTCCCCCAACCCCTCTGTCTATTGAATCAATGATCAAAAGTAAAATCAAATACCCTTTTGGTCCCTGACTCTAAGCCCAAGGTAGGCAGTTCCTGGATATCTCAGGGCTACATCTCCAGTGCTCAAGACAGTGCCTACCCACAACAATGACTGGCTGGCAGTGGACAGAGTATAGGAGAGAGAGAGAGAGAGAATGCTGAAAGAGCTGGGTACTGTCATACTGAGCCTCAAAATGAGCCAGAGGCTCATCAGTGTAAATGCACTCTATAGGCCTGGGAGAAAAAACTGGGCTTTGGTTAAGAGTACTAAATCCCAGCTTGCTCATCTTAAAAAAACAAAAACAAAAACAAAAACAACAAAATGGCAATAAAAACGGAGCAAGCTCTGGAGCTCTCCAAATCAACCCAAGGGGCCAGTTTCCTCACTAAATATAAGGTTTCCTGCTTTGAGGCTGTAGAGTGGAAGATCACTTTGGGCATGCCATTTACCTGCCTCTCAGTAAGGTGTACCCATACTAAGTTCTGTCTATTATCTATCTGTCGTCAATCTATGAATGAGGATAGGGTCTTGCTATATTCCAGGCTGGTCTTGAACTTGCAATTCCCTTGCCTCTGCCTCTTAAGTACTATAATCATAGGTGTGTGCCACTTGCTCTGCTCTCTCACTTTTTATAAATAATAGCAGTATTCCTCAAGTGACATCATAGTCAGAGTTCCAATATAAAGCAGACAAATGTGGAGCTACCTGATTACCGTTGTGGTGGCCAGGATGGAGTGGGCAGGCCAGGTGAAGGGAATCCAGGTTTGGCCTCCTCTTTGCCCTGGTGGCTGCCTCCATGGCTCTCCACAGAGCCCCAGGAGACCTGGGGGTTCCAGTTTGAAGATTATTCCAAGGGCCTGGAAACTCTCTGGATCCAGCTGAGTGTACTGTTGGTCTCTGAGGACCCTGGGACAGCTGTCCCTTGCATGTCCTCCCTTAATGATAGGGTCTGAGGAGAGCGCAGGCCCACCCTGCAGACCTTGGCATGCTGGGTCTAGGCGTGAGGAGCCCTAGGCAGCTGTTTTCAGGCCTCTCTTCATATCCCTGTCACCAAGCTCCTCCTCTGCCATTCCGAGGGCCGCACCCCGACAGCTGCTCACGCATAGGTGGTTGCTGTCTTAATGCCACCTTCCTCTGCACGTCGCCGTGGCTGGCACACCCTGCAATTACAGCTGCTGCTCCCTGCCTTTCTATTGTGCCTGCCTTGCCTCCCTGCTCTGAGCTGCTAATTGCGGGTTGGCCCTTCAGCGTTTCTGTGTGGTAATGTGAACGCCTGCTTTCCTGGGCTGCCAGCGCTCAGTGTTTCAGTAGCTGCAGGGAAAAGGCATCAAGATGGCTTCGGCAAGGCATTTCCTTTAGCCTGGCACAAAGGGAGCGCTTGTGGGCAGGCCAGAGCTGCCCAAACCCAAGTGTGTGCCTGTTGCAGCTGGGGATTTAGTTAATATGCAAACTCGGGTCCCTGTGGGTCCAGCAGGTCTGGCCAGCTCCTGGGGTGACAGTCTACAGCTTTCAGTGGGAAGAATGAGGGTGCAGGGGTGAGCACAGAGGGAGTTGAGAACTATGGATGTGCGGGGTTGCCTTGCTCAGGATGTGCTGGGCAGCTTGGTGCAGGACCCACTACTGTGGTACCAGAGCAGGCTTAGGCTGTCCCCGGTTTCAGTGAGAACCAGTAGGGAGGTGTATCCAATTCTAGCCCAGAGGAAGCCCTGTCCCCACAATGTCTGGTAAGAGTGGCAGAGACCTGAATCCCTCCAGCCTGGCTGAGAAAGTGCCATCCTCTTCTAAGAAAAAAAAATCATTTGATTCATTCCAGAAATATTCATGCCTATGGCATGCAAGGCACAGTGTAGGTCCAGAGGATATAGAGTAATGAAAGTCGACATCGCTTCCCTGCGAGTGGAGGGAAGCGATGCCCACAAAAAGAAGTATGGAGTGTGTTACTGACCATGAAGCTATGGAGGAAAATAGTGGAAGAGAGATATTGAGAAGGTTCCGGCAGTAACAGTGCTGCTAACTTAGGGTGGCCATGGGACATCCAGGGATTCTAGGGTGGGCTTTTAGAAGATCAGCTGTTTAAAAGAGCTCAAAGGGACAGACCCTTTCCACAAGGAGATTACTTCTGAGTGGGACAAGAACATGAATCTCTCTCTGATAGGCCTGTTCTTCTCATAATGGGCAGCAATGCATCTGCATTGGTCTTCATCAGGGTCACTGTAGGGTATAGGCAGTGGTCAAAGTGCCCTGGGGACTAGCACACCGTCTATGTGAATGCCAGCAGGATTCAGCATTGAAGGCTTGTCTACTTGGCATGAGGCCCCTTCTTGATCCTGGAAGAGAGGGAAGATAAAACTCCTCCTGTTCCTCCAAACTAGGATAGCTGCTCCACACAGCCATCTGTCCCAACAGCTCAAAGATGTCCCTGCTATTGAAGAAGTTATCCTGAGGCCCTCATCTTCATGGGCTGGGCCCAGTACATTTCATACCTCTGAATTTCCAAATTCTCCATTTGAACCCAAATCCTAGTGGTTTGATCTGGCAACTCCTTAGGTGGGGGCTTCTCTTCCTCAGGCTCTATGCTGCTGGGGCTCCAGCCTCAGCTCCTTCAGGCCCAGCCCAGGACAGAAGTGGAAGTGGAGGTGGAGGTGAGCTGGAGGGAGAGGAACCAAGCCAGAAAGCTGCAGAAATAGATTTCAGGAGATGGAAAGGTGAGTCTGGTGCCTGAAGGTTGTGCGCCCTTGTGAAATGTTTCTCCACCTTCTGAGGCACGGGGGATTTCTCATGAGCTCTCCCCCATCCCCACCTCCATTAATATAGACCATGAAGGTCTGGGTCCACTTGGAAGCATAGCAGGTCTCACTGGCTGTGTCCCTTTGAGAGGAAGCACGGGTAAGTGTGTCCCTATGCCCTGAACATGTCACACTGGGTCTCTAGCCAGCATCTGAGCTCCCTTTGATTCCATCCCACCATGGGATACTAGCCAGCTCCACGTCCGAGTGTGGTCACAGTAAGTGTAGTGACTCATGCACGGGGACCATTTCTGCCCTACAATGAACTCAGTGTCAACCAGAGCTGCCCCACCTAGTGTGCTGTGTTGACTTCTCGGGTGTGGGAAGGCAAGAAGAGCACCCAATGATGGGGCTGGGAAGCAGGAGCCATATGCCTGATGAACTGCAGTCAGCAGGCTGGGGATATCTACAGCCTAAGGCCAGAGTGGGCAAGAGGGGCCTTCAGGAAAAAGGGGGATTCTCAGAAACTGATGAGGAGTTGTAATGGTTAACCTTCATTTTCAACCTGGCTGGACTTAGAATCACCATGGAAACATGCTTCCAGGTATGTCTGTGAGAGTGTTCCAGAAAGGTTTATCTGAAGAGGAATACCCATCCTGAATGTGGGTGGCACCGTCCCATGGGCTAGGTCCCGGGCTGATTAGAAAAGAGGAAGTGAGTGGAGCACCAGCGTTCATCCCTCTATGCTTCCTGTGATCACACTGTGATCAGCCACCTTGAGCTCCATGCTGCCATGCCTTCCCTCTGTGGTAGACTGCATCCCTTAAAGCCATTAGTCCAAATAAGCCCTTCCTTCCTTAAGTTGCTCCTTGTCAGGTATTTGGTCACAAAAACAAGGAATGCAGCTAATGCCGGAGTACTAACCATAGGACATCCTTCAACAGAGAACCTGCATGAGTGCAGAGTACCTGCCTATAGTCAGCCACACACAGGTGTCTCTACTCAGGCCAAGGCCACACCTTCCAGGGCATACCAAATAGCGACTGGTCTGCCACTGGAACCAGTCAATCTTATTCTACAGTCTTTTGTTTGGTTTTGTTTTCTCTATTTTTCACTCATTTATTTTGAGAGAGAGACAGAGAGAAAGGGAGAGAGAATGAGCGCATCAGGACCTTCAGATGCTGCAAATGAACTCTAGACAAGTGCACCCCCCTTGTGTGCAGGTGTAACATTGCGTGTTTGCATCACTGTGAGTCTGGCTACATAGGACCTGGAGATTCAAACACGAGTTATTAGGCTTCACAGGCAAGCACCTTAACCGCTAAGCCATCTCTCCAGCGCTCCACAGAGTCTTCTAAGTACAACCTTACTCTGGGCTACCCATCAGCCTGGCCCTGTGCTGTCCATCAGCCCCGCCCTGCGCTGTCCATCAGCTCAACCCTGGACACTTTCTCAGGGCTGCACTGAGGATAAAGCTCCTCCTACCGGGTCCCTTGTTCTTTTGCTCCCTCACACACATTCCCAGCTTCAGGCCTGCGTCTTAGCCAACTTCTCTCCACCTGCCTTGTGTTCCGTCCCTCCACCTACCTAATATTTCCCCCAACAAATCTCCTGTCCTCACCGTGGCTTGGTGCCTGCACCTAAGGACTTTTCATGGGCATGGCAAGACTCCCAGAGGACCTGGAAGGAGCTGGAAACTCCCAACTAGGAGCAAAGGTGAGGAGTCAAGGCTGGGGTAACAATCCTGGAGGACTGCATATCCTTCTTGCCACATAAGCCGCTATTTCTTCACTCTCTTCTAGGTGGCCTCCATGACTGGGGTGTCTTCCCATCTCCAGCCCCAAGTTCAATTTCAATTTCAAGAGAAGAGACCCTGGAGTCATCTGTTTCGAGTAAGTACTCATCTTTGCCCAAACTGACGCTGCCAAAATCTATGTCTGGATATTATCACCAACCTCAGTTAATGATAAGGAGGAAGATAGAAGGACTCCCAAGAGCTAGCAAGGGCCCACACATGTTTTGGGCAGGGCATTATATACTTATCTAGGTCTCTAGGAGCAGCCAATACACCCTGTGTCCCTCTCCCCTGCACCCCGCACACACCTCTTTCAGAAGGGCCATACCCCTCCCCCAGCTTGCTGCTCTTGCTTAGCCCAGTCCCCTAAAGGGCTGGCATTCCTGGCTCTCCAGCCTGTGGTTCTCGGAACTGCCATGCTGGCTTCTGTCTGTGTTGAGTACAAGGTGGTCACTGTAGAAGGGTTCCTTCCCACTTTCAGCTCCTGTGTCCACCTCATCCCCACACCTCCCTCGGGGCACACCAACAGCCCTCTCACTACTCTGTTATCCGCCAGGATACAGTTTCCTTTGGTGCCTTCTCCCATGTGCAGGTAAGCTCCCAGATACTGCAGGTGGGTTGGCCCAGCGGGTCTCCGCATGCTGCAGTCACAGCTGACCATAGTACCCTCGTGCTGTTCCTGTTGGGGAACTAGAGAGGATTCAACAATAATAAAGGCCAGCGTGGGGAGATGGTCCAGGGGGTTAGAGCGCCTGGTGCACAAGCATGAGGCCCCAAGTTCAATTCCTAGCACCCCGATAAAAAGCTGGGCATGGCTGCGCAGGCCTGTAATCCCAGCACCGAGGAGGCAGACACAGTGGAATCTCTGGAGCTCCGTGGTCAGCCAGTCTAACTGAAGCAATGGCAAGCTCCAGGTCCTGTGAGAGAGTCTGTCTCAGGGAAATGAGGCAGAAGAGTGTTATCTGGCACCTCTCTCTGACCGGCTCTTATACCTGGACAAACTTGTATACACCACACACACACGCACACACACACACACACACACACACACACACGGCCAGGGGTAAACTGGCACAGGGCATAAAATGGGGATGGATCTTGGCAACACACATCCAAGCAATCATGTCCTCAAAGGCAAGCACTGTGCTAAATAAGCACTTTGTCATCTGCTGCCACCAGCTGCGTGACCTCCATTAAATCACTTAACCTCTGTGCCTGCAAATGAGAATGCACTCAGGGCAGCTACTTCCTGCACATTACCAAGGCAGCTTCCGGCCTTACTAGACTTCAGTTAAATGTTGGCAATGACAGGGACGAGGGACCTGGTGGGTGACATGCCCAAGGTCATGCTGCTGGGAGCCGGCAGGAAATAGATGTGGACACAGTATCTTGGGCTTTCAGGCTGTCCGCAGAGAAGTGGCTGCAGTTCCCTTCTCCACAGAAATCAATTGGCAGGATATTGTTAAAATGAATAAATAAATTACCCCCCCCACACACACACACATCAGCCTGCTGCTGGCCTGGAGCTAGAAGCTGCTCAGTGTATGACTTTTCCTGCCCATGGGGCACTTAGGGCAATCCATAGGGTATGGGGTGTGCACCAGGGATCCAGCTGGCCTGGGAGGCAGAGCAGTGGGGGGGGGGGGGCTTGCCAAGGTTATGTGCACATAGCAGCTCCCTGCTTCCCACTGCATTCCCTCAGAGGGATTTCTCCCTGCTGGCTAGCTGCAGCAGAAAATAAGGCAAGTGTGAAAATAGCTTTCTATGCCAACAGGGGCCCCCTGCTTCCAGGGGAGGCCTTGCCTGGAGGCCACCCATTCACTGCAGCTCCTCGGCCTGACTTGGAGTCACATGCTCTTTGCAAGGAATATTACAGCTGGAATTATAACCCAGGGTGAGTGGTTGGGGGCTGTCTTAGGGGCTGGGGCTAGGGAAGATGTTGGAGGAGTTTAACCATTCATGCTGTCCACAATGTTGCCGAAAGAAAGGACTGGCCAAGGAAGCAGCTAGAGTCTCAGAACCAGAATATCCTGGTCATGGATAGATGGGAAATAAAGTGATTTTCTAGTGATTACTGAGAATATGTGGGCCTTGAGCTTGCCCTAACAAGTTAGGGAGGGCAGCAGTAAGAAACCCGGATAGCCATGACTTAGCAGCAGAGGTGTCTCTTGCTCATGGCACACATCTTGGGAACTGATTTCCTGTCTCTCCAGGGCCGTGGAATAAGGCAGCCATTGCTATGATTTGAATGTTTATATCCTTCCAAAATTCATGCTGAAACTTAATCCCCATGGCTGCACCACTAACGACGGATCCTTTAGGAGGCGTCAGGCCACAAGAGTCCCGCTCTCATCAGTGCCCGGTAAAAGACTAGAAAGAACTAGGTAGGCTTTCTTCCCCTTCTGCCCATCCCCACTGTGCGGATGCAGTGCCATCCTGAAAGCAGGGAGCAGCCCTCACCAGACACTGAACCTCCCAGTTTCTTGAACTTGGACTTCCTGGCATTCAGAACTATGAGATAGTACATTTCTACAAGTTGTAAGTTGCCCAATCTCAGGAATTTTGTTATAACAATTCAGACTTAGAAGGTCACCATCTTGAGCTTTGCTTCCATTTCAGAGGGAAGGAATCCCATGGCAGTACCAGTTCTGAGCACTGGCTAGGATTAGTCCCATGGCCCTGCTCCAAAACTTCGGGTCCAGGAAAGCAGTCCCCAAGGATGATCATCATTGGCCTACTCTAGACCTCAGACTGTTGGCCATACCCAGTAGGAACCCCTAGCTCACAACAGCACTGTCCCATATACTTAGGGAGCTCAGCTTTGCTTGCTGAGAGTCCCCTAGGCAGTGCCACCACTGTGTTTCAGTTATGATCTTCTAAGTGAGGTCTTGGTATGTAGGCCAGCAAACTATATTCATATTCTTATTTTTGTGTGCATATGTATGTGTGGTGTGCATGCATGTGTGAGTACATGTTCGTATGTGTATAGGTGTGTGTGTGTGTGCGCGCGTGCACATACATTACGTATGTGTGCGTGGAGCTTTTCCTCAAGCCTATAAGCCAAAATAAGCCTCTTTTTCCCAGAAGCTGTTCTTGGTTGGGTGATTTCTACCAGCAATGCGAACCTGACTACAACAGTAAAGTGGTACCTAGGACTGGGATTGCTGCTAGACACCTGACCGTGTGGCTTTGGCCTCTTGGAGCTGATTTTCAAGAGGAATGTGGAAGCATTTGAAACTTTGGCCTAAGAGACACCTTGCAGTGCTGTAAGTACAGCTTGATGGACTATTCTGGTCAGCGTTGAAAGGTCTGAATGCAGTAAGAACTATAGACTGTGAGGTTTGGCTTATGAGGGTGAGAAAGAGCTTTGCCTGGACTGGGCTAGCAGTTTGTGTGGGAAGCTTGCTGTTATGCCCGTGTCCTGAGAAGTTGTGCAGGATTGCTTTGTGTAGAAATGAACTGGTGTGAGCAGAGGGATATGGCACAGAAAGAAAAATCTTTGGGTGACCTGCGGCCTGTTCAGCTGCAATTGAGAGATTACAAACTTTGAGATTGGGCTAGCTGACCTGCACTGGGGCAACAGGAAGAATGTAGACGCTTTTCAAGGGGCCTGAGTGCTCAAGGAGTGTCCTGTTCTTCAAAGTCTGCTTTATTCCCCCCGGATTAACAAATTGGCATTGTGGAGTATAAGAAATGCAGGAAAGAGAGGGTCATTGAGTTTGCAACATGGTCTTGTGTTTTGGAAACGGCCATGGGCAGTGTGAAGCATGTTTGCTGGATGCCTGCATGGAGACTCCATGGGGCCATGAGGATAGAACATGGATTACAGTGGAGACCCAGTGGAAATGCCAAGAGGTAGCTGCTAAGGAAAGCTGCCGGCCCCAATGAAGTTTTCCAGGACTGTGAGTAGCCTAGCTAGAGGGGTGGAATTGGAATACCAGAGACTTGTTGCTGCTTAGAATTATCAGACTTGGAGCTACAGAGTTTGATGTTTGCCCTGGTTGTTTTAAATCATTTATTGCTTGAGTATTTCTTTGCTATGCCCAATGCCATCTTTTGCACTGTGAGTGTTTATTCTGTTCCATTATGAGTCTTTTGAGGTTATTTTTTGGTATTATGGCTCAGTTAAAAGATCTTCGAGTATGGAGATGTATGAACATCACTGGAGTTGATAAAAAAAAAAAACTATGGGAACTTTTAAAGTTGGACTGAATGCATTGTATTTTATATCATGTATGGATATCAGTTTATGGGGGCCAGGGGCAAAATGTGCTGGTTTGATTCAGGTATCCCCCATAAACTTAGGTGTTCTGAATGCTAGGTTCTCAGCTGATGGATATTGGGGAATTAATGCCTGCTGGAGATGGTGTATTGTTGGGGGCAGGCCTATGAGTGTTATAGCCAGTTTCCCCGTGCCAGTGTGTGGCACACTCTCCTGTTACTATTGACTACCTTATGTTGGCCAGGGGGTGATGTCCACCCTCTGCTTATGCCATCATTTTCCCCTGTCATCATGGAGCTTCCCCTCAAGCCTGTAACCAAAATAAACCTCTTTTTCCCACAAGCTGCTCCTGGTTGGGTGATTTCTACCAGCAATGCGACTGTGAGTTCAAGGCCACCTTGAGACTACATAGTGAATTCCAGGTCAGCCTGGACTAAAGTAAGACCCTACCACAAAGAACCAAATAAATAAACTAATTAATAAAATGCCTCTGTGTGTGTGTGTATGTGTTTAATAAAAACTAGAAGAAAAGATTTTCAATATTTTGCTCTTAAAGAAATGATAAGGTTTGAGGAACTATTTACTCTTATTTGAACATTATATAATGTACACATGTAGTGAGACATCATATGTACTGGTACTCTCTTAATGTATAAAATTTTATATTTATGTACAGGTAAAAGGTAATTTAAATAATTATATATGCATGTACATATATGAACTATATATGCTTACTTATAATGTGCACATATTTTGTATGTGTGTATGAGTATTTGAACACATATGAAAACATGTAGCAAAGGTCTCCAAAGACTGCTTCTGCATGTATATATGTATGTATAAGTACATGTGTGTGTGTGTGTGTGTGTGTGTGTGTGTGTGCTTTGTACTGCCTCAGTCACTCACTTGCCTCAGCCTGAGCTGGGCCATCCCCTTCCATGTGGACACTGCTTCCCATGGCTATGAGTGCTCTGGCCATGTTACTCCACCTACTTTCCTGACCATTGCAGCCCTGAGCCCCCCCCCCCCAAAAAAAAAACCCAGCAATACTGGTAAATCAGCCAGCAGGATCCTCCTACTTCTCCCCAACTCAAAAGGGCTTTTCATGATTTACCCCCCACACACACACACTGGGGACAGATTTCATACATTCACATTCACCCCCCCACATCTGTGCATCCATCCATCCATCCATCCACCCTCCCATCCACTCATCCATTCATCCATCATGCATGCATCTATTTATCCATCCATTCACTTAGCTATCCATCTTTCCATTCATGCATCCATCCACCCAGTTAGTCAAGCCCATTTTCCTTTCCTTGCTTACAAAAGCATCTACTACGTGCCAAGATCCTCTGTCACTGACCGAAGGTACAATGATGACATAGCTGAGATGTCAGTCCCATAGGACAATAAGTAATTTTAGGAAGGAGGCCTCAGGGGATGAGGAGGGACCTAACAGAGAGCAAAGCTGAGGCTGCAGAGGGCAGAGATGGTTGTTAAAGAGCTTCCACATGTGCCAAGCAAAAGCGACACCAGACACGCCCCTCCAGAGAGGAGTCTGGGAGATCAGCTCAAACAGCCCATGAGGGTAGCTAGATGTAGGGCTGCATGGTTACTCCGGGTGAGGGTCTGTGGGGTCATGCCACAAGCTGCTGACCCATGGCAACAGAGGCGAGGAGGTCACCACCACCAGAAGACAGAGTCCTTCTCTGTAGCCTCACGGAGGCCTTTCCTGTGCAGAATGCCTTATGACTGTTAAGACACACTACATTTGTGACCAAGTCACCTGGTTGGCTGGAAGTTTTAAGATTTAATTGCCAGCCCCCAGTCACCTCCTGTGTGGGCAGCAGCAGCTGCTCTGACTAAAGACTCTTTTCCTTCTCCATATCCTAGTCTACTCCACACTGGACGGGCTCAGGGGATCTTTTCTCAGGGCAAATCTTTGGGGTCATCAATCCCCTCCAGCTCAGGGCACACCCCTAAGCTTCCCTCTTGCTCTCTACTCCCAGCTAGCTTGATCTGCTGCAGGACACCACCCTCTGCCACACTTGTGCATTGTCCCCACCACACAGTCCTTCCTCTGAAGCTGTCCCCTCAGAGCAGTCCTTGGGTGCTCCTCACCTAGTGCCTCCAGTTTCACCCTTCAGCTGGGATGCTTCCCAGAGATGTCTCCTGGAGTGCCCGAGGCATGATCACATGAGTCCTTTCGTGCTTGCTTTGAGGGCTCAGAGATGTCTTGCCTGGAATACCCTGTCTCCAAATCTTAGCAACAAACTACACAACACAAGGTCACAGTTGCATGAGAAACAGGGAACCATGATGGCTTAGATTCTAATCCCACTTCTGCTTTCATCATTTGACCTCACAAACCACCTATTCCCCCACCTAGAAAATGACCTGTGAATGTATCTCGGACTCTAGACGCTTTCCTTACGCTGGTGTTGTGATGGAGGCTGGACTCCTACATCTGCGTCATTTTCATGGCATACAGCCCATGGCAGTCTCTGCTTAATCAATGCGGATGACTGGGACCCAGGGAGGGTAGGCAGACAGATTTGGCTGAGGCGCTCCCAAGTTGCACCATAGGAAAGGTGGCAGAGGTGGAGCGGCAGAATCAAGGTTTTCCCCTCAGAGATCACACCTTTGTGTCAAAGTGGCTCCTCAGTGGAGAGCTGGGAACATTCAGGAAGGATGGACCAGCCTCTTCCCTGAGGACGTTTGGAGAGGACAAGAAGCCTGAAAGGTACCAGCAGGGCCTGAAAGCAGTTGCCAGCGAAAGACGTAGCAGTACAGTGTGTCTTGGCCTGAAATGCCAAGATAATCTGGGACAAAGATGGGGCTGTGACCCTTGACAGCACACATGGGGAGGCAAAGCTGCTGGCCAGCTTCCTGAAGGCTGGCTGTGGTGGCCGAGCTGGCACTCGTGGTAGGTGACCCATGTATAGGACTAGAGCTAACTTTTTCTGAGGTTGCTGAAGACCCCAGTGGGTAGATCCTTTGCTCTCTCATGTGGGGAACAGTTGTAGAGAGGGCACACAGGTGGAGAGCAGACCAGGAGGTCCACATACCTGGAGACCTGGGAAGTGGGCCTGGGATCCTGGCCTTTTCCCTTCTGCCTTCACAGTCTGGCCAGATGGATTGGAAAGAGCAGCCCGTGACCTGCAGCACTGATCCACGGATCTCCCCGGATCAGGCCCGGAAACTTCCCTCCTCCTAGCTCTGCAGCGGGACAGGTTGCGCTGTCTCTGTGCCTAAGAGGGGCGGCCTCCTTACCCTCTAAATTGGTAAGGCAAAGCAAGGCTCAGGCTAGAGTCCAGACCCTGGTGACAAACTGGCACTTGGCCTGAGCTTCAAAATCCAAGCTCGGTTGCTGGCAGGAGGGCACTGCTGAAGCATTCTGGGCACAGATGGGCCAGGGGAGCTTCTGCCCTTTATGTTGCCCCTGCCGTCCATCTGAGGCCCCCATGGCGAGCAGCCATGACTGGGGGAGGCTCTTCTTTCTATCAGATTCTTGAGGCTTAGG
Source organism: Dipus sagitta (assembly GCA_036346955.1). NCBI lineage: Eukaryota > Metazoa > Chordata > Mammalia > Rodentia > Dipodidae > Dipus > Dipus sagitta. The sequence continues at coordinate 131,894,320 of CM070772.1, read as the reverse complement.
CAAGTTGGCCCTGAAACAATGTCAAGCCTCAGAGCAGTCCTTCCTGATCGCCCCTCCCAGAGAATTTCCAGGCCTGACCCAAAACAGCAGAATGGAAAATGATGTTGGGAGGGAAAGGTCAGGCGGCTAGGCCTCCTGCAGCTGGGAGCAGGTGGCTGCTCAGGCCAGAGGGCCAAGTGGGTAAGTCTGCGGGCACAAGTAGGTGGCAGTGACCCTGCAGGTTATCTTGAGCACTGGCTGCTGTCGCTGAACAGGCAGCAACCCTGCTTGGCCTGGCTGACCAGTATGGCCTCCCCACCCCCCTGGCTGGGACACTTCAGGACAGTGCCCTGGCCTATAGCCCTGCAGTATAGCTCGGTGTGTTAAAGTAGAACTGAGGCAGCCACCCTCAGCTCTGGCCCTCACATGAAGACACCACTTATGGAATCAGCACTTAACAAAGCCCTGACCATGTGCATAGAAGTATATTTGTTATCACGCCTCTTCATATTGTCCCACTAACATTAGCCCCATTTCACAGATAAGAAAATTGAGGCTCCTATGACTGAGAAGAGGCTATGCTGCCCCACACAGGGCTGGTGTCCTTCCTCACAACCTTGGAAACATGCTCTGATCTCTTCAGACATAGCCCTAACCTGCCCAGGGAGTCTGTACCTCCAGGGCCTGTCATCCATGGTGTTGCAGTAAGGTTCACATTGCTGCTAGAAAACACTTGGCCAGAGCAGCTTGTGGGCAAAAAGGGTTTATTTTGGCTTACAGACTTGAGGGGAAACTCCACGATAGCAGGGGAAAACAACGGTATGAGCAGAGGGTGGACATCACCTCCTTGCCAACATCAGGTGGACAACAGGAACAGGAGAGTGTGTCAAACACTGGCAATGGGAAACTGGCTATAACACCCATAAGCCTGCCCCCAACAATACCCTTCCTCCAGGAGGTGTTAATTCCTGAATCTCCAACAGCTGGGAACCTAGCATTCAGAACACATAAGTTTATGGGGAGTACCTGTATCAAACCACCACATGAGGAAATCAGAGACTGTCTATAAGGGGACATCAGAGGCCTGTGTCACAAGCCCAAATGAGGGCAACTGGCTTGAGCCCATTGTGCACAGTGGAAGGTCCTCAATCATGGACTCTCCAGGGGTCTCCTTCTGTTTCCTGATTCCCCTTTGCTCCTCCACCTGAGCCTCTGGAGGCCACCTCCCAAATAGCTCACCTGTACCTGATGGGTTGTCTGCGTTGAGGGAGCCATGTGCCGCCATGCACCTTCCAAGCACAGTGTCAGCTTTCTGTTACTGCAGACTACCTGAGAACACTCACTTAGAACAGACTCATCTTGGTCCACCGTCTCAAAGGCTCCGTCTATGAGCAGCTGCTCCCACTGCTTCAGTGAGACAACACATCAGGCGGGAGTGCGTGCTGATGCAAACTGCTTACCTTGTGTTTAGAGGAAGAGAGGAAGAAGAAGGGGGCTAGACTTCCACAACTCTGTCACCCTCCCAATGGCCCAAGAGCTTCTCATGAGGTCCCTCTTTCTGAAGGTGCCACATCCTTCCCAAGACAACGTCTTGAGGACCAAGCCTTTTACACATGGGCCTTTGAAGGACATTCAAAGTAGCATGGAGGCCGGGCGTGGTGGCGCACACCTTTAATCCCAGCACTTGGGAGGCAGAGGTAGGAGGATGGCTATGAACTCGAGGCCACCCTGAGACTATGTAGTGAATTCCAGGTCAGCCTGAGCTAGAGTGAGACAATACCTCAAAAAGAAGGAAAATAAAAAGGTAGCATGGGGTGACTATAGCACGACATCTAGGTTCTTGAAATGATGGAAAAAGAGGAGGCAGCAGAATGAGTGGCCTAGTCGTTGTGTCCATCGGGTAATTTTCTGAAATGTGTGTTTCTCCGTGGTGAGCTGTCTTTAAGCCTCCCACATGCCAGCAAAGGCTTGGCTGCTTCCAAGTGCTGGCCCATGACCTCAGAGGAAGGAACAAGAAGCACGGCGGTGTCGGTGGAAAAGTTCAGAAATGGTCGATCCTTTTATGACACTTCTATGTGTGTGGTGAAGCCACGGGCCTTAGTTTCACTGTGTTCACACCATCAGTAGGTTGTTCTAGGTAAGTAAACATGTTCCCACATTGAGGAGTGGACAGAAGTAGCGTTCCTTGCCATCTTCTTGGAGCTGAATATTCCCCAGCACCCTTCCTGCAGCCCTGTGGGCTTCTTCAAGGTCCTAGTGTGGTGCCTGTGATCAGCTGAGCTGGAGGCCAGAGCAGAATCAGCTGTCACAGGCAGGTCCAGGAGATGCCATGGTACGCAGCATGGTGGGGTTGGAGCTGAACTGGTTCATGGACTTGTGTCCCTCACCAAGAGGGTCAAGGCACAGTCCAGTCCCTCCCCCTGTCCTCAGCCACACTGTCATAAGCCTCTCCCTTAAGTAGTGCCCAGCTCTCTGTCTTTATAAGCTATAGAAAATGCCCCTAAACATGGGAGCAACTCAGCCCTGGAGTCCTCAGTCTTTGCCTTTTCCGAGAAGCCAGGTTGAACTTTGCTTTGCAGGGCTGAGGGACAGATGTGAGTGGTTGGCTCTACCTGCAGCTGTGAGGTCATGAGCAAGGGAGCCCCTTCCCATAAAACCAGGAGAAGGAAGTGATCCTGGCCACTTTGGAGGGTTCACAGTGGGTTAGATTAGCCCACATGGAACTCCAAGCATGGGAGCCCTGATGGATCACTTAAGGTCCAGGCAGAGGCAGAATTCAGCCTGGCTCTTTGAACAGAATCTGCAGCAACTAATTGCTAATGTTGACAAAGCGTGTACGGGCAAACCTCTGACCCGGGTAGGACAGCAAGGGAACAACTGCAGGGAGAGGACGAGAGCAAAGGGGTGAGGGGAGGATGGTAAGACCTCAGGACTGAAGGTTCCCTCGAAGCAGGGACCCACAGCTACAGGAAGCGGACCCAGCCTGGCTGCTGATAGTCTGCTACAGCCAGGGGGAGGGGACAGTGGAGCAGGCTCTGTAGTGACCCTTTTGCACTCAGTTCTGTCTTTTCCAAAGCCTTGGTCATGATTGTGACTCATCCCTCCCATGATGCCTGTGTGCAGGAGGACTTTCAGATGGCTCCGTTGATCCCTGCCATGTACTGCCTCACTTCCACTAAGCAGAATAGGGCCATGATCATAGGATGCCACTTCAAAGATTAGCAGGCTACAGAATGACTGCCTTTTCCCAGAGCTGGGGGTTCTGGGAAAGACCAGCCGGCGCCATATTTTGGGCTGCCAGAGAGGTGGAGAGGTCCATGTGTAAAGAACTGATTAATGTCTGCAGCCAACAACCAGGGAGGACTAGAGCAATGCCAGCCGCCACCAGAGAGAGCCAGGAAGCAGACTGTTCAACCCTAGCTGAGCCTTGAGAGCCAGCCTGACATTTTCACTAGGCCTTGTGTGCAGACCTCTGAGAATTTTCCCTCCAAGTCAGAACTTCCTCTGAAGAGGAAGCCCTAACCCCATTTCCATTAGACGGGGGTGTCAAGACGATTGACACAATGGCCATTTATATCTGTGAGTCCCTCATCCAAGAACTCAACCAAACCTGGGTCAAAAATACAGAATAAAAAAATTGCATCCATACCAAACATGTACAAACCTTTTCTTTTTTCTTGTGTGTATTCCTTAATGATACTGTATTGCCATCCTGCATAGCATGTTCATTGTATTAGACCTAGAAGCCATTTGGAGATCATTTAAGGCACAGAGAGAAAGATGTGCATAGGTTCTGTGCAAATATTATGGCATTCATTTTCTATTTTCTACAAAGGACTTGAGTGTCTGCAGATTTTGGTATCTGTAGAGATTCCAGGAACAATGTCCTACAGATGTAGAGGGATGACTGTATTCGCCTCAGGAGGACGAAGATTAAATAGATTAATTAATTTCCTATCACTCTGGTGCAGGGGGAGAGCTGGGTTGTGGCAGGTCTCTCTTGGTGTGGGATTCTTGGGTGTCTTGTGCGGAGTACTGACTACCTCGGGGTCACCTCTGCTTGGGCTATTTGCAGTTTGTGCCCCTGCTGGTCCAGCTCATTTCCTACAGCCTCCATGACCCCCCCCCCCCCGCAAGGCTGCAGCCATCTTTCGACCCCTACCCTGGGCAATCTGATCTGCAGACCTCAGATGCAGAGGCACATCCTCACATAACGACAAGTTCTAGCAAACCATTGAGTAGACCCTTATCTGGTTCCCTAGGCCTTCTTCTCAAGCACACAAGATCTGCGGGCTTCTTTTAACTCTGAAGGGCCCAAGGGAGTCAAAGACAGAACTTCTTTCTTTGCTCCTCCTGAAAACCTACCACAGCCTGGCTCCCACAGTCGTCCCTTCTGAGGTGGACCCTGGTATACAGGATGTGTTAGGCTATGGCTGTGGTTTCCATGTGGCTTGTGTCCTTCAGAACTCATGTGGAAATTTTATTCATAGTCAAACAGTGTTGAGAGGAGGTGGAGCCTTTAAGAGGTGTTTGGGCCACGAGCATCCATCCTGCTGTGATAGGAATGGGTTAGTTACCTCAAGATCCAGTTGTTATACCGGCTGCCTCTTGTGTTTTGTCACTTCCGTATTTGCTTGCTTATCCTCCTGCTTTTCCTTCATGACATGCAGCAGCTTGAGACCCTTTGCCAGATGTAGGTGTCATGCTCTTGGGCTTCTCAGTCTCCATTAACTATGTGCCAGAATGTGCCTGTTCCTTATAAACCACCCAGTCTTGGTATTCTGTGACAGCAACAAGAAACTAAGGCAGGTATCCTTTAAGGATCATCCTTGGCTGGTGGGAAGATCAGCAGAGACAAAAAGCTGGATTTTATGGTGCTCTCTCAAGGGCTCCAGAGTTCTCAGCTGGGATGACTCTCCAAGGTGTCCCAAGATGGGGTGAAGGGACCAACGTTTATACCCCCAAGTTCATTAGTCACTGGACATGGGCCATCCTGGGAAAGAGGCATGCCTTTAGGGGAAGAGATAGCTTTCTTCTGCCAGGGCAGTTCCCCAGAAGGCTGATGGCTCTGAGACACAGATCTGGAGGATCCAGGACTTTCCAACCTCTCCTTCCCCAGGGTCATAGGCCTCATGACTCAGCCCTGGAGGTGGAGGGCTTCAAGGAAACATGGGGGAGGCGAGAATGAAGAGTTCTCACATGGCCTGTGGGCTCACAAGCCAGCCCTGGGCCTGCAGAGACAAGTTCAAATGGTAGAGCCTGGATGTGACTCACCCCTGGGGACCATGGCCCCTGACCATGCATTGCTTCTCACAGGTGCTCAATAAACCTACCAAGGCACCCCACACCTCCTCTTTCTCTGCTCTCTGTGGGTGCTGATGACGGTCAGCTGTGGGTGGTGCCAGACACCCATAGTTTAAGAACTGCATCCTCAGCCTTTGCATGGCTGGCAGCTCCTCTCTGACAAGAATGGAGAGCTCATGGCACCAGAAAGGAGCCGTTATCAGTCACTGCTGCCACAGTGATGCTATGTGATGGTTCACCCTGGGATGCAGTGGCTTAAAGCAGCAAGTGACTGTTTAGCTCCTCAGTCTTTAGGCTGCTGACTCGGCCTGGGCTCCCCCCGGGTGTTGATCCTGGTTGCTGGCTGGTCTACGGTGTCTTTGGCTGAGGGGACTGGCATGCTAGTTCTATTCCAAGGGTCTTGTCCACCGGCAGGTCATCCGAGTTGCCCCCTTGTCTGTAGCATAGGGGCAGTGACCAAGTCCCACTTGCCAGCACTTTTTCCAGATGTTTTAAAAAATTTATTTATTTATTTATTTGAGAGTGACAGGCAGACACAGAGAGAAAGAGGCAGATAGAGAGAGAGAGAGAGAGAGAGAATTAGCATGCCAGGGCTTCCAGCCACTGCAAACGAACTCCAGACATGTGCGCCCCCTTGTGCATCTGGCTAACGTGGGTCCTGGGGAGTCAAGCCTCGAACTGGGGTCATTAGGCTTCACAGGCAAGTGCTGAACCACTAAGCCATCTCTCCAGCCCTCCAGGTTTTTTTAAAGTAAGTTTTATTTATTCATGTGTGTGAGAGAGACACAAAGAGAGAGATCAGTGTGCATGCCATCACAGATTGCGTGTGGAAGCTAGAGGACAACTTGGAGGTGCCCACGCTCCATCTTGTTTGTGACAGGGTCTCTTGCTAGTGCAAATGAACTGCCAAGCTGCAAAGGAACATCAGACTGGCTGGCCCGTGAACTCTGGGTTCTCCTGGCTCTGTCGTCCATTGTCATAGGCATGCTGGGATTGCAGATGCATGTGCCACTTTGCAGCCGGCTTTATGTGGGTGCTGGGGATTTGAGCCCTGGGCCGACATGGTTTGCAAGCAAGCACCCTTAACTGCTGAGCCATCTTGCTGGCCCCAACCAGCACTTTTTTTTTTTTGGTTTTTTGAGGTAGGGTCTCACTCTGGTCCAGGCTGACCTGCAATTAACTACGTAGTCTCAGGGTGGCCTCGAACTCTCGGCGATCCTCTTACCTCTGCCTCCCAAGTGCTGGGATTACCAACCAGCACTTTTTAAGCCTGCCCTTGGACTCCCTTGCTAACATTCCTCTGGTCAAAGCAAATCATGCCACTGACAGCCACTTAGAAAAAGGGAGCCCTACCAGGGGCTGACAACGGGTGTGCACAAAGGGGATGGGACAGACAGCTCCCTGGCCCATACACTGCCAGACAGGAAAGGACATAGTTGCCACACTAGTTCTGACAGAACAAATGGTTGTGGCTTTGAGGATGTTCATGAGTTGGATAACAGTGGCTCTGACAGCATCTCCAGCATCCATGTAGCCCCAGGAGTCTAGAAGAAGCAAAATGCCAAAGGCTACTCATTAGTCCTGTGAGGAAGTGACTTATAAGGAGCTTGTGTGTGACAGCCAAGGCCCCGGAGAATGCTCTGAGCAGGCACAGTGCCACGGCCTGTATCTAATTGCAGCCACACAGTTGGCTTGGACCCCCATGGCTAGGGGAGCAAGAAGGTGGTCCACAGAGAAGAGAGCCAACCTTCCCTGAGGTCCTTTCCCAAGCTGGGTTTTTGGTGGGTGTACAGCAGAGCAATGGTAGGATCACATGACTAGGGCAAAAATCCAGTCCCCCACCAGCCTATTCATCTATCATCTTTCTCAGTTTGATTTCTCCCTATTCCCACCTCAGACTGATATAGCCCTGCTTCCCCCTGCCCTGTCTCCGTGGTGGGGCTCTTCTTAGAGGGCTTCTATTCACCTCTCTGGTGATAAGAAATGAAACTCTACCCAGAAATATCTGGAAAGGAGATTTGAGGCATAGAACAAATACAGGGTCTTGGGGCCTGAGGCTCCTCTCTGGTTATCAGTGCTGCTCTTGCACAGGTGCCCGCCGCAAAGCTGGGCACAAGGGTTCTCTGCTTAACTTTCTGTTGATCGCTGGTTTTGTTGATTGTTAAGTCTGTTGATTGATTTGTTGATGATTTAGTTTCTCTAGCTCCAGGTCTCACAGCGCTGGCTGGAGAGTATTTGATCTCATTCATGCTTGGGAAGACCAAGGGCCCCAGGCTTGCTTTGGGACCAAGTTGCCTGAGGCCTTGGTTACTGGTCAGTGGACAAACAGGACCCCAGCCTGTTCTGCCCTGCACGTCTTCCCAGTGCAGATGTGTAAATCGACGCTGCTGAGCACAGCCTAAGGCTTCCAGACCCCACTCCTCAGGGAAAAATAAAAATGAAATCACATGAAAACAAAACAAAAATAAAAAAGCTGAAGAAACTAATTTGATTGATTTCCCCATTCCTACAAATAATAGTGAGAATAACATTACTAACAATAGCTAAGTGTGATTCCATGTTTAGTGTCACGTGTCATTTAAAGATGTTCATGAATGATGAAGTTGGTCCTCAGTAACCCTCCCAGGTCATATGCCTTCCATTTCACAACATGGAGACACCTGATAACTTGCTCAAGGTCAAAATTACTCACAAGCAGCAAAGCTAGGGTTTGAGCCAGATGCCCTGGTGGTCTGGCTCTATTTCTTTCTGCCTCTCTTGAGAGAATCTGGGACCTCTATCGTAGAAAGCTACTCTCTCCAGGAGGTAGAGAGCTGGATTTGGAGGAATCCACACAGCTTTTCTATTTCCCCCTTGGCCTTAAAGCCTATGGTCTTGGCTCCAGAGGAGCATTTTGAAGGTAATGCAGGAGGGACCAAGCTAAGCCACATGGCTATTAATCCAAACCATCCTGTGATATCAGTCTGCAGTATCAACCCTTGAGTCACACTGACTAGCCACAGAGAAGGTGTGTCCAACAGAGAGGGATTTGCAGGGGTGGGGATTTCCCCAAAGAAACTGCAGATCTTGCTCAAGTCAGATGAAAGGAAACCACCTCAGTAAGGTGCCAAACCATAAAGTTTATTCTCACCTAAGCAAGTGGACGTCAGGGCTATCTTAATTCAGGGACTGTGGTCCATCTCTCTGTGATTCTCCTATCCACATACTAACCAGGCTCGGCCCTGCTTAGCTTCTAAGATCAGACGAGATCTGGTTCATTCAGGGTGATGTGGTTGTAGACTCTCAGTGATTCTTTATGTTTCTATCCTTAACTGAATTGGCTTTGTCCTCAGTCTGGCTTCCTTCAAAATGGCAGCAGCTCTTATAGTTTCATTCCCACATGTCCAGGGAAATGGAAGGCATTTCTTTCTCCAGCTAACTCTTTTTCAAAATGCAAGGAATCATTTCCACACCTCACTATCTCAAACTGGATCAAGCACTACCACCAAACCATTAGAGAACCACGCCTCAACTCAGGAGAACGAGTGGAGTTCAGGTTGATACTACATGCCTTTTGGCTTAGGCCTAGATTTCCTCTACTCACTGAACCCATGACAGTGGGTTCCACTTGATCCCCAGGGGCAGGACTATTTGGGGCAGGCCTGGATACCAAGGGATAAATGTTGGTAGGCAGCAAGCAAAAGAACTGGAGATATGTATGTGTCAGAAAAGGAGGTATGGCCCAGAGTGGTTCATTGGCTAAGGCTGGGCAGCTAGCCTGGCTGTGTCATGACATGGAACTTCCTCTAAGTTGTGTCATGGCTGGCTTGAGAGCTAAAGCCAGAGGAAGGTCAGGGAGGAGGCATGGTAGAGATGGGTGGAGGAAGGAGGGCAACTACATGGCTTTCACTTAGAGCTCTGCTCTATAGGCTGTATAATGACAGAGGTTGACTTCCCTCTGCTAGGGCAGCTCTGCCTCAGGTTCCTCGGGTCTTTAATGATCCTTTGGAGCTCATGGTCTTTGTTTCTGTTATGGATTAGATATAAGTGTCCCCCACAGGATAGTATGTTATGTGCTTGGTTCCAAGCTGGTGGTACTATTTTGAGGTTTTAGATCATTTGGGAGGGGGGTGGAATAAGTAGGTCACTGATGGAGTCCTTTGGGAGGTCTAACCCTGGCCCCTCCCTCTCTCTATCTCTGCTTCCTGGTCACCCTAAGATGGAAAGTTCTGCTCCTCCACCCACTTATGCTGCCATGATGTCCTGATTCACAACAGGCCCAGAAATGCAGAGCCAAGTGACGGAGGACTGGACCCTAGAAAATCGTGAGCCAAAATAAATTTGCCCTTCAGTTGTATCTGTCTGTGAAAGCAATGAAAAACTAATGCAGAACACCATCATTTTTACATTTTGTGAAGCATGACTCTCACTTCAGTAAAACAGCTCTAAGTGAAGAAAAAGCTGTCATGGGAGGTGGAAGCTGGAACCACACCCATTCCCACCTTTCAGCACAGCACACGGGCAGGCATGGAGGTCCTCCTACTAATGTCCTCTGCGCTATGGGAATGGGAGTGAGTGAGCTGGGGAGGAGCCTTTACAACACAGCCATTCTAGAAGGTGTCCCTGTTAAGTGGGATCTGGCTGATCAGGTAGCCAGCACTGTGGAAGCCACACTGCCATGTTCTCCAGGAAAATAGCCATGTCTTGCACACTGGGGACAGGAAACGTAGGTGGAGCAGCAATCCATAGTTCCACACCTCTACTTCCTGTCAGGTACTCTTCAGGGTGTCATGATTGTTTAGTTTGGGCACCTCTACTTCCTGTCAGATCCTCTTCAAGGTGCCATGATTGTTTAGCTTGGGCACCTCTACTTCCTGTCAGGTACTCTTCAAGGTGCCATGATTATCCCCTGATCAGGGAACAGTATCATCTATGCTGTTACCCAAAGCCTTTCCATAGCCCTAAGCCAGCAAGCAGGGCCCACTCCCAATTTAAAATTAGGCAAATGGGACTTGTTTCTCCTTTAAGTGACATTATCATGAAAGTGATCATGTTGTAGTTTGGAGAAATGCTCCCTGGCCAGGCCCAGGCCAAAGTCAGCAAATGCCAGTGATCTCTGGGCATGCAGGTGGCATCCCAGAGCCCAGGAGGGCCTTGTGCAGAGCTTATCCATGGGGCTCTGCCTCAGAATACCCAACTACTGACAATGATCTTATCTAGGCAATGCCCACAAAGCCCTTCTATAGGATGTTCTGTTGTTATATAGACATAAAAATAGACAGTCTAGGCCACAATCAACGAGAGGGGCTACAGTCGGGGGTGAGTGCAGTGTTAATTCCACCACTAATATTTTTAGACATTCCGTATCATTCACGGAGCTGCTGAGGGTGGAGCTGTGCGGGGAGATATGGTTCAATGTCTGACCTTGTTTTGGGTTTAAAGGCATCCAAGTAACTTGTCTCAGCACTTAAAAGTGCATCTGAGCCAAATGTTTCCAAAACTGGGCCCTGAGCCACCAGGAGAGGAAAGGAGGCCATGGGCTTGGCAGGAGTGTGTCATCTGAGTGTAGGCTGGAACGGAGCCCTGGGGAGTGAAATGGCTCTGGGGACGGGACAAGGGCTTTCCTATACTATCCTTCTCTCCTTAGCCTTGTTCGGCTCCAGGTGAATAGATACTGTACTGAGCATTAAAGAGGACGGGGTGGTCAAGAGAAAGCAGAAGTTGGGGCTGGTGAGTGAGGAGCATTCCTTTTTAAGCCTTATACTATGCTGGACACATTCCTCTCTCTGTCTCTCTCTCTCTCTCTCTCTCACACACACACACACACAACAAAACAAAACAAACAAACAAACAAAAAACCCTAGGTGCAGCTCTTTGTCCCCGGCATTTTTAAGACAAGGAAACGAGGTATAGCTACATCAAAGGGCTCAGTGTGAACATATTTTTTTAAATTATGTATTTGTGTGAGAGAGAGGAAGATAGAGAGAATGGGTGCGCCAGGGCCTTTGGCCACTGCAAGTGAACTGCAGGCGCATGCACCCCCTTGTGGGTCGTGGGGAATTGAACGGGAGTCCTTAGGCTTTGCAGGCAAATGCCTTAACTGCTAAGCAATTTCACCAGCACTGAACATACTTCGACTGCAGAGCTGTGTCCCCAGGTAAAGAGACCCTCTGGCCTTAGGGGCAGAAGACTTGGGGTTGTCAAGGTATGGGACTTGGGCAGTGCCATCTCTTGGCCCCTTCTCATCTATAGAATATCTCACTGCTCCCTTCTGTGACTTCTTCCATTCTCTAACTCTGAGGCCAGATGTGGAAACCCAGAGGAGCCCTTCTATACTGGGGCTCAGGGTCAAGGGTGAGGCAGGATTCAGGGTGAGTTACACGAAGTTAAGTGCCCATGCCATAGGGCAAGCAGTATTTGCAGCAGGTCAGAGACTGTCAGCCTGACCTAAGGCTGTGTTGAAAGAAATACATGCTTTGATTTTAAAGAAAAATAAAATGGGACTTTAAAGTAGTTGTTACTTAATAAATGTAGGTTTTTAAGGCAGATAAAATCTTTCAGGCATGTGAGGCCTTAGGGTACAGACATCAAAGGGTCCTGGTGGAGGCCCTGGGTGGGCCACTTGGATCCATCTTTTCTCCCTGAGTCACCAGTGGCCTGCTCTCAGCTAAGCCTCCCACATCTATTCCATGCCACCAGAGGCCCTGGCACAGCTGGGGTGATCAACTGGGGCAGAGTATCTATGTGGGGAACACTTCCATACACACTGTGAATTTGTTAGCTTTGATGTGGAGAGACCCATGACAGGGGCACCCAGGCAAGGCTCCAGACAGCACACCTGATTGGGATGAGAGAAGGGTCTGAGCCTCACCCACCTGTGCAGCCAACCATGCAGGGGTGTCTCTGACCTGAAGGGACAGAAAGCTTCCTCACAGCAGTGCACAGCCCCAGGCTTGTATGAGGCACAGGGTGGGCAGAGAGGAAGCTTACGTTCACAGACATATCTGGGCATCTGGTTTGGGTTTATGGAGAACCAGGATTCATATTTTAGAAGCTGTCTTTTCCTTTCTCATCTCCGAAAAACTCTAAGCCTGCCTTTGATTTTTAGTAGGAGGGACATTTACTATTCTTGTTTTTCAAAAAATATTTTATTTTCACTTATTTGAGAGAGAGAGAGAAAAAAAAAGAGGTAGAGGGAGGGAGGGAGGGATTGAGAGAGAGGATGAGCACGCCAGGGCCTTCATCCGCTGCAAAAAAAAAAAAAAAAATACACTAGATGTATGCGCCACCTTGCGCATCTGGCTTATGTGAGTCCTGGGGAATTGATCCTGGGTCCTTTGGCTTGGTAGGCAGGTTCCTTAGCCATTAAGCCAACTCTCCAGCCCTTTATTTTGTGTGTGTGTGTGCACACGCATATTCCTATGTGTATGAGCATGTGTGTGTGGGTACACATGTGGAGTGTGGAGACTGGAGGTCAACGTGGAGGGGGGGGTCTTCCTTTATCACTGAAGTAGACCTAAAATGAACCCGACATGGCTGAGAGAAATTTGCAGAAGAGGGGGCGGAATAATTGTTAGAGCCGCATGCTGGGTCAGTATGCACACAGACATTGCTTCTTACCCATATCTGATGGCTAACCCATATTTCCTAATGAGGAGGATCCCTGCACAATGGGGAGGACAGCAAGGCGGCTAACGATGGTACCAACATGACTATATACACTGTGTACATAACTAATAAAAAATTGGGGTCTTCTTCAGCATCTTTGGAACAAGGTAGCTTGTTGAACCTAGTGCTCACTGATTCAGGGATCCCATCTCCACCTCGAGTGCTAGGATTACAGATGTATAACCACCCCAGACATTTTTACATGGATTCTGGAGATCAGACCTCAGGTCCTAATGCTTGTGTGGGAAGAACTATGTCCACTGAGCTATCTTCCCAGCCTGGGGTGTCTTTATTTTTAAGATATGGCCCCTAGCATGTCAAAATGTCAAAGCCACTGAGCATCAGCAGTTGAGGAGCCCCAGAGGCCTAAAAAGTTGACCACTGCTTCAGAGGAAGGATAGGAACTCTCACAGCAAGCCCCTCACCTCATAAGACCCATAGAATGCCTTAGGAGGAAGACAACCTTGTAAAAGTTTGAAGCATTCCTAGGTGCTTGAGCTATTTTCATGAGCAAGAAAGCACAATGATGACATCAGTTCACACCGTCAATAGTCATTTAGTCTCAGAGATGCAGCTATTGTTCCGGCAATACCAGTACTTTCTCATTTTCCAGTACTGTACACAGGTACCCTGTACCCTCTGAAAATATGGTCTTCAGTTTCTCCAAACACAATCTATGGACATGGTGATGCTTGGTAGAGGTGGAACCTGTAAGGAAGGACACTGAGATAGTCCTCATTTTGACGGTCCCCCATTGTGCTCAGGGCATGACCTTGTAAGGAAGGGACGCTGTGCAACAGTCTTCATGTGGAAGGTTCCTCAGTGTGCTAAGAACATGGGTCCTGTTGGGATGTGGTGGGGCTTTTAAGAGTCAGGGCCTAATTGGAGGTGCTTAGGTCAATGGAGACATGTCCTTGAAGAGGATTGTGGGTCAGTAGCCCTTTCCTGTTCCTTTTGTTTCCTGGCTACGAGGCAAATAGCTTTTCTCTACTATGTGCTCCTTCCATCGTGTGCTAATTCAACACAGGTCCAAAGCAACAAGGCCAACCAATCATAAATCACATTAGAACCTCCAAAATTACGCATAACCTTTTTCTGTGTGCGTGTATGTGTAAGCTAGAGGTTGAAGTCAGGTATCTTCCTTTCATTGCTCTCCCCTTTATTTTACTGAGGACAGGGAGTGTCACTTGAACCCAGAGCTCACTGATTCAGCTAGTCTACACAGCATGCTTTTACAGGGGATCCCCAAACTCTAACTCCCAAGAGCTGGGATTACAGGCAGGCCACCAGTGCCCACTCTGTATTTATCAGTTCAGGAAATCAGAATACTTGCATGACAAGTGTTTTCTCCATTGAGCCATCTGACTAGGCCCCTTCTGAATTTATAAGTAGGTTATCCAAGATGGTCTGTTACAGTGACAGAAAGCTGACTCACACTGTGGAATAGAGAGACCTAAAAGTGCTTGCCCACTCATTTCGTTTTACTTTACTTTCTTATTCACTCACTTCTTTCACTCACTTTAGAGGAAGTTTGCCTAATCTTTGCAGTCATTTGGGAGTATGGTATTCTTGTTGGGTAATTCCTCTTGTAAAGTCATGCAGAAGACCTTCTTTCTTCTCCCCACAATGCTGGAGATGGCGGAGTTCTTCAATGAGTGGCAGGTTGGGCTCTTCTCTGGCACACCGTCTAGATGCAGGCTCTTTTCACCATTGAGAAAGTAGAGATTGGGGATCTTACAGACACTCATGGTCTTCCTCCCCAGGTAAGCTACTTTTCCAGTCTAGCAGCAGAAAGAAATGGCATGTTCAGATAGGATGCTGTCAAGCCTGCAAAGGGAGAGTTCTTGGGAGGTCTTCTTGGCCAGTGACCCCATTTAGTGTCCTAAACGTGGATTTTCACATAATGTGTACTCTTATTGGGTAAGTGTGGTCTCTTCTCTCCTGATTCCCTTTTTCTGCCAATGTCTTCACTGCAAGGACTACAAATGAACATATTATGAACGCCTCAGAGGCAATGACTCTGTTCTTTACATATAGATTGACAAAAACTTTTTTCCTTGAACAATCTTCTGGATCCATTTTACATTTTCCTATAAAATCACTTTAGTAAGAGCCCTGCTGAGTTGCTTTATCTGATCACCCAGGTATTTGATCGATTTCCTCATCCTCCACTGTCCCCCAGGTCACCCTAGATAGTCTTCAGCAAGAATCATATTTGGTTGGTTTAACCAGTATCCCTCTTATCCCTGGTATTTTTCCTTAGAAATATTTCATCCCTTGAGGCCCCACTCTACTCCTTCGCCATAAATTTCTACTTGCCCATTCTATGCTTGGCGCTGTCCCAATCTTTCTCCTCCACCATAAAGACTCCATCACAGTAATCTTTGAGCCTACAGCAACAGTCCAGAATGAAGACTCCCATACCATACTTTAAAAGTATCATTGAGGGCTGGAGAGATGGCTGAGTGGTCAAGGGCTTGCCTGTGAAGCCTAAGGACCCTGGTTCAAGGCTCCATTCCCCAGGACCCACATAAGCCAGACGCACAAGGTGGCACATGCATCTGGAGTTCGTTTTCAGTGGCTGGAGACCCTGGTGTACCCATTCTCTTTCTCTCCCTCTCTCTGCTTCTTTTTCTGTTGCTCTCAAATAAATAAATAAAAATAAAAAAAATTTTAAGTGTCATTATCTTTTTCTTTTGTGTATGCAGTATATGTGGGGTGGTGGTACGTGTGTGTGCAGATGCAAGCACCCACACACATGAATGCAGAAGCCAGAGGAGAACATCAGGTGTCTTCCTCTATCACTTCATTTCTCTCTACACATTTCCTTGAAATGGACTCGCTCATGAACCCAGAGCTGCTTAAGTGAGCAGACTGGCTAACCAGTGAGAACCCAGAAACCCTCTGCTCCCAACAGGTCTGGGGTTGCAGGCATGCATGGCAACACTCAGATGTTTATGTGAGTGCTGGGGAGCTAACTCCCAGGCTTTCATGCTTGTGTGGCAAGGGCTCTTATCACTGAGCCAATGGCTTTAAACAGACTGATACCTGGCCTCTGCCTCACCTGTGCTGCTCAGTCCATTTCTTTTTATTATTATTTTTTTTATTAACAACTTCCATCATTGCAAACAATATCCCATGGTAATGCCCTCCCTCCCCCCACTTTCCTCTTCAAACTCCATTCTCCATTATAACCTTGTGCACTTGTGTCACCTTCTGTGTCTGGGTTGCGTGGGATCTGGGAGGTCGAAAGAGGTCCTTAATCTTGGCAGGCAAGTGCCTTAACCACCAAGCCATCTCTCCAGCCCTCAGTCCATTTCTCACCCCATGCCAGGCATGCTGATACTGGTCTTCTCTAAGGCCCAGAACATGTCAAGTACTTCTTCACCTCAGAGCTGTCAATCATAATGTTCCTCTGCCTGGGCTGCTTTACATCTTTCAGATTCCTTGGTCAAATCTTCCCCAGATATTCCTGAGAAATATATTGGTGTAATGTTTTGTTTAGTCTTATTTTCTTTCCTGGGAGGCAGCCCCTGAGGCCAGCATAATACCTGCCACCTTGAAGATTTGTCTTGGAGAGTAAATGAATGAACTCTAACCTTCTTTCTTTTTCAATCAGGTTGAAATTTTAGTTAGCGACATCTTCTCAATGTCCTTTGGCAAATGGTAAAAATAATTGCCTTCCCAGCCACTTCTTTGGACTGGACTGCTAAGGCAAGAGTACATTGCTGTTGTTATGCAGCTTTGTTGGTTGCTTTGCCCAGAAGAAACCTTATTTTTCTTTTGACATTAGGCTGCTTGTCTCTACAGACTGGGTCTGTGAAGATGGTCACATCCAGTTGTGTCCTGGCCCACACATGGGCCTGGCAAAGGAAAAGTGGGCAGAGACCCTGTGGAGGGATGGGATGCTGTTCTTGGCCATATCTGCAGGACACGCTGCCTTCCAACCACTCCCAAGCCAGCCTGGCCCTGCCTGTGGGTCTCTCCAGAAGCCCACTGAGGACACTCTCCTTCCCTATCTCCTGTGGCTTCTTGGCAGGTAGCCTATTTGCATTTATGATGTCTGGAAGTGGGAGTGAAATTGCTTTTCGTCCCTTGCTACTTTCTGTTCTCTTGACATGTTGCCAACCAGTAAATGATGTTTTGGTTTTTTCTTTGTTGTTTTGATGCTGTGAAGTCTGCCTTGTTAACACCAGGTGCTGAAGAATTAAAACGTATCGCATCAGTCATCATCATCAAAGCAAGGTGGAGTAGATGGTTTCAACTAGTCCCAAACATCCCGAAGGAATCTGGCCTCTTGTCAATTCCCCTCTCCCTGAGGCTGATGTTACCAGCATAACCAAATCCTCTGTGGCTGCCCAGTATTGGGTTTACTCAGTTAAGCTTCATAAAATGGGCTTGCTGCTGCCGCCGCTGCTGCCAGAAAAGGCACAGAATTTCTCCACTGATGATACATTAGTTGTTCTCTGTCATTTGACTATGGGACTCCAAGAATATTTTTTCTGGAAGCAGTTTTAACAACCTAGAAAGCTTAATTAAGCTTTCCCGCTGCATTTTTTAATTGAATTAGTAGCAGGAGAGTATTTTTAGAACTGAAGTGATTTTGTGTAACAGATACATGTTTGAATTTTCTTAAACTTCTATGTAGGCCAGAACAGCTAGAGAACTGACTTCATGAGTCTCCAAGTATGACTGTTTGCTTCTAGAGACAGCATCACTATCTCAGCTATTTATTCAATCCATTCATTATTTATACTGTGAATTCTTTCTTCAAATCCAGGCTGAGGTGGGATGGAGAACTGAAAAAAAAAAAAAATAGATGGCTTTACAAAAGTGGTAGGCCTGGAGCGTTTTTTAAAGTTCCCTCTGGATTGTCAGTCTGGGTGGGCTCTCTTCCTGAATTTCCAACCCATTTGGAGTTTTTCTTTATAGAGCCAGGATATCACTTCATGGTGAGTGTTTTGTATACTGCTTTGGAAAAGTAGAAGTCATACTAAATGTTTTGTTGTAAGAAAGCTGCAGATTAAAAAAAGGAAGCAACCACTTTCCTAAAGCTTGGAAGTGTGCATCGTCTCACCAGCTCTGGCGATGCAGAGTGAGGTACCATATGGTATGTGTTCAAATGCCTGCTCTAGCTGGAGGAAGCTCCAGTGAACTTGATGTAAGAGTGTTCCAGAGAGACTCAGTTTGTTGGAATGGCCTTTTTGTTCAAGCAGAAAAGGGATTATTTTAACATTGGTATTGGGGACAATGTAGTGTGCAACTATCAAATGGTTGACACACAATAATGGAAATATCTAACAGGGGCAGAGGACAGGATCTGAAGTAAAAATGATCGACATTTGTACACAACAGGTTTGGCAAAGGGGCTTAAGAGGGATCCTAAGAGAAACCCAAGGGCGAGGTGGGGTGGGGCGTGACAAATTCTATTTGAGGAATTTTTCCACCTCCTCCGAGTTAGGTTTGCCAATTCAGATACATCAGTGAGATCCACACAACGATATGCACTGGGCAACAGTGTCCCCGAGGAAGGTGGCATGTGAAGACAACTCCTGGAAGTGGCCACAGGCGTAGGCAGAATCGAGTTATTTCTTGCTTCTTTTTGATGACTGTGGTATCAGATTATTCTACTCTTCCATCTCACATATCCATGTTTACCTGTAGAGCCACCAATTCTCCCTGTCTTTTCCTTCTCCCAAACACTACTAATCCAGGGATATTTTTAAAAAATAAATAATTACACTCCATTTCTTCAGAAATAATATAGTATTTCCTTCCATTAGGGCTTGTTCTATTGACCTGCAAAATCATATAGCTTTTCTTCAGCTGTGACATTCACTTAGCTCCTTCAGGACATCAGAAGTAGATTCACTTGCAATATAAACACCAAACCCCAGTCGTTCTTCAAAGCACCATCTCTCATCACTGTCATGTGCATGGAGATAAGGCCAGGCCAGTCCTAGGTGCTCGCAGGTTAGTGCCGGGCACAGCAAAATCAAGGTACTACAAGTCCAAGGACTGTGACTTAGTGGAGGCAAAGAATATCAAGGTAACAATTCATAGCATCTTTCCTTATATTTTGAGTTTATTCCACCAAGTGGGGTGAATATTATTAAAATAAAAGATGGTGAAAAAACATGGCTATAGTAAATCTCATGCTCATTTTAAGAAATACTTTCTTCCTGAAGTGGTGATATCTTTGCCACCCAGCCCCTCCACCGCTTCCTGTTCCCCTCATTTCAATCATTCTACTCTTCTATTTTGCCAACTCTTCAGTTTCTCAGCTATGGAGACTCCTGAAGGGTGTGGCCATTCTGATCTGCAGCTGTCACCCAGTCTCCTGCTGTTGCCTGGATGTCAGTGCCATTTTCTCCTTGGCAATCTTATGTTACTAATATATGTAATCCTCTTTTACACCGGTCTAGAAAAATAGACCAAAGTAAAAAGCCTACATTCAGATGGTGATGAGACATCAGACTAAAAATTTTCTCTCTTGGGCCTCTAGAGAGCCCCCTTCTGGGAGAGACTCTAACTGCCATGGTCTACGACCCCATCCAGCTTGCAGTTAAACACTGGTCATCGCCTCATTTCCTCTAATAGCATTTAGAGTTTCTTCTCAGAAGGGGGGAAATGAGGGAGAAATAGGAGCAAGGTAGTTTGGGATAGGTAGTCAGCTAGGGAAGGCCCAAAGAGAGGGAATCAAGAGATGGCACTGCCTGCCTTTGCACAATTGGAATTCAGTGTCTGATCCAATGTCAGCACTCAGCAACAGTGCCCCCTACTTCTTCCCCAAACTGACATACTGGCCCCTCTTGGGCCAGCTCCTAGAGTCAAAAAAAAAAAAAAAAAAAAGCCACCAATCAGCTCTCTCCCTCACTCACCTGAGCCTGATGGTGAGTCCCATTCCAATAAACTATAAAAAGGCAAAGGGGTATGTGTATTGATCTCAGCTGCTCAATTCTTCTCCTGGTGTCTAACTCCGAGGTCTCCACTCTGGTAAGCCTTTCTCCCATCCAGGGTGGGTGGGGGAAGGAAAAACATCTTCCTTCTCTTTTTGTTACTCTCTTCTAAGCTATGAGAACTTTACTAAGTGATTTCTTAGCTTCCTTTTATTCTACTGTGGGGAAGGAAGCCTTGCACCCTCCTGCTCTACTTCCCACATGGGTGTGCACCCTCATGTCCTGCTTCCTGCACATGTCCCTTAAAATTACCACGTGGGTACACCTGTCCCAGCCTTTCCCTGGATACCAATTTTTCCCAAATAAACTTTATAGTTTAACCTTTCCAGAATGGGTCTCTTCAATTCTTTAATAAATAGGAAAGAATGTAAAGGTTGGGGTTCACAGGAGAGAGGCAAAAGAACTCTGTTCCCTGGAATCCTGTAATATAACTGGTGAGCCAGCCAGGACGAAGTCGTATTTTCACAGTGACTTCACCTCAGATTAATAAGGGAACTAATTGTATTTTGGTTACATAGTTGATGTAAACGAATGCTGTGAATTAGAAAGTAACTTAACAGATCAAATCCCAGCTCATCTTGTTGCTGCCCTTAAACACTGTGCTGAATGAAAATAAAATTGAGAAACTTGTGGGCTGTACATGTGTACATGGCAGAGGCAGGCCAGACAGTCACATGAATAAAAATACAACTTGAATTAAATTGTATTTCAAGGCACTACTCTAAAATAAATTTAACATTAAATAAAAAGAGAAGATTTCCAAGATTGCTCTGAGAGAGCTAAACCAATAATAGTAATAGCAATCTAATACTTGCTCATAAAATAATTGTCTCCTGTTTGCCTTCTCAAGAAAATCAGTACTGTATAGAAGAAAGAAGTTGGTATTTTCAAATACAATGGAATGAAAAAAAATAGGTTTAAAATACACTAAATATACATGAGTAAAAAATATGTGAAGTAATGTTGGTAGAAATGTAATGCCATACAGAAGGTGACTGTACACCTGTGGATATATTTGATATGGTGTTTCTTAAAGTATTAGGTAAAGAAAGCACATTATGAAAGTGACATAGTAAAATAGAAGAATATTCATCCAAAAAAGGTAGCAATTACTGGAATTTTAAGCTTTTTTACATACTTTCTTCTAGACTGAAGACTTGCTTTTGTAAATTAGAAAGAGGATTTTTTTTTTTTTTTTTTTGAGGTAGGGTTTCACACTAGCCCAGGCTGACCTGGAATTCACTATGTAATCTCAGGATGGCCTCAAACTCACAGTGATCCTCCTACCTCTGCCTCCCGAGTGCTGGGATTAGAGGCGTGCACCACCACGCTCAGCAAACAAAAACATTTTTATTTATTTGCAAGCAGAGAGACAGAGAGAATGGGCATGTCAGAGCTTCCAGCCATTGCAAAAGGCCTCCAGATGCATACAACACTTTGTGCATCTGAATCTACATGGGAACTGGGGAACTGAACTCAGGTCTTTAGGCTCTGCAGGCAACAGCCTTAACTGCTAAGCCATCTCTCCAGACAAGAGAAAGGGTTTTTTTTAAAAAAATATTATTTATTTGAGATAAAGAGAGAATGGGCATTCCAGGGCCTCCAGCCACTGCAAACGAACTCCAGACACAAGTGCCCCCTTGTGTTTCTGGCTTACGTGGGTCCTGGGGAATTGAACCAGGGTCCTTAGGTTTTGCAGGCAAACACCTTAACTGCTAAGCCATTTCCCCAGCCCCCAGAGAAAGGATTTTTAAAGAATTAGAAACTATATGAAAATGTTACATTGAGAATTCCTACAAGGAGCTTGTAATTCAAGTATACTCCTAAACTGGGCACAGTGGGACCTGTGCTTGCCAGTGCTGGCAGACAGATGGATCCCTGAAGTTCACTGGCCAGACACTTTGGCCGACATGGTGAGCTCCAGTCCAATGAGAGGCCCTGTCTTACATCTAAGAGGAACACTTGGTAGGAATGACTCCTAAAGTTGTCTTCTGCCCTCCACATACACACATTTACTATTGTACTAACTAAGAAATAGGTTTTCCCTCTTAGGGTCATCTACCAAATGCTTTTATGAATGACTGAATTATATAATTAATATAGGATTCACAGTAATAACACAAAACATAACTTACCTAGATTCTTTCAAATAGTACGATCATACTAATATTAGGATTGGATTTTATATTGTCTTAACATTCCTTGCCAACATAGTCAACTAAAAATAAACATAATTCAAGATTCAGATATAACTGCTACTTTCTACATACAATTTAGACTTATTATTATTTATGTAAAATCTTGACAATTTGATCTACTGAGACAGAACATCAGTAAAAAGAGTGAGAATAATTCTTTGGCCCACGCAGCTAGCAGCATCCTTTATCAAGTTCAGAGAATTAAGGAAAGCATTGGGTTGTTGTGAGAAACCTGATAAACACAAATATTTCATAATTTGCTGATAAGATATAAGATAGGACCTTAGTAAATAATTCCTCCTTGTACGTTTTTGTTCTAGGAATGGCACTCAAACAGTACTGAGTAGAAAAAAAGCAACTATGATGTTCAACTACTTTACAGAAGATTCTTCCTAGTACTTTACAGTTCTCCACTTGATTGCTTTCAGACGGTTTACTTTCACCTTGTCTTATGCTCAGTGAGTTTTGGTTCTGGTAGGACCTTCACTGGTTACTGATCAGAAGATTGAGTTGGAAGCTTACCACCTGGAATTTAAAAATCACTAATGCTGGGCTGAAGAGATGGCTTAGTTAAAGCTCTAGCCTGCGAAGCCTAACAACGCAGCTTCAATCCCCCAGTACCCACGTAAGCCAGATGCACAAGGTGGCAGTTATGTCTGGCGTTTGTTTGCAGTAGCTAGAGGCCCTGGTGTACCCATTCTCATTCTTTCTCTCTCTTTTCAGTGGTCCCCCACCCCCGTGCTCCTCTCTTTCAAATAAATAATCTTTAAAAAAAAATCACTGATGCTGGTGTTAATCAGTGTTACAGTTTCATTACAAAGCATCCCCCCCCTCACAAAAAAAAAAGGTTTATGTATTGAAGGCTTGATTCCTAGTCAGTGGTAAAATTGAGAGGTTACTCGATCATCAAGGTGCTAACATTATCAATGGATCAATCCATTCATAAGCTCATAGCTGAGTGGGCTTATTAGGAGATGGAGCCTAGTGAGAGGAGGAAGGCCATTGGGGATGTGCCTTAGAGGGGTATATCTTGTCACTGGACCCTTCCTCTATTCCTGGCCACCATGAGGTGAGCTACTTCCTCTGACACATGCTCTGGCCACCATGGTAGTCTGCCTTATTTCATGTCCAAACCAATAGAGCCATCTGATCATGGAATGAGACTTCTGAAATTGTGAGTTCTCTTCTTTTAGGTTTATTTTCTCAGGTATTTTGTTGAAGTGATGGAAGTTAACACCAATGAGAAAAGAATGTGCAACCAGAGCCACTAAAAACCAAGTTTCTATTCACTTTACACTCATAGTGAGAACAGTTCCATTCATGGTCTGTGGACGGATTCTTGTACACTTCCACTTATTAATACATATGTAAAGTGAGCTACATCACTAGGTTTGATTTTTTATATTGAGATTTATCTGCCATAAACTTTAGTGGTTTTCAACAAAGTTGTATGATGATCACTACTAATTCCGTATCATTTCATCATTCCCAAAAGAAATTCTACATTCATTAGCAGTCACTACCCAATTTCCTTCCTCTCAGCCTCTGGAAGCCATTAATCGACTTTATGTAGTTTTCTATTAATTTGATAATTCTGGACATTTTATATGAATAGAATCACCTTTTGTATCTGGTTTCTTCATTTTTTATGTAATAATATTTATGATAATTCATGTTGCACTACATTAACCACCAGTTTATTTGCCTGAATAACATCACATCACATGGATATACATTTTATGTAGCCATTCATCCACTGATAAGCATTGGAGTTATTTCTGGCTTTTGGTTATTGTGCATAGGTGTTTTGTGTCTGTGTGTGTGTGTACATGTTTGAAGTTGTTTTAGATACTTAGGAATGGAGGATTGTTAGTTATCTGGTTTTAGTTTAGTCATTAGAAGAGTTGCCAAACTATTTTCTACAGCAGCTGAGTCAACATTGTATAGTTCATACGTTCCTATCAAAAATGTGTAAGGGTTTCATTTTTTCCCCACATTCTTGTCAATATTTATTATTGTCCAGCTTTAAAAAACATGTCATCCTATGACCCAAAATGCAACAAAGTGCTGAGAAGAAATGATGGGGGAGTGTCCAGCACTGAAACATCTCTATCACACCCTCCAGGGCTCAGGGTCCATTGAGGCTGAGGTGGCATAAAGAATATAAGAGCCAAAGGAAGGGTATAACTCCTTACAATGCAACTGTCCAGATAGAAATTGGCCTCAATATCCACAACCTCACAGTGCCTAGCAATACCTTCACAAGACCAAAAGATGATGACATCAAAATAAAAGAAAGAGTAATGGAGAGGGAGGGGATATGATGAAGAGCAGAGTTGTGAAGGGAAAAGTGGGGGAGGGAGGGAATTATCATGGTTTATTGTCTATGAGTACAAAAGTTGTCAATAAAAAATTATACATAAAAAATGGTCATCCTAGTGGATGCTAAGTGGTATTTCATGGTTTTGAGTTTCCTGAATGACCAATGACATCGAACATCTTTTCATGCGCTTTGATGTCTGTATCCAATCTTCTTCAATACTGTGCAAATTCCCTGTCCATTTTTCATTTGAAAGTTTTTTCTTTATGTTGTTGAATTTTAAGTTACTTATATGCTAGGATTTGAGAGTCTTATCAGATAGGCTATTTGAGACAATTTTCTCATCAGATGAGTTGTCTTGTTACTTTCTTGACAATGTTCTTTGAGGCACAATAATTTTAAATTTTCATTTAGTAGAATTCATTTTTTTGCTACTGTGTAGTCCAATTACATGCTTTTAAGAGTTCATTATTTTAGTTCTTAAATGCAGTTTATGATCCACTTGAGACAATTTTTGAACATGACTTGAGTAGAGGTCCAATTTCATTTTGATACATCTGTATTATTCGTGTAAAAAATTACATAATTCTTCATTGAGCTGCACTAAAACCCTTGTCAGAAATAAAGAGACCATAAATGTTAATAATTTATCTTAAATTTTCAATGTTTTATGACTTATGAGTTTAAGTCTTGACCTCTTTTGTAAAATTTACTCAAATATTTTTTTTCCTTTTGATACTAGTGGAAACAGAATTGTCTTCAGTTCCTTTGGGGCTTGTTCAGTGTTAATGTAAAAAAAAATCTTGGGGGGGGGGTTGGCGAGATGGCTTAGCAGTTAAGGCACTTGCCTGCAAAGCCAAAGGACCCAGGTTCAATTCCCCAGGACCCACATAAGCGAGATGCACAAGGGAGTACATGTGTCTGGAGTTCATTTGCAGTGGCTGGAGGTCCGGGTGTGCCCATTCTCTGTTTCTGCCTATTTCTCTCTCTCAAATAAATAAATAAAAATAAAACATTAAAAAAATTCAACTGGAGCTGGGCAAAGTGGCTCATACCTATAAATCCCAGCACTTGGAAGGCCGAGATAGGAGGATCACCATGAGTTCAAGGCCAGCCTGGATTACAGTGAGTTCCAGGTCAGCCTAAACTAGATGAGACACTGCTTCAAAAATAAACCAATTGGTCTGTTGCTCAGTATTTTCTTATGGACCCCTTAATATTTTCTATATTTATTATTATGTTGTCATGGATTGTTTCTGTTTCTTTGTCTATTTCCCTGGACGTTCCAAGTTGGATAGAAAAGGTGAGTGAGGATATCCTTTGTCTTGTTCTTGATCTGAGGAGGTTGGGGAGAAGTTTAAAGTATGTGCCACCCCATATACTTGGCTAAAGTTTTCTCATAGGTGTCCTTTATCAGTTTGAGAAAGTTATTCCATTTTTAGGTTTTTGAATGTTTTTCAATAAAGTATGTTATATTTTTCCAAATGTTAAATACCATTTGTTCATCTATTAAGACGTGTGTGGTTTTCTCCTTAGTATAGCAATGTGTTATAGTATATTGACTGATTTACTTTTGTCTACATTGAACTTTGTATTCCTAAGATAAATCTCACTTGGTAATGGTGCCTAGTTTTTTCTATATGCTGCTAGATTCATTTTTAAAATTTTGTTGAATTTTGCATCTGCACTAAGCAATGTTGTCTTAGACACCTTTACTTTGCCTGATTTTGGCACACAGGCAATAACTGGCCCAACAGAATGAATTGGGGAGGGTATCCTACTCCTTTAGAATATAGACATTTATCCATACTTGGAGTTTAAGCCTTTACTTCACCAGTAAATAATCTGTTCCTTGATATGTCTTTGTGGGACGTTTATCTATAATTGGTGTTTAAGAGTATTTAACTGTTTGGAAGAATTCACCAGTGAATAATCTGTTCCTTGATTTTTCTTTGTGGGAACTTTTCTTGTTATAAATCCAGTCTCATTTGGCTATTTATTAGAGTCACATTTGCCAATTTCATCTAAGGTCTCTAATTTGTGTACAAATTCTCCTATATTCCTTTTGAATCATTACTAATTTTTCATTCCTGACATAACTTGAGTCACCCCTGCTTTTTGTCTAGCTAAGGGTGTGTTAATTTTGATTATTCCTCCAAGAAGAAACTTGTGGTTTCACTTATTAGTGTTTTTTATCCTCCTCATTTTAGGTTACTCATTTGTTAATATTGAAGGCTAGGTTATTGATTTGAGACCTTTCTTTTTTAAATTTAGGCATTTGTAGCTGTTTATTACCCATTAAGTGCTACTTTGGTTACAATTCCTAAGTTCTGGTATGTTGTTTTCATTTTCAGTAACTTCAAAGAACTTTCTAATTTCTTTTGTGATTTCTTTGATCCATCAGTAACTAGTCATATACCACTTTATTTTCACATATTTATGAATTTCTCAAATTTCTTATTATTTATAATCCCACTATATTTTGGTGAGAGAGCACCTGTGATAGTCTGAATGTAAAATGCCCTCCTCCCCCGAAGTCACGTACTTAATCCCTTTGGGAGGTGAAGCCTTGCTGGAGGAGGAGTGTCACTGGCGAGCAGGCCTTGGGGTTTTATAGTCTGACACTGCTTGTCAGGGCTAGGGAGCTCATTCTCTCTGTGACCTCCCTACTAGTGTGCAGATATGACACCCGGATGTCTTCTCTTGTCATGCTTCCCCCACCATGATGAAGTTTCCCCTTGAGACTATAAACCCTTTCCTTCCAAAAGCTGCTTCTGGGTTGGTTTTGTCTCAGAAATGAGAAGGTAATTTCTATATCTTTTGCATGATTTTTAATCCATTAAACACTACAATTTTCCAACAATCAGACTCCAAGGAATGCTTGAGGTGCACTTTAGACTAAAGAATGTGCATCCTGCAACTGTTGGGAGGAATATTTCACAGATGTTTGCTAGATCTACCTAAAATGTTATTGAGCTTCTGTCTCACTGTTCTATCCATAATTGCAAATCAGGCACTGAAGTCACCTACTAATACCATTGAGTTGTCTGTTTATTCAATTGTCAATCTTCATGTATTTGGGACTCTGGTATTGGATTTTTTTCTACTTGGGATTGAACTTCTTGGGTATGTAAATCAATAATTTTCTTTTAATTGCAGTCTTTGGGCATTAAAAATATTCTGCCTCTTTTTCTCATCCCCCTTTAAAAATTCCAATTAAGGACAGATTGGTATGACTAGTGGTATCCCACAGGTCTCTGAACTAATCATTTTTCACTTTTAGTGTACTTCAGAATGCATACTCACAAGTAACCTATATTCAAGTTTTCTCATTCTTCTACTAGCTCCTATCTGGTGTTGAGCATTTCTTGTCAATTTTTCATTTTAGTTACTGTGTTTTCAACTTTAGAATTTACATTTTCTTCTTTTAACTTTTAATCAATATTTTTTACTGTAAGACCTCATTTTGATACTTTAGTTCTCTAGATTCTTATTTTAGTTCTTTAAATGTAAAGTACTTATTTAAAGTCTTATCTATAGGTCCAATGCCTGGACCGCCTCAGGTGCCTTTTCTATTACTTTTCCCAGTGTACTTTGTGTCCTTACGTGCTTCACATTTTGTGTGAGGCTAACTCAGCATTTTAATGGATAATGTGGCAACTCTAAAAATCATTTCTTTACTTCTACAGCAGGTTTATGGTACTGGCTGTTTATGTTTGAACCATTTTTCTGAGATAGTTCAGTACAGTCTTATTTCTCTGGACACATGGACACCGAAGTCTCTGATAGGAGTTCAGTGAGCAGCTAAACTAGTCTTCCAACTTCTGCTCAGCCAGAAAGGTGAACGCTGTGCTTTTGGCTTTCCCTCCTGCTTGTGCAGAGTTTTGTAGTTGACTGAAAATGGGAGTTTAGGATGTTACCCAGACTTTCCTGAGCAAGAGTAGGAGGACTTTTGGTTATGCCAAGCCCTACATATGGTCAAGACCTGTCAGAATTTTCCAAGTCCCTCTGAATGTCTCATTCCCCAGATTTTCCTTTAAGTTTCTGGTCAGGGGTTAGAGAGGTGGCTCAGTAATTAAGGTGCTTGCTGGCAAAGACTAAGGACTAAGGTTGATTCCCCAGTGCCCACATAAGCCAGACCCACATGGTGTAGCATGCATCTGGAGCTCATTTGTAGTGGCTAGAGACCAGGGTGTGCCCATTCTCTCTCATTCATAAATAAATAAATAAATACATAAACAAATAAATAATTCAACAAAATTTCTGGTTAACCTATCATTTAAGCCCAGGGTTATCCACTGATTCTAGCAACTATGTTAATGAATTCTCTTCCAGCAAATGGATAAGATTAAAAGTCCTACACACTTAGCAAACAGTATAATAAAGTTTTACAGGTAACACTGTCCAGAAAACAAATTAGCAGAGCAAACACCATTCCTCTAGAAAGGAGGGCCTGAAGGAAGTTCAGCTCAGCTCTGCCCTGTGGCTTTCAAGCTGCTGCTTTCTCACCTGCCTTGTGTCCTGCTGGCTTTCAAGGGGGCCGTAGAGCTGGAAATACGGCGACTCTCATAACATCACAAAGCTCACTTCATGCTGTAATTCTTTATCTTGACAAAGCAAATACTCATTGGACTACAGCAGACTTCAACAATTCCTGGAATTCTTAAACAAAGTTAATTCTAATATCAGAGACTAATTTTTCTCCTTCATTTTTTTTTTCAGAGGTCTTCCCACCAACACTTTACTGGCTTTGACCTACATATACAATGCCCTCTTTTCCTTCTTAACAAATGTACTTGGCTTTAACAATGACAACTCCATCATCAGTACTTCGACCATTCAGAGTTCAAGCTCAATTATTCTATTAACAAATAATTAAACTGGATACAATATGAATTTTAAACAATAGCCACACTCCAAATAAATGTTGCCACAGCTTTTCCGAAGGCTGAATCTAAGTCTTAGATAACTTCTTCATTACACACACTCAGAATACTATCAGAAACAAAACCTAATATTCATTAATACAGGTAGAAAGGCTAATCCACATTCTATTGTAAAGTGACTAAAAAAACAAACCCAGACACTTGTGTCTCTTAATTACATATAGAAATGATCGCCGAGTGCTTCACCTTCTACTCAGCGACACCAGGCTGCCAGCACATTTCTGTCTCTGAAATACAAGGGACCATGCGGTCATGCTTCAAAGGACACATCTTACGCAGTCTCTTTTCCAGCTGAGGGTAACAGTCACTCGGCAATGATCAATCCCTTTCCTAGAGACAGCTGCATCACTTTTGAGATCTGATGACAGAGGGAGGAACTTCCTGCGTAGAGACAGTCAGACTTGAATGACTTTTAGACAGACGAGGAGCTATTTTCAAGAATATAGATTTTATAAAAATGCTATGCGAAAAAATGGCAAGATATTCAGAGTTCCTGAAGACATGTAGCAGAGCCTCATTAGGAACAAGCATGGTGAATGGAAATTACAGAAACTAAACATCAGAAAATGGTCCTGGTTATATAAGAATACATTTAATAAGGATCTTATATTGCATATGTGTTACATGTGTACATGTAGGTGTGTGGGTGTTAAGAGGACAGCCTTGCATGTCATCCTTAGGAACACTGCCCACCTCCTTTGTGACAGGGTCTCTCATTGTCATGGAGCTCATCAATTAGGCTGCTACTGACTGGCCAGAGGTCTACAGGAATCCTTCTGTTTCTATTTCCCCAGTGCTGGGATTACAGGTGAATAATTAGGGTTTTGGTTTGTTAATAAGCATGGTTAAGGACACTATAGGAGAATCCTCTTAAATGGACCACTTAGCTCTTCATCACAGAAATACCTGTATGCACAAGGCAAACCTAGATTTACAAACTTACCCACTCATGAACTCACAATGTAACATATTAGAATAGATTACATTTGCCAAGTGGCTCATTTTTTTTCCATTATTATTATTCCCTGAAATATTTTTTCTACCTAGGCTTCTGTTGCCTAAGAAAACAACACATAGGGCTGGGTTGGAGCTGGGTGGTGGAATGCTTTCCTAGCATGTGCAAGACCCTGGACCTGATCCTCAGGAAGGAACACTGGGAGAGAGATTTATAATAATTAGACTTGTTTTCTGCAAAACTTTGGACACAATTCAAATATATAGCATATAGGCAAAGTTTTCTCCAGTCAATAATAGTTCTTCATAACATCAGAAGGAGTAATATCAATGAGTCCAGAAAAATTCTTCCATAATGGACAGTACCAGGGAAACCATGCCACAAATTTTATGTCTCATCAATTAAGCCCAGATGCTACACCCACAGGTTAAGGTTGAGACAGCCTAAGGGCCGTCTGCCCAGATCATTGCTGGGGTTCTATTCACTGTAGTCTATTATAAGGACAAAGGATGCTTAGTCTAAGCAACTTTGTAAAATTTCTAAAAAGGCAAAACATCTGTATTACATACCATATCTGAATGAGAATTCCTGAGTATCAGGCTAGCACATTTCATAACTCCACTTGAAGACATATAATGGTAGAGAGTGAAATAGAAAAATGTAGCTATATATTTACTGACATTCACATGATAGGTGGCAACTGGTTAAGCCTGAAGCACATTTGTGAAGTTTCATGCCACATTTTCCATCTTCCAACTTACATACATGTAGGGGTTATGCTGAAACTTCAATTATTCCAAAGGATGAAAGAAATGGTACATGTTGATATAGACTTTCAGTTCTATTATACTCTAGGCCTTTGAAATATGAAGGCTGAACAGACCAAGTTATGAAAGGGACAGGAGGAGGAAGTGGAACAGTGCAAATACAGTTGGCAAGCATGGTAACTTTCTGCCTTTGCCATCTACTCAGAGAGTCTGCTTTCTGGGTGGCAGGTGGTATGTGACTGTAACGAGATCACACATTTGTCAGTAACTATGTAGGCTTTTTGGCACCGTTAGAGCCTAATATTGTACAGCTAGGGCAGCTACTAAGATGCCATCAACTAAATTTTTGACAAATCTGAAATTTTCTGAAAACAGCTTTTCTACCAAGCAACCCTTCTTCATTCTTTTGGTCTCACACCACGAAAGTAAAAAAATAAAACTTTTCTGAAAGATTAATTTCACAGCAATCAGATGAACATCTGGCAGCACAGAAAGACGAAAATGCCATGCTTGTGAAGTAAGCACAGGACGCCCCCAGAAGAGCAGGTCTGTGGAAGTCCATGGCTGAATCTGGACCTGTTCTTCCTGCATTTCCCCACTGCTATCTGGACCACAATACATTACATACAGAGGAAATTCACAGTCAAAGGGAAGACCATTTCACACACCAGGTATATGAGTAACTGTACAGAATAGTTAGAATCATCCTGCTCAAGATGAGCAGGAGGAGCCAAAACCAGTTTTTCAATGTAACAATATTTTACCTTAATCATATATAACCCTATCTAACAAAAACAAGGGAAGTCTTGTTTTGGTGTGTGTTTTTACCCTCTTATGTGGAAAAGAAATGCTTAAATTTGAAAAGGATCAAATCCTGTAGGGTTTTTATTTTTGTAGTGCTGAAGATCAGGCCCTCCACTACTAAGCTATGCCCACAGTGTAGGATCAGAGCTTTACAGCCTTGACTATTTCTCAAGCTTCTTGTATGTATGTATGTATGTATGTATGTATGTATGTATGTGTGTGTGTGTATATGTATATATATACTTAGAGAGACACACACATATATATGGATGTGTCTCTCTAAGTATATATATATATACACACACATGTATACATATACATGTATATATAAATCTTAACATGAAATAAAAAAATTCAAAACTTATTTTTCTATAGCTTTTTAGCCCAAGAATGTGTTTCATTATCTGCAGTTTTGTTTTTAAAATCCCTCTAAAAAATAGCTTCATACATTGCAAAATTTATAAATAAGGCAGTAACTTTCCAGAGGGTGTGTGCTCTGGGATGCACTGTGCCTCCACAGGAGTCTAGCTCTGCGCCAACTTGGGCGCCCCACCCAGCTCGGCAGGACTGCTGAGGCCATGGGGTTTGAGACTAAAAACTGACAAGTTTCCACTGGAGAAACCATGGAAAATAATCTCTTGAGGAAATAATCCCTTGGGGAAAGACAGAGAACTACCACCAAAGGTATGTCATCCAACAGTTAATTTGGTTATATTATCAAATTAAGAGTTCTTCAGGGAAATGTGACTTGCTTTAAATTAGATGTGGGGAAGCTCATCTGACTAAATAGTTTACGTATGAGACACACATAAAAAGAAAAACACAAAAGACAAAATGTCCTTCATTTGAGGGAGGATATATTCCAACTTTGGAGGAGGGTGAAGGCAATTTAGCTCTGAATCCCAATCACATTTCCAGAGAGTTCAGCATGCCCCTGCACAGGACAGGACAGGACGGGACAGGACGGGATGGAAGGGCCTGTTCCGCCTGGCCCTGCCACACATGGTGTGGGACACTCAGGCGGCTTCGGTGTCGAGCTGGCAGTATTCCTGAGGCTCTTGAGTGTTTATCAAGTCAGCAGGTCAAAAGTCTGCAGACACTGGGTGGAGCAGCAGTAAGCCACAAAACTAACAGTTGTCCTCCTGGGAGGGAAAAAAAGGGAGAGAAGAGCACTGTTAGATCAAGATTAAAAAGTCTGGATTCTTCTTCCATTGGAGACAGCCTTTCTTTGTTAAAAATAAGTGATTAGCAATCCTACTAGGGAGGGCCCTCAGTGGAGTGGGGACAGGAGGAGGGAAATGATGGTAACATAATACAATGTGTCCATACAAAGTTTCTACTTAGTAAAAAATATTTAAAAAAATAAGTGATTAGGCAAGGCAGGAAGACTGCAATATAGAAATTAAGATTCCTTTTAAAACTGAGCCACAAAGCAGCATATTTATACTCACTTATTTAGTTGTGCCTGGATGACTTACTATCCCTGTTAACAACTAGGGAAAAATAAGTCTTTCCATTTTCTGATCTGAATCCTGCTTGTTGAAACCAACAGTGCAATCATGTAATTCAGAATACATTATACAAGTCATAGCTGGGCGTGGTGGCTCCACTTGGAATTCCAGTACTTGTGAAGCTGAGGCAGGAGGATTCCTAAGAATATGGGGGCCACCAGACTACATAGTGAAGCCTTGTCTCAAAAAAAAAAAAAAGCAAAAAGGAAAATAAAAATAATACAACAGAAAGACTCACCAAATTTAGCTAGAATGTTTATACAGTACAGCACTTAAACACTCCAAAGGAAATTCTATAAATATAGTCATGCAGATTGCTCACAGAAGTTCTGGATCTGAAGCTATGATTCAAGGATCTTCTGTATAACAGGAAACCCTTCTCAACTCCTGCTTGAGCACCTTCCTACAGGGAGTCAGGAGCTCCTTGGAACTCTCATGTGCTCTGGACAGCTCCCGCTGTCAAAGGCCTTCTCCTCCCATCCAAAGTGCCATTCTCTGACGAGGAGGTCTATTTCAGTTTCCACAGGACAGCCTGGGCCAGTTGTTTATTTCCCTACCACTTAATCCTGTCTCTGCCTTTCTTTGTGGCCCTTGAAGGCAACCCCTGAAGTTGCCCACTGCTACATGCTGTGGTACCATGAGTACTCAAAATATCAAACAGAATGCTACTGGACTAGAGACCCAGAATAGCTTTACAACTCTGTTAGCTTTCTGTTGTTGTGATATGGTGCCTGAGAAAAACAGCTTTATTTTGGCCCATAGCTTTGGCCCATGGTTGGTTAGTCCCGTCTCTAAAGGCTATAGCAGCAGCTGAAGACCATGGTGGAGAGCATGTGATGGAGCATGGTAGTTGGTAGTTAGTGAGAGGAGACAAGGCCAGTACCAAAACCCCCTTCAAGGACACAGCTCCAGTGACCTACTTCCTCCTACTCCCAATCTCCTCCCAATAACACCATTGACTGGGGACCAACTTTCAAAACATGGGCTTCTGGGGAAGATTTAAGATCCAAACTGTAGCTGAGTACCATGAAGCACGTCTGTAATATCACCACTGGAAAAGCTGAGGCCGTAGGATTATCAGCCTGGTCTACACAGTGGGACCCTGTCTCTAAACACACAGACACAAAGGAAAAGAAAGCAAAGCAAGATAAAACAGAACTAAATTGTAACGGCCACTGTGGAGTAGACAAAGGTTTCTTAGGACATAAAAACCATCTAGGGGACTGGACAGATGGTTCAGAAGTTAAAGGTGCTTGCTTACAAAGCCTGACGGTCTGTGCTTGATTCCTCCATACCAAGTAAAGCCACACACACATAGTGGCGCATGCATCTGGAGTTCATCTGCAGTGGCTAGAGGCCTTTGTGCACCCATTCTTTGCCCCTCTCTCTTTGCAAGTAAATAAATAAATATTTTAAAAAGTAAAAAATATCAATACTATCTATTATGATCATCTACTGAAACTACAATGGAAAAATACAAGGATTAAAATTAAAAGCAGTTTTCAAATGACCCATGTAAGCCAGGGATGGTGACATATGGCTATAATCCTAGAACCTGAAAGGATGAGGCAGGAGAACTGCCACAAGTTCAAGATTAGCCTGGGCTATACAGTGAGACTTTGTCTAGAAAACAAAACAAAAAAAGTGGACTGGAGAGATGGCTCAGTAGTTAAAGGCACTTGCTTGCAATGCCTAATGGCCCAGGTTCAATTCCCAAGTACCATTGTAAATCCAGATGTACAAAAGTGATGCATGCATCTGGAACTTGTTTGCAGCAGTGGGAGGCCCTGGCATGACCATTGTTTTTCTGTTCTCTCTCAAATAAATAAATTAAATTAAATTAAATATTTAAAAAGTAAAACCAGAACACATGTACATAAAAACACTTTCAAAAAACTAAAAGGGCAATATCACTTTTGATTATTCTTTTCTTTTTCTTCTGTGGTACTAGGGATTGACTCTAGGGTGTGACATATAATAGAGAAGCACGCTGTCTCTGAGCTGGACTCCCAGACTTCTTTTTAGATTTTATTCTGAGATAGGGTTCTACTGAATTGCCCAGACTGGTCTTGAACTCATTCTGTAGACCAGGCAGTCCTTGTGCCTTAGCCTATTCCCAAGCCTGGCTGGCTGAAAATGCTTTCTTGCTTCTAATTTTTTGTTTGTTTGTTTGTTTTTGAGGTAGGATTTTGCTCTAGCCCCAGGCTGACCTGGAATTCACTATGTAGTCTCAGGCTGGCCTCATGGTGATCCTCCTACCTCTGCCTCTGAATACTGGGATTAAAGGCATGTACTACCATGCCCAGCTCCTTGCTTCTAATTTTTAAACATTAAAGCTGGTTAGAAGTCTAAGAGAGATAACTTTTGTTTAATGCCAGGATATATACATCTGTATACATATATACAAATTACAATTGAAATATACTTCAGACACAAATGATTTTTAGTGTCTAATGCATTTTGGAGAGTCCGCTGACAAATTTGTGTTCTGTTTTGTCTTTCTTTTTCAAGCTAATTATGCTCAGTCCATCACTCAAACACTGAGTTTTTAAAAGGAAAGTTTCCAAGCAAAAGCACGTGTGGCCATGAAGGTTTATGTTCGCTGAAGCACAGTGCCCAGTGGGCCATCCCTAATGGGAGGAGTGGCTGGGAAGCATCATGAGGGTGCTACAACAGCATCTCAGTGCTGCATGCTTCTTCACTATTAGGAGGCATGTGTAGTAACAGGTTGCACCTGCTTACTATATCAGTCTTGGGAGTTGTTACAACTCTCCCAAGAAGCCTAAAGCTTTAGGAATGAGTTTGTGTTGGCTGTGTCTTTTAAAATCCAGAACCCTGGCCCCAGACTTGTAAGTTTTAGAGGAGAAACTTTAAGCAATAAGCTTTCCAGTTAAGAAAATATGCCAGCAGCTCTACAAAGAACATCAGACATTACACTTATGGCTTAGAATTTACAGGCGTGGCAATAGAAAGAACATTTGAGTTTGGTTATAAAACACAGAAATATCACTATTCCTTAAAAGAACAAATCACAATGCTGTTAGCACATATTGAAGCCCACAAATATCATAAAAATGTGAGCTTTTTCCCTGAAAATGTGCTTCCTGATAAAATATAAAAAGCATATCTTTGACTCACACAGAAATTCAAGCCAAGAGAAAAATAATGTTTATAAGAACTGATGAAATGAAGTCCCACACATGTGTACATAGTAACTTATGGAAGAACAATCTAATAAATAGCTTATCATATTCGTTTGCTATATTTATGCTAACAGTGCCTTTCTGTGAGAAGATTCTATGTAGAAACAGAGGTAAACTACCCAGATTTCGGAAGTGAAATTTGTATGTGAAGAAAGGTAACTGAGTTATTGCAAATTACCAGTGTAGAGCAGAGGACATGGTATATGGCCAACCTTTTTTCTTTTAAACCAGCAACGTTTGGATAACATAATGAGGAGGAATAACTGAGAACTATTGCCAGGCCTGGAACCCCAGTTAACTGGGGTGGCTGGAGCAGCAGATTTCAAGCTCAAGGACTGCCTGGGCTACAGAGTGAGTTTAAGGCCAGCCTGGGCAATTTACTTAGATTCTGTCTTAAATAAGAGGAAAAAAGAGGGCTGAGGATATAGCTGAGTGGTACAGCACATTACTAAAATATGCAAAGTCCTAGGTTCAATCCCCAAGACTGGGGAAATAAGACAAAATCTTATTTATCTATAAAAGGTCTATCAACCTATCTGCTGAAGAATATTTTAATTGTGGAACCTTTCAAAGGTCATCTTAAGAGGGTTATCAATAAATGAGCTTTACAACAATATATAAATAATGTATTACTGATATTCTTTGACTTCATAGAACAAAGTGATACGTACAAGTATATATGCATACATACACATACAATGCAAGGATAAGGAAATGAGAAACATTTCATGAGTGAGTATACCAGATAGGAATCATTCAGAAAAGAGCACTGAAAAGTAAAATACTAGTGATTTGGAGAAGTTCATACTATGTTGTTCTGAAAGATGAAATGAAATCATAAGACCAAGACAGTTTGCATGCCCTCTAACAAATGGGTCTCAACCCCAAGACATCTAGAGTTCTTATGTACTTGCTCTGGCAAGGAAGAACAAGACTGCTAAATGAACCCAGCTGTGCCTGATTGGAGCCCACAGCGCCATCCCCCACCACAGGCCTCACTGGCAGCAGATGCTTAACACATGCTTGCTGACTGGCTCAATTAATTAGTGAGGGGATGAGTTCTAAGCTATATGGAATCAGAAGTATTTCTCACAAGAAACCACTGGCTTACTAATGTTTTAATAATTAAAACATCTTAATCTCTAAACCAAAACCAATTTTGGGGGGCAAAAATTCCATACTTCTCAAAGGACACCTCTGCTACTTTGGTATTTAAGCTCTTCAAGGCTTTTTCTACACATATACAATTGCTTACATGTGATATGTGCAGACATGTACACACATATCCACACATAAATATTCATGATCATAACTGAAAAAATTCAGATTATAACATGCACACTTATAGGTACCTACACTACTTTGTAATAGCCACTTTTAATTTTTTAACCTGTAAAAATTTTAGGCAAAAGAGCTTTAAAAGATCTCTAATTTGGGTTGGGGAGATGGCAAGCATAAGGACCGAAGTTGGGATTCTGAGAACCCACAAAAAATTCAGCATGTGGTAGTATGCACCTGTAATCCCAGTCCTGGGGTGGGTGCAGACAGGGAATCCCTGGGGCTTGCTGGATAGATAGTTCAATTAGAGACCTTGTCTCAAAGAATAAGATGCATGCAGAGTGACTGGGGAAAATATCTGATGTCAACACATGTCCATGCACACACGTGTAAACATGTACGCACACACACAGGTAAACATGCACATGCAAAAACACCAGAAATCTCTTTTAAGTATATATGCACTTAGAGTTACTTTTTGTAGGCATGTAAAACCACCCTGATTAAGTATATAGGGTTGAAAATTAAAGTGTCCTTTAGCATTGTTGGTCATGGCCTGTTATTCAGAGGCTAAATGCTGGAAGCTTGCTCTCTGTGCAGTGTCACGGCTGGCAGAACCTTGAAGAGGTAGAGCCTAGCAGGTGAAGGAGGAAGGCTGCTATGGGAATATGGAGAAGCAGTTCCCATAAGAGTGGGCTGTTATAAAAGAGCAAGTCTGGCTTCTGCCAAAACTCTTGTTTCTTGCCTCACAATGTGATTTCTTTCACATGCCCACCCACTACTGAGATGGCACCATGAGGACCTCTCCAGAGCTGAGGCCACAGTCAGATCCTTTAATCTCTAGGACTATGAACTGAAAAAAAAAAAATTCATAATAGCTAAGAGCTGGAATCAACCCAGATGTCCATCACTAGACAAATGGATAACTAAGATGTGGTATATCTACATGATGGAATTCTACACAGCAGTAAGAAAAAAATGACACAATGAAGTTTGAAGAAAAATGGTCGAACCTGGAACAGATCATTCTCAGTGAAGTCACCCAATCACAGAAAGATAATTGCCGCATAGTCTCACTCATCTACAGCACCTAACCTGAATCTACCCAAGATGCCGACATGCCCAGCAAGCATCTTGAGGACTGGACAATAAGGTGGGTGGGGAGGGAGGGGAGGGCAAGGGAAAGAGGGTGGGGGACACAAATCTAGACCCAAATGGCAATGGTACCATAAAATTCTACATCCTAAAAGACAGACGAAATCTTCACCAGGCCCTTAGAGGGAACACCTGAGTCACAAGGCCCTGGAGAGGGTACGAGGAAGACTGACCTTAATCTTCTACTGCTTCTCTCTCTCTCTCTCTCTCTCTCTCTCTCTCTCTCCCCCTCTCCCTCTTCTAACTCTTTTATATTACTTATCTTTTTCTTCCTTCTCTTTGTGGGCATTGACCTGTAACTCCCAGTACCAGCAGGTGGCTATCATCCACAATGAGCTTTTGATCAGACACACCTACAAGGTTTCCTGAAAGAATGACAGATTTCTGTTAATGACCTACCAAAGGTTAGTAGTAAGACCCTACTGCTGAAGACAACATATGTGGTTGACATGTAACAGGGAGTGACATTGTTGGAAGCTGGAAGAGAGTCAGTCCCCAGACAGCGTGTCTAGTGCCAGAAGGTGCTACATGGGAGACTAGGGGAAAATGGCCAACATCTGTCCAAGCAACTCATAGTCTCACCTACTTAGCAGCAAATAACCTGTTGTGATGCTCACACAAGTGCAACATTGGCACACAGCCATGGTGGGAAACCAACTGCTCTTGCTTTGGCTAACTGATCCACTCAGTGGTAAGGGACCCATAGCTTGAGCTGAGAAACAAGTCAGAACCATATCCAAACATAAGCCCACTCTCCAATATCAAGCTACCATCAATCATGGGCTACAAGAGGGCCTATACCTATTAAATTCTCTCTAAAAAATAATGGTTATCCCATTTATCTGCTAACTTTACTCTCTATCGGAGAATCTGCCTCTCTTTTTCAGATAGATGTAGATCTTAAGGAGAAAACCACCCCATCATACCTCAAAAGGGCCCCAGACGAAATTAAGAATAATTGGCAAAACAAGTAAGTGTGCTGTTTTCTTGGTGAACCTGGTACCAGCACAAGGATGAAGGAGATGGACACAGAGAACAATCAACTCCTACTAAATGAGATATCCAGAGACACAGAGGCTCCCAAGACCTCATCACTGAAGCAGACCTAAAATGAACCCAACACGGCTCAGGGAAATTTGCGGAAGAGGGGGCAGAAAGAATGTCAGAGCCACATGTTGGGTCATGATACACAGAGACATTTCCTCCTACCCACAACTGATGGCTAACCCCACAACGCATGACCCATATGCCCCAACAAGGAGGGGCCAGGGGGAGGAAGGAGGACAGAGAGGAGGCTAACAATGGTACTAACTTGACTATATTCACTGAGTACAAAAGTAATAAAATAAAAAAAACTAAAAAAAAAAAAAGAATGTAAGAGCCACAGGGTGGGTAGGAGTACTTAGCGGCACTGTCCTCCCAACATGAACTGACTGGTGTGTTCATGACCCCACGGTGGCTACTGATACCGCCAGACGACCTGCACTGTTCTGACCCCATTAACATTTTGACATGGAGAATGGAGGAGGACGAAGGGAATGAGACAAAAAAACAGAAGAAGGACTACCTTGAAAGAGTGGAATGGGGCAAGGCAGGAGAGGAGAAAGGGGTCAAGGAGGATAAGGAGACAGGAATATGATCCAATTACAGTATGTTCACATTATGAAGCTCTCAATTAAGTTAAAATAAAGAAGAAGCGTGCCAGAAAAAAAACACTTTTCTTTGTAAAGTACTCAGCTTTAGGTTCTGTGTTATAGCAATACACAATTGCCTTCCTACCCAAGAACTTCATAATTCCTGATTCGACCCTGACCACACAAAGAGTTGAAATCTACACCCTTTTAGACCTTTTAGCATAGATACCAAAACTATATATGTGTAAATGCAGATACATACACATATGTGTATCTCAACACTATCTTGTTCAGAGTATGGAATATTACCCCAGTTTCCTGAGTAAAACAGGGATCATAATTAGGCTAGATCATATGGAGATACTGAGGCATATGATTCAAACAAGCACCAGTTGGGTAGGGTTGCCTTGGATGCTCTTATATAGTAAGAGATCTATTGTAGGTTATTAGCAACTTCCAAGCAGGAGCTCTTGGCTCCTAGGACCAACTAGCTCTTTTCATTGCCTCTTGGAGCCTGGCTGCACAAAGGCAGAGCTATAGCCATGGCTCTGGGCTGAGCCTTCAGCCTATGAGATCTCACAGCACCTCCAGATGTGAGTTACAGGATGCCTAGCTGGTGTCCCCTGGAGAGCTCACTGGTTGTGGATGGGGAGAAATTCCTGTAAATTCTGGTGATCAGAAGTGAAACATTTGGTATTTTTTTTCCTTGTGTCAAATGGGACTAGAGGGCAGACTGTTAAAAGTTCAATTTTATCTCTCCTAAATTCTAATGTATGGTCTTAGAATGTGACTCCTATGGACTGTACTATGTTCCTCCCATATTCAAGTGTAAAAAGCCTTAGCCTCCCCGGTAATGGTGCTTAGAGATGGAGCTCTTAGAAGGTGATTAAATGAAGTCATGAGGGTGTGTGGGGCCCTGACATAATTAGTGCCCTTGTAAAATACACCATATGGTAAGGGCTCTCCTTCCTTTCTAGTTCACAGCAATAAGCTGCTGGCTGTTAGCATGCCAGGAAGACAGGCCTCACCAGAACCCAAACATGCTGGCACCCTGATTTCTGACTTCCATCCTTTAGAATGGTGAAAATTAATTCCTGTTGTTTAAGCCACCTAGTCCATAATATTTTTTTCTATGGAAACCTGAGCTGACTAATACATAGACCTTATTTAGAAACTGCCCTTGTACATGTAATAATTAAGATGAGGTCACTGGGTGGGACTTCATCCATTATGACTTGTGTTCTTATAAAAAGGGGAAATCCAGACAAAGAAGCAGAAATGCACAGAGGGAGCACAGTGTGAAGAGTTATGGGACAAGTTAAGGAGAGGGGTCTGCAGCAGACCCTTCCACTCAGGCACAGAATGAGTCTTGCTGATAGCTTGCTTTCATTACAATCTCCAGAACTGTGAGATAATAAGCTATCTATTTTGTAATATTTGTTGATACTAGCAAATGAATACAATACCCCAAATAACTTGGGGTAGCCCAATTTCCTGCTAGGAAACAGAACTTTTTTCTTTTTTTTCTAGATAGGGTCTCACTCTAGCTCAGGCTGACCTCTAATTCACTCTGTAGTCTCATGGTGGCCTCGAACTCATGGCGATTCTTCTACCTCTGCCTCCCGAGGGCTGGGAAACAGAACTTTTGAAACCCCCACAGGCTTTGGAAAAGCCAGATTCATGTAACTGTACTGGAAATAATATTTTAAGTGCAGGTCCTCCACTTAACAAACAGATAATAAAGTTGTTGAAATGAAAATTTGCTATTCTGTAGCACCTAAAGTCATGAATTCATTACTGGTTATTCTTTCCTGCTACATATTTGAAGGTCTGCATATTCATTGTTCATGTGAAATACTGTTATTTCATTTTACTTCAGTCTGTATTAAATTTAGGATGAAAGCAACACTTCCATGGAAGTTGGTATTTCAGAAGAATATTCAGTATGTTCCCTTTTAAAATCATGCCAGATGTCCATATTAAGTTAGGTCCGGGCTGACACAATGTATTGTTTTAATGCAAGCTAAACTGAATATACTGGAAAACTTCAAAATATTATTATAAAGATGCTTTAGAGGTAATGATTTTAAAAATATTGATTATGTTTTCAGCAGTAAGCTACTGGAGATTTAAGTAAATGGTTTCAGTTACAAAAGAATGTACTTTAAAGACTATAGTAGAAAACTCAAGTCAATGCTTTTAATACAATCTCCATGGCAACAAGGGAAGGAGCACAGTCTGGTAGATGAAATGAAAGCCACAAACTCTCAATTTCAAACCCCAGCATTAGCTCACCACAGAAAGCCACATTTATATCTTGGCATTTCATCTCAGCTTAAACAGAGGCTTTGCTCAACAAAAAGGACAATGCCTAAGTCCTTGGTACTCATATACTCATTTTACTAGATTAATGCTATAGTATTTATGTTGAGACAATATAAGCTTATTTACACTGAATAACAGGGAAATAAGTAGCCATAAGTGGAAAATGTGAATGTTGATCACTGCCCAAATTTCATATGATGGTATGACAAAAGACTTCATTTGAAGGATATACTTAATTTTCATAAATTAATTATCATGGTAAAATATTTATTTTTTATTTTTATTTACTTTTATTTATTTATTTGACAGAGAAAGAGGGAGGGGAAGAGAGACAGAAAGAGAGAATGGGTGCATCAGGGCTTCCAGCCTTTGCAAATGAACTCCAGATGTGTGCACCTCCTTGTGCATTTGGCTAACATGGGTCCTGGGGAATAGAATCTGGGTCCTTTGGCTTTGCAAGCAAATGCCTTAACTGTTGAGCCATCCCTCCAGCCCCATGGTAAAATATTTTTAAAGCAAGTAAGAATGTAGTTGACTATTAACTGAGCATTCTGACTGTTTTGCTTCATTTTCATATTTACAGTAAGGGAATATCTTCTCCCAGAAGCTGTGCAATGATAATATATGTGGACTTTTAACTACGGTTTAATGAACATGCTGGTTTCCCAAGATGGCATCTTGCTAAAATAAAGATAATTTTCTAAAGGGAAATAAGAATGAAAATAGTTCCTAAGCTATGAAAATAAGTAATAGTTACCACTTACTATTTATCACACTGTCCTGTGACTTCATACAGGTGACATCGTGGAACTTTCACCATGACAATGCTAATAAGATAAGTGTCCTTATTCTACTCATGGAAAGATGAAACTCAGAGGTATCTGGTGGTTTGTCCAAGGCCTCTCAGTGGAGGGCCCGGAACTAGGGGCTAGCACTTAATCATTATGTGCTAATCGTGTTAACACAGATGTGCCAATCTTGGTAACTTTATTCCTTGGAACCCATTTTTAAAAATTCTAATTTAAATGCATTTCCATTCTATTTAGTTATGAACACCTAGGATTAATAATATTCATTCTCTCTCTCTCTCTCTCTCTCTCTCTCTCTCTCTCTCTCTCTCACACACACACACACACACACATGGTTGGGCCATGGTTCTTGCCTCATAAGTGATTCCCAATGTAGGTCACAGACATTCTAATATCCCTCTTGCTTTTCTGCTTCTCTATTGGAGCTGGCCATAAAAAAAGTTGATCAAGCTGGGCGTGGTAGCACATGCCTTTAATCCCAGCACTCGGGAGGCAGAGGTAGGAGGATCACTGTGAGTTTGAGGCCACCCTGAGACTATACAGTGAATTCCAGGTCAGCCTGGGCTACAGCAAGACCCTGCCTCAAAAAAACAAAAAAGTTGATCAGCCAATGGGTGCA
This sequence comes from Dipus sagitta, assembly GCA_036346955.1. Lineage (NCBI taxonomy): Eukaryota > Metazoa > Chordata > Mammalia > Rodentia > Dipodidae > Dipus > Dipus sagitta. The sequence continues at coordinate 131,849,907 of CM070772.1, read as the reverse complement.
CTAATGGCACATCTGTCATGGTGGAAACCCACTGCCCTCTAATTAGACTGGAGGCCTGCTCCATGGGAGGGAATACATCCCTCATACTGAAAATCTAAACCAGGGGTAGTCATGAGCCCTAGGGGTATAACGTCTGCTGCTGTCTGGCTAAATGTGTATACTATGCTCATCAAACTGCCTAGTAAGCACTTCTTTTAATGTTCATACCTATATATTAATGCTACTTTCACTTTTGGTAGAGAACCTTCCCTTTTTATTTTTATTTTATTTTTTAATTTTTAAAAAAATTTTATTATTATTATTTATTTATTTGAGAGTGACAGAGAGAAAGAGGGAGAGAGAGAGAGAGAGAGAGAGGGAGAGAGAATTGGCACGCCAGGGCTTCCAGCCACTGCAAACGAACTCCAGACGCGTGCGCCCCCTTGTGCATCTGGCTAACGAGGGTCCTGGGGAGTCGAGCCTCGAACCGGGGTCCTCAGGCTTCACAGGCAAGCGCTTAACCGCTAAGCCATCTCTCCAGACCGAACCTTCCCTTTTTAGATGGCAGTGACCTTGGGATGACTCAGAAGGCATCATGGTGCTGGGAAGAAGTGACAGAGGAGTACTCAGCACTGCAATATCTCTATCATACCTTCCAAGGCTCATATTGCACAAGAGGTAGCAGAAAGAATGTAAGAGCCAAAGGAAAGGTAGGACTCCTTATAATGTGTTCCTCCAGGCACAAAATGGTTTGGATATCGATGACCTCATAGTGCCCAACACTACCTACACAAGACCATCATAACCGAAAGAAAAGATCATGACATCAAAATAAAAGACAGACTGATTGAGAGGAGGAGGGGATATGATGGAGAATGGAGTTTCAAAGGGGAAAGTGGGGGGAGGAAGGGCATTACCATGGGATAGTGTTTACAACCATGGAAGTTGTTAATAAAAAATATTAATAATAAAGTTGATAAGTTGATCAGTTCATGTCCAGTAGCAGTCATAAGGCCCTCCTCATTCCAGAGGATCCTGCCATATCCTGGATGGAGGAATGCTGCCTAAAAGCTAAGAAGAATGCTGAAGCAAACATACCTTGCTGGGTTCCCACACTCAGTCTATTAGCAATCAATTATATTTACACAATGAAGTTTCCACAAAAACCCAAATGGACAGGGTTCTGGAGCTTTGGGTTAGCTGATCATATGGAGATTCCTGGAGGGTAGATGTCAGGAGAGGGCAGGGAAGCGCTATAATCCCTCCCTACACCTCACCTTGAGCACACCTTCATATATATCTTTCAAAAAATATTTTTCTTAGAGAGAGAGAGAGGGAGGGAGGGAGGGAGGGAGGGAGGGAGCGAATGAATGGGCATGACAGGGCCTCTTGCTGCTGCAAATAAACCCCAGACGCATGCACCAATTTTGTGCATCTGGCTTTACGTGGGTACTGGGGAATAGAACTTGGGCCAGATGGCATTGAAAGCAAGCACCTTTAACTGCTGAGCCATCTCCCCACCCAGTATGTATCTTGTTTTAAAATTTTACTTATTTGTTTGAGAGAGACAGACAGAGAGAATGGGCTCACCAGGACCTCTAGCCACTGCAAACAAACTCCAGATGCATGCGCCACCTTGTGCATCTGGCTTATGTGGGTACTGGGGAATTGAACCTGGGTCCTTGGGCTTCACAGCAAGCACATTACAGCTAAGCCCTCTATCCAGCCCTTAATATTTTTAAAAATCTTTATTTGTTTATTTAAGAGAGAGAGAAAGAGAGAGAGGCAGATAGATCCCATACATATCTTTTGAAATGTTCTTATAATAAGCTGATTAAAGGGTTTCCCTGTGTTCTCTGGGAGCCCCAAGTTATACTGGCTGGTTAGAAGTACAGGTACAAGCCACCTGGAGCTTGTGAGTGACATTTAAAGGGGTGGGGAACACAGTTGAAGACTGAGCCTGTGGGACCTGATGCTATTTCCAGGTGGACAATATCAGGCGACTGGTGTCTACTGGTGCAGAAGCAAATGCATGTTTGCATGTTGAAAGCCCTTGAACATCCTGCAGAGGTGATCTGTGCTGTGAGTGAACAACAGGACAAACAGTCTGAGTTTGGATGGAGTGGGGGAGTTTGTCTTTCCCAGAACAAGTACTAAATTAGAAAGGATTGGAGTAGGGCTCTTGTTTGCAGAACATATCAACAGCAATACACAAAGGTTGAAGCAGAAACTTAAGGCATATCAAAAAGGATTACCCAGTGAAAGAACAAGATAAACATGGATGGGCAATGAGCAGGTAGAGACATGGAGAAGGTAATCCATTTGTTGAATAACTATCATATGTCGGGTGTTTGCCCTCTTTATCTGCTAACTGTTACTGTGGCCCTGCCCTGCAGGCTTGTTTGTACCCATTTTGAGGCTCAGGGATAGTCAGCAATCTGCCTGAGCTCTCACAGCAGAAGGCTTTTGGGTACAAAGTTCACACTCATAACACTGCACTCCCTCTCCTGCACACTTTAGCAAACCAAGAAGGAGGCTGGGGGCTTAGCTCTTGCCCAGCACACACAAGGTCCTGTGTCCCATCCCTAGCCATGGGAAAGAGGGAGGGCAGAAAAGGGAAGAAGAGGACCTTGGAAGAGCATCTGTAAAAATTATTACAATAAAGCTAGGTGCACTGGTGCACACCTATAACTGCATCACTCAGGAGGCTGAGGTAGCATGACTGCTTGAGGTCAGCCTGAGTTGTTACATAGAGACTCACATGCAAATATCCCTCAACAAAACTGATGACAGTGGAAATGCTTGTTGGCATTGATAAGGAGTAAGTAGCTTCAGCTATATGGAAAATTTACTCATCTTAAATACCATATATGAAGAATAAGTGAGGTGTTTACTATTTTTTTTACTTTAAAATATTCAAACTTAAGCCAGGCATGAATGGTGGTACGTGCCTAAAATCAAAGCATGTGATACATAGGCAGGAAGATCAGGAGGACAAGACCATCTTCAGCTACATAGTGAGTTCATGGCCAGCCTGGTATATATGAGACTCTTGTCTCAGAAAGACTCACCCCTGCAAAAAAAATTCAAACTTAGACAACCATACATTTGGAAAATATGTAAGCCAAGGTCATGAACATGGGGACTTTTCACTTGCTGTCCTATTTTAATTGTCTAGTATTCTTTTCTAAATAACACTATCAACACTGAGGTTTTACTCAGTAAATATTCTTCATAAAGAATCACATGAAAATGTCATTTGGGAGGTTAGAAATTCAGAACAGAAGCACAGTCACACATATGCACACACATACACAGTGTGGTCACGCACTTTCAGTAAGTAATGCCAATAAAACAGAAGGGTTGGGTGGCTCCCCATATACAAAGGCCTTTCCCCCCTTGCATCCTTTATTGCCTAAAGACTATTGTGAATAGGAGAACAACAGGAAAACATTATCACAAAGAATGAACTACTTGAAATAACACACACAACTGATTCTGTAAATGACCAAAAGATTAACTCAAAAGAGTCTTTAAGCTGCAGACTAATACACCTTCCATGCACTATCTGCCCTGTCCCCATGATGCACCCCTGGCCCAGGTGTGAACCCTGGTGCCCACTTAGGCCTGATTACCCCTGGTGCAGCCCTGCCATCGGCGTCTCTCTCAAGGGGAAGAGCTTGGGGTAGACGAAAGTAAACATGGGCTCACTACAGCGGTGACAGTGCCCCAGGGGGCAGTGCAGTAGCTCCAGGAGACTTCTGGGTAATGAGACTGGAGATAAAAAGTTCAAATCTGGAATAGAAGAGAAAAATCAGGCACATAAGTGAAACATCAGATTTCCTTAAACCAGACTTTTAAAATACTTCCTTTTGTTACCAAGTAAGTTCAAACAGTTAAAAGTACTCATGTTGGACATTCTGTTATCTGATAGGTATTCAATAAAAATCTAACATTACTAGGAAATGAAAGATGTTTTTTATATTTTTGATAATAAAATAAAATGAAAATCCATTCTTTTAAGAGCAACCAGAAGCCACCCTGAGGTAGAGGCAAGGAAAGAATAAGATCAAACGGTCTTTAGGCAGTGAGGATCAAAACAGCATCATTTACCCAGAGAGGGCTTTGCAAGATTTCATGAGAGAGAACTAAACGGGCCGGGCTGAGGACTACCACCAACTTCAATTAAGTTCTAAATCTGTTGGGCACCTAGTCAATCAAGCACTCATCAAGGCTAAATTATGAAAAGGCTATTTATTGAAAAAAATGAAACACTGGAAATCAAAGAGAATGAAAAAATAAAGAAACTAAGTTTTTCCTTGTCTCATTCTCATTAGTACTCATGAACAAATGTAGGAAACTCTCCTGCTCAGCTTAGTCAAAACATCTCAGTCACCCAGCAATCTCGACACAAGTTTTTTACACTCTTTCTAACCTGAGGACAAACCCCCAATAGTGGGAAGAATCTTCACAATGCAGAGATATCTGTGCAGACCCAACAACAGCCACTTAGACAAGCGTAACTTACACATAGGTGCACAATTAGAAATCTGGTTTTGAAAAGTAGCTTAACTCTGTACCTGACTATTCGTTCGTTGTTGTTTTTTGTTTTTTGTTTTTTGTTTTTTTTTTTCCAAGGTAGGGTTTCACTCTAGCCCAGGTTGACCTGGGATTCACTAAGTAGTCTCAAGGTGGCCTTGAACTAATAGTGATCCTTCTACCTCTGCCTCCTGAGTGCTGGCCTTAAAGGTGTGCGCCACAACGCTCGACTCCATTCCTTTTTATTTTGCTTTTTAATATTTATTTATTAGAGAGAGAGAGAGGCAGATGAGAGAGTACGGGCATGCCAGGGTCTCCAGCCACGGCAAATGAACTCTAGACACATGCACCACCTTGTGCTTATATGGCTTATATGGGTCCTGGGGAACTGAACCTGGGTCAAGTGCTTTAACCACTAAGTTATCTCTCCAGCTTTAGACGTTCTTTTTCATCTAAGGTTAAAGCTAGACTGTTTTCCATAGACTTTTTGCTTGTTTGTTGTCAAGGTCAGAGTCTCACCCTAGCCCAGGATGACTTGGAACTCACTCTGCAGTACCAGGCTGGCCTCAAAGTACTGCTGATCCTCCTACCTCTGCCTCCCAGGTGCTGGGATTAAAGGTGTATGTCACCATGCCTGGCTCATGGACCTTTTTAACAATATGTTTTGTATTTATTTATTTTATTTGAGATAGAAAGAGACAGACAGATAGATAGATAGGTAGATAGACAGACAGACAGACAGACAGACAGAATGAGAATGGGTATGCCAGGGCTTCTAGCCACTGCAAACAAACTCCAGACACATACACCACCTTGTGCATCCGGCTTATGTGGGTACTGGGGACTCGAGCCTGTGTCCTTAGGCTTTGCAAGCAAGTGTCTTAACCACTAAGCCATCTCTCCCGCCAACTCATGAACTTTTTTAATGCAAAGACAAAACATTTAGTAGCTTAAAAATACTTGAAGTGTGTTTTTCTTATTAGCATGGCCTAGTTCCCCCAACCCCTGCCACTTGAGTGCTGCAACTGAGCTAAGAGCCTCATGCATACTAACTGCATGCTCTCCCCACCTACTGCTTTCTTTAGGCTCTTCACATACATGCTCCACAATACCATAAAATCTGGGTGCTGCCATATCCTTCCCAACACAAGCACTGGCACATCATGATAACACTGTCCAAGCCCTTGTGTGATCTTCTCTTAACAGATGTGAGGAGGCAGCAAGGCAAAACCCAGCAGTGGTGTATAAGAGGTGCTTTATAGGTAAGAACTTTCTAAAGTATTCCCGACTACATGTCAGCCTTTCACTTCAACCAAATACACATTTCCCCACATCAGTGACCCTCCCATAAACACAATTTAACTCTTGAGTGCTAGCCTGTGCAACTAAAAACCATTATTTAAAGGAATGCTTTGTATCTGCAGGGGGTGCAAAAGGGACAAGAGTTAAGAAAATATTAAACACACTTTGTCTTTTCAGATACGCACTAGCCTAGCACAGTGACATATGCCTGTAGGCCCAGTTACTTTGGAGGCTGAGGCAGGAGGATCACTGATATACTTAACATCACTGAGCTGTACACTTGATAACTATGATGGTAAATTTTGTGTAATATGTATTTTGTCATGATAAGAAAGAAATTTGAGATGAAAACTGAAAGAGACAGGATAAAACATGAGTGCATAACTCACATACCTTTCAGAAACCGGTGGTAGGTGTGATAGAGGTTCCGCATGGCCAGCTCCTGCAGAGGCAGGATGCGGTCACTCTCCGTCCCTATGGCCTTCACCTCAGCCGGGAGGAAGACGGTCAGCTGCCCAGATGAAAAGGAGAGCAGCTTCACCTCAGACATTTGGACGGGTATACCACAGCTGCAGAAAGACGCACACCAGGGCAGCATCAGCCCCAAGGGAAGGATGCAGTCTAGCACACTTGGTGATCACAACATATATCACAAATTCACACTCTGCAGAACTGGCAGCTTCCTTTTCAAGCCAACAGATGCTGTCTTGGCTCCTTGACACTCATCAGCTGGAATGTAGTGACATTCCTTCCAGCAAGGTTGCCGCTTACAACTTGCTTTGTAAGCCTTGCTTTCCTCATTGCACTACCCTCTCCAAGTTGATGTTGCTGAAAGCTTTCACATTATTTAAATAATTTTGAGTGTTGAGACATGGTCTCATTACGTAGCCCTGGCTGGCCTTCAACTGGCGTCTATCCTCTTGTTTCTGATGGGATTACAGGCATACCCTACCAAGCCTGGTTCAACTTTCAAATTTAAAGGGGGGGGGGTGCTTTGCCAAATTACATTACATAGAATTTTTGTATAGAAAAAGCTACACTCATAAGCAAATTCATCTTAAATGGCAGGTAGTAATTTCATTGGGCCTTTCTATAAATGTGGGGAAAATATTCTTAGCATATGAAATGGGCCAAGCCACATCCTTCTCTCTGCAGCCCCCACAACTAGGAGGCACGGATGTCCTTGCTCTAACTGCAGTGCTGCTCTTACTCTACCTACAAGAGGCCACTGGGACCTAAGAGCCTCAATTCCTTTCTTCTTTTAATGGTAAAAGTGCTAGCAAGTTGGTCCTTTGAATATGACATAAGGTAATATCTTTAGTCTTTAAAAAATTATTATTTGCAAGCAGAGAGAAAGAGGGAAAAGAGGAAGGGGGAGAAGGAAGGGAAAGGGAGGGAGGGAGAGAAAGGGCACACCAGGACTTCTAGTTACTGCAAATGAATTCCAGACACAAGTGCCAGTTTGTGTACCTGGCTTTACTGGGGAATTGAACCTAGGTTGTCTCTTGCAAGCAAGTGTGTCTAACCTCTGAGCCATCTCTCCCGGCCTACTATCTTTAACCTTGACCAGAAAAAGCAACGACACATTGGGCTCAGGACTGGTAAGCAGAAGCTCTGGGCTGTCTTGTTTCTTTTGTACTTACTTATTCATTTTAAGTTCTTTTCTACATCCCCTCTTTTCTTTTTATAATAAATGTAATTTTTTTTGTCTTTTAAAAAATTATTTATTTATTGCAGAGAGAGAGAGAGAGAGAGAGAAAGAGAGAGAATGGGCACACTAGAGCCTTTAGCCACTGCAAATGAACTCCAGATGCATGTGCTACCATGTGCATCTAGCTTACGTGGGTTCTAGGGAACTGAACCTAGGTCCTTAGGCTTTGCAGGCAAGTGTCTTAATTAATTAAGCCATCTCTTCAGCCCATCTTTTCTTTTTTTAAAAAAATTAAAAATTATTTTTATTTATTTGAAAGAGAGAAAGAGGCAGGCAGGGAGACAGAGAATAGGCATGACAGGGCCTCCAGCCACTGCAAACAAACTCCAGACACATGCACCACCTTGTGTATGGGTCCTGGTAAATTAAGCCTGGGTCCTTTGGCTTTACAGGCATGTGCCTTAACCCACTAAGCCATCTCTCCAGCCTCACTCTTTTCTTCCATTGGAAAACAGTTACACAGCACCTACTACGTACCAGTCAGTCAAGATATTGAGACTGAAAACTCAAGATGACCCTAATATTTTATCAGGAGAGTTAAAATGCTATTGTCCTGATGTGAAGGTAGAGGAAAACTTAGTCTTTGTCCACAGGACTAGGGAAGACTGTTCAGAGTGGTTCATTCTGACTGACTGCTCTCAGAACCCTGGAGCAATGAAGAATACTTGTGCGCCATGCGCAGGAAACAGAGGTACAACAAGCAGTATTGAAGCCTGAAGAAATATGGCTGGTTTACAGCTTCGGGAGGTTAGAAAATGGAACCCAGGTCATGGAGGAGTGGTTTAGCAATGCTTTAGCTGAACTCAGATGGTTTTCATTCCTTGAAAGATTATGAATGCTTCTACCAAACTACCTGGCCATAGTATGGTGTGCAGGGAAGAGACTACCAGGCATGTGGTAAAGGAATCCATAAGCACAGCAGAACAGGCAGTGGGGAAGTTGTCAGGCTCCTGGAGGTGAGAGCAAGCCAAGAAGAGGTGTGGAACAGCCACGTCAGTGAGGAGCTGGCACCTTCCTCTGCACATTCCAAAAGCAAATAATTCATACTTGCCAACCGTTGATAATTTCAGAGGTTTGGTCTTCATTAAAGAGAAGTATCATTACATTTCAGAAGCATGCAGCACATGAGGGAGGCTGGACTATATTCTACTTAGTGACTTCTTTTTCACAAAGAGCTGTTTTTGTTCTGTGATCTAAAATGTTTGCAGCAAAATCTCTATTTCCTCATATTATAGTATGTGACTAGCAATCACTATATTTTATTACCAATCAGATTAATGAAAACTGTCACTTGTTTTTGAGTTTTATCTCCTTTTAATGTGTTTATGGTCATTTTCATTTTTCTCTTCTGTGCTCTGTCCATTCATATCAGTTTTTAATTTTTTGCATTGAGTAAAATATCAATTCATAGAAACTTTCATATTGGCAGATCCAGTCATACATATGGAAGTATTTATTTTCAAAAATAATTTTATCCTACAAGGTTTCCTAAAAGACAGACAGATTTCTGTCAGAGTACTTGATGACCCACCAAAGGCTAGTGGTAAGAGCCTACTGCTGAAGATACCTTACGTGATTGACATGCAAATTAGAATGGCATGGCTGGAAGTTGGAAGAGAGTCAGTCCCCAGACAGTCAGCGCGTCTAGTGCCAGAAGGTGCTACATGGGCGACTGGGGGAAATTGACCAATATCTGTCGAAGCAATGCATGGTCTAACCTACTTAGCAGCAGATAACTTGTTGTGATGCCCACACAAGTGCAGTGGTGGCACACAGCCATGGTGGGGAACCAACTGCTCTCAATTTGGCTAACTGATTCCCCTCACTGGTATGGGACCCATAGCTGGAGCTGGGAAACAAGTCAGAACCATATCCAAACGTAAGCCCACTCTCCAATATCAAGCTACCATCAATTGTGGGCTACAAGAGGGCCTACACATATTAAATTCTCTATTAAAAAAAAAAAAAAAGTAAGGGTTATCTCATTTGTCCTGGTGCTAACTTACTCTCCGTTGGAGAATCTGCTTCTCTTTTTCAGATAGATGTAGATACTAAGGAGAGAGCCACCCCATCATACCTCAAATGGGCCCCGGCTGAAACTAAGAAAAATTGGAGAAACAAGCAAGGGGGCTGTTTTTCTGATGAACCGGATACCAGCACAAGGGGGAAGGAGATCAGCACAGAGAAAAATCAACTCCTACCAAATCAGAGAGCCAGAGCCTCAGAGGCCCCCAACACCTCATCACTGAAGCAGACCAAAAATGAACCCAACATGGCTCAGGGAAATTTTGAGGAAGAGGGGGCGGAAAGAATGTCAGAGCCACATGTTGGGTCATGATATGCAGAGACATTTAGCTTACCCATAACTGTGGGCTAACTCTACAATGCATGACCCTGTATACCTCAACAAGGAGGGGTCAAGGGGAGGGGGTAGGTCACGGATGAGCCTAATAATGGTACCAAACTGACTGTATTTGCTGAATACAGAACTGACTAATAAAGAAAAAAGAAAAAAAATAATTTTATCTTATAACTTTGGGTACCATTTCTTCTGCACTGAATTGCCATTTTCACCATGTTAAGTTCCCAAATATCCTTCAATTGGTTTTTGGAGTTTCTGATCTGTTCCAATGACATATTTGTTTAATCTCATTTTATCCCCACATCATTTTGATTACAACAGCTCTACTGAAGTCTGTCTTCTGATAAGTCTGCTACAATGACTCCTTAATTCGTTTTCACAACTCTCAGTTGTTTATTATTCTACTTGAACTTTATAATCATTTTATCTAGATATCTCCAAAACCTTCTTGGGATTTAGATTAGCCTTAATATAAAATTTTATATTAATTTAGCTAAGACAATCTTTCAACATTAACTATAATATTAGCTATTGGTTTTCAAAGAGATCTGTCAGGAGATGAGGAAATTCCTTCCTAGTTTTCTGAAGTTATTTTTTTTTTTAATTAGGAATGTCTATTGCATTCTTTCCCTTGGTGCTAAGTAGGAACAGAAAGTAGCAGCTATCTCAGGGACTAAAACCTAGCTTGAAATCATTTCATTTCAAGTTGAAGCTGAGTCAAATGTCAGCAAGTACACACTGCTTGAAAGTCATTGCATAGCAATGTCCAACCAGGAGACAGAAACCATACCCGTGGCTTGAAAAGGTAAAATTCTCAGAGGAGTTAAACCAATAAAAAGACTGTTAACTAATAATAGAGTAGAAGAAACAAGAGTAGAATAGAGTGCTCTCTGTAGAACTTAAGGAATGTTTTTATTTTTTATTAAAAAGGAAGCTACTTAAAAATATACAAACCTCTGGGGAACTCTGGGGCCTACAGTTCTCAGGGTCAGATGTGTTCAAAGAGCTGAGCAATACAGTGATTTGGGTGTCACAATCCAACAGAAGAAGATGCCATATTTAGGGAAACAATTGGGAAAATGACAGCCATCTGTCAACTAGAATATTGGCAAATGTTTTATTTTTTGTGGCAAGCTGAAAAGAGCATGGTGCCCAGGTATTTGATCAAATATCAGTGTAGATGTTCCTGTGAAAGGACTGATTAGTAGACCCTGAGTAAAGCAGATCATCTTTTAGAATGTGAGTGGCCTCAGGCACACAGTTAAGGCCTCAAGAACAAGGACAGGATCTGCAGAGAAAGGAGAACTCTTGTCTTCAGACCTGCTGCCTACTTCAAAGATCTTGGACTTGCTAGGCCCCAGGACTGAGGGACTGAATCTGACAAATGCATGGTAAGATAATCTGATCTGTTTCTAAACTGTAGATATATATTCCAGTATGAGAAAACTGAACAAAACCATAAAGCAAGGAAAATGTAGGGTGAAAAGTACATCATCTGTTTCTTTGATGCTTTTCAAATTTTTGTTTCTATTATGGAATCTGTGTAGTCCAGACTGAGCCTGAACTCACTATGTATCCCAGGCTGGCTCCGACTTCATAATCCTCCTGCCTCAGCCTCCTACGTGTTGGGATCACAGGTGTGTGTCACCATACTCAGTAAAGGTATGCCATTCTTCTGTACTATAACCATTTCTTCTGTAACACTGCTCTTTGCAAACCCAACTGTGGATATGCTCTGCATGGACTTTGCCCAAAGTACCCACTAAGACCAAAGAACAAAGAAAGGGCTAGGAAACTTCAAGTCAGATTTTTCCAAATGTCTTTACTGTCCCATAATTAAGTCCGATTAAACTGAAAGGGCTCATGCTAACCAAAGTATTCTTAATTAGGAGAAGGCTTAATTTCCCTCTCTTTGCCACTGGATATAAGAAACTAATTAAATTTAAAATCCATTTGTTAAATGCCTCTATGCTTCACACCCAGCAGTGAGCATGCTGCAAGGGAAGCATTCACTCAAGTTGCGAACATGTCAGCTACTCTGTGGCCAACCTGTCTCAGAGGTGTTCGCTGTCTCAGAGGCTGTGTCCACCTGGACTCTGCTCTGAGGCACTGGTAGAGGAGCCCCAGCCAACAGTCATGATTCTTCACAAAGGAGAATGGGGAAGCAGTGTACCCAGTGCACAGGTTCATTCTGGACAAGAAAGCAGATGATGACACCACCCCCACCTGACTTTCTCCTTTCAGATGATTTACTTTATTCTTCGGTTTCTTCATTTCTTGAATCAGAGTCCAGAGTGATATGTTAACCATAACACCTAATTTCTTCATTTCTAAAACAAGGGCAACACTACCAGAGTTCCTAGGAGTATTTTCTGCAATAATGGAAAGAAAGCAATGATCACTTTGTTTGGTACACAGCAAATTTTTTAAAATTTTTTGTTCATTTTATTTATTTATTTGAGAGATACAGACAGAGAGAGAAAGAGGCAGAGAGAGAGAGAGAGAGAGAGAGAGAGAGAATGGGCGAGCCAGGGCCTCCAGCCACTGCAAATGAACTCCAGACATGTGCGCCCCCTTGCACATCTGGCTAACGTGGGTCCTGGGGAATTGAGCCTCGAACTGGGGTCCTTAGGCTTCACAGGCAAGCACTTAACCGCTAAGCCATCTCTCCAGCACACACAGCAAATTTTAATCAATGTGTATAGTTGTGGTTTCCTTTTATTATTAGTTATTGCTAGAAATTAAGATTAGAGTGGTAACATTCTAGAAAAAGAGAAAAACATGGTATATGGCTTGGAAGGCACCTGCCTTGCAGAGTAAGTGTGACACATCTAGGAAGTGATAATGACACAAGTTATCAAGAAGGAATAGAAGGCTATGATATGCTTCAGTTCACCCCAGAATAAAACTATGATTGTCTAGCAGTCACTAGACCTTGGTATCTTTGATTTATAATTCAACCATTTTTACTGCTTTAGATTAAATGCCTAGGTGGTTAAAAAAAGATTTGTACATTGAACACTTAAAAGAGTTATTAAAATTTCAAATGTTAGTATGTCTGGTTTAAATAATTTATGACAATTATTTAAAATATTTATTTATTTGCATACAGTGAGAGACAGAGAGGAGAGAGACAGAGATAAGGGGTATGCCAGAGCCTCTGGCCACTGCAAATGAGCTTCAGATGCCTGCAACACTTTGTGCAACTGGCTTTATATTGGTACTGGGCAATCAGTTAAGGCAAACGCCATAACCACTGAACCATCCCTCCAGCCCTTTAACAATTATTAGACAACTTCCCTCTAACTCAGTCTCTTCAGAACTGCCATCATCATTCAGCCCAGAGAAGACATATATGATATAATCTTGCCACTTAAACCTTGCTACATACAAGCCTGCAATCACATAACCTAGCTATGTTTATCCATTTTCACTCTTATTCCACCTGACGATATATCAAAACTGAAGATTCAGCTTATATTCTCTTACCAAGTAATTCCAGTAACTCTCCTTCATCCTACGGAAAATCGGTGCCATCCACATGTTCACTATCATAGGGACATGCTATAGATTTACCTTCCCTTTGTAGCCAAAAGAAAAAAAAAATCCTTTCAGCTTAGGGAAAGGGGAAGGGGGAAAGGGGAGCAGGAAGGAAGGTGCCCTCTAGAAAGCACAGCCATGTCGAGACAGTCATGAGGCAGGGCTGCTTCGCCAGCTCTATCTGAGAACGCATTCATTTGCCTTTGTTTTCTGTTTCGGTTCAGACATGGTCTTGCTATGAAGCCCAGGCTAGTTTGGAATTCACTAAGTAGCTCACGGTGGTCTTTAACTATCAGCAATACTGTTGCTACCTCCTGAGTGCTGGGGTTATAGGTGTATGCTACTAAACTTGGCTCTTTCTTTAGTATGTCAGTTCCTGGCCAGGGGTTTATCTGACCATGAGCTGGCAGGGTTGGGATCACTCCTTTGTAAATTATGTGTTGATGTTCTTTAGTTGTTTTCACAGTTTCCTTTTCATCTTTTTTTTTTTTTTTTTTAGCACTTTTGTCTAGACATGGTTTTATATTTATACTGCTTACAGTTCCCTGGTCTTCTTAGCAAGTAGACTTACGTCTCTCATCAAATTTGGGGAAATTTGAAACATTATATCATCAAACATCTTTGTTACTGTTGTTCGCTTACTCCCTATTCTTTTTCTGGGATGCCAACCACACAGATAGCAGTCTTTTTATTTCGCCTGGCAGCTTTCTGACACTGCATTCATTCCTGTTTTCAGTCTTGTCTTTTCTGTGTTCTTCAAACTGAGTCAGCTGTACCTGACCTCCCTCCAATTCCACTTACTTTTCTGTTGAGTTATTCTTATTTTGCCACTAAGTGCAACAAGCAAATATTTCACTTTAGGTATATTTTTTAATTCTAAAATTTTCTTAGTTTCCTTTTAATAGTTCTATTTTTCTGGTCATTTCATTCATTATAAACTTAATCTTCTTTACTTCATTGATGGAAGTAGGATTATTTTAAAATCTTCATCTTTTAGTTCCAATATTTCAGGTCACCTCAGGCAGATCTGTACTGATCTTCTGAGAATATTTCATATTCCCCAGTTCTTTACATGTCATGTAATTTTGGACTGTATTCTAGACATTGTATAATCTACATTGTAGAGACTCTGAATTATGTTACATTCCTCAAATGCTTAAGGGAAATGTCAATATTTTTGTCTCAGCAAGTAATTTACTTTGTTGAAGTCAAAATGCAAACTTGTCTCTTGAGTGACAGCATAAGCCACACTCTGGTTCTGTTATGTGCAGCAAGGCTGCCCTAGGCCTGCCCCTTGGAGGTGTGGTTTGCATATCCAGTACTGATTATTTTTGAGTCCACGCAGGCCATACAGAAAAACGGCAAAGAAAACTATAGTAGAGAAGCAGAAAGCCTACCGAATGAGACATGATTTTTGGCAGTTATCCTTCAGACAAGAGATTGATATCCAGGTATAAAAATTGTGTATGTGTGGGGGGGGCAGGGGGCTAAAGAGATGGCTTAGCAGTTAAGGTGCTTGCCTGTGAAGCCTAAGGATCCATGTTTGACTCTTGGTTCCCACATAAACTAGACACCCAAGGTGACACAAACACACAAGGTCTCACATGCACACAAAATGGCGCATGTGTCTGGAGTTCCATTGCAGGGCTGGTGTGCCAACTCTGTCATAAAAAAAGTTAAAAAAAAAACATTGTGGGGGCTAGAGAGATGGCTTAGTGGTTAAGATGCTTGCCTGGGAAGCCTAAGGACCCAGGTTTGATTCCCCAGTACCCACATAAGCCAGATGCACAAGGTAGCACATGCATCTGGAGTTCATTTGCTATGACTAGAGGCCCTGGCATTCTCTACTCTCTTTCTCTAGCCTCCACCCCTCTTTCTCTCAAATGAAAAGAAGTAAAATATTTTAAAATATAAAAATTAAGGCTGGAGAAATGGCTTAGTGGTCAAGGCCAAAGGACCCAGGTTCAATTTCCCAGGCCCACGTAAGCCAGATGCACAAGGGGGCGCATGCATCTGGAGTTCGTTTGCAGTGGCTGGAGGCTCTGGCACACCCATTCTCTCTCTTTCTCTCTCACTTCCTCCTCGCTTATTTCTCTCTCTCACAAATAAAGAAAAATAAAAAGAAAATACAAAAATAAACACCAAAAACCAAAAACTGATAATAAATAAATAGGTGAATGAACTCAACAGTTCTCAAAAGAATATACACAAATGGCCAACAGATATTTTAAAATGTGTTCAACATCCTTTGCCATCAGTGAAATGTAAACTAAAACTACTTGGAAATTTTATCTCACCCTAGTCAGAATGGCTATCATCAAGAAAACAAATGAACCAGGCATGGTGGTGCATGCCTTTAATCCCAGCACTCCAGCACTCCGGAGGCAGAGGTAGGAGGATCTCTGTGAGTTCAAGGTCACCCTGAGACTACAGAGTGAATTCCAGGTCAGCCTGGGCTAGAGTGAGACCCTACCTTAAAAAAAAAGTAGGGTAAATGACCTTTTAATAAGCTGGCTTAGGACTGTAATGACCAGAACTGAAGAGTACATTATAAGTTTTGAGTTAAACAACAAGACTAAAAATATCTTTTGGCTTCGTCTATTTGTAAGTTAGACTTCACACTACTCAATACTTATAATGGAAAACCAAGTGTTTCACAATATCCTACACCAATGATTTTTTTCCTTATTACTACTAATAAAGACAGTTCTTAAAAAAGAACAAAACACAGACTACTAATAGTTTACTTTTCCTATTTATCCCTCGAAGGTTTGGAGCTCTCATAATATTCACCACCCGTGCTAGCTCCAAGATGAAAAACTTGCTGTACTCAGCACAAATAAAACTTTCTGGCAGTCAATAACACCCATACCTAAGTGTCATAGGACAAGGCTCTTTATCTGAATAACAGCTGTTCCTTAACTGTGTAGAGGCTGAAGCCCCATCTCAGCACTGTTTCTGAGGGGCTATTGTGGGAAAAGCCCTCAGAGTCGGAGCTTGCTTGTATGGGTCTGGGTGTTACTATGGCGGAGGGCATTCTGGTCACCATTTGGAAGGACAGGAACTACCCCATAAGAGCTCTTGAGCATTAAATGTCAGTGTAGTATTACAGGTTTGACAAAATCAGTTATACAGAAGTCACTGAGCTAAACTCCACACCCTCCATAATTCCAGCTTCATAGAAGGTTCTGGAATAAATCTCTAAGCTTGGATTTCATCAGCTATACAGGCACTGAGCTCATCTAGGGCTTTCTAAGATAACAGATGTGCACTCTTCCTAAGGGAAAGGCACAGCTCCTAGGAGTGCCTTTTCTGAAGCAATCATGGCTCACTGCCTGTTCCCTAGAGCCAGGCCAATGGGAAAAATGGCTGTCCTCTATGTAATGACTACTGTCACTCCTTGTCTTGCCAGAGCTACATGGAGTATGAGCCAGGCTATGTGGCTTTTGGGGTGTGAAAAGGAGTCAAACATGCTTGTCATCTCACAGGTGATCCTTTGGTCAAAAGTGGTTCTGGAAGTGAAGGGATCTTTTCAATCCCCAGCCACCCTATAATCACTATTCAGACAGGGGTTTCTGTCCACCACTATAGAAGGAGACTGAAGCCATCTTCCTAAAAGCCTGCTGTGCAAGAAGGATTGCTGCTGCTGCTCTGGAAACATCTGCTTGGTTGCTAAAATCATAACTTGTATCAAGGGATTATGTGACATATGGGTTCTAAATATCTAAAATTGGTAAAATCTTATATATTAAGGCTGTCTCTGTAGTAAACTGTTTTTACAATAAAGCTTAAAGGAAGAAAACCTTTAAACTGGATGCTGATTGCAGGACTTTATATGGCTGATATGTCACTGAGTTTATAATGATATGTGTAGCAAGGTAACACATGAATTAAAGCTTCATGTACTAGATTTAAACATGTGTAATTATCACTTGTGCCTCAACAAAGCCGGACAAAAAATAAAGCTATATCTACAGCAAAAATAAAACAGCAGTACATATGTTTTGTTTTGGTGGGGTCTTGCTCTAGCCCAGGCTGAAATTCACTATGTAGTCTCAAGGTGGCCTCGAACTCACAGTGATCCTCCTACCTCTGCCTCCCAAGTGCTGGGATTAAAGGTGTGCACCACCATGCTTGACCTCATTTTTCTTTTGATTGGAAAATCACTTACTGATTGAACCCATGGCTTACTAGCTGAATTTGACATACAATATTCTAAATTGCTTGCCTAATATTCTTAGATCCTAAGGATATTTGGTTTAGCATATTAAGGCCAAAGACAAAATTGAATGGAATTATCAAAAGTAGTTCATCTATTTTTAAATCCAAAAAGTGAAGTCAGCCTTACCCACTGCACCCAATAACTTTGTTGTACAGATAAGACGGCAGGCCCTTCAGGTGGATGTTGTTATCCACATACACGTACTGAAGTTCTCGAGATCGGCCTAAATCTGCATTGGAGACAAAAGTGCCAAAATTAAGCGGGCAGTACTATTGTGTGAAGGATAAAGTTTAGCATATCATGTGAGAGATAGCCAAAAATTCCTATCTTGGAAGAAAAAATGTAGGTTTAATTCTAGTATAATTATAAAATCTGTAACATTATATTTTTATATCAGAAATTATGACTATCGTAAAAGTACCCAACCCAGACTTTGATTTTTTCAGACTGGAAGAGGAATTCACATGGAACAGAATATTAAATTTCCTTTTCAGGTAAACTTCCTTTGGCATTTTATAGGCAATTTCAATTTAAGACTAATAATTCTAGCACTGAGGAGACTGAGGCAGGGAGACTACAAATTCAAGGCTAGCCTGAGCAGTGACTCTGAGTTACCTAGCAAGACCATGGATTAAAAAAAAAATAAAATTCAGAGGCTGGAGAGATGGCATAGTGGTTAAGATGCTTGCCTACAGAGCCAAATGAACTGAGTTTGATTCCCTTGTACCCACATAGAACCAGATGCATAAAGTGGTGCATGCATCTGGAGCTCGTTTGTAGTGTCTAAGTGTTCGGCGCACCCATTCTCTCTCTCTTCTGTCTCCCTCTGCTTGCAAATCCAAAGTATTAGAAGTCTTTATGCAAAGCCATCAGATTCTTTTCTATTGCCTCTAAATTTCAGGCACAGTTAGAAGATCTATCCCCGTGACACCAAAGGTTGAAGAAAAATTTGTTTTTTCTTCTAGAGCATATGTGGCTTTATTTTTTTTTCTTTTCCTTTTTACTCTTAAAAAAAAAAACTTAGATTCCTAATCCATTAGGAATCTATTCTTATGTATGACATAAAATGTATAGTTAATAATTTATTTTCTGTTTGATGATCTACCACCCCAGCATCATTTGTGAAACTTTCAGGCTACTTTTCCAAGTAACTGCTATAAGGAAAATAAAAGATCTTGGACTGGAGAGATGGCTTAGCAGTTAATCCGCTTGCCTACAAAGCTTGAGGACCAGAGTTCTATTCCCAGTATCCACATAAAGCCAAAGTGGTGCATACATCTGGAGTTTGTATGCAGTGGCTGAAGGCCCTTGCTTGCCCATTCTTTGTTTTTCTATCTGCCTCTATCTCTCGTTCATTAATAAATAAGTAACGTATTTTTTAAAAAAGCAAAGATCTCTAAGATGATCAGAAGAAAAAAAATAATAAAATATTCAGGTTTCAGAAGGGAAGAAATTGCTTTTAAATCAACCTGCAAACATGTAAAAATAAAATCAAAAAGAGGCAATAATTCAAAAAAAACATAGCACTCAACCATCAGCACACTGGGTGGAGAAAGTGAGCTCAGGTGTGCTTTTACTCTCTAGACACTGAACAGAGCCTCAACTTGAACACGTGCTAACTGGCATAACAGTACCTGGTCAATCAACTTTACCAGGGCATAAGAATCAAATGAACACAATCTGAGATTTAAATCATTACGCTGTGAAATATCAAAATGGAGATTTATCAAATATTGCATATGGTCACTTTAGTAAACTAAAAAGATTTACATTTATTAAACACAAGTGAGAAAAATATAGATCAATCCAGAGCCACCTGCACTAGAAAAGGCCTCAAGTTACACTGAGAATTTCTATTCTAAATTTCTTTACTATTAATGACAAAGTCTTTAAGCACAAATCGAAATTTATGGAATGTAAGACCAATAGAAAACTTTGGGGGAATAGAGAGATGGCTCAGTGGCCAAAATGCTCATTGCACAAGCATAAGAACCTGAGTTCAGGTCCCCAGTACCCATGTTTAATGCCAGGCATGTAATTCCAACACTGAGAAAGCAGAGTCAGGTGGCTAGGCTAGTCTAGCAGAACTGGTGAGCTCTAGGTTCAGTGAGAGACACTGTCTCAAAAAAAGAAGATAAGATTTGGGGCTTAGGAAATGGCTTAGCAGTTAAGCCTGCGAAGCCTAAGGACCCCAGTTCAATTCCCCAAGGACCCACATAAGCCATATGCACAGGGGCGCATGTGTCTGGAGTTTGTAGTGGCTAGAGGCCCTGGTGTGCCCATTCTCTCTATCTGCCTCTTCTCACCCTTCAAATAAATAATTAATGAAACATATTTTTTTTAAAAAAATAAGATTTATAATGACTAAAGAAGATACCTGCCATTAACTTCTGGCCTCCACGTGCATGTGCAAAACATGCGCATCCCCCCAAACATTATATAGGCCCACATGCATGCATGCGCACGTGCACACACACACACACACAACTTAGATATATTTTAAAATGAAAATTTCACTGATAAAATGTAAATAATTTCTGATCTCAAATTTGTCAGTTGGAGCTCCTGAAGGCTCAAGTAAAGACCAAGAAAAATTCTTTGCTTGGGCTCATGCATCAATAAGGCATGCAGCACACTAATAATTAGGAAAGGAAGAGCTTGGAGTCAGACAACCTGGGTGAGAATCTTCATCTTTCTACTTACTACATGTCTGTATCTGGTTTCTCATCTGTATTACAGGAAAAGTAACACTATCTTCTAAGTTGAGTGAATATTATTAAGCTAAGGGTGGGGGAGACAGCTCATTCAATAAAGTGCTTGGTATGCAAGCATGAAGACCTGAGTTCAGATCCCAAGCACCCATGTAAAAGCTGGATGTGGCAGGTAACTTGTAATCCCAGCACTGGGGAGCTAGACAGAAGGATCCCTAGGGCTTACTGGCTATCCAGTATAGATGAATCAGTGACCTCTGTGTTCAGAGAAAACTTCTATTAAAAAAAAATAAGGTGAAGGACTACAGAGATGGCTTAACAGTTAAAGTGCATGCCTGCAAAGCCTAATGACCTGGGTTCGATTCCTCAGTACCCATGTAAAGCCAGATACACAAAGTAGTGCATGTCTGTGGAGTTCATTTGCAACATCTAGAGGACCTGGCATGCCCATTCTCTCCACCCCACAAGCCCCCCCCCCCGCTTGTAAATGAACAAATGAAAATATTTAAAAAAATAAGGTAGAGAGTGAGTAAGGAAGATACCTGATGTTAATCTCTGGCCTCCACACGGACATGCACACATATAAACACACACCCGCACATACACATGCATCTCTACATATACAAACACTCATACATGCAACACACGCATGTAAAAAAAAATAAAAAGAATTACTGTTTATAAACTATCAAGCAGAATCTTGGCATAGAGCCATCTCTGATAATGACAGTGATTACTCTCATTATTATTAGTACATGACACATTGGGAAGTGTGGCCTCCAGTTAGAAAGCCAATTAGGAGAGAATTCTTGTAGGCATGCAGCACACGGTCTGAGCACTTTCCTGTACTTTAATTGCACAGAAGAGTTGGAGCTACAGCCTCTGGAGACAGTGACTCATCCCCTCAAGCCCAGGACACAAAATGGGTCAGGACAGAGGAAGCACCTCTCTCCTCTAAGAAAACACAAATGAGCCTGTGAAAATTAAATGAGGTGACAAGCAGAGATCATATGACCAAGTTAAATAAAACTGATACTTGCTACTTTTTACAGTTGAGTCTTCTTTCCTCCCCTAGTTTTATTAAAAACTAGGAGATAGATAATGTTTTAAGCATAGTAACTTGTTTACATTTTATCTTAGGCTTGCCATATTACAAGAGAATCTGGGTGACACCTCCTGAGCACTTTATAATTTTTTTATATATGCCCCTAACAATATGTACTAATTTTATGCTAAAGCTGAATCAAAACTAGTATCAGCTGTGTTCAAACTTATTAAATACTAGCCAATCCAAAGCCACATGGACGTGAGCTACTGGTCAACCCTCAGACTCTCCAAACAGCATGATCTGACAGTGAAACGGAATGCTGGGATGACATGCTTGCTCGCTGCAGTAGGTCTGCAGTCATGACTTAGTCTTAATCCTAGTTCACACTCAGTGACAGATTCCAGGAGAAATCATATGTCCTGATCTACTGTATTCTGGGGATAATAACACCTACC
Source organism: Dipus sagitta (assembly GCA_036346955.1). Lineage (NCBI taxonomy): Eukaryota > Metazoa > Chordata > Mammalia > Rodentia > Dipodidae > Dipus > Dipus sagitta. Next base: position 131,828,038 of record CM070772.1, on the reverse strand, counting down.
TCCCAAATTTGTTACTGATGAAACAATGTACCTGGTGGCAAGCTTGCTTCCTGGGGCTGGGATCACCTTATCTTTTACCTCCCTCTTCTGAATATAAAGAGAAGATCACAAAAAGGAGTGTGAGACTGTGAAGAGAGCCAGGCAGCCTGTTTTAGCTGACACAGCACAGCCTGCTGGTGGGTTGTGATAACTAAATACCTGGCAAGGTCACAGGCTGCAAAGGCCATGCTCTGACAGTCTCAGGAGAGCCTTAGCTGGCCAGAAAGCAGTTCACTGGCAAGAATCCCAAGCACAAGTGGAATGGTATTTCTAATCATGAGACTGAAACAGGAGAAAGCTTTGAGATCACTCTTAGGTTATTCTGTTGTTGTTGTTTTTTTTTTTTTTGAAAACTTACTCTGTAGCCCAGGCTTCTCTTGGAACTTGTGATGTAGCCCAAACTGGCCTCAAATTCACAGCAATCCTTCTGTCTCAGCCTCACAAGTAATGGAATTACAGGCATGAGGCACCATATCTAGCTTAGTTCTTTTCTTAACACATGCTTTGAAAACAGACAATTTATCTACTAGTTAGTGAGGTAGTTTGTTTTCTTCCTTCTATTGATATTAATGTTTCAATACCTTGCAATAAAGGCCATGTGATAACATTTTCCAAAAGGCTCACAATGTAAAATTTATAAAGCAAGATAGTTATTGACCTGCATAGATTTTTAAAGCCATAAAGAACTTTTTCATGTGGTTTTCAAAGTACTATATTATGTGTAAAGCATTTCCCTTTTGTCATCCAGAATCACTGATCAAAGTTTATTGCTTAGAAATTAGCAGAAGCCAGAAGTCCTGCACGCACTCCACTTCCTTCTTTTTCTGCCACAAGCTCTGGCATATGCAGGCCACACGGGTGCAGGGATAACACAGTCCTGTGTGTTCAGCTACTGCTCCTTTGGAGAAGCTGTAAGAACAGGCATGAAGCAACGCAGCCAGAACAGAACAGGGACTGTGCTTACTGCGCTCTGATTAGTATAAAAGCACTGCTTTTTCAAAGGTGAAGGATGTGTTCCTTTCAATAAAACAATGGGGATTAGAAACAATGGCTTCAAAGCAACAGGCCAAAGTTGGCTGTATGGCAGGCTCTATTGATGTTAAGCTAATGATCATAGGTCAGTAAGTCCAATATTCTGAGTCATAATTATAACATGTTAAATATTATAAAACACAGGGTTTCCCCCATGATGAATTCAGAATAATTTACAGTATATTCAAAATAACTTAAAATTACATTTCATGCAGCTGCAGAGATGGCTCAGTGGCTCATGAGTTTGCATCTCCAGGACCCACAAAAACCCAGATATGGCAGCACAGGTTTGCAATCCCTACAGAATTCCTACAGCAAGATAGGAGGTGGACAAGACAGCTTGCCTCAAACAAGGTGGAAGGCAAGGAACGACACCCCAGGTCACTCTTTGACTTCCACATGTGTACCATGGCATGTGCTCCTGCATGTATGCACTGACACACACATATTTTTAAAATTATGCTATCTACATGACATCTTTTGTTAATAAGGACACTTTTTCAGAATAATCAATTATTTTAAATGCTAACTTTTTTTAGATCTATTTATTTATTTATTTGAGATAGAGATAGAGGTAGATAGAGAGAGAGGGAGAATGGGTGTGCCAGGGCCTCTAGCCACTGCAAAAGAACTCCAGACACATGCATCATTTTGTGCATCTGGCTTACATGGGACCTGGAGAATTGAACCTGGGTCCTTAGGTTTTGCAGGCATGCACCTTAACCACTAAGCCATCTCTCCAGTCCAAATGCTAACTTCTTTGAATATATATCCACACATTTGACTGCAACAAATCTTTTCCACATCAGTCACTCTGATCTATTCAACTTTTAAAAAATAAAATTCCCACAGTAAATTATAATTTTTAAAAATATTTATTTACTTGAGAGAGGTGGGGGGTGGGGAGAATGGGCAAGCCAGGGCCTGCAGCCACTGCAAACAAAATCCAGACACATGTATCATTTTGTGCATCTGGCTTAAGTGGGTACTGGGGAATTGAACCTGGGTCCTCTGCATCACAGGCAAGTGCCTTAATTGCTAAGCTATCACTCCAGCCCAATTGAATCCTAATTTTATGAGATACTTTATGCACTGTAGATCATGAACACCTATAAAATTATTACAGAATGATTTGGATGACTAAATGTTTCCTTTGCTGTTCGTTCGGTCACACTTCAGAGTCACAGTTCAAGTTAGAACGAAATGATGATAGCACTGTGTTAGGTGCTTTGGGGCACAAAACTGAGAACACACTGTCCCTACCTTTGCTAACATTCCAATGAAAGTATGAACAGTTAATATCAATTACACACTTACAAAGTACTTGATGGTATGTGCTTTAAACAGATCTGAATGAATTCTTACACTAATGTGATGTGAAAGGTGTTAATATTACCCTATTATTGATACTTAAACTGAATAACTTCAAACAGATCTTACTAAATTCTTTCTTTTTTTTCTGTTTTTTTGATATAGGGTCTCACTCTAGCCCAGGCTGACCTGGAATTCACTATGTAGTTTCAGGGTGGCCTTGAACTCATGTGATCTTCCTACCTCTGCCTCCTGAGTGCTGGGATTAAAGGTATGAGCCACCATGCCCAGCAGATCTTACTAAATTCTTATGCTCGTGTGATAAGATGGGTGTTAACAGGACCCTGTTACTGATGCTTAGATTGAGTAACTTTCCTGCAGCCAAGTTCACAAAGCTACTGAAAGGCAAAGCATGAAGGCAGACCTATAGTGTAAGGTTGGTACTGCCCAGAGGATGTCTGGGTGCTGGGGGAACAAGGGACTGCATACACTCAAGCCATCCAAGAATGATGTCAGACTTGGGTCTTGAAAGAGACATTTGTAAGGAGACAGTGACAAGCCAAATATCTTCTTGCTTCCTTGAAAGGACCAGAAAAGGGCTGGGGAGATGGCTCAGAGGTTAAAGGTGTTTGCTTGTCAAAGAGCAGAAAACTAAAAGGCAAGTTCTACCTCACAGATTAGGGCAGACATATTAAAAATGTGAAAAAGGGGCTGGGAAAATGGCTCACTGGTAAACAAAATGTGAAGAGGAGGGCTGGAGATGGCTCGGTGGTTACGAAACATGAAGAAGTCCTGCGGAAAAGACTCCAGGAGAGGAGACTTCATGATGACTACCGAGCACGGCAGAGACTTGAGGACTCTAACAGTATGCCATCTACTGCCCAGGAGCTAGTTTCTAAAAGTAACTTGCCATACCTATTTGTTTTTCCAATATAAGGTAATCCAAGTTCTACAAGAAGGTGAGCTACAACTACAAAAACACCAGTTTTCTGTGTGACAGAACCACTTTTATCCCTTTATCGGTGCCACAGTGTATGGTACAGCAGGAAAGGGGCTGTCACTCCATTATAGCACAAGTCCCTATCACTCAGAGTAACTCCTCCCAAGAAAAACTTCACCACTAGAATCTCTTAAGTAATCTCTATGCAACTGGTTTAGAAACTCAGGTAATTTTTCCATTACTATTCTCTACTAACTTTTGGGTGTACCCCTGATAGCTCATATACAAGCTACTCTGTAGATCTCAATGTCATAAGCTACATGGTAACTCACTCCTTCTTCCCCCCTTTCCTGTGTTGTATGTATGGTGCATGCATATTTGGGGCATACACATGTGGAGGTCAAAGAACCATCTCAAGAACGTCAGTCCTCACCTACCTTATCTGAGACACAGTCTCTTGGTGTTTGCTGCTGTGAAGGCCAAACTAGCTGAGGTTCTCCTAATTCTGCCTCCCACTGCTATAGGCCTAATGAGAATATAGACCGTGAACCACTTGCATCCGACTTTAGGAGAATTCTGGGGATGGGATCAGAACTCTTGATTGTCAGGCTTGTGTAGCAAGCACTTTAACCTATCTTCCCAGCCCCATTATTCACTGTTTTCTAAATAAACATTTAACCTACTAAGACGGTCAGATCTTTGTTTTTTTTTTTTTTTTTTTTCTACCAACTATAGAAGTTACTAGCATTGACTTTAGTTGATAGTGTACTTTCTAGACACTAACTAAAACATGCTTTGCCACAGCCAACTTGTGCATGGGCAACCTAACAATCCTCACATCTATTCAACACTAAAGAAGTTGTAAACATTCCTGAGTCATCAAGCTTATGACTTATGCAAGAAAAACCAGGAACACTCAGTAAAAAATCCTCTTCACTGTATTTCCCTGTACTTTATGGGGTCAAGAGGTGAGCCACAATTCTGGGAGATAGCCAACAGTGAACAGTCCAGTTTTGAGACCTCTGTTAACTTTCATAGCACTAGGCTTAAGTGACAACTTTATTCATCCTCTGCATATAGTTACCACTGCATACAAAGCCTGTCTGTACACTTATCTGCCACTCAATTGTCATGGAATGGTTATAATAGGAGCATCTCATTTGATACATATTTTCATCTTAAGAAGAGCACAGAGACTTAATAGTTTCAACAGTATTACAAGTGACTTAAGAAGAATGTTCTTAAAGAGAGTTAATGGGTTAACAGTATTACAAGGGACTCAAGTCATCCTCACACATGGCTTTAGCTGCTGTCTGAAGCAGTTATGATATGACATCTCTTTAAGGAGCCCATAAAAACTGGTTTGTCCTTCTGTCAAACTCTGGCAAGAAACTAAATTCAGTTTGTGGTTCAAAAAGAAGACAACCACCTCTCCTCATAGACAGGAACATCCTAGCATCAAATTCACAAGACTTTTAGGTATCTGTGCCATCCTCCAAGCATCGTGACAAACAAAGGTGCTTTCTAGTACTTTGAAGATTTAGTTCTGTAAGAAAGGTACAGCCAATAGCTACATGTTCCATTTGACCCTCTCCCAGATAGTTCTTAAGAGTAGATGGCTATGGTTTATTAGGAGATGTTAAGGAAAGATTGCAAGTAAACATACTCAACTATTTTCCTCCTTTGTCTTTGTTTGTTTGTTCTTATATTTTTGTCTTTGAGACAAGAGTTTCACACTGAAGCCCAGGGATTATACAGGCATGAGCCACCACATACAGTTATTATTTTCTCTTTAAGACATCAATGGATTGCCCTTCCTAGCCTATCTTCATGGTATCAACAACAATAAAGCCTGAGATGACTGATGACATTTTCAGCCAATTTCTGTTTCCTCAGCCTTACAGTTACCCCAAATCTGCTCTCCTGAAGCCTTCTGTGGGTGACCTCCCAGTGCAGCTCTATGGCTGCCACAGTCACTTCTGTCAGAAGAGCATCTCATATACACATGTGGAATGCCCACCAGTGCGTGGATTTGTCCCTGGCCCTCTCCTGCTTCCTCCTTGCAGAGAATGCAGTCCCAGGCTGGGCAGAGTACTGCTTCAGGCAGTCACTTCTTCTTACCAGATAAGCTTCACCACCATCTTCTTGCTCGTGTGACTTTGTCCCACTCAAAGGCCTATGTCCTGCCAGTCTATGAGTCTTGTAAACTGCAGCAGTGGTGCAGAGCAATGTAGAAGCTGTTTCTATGTTCTGGGCTGGCCACTGTCTCAGGCCTGGGAGTTAGGGTCATTTCAGCTTTTGGGAAGCACTTTCCAAAGGGCCCAGTGCAGACTTTCTACCCTTATACTCTAACAGTATATTAATAATAGAAGAAAAACTCTTGATACAAAAACAAGGCTTTGGAGATAGCAGGAAGCTTAAGCTGACAGAAAGAGAATATTCTATAATAATTCTATTCATCACTGAGTACTGAAGACAACAAATAGCTGGATGCTCAGCCATCCTAGCCCTCAGCATACTACGTATCGAAGACACCCCAGTAAATAAGTAGAGCACTGGGGCAGAGTAGCAGCTAGGCAAGTTGCAGCACTCCACCCTCTGCCCACAAACCATTTCTACCACCTTGCACCAGCACTGACAGTCGGGTCCTCCATTAGTAAAGGCCTTGCGCATGACAGTGTCAGCCCCAGGAAACCCAAGTTCACAATGGTCAGGTTCGGTGGGGTGGGAGCTTTCCTCTGGTCTTCCAGTACCACTGTCACTACAACACCTGTCTAGCTGTGTCACCACTGGAATAAAGGCAGAGATTAGCAGGAATTTCCAGAGGAGTCCAGGAGGTGTAGCAAGGTAGGGAAGCAGGCAAGGCAAGGGCATGGAAATTAGCTGCAGTAAGCAAAAGTCACCAGACTTAACACACCCAATTATATGTGGCATTTTAAGCAGAATGAAGGCCCAAGAACTAGATGGCATTCTGATATGAATACACCTGGCAATCAGACATGAGAAAGGGCTATGAATCAGCTCCAGGCAGGGTAGGCAGAGTTAGCAGTTGTGAGGAGTTTAGAGGTCAGCCAGTGTACAATGAAGAACAAAGCAAGAAGACAAGCACTAGCCTGGGGCAGGCAGGCCATGCCAGGACCTCAAGAGGTGGCCGGCATGAGGTCAACTACAATGCCCAGGAATATGAAACCTACAACAGCAGAGCTAAACCTGACATGGAGATGGTCATGCTCAGCACTGCTCAGCCACATTCCAAAATAGTCTCCTTGTAGAGACCAGGTCTCAAACATGGAGACAGGAAGTCAAGGTAGAATCAATGTCTGGTTTATAATCAGACTGTTTATGTAGACAGGTTATACTTCAATTCTAAACATCAGTTGCCTCATCTGTAAAATGAGTTTGTTAATGGGTTTTGTTACAGATGGTATCATAAGGTTTGTACATAATTAAATTATAGACCCTCTGTAAGGCAATTAAGCAGAATATTGGCTACAGAGTAGGTATGCAATCAGTGACACCTATTATTAGTCTTGTGAACAGTAACAGTATTACAGATAATACTTCTTAAACAGTTTAGGATGTAAACATCCCTTACACATATAGCTAGTTAGTATTATTATAATAAAAACAGAACATGAGGTAGGCAATCATAGACTTAATTAGCACATCTGCTTCTGGTAATATGTGAAAGTCAAATCTTGAAAAGTTCAAGGTTTCTTATAACTGAACTTTGGCCTTTACTTTGAAATCTGATGAGAAAGAGGGTGAGCATTTTTTTAGGGTGACCATTTTTAAAGGTGGATAAGGTGATCTGTAAATTGTATCTTCTCATTTGAGAGTACTTTATAATTCTTGCACACCAAGTGTCATATAAGAGGATAGAGGTTATTGTCAGATGAAGCTTGTGAGGGTGTGGTGATTTCCTCCTGGCACACATTGTGCAGTGCTAGAACCTGACTAGTCTGGGTTGTGGGACTTGTGGCCTCGTGCTTGCCCACTGTAATTGTAAGGCCTCTGTGTGAGTTCAGCAGGTAGGCTTACTTTTTAAATATATTTACACTGGATATTATTCTTACTCAAAAGATTTCTTAGAAATGTAGCTTGTTTTTGAAATAGATTTATTTCATCTTGATAATTTTTAAGGGTGAATTTGTGGAAAACAAATCTCCTTAAATTTAGCAGTTATTATGTGAATTGATTTTAATGTCTCCAATATTTTAATGTTTTCAATTAAAAGACTTTAGATTGGGAATAATATGTGCAATGTACTAAGTGGGAAAACATTTCCTTTCAGGGACTAGTAAATTATTCACTTCATTGTCCTCAGAGTTAAATTATTCATTATCCTTAGAGATAAATTATTACAAATGCTTTTATGGGTAAAGTCATAAGATACTTATTGTGACAACTTAGGGTTCTGTGAGCCTTCATATTTTAAATTTTTTAAATTTTTACTTTTATTTTTTACAAGTTGAAAAGCTAATTTCATTCTATATAAAAGTACCATTTTATTAAAGGCCTATCTTTTTTGACATATGTCAAAATGGGTCAACTACAGAAATCTACAGTGGATAGTTTATTATTTATTAGCCAAGGTGACATTTCTAGCTCAGCAGTCTGTTCAGTCCATTTATAAATTGAGAATTTTAATATGTGAACGTACTATAATTTGACATAACCACTTCCCCATTATGCTCTTTTGTCCCACCTCCTCCACCTCCCATTCCAGTGAACCCTCTCCACTTTCTAAGTAGTCCTTCTCTTCTGATGTCTCATTCTTTTTCTCTCCCATGTCATGATGCAGGTCTTGTGGTGGGAACAACAGCTACTGTGAGGTCATGAAGGCACTGATCAGTTCATGTACTAAGGATAGTACCCCACAATCCTCCCCACTCTTGTGTCTGTAACACTCTTTCTGTCCCCTCTTCTGCAATGTTCCCTGAGCCTTGCAGGGCATAATGGAGATGTCTCCTTTAGCATTAAGCTCTCAATAGCCTCTTATTTTCAGCACGTTAAGTCTCAAGTATTCACCACCATTTCCAAAGAGAAGCTTCTCTCATCATCAGTGGAAGCAGCACTATTTCTACTACTTCCTCCACAAGGTTCCCTGAACCTTGGCTGGTGTGATACAGATGTCTCATCCAGTGTTCAGTATGCGACTGTCTTCTTCTCATCTCCTTGATGAGTCTTAGGTCTCCCTGGTAGTCACCACCATGTGCAATGACTCCACTCTGTTTAGCCAACTTTAAAACCATCAAAGTGTTATAGTCAGGCCACTTATTATGACAACATTCAACATCAGTTTTTCAGGCTGAAGCCATTATCTAAGGAGATAGTTTAGGACTAGGGATGTGGCTCAGTGGTAGAGTGCTCGCTTAGCATGTGCAAGGCTCTGCAATACCTCTCCAGTACCAAAGAAGGGGGGGGGGATAGGAATTAGCAGGTTTAATTATATTGTAATCATTGTTTAATGTTGCTGATTATGTTCTGTCAGATTTATAGTCACACAGATACTTTAAATCCCTTCTCAGAGTAATTCCCTCATGCCTCATGCACTCTATCCCTAAACACATATTTAAGTACTGATTTCCTTTTTAAATATTGTAGCAGTTTCCTCCTTGTTGCTTTGAAAACAACCCCAATAAGAAAAAGCAGTTTATGAAAAGAATGGGTTTATTTCTGGCTTACAATTACAAAGACAGGTCTTATTGTGACAAGAAAAGTATGAGAAGAACAGGAAGCTGGGCATCACATCTTGTCACACCACCAGGGAGGAAGCAGGAAAAGTGAGCTTTGGGGCTGGAGAGATGGCTTAGTGGTTAAGGTGCTTGCCTGCAAAGCCTAAGGACCCAGGTTCGACTCCCCAGGACCCACGTGAGCCAGATGCACAAGGGAGTGCAAGCATCTGGAGTTAGTTTGCAGTGGCTGGAGGACCTCATGCCCATTCTCTCGTTCTCTACCTGCCTATTTCTGTATCTCTCTCTCTCTCAAATTAATAAATAAAAATAAAATATGTTTTAAAAGTGAGCTTTAAGGACCCAGTAGAGCTGGACTAATAACCCTCAAAGTTTTCCCCCACTGACACACCTCCTCTAGCAAGGCTCCACCTCCCAAAGCTCCACCAGCTAAGAATTAAGAGATTTAATCAAAAACACAAGAGGCTATGGGGAACACTACATTCCAACCAACAAAAATATTAAATTCCTGGGGCTGGAGAGATGGCTCAGCAGTTAAGGCATTTTCCTACAAAGCCTAAGGACCCAGGTTTGATTCCCCAGTACCATGTAAAGCCAGATTCACAAGTGGCACATGCGTTTGGAGTTTGTTTGTAGGCCCTGGCATGCCCATTCTCTCTCCCTCTGCTTCTTTCTCTCTCTCAAATAAATAAATAAATAAACTTAAAAATTAAATTTCTAAACCAGACATGGTGACACACACCTATGTTTCCAACACTTAGAAAGCTGAGGTAGGAAGATCAGAAGTTCAAAAACAGCATGGACTATTTTAGCAAGACCCTGTCTAAAAACTAAAACAAGGTTGACCTGAGATAGCTCAGCAGTTAAAAATTCTTTCCTGCAAAACCCGCTGGCCTGGGTTTGATGCCCGAGTACCCACGTAAAGCCAGATTTACAATGTGGTACATGTAGATGGAGTTCCTTTAGCATCAGGAGGCACTGATGCATTCATACTCTCTTTCTCCCTCTCTTTCAAATAAATAAATATTTTAAACAGATTTTTAAATAATCAAAAAAAAAACACTTAAATTTTACTTGCTATCTATCTGGGAGTGATGCTTTTGTTCCTTCAAAAATGGATTCAGTAGAGGTAGGAGGATCGCTGGGAGTTCGAGGCCACCCTGAGACCACATAGTGAATTCCAGGTCAGCCTGGGCTAGAGTGAGACCCTAACTTGAAAAAAAAAAAAAAAAAGATTCAGGGTGGGAGAGAAGGCTCAATGGTTAAGGTGCTTTCCTGCACAGCTGAATGACCCAAGTTCAATTCTCTAGTACCCACGTAAAGCCAGATGCCCAAAGGGTGCATGCATCTGGAGTTTCTTTGCAGCGGCTAGAGGCCCTGGCACACCCATTTTCTCTGGTAGGCATGGTGGTACACACCTTTAATCCTAGCACTCTGGGGGCAGAGGTAGGAGAACTACTGTGAGTTCAAGGCCAGCCTGAAGTCCAGGTCAGCCTGGGCTATATCAAGATTCCACTTCAAAAACAGAACAAAACAAAAAACAACATAAAGAATTTAGACTGTAACCTTCAAGCTATATAGGAAGAACTAATTCATCTTAAAGCACATTTTGCATCTTATGCTTGGGCTGTTATGGTCTATTTCAGACAATAATCACACTTACCAAGTGGCAAGAACGCAAGACGATTTCCAGCCATGGAGAGCTCGTTGAGGCTGGGCAGCTGGCAGAGATGGCGCGGCACACACCACAGCCGGTTGCGGTCCACAGTGAGGTACTGCAGAGAAAGGCACAGGTGAAGCCTCTCGGGTAAAGTTAGCAAACGATTGGTAGAAATGTCTAGTGTCTGCAGCTCCTTCAAATCGCCAACCTCTACAACCAAAATCAAAATTAAAATAAATTGCATTCTGATTAACTTAAATGAAGAAAATAAAATGAATTAATACTGTGACAGTTAAAAAAAAAAACAACAAAATCAGTAGCTGGGACTACTTCCATAGGCATGACACTGAAGCATGGTATTTATGGCTGGAGTGCAAACAATCCACGCTAGGTAGGCAGCTTTCTCTCAGCTTGCCAGGACTTCTCTTGTGCACGAATGTACACATGTGAAGGAGACCAGAGGACAACCTTGGGTGTAATGCTGTCCATCTTTCTCTGAGACAGGCTATCTTATTGGCCTGAAACTTGTCATGTAGACTAGACTATATAGCCTCCACCAGCACTGGGATTACAAGCATGTGCTACCAAGCCTGGATTTTTTTTTTTTTTAATATGGGTTCTGGGGAGCAAACTCAGTGCTTGCAGGTAAGCCCTTTACTAATTATGCCAGCTCACTATCCTACCAGGAATTCTCAAATGGAGAAAAGTGCTAGCTTGTACAAAGGGAGACAAAGTGATGAATCTGAACTCAAAGCTGGTTGTTACTGATGAGTTGAAGTTCTTGGTAGGTAAGTAAAGAGTGATTACAGCTGCTGGGAGGTAGCGTTTTTGCTCTTGGTGTGACTTACACTCTAAGTAGATAATACTGGATTTAGAAGTTATAGCATACAAGTAAATACAAATTGAACTAAATGGAAATTAAATCTTCCCACCTTCTCCACATTACCTCATGGATATTTACAGTTGTAATCTATCCCAAGGTGAGTACGATAACGTTCTTGTCATATGCCAAATCACTAAGTACTAAGGGAAAATTGGGACTTTTCTTATGATAAACTTAGTTCTTCTCAAGGAAAATCACCACCTTAGAGGAAAGACATTTACTTTGTTCCAAGACAGCCCCTTCTACTCAAGGCTCTAACTAAACCCCAGGCACAAGTCTACTTTGTCCCCACCATGAACACTAGGTGTTAATGACTGCATCTCTTACCCTTTTCTAATCCCAACCCCTTAACCACTTTCCAAGGTGATTCATCTTAGGTTTGCTCTATCACTACATTGAACCACCCTGGGCTCATTGTACTCTGGTGGGTTTTGTTTTGTTTTGTTTTTCCTTCGAGGTACGGTCTTGCTCTAGCCCAGGCTAACCTGGAATTCATTATATAGTCTCAGGCTGGCCTCAAACTCACAGTGATTCTCCTACCTCTGCCTCTGGAGTAAGTGCTGAAATTAAAGGTGCACGCCACCATCCCTGGCTGTAGCATAGTTAGGATGAGCTACACCTTCTCAATTAGCTAATAAAGCTTCCTGTATTTACACCAGCTGTTCTTAGTATCACAGTCCAGGGGAGAGCAAACAATTCTGAGGACATACCCTGCTCAATGATGCTGGCAAGACAGAATTTTAGTGGGTGGAAGTAACTCAAAACAAAGCACACATGACAGAAACCGCACGTGGCCTGCAGAGCTTAAAAATATTTACTATATGGCTATTTACTGAAAACATTTTCTTTGCTACAGACTTCTTGTTAGAGTTGTCCTTTTATTTATTAATACATTTATTTTAATATATTTTGTTGAGGATTTTATTGTCTGAACATCTTGCATACTGGTCATAATAGGTTATACTCAATATCTCCTCCACTCTCACTGCACTGAGGACCTTCCTCAGTGGGATTATCGGTATTCACTGTGAATCATGAATGCGCCAGTTACTCTCAGGGAGGAGGAAAATGCCACAGAATACGCCTTCCCCTCAGAGCTCTTAAATTCTTTCTGTCCCCTCCTCTGCAATGTTCCCTGAGCCTAGGAGGGTAGAAGTCTCCTTTAGTGTTGACCCTTGGCTCTATCTCTCCCTGGTAAAGCCTGCCTTCCTATTGCTTCTCATATGGAGTGTGTGAGAATGAGGGAGTTAGGGGGGTGTTTCAGTTATGTTTGCATTGCTGGCACAGAATACCAGACCAGAAGCAGCTTGTGGGAGGAAAGGGTTGATTTTGGCTTACGGACTCTAAAGGAAGCTCCATGATGGCAGGGGAAAACGATGGCATGAGCAGAGGGTAAACATCATCTTCTGGTCAACATCAGGTGGACAATAGCAGCAGGAGACTGTGCCAAACACTACCAAGGGGAAGCTGGCTACAACACCCTCAAGCCTGCCCAACAGCACACCTCCAGCAAGAACGCAATTCCTAAGCTGCCAACAGCTGGGAACCTAGCATTCAGAACACATGAGCTCTGAATACATGGGAGGACACCTACTTCAAACCACCACAGGGGCAAATAATATTTTAAAAGTTAATAAAAAGAAACAAAGAAGTAAGAAGGACAGAAAGAAACTCTTTTGATCTAATTATAAGAACAAAGTGAGGTGGAATCTGCTACACATTCATCTGGGCCAAGTGTCAAAAGAAGAGTGACACAAGGATCACATAAGATGCCCTGAGAAGCCCAGCACATTCAGGAGACATGTGGGAACGAAGCTCCAAGAAAGGACTGGGAGGGTTAAGGCTTTTGAAAATTTATTGGAGATGGACACTGGCATAGACTAAAAGGAAAGTGGACAAGGTATGAGGATGGATGGGAAGCATAAAGAAAGGCATGGAAGTGAGGAGATAAATATGGCGTGCTAGTGGGCTCAGTGGTGCTCGGACACCAGTGGGAGAAGAGCAGAGGCCCTGGCATAAACAGGCATGGGGATGAGCATAAGGAACGAGGACTTTGCTGGAGAACAAAGTGGAGTCTCCTGAGGAGCCTTCAGAAAGCACTGGAAAGGAGATCTTGGCTCAGCAAACAAGGCATCATTGGATTGTGAAAGAGAAAGTATGAAAGAATTTGAGGACAAACTCTAGAGACATTTTAGGAAAAGCAGGTAGGCTTGATTGGCTATGGAAAACAAAAAATAGGAAAAAGTCTAAGTTAACTTTAAGCTTTTCCACCAGTATTCTAAGTACGGGGGATGTCATGGTCAAAAAATTATTTTTCTAGAAAAACATATTAAAATTTATTTTTAGAGAAAGCAAGAGCAAGACAGAGAGAGAGAGAAAGAGAGAGAGAATATATGAACTGGCATGCCCGAGCCTCAGTCTCTGCAATTGACCTCCAGATGCTTGTACTACTTAGTGCACATGTGCAACATTGCACTTGTATCATCATTGTGCATCTGGCTTACATGGAATCTGCAGAGAAATTGAACATGAGTCCTTAGGCTTCACAGGCAAGTACCTCAACTGCTAAGCCATCTCTCCAGCCCCACATATTAAAATTTAATCAATGCATTCAGACTACACTACTGATAGATCACCTATTTAAAAATATTTTTAAAAATATTCATCAAAATTCATATGGGAGCAAAGTAAATAATTCTGATCATGATTTGAAAAATTCAACCATCACTGGGAAAAGGATGTTTTTATGAGATATAGAATTCTGGGTTGACTGTTCATTTCTTTCCAAATGTTAAAAACATTATATTTTTTCTAGTGTTTGTAAATATCATTCTCCTCTATGTAGCATGTCATTTTTCTTTAGGTACTTTTAAGTTTTTTATTTCTGGTCATTAGCAGATTGACTATGATGTATGAACAAATGGCACTTTATAAATCTATAAAACTGTCTTTCACCAAATTTTTCTAAGTTTTGACTATTTTATCTTCAAATTGAAGACAGCTCTTAAAATTTGGTAGATATACTAGTCTATTTACTTATTTTAAGACATACAAAAATTATAGCAGTGTCGAGAATGATTTTCGTAGATGAAAATGAACTACTCATGACACATGTAACACAAGGGTCAGCAGAGAAAAGCAAAAGTATGCATAATGCAATCTATAACTAAGTAAACATAAATACAAAAGAGATAAATTCAAAAAAGCCAGTAAGTAAATTAAAGTAGAACAATAAAAATACTTATATACTATAAAACAAAGACAGGAAAGGGAAGCAGAGTAATGAAACCAGAAGGAACAGAAAACAAATAACAAAACAATATGCTTAAAATTTTAATAAGATTAATAATTGCATTAAATGTGAATAGCCTAAGTACATCAATTAAAAGAAATTGTCTAGGGCTGGAGAGATGACTTAACTGTTAAGGCACTTGTTTGTAAAACTAAAGGACCCAGGTTCAATTCCCCAGTTCCTACATAAAGCCAGATGCACAAGATGGTACATGCATCTGGAGTTAATTTGCAGTGGCTGGAGACCCTGGCACACCCATTTTCTCTCCCTCCCTCCCTCTCTCTCAAATAAATAAATAAATAATTTTTTTTTTAAAAAGAGATTGGCTGGGCGTGGTGGATAATGCCTTTAATCCCAGCACTTAGGAGGCAGAAGTACAGAGGATCACTGTGAGTTTGAGGCCAGCCTGAGACTACAGAGTGAGTTCTAGGTCAGCCTGGGCTAGAATGAAACCCTACCTCCAAAAAAAAAAAGATATTGTCTGATTGAGCTAAAAAAAAAAAAAAAACGTGAGGTCAGGGGAAGAGATTGAGTAAAGAAAAGGTGGAGGGAAGGCTAATCAAAATCTAAGAGGATATAAATAAATCATATGGAAACCTACTTTTTTGGACAATGGAACACTCAGGAGCCGTAGATTGGTGCTAGAAAATTTTCAGTGCCAGGGATGGGATACCTTCCAGTGATTTGTTGGCCAGGGAGGTCCCTGATGCCCCCAAAACATTATAGGCCATTGCTGAGGCCCTTGGTTTCCCACCAGGAATAGATGGTATGACCCTATTGCTGAAGACTCCACATACTTGGGCTGCAAGGCCACTGAGAAATCCTGCTGGAACTGAGCTGATAACCTCCTCCATGTAGACCAGCTGACAGAAAGCTGGAAGAAGCTATTCTGCATGCAGTTCAATGGGAGACAGAAAAATCACCAGTGAAGATACTCAACAGTGGACACTGCAAGCCTTATATATGACCAACCAGGCCAAATGAGCCAACGGGTGCAATAGTGGCACGTCTGTCATGGTGGAAACCAACTGCCCTCTAATTGGACTGGAGGTCAGCTCCATGGGAAGGAGTACATCCCTGATACTGAAAACTTAAAACAGGGGTAGTCATGAGCCCTAGGGATGTAATGTCTGCTGCTGTCTGTCTAAATGTATATACTATGCTTATCAAACTGTCCAGTAAGCACTTCTCTTAATGTTCATACCCTTATATTAATGCTACTCTCACTTTTGGTTGAGAATCTTCTCTTTTCAGATGGCAATGACCTTGTGATGACTCAGAAGGCATCATGGTGCTGAAGAAGTGACAGGAGTGCTCAGCACTGCAATGTCTCTATCACACCTTCCAAGGCTCAGCGTCTATTGTGGAAGAGGTGGCAGAAAGAATGTAAGAGCCAAAGGAAGGGTAGGACTCCTTACAACGTGCTCCTCCCAGACACAAAATGGCCTGTATATTCATGACCTGACAGTGCCTGACACTACTTACTCAAGACCATCATAAGAGGAGGAAAAGATCATGACATCAAAATAAAAGAGAGACTGATTGAGAGGAGGAGGGGATATGATGGAGAATGGAGTTTCAAAGGAGAAAGTGGGGGGAGGGAGGGCATTACCATAGGATATTTTTTATAATCATGGACGTTGTTAATAAAAAAATTGAAAAAAGATACAATAATATTCTATCTATAAAGGATTTATTATAATTACAAAAACATAGGGGCTGGAGAGATGACTCAGTATTAAAGTTGCTTACTTATAAGTTGCTGGCCCGAGTTCAATTCCCTAGCACCTACATAAAAAGCCACACCCAAAGTGGCCCACTGCCTGAGATCCCAATGGGATAGGATCCATCCAGCAATGGGAGGCATTTGTGACAAAAACAAGAGACTCTGTATCAAAGTTTTTAATCCCAGCACCCAGGAGGCAGAGGTAGGAGGATCTGTGTGAGTTTGACGCCACCCTGAGACATGGTGAATTCTAGGTCAGCCTGCACTAGAGCAAGACCCCACCTCGAAAATAAAAAAAGATGGAAGAAGAGGACAAAGAGCTCTATCTAGGTTGTCCTCTGGTCTCCATATGCATGCCACAGCACAAGCATACCCATACACACAAACAAATATATACACAATGACATCGATTAAAAAAAAATATATATATATATATCAACAAACATATATGGTATGCAAACATCTATTCCGTCCCCCAAGACAGATCTTCCTGTGTAGTGGAGGGAGGACGTAACCAAATCCTCTGTACAAAAACTATTAAATTGCACAATACTACTAAAAGCAACCAACTCAGCATTCTGGAAACTAACAATTTCAGAAACTGAGAAGCAGTTATCATGAGAAAAACAATCCTCCTGTACATAAGAAAGAGTGCCTTCAATCTGACGTGCTTGCGGGGCTCACTCCCCTCCTGTCCTCCAACCCAGCTGGAGAGCACAGGCATAGCTCTAGCACAGCAGGTGAGGCTGCAACAAGCGGCAACTTCCCTGCCACAGGGGCTGACTTGATCTGGAAGGAACTGCATCCAGGGGTGGCACAGTACTAAGGAGACATCTTGGTCAAAAATCACAGATGAAAGGCCAATGATATTACGAAGCTGAGTTATGGTACTTAAGGAAACTGATGAGCCAAAGATTTAACAAGTAGGCATGAAATGTGAAAGAGTCCTAAGGGAATGTGGCTGGCTCTTCACATATCCCAGACTGATTAGGGAAGGTGGGCAAGCACGATGGGGAGATTGTTCATCCATCAGAGGGAAAACAGAGCTTGGCTGACAATAAAGCTGACGTAAACCTGAAACAGGCCTGACTTTAAATATGCTCCAGCCTCTACAAACAAACCTATTGGTGACAGCCTTATCAGGGAGAGGACCTCAATTTTCTAATGGATGCAGATTCAGGGTCAAATCCTAAAAGTCAAGCTTAAAAGTTAAAATACAAATAAATTAAAAAGAAAAAACACCAATGCACAGATACCAGCGGTCACACACTATGGGAAAATGGATTTCATTTTAGTTAAAAAAATTACTGAAAATTAAAGAAATGAAACAAATAGAATTAACAATCCTCATGGAAGAAAAATATCAAAATTCCATGTCACTATAATATATTTAAAATGTCAAGTTGAAAAGAAACTGGAAGACATGTACCAGAACAGGAAAGTGTCATCTAAACTCAGGAAAGCAGAGGTATGAAAGTATAGCAACTGATGCCAAGTGAACCCAGATGTCAGCTTAACAACAATCAATCAATCAATCAATCAAATCAATCCATAAGTAAATAGAGTTAAATGTAGCTTAGTGTTTCAAGGCTTGAAAGAAAATAGTTTATAAAAAATCAAGGGAGGGGCTAGGAAGATGGCCTAGCAGTTAAAGGAACTTGCTTGCAAAGACTGCTTTCCTAGGTTCAATTTCCCAGCCACACATGTAAGCCAGATACAACTGCTACCTCATCCCCAAACACACATGTGCAGATAAATAAATAATTTTTTAATGCAAGAGAAAGAGAGCAAGAGAGCAAC
This sequence comes from Dipus sagitta, assembly GCA_036346955.1. Taxonomy (NCBI): domain Eukaryota; kingdom Metazoa; phylum Chordata; class Mammalia; order Rodentia; family Dipodidae; genus Dipus; species Dipus sagitta. The sequence goes on along the minus strand of CM070772.1, from coordinate 131,809,659 downwards.
ACACACACACACACACACACACACAGAGAGAGAGAGAGAGAGAGAGAGAGAGAGAGAGAGAACTGGCGTGCTGGGGTCTCCAGGCACTGTAACTGAACTCCAGATGCGTGTGCCACCTTGTGTGCATGTGTGACCTTGTGTGTTTGCATCATCTTGTGCTTATGTGAGAGCTGGAAAGTTGAAGATGGGTCCTTAGGCTTTATAGGCAAGCACTTTAATCGCTAAGCCATCTCTCCAGCCTTCAGCATTCTTTTTAATAAAAGTATATGATTATTTTAGCTAATAAACTCAACATTTTTGACAACTTTAAAAATACTTATTGCTGTGGCACCTTGACATTAATTAATTGGCCAAATTTCAGCATGCTCCTTTTAGAATCCTGACAAAAACCTCCTCTTTTCAGTTAGGTCTTTTGGTCACTAAGCCTCTTTCCCCCTGTTCCAACCTTCATGAAGTAAACATCACTCCTTAACTCTTATTTCTGTAACATCCCTTGAGCTATTCTAACTTCCCAGTTGTTGGCCATTGTTTACTATTACACTGAATACACAATTCTTTAAAACATTTCGGCTACCTGAACAGTATATTGAAAATGATCTCATTACTGCCACCTAGTAATTACTGAGACTAAGCATAAAAATAGAACTAGGGTGCCAAACATCAAAGAAAAAACAGTAAGTCTCCTTTAAACCATCATTCTATGATGATGCACACTGGGCAAACCTAGAATTTAATGGAGTGGGAAGGAAGCCACCCACTCCAGGCCAAGCCAGTGACCACAGAGTCAATAACAAGGCTTGCTATTTTGAAGTCTGGCTTTTTCCGGAGCCACTAAAAACAGCTCTAATTTAAGCTCCAACACACTCTGGGCTAAGAACATGCAAAGAAATAAATGACAGTATTTCAATACCAAATTTCATTCTCTACACAGTAAGCCTCCTTCTTTATACTCACTTTGTGTCTTTTTTCAAAGGTATATTCCTTGGGAAGATAGAAATCTTCAAACTATAACTCTGCTACTGGTTATCAGCTGCACAACTCTAGGTTACTTACTCGACTATTAGATCACTGGCTTGTTGGAAACAAACAAGCAGGCATTTGTAAAACTGAGACAGAATATCACCTACCTTGAGAGGTCAATGATGTGATTGTACAAAATGCACCATATGATTAAATTCAATTACACATGGCAGAAAAATAAGTATTTTTAATTTTCAGTACAGAATACTACATAAATTTCTAAAGGTACAATCTGAATAGAAATATATTTAAAATTGTATAATTGATATATTTGTCACAGAAAAAAACACAAACACATCATATCTGTGTATGTTTATGACTAACAGAGAAAGGAGCTCTTGGAAGATAGAATACTTTCTTTGGTCAAAAAATTAAAAAAATTAGAAAAGCATGCTCACAGGGGGCAGGTAGATGCCAGGAAAGAATGCTCACAGGGGTGCTCAGTGGGGTCAGGTGGATGCTGGGAAAGTGTGCTCATTGGGGTCAGGTAGGGAAGTGCTGGCTCCCCACGGAAGACATCTTGGGACAGGTTCACAAACAGGGAGCCTTATGCAATCATTGGTCGTAGACTGTACTATGACTACGATCCAACTCCCAAAGTGGGATTCTCACTTTCCCCTTGCTCTGTCTGCCACCAGTGGCCCTAGCCAAGTCTATTACCGAGGACCAGGAAGCATGTACCGGGGTGAAAACAAGACCCTGGATGGTCACTGAGTTGGCTAGGCATTCAAGGCCCCAACCAGAATGTTCAGGAGAATAAATACACAAGAAAGACCAGGCTCATACTCAAGAGGACCCAGCCAGAACTTGTGAATATACCACCTTCCCACTCCTACCTTGACCAACCCTGAACAAGGAGATCAACATGCAGTGCACAAGAGATACTAATTGTTACATTCTCAGCAAATCAAGAGAACTGCCTCATGATAAGCAAACCCCAATACAAAGTAAAGAACACAAGACACCAAAGCTAAAAGATCCTCATGAACAACACCTAGTCCAATAATAATAGAAATCTCCATTGCAAACCTAGAGGTAACTCCAGCCATAGAACCCCAAAATGAAGCTATTTAAGTATATTCAACAAACAAAACAAAAAGATGGAAGAATTAGTGGGGAATTGAAATAAACTTACAAAAGAATTTAAAGCATGGTTGAATGAAGAAAATCAATAAAAAGAATTCAAGAATAAACTCAAAGTATGACTAAAGGAAACAGAAACCAGCAAAAAGAATTTAATACACATCTAAAAAATTGAAGAGAATCAAAAAGATCTTGATGGAAGGTTAAAGGACATGGAGGCGAACCCCCCCCCCAAAATCTCAGTGGGCAGTGGGATACACCTAATGAAGATACAATCAAATGAGAAATGAACTCCAACAGACAAGCAAGTCTAATCAAGAAATGAAATTGGAATTCCACAAATAGATGGAGATGCTGAAAAAAACTAAGAGACAACAATGAAATAACTCTTTTAAAAGGGTCCCCCAAAAGCCTGACCAACAGAGTACCCATATGGAGGATAGACTAGAACTTGAGGACAAGACAGAGGAAATATTCCGGTAGTCCAAAATCACTGATAAATCCCCAAAACAAACAAACAAACAAACAAAAAGAAAACATGTGAACAGAATATGAAGGAAGTGTGGGACACCTTAAAAATACCAAATATTCAGATCACTAACATACAAGAAGGGGGAGACATACAGGCCAAATTATTGAAGAAAACTTCCCAAACCTCAAAAATAGGGTCCCCCAAAGTACAAGAGGCACTCAGGATACCAGACAGGACCTGAGAAAAAATTTCCTGCATCACATTATAGTCAGAACTCTCAACACTGAAAACAATGGGAGACCATATGATCATCTCATTATATTCATAAAAGGCCTTCAACAAAATTCAACATCCCTTCATGATTCAAACACTGGAAAAGACAGGGATGGATGACCTATATTTTAACATACTAAAGGTAATATACCACAGACCTAAAGCCTGTATCATATAAAATAGGGAAAAAGTCAAAGCATTCCCATTAAGGTCTGGAACTAGGCAGGGGCGCCCACTCTCACCACTGCTTTTCAACGTAGTACTTGAAGTCTTAGCTCAAGCAATAAGACAAGAGAAAGACATAAAAGGGAAATAAACTGGAAAGGAAGAAATCAAACTTGCCCTATTAACAGATGACATGATTTTATACTTAAGAACACCAAAACACTCCACCAAAAAATCTCCTAGAAGTGATAAAATACTTTTAGCAAAGTGCGAGTATATAAAATCAACATAAAAAATCACTAGCCTTATAGTGTAATATAGATCAGTGATAAAAATATGGAAAAAGAAATCAGGGAAGCTGTCCTATTTACAATAGGCACACACACACAAAATCAAATACCTTGGAATCTCCCTAAGCAAGGAAATAAAAACCTATACAACAAAACATAAAAACATTGAAGAAAAAACTGGAGGAAGACATAAGGAGATGGAATGACCTTCCATGCTCATGGATCGGGAGAATAAACATTATTAAAATGGCCATCCTACGGAAAGTAATATACAGATTCAATGCAATTCTAATAAATATCCCAGCAACACTTTTCAGAATTAGAAAAAAACAGTCTCAAAATTCATATGGAAGCACAAAGGCTACAGATAGGCAAAAGTGTACTGAGCAAAAGGAATACCTCGGTGGAATCACCATATCTGATTTCCAGTTGTACTATAAGGCCATAGTAATAAAAACAGCATGGCACTGGTATAAAAACAGGCACACAGATCAATGGAATCAAACTGAAGATGCAGGTATGACTCCAAGTAACTACAGCTACCTGATCTTTGACAGAGACCAAAAACACTCTCTGGAGCAAAGAAAGCATCTTCAGCAAATGGTGCTAGAAAAACTGGATGCCACACGTAGAAGATTGAATTTGGACCCCCTCCTCTAACCTTGCACACACAAAAAAAAAACAACTCAAAATAGACCAAGGACCTCAATATAAGACTCAAAACTTTAAATCAACAGAAGAAAAAGTGGAGAGAATATGTAGATATAGATAGATATAGATAAAGGGAAAGACTTTCTGAATAAGACTCTGGTAGCCCAGGAAATCAGGCAAACACTCAACAAATGAGACCACATGAAAATAAAAAGCTAGGGCTGAAGAAATGGCTTAGCAGTTAAGGCACCTGCCTGCAAAGCCTGTGGATACATGTTCGACCCTCCAGGTCCCACGTAAGCCAGACGCACAAGGTGATACAAGCGCACAAGGTTGCACATGCGTACAAGGTGGCACATGTGTATGCACTTTGATTAAAGTAGCTGAAGGCCCTAGCATGCCAATTCTCTCTCTTTCTTGCCTGTGTGTGGGCTCTCACTACCTCTCATAAAAGGGGGCACAGTTTGTTGGGCCTGCCTCAGAAAATAAGTAAATAAGCTATTTTACAGATAAGCAAACCATCAACAGGGCCAATAGACAATCTACTGAATGGAAGAAAGTCTTTACCAGCCATACCTCCAAACAAAGGTTTAATATCTATAATCTTTGCAGAGCACAAAAATTTAAACAATACAGAAATCAAGCACCCCACTCAAAAAATGGAATTGAGTTATCAAAGTTGTCAAAGGAAGAAATACAAACGGCCATTAACACCTAAAAAGATACTCAGCATCTCTACTCATCAAGGAAATGCAAATTAAAATGATATGAGATTCCACCTCGCTCCAGAATGGAAACCATCAAAAAATCAAATGACTGCACATGGGTGGGAATGCAAACTTGTACAGTCACTATGGAAATCAGCATAGAGACTTCTCGAAAGGCTGAAAATAACTTAGCATCAGACCCAGTTATACCTCTTTTGGGCACATACCCTAAAGACTCTATTGTATACCACATACACATGCTCAACCATTTTCATTGCTACTCTATTCATTATATCCAGGTACTGCAATCAGTCCAGATGCCCATCCACACATGAATGGTTAATGAAGATGTGGTACATATGCACAATGGAATTCTACTCAGTGGTAAGGAAAACTGAAACAAGCAAATTTGCAGGAAAATAGAGGGACTTGGAAAAAATCATGGTAAGCGATGTCACACAGGCTCACAAAAGACAAACACAGCATGTACTCTCTTATCTGTGGTTCCTAACTGGGATCAAGTGGAGATGAGTAAAAACAGTAGTAAGCATGAGGAATATGGGCATAAAACCAGTGTTTTATGGGCATAAGACCAGTACAGAGAAAAGCAGGGAGGGAGGAGAAGTTATCTGCTGGGTTAGAGATGGGAGGGGCTTGGAGAGGTAGAGGGTAGAGAGGGTGGGGAAAGAATTTTACAAAAGTTAAGGAAACAGGAATCAGTTCCATAAAAATTCTCATTTTAACTAGCACTCTACAAGACATAATCACCATATAAGGAGGAAGGGGGACAGTCTGGACAAATGGTGGAAAAAGCTTACTTAAAACCATAAGCTCTGGCCAGTAAATCCCAGGCCCAGAATTGGGTTATACACCACAGTGAGCTATTGGCCAGGGAGACCCATGAGATCCCAAAACAATATAGGCCATTGCTAAAAGTCTTGATTACCTGCTAAAGTGAAAAGTTTAAGACCCTATTGCTGAAGACACCACAGGCTGTGGTCACAGGACATCAGAATACCTTGCTGGACTCAAAAGGGAAACTAGCTCCCCCTGACTTGCCCTCATAGTGCTGGAGAGCCCTATGGGAGCTGCTGGAGGATAACAGTCACCAGCATGAATAAGCAGGGGACCTTACAGACCACGGAATCAACCAGCAAGACAAGTACACACTTGCACAATAGTGGCATGCAGCCTCTATGGGTAACCAACTGTTCTCTGATTGGAAATGAGGCCTGCTCAGTGACAGAGAACTCGTATGTGGTACTGGAAACCAGGTCAGAATCCCATGGTCAGGAAACTCAGACTTCACAGAGAAGCCACCACTGCTCTCTGGAAACAAATGGGCTTGCACACCAAAAAAATCTTTCATATAACTTATTCATCAATAAAGCAAGATGACAGCTGACTGCCCACCATGAGATTTCTCATCCCTACCACATCTGCCATGGCCCAGGAGAAATTGCAAAGGAACTTTTACTACTGGCCTGACAATCAGCTCTAGGGTGATGGTGAAAGACACAGTAACCAATCCAAACCTATCAAAGCAGAACTCCAGAGGCTACAGAGAACTCAACACTAAAGACTACCAACATGCTTGCCATGGCTCAGGGAACATTGTGGAGGAGGGGGCAGAAAGATATGACAACACCACAGGGGACAGGCCCCAAGGGGGTACAGGTTGGGACAAGGGGATGCAATGATATAACCTGCTATATTATATATAAAATAAAATTTTAAAAAGTAAATAGAAATAAAAACAGCTCATATTACAGCTCATTCAGATGGAAGTTAAGAGGCCTACGAACAGGTTTCTGATGTCACATACCCATTAATTAACTACAATAATCAAGCAATGCAGCCTCTTAGACACTGCTTGTCACAAGTGGATTCAAACTCTACCGAGTCTAAAGTTGTATTTTAAAGGACAGACTTTGGGCTGGAGAGATGGCTTAGAGGTTAAGGTGCTTGCCTGCAAAGCCAAAGGATCCAGTTTCAATTCCTCTGTACCCACATAAGCCAGATGCACAAGGTGGCACATGCATCTGAGTCTGACTACAGCAGCTATCTATAAAATAAATTTATCTATCAAATAAATTTAAAAAACAGACTCTGTACATTTGTGTGTGTGCAGTATCTGTGTGCAGATGCATATGCCCCATGCACACCTATATAGAGGCTAGAGGAGAACACTGCACATCCCCCTCCACGGCTTAGCTCCATGTTTCCTTTAGACAGTTTCTCTTGTCAATTACTGAAGTCCCAGGGCTTCTCTGGTCTCTGCTTTCCACAAGATTGCTGGAGTCATAGACAGGTGTGGCAATGCCCATCTGTTTATGTGGGTGTTGGAGAACTGAACTCAAGTAGTCTTAGGCCCCTTACTCCTTCATACTTATGCAGAAAGCAAACTCATCCCCTGAGCAGAATTTGTGTAACTTTAAGGAGTTTAACTTGCTTCTCTGACATGAGATTTAAAGTCCTTAACCCTGAATAACTGTATAGCCATGTCATTTCACTCACATGGGTTTTGAGAAATGCATTATTAGACAATTCTGTCATCCAAACAGCAGACTGTATGTACACAGCCCTGGACAGTGTAACTCACTACACATGGAGGTTACATGGTGCATTCTCTTCTCGTAGCTGGGTTACAAATATGTGTAACATGTAACTGCACTGAACACTGTAGACAACTATAACTCAAGTAACTTCGACAATGTCACTAGGCAAGGGAAATTTTTCAGCTCCACTGTTGTTGTTGTTGTTTTTTTTTTTTTAATGGGAGCACTGTTCTATATGCAGTCCATCATTGACTGTAATTTCTTTATGTGGCACATGCATTTTTTTTAATCCAAGCTTGTCACTCTGTAATAAGCTGTCTGTCTAGAAAGGGTCTTGTCTCTGCATGTTATAGAGACATGCTCACTAACTAAATAGGGACCCAAAATAAAATTGAAGAAAAAAATACTTAGTAATAAAAACATATGGCAGTACTTCAGTCCACAGATGTTACTAAAGGTATATAAAGAAAGAGTGAGCTACAAAAGCAGTGATGAAATAATCCCAGAATTTAGAACTATATAGGGAGACCAAATAAAACAAAACCATAATCCTAAAACATGCCAGAAAAATAAAACAGGAAAACCAAAAACACCTAATCACTACACTACCGTGGACTTCATTGACCATCTTGCCATCGATCATTTCATTTTCGAAGACAGTGACCTTCTTGGGGTAATTTTTCAATCCCATAGTGCATGCGGATTAGGGAGATGCCCATGTTTAGGACAGGGCCCAAATCTATCTATAATGAAGTTCTCCTCTTCTTTGCAGAGTGACCAGTTTGGATTTAAAAACACATGGGCCACATGAAGAACTTTCAGTGAGTGATGTACTACATAAACAACAATGCTTCCATAAAATAACAGTGGACCTAAAGGTTCCTATCACCTAGTGACTCTGTATCTGTCACCACTGTGTTAAGGCTGCCTACAGTATTCAGCATGCTGCACAGGCTTATAGCCCAATCACTGTCCCAGTGATGGCTTAAGGACTGAGTGTGTGAACCAAGTTAAGCATTAAGAAGGCCTCACAGCTATACACTGACTAAGCCACCAACACTTGCTAGGATTCAGAGAATCTGAGGCATGCAATTTGCCTAAATAAAATAAGTACTCTAATAGAACAGTAACTTAAACCTGAATTGGCACATCATCCTCAGAGGAAACAGAAGGGAAGTAAGCTGCTTGCACCTCCTCATGCCTATAGCCCCAGGCAGGAGGGTCAGAAGTTCAAAGCCGGCCTGGGTTACTTGAGACTATCACCAACACCACCAAAAATAAGTAGTAAACACTGTATAGGATGTATTGTATTAAATCAAATGTGTGAAAATGAAATAACCATGAATTTTTAATGCAAACATTAAGAATATTTTGTTTAAGACAGACAGACATAATTGCAAGGAATAATGTAATACCCAGAATTTGGATAACAAATTATCACAGGATAATTTATGATGTATGGGATGAAGATTAAATAGAGAAGCAAAAATTTCTTCTTAGGAAAGGGAAAGGAGAAAATAATGGAATGGAGATTACATAGTTAAGCATATAGTTATTTTTATGTAATTATATGATAATTGCAAGCAGAATAATTGAAAGGTGTAGCAGAATTAGCAAAGGGAGCTATAAAACTAAGGGGAACTCTATATGTCACAAAAACCTGAGGAGGAAAATTCCAACAAGCAATAAGCATGAGTCATTCACATGAAAAATTTGGAAGAAGGCAATGATGACACTATCTCAACAATTATTTAACACTGTTTGACAGGTTCAATGTGATACATCAGTAAGATAAAGTAAAATAAATGTAGTTGTTTCATCAGTATTACCTCTGCATGACAATAATGTGACTGTAAACTTAACAGAGTCCAGAAAAAAAATCTAGAGTACAATAAATAATGGTTCTTAAACTTCTTTTAAGGGGCTGAGGATATAGCTCAGTTGGTAAAGTGTCCGCAGATATGAAAACCTGAGTTTGAATCCCCAACACCTATGTAAAACCCAAGCATGTGGTGCCACACACCTATAATCCCAGCACAGCACAGAGGAGGCAGAGATAGGAGAATCCCTGGGACTTGCTGGCTATCTAGTGCTCTAGGCTCAATGAGAAACCCTATCTCAAAAAATATGGTAGAGTAATTAATAAAGACACCTAATGTTGATCTTTACTTTCCACATGCACATATATGTATATACACATGAGTATATGTACACATGTGTGTGAACACACAAGTGAACAATATTAACATTCATACCTGCATGCAAATCACATGTACAAATGGCCAATAAATAAATGAAAAAAATATTCAAAACGTTTAGCCATTAGGGGTATGCAAAGCAAAACTACATTGAAGATAGAGCACGGTGTGCATGCCTGTGATCCTAGCACTCAGGAGGCTGAGGTAGGAGGATCCACTCAAGTTTGAGGCTAACTTGGTGTACATAGCAAGACCTTGTTTCAAAAGACAAAAAAAAAAAACACAAAACAAAACGAAACAAACAAACAAAAAAAAAACCTCTATATTGAGTAGCCAGGATCAGTGAGTGATTCATATCTGTAACCTCAGCACTTAGGAGAAGGAAGGAAGATGGTCACAAGTAAAACCACCCCGGACTACACAGCAAGTTCTAGGCAGCTGGAACTACGTAGCAAGCCCCACTCTCAAAATACCAACAAGCACAAAAACAAAAGCAGTACAAACAAAAACACTGAGATCAACCAGAACAGCTATTGACAAGGGAATAAGCAACAAAAAATGTCAGTGACTGAGACAGAGCCTTCAGACTGCTGGTGGAAATATAAAGTGGTGCACCAAGATGGCAGTTACTAAAAAACAAATAAAAATCAAAAAACAAAAAAATCATTATTACTCAAGTATTCCACTCCTGAGTATACCCAAAGGAATCCAAGTTAGTATCTGAAATCCTTAGACACCCATGGTTCTTGTGGCCCTATTCATTCATAATAGCCAAGTTTTAAAATCTGCCTAAGCCTCTATCAAAAGAGGGATGGATAAAGAAATTAGGAGACCTGCTTTGGAAACTATCCATCAACTCTATTGTCGCTAAGGACTACTGGCCTATAAATTAATTCATGAACTTATAATGAACACTTCTAAGTACTGTTGGTAATACATACTCATGCCCAATTAGCAGAGGACAACACTGCCCATAATCATAAAGTTTACTCTATATTTATAGCTTTGAATATGTGGAAGGTTATGATCATAACTGAGAATAAAATTAGTAATATTAGAAAATGCCCAGGAAACACCCATAATTTACATATTTTTCAAATATAATATACAAAACCTTTTTAACATATATAAAATTAACAATTAAGCCCTCTCAGTAGAATATCATATTTATGAAAGATGTTACTTGGGAACTTTATACTCAAATGCTTGCAAACAAATGACATTTGAGAAACATAAACGAAACTACTTGACTTCAGTATTTATGTCTATATCTCAATTAATTTCAAATATCTATATTTCCAATTAATTCCCAACAGAAAAATTTTAATGTTGACAGACATGGCCTAAATGAATAAACTCACTTTCTTTTGACATTCTGTGTGGTACTTTGTATATGCTTAATTATTCACTAGACCATCATTCAGTATTTATCAAATAAGTTACTTTCCAGATGCTTATAGAGTACCTAACCAAACAATCAATTTTGTATTTGAGGTACCTAGCAAAATGTCACTGAGAATACTGCAGAAAGGGCTAGAAAAATGGCTTAGTGGTGAAAGTGTTTGCCTGCGAAGCCTAAGGACTCATGTTAAGACTCTCCAGGTCCCAGGTAAGCCATACACACAAGGTGACACAAGTCGACAAAGTCGCACATGCGCACAAGGTGGCACGCACATCTGTAGTTTGAGTGCAGTGGTTGGAGGTCCTGGTGCACCAATTCTCTCTCTCATAAAAAAGTAGTAGAAAGTGCTCATGCTGACTTGCAGTTATACTGACTACTACCAAGAAATGGCACATGCCTCTTCTTCAGATACACACTTGTTTTCAATTTCATAAGTATTACTATAAAACTTAGCATCTTTGTTCCTGCTTTTTATCAGTCCATGTCTTTCCACTTGGAAAAACCCTTTACCTTCCTCATTCTAAACAATTCATAGAGACCACATACGTAGATTTCCATTTATGTTTATTTTACTAGTTGTTATTGCACAGATTTCTTCTACTTCTGCTTTTTCCATATAGACTGAGGTAACACAGAGTTTTTAGCTTTGACTTGAAGGAAATCACTAGGTGTCCACTGTGGCATAACATTATTATCACTGCTTCAAGACATATCACAGCATCACAGATCAGAGTATCTTTTTATTTTACTATGTTGCAGACAATAACTAAAAGCACTTCGTTTTTGCTCTCTGAAAAGAACATTATAATGATTACTACTTCCATCTCATTTTCTAAGATAAAGAGGGTGAAATTTTAAGGAGAAAATATTTAGTGTATATACATTTCATATTACTAAAATGATTCTTTCAGTTTCTTTCTTGGAAATTTACATAAGAAAAGTAACTACCTTGAAAAATAGAAAATAGCTGATGATGTCCACTGGTAGGCAAGTAAAAACAACTAGAAAGACATGACTCACACCATGCAAATCACATGGTTAAAAAATTCTACAATAATTAAATAGAATTTCACATTGAAGCTCCAAATAACTCATTTCTAAATGCATAACATTTAAGAAACAGTAAGAAACTTTATCACTATTTGATCACTATTTACCTAAAAAATTAGATTTCTTAGTTTGTATGTTTTGGTAATCAGTCTTAATAAAACCAAGAAGTCAAGATTTATCACATGCTATTGTTTAATATTGATACTGAAGAATAAAAATAAAAATATTTAGTGATTGTGTTAAGGGTAGGACTGAAATAGAGTGCAGAAGGATGGGCATTTTTAAACTTTTTTGTGTTGTTCACATATTACATTTATTTATTTATTTATATTTGGTTTTTCGAGATAAGGTCTCACTCAAGCCCAGGTTAACCAGGAATTCACTATGTAGTCTCACGGTGGCCTCAAACTCATGGGGATCCTCTTACCTCTGACTCCCGAGTGCTGGGATTAAAGGTGTGTGCCACCACGCCCGGCACACATATTACATTTATAATAAAATTAACTACACAGTAATATGGTTGTACCTCATCACATATTTTGAAATTCTGTAGAACAATGCAAAAATTCTAATCACCCGCTACATTATTTTTAAAAATTAGTTCTAAGCTGGGCGTGGTGGTGCATGCCTTTAATCTCAGCATTTGCACTCAGGAGGCAGAGGTAGGAGGATCGCCATGAGTTCGAGGCCACCCTGAGACGACATAGTGAATTCTAGGTCAGCCTGGGCCAGAGTGAGACCCTACCTCTTAAAACCAAAAAAAAAAAAAAAAAAAAAAAACATTAGTTCTAATCAATTTATCTAAGAATGATCATACTGAAAAGAATTCTTTTCGAAGATTAGATTTTATTGTAGAGCTTAAGAAGATGAAAGAAGACAGAGCTCCTGTGAAGCGCAGGCAAATCCTCAGAAGGTAATCTCCACAGAAATTTTGATTGTAATTACAAGATGTAACAAAACCCATAAAGTTTAATAAATGTGTATACACACTTTTGTATGGCAAGCGACACTTCGGAAGGCCACATCTGTTCTGGAATAAAATTAAAGCTGGGCGTGGTGGCACATGCCTTTAATCCCAGCACTCGGGAGGCAGAGATAGGAAGATCGCCATGAGTTCGAGGCCACCCTGAGAATACATAGTGAATTCCAGGTCAGCCTGGACTAGAGTAAGACCCTACCTTGAAAAACAAAATCAAACAAAAAAAATTAAAATTAAGGCATACATAGTTTCTGTCAAACTTATGTATCACACAAATTTGTACTGATCTTCTAATGAAAACACAAAAATATATTTCTTTAGTTTTCTATATATTCTCTAACCTTTGCAAAAATACTACAAGAGTATATTACATTTTGCTGACAGTCAATATATACCAGAGTCCAAAATTTTATACTGTGCTCTGTAAACCTGTATTGTGCATCTATTAACTAAGCTGTCAGAAACTAAACAATAGGAAGACACAGAATGGTATGAAAAGAATGATAAAACAAACAAACAAACTTGTAAGCCTACAAAGAAATGGCAGAGTTTACTAATAACCAGCCATTCTTTTTCAGAAATACTTTAGAAGCAAATATCAAAAATCTTAGTATTTCCAACTTTACATTTTGTTCTCTTATCCAGTTATTTGAACTAACAGTTTAGTAAAACTTACAAAATTAGGTCATTAATTAAACACTCAATAAAGGCAACTTTAAGATAATTCAAACAATGCTCATATTACTTTTACATTAATTTTATGAAAACCAAATGTTTGTGATTATAATAACTACAGAACTCATGTGGGGAGAGCCTACTCCAAATCTGTCCACATAAACACCAGCTCTGAACAGTGTTCTCATGTTCTTTGAGTCCAGGAGAAACATTGCATTACATGCTGAACATAATACACATTAGCATACTACAGCACAACTGTCCAGTCAGTCACCAGTGACTCACAGTGACTCACCAGAAAGTGCCCATTCTGATAGTTATGGAGTACTTTTTTTCACAGAGCATGCAGTGAAGTTTTAAAGAAAAAAATCTGGGGGCTGTAGTAATGACTTAGCGGTTAAGGAGCTTGCCTGCAAAGCCTAATGACCCATGTTCAACTCTCCAGATCCCACATAAGCCAGACACACAAAGGTGAGGCAGGTGCAAGGTTGCACATGCCCACTAGGTGGTGCAAGCATCTGGTGTTTGATTTCAGTGGCTGCGGCCCTGTCACACCAATTCTCTTTCTGTTTTACTCTCTCTGTCTCTAAAAACATTCTGACAATCAACATTTTAAAAATTTATTTATTTGTTTGTTTATTTGTTTATTTATTTATTTATTTAAAAGACAGAGGGAGAGACAGAGAGAAAGAAAATGGGCATACCAGGGCCTCCAGCCACTGCAAATGAACTCCAGACACATGTGCCCCCTTTTGCATCTGGTTTATGTGGGTCTTGGGGTATCGAATCTGGGTCCTTAGGCTTTGCAGACAAATGTCTTAACTGCTAAGGCACCTCTCCAGCCCCGACAATCAACATTTTAAGGGACATTTTCTCTATCTGCTCCAAGAAGGGTGCAATAGTATTTCTATTATTTTCTATTCTGTAGTTAAAGTAAAAAGGAATTATTTTGGACTCTGCTCATAAAAAGCGTCAGTGGGTTAGTAAATCCTTGTTTATTTCTATAGCCATGGTCATTATAACATTTGGACATGTGAAAATCTACAAGATCTTGATTATAGCTTTAGACTGTCACAAAGAAAGAAGAAAAAAACTGAAAAATCTGCCTTGATTGACATGCTTATATCCAGGTATGGTCCTCTCAGCATAATTTTGCTGGTCTTCAGTCCTTCTGAAGAGTAACAGGCATTTTCACATTATATCCTAACCTCAAATTTCTGTTTATAAACCTTCTCCTTTACATTTCACATTCTCTACTTTTTTTCTACTAGATACTCAGTTTATTTATTTTTATTTTTTAATTAATTTTTTTAACTTATTTGAGAGGGAGAGAAAGAATGGAGATACCAGGGACTTCAGCTGCTGCAAACAAACTCCAGAAGCATGTGCCACCTTGTGCACCTGGCTTACGTGGGTCCTGGAGAACTGAACCTGGGTCCATTGGCTTTGCAGGCGAGCACCTTAACCTCTAAGCCATCTATCCAGCCCTAGATACTCAATTTTTTTATAGTCCATGATCCCAATACAGCAGTGGTGATTTAAAAATTTCTTGTAATCCTAACACTTGGGAGACTAAATTAGGGGGATTAGCTGTGAGTTTGAGGCTAGTCTGGGGATACAGACTAAGTTCTGGGTATGCCTGAGCTATAGTGAAGCACTGCCTGAAGAAAGAAAAGTTTCTTATAACATATGGAGCAAGGCATATCTAGAATCCCCTTCAAGTTCTTCCACGAAAAATGCGACTTTCATTATTTCAAAACAAGAGCCTCGATCACAGAACATCTTACAAAATGAATTATAGTCAGAACTAGTAAGTGAAACTAAGGGCAGGGGGGCAAATGCCATTCTAACTGGAAAAGATTCACAAAAAATGTGTACAATTATTTTTCAATTATTAAAAATTTCTTTGTATTCACTTTTATTGAAAAAGCAGTTTATATTACATAAGTAGTATCTTTTGGAGTGACTGAAGTATAACTGACTTCTGGCATTTGAGACAAGTTCTTGCTACCTAGGGCAGTTTGGCCTCAAATCTAGCGATTTTCGGCTGGAAGTTCATTTTAGCATATCATTTAAGAGTAAAAATAGTCTATTAGGTTTAGGGAACAAAAACTCTAAGAAATGGGACTAGGGAAATGACATAGTTGGTGAAGAGCTGAGTTCCATCCCAAGAACCCACATGGAAGAAAGAAAGCCTGGCATGGTTATACACACTTGTAATCCCAAAACTGGGGAGGCAGAGGCGGGCAGATGCCTGGGGCTCATTGAGCAAGTCCTGCCTACTTGGCATGCTCCAGTTCAATGAGAGATGAGAGACTATGACTCAATAAAAGATAGTGATGAGAGGAATGACACCCAAAGTTGTCCTCTGGCCTTCACATACAGGTACATGTGTACTTGCACACAAATGAATATGGATACACACATGCACATTTCTTTTTTTTTTTTCTTTTTTGGTTTTTCAAGGTAGCATCTCACTGTAGCCCAGGCTGACCTGGAATTCACTATGTAGTCTCAAGCTATCCCTGAACTCGTAGCGCTCCTACCTCAGCCTCCCAAGTGCTAAGATTAAAGGAGTATGCCACCACGCCCAGCATGGATCCATTTCTTTTAAAAAAGGACAAAACTCCAAAACACTTGCAGCCACAGAAACAATCAATGTAGCTCCTATGACAATAACTGAATAAATTCACTTTTCTGTTGCCAAAAATTACTGTCTGACACACTCTTGTCCTCTCAGCTACATTTTTAAATAAATCATCACAGTAAAATTATACCATGCTCTCCTAAAAGCTGTTAGGAGAATTTTTTTTTTATTCTCTGAAGTTAAAAATAAACAATTTTTTTTCTAGCTTTTACTAATTCATTCCTCTGGATTAAAGAAAAGAAAAATAGAAGTTAATGTCCTAAGGAAAAAAAAGAACAAGATATAAAGTTGTACATATAACTTATTGCTTTCTAACAAACTACACTATAATCAAAGATATCAATCTGCAAAAACGGAAAATTTTAATTGCTCTGAATAAGACTTGCTTCAGAAAAATTCCACCACAGCAAAAAAAGATTTCTAAAGCTATGCTTTCACTAAGAATAATTAGTGAGCTAACAATACGCACCAGGCTTCCAGCTTCTCCATTAATGAAGCTGACTTTCAAGCACCTTTAAGAAGAGCTTAAAGCCCAGGTCAGGTGGAGGGGATGGGGCTTTCACACACTTTCAGGCAGTTTACATACTTAGACAAAAACCACCCCAGCAACTGACAGAACAGAAAAAACACATTCTCAATGTTTTTGCCAATTGCTGTGAACACAGGAACATGTCCAATAACTATGAAACAGGAGAAGTGCCAGAGTCAGGCGTGGGAAGATACTGCCATCAAATTCATGACAAACATGGATTCCACAGTCCCTTGAGTGCCTTAAACATTTTTAAATAATTACCTAAATAAATACCTGAGAAAAGAGTGGCAGTCAAGTGCATGAGGAGCACATGGTGGCTCCTCCGCAAAAGCGAGCACGACACACTGACTATTCCACTGCAAGCCTTGGAGATCAGCTCAAGGTGAACCTCAAATGCAGAGATTTGTTCCTGAGCACCTGTAGAGCTCCACTGAAGAAACTGGGACTCCATCGCTTTCCCTGCTTGGGGTGGCTCCACTCCCACCTGCTACCTCAGCCCCATCTGCACAAATGGTAGTTTCCCCAGGCACAGCTGGTTATGAGAACCAGCAGCTTGGCTGCTAGGGAGGGTATTCTCCATGACTTGGGGCAGGAGATAAAAATCCACAGATTTTGTCAGTTAAAAGTAGAAGATTTTGTAGGGAAAAATGTCAACCATGAATTCTACATACAGCAAAATATGTTCAAAACTAAAGTCTAAATAAAGATGTCTATATGATTAAAAACATGATAAAATCAGTTGTTAGCAAATTTGCCCTATAAGAAACATTAAAGGGGTGAAAGAAAATGGAATCAGATGACAATTCAAAACAACAGTAAAGAGTCAGTTCTAGGTCTGGGAGATGGCTCAGAGAATAAAGCACTTGCCATATAAGTGTGAGTACCTGAGTTTGACTCCTCAGAATCCATGCACAAAGCTAGACATGGCAGTGGGCACCTGCATTCCCAGCATGCCTACAGTGAGAGGGGAGGGAGATGAAGACAAAAGAATGTGCAGGAAGGCAGATGTGAGAGACTTCCGACCAAGGTGGTGTCTGCCTAACTGCACCACACCTCCTGGGGAAGGAAAGATAGACGCAGACCTGGAGGAGAGAATCAGCCCATCACACCTCAACAGGGCCCTAGCTGAAACTAAGAGTAATTGGGGAAAATGAGCAAGAGTGCGGCTTTCTTGGCGAACCTGGTACCAGTACAAGGGTGAAGGAGATAGACACAGAGAACAATCAACTCCTACCAAATCAGATACCTAGAGACACAGAGGCTTCCAAGAACTCATCACTGAAGTAGACCTAAAAGAAACCCAACATGGCTCAGGGGAATTTGCAGAAGAGGGGGCGGAAAGATTGTTAGAGCCACATGTTGGGACATTATACACAGAGACGTTGCCTCTTACCCATAAGTGATGGCTAACCCCACAACGCACAACCCACATTTCCGAACAAGGAGGGTCCCTGCGGAGGGGGCAGGACAGGGAAAAGCTAACGATGGTACCAACATGACCGTATATACCCTGTGTACATAAGTAATAAAAAAAATGCAGATGTGAGAAAAAATGTGCAGGAAGCTCATGGGCCTAGAAGTTGGTTAAATGAAGCCATGAACAACCAGAGAACCTGCTTCAAAGGAGGTGGAAACTGAGGACCAGAACCTGAAAGCTGTCCTCTGATCTCCACACAGACTGTGGCACATGCATACAGACATACCAACAAAGTGATATATATAACGTATTCTGAGGAACATTCTATGTGTACTGGAAAACAATGTGCATTCTATTCCAGTTTACTGTTAGGTCAAGGTAGTCAAGGTTACTGAAATTTTCTGTATCTTTAATGGTTCTATCATATACAAATGAATATGAAAAGCTCTATAATTACGTTCTGTATTTCTCTATTTAATTCTGTTATTTTATGTTTCATGTAATTTGGGTCACCCTTTGATAAGCATATACATATTTTTTTATGAGGTAGGGTCTCATATTAGCCCAGGCTGACCAGGAATTCACTATAGCTTCAAGCTGGCCTCAGAACTGGCCTCAAACTCACAGCAATTCTCCTACCTATGCTTCCTGAGTGCTGGGATTAAAGGTATGCACTACCATGCCCAGCTACTATATACACATTTAAAATTGTTAAGTCTTCCTAATATATTAACTCTTATTGCTGTGAACTGTCCTTAATCTTATATTTCTTAAAGTCTATTTTGTCTGCTCTTAAAATAGCTGATGGTAATCAGTAGGAAGGATTCTTTAAAAGCTGACAATATAAATACCACATGACACAGCTTTATAAAACTTTTGGGTATTTATCCAAAGGACCAGAAGTCAACATACCACAGATACCTACACATCCACATTTATTGCTGTACTATTTGTAATAGTCAGGAAATGGAACTAGCCTAAATTACTATCAAATGATGAATGGATAAAGATTTGGTAAATATACACAATGGAATTTTTTCATTGATGAGAATTTCCTTATCTTTTTTGAAATTTTTTTAATTTAATTTATTTGAGAGTGACAGAGAGAGAGAGAGAGAGAGAGAGGCAGATAGAAAGAGACAGAGAATGGGCATGCCAGGGCCTCCAGCCGCTGCAAACGAACTCCAGACATCTGCACCCCCTTGTGCATCAGGCTAACATGGGTCCTGGGGAGTGCAGCCTTGAACCAGGGTCCTTAGGCTTCACAGGCAAGTGCTTAACCGCTAAGCCATCTCTCCAGCCCCACAATGGAATTTTATTCAGCCATAAAGCAAACTAAAATCAGTAGGAAAATGTATTGAACTAAAAACTACTGTTAGCTAGCTATGATAGCATCCGCCTTTAATCCTAGCACTTGGGAGGCAGATAGGAGGATTGCTGAGTTTGAGGCCAGCCTAAGACTATATAGTATATGGACTAGACTGAGACCCTACCTGAAAAACAAACAAAAGAAACACAACAAAACTACTATATTAAGCAAAATAAGCAAGATCCAGAAACATCATCCTTTCTCTTATATGCAAAACCTAGTTTAAAAGTCTGTGTGGGTGGGCTGCAAGACCACTGAGAAATCCTGCTGGAACTGAGCTGATAACCTCCTCCATGTAGACCAGCTGACAGAAAGCTGGAAGAAGCCATTCTGCATGCAGTTCAATGGGAGAAAGAGAAATCACCAGTGAAGATACTCATCAGTGGACACTGCAAGCCTTATAATTGGCCAGCCAGGCCAAATGAGCCAACGGGTGCAATAGTGGCACGTCTGTTATGGTGGAAACCAACTGCCCTCTAATTGGACTGGAGGCCCGCTCCATGGGATAGTGAACTGTAGATGTACTACTACTTTCCTTTTGGAGATTGTCTCATTGTCTCATGAGGAAACAAGGTTGGTGCCACCTCAAGTGGGCTCCTGCTGCAGGGAATGTGAGACTTTCCTCCATTTGTGAAAGATTCTTTAAGTTACAACAGGAATCAAGAACACCATCATCACATGGACCCTCCCTAGGTAGCACAGATGAAGCAACTGTGGTTATCTTTAATTTCTCTTTAAGACCGAGCTGAGTGTTAGGAGACAGAATAGCAGCTACCATGGGAAGAGGGGGTGGTAGTGCCTAATTGTAAGTGCAGCAGACTTTTAGGTACTCTGACAATATTTTATTTCTTGTTGGGTACTTACAAAGCTGTACTTATTTATGGAACTCAATTCTACAATACTCTTGGACTGCTCACTTCTTTATGTAAAAACTTTTGTATTATAAAAGACAATTTGGGCTTGAGTAGATAGCTTATCAGTGAAGGTGCTTGCCTGCAAAGCCTAAGGACACAGATTCAGCTCCCCAGAACCCACGTAAGCCAGATGCACAACGTGACACATGCACACAAGGTTGCACATGTGCAGAAGATGCACACACATTTGGAGTTTGATTACAGTGGCTAGAGGCCCCAGCATGCCAATTTTCTCCCTCTCTCTCTCTTTCTCTCATAAATAAAAATTATTTTTAAAAAACCAATTCACTGTATTACTTTTTTGATCTACATACTGGTTGGGTAACTTTGGGAGAGACAACTAATGTTTTACAGCTCATCTTTTTTTTTTTTTTTTTTTAGGTAGATATAGGGTCTTTTCTAGCCCAGGATGAGCTGGAATTCACTATATAGTCTCAGGGTGGCCTCAAACTCACAGTGATCCTTCTACCCGTGGGATTAAAGGCATGCACCACCACGTCCAGCTCAGCTCATCTTTTTTTTTTTTCAGCTCATCTTTTTTAAAAAGTGAAAAATGGGCTGAAGAGATGGCTTAATGATTAAGGCACTTGCCTGCAAAGCCAAAGAACCTAGATTTGATTCTCCAGTACCCACATAAAGCCAGATGCATAAGGTGGCACATGTGTCTGGAGTTCATTTGCAGTGGTTGTAGGCCCTGGCAAGCCCATTCTCTCTCTCTCTCTTAAATAAAATGTTTTTATAAAAAAAATAAGAAGCCGGGAGTGGTGGCACATGCCTTTAATCCCAGCACTCAGGAGGCAGAGGTAGGAGGATCGCTTTGACCTTGAGGCCACCCTGAGACTACATAGCTAATTCCAGGTCAGCCTGGGCTAGAGTGAGACCCTACCTCGAAAAACCAAAAAAAAAAAAAAAAAAAAAAGAAACAGTAACATTCACTCTGCACAACTATTTCAACAATAAATAACAAAAAACAAAGCCAAATATTTAATAACCCCAAGCTTAGTAAAAAATACTTAAGGAATGTAACTACTAGTAATAGTCATCTCTCAATTACGTGCAGGAATAAAATCTACTGCTTTTTGAAGCAACCACAGGATTTTATTATCATTATTATTACTAACAAA
This sequence comes from Dipus sagitta, assembly GCA_036346955.1. Taxonomy (NCBI): domain Eukaryota; kingdom Metazoa; phylum Chordata; class Mammalia; order Rodentia; family Dipodidae; genus Dipus; species Dipus sagitta. Next base: position 131,788,133 of record CM070772.1, on the reverse strand, counting down.
AATAGAAATGCATTTAAAATTAAGACTATTAAGAGCAACACTATCTACATACCTGGTCTTTAATAGTAACAACAGATGCCAATATAGTAGCAGGGCTCTCCCTCTACCCTCTATTTATCCCAAACCTCGCTACTACAGTGTCCTTTCTATCAAGAAAGCAAAGGCATGGCCAGTAATACAAGAACTATGAGCCAGCTCTGGGGACAGGGGGTGAATTCTAGGGGACAGAGATAGATAAGGAAGCGGACAAATATATGCTGAGGAAGAGTAGACACTTTTGGTCTCTGAGACTTTCTAAATATAATAGTTTTACATGTTAGTGTACAAGCTTAGATTCTTTGGCCTCATGCTGACTGGGCACGTACGTGCCTTATTCTGATATTCACAAAAGTCAAAGACTAGATCACCTTAAAAATTATTAGTACAGATTAGTAACCTGAGAATTTGTAAAGAAATGTGTAATATTTGGCATTATTTCTCACACATTCCTCTGAGTGGAGAACCTTTTCTGAACCTCAAGTAGATGAGATATGACTACTAAGCATGCGTTAAAATTCACTTTGGTTTCAGCTGGGGCTGGAGTGAAATGCACTAGGTCATTTATGTCTTCAGGTCCAGCTCCCATCTGAAAAAGAGAAGTAGATTCTCCAACGGAGAGTGAAGTCAGCACCAGTTAAGTGGGATAACCATTATTAATTTAGAGAGAATTTAAAGGGTGTAGACCCTCTTTTTTTTTTTTTCGAGGTAGAGTTTCACTCTGGCTCAAGCTGACCTGGAATTAACTATGTAGTCTTGGGGTGTCATCAAACACACAGTGATCCTCCTACCTCTGCCTCCCGAGTGCTGGGATTAAAGGCGTGTGACACCTCGCCCGGCAATTAAAGGGTGTGGGAGCTTGCCAGTGGAAAGCAGAATCCCATGGGGTTGACTTGCATCCCCAATGAGGAAGGCCTCTTCATAAAAGGGGCAGGGAAGAGGGAAAGGATGTTACCAACATGTGTTGTTTATATACTAAATATGTCTATATCTAATTAAAAAAATTCACTTTGTTCTCCTCTGAGATCAATCCTATCTTAATGGTGATTTGGGGCCTGCATATTTATTCAGACCCCACCCTGTATCCCAAGTATTAAAATTTATTGCTTGATACCTATGTGCCAAAAGTCTTGTGAGGATGAGAAAAATTCTTTCTCTCTCAATAAAAGTATGCTTCAAAACAACCAGTCTCAAATGTTCACAATTTAAAGCCAATTAAATAGCTCATCAAGGTAGGCTGCTGGTCCTCTTTTGACATTCAAAGGCAGAGGCTAGATGCACATGATGGTTTAAAGGAGAGAGCAGCAAGGCTCTTCACGGTGGAAGGTTTTCCTCCCAAATTTAGCAGCAAGGACCTGAACAGAACCAAGCATGTGCCAGACAAGCTGTACCAACAAGAAGGGAATAAATGTGGCCAACAGGAAAGCCACTTGGGCTCAAACATCAGCAAAGAAACCATTGCAAACTCATCCGGAGTAAAATGCTAGCATAAAGCAGACCACCAATGGCATAGTAGGGGTCAACAACCCCTAGCCATTCTGCTGTGGGAGCCAGGGTGTAAAACCAGGTTTTCTCGTTAGAAAAAATATTAAACTGAAAACACAACTGTGAAAGGTGATGTTTGTACTTTGGAAAGGGAACTACCATTTGTGTGTGTGTTGTGTTATGTTGCTTAAACAGAACAGACTTCATGTATGTGGCAGCAGGCTACCTGAGCTCCTTTAAATAGGGATCTGTGAAATGCAAGGCTCATGTAACATTATCTGTGCTTTCCTCAAATCCCCATCGGTCCATTTACTTAAGAAACCCATGCTTCCTGGCTGAGCGCCGACATACCAAACCTGCCCGGTCGTGCACAATTTTATTTCTGTTACTAAATTAGGAAACTGAAGCAGGCAAAGTCTGGGCCAACAACAAACTAAACAGGCTCAGCATCATTAGTCTGCAAGCCTCCTTAAAAGCTGGATCATTATAAGATATTTAATTTTTAATTAGAGATACCAAAGTAATCTAGCCTAATAAGAAGCAATACTAAGAAATAATTACATGAAGACAAAAAAGGAAATGCAAATGTTTAACAGAAGTATTCTTTGGAAATAGCCCTAAAGACAATGTTGGAAATAAAATGCTACAGCTCAAGGCTTAATGCCTCAATGGCAGATGCCAAAATATAGCCACGCTTTCCCAAGCTGTGAAGAAGAAATGGGAAGTCTTCATGATAGCTTTTACAAAGACCCACTAGCACAGCTCTACACTAACTGTGCAACTGCAGACAAGAAGGAAAGCACTCAAGTAGGCCTGGGCAGATTAGCATAAAGAAGGATTTCACTAAAGTCAAGTCACTTGATTTAGAAATGACATAAATATGTAATTTTCCTCTTCTTAACTTCACTGGTCTCTAATAAGCATATCACAAGGCTTTAAAAAAAAGATGGTAACTATTAATTAAGATTTCTTCAAGTATTTTAAACATATCCTGGTACCTTATCAAAAGTTAATGTTTGAATCCTGGAGGTGCTGGTAGAATTTTAGTTCCAGAAATATCTGAATAGTATTTGTCTTATAAATGTTAAGTATTCATAAAGTTCAAAGGAGTATTTACTTTAGTTCAGTGAAATTCTTTAAGAAATTAAATGGCTATTTGCTATGCAATCCATATTTTTATATGGTTCACATATTTAAATACCAGAATTAGGGAAATTACATGCACGGACCAACCTGATGGCTCAGAGAATATCACAGAGGAGGGACAAACAGAACTGAAGGGCCTACGGATGGGAAGAAGTGCTATGAAACGCTGCCTCTTAGTCAGGAAATGCCTGTTGAACTCATGAACTCACAGAAGCTGTGGTTATATGTATGAGACATGCACAAGACTGGGACCCAGAACATTCTATCATAGATGAGGCGGTGGCTCACAAAGCCCACCCTGAGGAACTATTGACAATTTATGGAAGCTTGGGGAAGAGAGCCACTTCCTTCAATGGTGTCAGTACTGATAAATTGCCCCCGCCAAGTAAATAAGCTCTCAACCATGCCCATTTGAACAGTGAGACAGACAGACAAACAGACAGACAGACACACACACACACACATACACACACACGAAAATAGAACAGGAATTAGCTGGGAAGAAGTAAGGGCTTAGAGAGAGCAGGAGGGGGCTAAAAAAGGGTAATGGGATAAATATGATCAAAATACATAACATAACATGTCAAAAATATAAATAATTTAAAAATAATCTATAAGCTACTTTAAGAAATAAAAAGTTACACTATGACAAACAGGAAAAAAAATGCAAGAGGCAAAAGAGAAAGCACAAAAGTAAATAATGTTTCATGCTATAATAAGCCCTAAAAGACTTATTAACTGCCAATATGAAAATCTAACTCATGCAATAAAGAAGCCAGTTATATGACCTTTCCTGATAGTTTGACATGCTTTCACCTAGTCTCTTTATATACCTGCATGGTCCCTATAGGTGGTCACAATGCACTAAGGTGATGTGGCATGCGCCCGGACCCAGACTTCGGCTTCTGCTCAGCTCCTGCTCCTCTGAGCTGGCTATCATGAGAAGTGAAGCAGGCTCCCAGGAAGGGTCTGGGCCACTCACTTACATCTGCCCTGACCTTAAGTTTTGGGTATGCTGAGACCAGGTTTTGGTCCCCTAATATACCTCTCCACTGTCCCTATGACATTGAGAAAAGACATGCATTTGAGGAGGCACAAGGAAATTAGAGATGCAAGCTAAAGGCAACAGGTTAGATAAATAAAAATAAAAAACAAATGTATGATTAGCAATTATACTGACTAGTATGATGATCCTCATAAGTAATCTTGCTAAGAGGTCCTAAAAGACCTTTGTCCTCACATTCTTAATGCTACCTATATACACAGAAAGAAATACATGGGACTGGACCTTGAGTATCAGAAAGAGGAACAATGAATTTCCTTATTATTGTAAAAAATCAGGGAGGTCAAAAGAAATCCAAGCTTGGCATGGTGGTGCATGCCTTTAATCCCAGCACTTGGGAGGCAGAGGTAGGAGGATCACCCTGAGTTCAAGGCCATCCTGAGAATACATTGTAAAGTCCAGGTTAGCCCAAGCTAGAGTGAGACCCTACTTTGAAAAACAAAAACAAACAAAAAAAAGAAAGAAATGAATAGATTCTCCATCAAATAAATGGCCAATAAACACATAAAATGTATTAATCTTTAGTTAATAAGAAAATGTAAAATAAAGCTACAAGATGCTAGTATATGGCCACAAGGGCAGCTACAACCAGAAAGACTGAACCCACCAAACGCTGGTAGGGACTGAGAAGAGCTGGACTCCTCCAGCCCTGTGTGACATAGAAATGGGGCAGCTACCATGCAAGGCAGTTTGCTTTTACTCCCAAAGTTAAAAATATACTTGCCACACACTCCAGAAATCCTACTTGTCGGTATTTACCCAAGAGAAAGGAAAATATACCCATGAAAAAGCTTGCACAAAAATGTTCACAACATTATTCCTAATAGCCCCAAATGCCCAAATGAAAACAATCTAAATTACCAATCAAACAAGACATGGCATACCCATACAACAACAACAACAAATTACCCAGCAGTAAAAACAAACAAACTGCCACAACATAACTCAGCATACATGCAAGAACATTATCCTAAATAAAATTAGCCAAACAGAAAGGCCACATATTGCATGATTTATCCATATGAAATTTCAGGAAAAGTCAAAACTATAGAGATAGAATTCCTGCTCAGTGGCTGGCCAAGGATGGGAACAGAGGCCAGCAGCTAAAAGGTATCATGGCTTGGGATGATGGTTATGTCCTCTCACTGGATTATGTACATATAATAAAAAGTATCAAATGGAGCTGGAAAGATGGCTTAGCAGTTAAGGTAGTTGCCTTTGAAGGCCAAGGACCCATGTTCTCTCCCGATCCCACGTTAGCCAGACACACAAAGGTGAGGCAAGTGCAAAGTCATATATGCCCAGTAGGTAGTGCAAGCATATTAAGTTTGATTGCAGTGGCTGAAGCCCTGGTGCACCAATTCTCTATCCCTCCTCTCTGTCTTTCTCTAAAAAAAAAATGTATCAAATGAAGCAGGGTGTGGTGGCACCCACCTTTCATCCCAGCACTCAGATGGCTGAGATAGGAGGATCACTGTGAGTTCAAGGCCAACCTGCGATTAGAGAGCGAGTTGCAGGTCAGCCTGGGTTAGAGTGAGACCCTACCTAAAAAAATAAATAAATAAAATAAAATAAAATTTAAATACATCAAATGTACATATTAAATGATATATTCTTTTTACATATCTTATTTATTTGAGAAAGAGGCAGATAGAGAATGGGGATGCAAGGGCCTCTAGCCACCTTATGCATCTGACTTATGTGGATAATGGGGAATCGAACCTGGGTCCTTAGGCTTTGCAGGCAAGCACCTTAACTGCTAAGCCATCTCTCCAGACCTTAAATTATATATCCTATACTATATAAATTTTACTTCAATAAGATTAAAAATCAACAGGAAAAGGCTTAGAGACCAACTCATGGCAGGAACAAAATTACTGACAGTGTCATAAACTTTAACAATTTATTATTGAGAAGATATATCAACGTGTTGTGTGGGAAAGAGTAATGCACTGATTACACACTGTAAGTCAGTTACAGATACTGCCATGGGGATAAGGAAATCCAGTTTCTAGTTCTTCTTCACCATCAATATTGCAAGTTTTAAATTTAATAGTAGTTTAAATTTTAAACTTTGGACAGGAAATGAACAGACTTATAAAACATTCATGCTCTATTATGTCAGGACAGAAGCAATTTTTTTTATTTTATTTTACATTCTTAATAAAAACCAAATGTACTGGAGTTATAAATTTAAAGATGCATGAATTTTAGGGAGGATGTTTACCAGAACCCATCAAATTGAAACTACCTATCACACTGGATAACAAAATACAGCCAGGCATGGTGGCACACACCTTTAATCCCAGCACTTGGGAGCCTGAGGGAGGAGGATCGCCATGAGTTCCGGGCCAGCCTGGAGCTATAGAATAAGTTCCAGGTCAGCCTGGGCTGGAGTGAGACTCTGCCTAAGGAAAGGAAAGGGAAAGTGGGAAAAGGAGAAAGGGAAGGAGGAAGGGAAAGGAAGGGAAAGAAAAGAAAATACAAACAGGGATTTTTTTTTTCTTTTTTGTATTGCTAAGAATCACATCCACAAGCTAGGCAAGCACTCTACTATGGATCTACATTCCTAGCCACAAATAACTAATTTTACAGAGTTCTGCTTTACTGAAAGTTTATAATATTTAAAGATCCATGGAATTTTAGTGTGGGAAACAATAAATAGGTTTATCTATAAATGTCATAGGCAATTCAAAGCAAGCATGAGCAATTAAATACAACATATACAGTCACTGGAAGTTTAAAAAATTATTAAATACAAGATAAGCAATATTATTACTAAGCACTGATTTATAGAACTAATTTGATCTAGATTAACAGCCTCAAAACAAACTAAACATTAAAACATGACTTTTCTCTTTTACTTAAAAGTGTTCCATGGTCTTTTTTTTTTTAAGGTAGGGTCTTACACTAGCCCAGGCTGACCTGGAATTCACTATGTAGTTTGAGGGTGGCCTCGAACACACAGTGATTCTCCTACCTCTGCCTCCTGAGTGCTGGGACTAAAGGCATGTGCCACCACGCCTGGCTCCATAGTTTTTTTTTTAATAACACTCATTAAACACTATATACATACACACATCATATACATACATATACATACAAGCAAACAAGCAAATGTACTTAGTTCTTAGATACCTAAATAATCAAGGGCAATGACCTGTGTAAAAAAAAATAATAATAATACCACTGGAATCTATCACTTAAAGTGAACAAATCAAAGAAATCTATCTTTGAATCAGACCAGTCCCCCACCTGCCTATAAAGATTGCAAGACAATACCCTGTACATGTAAGACAATTACAGTGATTTGTCCTTAACTGGTTATGCACACAAAACTGTGTCATATTCTCCAGCATGTGGCTTCAGCCTCCTCCTACAGAAATCATAATTGGTTCAGGATCTATACAATCTGCATAAATGTGTGCATATCAAGAATGTTTTTAATGTACATATGCTATCCTTTAGATTAAGTATTATTTTAATAGCATGCAAGAAGGCCATAAGAATACTTAGTGAATTAATTGAATATTTTAATAACTAAAATTCTATTCCTGCCTTATGTATAAGTAAACTTGTACTTTCCTTTAAAATGTACACATAGATTTTAAAAGATCAAAAGAGATAAAGGAAAGAAAAATTCTAAGATTTAGTAATTTAAACACAGATATGTACCTTTTACCCAATTTTCCAATAAGATTTTACCATTTAAAATATTTCATTTATTTATTTGCACACAGACAGTGATAGAGAGGAGAAAGACAGACATAGAAAATGGGTGTGCCAGGGCCTCCAGCTGCTGCAAACGAATTCCAGGTACACCACTTTGTGCATCTGGCATTATGTGGTTACTGGGCATAGAACACCAGTTGTTAGTCTTTGCAGGCAAGCACCTTAACATCTGAGCCATCTCTCTAGCCCTCAACATTTTTTGATGACTACAAAATTATAACAATAGCCCTTTTACTTAAGAAAAATGGATACAAGGGCTGGAAGGGTGGATTAGTGGTTAAGGCACTTGGCAGCAAAGCCAAAGGGCCCAGGTTCGATTTCCCAGTACCCAAGTAAACCCAGATGCACAAGGTAGTGCATGTGTCTAGAGTTCATTTGCAGTGGCTAGAGACCCTGGTGAACCCATTCTCTCTTTCTCTTTCTCTCTCCCCCCTTCTTTCTCTCTCTCTTTTTCAAATAATAAAAAATATTTTAAGGAAAAATGAATTCATGTTAGAATATAGATATGCAATTACATAACACCCATAAAATCTTTTGCTAGTCACAAAAACATTAAATAACTCATATTCATTTATAAAGTCAAACTTTTTGATATGAAAAAGTCATCAGGATAGGCCTATGTATTGGTCAATTTTCCACTGTTGTGACCAAAACATCTGGGAAGATCAACTTAAGTAGTAAAGATTTACTTTGGCTCATGGTTTTAAAGGTTTGAATCTATGGCCATGAGGCTCTGATGTCTCTGGGCCTTAGTGAGGCAGAATGTCATAATAGGGAGCATGTGGTAGAACCAAAGTGCTTACCTCATGGTGGCTGAGAAACAAGAGAATGGGCTACAGAGCAGAGATGCCCTTTAAAGACATGCCTCCAGGCTGGAGAGATGGCTTAGCGGTTAAGCGCTTGCCTTTGAAGCCTAAGGACCCCGGTTCGAGGCTCGATTCCCCAGGACCCATGTTAGCCAGATGCACAAGGGGGCGCACGCAGGAGGCCCTGGTGTGCCCATTCTCAATCTCTCTCTCTCTCTCTCTCTGCCTCTTTCTCTGTCTGTCACTTTCAAATAAATAAATAAAAATAAAAAATTTAAAGACATGCCTCCAAGAACCTACTCTCTCCAACTAGGCCAGGTCTCCTAAAGTTTCTACCACCTCCTAAGAGCACCACCATTTGGAGGCCAAGCCTTCATTATGGGCCTACGGGGGCATGGCAGATCCAAACTATAGGAACATGCCAGACTTTAGGGCTCTTTCAGATTGAACTAGGAGCAGGGATGTCAGCCAACCCAGCTAAGAAGTAGAGGAAACATATAACCAACTGGTGACATATACCATAATCATCTAAGGACATTCATTTCTGGAATCCTTCCTAACTTCTACAGCCAATAATCTTGCTTCTTCACTGTCTACAAACAAATGCAGAGAAAACTAAGATGACTTAAATATCAAAGCATCTGCTTAAAATGGTCATTTGTTTTCTGAAAAACAAAAGATTAATTAAAAGAATTAAATGAAGAGCTGTGATGCAAACTGTATGGAGGGGGTATTAACAAGCTATATCAAAGTACATTTCTGAAATTACTTCTCATTATAGCAACCCCTTGGCAAATTGTAAAGCTTTTCATTCACTAAAACAATCATTAACTCTAAAGTCACTACAGAGCACATAATCACATAAAATGAAACCATTAACAAGGTTAAAGCATAATTTACAGATGAAATACAGCAACACTCATTCAACAACAAATGAAAAATAAAATGTTTTACAGACTGAAGACATTACTTTAAATATACATTTATTTTGGCACTTAGCATATCCTGCCATCTGTGTTTTCTTCATAATTATATAGTTTGACATGAAACTATAATTTTATGATGATGTCACAAAATAACAGTGTACTAAAATCAAGGTAGAAAAATCAATGGGTACTTTTACTACGTAAATATGAAAAACATAATCCTTGTTCACGTACCCGAAAGCCTGTTTTCAAAGCTTGGCTAATAACTGCAATGTATCTAACAGTACTAATGTAAGAAAACTGTCCAATTCTTGAAAACTGTTTAGTAAAATTAAACTACTACGAATGCAAGTTCTGCCGAGATATCAAAGAGTATGATAGAAATTTCTAAAATACTGCAAGCTGACTTAGGTATAAAAAGAATGAATTTCCAGCTGAGGGGATACCTCAGTTGTTAAAGTGTTTGCTTTATAAGCATGAGGACCTGTGTTTGATACCCAGTACCCACATAAAAATACTGGGTGTGGTGGTATGCCCCTATAATCCCATGCTGGGATAGCGGAGACAGGAGAACACTTGGGGTTCTCTGATCAACCTGTCTAGCCTATTGGTATGCTCTAGGTCAATCACAGACTGTTTCAAAAAGAGAGGATAGGGGCTGGAGAGATAGATTAGCAGTTAAGGCACTTGCCTGCAAAGCCAAATGACCTTGGTTCAATTCCCCAGTACTCACGCAAGCCAGATGCACAACATGGCGCATGCATCTGGAGTTTGTTTGCAGTAGCTGGAAGCCCTAGTGCACCCATTCTCTCTCCCTCTCTTAAATAAATAAATAAAAATAAAGTATTTTTTTTAAAAAAGAGTGGATAGAGCGTGAGATCCTATCTTGAAAAACCAAAAAAATAAAAATAAAAATAAAAAAAAAATAAAAAGAGTGGATAGCATTCCTGAGGATGACACCTAAGGTTTTCCGCATGCCCACATATATGTACCAATGTATACACAAACATGAATACATACACACATTGACTCATACATAAAAGTGAATAGATCGAAGTGTTCATGAATAGACTGTGCCTACAAAAATATATTTTATAAGTTTGAGAAAATTTACTTCAATTAAGAAAATTTCTTTTTTAAATATTTATTTACTTGAAAGAGACAGAAAGAGCAGAAGACAAAAAGAGAGTGAGTATGGGTGTACAAGGACTCCTGCCACTGCAAATGAACTCATGATATATGCACCACTTTGTGCATCTGGTTTTTTGTGGGTACTGGGAATCAAATCTGGGCTGGCAGGCTTTGCAAGCAAGTGTCTTTAACCACTGAGATATCCCTCCAGGCTGATTAAGAACATTTCTATATACATGAAGTTTTAAAAAATATTTTTATTTCCTAGTATTCATCATAAAACAATTAATGGTTATGAACCCAGCATAGGCTTCTGTCATGGCAACTCCAACAGTTTTTGACAACTTATTTACAGGATGAATACTGATTAAGGAATGGTTCCTGCAAACCATTTACACCCCAGCTCAGTCCCTGAGTACTGGCTGACTTCCCTTTGAACCTTCATTACTGACCTCAGCAACACCATCTCTGTCCACACAGCCCTAAGCTCACAGACAACATGTTGTAATAAAGTTCTTGCGTACAAAGAGAGAAGTGCTGCACGTGAGATGACTCTGGAAGCGATTTTACATTTGTTTTTACAGTTCACATTTACGTTTTACATTTACTAGCTGCTTTTACATTTCTTCACAAGGGAATGGGCCAGTGTGCCTTGTAATAGCATGACTGATGGTAGAAAGCTTTCCAAGTCTTGGGCACCAACTTTTCTTCATTTGCTTTTTTATCTTTTTTTTAAACATTGTCACAATGAACTTTTGTTTTTCAGATATTTGGCAAGTTTTCCACCATTTCCCTTCACACCTTTCCTAAAAAGGAGTATTTTCTGTACTTGACACTGAGAAGGATATATGGTCCAGAAAACAAACCATTTTTTTTCTTTTAGAAAAATTTTAATGGCCATCTTTATTCTGAGGTTTTTGCCAAGTTATCAAAGTTTATAAAAACATAAATAAAATTTAAGTCTTAGTCCACTTATAAGCAAACAGTAGAACATATAATTATACCTATAGTAAAAATAGTTTTAAGAAAACCATGCATTTTATTTTGTCTAGTATACCAAGATTTAAAAAAAAATTCTTATTTATTTTCAAACAGAGATAGGTACACACAGAGAGAGAGAGAGAGAGAGAGAATGGGCACTCCAGCCACTGTAAACACATGCATCACTTTGTGCATCTGGCTTTATATGGATACTGTGGAACTGAAACCAGGTCATTGACTTTGCAGGCAAGTGTCTTAACCACTAAGCAATCTTTCCAGCCCCACTATATAAGATATAATATATATCTTATATATTGAAATATGATATCTGCATGTCACTGTAAAGTGACTAATATATTCCTAATTATAATGTAAAGTTACTTTGCTAATAAAGCACTATGTGAACTACTGAGATAAACTGAGGCCTCTTGTGGACAATGTAATCAGAAGCTGAGGAAGACTGCTAGTTGTCAGCCCTTCTCCCATTATTGTCAAAATGAGAATCCTTAATCTCAGCTCTGTGCTGAGGCCATGACTAACTCTACTAACCCACTCACTATTTCCTTCTCTCTCCTGTTTGTCCAGCCCCTTATTTGGAAGTATGTAGTTTAAAATATTAGAGAAGAAAATATTAGGAATTCCTGTGAAGCTTAAATCCAGAATGTCTTCTCCTTCTTAGGGCTCACTTTCTCTAGTACACATCATGGTATATTCTGATTCAAATCATATGTTTTATGAATTAGGTGAAACAATAAATCTCCCAGGACATGCAGATAAACCTATATAATAGACAAAGTCCACTTACACAAAAAGTTGGCCACAAGTATGTGGCACAGTGACATCAGAGGGATGCTCTATGAGAAATGTATCTGTCCTATACCTTTTCTATGAGAGAAGTGGTACCACCCACACTGATTACAATCAATAAAAATTAAGTCTCCCTCCCAAGGGCAAGTCACCAGGAATTCCTGTGGTATCCACTGAAGGAAGATAATATGGGGTGTTATTGGAGGACAGGATACATGATAAAGCCACCTTGCATTTTGAGATTGTAGTTGATTGTTGAGAAGGCAGGCCCAGTGGGGTAGATAATGAAGCCAGGGATGACCCAGACTTCCTGGGCTACCTCTCAAGCCCAGACACAGTAACGCAGAGGATCTAAAGTAGTGCCCATGTGACTAGGTGTGTAACTACAGGGTGGGAGCCATACCTTTGAACAATCACAACAGCCTGTGCCACAATCCATCAGCTTATGCCACAGTTGGTCAGTCTGTGCCAATACAGGTGCAAAAGACAGGGGAGCCCAGAAGGACAAGCTCTGGTTCCTTCTGTGACCTTAGGAGAAGGCTGAGCTGTTCCTTTTCCTGCTGTCACAGTTGACCAGTAAGCACAGACAAATTTCAGAGTAAGTTAGGTGACAATAGAACAGATCTAAGAAGAGATACCAATTTAGCCTAATGAAATAAGAAGATTAACTGAGAAAAAGTAAGAAAAAAATTGGATCATACCTGAAAAGCCCGTGTTTTAGGAGCAATTTATGCTGGTTATATGAAGGACACATCTCTGTGTTTGTTCATACTTTTAGCCATGAAAGTACAACTTGTTCATGTTTCTAATCTGGGCTAAGCATCCTTCCTTTTTTGGTGTGCAAAACAGCTTTTCAAGGATAAAAGTATTTTTAAAAAGCTGATTTATATGCCAGATGTAAGCAGTATCTTTTCAGGCCTCTGGTTACTTTTGTTGTTTGCTTGTTACCATAACCTTCTCTCTTGGGAGTTCAAGGAAGTTGATCACAAAAGTATCAAACTTATTTTCACTATGAAGGATTAGCAGTTTTTTTCTGTCTTGTCCAATATCCAATCGGTCTTTGCAGTCTTTACAAGTGTGAATCACATGTTTGGCCCATGTACGTGCACTGACTGAAACATTTCCCAGTAATACTTTATTTGTAGGTATATAGTATTCCTCTTCAGACAGATGGAACAACTCTGAGATGATATTACAAAAGCCTTTGAGAAACTATTAGTAAAGAAAATAATGCTAGTTTTCATATAGGAAGTTGATAAAAGCAACATATATATGTTTAAAGGGTACATACATATGAATGCAAATAGGCTATCAGGAAAGAAATCAAAATAATATCTATGACAGGGTAAATCTCAATGACAGACTCACCTCCCACCAAAATACAAGAAAATTTGTCAAAAAGCTTCTCAGACAACTGTTTTCAAGAAAGGTACCATAGTACTCTAGTCCTTAAAATAAGATATACATACGAGGAGAGGCCCATGCTGGACCAAGCATTCTGTCAAGAAGCCCATCCTAGACCACTGCACAGGGGCCCCAATAGCCCTAGTCTCATGGAGCTAAAGAGGCAGAGATCAGAGCTGAAGGTAAATGAAGTATCTAGAAAATACAGAGCAGGGCACCAAGAAAAGAAGAAGCCCCAAGAAGGTGAAAGCGTGCTGTGGTCTGAATGCTTCTGCTCCTGCAAAACTCCTAAGTTAAAACCTAATTACCAACGTCATGATACAGGAAGAAGAGGCTTTTAGAAGACCATTAGGTTGTGATGGTAGATGACCTCATGAAGGGGACTATTACACTTGTACAATAAGCCTCAGACCCACATGAGGATACAGGGAGACAATACCATGCTATCTGCCAACCAGTAAACAGGCCCTCACCGGATACCAAGCCTGCTGGTGTCTTGATTTTGGACTTCACAGCCTCCACCATCATGAGAAACAAACTTGTTGTTGATAAACTATGGCACAGTTTACAGTACCTAATTGGGTTGTAAACAAGAAGCCTAACAAACACCACACTGAAGTGCATGGCCAGAGAACAGAAGACAGGTCAACAAATTTATACATCAAGAAGAAAGAAAGATTAAATAACAAAACAGGCAAATGAACAAGGATCCTGCCGCCTGAGGAGTACTACCATGTGATCTAACATGTAAGAGTTCCACAAGGGGGAAATGTGGGGCACCGAAATATTTGAAGAAATGGCAGAAAACTTTCATTTGGAGAACCAAGCAAATCTCCAACAGGGAGAAATATCTCTAAAATCAAGACACATCATAAATGAACGATACTACCAACAATAATGAAGGGAAAAACTTAATGCCGTCATAATAAAAGACATTATAGGCTGGGTACAATAGTATAAAAAACAAGTGACTCTTCATCATAAGCAGTGGAGGCCAAGAGAAAATGGAAGGTCATCCTTAAAGTACTGAAAAAAACAGAATCTTTCCGGGCTGGACAGATGGCTTAGTGGTTCAGCTCTTGCCTGTGAGACCTAAGGACCCAGGTTTGAGGCTCAATTCCCAAGGACCCACGTAAGCCAGATACACAAGAGGTGCACGCATCGGGAGTTTGTTTGCAGTGGCTGGAGGCCATGCTGCGCCTGTTCTCTCTCTGTCTCTGTCTCTCTCTCTTTGTCTGTCACTCTCAAATAAATAAATAAAAATAAACAAAAAATTGAAAAAGAATCTTTCTTCAAAAGTAAGGAACTTCTTCATAACAAAAAGTCAACAGAGCTGGGCGTGGTGGCACATACCTTTAATCCCAGCACTGGGGAGACAGAGGTAGGAGGATCACCATGAGTTCAAGGCCACCCTGAGACTCCATATTGAATTCTAGGTCAGCCTGGGCTACAAAGTGAGACCCTACCTCGAGAAACCAAAAAAACAAAACAAAACAAAAAAGTCAACCAACAAACACCCAGGATGGCTCACAGTACAACTGCAACACTGAAGGAAGCCCCTGAGCTGGAGAGAAATAGTAACAGAAGGCAAATGTAGAAAAGAGAATGAAGAACTTGTATTCCTTATGTAGAAATAAAATAAAGATGCAATAGAACCAAGGAAGGAGGATCCACAGAAGTATGGTACTGTCGGGTTCTCCCCATCTATATGCAGTGGCACCATCTCCTAAGAGTACTAAGTTAAAGGTGTTTACTGTGAGCCCTGGAAGAAAGCCAACAAAGGAAATAGGATGGAACACTAAGACATGTGTAAGTAATACAAAAGAAGACAGAAAGAAGACACAGAAGAACTACAAACCATGGTAGCCAGTTGGGAGAAAGGCAAGTTAATACCAATTCGAAAATAGAAAGTCAAAAGACATCATAGGCCTCCAGTTTTTAAAATGCTTAAACAACTGAGGACACTGGAGACCTAAATGGAATAACAAGCCCATTTTAAAAGAAAAGAGATCCTCACTGGCAGCACACTCTAGCAAAAAGAAAGGGAGGACACACAATCTGGCCCAGGGAATGCTTAAAGACAAACCAGTCCAACTTTCAAGAGCGTCACATGGACTGGCATACCCACACAGAATCCAGAGGAGATAGAGATAAGGAGAACAGAGCTGCATTCCCCTCACCCCCAGCTCCTTCCTACCAGTATTGAAGAGTGAAGAGAAGAAAAGAGAGCGGGTATAATTTTACCAAAGTACTTGAGGCTTTCAGCTAGGGAAGACAGAGGGAACGGAGACAACAGAAAAGCTAAGGTAAATTTCTTATTGGCAAGAAATCTTCAGAGGCATTCTCAGAGTAACTAACATACGACAGGAAGCGAGTGGTAGCAATGGATGCAAAGAGAATTTCTCAGCACCTGAAAAAGTAAGCAGGAAGCAACTTCCTATTAATTCAAAAAGATTTAGAAGAGATCCTAAATACATGAGAAGAGACTTGGTACGATTAGTCACAAGGGAAATATTTAAATTAAGGCAAAATAAAACAACTACTTTCCTATCTATTAGATGTGCTAAAGATAAACACAGGATCCAACAGCAGACAGGAGGAGCCCAGTGCTGGGAAGAATGTGGCATGAATGTGTCACTTGCTTGTTGCTGGCAGAAGAGTGCAAGTGGTATAACCACTTAGAAAACTGCCATGCAATCACTTTATAAAGTTAAATATGGACCTACCCTATGAAGCAGGATTATTCATTCTGGAGTAGTTACCCAAAAGAAATAAAAATGTATGTTGGCAAATAGCCTATTACAATAATGCTCTATCAGCTTCTTTTCTTTTTTTTTTTTATTATTATGTAGAAACTTTGTATGGACACATCATGTATTGATACCATTATTTCCTTCCTCTCTGCCTTACTCCACTCAAGACCCTCCTTAGTGGGATTGCTGGTATTCACCATGGAGTTGTGGGTTATGGGATGTGACAGCAGCAGTCAGTCACTGGGGTGAAGGGGGGACAATGCATCTGGATATCCCTTCCCACCCTGTGACTCTCATATTCTTTCCGCTCCCTCTTCTGCAAAATTCCCTGAGCCTTGGTGGGTATGCTTTACGTCTACTTTAGTGTTGAGCTCTCAGTAGTGTGTGGATTTCTGCTTTGGTGCATTCTGAGTATCCTCAGTGTCTCCATCGCCCTGGAGCAGGTTGTCAGGCTTGCCATGGAAGCAGCACTCTTGCTCATCTCACCAATTCCTCTTTGGCAGGTAAGGCCCAGGTGAAACCACAGAGGAACTGCCCTATCAGTTTTATTCATGCAAACACAAAGCTAGGAAGAACCTAACTATATGATCATCAGGAGGAAAGTCCATATACAAACTGTATGTTCATGCAAAAGAATAGTATTATGCAGTAAAAAGAATGGGATATTGATATGTGCAACAGCATGGGTGCATCTCCAGGCCGCTGGAAATCAGTTCTAGAGAACACGCTATAGGGTGGAGGGGCAGGAAAAGGTAATGGAATATAGGTGGCATGGAAGCAGAAGAGGGGGCTATTTGTGGAGGAGGATGGGACCAGCATGTAGAGGATAAAGAAGACAGGGGACTAAGAACAAAGCACAATGACATATGTGTACGAAAATGTCTCAGTGAAACCTTTCACTTTGTATGCTAACTAAAAAAATACTCAAATTTTTAAATGTCAATAAAGCAAAAAAAAAGTTAAATGTTCTACTTAACAATTTTAAAAAGAGATGTGGATTTAGCTCAGTGATAGGGTGCTTACATAGCATATACAAAGCCCTCAGTTCAAAAGAAAGAACATGCTGCATGCTTCCATTTACATTAGGTTCAGCAATGCGTCCCATAAATCCATAAATCCAACGACAGATGACATTTTGCCTATGGTCTTCACATTCCTTCATTCTGTCTCTGTTCTAGTGTTCTCTGCACTTTTCCCAATTTGTTTTTGGGTGGAACAACAACAAACAAGATATCTAATTGGAAGGATACCAAATATTACAAAAAGTAAGAAAGAGAGCACAACCAGAAATGAATCACTTCCTACAGAGTCACAAACACTCGGTTTCCTCCCATTCACAGAAGCACCTGAAGTTTCAGGACCTCACAGTTAATGGGACAGTTTAAGGTGCAGAGCAGTACAGCAGGCAGCAGGTTGAGTTCAATATGCCTGAGTCCTACACCTCAGACAAGACATTTTAGACACAGGCACCTGTGTTATGTGTTGCTTTGTTGGCTGCAAGTCATAGAAGCAATCCAGAGGGACCCAACTGCCAAGCCTGTTAGTTGTTATAAAGTATCACTCAAAACAAGCAAAACCAAGTTCAGACAACAGAAACAAAGCTAAGAAGCTGAAATAAAAAATAAATGTCTAAACTCTTGTAAAATGGGTGCAATAAGTAGAAATAAAATTATGTGAAAGCAGCCAGGAAACACTCACCCTTCCCTAGTTATTAGGAGGCACTCAGTGATATCAGAAGTACATCATTAATTTCTGGGAATATATTATGGAAGGAAATGGACACATTCTACCACAAAAAGTGATACTACAGGAAAGGACAAAATAATATAGAACAGAATTTTTTTTTGTGTTTTTTGGCATATAAAAACATTACAGCTAGGGCTGGAGAGATGGCTTAGTGGTTAAGCGCTTGCCTGTGAAGTCTAAGGACCCCGGTTCAAGGCTCAATTCCCCAGGACCCACGTTAGCCAGATGCACAAGGGGGCGCCCGCGTTTGGAGTTAGTTTGCAGTGGCTGGAGGCCCTGGCATGCCCATTCTCTCGGTCTCTCTATCTGCCTCTCTCTGTCTGTCGCTCTCAAATAAATAAATTTAAAAAAAAAACTTTACAGCTAGAGCATTATATTCATGCATTTTCATTCTACAATACATTATGTTATATAAGGATCATATATGAACATAATATGAAAACTTAAATTGTTATCTCTGTTGACACACTTTCTAGGCAATCCTCAAAAGAGATCAAATTTTCTGACCAACTGAATTTACAGAGTTGATGCAAGCTAGAATGATGAAACTCTATGGAGCTGACCACACAGGATCAACTCTAGAGATATGACTTCAAGAATCTTTCATTAAATACATAAGACACTATATGAGGTTAAAATATTATTTCTAAAGCAAAGTCAACGCCACAGTAATACTGTTTTGTAAGTAATGATGAATCTATTTATGAAGGCCAGTATACAAAATCTAAAAATTAATCAATTATTATGCTTTTACCTAGAAATGTATGATCTGGAAAAAAACTGTGGAGAAAGTAATTTTTGTTTTTATTTTTGTAAAACTATTCTTTTTATGCACATTCATACCTTTTAGTGATAATTTTTATGTATGTACAAAATGTGTTTTGATCATAGGCCCATTGCTTCCCTCTGTTTTTCCCCAACCCTTCATATTCTTCCCACTGCAACCTTTCTCCATCCAACAAGTTCCTCTACTATATTTTTTGTATTGATCATAAATTTTATTGTATGACTCTATTGGGGGCTGTCATGTCCCCATTGGTTTATACTTTTATATTCCCTCTCCCTAGCCCCAATCCACTTAGGGGCCTCCTCAGGGGGGTTGTTTCACTGTTGGGGCATGAATGAATGAGTCAGTGTCTGTAGAGGGGAGACAATGCCTCAGGATATTCCTTCCCACCCTGTAGCTCTTAAAAACTTTCTGCCCCCTCTTCTGCAATGTTCTATGACCCTTGGCAGGTGTGTTACAAGTCTACTTTAGTGTTGAGCTCTCTGCAACCTCTGGATTTCTCTTTGATAGTTTTGAGTGTCCTCAGTGTCCATTGCCATCTCCCTGAAGCTGGCTGTCAGGATAGCTGTGAGAGCAGCACTCACAATGAGATCGCCACTTCCTCTGTAATGTCTCGTGGGTCCTAGCAGATGTGATAGTGGTGGGTCATCTTCTGCTAAGCAATCAGCTACCTTCAAAGGTTGTTTTTTATGTTTGTTTGTTTTGATGTATGGTCTCACTGTAGCCTAGGCTGACCTGGGACTCATTCTGTAGTCCCAGATTAGCCTCAAATTCACACTGATCCACCTACCTCTGCCTCTCAAGTGCTAGGAGTAAAGGAAGGCCACCCCCAGCCAAAGCATTTTTTTAAATAACAAAAATGTGTTTTTTTATGGAGTTCACATGTGCAGTGTTTAATCTCATAGATCCCTCAAGTTCTACTGACAGGGACATGAATTGTGAGGCACAGCTCACATGGACAGAGTAGTGGGTGTTTTTAAAAGAGTTACTTAGTTAAAACAATACCATCCAACCAGTACATCTGTAGCTTTCTCTGCTCATTCTTCAACAGCTACTTGGATGTAAAGCTTCAATCATTAGTTGTCTTGTTTTTAATCATACTTCCCCTCTCTCATGACCAACAATGTATGATGTTTGTGAAAGTTGCAAATACATGGATTCACAAAGGAAGGTCCCTAGATGCCCCTCCCAAAAAAGTCCCAGATCCATGGTAGTCACAAAAGTGCAGAGGTTTTTGTTTGCTTGTTTGTTTTTACTACTTACAAGGCACATCATGATCTAATTCCATGTTTGGCAGGCAGAAATGACAATTCCAGAACTCAAATTGTATTATTAAATTCTTGTATGCTCTTTTTAAAATCAAGGTTAATGTACATCAATCTCCTCACTACAGAGTGAAAGCTGGACTCCAAGCTCCAAGCATACATCTGTAATCTCAATGTGCCTATGGTAATGGGAAGTAGAGTGTGGGCCAATAGAGCAGTATGCACAGGTAAAAACAAAACAAGGGAAACCCTGTCTCAAGCAAAAATGGAAGGAGAGGACAAATATCCCGAAGGCTGTGTTCAGACCTTCACACATTCACTGTGGCATATGTGTGGTCCCCCCCACATCTACATATGCAAACTCAAACACACACAAACATATACATCCACAATAAAAAATGCAAAACAAAAAACACTGAAAGCATGTGCCTTATGGACACTAAAATGATTCTATCATACCATACCATACACTTATAAGCTGTGAAATTAAGAACTAGAATAGCTCCTTAAGCAATTATCTTGCCAGGGCAATAGCTGGAAGGGCCACTGATCACAATACATCCTATAGTAACCATGGCCCTCAGACAGAAATGCCTTCTTCTCATATTCACATCAGGAGAAGATTGTTGGTCATATTTCATGCAAATTCCTTCATCTTCAAAACAGACAGATACTTACAAATTCTTACAGTCCAGTGCCCAGACATAGAGAAGCATGAATGAAAACATACTTATGACACAGAACAAACCATACACTATAGTCTGTGATTACCTGGAGGTAGGAATTTCAGCTGGTTATTAGCTAATCGAAGATGACGTAAAGCTCTCAGACGACCAATTTCTGGGCAAACAACTTCTAAGGCATTGTCACTAAGATCCAGACACTGGAGTTTTACCAGGGACCCGATAGCTTCAAAGAGAAGAGAAAGAGAAAGAGATGGGCAAAAGATGTTTCATTCAAGTGTTATACTAAATCTTAAATATAAGTATTACAATTTGAAGTATTTTAATACTTCCCATTCCTGTCACAAAACAGTAAAAACATAGATTGAGCCTGGTCTTATGAAATGATAAATTCTTGTACCTTGAGATAAATATAACTTTAAAAAGAGAATATATGCCGGGTGTGGTGGCACACGCCTTTAATCCCAGCACTTGGGACGCACAGGTAGGAAGATGGCCGTGAGTTCAAGGCCACCCTGAGCACTACATAGTGAATTCCAGG
Organism: Dipus sagitta; assembly: GCA_036346955.1. Lineage (NCBI taxonomy): Eukaryota > Metazoa > Chordata > Mammalia > Rodentia > Dipodidae > Dipus > Dipus sagitta. The sequence continues at coordinate 131,766,841 of CM070772.1, read as the reverse complement.
TCAGCCTGGGCTAGAGTGAGACCCTACCTCAAAAAACTGAAAGAGAATATATAAAAATGTTAACAATGGGAAAAGTCTTTGATTAGATGAATAATTCAAGAATAATGCCAGATGTGTTGGTGAACACCCACAACCACTGAGCCAAAGAGAGTAAGGTAGGAGGGTAAAGAATTTGAGGCTAGGCTGGATTACCTTTTAAAGCCAGGACTGGTGGCACACACCTCAAATCCTAGCAGCTTAGAGGCAGAGACAGGAAGCTACAAATTCAAGGCCAGCCTTGGACTACAAAAGGAAATCTTACCTCAAACAGATTAAATTAGAAAAATAATAAAACTATATAAGATCTCTTTTATCTAAACAAAAATTTTAACTTCATATAGTATATCTAGAGCTTACTTTATTATTTTCCTAATAACAGTTTGTTTAATCATTTACGTAGCCATTATAGCTCTTTTAGACTTATTTAATCATGATTCTTAACTGGACTTATTATGGAAAAACATTTTAAAGCAAATACATTTAAAAATACACCATAATTAAAATTCCCTAACACATTCAACCAACTAGGTTTATAATTTATTCTACTTGCAAAGCAAAATATGCTTACCTTCTGGAATCACAATTATATTATTTGAGTGAAGGTACCTATGTGGAAGAGCAGAAGAACAGGGGGAAAAGCTGTTATCATTTGGTGCTTCTGCCAGATAATCAGTTAATAAATGCTCAATTTAAAATTTATCAAATATGAGGCAAAACTTTCTTTCACATCCTACTATATTAACAAACTACATGGTTATCACAGCTAGCTAATAGTACTTTGAGAGTAATATTTCATATCAGAATCACAAATATTAAATCTATTTGCTTATTATGTAATTTTAGAAGTATATATAATAAATTCTGAAGAATTTTTTTCAACCTCAGTCTAAAATTGCTAGTTTATCCACTTCACTTAAAGTATTCAGGTTCTCAGAAATAAACCTATTGTGTAAAGAAAAACCAACACTTACAAGTAAAAGGAGACACAAGTTTAATCTCTAAAGGATAACTGCAAAATAAAGACATTTCTAACTAGAACTCTTACTGAGAACCAGGAACGTAGACATTAAATTTTATCATTTCAAGTAACTGCAGAAATACTCAGATGTCATGGACATAAAATTTATTTCACAGCAAAAGGAACATTGTAAACAAGAAATCAAATCTTTAAAAAGGCCAGACAAGTCTAGGCAAGCCTAAATTGCCAGTACCTTCCTACTAGAGTATCTTTAGCACCCTCTGGTGGAGACTTCATACAATCCCCAGTAACCAGCTACTCAAAAGGAAGTAAGTGCCTTTGGAGGGTAGAAGAATAATCTGAGAAAGTAAGGTTTTATTACTGATTTTGAGATGAGAGAGCTGGATTTAGAAAAATTTATTTTAAACCAATTGTTTTATTGTAATTTAAAAAATAAATTGCCATAAAATATTTTAAACAGCTTAGTAATTTTCACATTTTCAAAGTCTAATACTGAATGAGCACAGAGTAAGAAAAAAAAAAAAAAAGAAAACTAATGCTTTAATGAAGATTTTCCTATGCTAAATTAAATCCATGTTCTAGTGGATATTAACCTACTAGCACTAAAATCAGCTAAGTGCTAGACATACTACAACATAAGTTCTACAAAGAGAGAGAGAAAAGCTTAGCGATTCTTAAGGTTTGGAACCAGCTTTGCTAAAATGGATATGGAAGTCATCTTGTCAACAATGTCAAAAGCTCAAAATCCCCCAAGCAGAAGTAACACCCCATCTAATGACAAGAAACCCACTCTCCCATGTCTTCAACAAACAAGCAGCTTTGCCCCTGGCCTTCCTGTAGGTCCTCACACTGTCACTGACAGAGGAGAAAGAGCTGAGCTTGTAATTCCTGTCCTCACTGCCAGTTGGCAAAACAACACAGCTTTTGCCTTTGGCAAAATTCCACGCCATAGTATTGGCTTGGATGTGTGTCAGGCAGCAAGCTCATGTTTGATAACTGTATGACAGAATTTACTCTAGTATTCTATGACAAATTTCATTTTTTGCTTTGTACATATGAACTGATTACACACTTTAAAATAAATACTTTGGAATCACTAATTTTAGGAAGGAATATCTAATTTATCAATAAGATTTGTGCCCAAAACTGTAAATAAATATATGTACACACACAAATATACATGTCTGTATTTACTACACAAATATAGAAGCCTGTATTTTTTACACAAAACCTGGAGTGTCATCATATGAAAATATAGAATGGTGGGGTTAGAGAGATGGCTTAGCAGTTAAGGCACTTGCCTGCAAAACCAAAGGATACAGGTTCAATTCCCCAGGACCCACGTAAGCCAGATGCACAAGGTGGCACATGCATCTGGAGTCTGTTTGCAGTGGCTGAAGGCTCTGGCGCACCCATTCTCTATCTGCCTCTCTCTCACATACACACATAAATAATAAAATAAAATATATTCAAAAAAGAAAAACCAGAATGGACTTTTAAAAATTGCTTCAGCAAAATACTTGTCCTGAGTTCTGTCTATAAAAAGGCCTTAAACTCGGCTGGAGAGATGGCTTAGCGGTTAAGGCACTTGCCTATAAAGCCAAAGGACCTCGGTTTGATTCCCTGGCACCCACATAAGCCAGATGCACAAGGTGGTGCACGCATCTGGAGTTCATATGCAGTAGTTGGAAGCCCTGGCACACCCATTCTCTCTCTCTCTCTCTCTCTCTGCCTCTTTCCCTCTCTCAAATAAATAAATAAATGGCCTTAAAACTGTCCAAAATCGAAATGTGAACAACAGTACCCACTATTATGACTTCAACTTAAAAATTATCTTTGGGACTCAGGAGATAAGGTGCTTGCTATGCAAGCCTTAGTACTGGAGTCTGGATACCAGCATTCAAGTAAAAGCCAGATGAGGCAGCATGTGATGCTGTAGTATGTGTCTATAAACCAGATCAAAGCCAGATGTGATGCCTGTAATCCCAGTAGATATTGGACGAGACAGGAGGCAGAGACAGCAGCATGAGAAGCTTGTAGGCAGCCAGGCAAACACAGTGGTGAACTCTGCTTCAAACAAGGTGGAAAGCAAAGATCTATAACTGGAAGTTTTATTCTGATTTCCAACACACTCAGACACAAGATTTAAATAAAATTATATTTTAGTATGCTAGGTCTATTTACTTCATAATAAAGATGCTAGAAAGTAACAGGGTGTTTCCAATGCTGTAAACACCACAATCACCAAATCTTCAAGATACTGGTACCCAAAACTATCATTTACTAAGTGAAATACCATTCCAATTCCACAGGAAATTCTAGGGTACAATCAATTGAGACTCATACTATCATAGTGGCTCTCAGGGTAGCAAATCCTTGCTTGGAAATTGGATGAAGGGTAGACTAAAACACTACTATCTTTACTGTACCTTCATAGCCGTATAGCCACAGGAAAACTGATCCTCTTGCTCTCCTAACTGATAAAAGCAAATACTAAAAAAAATACCATTAATATAGGAATGCTGTAGAGCTAAATGAACTAATGAGTACAAGCTTTGGCACAGTACTTGTTGGCACACAGGCCAAAGAATGGTACTGGCATCATTACCAAGTGACAGCTATGAGTCACTTGGAATCACAGGCTCAAGACTTTTGACTTTCAAGCCATTTATTTTTAATTTTAATATAATTTCAGAGCAGCTGAAATACTTATGTTGCAACATAACTAGTTTTTATCATGTTCTACTGAAACCCTGAAGGAAATCACACATTGTTACAGGAATGCCACTGTGGGGTATAGCCACTTCAGAAAATGGCTGGGTGGTTTTTCTATTGTTCTTGACAAATGTACTGTGATAGTGTTGTTGTTTGTTTGTTTGTTTTGGCGGTAAGAACTTGCTCTAGTTCAGGCTGACCTGGAATTCAGGTAAATGATGTAGTCTTGGGTAGGCCTTGAACTCAGTGGGGATCCTCCTACCTCTACCTCCCAAATGCTAAGATTAAAGGCATGTGACGCCACGCCCAGCTTGACAAATATATTCAGGAGCTGGTAAAACGTTACCAGGAAGAACTGAGGAGGTATATACCAGAACACATACTATCTTTACAATTTTTCTATAGACATGAAATTATTCTAAGACAAAAAAAGCTATTTCTTTTTAAATTGGGGGAAAAGGACTTCCATTTCAAACCATGATAGGGCAACAGGGGCTAGATTTATTTAACTGCTATAAACAAGAAAAAAAAATAGATTGATTATATGAAACAACTCTTTTAAAAATATTTATTTGTCTATTTTAGAGAGAGGCAGACAGAGAAAGAAGCAAATAGAGACAGAGAGAGAAAATGGTCATACTAGGGCCTCCAGCCACTGCAAATGAACTCCAGATACATCTAGCTTATGTGGGTACTGGGAAATCAAACCTGGTCCTTAGGCTACTCAGGCAAGCCCCTTAACCACTAAGCCATCACTCTAGCCCCTGAAACAACTCTTTTCAGATAATGAAAACAAGAAAAGAAGACTATGCTCCCTAAAATAAAAAAAGCTGGTGTGGTAGTCACAAATTCTCCTGCATTTCTGCTTACAGGCAAGTTGGGCACTGGGAAGCAGGTGGAGGCGTATACCCAAGCTCAGGAGACTGGAAGTAGAAGGGAAAGTTGAGAAGACAGAGACACCAAGAAAATATTAAGAGGCTTGAATATTTTATGCTGAGATATCCATTGACTTTTAATTTCTAAAATGCAGATGTCTAAGAGAAACTGGGCACAAAGCTGAAGAAAAGTTATCAGCTGAGCTATCCACAAAGTTTGCATAGGTCTGAGAGGCATGCATTCAAGTTCTGAGCGCATGTACGAATCCTGTGGCTCAGCTGGGGTATTCAAGAGTTTAGAGAGCACAAGCCTTTACAACAAGGCTACCCCCCACCCCAATGTCACAAGTCATACTAGACCTACTCTTAGGAAGCATTAAGACAATCAAACTAAACTGCAAAAACACAGACACTTGACAATGGGAAATTTATTAAAATTTGTAATCAAACCAAAAGGTGTCAGATAAGAATCATGACAATATGATCCAAAACCAGGAGAAAAAAGCAATCAGTACTAATAAGCTCAGGATACCAATGGTTAGCAGACAAAGATATTAAGGCAGCCATAATAATCATATTTGAGTAGTTAAATGAAAATTGTGAATATTATGAAAACTACAAGATATAAAGATGATATAAAGAACTAAATATATCTTCTAGAAATCAAAGATATATAATAAAGTAGACATGTCACTAGATGGGATTAACAGATTGCTGTTGACTGATAAGAAATGCAACTTATCCAACTTAAGGCACATGGAGAAAGACACTGAAAAAGAATAGCCTTGGTAACTATGGGATGTATTAAACAGTCTAACAAACATGCAAAAGTCTCACAAGTATGGGCCAAAGACTGAGTACAGAAATAAGCCTCTGAAGAAAAACATTGACAATTGTACAAAGGTGATGAAAACATAAGACTCCAGAAGCTCCTGACAGACAAGGAAAAAGAAAACAGTAAGATTATCAAAGCCAAATTCCTACAAAATAGTGTAAAACACCAGGAATCTCAGGGGTACGGCTCAGTGATAGAGCACTTGTCTAGAAGGCACAAGTCCTTGGGTTCCATTCAATGTCTTACTGCCACATAACAAGACCAGTAATAACACTAAAATAAAATAAAATAATGGAAACTCTTCAAAGTAGTACAAGGGGAGAAAAAAACACACTACAGACAAAGAAACAAATAGAAGAATAACAGATGTCTCTTCAGAAACTGCAAGCGAGAGGGTAATGAACACCACGAAAGTGCCAGGAGTACAAAAAAGAGGAAAGAAAGGAATGCTAGCAACTATAAATCCTAATCCATGACAAATACGGGAGATAAGCAGACAACAAAAACGTGTTATTTTTAGGGAGGAAAAGGAGAAAATCTTTGGGCCCTCAGGTCCTTGCATTTGACATCAAAAGCATAATATACACTACATGCCAGCAAAAATTGATAAACTAGATCTCATCAAAAAGTAAACTTCTGCTTTAAAAAAAGATCATAAAAAGGGGATAAAGCATTTGTTTACAAAGTAGACTATTAGTTTTTAGAATATTCTTTAAAGAACTCACAAACTTCAAGAATAAAAAAATACAATTGGAGAGATGGTGGTTAAGACGCTTGCCAACAAAGCCTAGTTCAATTCCCCAGTACCCACCAGATGCACAATGTAGCTCGTGTATCTAGAGTTTATTTGCAGTAGCCAGAGGCCCTGGCATGCCCATTCTCTCTGTCTCTTTTTGTTTGCAAATAAATAAAATATTTTTTAATATTTTATTTTTATTTATTTATTTGTGAGAGAGAGATATACAGAAATAGGCAGGTAGACAGAGAGAATGGGCGCGCCAGGGCTTCCAGACACTGAAAACGAACTCCAGATGTGTGTGCCCCCTTGTGCATCTGGCTAACGTGGGTCCTGGGGAATCAAGCCTCGAACCGAGGTCCTTAGGCTTCACAGGCAAGTACTTAACCGCTAAGCCATCTCTCCAGCACAAATAAAAATATTTTTAAGTACAATTAAAGCAATAAACATGGACAGACATATCGCCAAAGAAAAGACACAGGTGAAACAAATGTGTACAGGAAAAGTAGTGCAGTATCATTAGACACTAGAGAAATACAAACTTACCACAGCATGATAAGCCATGATTTTATCAAAACAACTAAAAGCAAGAACAGTGATGCAAACACTGCAGACAGTGCTGGGCGCATGGTTGTCCTCACATTCAGTGTCACTCAGGGCCTGCTAATGAAGGAGCACCGAAGGAGTATCAGAGAGGAATAACTGAAGAAAAAAAAATCTACTCTGAATGAGTGACAGCCATCCCATGAGCTGGGACCTAACAGGAATGAAAGAGGGACAGGAGAAACCTAAGGAAAGGCCTGAGTTCTCCCTCTCTCTGCTTCCTATCTGTCAACTTGTGAGCCGGCCGCCACCACCGGCGCAGTACTGAGCCATACACTATGCTTTCCCCACTATGATGAGCTGACATTGTGAACCAAAATAAATATTTCTCCCCCTAAGTGAGTTCTGTCAGAAAAATAACTAATAAGCTAGACATAGTGGTTCACACTTGTGATCCCTAATTTGTGAGGTAGGAACAGGAGCATCAGGGGTTTCTTGGCTACATAGCAAGTATAAGGCCAGGCTGGGCCATATGAGAACAGAGAGAGGGAGAGGGGACAGCAGGGAGAAAGAGGGACAGAGAAAGGGATGGGAAAAGAAGAGGGAGAGGGGGCAAAGAAATGAGGAGAGGAAGAAGAGGGAAAAAGAGGGACAGAGAGGAGGAATGGGATGGAGAGATGGAAGAGGACAGGAAGAAGGAGCTGGAAGGGGAGGGGAAATGTAAAATGGTATAGCTAACTTAAAAATTCTCTCTCTCTTTTCAATTTCTTATAAAACTAATTCTAAGAAAAAGTAGTAGAATAAAAACTTCTTTTCTAGGCCGGGCATGGCAGCACATGCCTTTAATCCCAGCAGGGAGGCAGAGGTAAGAGGACTGCTGTGAGTTCAAGGTCACCCTGAGACTCCACAGTGATTTGAAGGTCAGCCTGGGCTAGAGTCAGACCCTACCTCGGGGGGAAAAAAAAAAAAAAAAAACACTTTTCCACAAAATCAATCATAATACTGGTAAAAATTTTCAAACAGAAAACATTTAATACAGAAAATTATATATATATATATGCAGAATAAAAGAACTGAAAATTAGTAATAAGGAAATATCTATGTAAGAAAACATTACAAAATGTGAGACCAGTATTTTCATTTGTGCTAGTTCCATCCTCCACACTCCAAGACTAAGAAACCCTGGAAAGCCAAAAGCCCACAAACAGAAAAGCAGTAGCACTGGAGCTCCCTCCAAGCCTCATTTCCCAGAGAATGATCATCATTCATCTTCTCTCAAGGCTTCTTGAAGAGTCCACTTGCAAAGAAGTTTGCCTGGTACAAAAATTCTACACCCAGTGCTGAAAGCTGAAATCAATCACAGGTAACTGTTCGAATTCATAGTTGCTTTAGGCATGAGAAAACAGCTGAAGCAAATAAGACACAAATCTTAAAGAAAAGCTCATCCTGAGGCCAATATTACTGTGATACCAAGGACAGGTAAAAATTATAAAACAACAGAGATATGATCTCTTATATAAACAGTTGCAAAATTCCACAAGAAGATACTAGCAAACCAAACAAAGCAACATATAAAAGGATTATACCCTAAGATCAAACAGTAGCTACCCCAGAATTGTAAGGTTGGTTCCATGTGTATTAACTGATGTAATGTAACTGTCCCCTGAGATAACAGGTTGTCCTCCTAGAAATTCCTTCAAGATTAAAAGTACACCCCCTCATAATACCCAGGAACAAGACTGGTGGCTCTCACCAGGGCAATAGGACTAAATGAAAGTCAGAGTTAATAATTTTGTTAATAAAAATTGTCTCCAGGACTGTTAACATGTTTTGTCTGTACTTATAAATGTTAAATTATATGTCTCCTGTCTTTCAGATATGGCTTACCATGTCAACAGACAACGTAAGTTAAATGTTGATGTTTTTAAATACCATGTTTTAACTAGATCTGTTTTGTTAAAGACAAGAGGCACAGACCTACTCTATATTCCCATTTTTCTCCTGGGTGCTTAACAACCAGATGTAGCAGCCAGAACCAACAAGGACTTTGGAGTTAAAAGGGTACCCTATATTTTGGTCTCAATCCCTCCAGGTCAAAAAGGCTCAGGAGATGATAGGACACTTCTTCCTCTAGAGGCCCCAAAGCTCTTGATAATTCAACTATCTTCTTGAACAGAGAAGACATGGAGACCCAGATATTGGATTCCAATCACTATCCAGTCTGCAGAAGGAGAGTCAGAACAGAGGGAAACCCTCAGTGCTTCTAAGGCAAGGGAAGCCACATGGTCAGCACAGCCCTAACTCATCCCAGCGGATGGCACAAATGCTGAGAGAGCCACAGAGCTTCTCCCAGGTCCCTAAAAGTCTCTCCTAAAGACCCGCAACTGACCTTCAAAATTACAATGTAAAATTAAATTTTGGCTATCTACTTGGCCTTAAGCAACCAACAGAAAAATATAGCTAAAAAGTAAAGCATATCTTAAAGAGTTTAAACATCACAACACAGACTGTGAATTTAGATAGATGTACTATGACTCAATGGCATCTGTAACATTATAAAAGTTAAATGCTGTGTACATATTCTTGATAATTCTGTTAATGTCTCATATGCTTCACAAGAACAGGTATAGACCACACTATTTGGTAAATTTCTTTTTTTAAAGTTTTATTTATTTGTTTATTTACTTCACAGAGAAAGAGGAAGAGGAAGAGAAAGAGAGAGAGAGAGACAGAGAGAATGGGTGCACCAGGGCCTCCAGCCACTGCATACGAACTCCAGATGCGTGTGCCTCCTTGTGCATCTGGCTAATGTGGGTCCTGGGGAGTTGAACCTAGGTCCTTTGGCTTTGCAGGCAAATGCCTTAACAACTAAGCCATCCCTCCAGCCCTACTTGGTAAACTTCTAGCACTTCATGGTGAAAGAAAATCATGCTTAGAATTTCTAGTAATAATGTTGCTAATTTTGGGACACTATGTGTTTAAGTATTATCTTAACCTTGTATCCTCTTATCTACAGTTAGCCCACATTCAGATGGTCCAGTGACAATCCAATTCCATCTACCTAGGTCCCCTGGAATGCCCACCAAGGCCTGAAATGCTACATGAATGGGAATCCTGAGGACCTCTCTAAACCCCAATGTACCTGACACTTGCTTCTCCCTCATTTCTCCCATTTCCCCCCACCAGAATCATAGGTTTCTTCCCACACTGTAAGACCACCAGTAAACTTTTGCAGTCCTGCAGAATGTCCACTGGAGGGGTACCCCAATTGCCACACCCAATGGCCCCATTCAGCTTGAAGAAGTAAGACTAACCCTTTGTCCTAATCCCCTAGCAGCAGTTAAGGCTACCTCTTCAGAAGGGGAAATGTTAGGAGATGGAAATTGGCCAGGCAGGGTAACAAAAGATTAAGCTTGCACCCTTCCTAGGGGACAGAAACTCTGATCTTTACCTAATATTACTGGCAAAGCTGTAAAAGCTGGTCTTTGTCCATAGCAACCTGCCAGCCTGCTCTTCCTCATGTAGCCACTCCCCATAAAAACAAAACAAAACCACCAGATCTGAGTCTTGAGGTGGGCTTCTCAGACCTCTCCTTGCCTCTCAGGGCAAGAGCTCTGCCTTCTTATTCTTCCCTCATGGGGCTTCTCAAGCCTCCTGTTGCCTCCTTGGACAAGAGCTTCACCTTGCTTCCTCCTTCTCTTATGTTCTAGGCTTAAGGCCCCTTCTCGTTGTCCTCCTAAAGCTTTAAACTGTAATAAAATTTTTCTGAACCTTATCCTCTGGTCTGTGGATTTCAAGCTTTGAATTAATAAGACAAGGATCCTGGAACACTCAAAGTTATTGGTGCACATGTCCAAGGGACCCAAAATTCCTGTATTACTAGCAAAAAGATAGCACAAAGCTCATGGGACAGAACTGAGAACTCAAAACTATGCCTGTATGATAATGGTTGATGTGCACAAAATTCAACAATGATAAATAGACTTGTCAGTAAAGGTTGCTGGGATAATTAAATACACACATGAAAAACAAAATCCTTAATCATAACAGTAATCACATTAAATGTAAATGATCCAAATATTCAAATAAAGAGGCTTGGTTTTTCAGACTGGAAAAATAAAGAATGAAAGAACTAATGTTAACTTTACAGAGTGCACCTTAATCATAAAAAATAGGAAAATTATAAGAAAGTGAGCTCCAATTTCAGCACAACAGAAGATCCTACTGAGTTCATCCTCCAGCAACTAACAACAAAAGCACCAAGAAGACATACACACACATATACACCCCAAACCTAAAATGTGATAGTGTGAATGAATGTCCCTCAATAGATTTAGGAATTTTATTAATGCTTCTTGGATTTCCAGCCACCAGGCCAGAAAAGTTGTCACTGGGCAGATCTTATGGTCCAGCCCTGAGGTGTGGTGGCCAATTTTTAATATCAGTCTAAAAACATGTAAGGTGTCTGAATTGCACCTAAAATTTATTTTATTTTATTTTATTTTTTGAGGTAGGGGTCTCACTCTGGCCCAGGCTGACCTAGAATTCACTATGTAGTCTCAGAATGGCCTCAAGCTCATGGCATGGATTAAAAGCATGCACCACCACACCCAGCATCACCTGAAATTTTTATGTGTGCTGTGTGGTGTGGCTTTTGAGGGTTTTTGTTTCTGTTTTTGTTTTTGTTTTTGTTTTTTACTTGTAGCTTTTCTCTCTCTACTCAGGTTTGTAAAAGTAGGCCAGCTTCTTCTGCCATTGCCATTGTGGAACTTGCCCTGGATCTGTAAGCTTCAGTACATATCCCTTCTTCCATAACTATGCCTGGTGTGAAAGTTCATCTCAACAACCTAAAGCTGTATACTACATAAGGCTTGTAGTGTAACCCTGCAGGACAGTCAAAATTTAAGAAGGAATAGTACTGGGTCTTATTTTCCTTATTAGAAAAGAATATGCAGAGTAAGGTAAAGTGCAGACAACTACCACGTAAGATGGCTAAAATTCTGATAGAAAATGTTAATCTTGGCAGCCTAACGAGCCAGACTACCAGAATTCAGACTAACGACAGCCACTAGAAAAGGAGAATTCCAGAAAGAAGAAACTGAGATCTCCTATACAAAATCACCCTAAATCAATGGCTAACCTCAAAACTATGCATATGTGGAGGAAACTACAGCTCAGAATAAAAGTTAGACTAAGATTTCAGTTGCCCTCCAAGAAAAAACCAGTACTATGTGACTTACACTAGGTAAGTTTCTGGTAAAATAATAATAATCAATACTCTTTCAGAGAATATAATGGATTCCAGTGTGCAAAACTTAACATTCCCAATTTCTAGAATATAACTTAAAAATTAAAATCACATAGCATAGGAAAAAAATAATAGAAAAATGTAGCCCATTATCAATAATAGCAACAACAACCAAGATAAAACACAGAAAGAAACCTGAGCTAACTTGGGGGTTGGAACTGACAAACAGGGATTTTTAAGTAGTTTTTATAACCTGCTTTACATATGAACCTATTTCTTCAGGTCAGGCATAGTAATCTGAAATAAAATATACCTGTGTTTTAACATCTGTAAGATGGAGAGCAGTTTTAAAGAACAGGATGAAAACAAAGCTTTTGCTATTTACAGGTCCTGGGGGATACAAAGTAACCCTGGAGGTCCCACACAGGGAGGCAGGGACTGAAGGCCAAGGGCCTTAGGGGCTGATGCCTTGACTGGGGCTTAATTTAGACCAGGTAAACCCCTGGCCCGCCACACCCAATGAAAGCCCACAGCACTATAAGAAAACAAAACACAGTAAAAACATATTACTTAGCATGATGGAGGGAACCACCAAAACAACTAAAACTCATAAGTGTGGCAGATGCAAGGAGAGATTTTAATTGATGTTTTAAACATTTTATGCCTCCTGAGAGTTTATTTCAAGTATCACATGCAGGAATAATAACAATACCAGAATTCCCCAACTTCACAGCATATCTAGAAGTTTTCTGTAATAACCAGTTGCACCCAGAGCAGCTTCACTGCCTGAGCAAAGATATTTAGAACACAACTCAAAATGGTAACATGCTTTAAAAATACTACTGGGTTTAGCAAAATCCCAGATCTCTCCACAGGGGCAACATGATAATGACGCCCAAGAGTAATATGTTAACACATTAAAATAATGAGTCCTATTATTTCAAATTTAAATTTATTTAAAATTATTCCCACACTTGTATTTTAAAGAATTTGAATAAACAGACTCACAGTTCCACAAGGTTTGGAAGCTTCTGAGCAAGGTTTTCCGGCTGAAAATTAAAAACTCAGAATTAAATTTTATCTTTGGAAATATTAACATTTCTATGTAGCTTTAACACAAAGTACCATCTTCTTGAAGGGTGTACTTTTTGAGGATGTAAAAATAATAAATCAGAGGCCAGGCGTGGTGGTGCACACCTTTAATCCCAGCATTTGGGAGGCAGAGGTAGGAGGATCACCATGAGTTCGAGGCCACCCTGAGACTACATAGTGAATTCCAGGTCAGCCTGAGCTAGAGTGAGACCCTACCTCAAAAAACCAAAATAAATAAATAAATAATAATAAATCAGAAATTCTGAGATTTGTGTTTACATAAACCACAATAACAACTTATAACTGAAACAGTTAAAATCAATGTCCACTAGCAAAACCAAAAACCTCACACTCTATGGTCATGGAAGACAGAAAGTGCTTGACACACACAGAAGGAAGAAGCCTTGCTCTGAGAAAACCAGCAGCTGCAATGGTGCAGTCATGGCCAGGGAACAGCCAGTGCTGCGGGCAATGCATGAACCAGGGAGAAGGGCATGCTGAGCAGCCACTAGTCCCACCAGAGCTGGCCCTGACCACAACCTACTTTTGGATCCTGACCTCCAAAACTGCAAGCAAATAAACTTCTGTTCTTCCAGCCACTTGGTGTTATTTATTTATTTGGTGTGTGTCTGTGTGAACGTTTGTGTTGAGTATGGGTGTACTCGCGCTATGATGTGCTGGTACAAGTGTGTAATTCAGAGACAACATGCAGCTTAATCCTCCTCGCATTCCACCTCATTTTGAAGCAGGGTCTCTCCTTGTTGTACACCACTCCACTCCACTCCACCATGAGCTTCAGGGAAATTCTGCTGTCTTTGCCTCCCTTCTTGAAGCAGGCTCATTGGGATTTCAGAAGCCCACCACAGCTCTGGCTTTTTACATGAGGTCTGGGAATCCCAACTCAGGTCCCAGACTTACGTGGCAAGCACTTTATACAGAGTTATCTCCTCAGCTCACAGTTTGTGCTACTTTGTTATAGCAGCCTAATAAAGTAACACAGCCCTTAAATGACAAAGTCCTGCTCCTACCAAGAAAGTAAGGAGAATCCACAAAGCCTCCAGGTACTAATAAAGAACAGAGACTGGGACTCATGTAGTTCAAGAAAACGTTAGACCAGAGGAGAGAGTAGTAACATGGCAAAGAGGAAATTTGCCATCAGGAAGAGAGAGCCTTCCCATGGAAAAGGTCCTAGAACAATTCCACTCACAAGTTGAACGGAGGCAGCCCTGTATAGGGGAAAATCCTCTTGTAAATAATTACACATGTAAACGCCACACAGGGAGGGAGGGAAAGAAGGGGGAATAAATTAGTTCAGATTTACCTATAAACAAAGACTTAAGCTATTAGGACAGAAGAAGCACAGTCAGGCATTTATTTCTTTTCATCCCACATCCAAACATACTGTGAGGTAAGCTGGGTTTCACTGACAGAGAATCAGGATGGACTTTTAGGGGAAAAAACTGGGTCTGACATGAATTCTGAAAGATAAACATAAGAGACTGACTTGAGGTGAAGAGGAAGGAATTCTGGATAGCTTTCTAAGTACAAGAAGTAACATGAGAAAAGGCAAAAGAGATCAGCATAGGTTTAAGGGGATAAGCATTGCTAATTTAGAGACTGATGGGCGTAGCCTCTCTTTTGGCCAAAAGCTAGTGGGAGCTTCTCATTGGAGTCCATAATCTTGTTCTCCATAGGGTTCTGACTTGGTTCTAAGTTCCAGCTATGGGTTCCTTTCCACTGAGCAGATCGCTTAGCCAATCAGAAAGTCACTGGTTACCCACCTAGGCTGGGTGCCACCACTGCACAAGTGTGCATGTCTTGTCAGACTAGCTGCTTTTGTATAACTGAAAACACACTCACTATGGCTTAGGGAATTTCACTGAAGAGGGAGTGGAAGGATCGTACGAGCCAGAGGGCGGGAGGGAATATCCAGAGGCATTGCCCCTGCCACACACACACAATGACTGACAGCTCTGTCACAACTCATTACCTACTAGACCATGGTGAATACCAACAAACCACTGAGGAGGGCCCTCAGTGGAATGGGAGCAAGGAGGAAGGAAATGATGGTACCAACACATGATGTACCCATACAAAGTTTCTACTTTTAAAAAAAAAAAAGGCAAAAGTTGAAGAGAAAAAAGCAAACAAAAAAAAAGAAAGAAACAAAAAAAAAAAAAAAAAAAAAAAGCAAAGCCAGGTGTGGTGGGGCATGCCTTTAATCCCACCACTTGGAAGGCAGAGGTAGGAGGAGCAAGACCACCCTGAGACTACAGAGTTGATTCCAAGTCAGCCTGGGTTAGAGCAAGACCCTACCTTGAAAAACCAAAAAAAAAAGATGAGGAGGATGTTTAAGAAATGAGTATTGATTCTGCTTTAAGTTCTTTAGTAGCAGTCCTAAAGAAGTCCTAGGTTTTCAACATTTTTACTATAATAATTGTGCCAATAGAAAAACTAAGTGTTAGGGACTAAAAAGTTTCAGATTTGCAATAACAAAGTCAGTTTTTCATACAGAAACATCTTAACAGTGATTGTCCTTTAAAAAGGGACTAAGGGCTGGAGAGATGGATCAATGGTTAAGGCACTTCCCTGCAAAGCCTAACAATCCAACTTTGATTCCCCAGTACCCATACAAAGCCAGATATAAGCACAAAAGGTACACACATACATCTGGAGTCTGCTCACAGCAGCTAGAGGCCCTGGAGTGCCTATTCTCTCTCTCTCTATATATATATGTTTCTCTCTGCTTGCAAATAAGTAGATATATTTTTTAAAAGGGACTAAGATTGTTATTCTATTTGTGTCATTTGAAGGTTTTAACAATAAGCATGCATCTCCATTTACAGTTGAATTAAGAATTAAGTTCAAAATTAATATGCACAGTGTAAACTGTTCCATAATTGACTAACCAACTGTATATAATTTGAGAACTAAGCATTCAATAGGACAAATGCTATCAGTCTGGTATATCTGGGTTTTCAAATATGGAGAAATATTATAAATATATAATTTTGCAGAAAGTGGCAAGGAACAGATCGTTAAGGATTATTACAGATTGGATATAAATGTTCCTGATAGATGTTCATGTGCTTGAACACTTGGTCTCCAAGTGGTATGTTGGGAGGTTATAGAATTCTTAGCTGGGACTACATAGGCCACTAGGGGTAAACCTTGAGGGCTATATCCCAGCCCTGCTTCTGTCCTGCCTTAGCTTCCTGGTCTCCTGAGATCTATGCAAGCCTTGCACAAGCTACCACCACCAGCTCCCACCTGCCACAGACCAAGCTGCTTCAGCTAACATGCCTTCCCTCTAAGAGAGACTGTATTCCCTGAATCCATGAGAAAAAAAAATCCTTCTTTAAGTTGCTTCTGTTAGGTATTTTGGCACAGCAACAAGGGCATATTTATATGTGATGTAAGCTGTGATTTCCCCCATATTCTGTTACTTCCTCAGAGGTTACAAGTAGATCTATGGAATTTAAGCTTGTACACATAAATTGTTCTGGAAAAACTAGAGAACTATGAGAAACAGGGCTTAATTACACTTGCTCCTCATCTTGTTCATCTGCTCTTGTATCAACATTGTCTCTGAATAACTTGCATGACCTTCTGCCATCCTTTCTGGAAACGACTTAGCTCTATCAGATAACACTGATCTTTTCATGACAAACTAGTTAGGTTTTTTTTTTTTTAAGGTATAGCTATACACAAAATTAAGCACTGAAATAATGCTTCTCCTGCAAACCAGGCATAGCTATAAGTTCTCTTAGCAAGTAAGTACCTCATATTTTTACATTACAGTGAGCACAATGACCTTGAGAAAACTTCAGTTCATGAGGATGCTACTGCCTTTAAAAAATATAAAAATTAATGAACCAACCACTTATGAATGAATGTTCAAAAAGCCTGGCAAACAAGCAGTCCATTGAATAGGCCATGACTGACACCTACTGGTGTCCTGTAATATCACTCTCTTCTTTCTCACAGTACATGTTGAGCAATATTCTTCAATAATACATGGACAACTGAAAACCCACTAGCATTATCAATTATCTAAATAAGTTTTGTTTATAACTAATGCAAAAGTAAACTTTAACACACAGTTAGCATAAAATGCTGCATCAATGAAGCTAAAAGCTTCCATTAAATGGGAATGTTTTTAAATTTTTGTATCTTGGTATAGAATTTAACGTCAAATATTTGACAAGGCACAACACATTTTGTGATGTTCTCTGATAAGGATGTTCAACATCCTACTTCATTACTCCTCTCCTTCCAGAACTGGGGCAAAAGACACCACCCTTTCCATGGTGATCTCCAGATAGTGAGAGCTTTGCTAGACTTCATCTGAGTAAGGTCATGACAAACCAGAGTCCCCAAGCAGCATGAGATAGCAGTGCTCTATGAGTAAGAATACCTGTGCTATTATAATCCACAATGATTCAGGGTTCAGCAAAACCTGCTCCACATTGACATGCAATAATAACTTATCTCATATCTCACAGAAGTCACAGATTACATGCACTTTGGCTCTTAACAGCAGTTATAAAAAAGATAATCAAGGCAAATGAGTTTGGACTGTTACTCCATTATCATACACAAAAATTAACTAGAAATGGATCAAGAACTTGAATTTAAGAGCTAATATCATAGCTCATTCATAGATCACGCAGAAACCATAGGAAAAAATCCTAACTGTAGACCTTTCAACAGAGTCCCAGGTATTACAACGGTAGCATAAACAATTTTAAAAGTAGGCAAGGCTGGGTATGGTGGCGCATGCTTTTAATCCTAGCACTTGGGGAAAGCCAAGGTAGGAGGATAGCCATGAGTTTGAGGCCACCTTGAGACTACATAGTAAATTCCAGGGTAGCCTGGGCTAGAATGAGATCCTACCTCAAAAAAGCAAAATAAATAAATAAAAGTAGGCAAGCTGAACTGCATCAAAATTAAAAACTTCTGTATGCTAAAAGACATTACAAGTAAAAAGAACATGGATAGAATGAAAGAAATACTTAGAAAACAATTATCAGAAAAGGGTCTAGCATCTAGAATATAAAAAGGACTCTGGTAACTCTATAATAAATAAACAATGTAAATGGGTAAAGGATATAGAGAGATACTTCTTCAAGAAAGATACATGCTATAGCTTAGATCTCAAATGTCACAATTCTCCCACCTCAGCCTCTCAAGTGTTGAGATTACAGACATGTACTACCATATTGATGACCTGTTTTGGTTTTTAAAAAATAAACTAATATACACTTAATCATATGAATTTATAGTTGGGGTTTTCAAAGCAATAGAAACATACACACTAAAAATAATAGTAAACATTCATTCTCATAAACCAGATCTATCACTTAAAAATCACAGCTAACCTCAATGCTGATAGTTCAAAGCCTTATATAATATAAATATTTGTTGTGGGATTTAATGGAGCTAACAGTTACAAACCAGTGTCTGTCTCACTTTCAGTGTAGAGGTACCTCATATAGTATAGTGAATGCTTGAGAATTAATGTAAACATGTAGAAACACACACATTTGCAAAAAAGTACCCTTAAAGTGCTCAAAGTAATGGTTTGCTGCTACAGAAAGACGTAGAGCTTTGCCGCCTCTTTCTAAACCGTCCCTCAACTTCTCAGGTAGAAATTATGAACCCTGTGAACCACAAAGAGCTCAAGATAAATAAATAGGTTCCCCTATTTTACTTAGAAAGTATACAGTGATGTGTTTCTAACAAGTTAGACTTATAGTCATTAATTTCAGAGGTTAAGCATCACAGATGCTAACTAGGAAAATTCACTAACCTTACAGTCAGTATCTCACTGTTCCACAGTGGATAAACACAGTTAAACTTTTACCAAATGGTTCTGGGCTAGAAAAAGGTCCTCAATAATTAGCTGCTGAGTTAACATTACAGCCAGACTAAGTGGACTACAAATGAGGAAGATTTTTCTTTTGTTCTAACTGGCCATAAAAATGGCTGGACCCATCATTAATCACTTCTAATATTTTCCTCTAAAAGAGAAAATGTCTAAATTATTGATAAAGTTGTTTCTAGCTTTCATATCTTATGATTCAAGAAATGGAATTATCCGGGAGTGGTGACACACACCTTTAATCCCAGCACTCAGGAGGCAGAGGTAGGAGGATCACCATGAGTTTGAGGCCACCCTGAGACTACATACTAGACTCCAGGTCAGCCTGAGCTAGAGTGAGACCCTACCTCGAAAAACCAAAAAACAAAGAAAAAGGAGAAAAAAAAAAAGGCAAACACACTTGTCAAGATGGCTTTCTATGACTATACCACATATGAAACACAATCACTAAAATTCAGACAGCCCACTGTATGTGGTGGCTCATTCCTATAATCCTAGCACTCAGAATACTGAGGCAGAAGGATGTCCTGAGTTCAAAGCCAGCCTGAAAACCCTGTTCCAAAATATTAATAAATATATACATACATACATACATAAAACCCAACCTATGGAAATGTTTGACCATTTAATATCATCATCTATTTCCAAAAATTATTAGCTTCAAGCAATACTTAAGAACTTTATACACGGGTAGCCCAAGAACAGAGCAGTCACAGAGAAGCCAGAGCCCTGCACTCTAGCAGCAGTTGAAGCTGCAAGGGTCCAACAGGTTGGAGAGAAACAAGCTCCCTCTTCTTCTAGTTTGTAATTCAAAGCCATCCACACAAACCTGGTTCCTTCTTCATGCTCCAGCCTCACTTGGCTCCATGACACTGTTTTACATCATCTTCCTATCTGACTCTTTCCCCCTCAAGCTGGTCTAATGTTTATTTGACGCAGCTTCTAATACAGGTAAATCATTCCTAATCTAAAAATCCAAAATATTCCAAAATCCAACCCCTTTTGAGTAATGACATGGTGGCACAAGTGGAAAATTCCACAGCTGACCTTATGAGTCAGTATGCAATCAAGAACACAGGTGCACTACAAATGTGTCAGAACACTGCCTGCAGGCTCTGTGTAGAAGGTACATATGAAACGCACATGAATTCCATGTCTAATTTGGGTCCCAGCACCAAGACATCTATCTATCTGTCTGTCTGTCTATCTGTCTATGTAAATGCTCCCCCCAAAAGTCTGAAATCTGGGGCTGGAGAGATGCCTCAGTGGCTAAAGGCACTTGCTTGCAAAGCCCAGATTCAATTCTACAAGACCTATATAAAGCCAAACATACTAAATAGCACATGTGTATGGAGTTCATTTGTAGTGGCAGGAAGCCCTGGAATGCCCATGCTCACTCTCTATGTCTGCCTCTTTCTCTTTCTCATATAAATAAAATATTGTTTTTTAAAAATCTGAAGTCTAAAGCTTCTTTTGGTTACAAGCATTCTTGGT
Organism: Dipus sagitta; assembly: GCA_036346955.1. Taxonomy (NCBI): domain Eukaryota; kingdom Metazoa; phylum Chordata; class Mammalia; order Rodentia; family Dipodidae; genus Dipus; species Dipus sagitta. Next base: position 131,746,401 of record CM070772.1, on the reverse strand, counting down.
AAGGAATATGCACCCTGTGTTACCAAAAAGTGTGGAGGGGTAGGGTAAGCACATGACTTCCCTAACTATAAACTTCTCTCACCCTTAACCTAACTATTAATGGCAAGAGTGTCACTTATGTCACTATTACATAAATGTAGTCAGCACCACTGTAAATCAAAATATTTAGTTTCATTGAATAACAAAACCTGAGAGCTGGATAAAACCTTAGCAGTACTACATTCCAGTAAGCTTAATTACTGAATTAAAAACCTAGTTTTGAGCTGGAGAGATGGTTTAATGGCTAAGATGCTTGCCTATGAAGCCTAAGGACCCAGGTTCAATATCCCAGAGACCACATATGCCAGATGCACATAGCAGTGCATGGGTCTGAAATTTATTTGCAGTGGCCAGAGGCCCTGGTGTGCCCATTCATATCCTCCCCCCCCATCTCCCTCTCTCTCTCTCTCATACAGAAATAAATAAGATTTTAAAACTTACTATTAAGCTGGGCATGGTGGTGCATGCCTTTAATCCCAGCACTCGGGAGGAGGAGGTAGGAGGATCGCTGTGAGTTTGAGGCCACCCTGAGAATACAGAGTAAATTTCAGGTCAGCCTGGGCTAAAGTGAGACCCTACCTCAAAAAACAAAAAAACAAAAACCTTAGTACTTATTAAAATGAATACAGACCAGATAACAGTATAGCTTTTCTCTATTACTATTAATACCAAGGGACTAGTTTCTTCAGCTCTCGCCTCCACCTACTCCATTTATCCACAACTATAACCACTACTAAGTTTGCAATAACCTTTTTTTAAAAAAATTCTTAATGTACTCATCTATAAATGTGGGATAATAAAAATGCCTACCCATGACATTGCTTTGAGGATTAAACAGCATTGTACAAATTGCTTAAAACAATGCCTGGCCATTTGTTGTCAGGTAAATGCCTTGGTAAACACCCAAAAGAACTTAGGTGCTATCAGATCTCAATCAGTCCACTACTGATATATGTTTAAGATAAAACAACTGTTTTTCATGTTCAGTGCCATGGTGAAATCTTTATTCATCTAATTTCTTTTGTTGAGCAAATTCTTTTAAATGTCCTAATACAAAATTTTACTAGATAAGGTCCATTCAACCAACCCATATGTCAGGAAAATTTCAACTCCAATAGTGTATGACAGTCTTTTCATAGTTTAGAAAAAAGGATATTAATAATATTTAACAGCAAATATTATTCTTTTTAATATTTTACAATCTAATAGGTAAAAATGATCAATGTTTTATCACTTCTATTGGAAGTTGAGCTTTTTTTATTATGCATACTATTTTATCATCTGCCTCTATTTGATATGAAATGTCAGAAATATTTTCTCATGAGTCAACAGAAAAGAAAAAAATAGGGCTGGAGAGATAGCTTAGCAAATAAGGCGTTTCTCTGAAAAACTAAAGGACCCAGGTTCAATACCCCAGGACCCCCGTAAGCCTTATGCACAAGGTGGCGCATGCATCTGGAGTTTATTTGCAGAGGCCAAAGGCCTTGGCGCACCCATTCTTTCTCTCTCTCTCTCTCTCTCTCTCTGCCTCTTTTTATCTCTCCCTCAACTAAATAATTTTTTTAAAAAAATCACCTACATCTCAACCTCATACAACTTGCTACTAAAACTTTCTTCTTAAAAAATGTAAATCAGTGCTTCATCTTCAAGCCCAATTCAGGAATATGACTGACAGACCTCTTTTTCTCTTCAATCTCAGCACAATATAATTTTAAAGTTAAATTCCATCTTGAGGCATAGATTAATTGCTTAATCAGAATCCATCTGCTTTTGCTGCTTGGCCATAAGCAAGACTCCCCTCTTTCATTAAAATTTAAATGTCTCTTTTTATCCATTCACATTTATAAATAAAATCAGCAATTGGTGAGAACTACCTGTATAAGCTGCTTATTTCCCCAGGAAGGCCTACTGTCCTCATTAAAAGAAGTTTATAGATTCAGTAAATGATTTTGTTCCCAGCTTGGGATTTTGTTTTCCTCCATTTGTTGTGGTATTTTAATTATAATGAGGAAAATGAGGCCCAAAGAGGTTAATAAGCACATGGAAACTGGGCCTGACACCTCTTAGGCCCAAGTTTTGCTACCAAACAACTCCTTGTCCTAGCACTGCAATCCTCGGGCTTCCACTTGTATTCTTTCCCTTAAAGAACTTCAGTTCAGCAGACCTGGTGATTGGAGCCTCCAGGCTGCATTACTTCTCCCTCCTGCCTACTATGCTGCACGCATGGCATCCACCTGGAAAAAGCTAACCATGTATGAATGAAACAATTGCCTATGTCATTCCTTGGAGAGCTGAGTTCAGCAGGAGACAAGCAGATGGCACTTCCCTAAGCCTAGTTACCAAAGAACAATGCCCAACAATCCCATTCCCTTTCTCTAGCCAAACTGCCAGGTTTCTCTACAAATCAACATCATGAATTCCAGGGAGTTTCATCATCAGTGTACTGTCAGGGCCTTGAAAAGTACTGGGTACACAGTAAGTGCTCAATAAATCTATACTGAATGAATAAATAATGCTCTTTCCCCAAGCTCTTGTCAAGGTCACTATTCAATATCATGCAAACTGAATCTTATTTTTTATGATTTATCTAAGAGAGAGAAAGACACAGACAGAGATAGACAGTGAGTGAGCATGGGGCGCCGGGGATTCCTGCCACTGCAAACTCTAGACACATGAGCCACTTTGTGCATCTGACTTTATGTGGGTACTGGGGAATTGAACTCAGTTCATCAGGCTTTGCAAGGCAAGAGACATAATTGCTAAGTCATCTCTCCAGCCCCTAGAATCTTAATTTGTATAATTTTTACTCCTATTATGGAGAAAGTATGAGTCCTAAAGAGACACAGAACTCCAGATATAGTTCTTGCCCTCTAAGGCTCTTAGTCTCAAACTGTTGCAGTCTTTGTGCAATTCTACTTTACAATCACTTATTCATGCTGTAACTGTACAAACATCTCTCATAGGACAAACACATACTGCTCATAGTGGGTTATTTACCTCATAACTACCTCAAAGACCAGGAACTTAATTCTTGGAACTATGAAAACCAGTAACAAACAGATCCCCGTATGCTCAAGTCACTCTGTATGGCCAATGATAGTCTCCCAGTAGTAGGACAGCAGCATTGCGGGGAACAACAGCATTTTAACACCAACAAACATCCTAACAGCTCTGTTCTATATCGGATCTAAGCAGGCAACAGGATAGCTTTGGGATGATTGCTCTGGCTCCCTCCATACTGTGTACCGCACTTTACAGATTACAGAATTCCGTGATACTCATAAACTAAGAGTATTAATTGTTTAGAGAAGGCAAGGTCCACACACCCAAGGATTTAATAAGTGATGATTAAAAAGGTGATAGAACATGAGCTTGAAATATATACTATCAGAAGGGGGAGAGTCTTGGGAGAAAAAGGGGCCCAGAAACAGGTGGAGAGAAAGAAAGGGGAGCATGAGGGTGGGCAAACATGAACAAGATACAGTGATACATATGTATGAAAATGTCGTAATAAATTTTTGGAAGAGATCTATGCTATAAGCCATTATGTACATCATATAAACTGTGCAGTAGCCCTTAACATTTCCCAAACAAAAAACTGCAGCAGATAGAGCTGAGGAGATGGCTCAGTGGTTAAAGGTGCTTGCTGGCAGGACTGCCAGTCTAAGGTCAGGTCCATTCACTTCAGCACCCACTTAAAGACAGACACAAGGTGGAACAGGAGTCTGTAACCCTCACACACATATGGCAATGGGAGGAAGAGCCAGGAGAATCTGACACTCTGAAGCAGCAGTGGCAAAACGGTGAGTTTTGTCTACAAAGGAGATGAAAGGAAAGAAGACACACATTCCAAGGTTGTCCTCTGACCTCCACATGTGTGCCGTGGGGCACATGCTCAGTCACACACACACACACACACACACACACACCACATACACATGCTCCCACACATAACCATTCACACACAAATAAAAAATTAAATGATTTTTTTTTACTGTAGCTAAGTAACTTCCAGAAGACAAAAGTTTACTTTAGCTTTTATAAGCAAAGGTCAATTTCTTCAAAGTCTATTCCATTGGTCTATGTATATGAATAACATACATGGGAAATTCTCAGATATCATTCTTGATAAATTCTTCTAATGCCACTTCTTCCTCAAAAGGTTAAAGACTGTAGGTAAATATTATTTCATTTCATGCAATAATATTTTTGCAAAAAGGATTAATATAGCTATATGCAGGCATTGCAAGTAAAAAACTAAAAAAAAATTTAATTTTTTTTTTGGAGGGGGGTTCTTCAAGGTAGGGACTTTCTCTAGGCCAGGCTGACCTGAAATTCACTATGTAGTCTCAGACTAGCTTCAAACTCACAGCAATCCTTCTACCTCTACCTCCCAAGTGCTGGGATTAAAGGCATGCACCACCATGCCTGGCTTAAAAAAAAAGTCTAATTTTTAAGAAATCTAAGCATTCAACCTAACATATGAACGATGATGACAAACACTAACTATATATCTAGTTATTCCCAAATAAAACAAAGATAAACTTTATACTTTCTATAAACTTTCTACCTACTGCAGGTATTTTCTAAAGATTAAACTTTTCCTAAAACACATGGCATGTTTAAAAAACAATGAGACACACTTCTAGATATTTATGTTCAACATAGAAGTAGGAATAAAAAACAGGGGGCAATCAATTCATAAAGAAACAAGATGAGGGCTGGAGAGATGGCTTAGCAGTTAAGCGCTTGCCTGTGAAGCCACAGGATCCCTGTTTGAGGCTCGATTCCCCAGTACCCACGTGAGCCAGATGCACAAGGTGGCACATGCATCTGGAGTTCATTTGCAGTGGCTGGAGGTTCTGGTATACCCAATCTCTCTTTTTTCTCTCTGCCTCTTTCTCTCTCTGTCACTCTCAAATAAATAAAAACAAAAATTTAACAAAAAGAAACAAGATGATAGAACTCATTTAAAATAAGAAAAAAACTAGAATTCAATTATAAAATTGAACTAAGGGCAAACAATAGCCAGAAAAGTAAAATTCACTCTAGATGGAGACCAATTTCATAATAAGCAACGGGAAGAAGATTCTGATTAGGACATGCTCTTGACCAAAAAAAAAATGGGGGCTAGGGGGATGCCTCAGCAATTAAAATCACTTGTTTGCAAAGCCTGCTGGCCTGATTTCAATTCCCCAGTACCCACGTAAAGCCATATTCACAAAGTGGTACATGAGTATGGATGGAGTTCATCTGCAGTTAACAAAAGGTCTTGGCATGCCTATTTACTCATACTCATCAGCTCTTTCTTCCCCTCTCTCTTATACATAATAAACAAATAAAAATAATAGAGGTTTAGGGTTTAAAAAAGATTTCAAAAAATTAAAGTTTCTTCATCTTGCATGCAACAAAATTTACAATAAAAGCTATGAACATGTCTTAGAACATCAAAATTGATTCAAATGTTGCTTTAGCAGCAAACTTCCAACAAATTATGACATTGCAATGCTCAACTATTTTGATTTGCCTGAGGTAATTATAAAGGTTTCGTTTTGCTAACACACCAAGGCTTCATTAAACTTCCCAAATGCCTCTCTTAGTACTTTATTCTTCAAATCATTCTCTTTTTAATGCCAGTAAGTCAGAGTCATCCTTGTTGGCCTTCTCTTATTTACTTCTAACCAGTCTCTTGGGCACTATAACATTTCAAACTCATCTAGAATGTTTACGATACAACAAAAGCACAGGCCAGGAGAGAGACATGCTGACTGAAATGAGGACTAATTTTCTCAGTGGTACAGCTGGAAATATTTTGCTTCCCTGCAAACTTCTCCTACAACCTAACTTTAGAGACTTGGATAATGAGTTCATAACCACTGAGAACCCCTTGTCTGTGCATCTATATTACCCACATATGTAATGTGAAGGAGGGATATACATCTTGATTGGAGTAGCATGGATGTGTAAACTATACCTTGGTCAGAACCACATTTATAAATGATTTTTTAAAATATTTTATTATTTATTAGAGAAGGAAAGAGGCAGAATGAGAGCAAGAGTGAGAGAGAGAAAATGGGCACACCAGGGCTTCCAGCCACTGCAAAAGAACTCCAGACACATGCGCCAACTTGTGCATCAGGCTTACGTGGTTCTTGGGGACTCAGAGGTCCTTTAGCTTTGCAGACAAGTGCCTTAACCACTAAGCCATCTCTCTAGCCCCCTATAAATGATTTTAATGTAATACAATACTAACCAAGGTTGTAAGGGAGTTCCTTTTCATATAGAGTCTCTCCAAGTGTTGCATCCCTTCATCCTTCAGTAACTCCAATGGAAACTGGTGTAGATTCCGGTAATTTAAAAATAAATTCTTGTGCTTTTCAAGCCTTGCCACAGAGATGGTCTTACAAAGTTCGGATGCCATGACTGAACACGTCCCATCAAGCAAGCTGCAGCACTACATTTTGTCAAAATTGGTCCATTTCTGTAAAGAGGACAGAAAAGCAATCACTGTAAGATTTCTTACAAGCACCATCATATAAGCCTGTAGAGTTATGTCTACACAGTAATACTAAAAAGATACATTCTGTTCTCATTTGCCTTTTGTAACAACTAAAATTTTGGTGCATATTTAGAACATTAAAATGTCTAACAATTTTTTTAAAACACTCTGATTAAGTAATATAAATACTTATTGAAAGCAATCCTAATGGAAAAAAATGTGGACTTGAGGTGGGCATCCTCGTCTAAGAGAACAGAGGCAGGTCTTATAGCATGTAACCAAAAGAAAGCTTAAAAATTAAAGGCACCAAGCCACATTTCCATCATGAACTCTGTTTGTATTTAACTTAAAGTACCTCAAAAACATTAAAACAGATATTATATCTGCCTAGATCACTAACTGCTTTCCTTCATTTCATATCTAAATATTGTCCTACATTCGAACATTTTACTTATTTTATCTCTTTATTCTTTTTTTCCAGTTTTTCAGACTATCAGAAATAGCAAATAGGTCCAAAATAATAGCATTTTATTATTTTAAATGATTTCAATGAAGAATGCACTACACACAGGAACCCTATATTCTATTACATCTCTCTGGGCCTCAGCTAACTAATATGGAAAACACCTGCAGCAGTCAATGTACTGGTGTCAAGACAGATTGTTTTAAGTCTCTTCCAGCTCCAGCACTGACAAGGGCAAGAAGAGAAGTTATATCTGCCATCTCACCCACTTGGCAGAAGGCTGAAACAAGATCAAGGTTTCCGTAACTTGTTAAAGGTGAAACAGTTATAGATGATTAAAAGCAGACATTTGACACCAGTTCCAGTGGATTTCAAAGTGTGGGTTCTTTACAGACAGGAATCGCAGGATTCTATGGGACATTTAGGAAATTTTTTTAACTTGCAAATAATTTGTTTTTCTCGGAGTTTATTTTCCTGTACATACCTCTTTTAACTTTCTAGTGAAACAAAAATTAATGTACCTTTTAAACAAGTTTTTTCCCCCCTTAAGTAAATAGTTTTTGCTTTGAATTCACACCACTTTCAGTAAGCAGTTTTACAACTCAGGTTATTTTCTATTGTTTCCAAACTTTTATTTCCTAGCTAGGAAGACAGTAGTTGTCAGTTCATATAAAGGAGCACTCAGTCCTATGAAATGTTTGATATCAGCCCCAGTCCAGCATAAGAGTCCAATACTTTTCCACATCTATTCCACCTGCTTTCTTTCCTACATGACTATGTGCAAGACACCCGGTCTCTGAACATTTTATGTCTTTCCATACAGTGAAGACCAAAGGCATCAAAGCCTCCGTGGGACAGCGAAGGTACATCATTATTCACTGCAGGAAGCTACAAGTGGTTAAGATGTTTCACAAGTATCTCAAACTGCATATATTCCAATAAAAACCCTTAGTGTTCCTCACACATCACCTCTTCGGTCGTTCCTGTCTAGTAAATTAAGTCATGAAGGATCCCATCCTCTCCATGACCAGCTTCTTTGACCTGGCTGGTAGTTTCCATTTCCAGGATACATCTCAACAGCAGCTGAATCTCCCTACCTGCCAATGACCACAAGCCACTGGGCCAACTGGGTTACTGGTCTCTGTGTCCACTTTAATCACTTCCAACACATTAATCACAGCAGGGAGCCTTTGAAACATACACGCAATTGTATCTCACGCTCTTAGGCATACATCTTGCTAAATAAGCCCTTCAGATGCTCCTGACTGAGAAAATCCAACTCTTACAAGGCCTCTTCACCATCAGGCCCAACCTGCCTATCCACCCCTCAGCCACACTGTCATCAAGTTCCTGGACTCTTTTAGTATTTGGAACTACCAACCTCCTCCCAGTGCTTGGTGCTCTCAGGTTAACCTGGAAAGCACTGCCCCATCATCTTCCAAGTTTCAATGTAAAAAATCATTTCCCTGTCCCAAACTAACAGAATGCCCTCATATTCCTTCAGACAAAGCGAGCTGTTGAGGTTTTCTCCATGGGACTCTTTGCAATTTGTAATCAACTACTTGCTGGTGCGCCTGCTTCCGGCCAAGTTAGTCAAGAACCTGTAAAGTCAGTGGGCAGAGATTTTGCTGTTTTCTTCATGTTTTCACATCTATATGCAGCACAGTTTCTAGTTTTAGCATCCAACGGATGGATGAAATTGGAATATGTGGGAGAGTTGTGGCAAAGTTGACTTTTCATCTACCCACCTCCAGGCCACTTATACAGTTAGCCCCTGCCATAGGGTTTTTATCCTCACACACAAGGAGTGCAGTGAGCATTCGCAAGCCCATGTTCCAGATGAGAACAGTTTTTCAGAAACTAGCCTGCCAGGACTGCAATGAAGGTGGCCTGATTTACAAAGCCTGGGCACCACCCTGCCTACCATGCAGCCTGTCGTGTACTTCAACTTAAGACAGTGTTTCCTCACTACAAGGTAGGCAAAGCTGTAGCCCAAATCCCCACTCCCTGCAACCAAATAACTCTCCTAATGGACTGCTGCCTTAAGAACAGCTTTACTGCCTGTTAAAATGTATCTTGCTTTTCAAGATAGATAGGGAGATAAAGTGTTTACAAATGAAATCCCAACGCTGCCAACAATCGACAATTACTCTTGATTTGCCAACATACACTCATTGGCAATACAGCCTTTCCAGATATACTTCTGCCCTTTTTCGCTTCCCCACCTCCTGCCCCACCTCCTGGTACGTTCAATTTTAACTGTACACAGCTACAACTCCACCCGAGTTTTATTACAGTCACGTCAATTTAAACAACAACCAGAAAAGCAAAACTCCCTCCCTTCTCAAGAAAACCCCACACATTTTAAGCAGGGGTATTTAAAAGGAGAGGAGTCCCTTAGGACTGGCATTCTGGTACTCGATTCGGTAGAATGCCCCACTCTCACTTCCCTAACACGGGTGATTAGAGAATTAAAACTATTATAAGCATTAGCAAAAGCAAAAGGCTATTTTTGTTAAGTGATTTCAACAAGGATAGAATACTTGGGGCAAAACGCACACCGTTTTGCCTGAGCTAGCCGAACACTAAGGTTCGTAGCAAATGGGTAGCAGGGAGCCCAGGAGCAGTCTGTATTGTAAGCTCGGGTCCCAGGCGCCTCAGGATCGATGCACCCCCGCAGCCAGCCGCGGTGGCCCAAGGCCAGGGCAGCCCGTGGTTCCTCTCGCCCAGGCCCAGACGCTTTTGAGACTCCGCCCTGGACGGAGCCTGAGAAGGGGGCTCCACGGGTGAGCCTGGGGGCCCGGCGGCACCCACTTACCTCTGCCGGCGCCCGATGACCAGCGTTCCAGAGCGCAGCGGCGCTGTAAGGCAGGTAGATGGACGGCGGGGGCGGGGCCTGTCGAGGGGCGGGGCCTGTCGAGGGGCGGGGCCTGCCGAGGGGCAGTTGGAGCCAGTAGGCGTCGCGGAGTGGGGGAGGCTGACACCTCGCGAGAATTCGTCCCAGTTCTCGCGGTTTCCTGGCAGGAAGGGTGAGACTTTATTTTTCGAGCAAGGCGCTTATTGGCCAAGAATGCGACTTCCTCCAGGTGGGTCGCCACCCGTGTTTCTGCTGTGGCTTCTACCTCCGGTTTGAGGCTTCTAGTCAGGAGCTGTTTTGTTTTTTGTTTCTTTTTTTTTTTTTTTTTTGCTTGGCATCTTAAAGGGTGAGGTAGCCGATGTCAACCCGAGGGACTTCCAGTAACTGACCTGTTCTCTTATCCATCATTTCCCCAAGGCGCTTGCTCAGCCTCTTGCTTGAGGGATGACGACACTCTACGTTGAGCGCCTGGTGTGGACCAGGCCGCCTTCCAAGTGTGCACACAATATTTCATCTGTCTTAGCAGCATTCCCCTGACACCTCTTGCTGCTGTTAGAGGTTGACGGGTGGAAACTGGGGCCGATGGTCTTGTGTACCCCAGGCCAGGTTAGTCCTAAAAGCAGTGTAAGCTCGCTGTGCGCACTGATAGGTTCCAAGGAGGAGTTTCTGCCCTTGAAATGCACCAAGGTGTAGCCACGTGTGGGGGGCCCACGCCTGTAACCCTAGCATTCTGGAGGTACAAGCTGAAAGATCAAAAGGTCAAAGTCATCTTGGCTATATGAAATAAATTTTTAAAAGGCCTGTGAGAAATAATTAGTAAGTTAAAGATTATGGCAATTCCTAGCATGACTAAGGAAGCAGTAAGTATTGGGGAGGCTGAGGTAGGAGGAGAGCAAATTCAAGTCCTGCCAAGGCAATTTAATGAGACTCTGTCTCAAATTTAAAAGTAGTTTGAAAGTAGTTCTGGAAGGGGTGAGCATAATTCGATGGAGTTCGATCCCCAGAGAGAAAAAAAGAAAAGATAAAGACAACTTCTCTTTTAAAATGTCAGGCACATTACTATAACTACTTTAAAATCCTCTCATATAGCCTTTGTCCTTGAAAAAGCTCTTAGTCTCTTAATTTGCTAGTGGTTTATTAAGCATCCCTCACTTTTTACTTTTTGAAATTTTATTTGCAAACACAGAGAGAGAGAGAGTATGGGTATGCCAGGGCCTCTTGCCACTGCAGAAGAACTCCATACACATGTGCACCACTTTCTGCATCTGGCTTAGGTGGGCACTGGGAAATCAAGCCCAGGATGTCAGGTTTTGCAAGCTAGCCCTTTTAACAGCCGAGCCATCTCTTCAGTCCACATCCCTAACTTTCGTGGGGTATTTTTTGTTTGCTTGTTTGTTTGTTTTTTGAGGTAGGGTTTCACTCTAGTCCAGGCTGGCCTAGAATTCACTATGTAGTCTCGGTGGCCTGGAACTCACTGCGATCTTTCTACCTCTGCCGCCCAAATGCTGGTATTAAAGGTGTGCACCACCACGCCGGCTCACATCCCTAACTTTTTAATTAACTTTTACATTGGCTTCATTACTCTTGAAAATGAATAATGTAGGAGACAATTTATATAAGATAAAAAAATAACATCAAGGGCTGGAGAGATGGCTTAGAGGTTAAGGCACTTGCCCACAAAACCAAAGGGCCCAAGTTCGATTCCCCAGTGCTCACATAAACCAGGTGCACAAGGGGCACAAGCGTCTGCAGTTCATTTGCAGTGGCTAGAGGCCTGGCTTGCCCATTCGCTCTTTTTCTATCTGCCTGTTTCCCCCCCCACCCCCCGTCTCTCTCTCTTTCTCTCTCTCTGTCTCTCTCTCTCTGTCAAATAAAAGAAAATCTTAACAAAAAAGTGAAAATAATAATAACATCAAAGGCTGGAAAGATTGCTTAGTGGTTAAGGTGCTTGCCTGCAAAGCCTAAGGACCCAAGTTCGATTTCCCAGTACCCACTTAAGCTACACGCAGAAGGTGGCACATGTGTCTGCAGTTTGTTTGCCGTGGCTGGAGGCCCTGGCATACCCATTCTCTCTATATATCTGCCTCTTTCTCTAATAATAATAAAAACATTTTTAAATATTATCAGTTCCAAAACAAGATATAACTAATAATGTTAGTTACTTGTGTAGTAAATTGAATCTTCAGGAGTTGCTGAAGTATAAATCATAGCATATTTCCTGAATTTATAGTATCTTTTATGTACTTTATTAATACTCAGGAACTTTTTCCTGGATTTAAAACTTAAATTTAAAAACCAATAGCTTATGTAAAAAGAAACATTCTTGAAATATTAAAGATCAACACAAAAGTATGGCTTGTTGCTAATACTAGAAGTCACAAAAATTAACAATAGAAAAACAATTTTTAAAGTAATCAATGATAGCGTCTTTTCATCTTTTAAAAGAAATTATTCAGTACATTAACATCCAGTATTTGACCATAAAAAAATGAATCATGTTGAAATAACTTATTCTCTAAATTGACACAAAAGTTGCCATGCGATGACTAAAAGTTTGTATGATTAAAGATGGTATGACAACTAAAGTTCTCTGGATTTGTAGAGGATCAATTTACATGTTGTCTCACTTCAAACTGGAGAAGAAACCCCCTAAACTGATGTTTTTATAACCTTTGACTGCCTTTAGTGTCAACAGGCAGCAATACCACTTTAAGAAAAGTCTGAAGAACAGACAGCCCATTTAAACATTCCCACCTCTGGCTCCCAAGGATTGGGTTACAAACTTTGACAAAATACTCTTCTCCACTTCCTATTGGTGAAAGCTCTATCATTCATTCTTCTGCCTGGAGTTTTATGAAGTACAGGTTTGCTTTACGGGGAAAGGCTATTCTCATTTACTACTTTATGTAACCTTTGATGTAGTATGAATCTGTATTAAAAATCAGGAAATGGATAAGATCAGGGACCCAACTGGCAAGTGAGGCTGTCGAGAGAACTGTGATTTGCTTGAGAAAGAAACAGAGGTCTCTCAATCAGACTGCATAAAACTGACAAAGGATTTTACGACATAGTTGGAGATGTTGAGAGTTGCAAACTTTTCTGGTTTTCCACGAATTTGAAAGGCGAGTTAAAGAAAAACGAGAGAAAATTCAAGCATAATCTGAGGGTGGCAGAAGGAAGAGATTCTCTTGAGGATGAAATTGGAAACATTATCAGTGAAGTTTTGAAAGGTAAACAAAAGAAGATCAATTACAGATTATTTTTTACTTTAAGAAACAGCTTTGTTATTGTTACTTAAGTATGTGTTACTGTAATACTTAAAAGAATATTTGCATTTGTATGTTTTATGTAAAAAAATAATAGATAGTCCATGTATTTGAAGACAGAAAAGATTAGAGTTGGTGTTGGACCCAAATTTTGCATATGTTGGTAAATTAGGAAATTTGGGGATTCGCAGGTGGTTAACATAGGATAAATCCCACCTCCGGAAAACAAAACAAAACAAAAAGAAATATAGCAGTTATACTTTCAAAACGATGATATTTTGATTTAAACTAATATTGTGTTCAGGAAAATGTTGGTAGACAAGAATAACTACTTCTTGACTAACTGCTCTTAATACATATATGACAATATATGTAAATTCATGATACAGTCCCTCCTGAAGCCCATACCGTAGCTCTGGACAAATGAGGCTGTGAGCATTTCCACTAAAGCATCTGGGCCAATCTTGGGGCCGGGATGACTGCGGAAGACCATGGGTGCCTCAGGGGCTCAGATCAAGTGAATTATTGAGAGAGAGCTGTGCAGCACCTTACCAATGGAGATTTTGGCATTCTTTATGGGCAAAGTTAAGAAACACAACCTAAGAATACTTTTTATAATAAAATTAGTTTTAAAACTAAGTACAATTACTATATCAGTGTTTCTGTTATTTGGACTTGTTTCCATCAAAATTTATAAATAATACTTTTAATGAATGTACAATTTATATTCCTAAGAACAAACAACTTCCATTCCAAAGGAATGATAGTGATGATAGCTTTATCAATGTGAATGACTTGAGGTTTCACCGAGAGTGTAACCTGTGAACTTTGAGGCCCTGTGGACTATCATATAAAAATGACTGCTCCGAAGTTTGTGTTTGCTGGGACTGTCATGATATGGCAATGCAGCATTTTGCCTATCCATTTACCAGTTTATACATTTTGGAATGTTTTTAGAATTTGGTTTTTATCACTAGTACTAAGAGGATGTGCATGAGCAGTTGTGTGGGCATGTTTTTTTAGTTCTCTAGGGTATATGCCTAGGAGTAGAACTGGGAGTCATGCAGTAACTTTGTGTTTAACCTGTTGAGGAATATCACATTTTCCAAGCTAAATGCATCATTTTACATTCCCAGCAGTAGTGAATGAGAGTTCCAGCTTCCCCACATCCTTACCACTACTTGTTAACATCTTTTTGTTGTTGTTCACTTGATGGATATGAAAAAGTGTCTCACTGTGATTTGCATTTTGGGTAATGACTAGTGGTGTTAACCATCTCTTCATGTGCTTATGAAACACACACACACACACACACACACACACACAAAGATCATATATGTCTTCTTTATAAAACTATAAAATGTCCATTAAGATATTTGGACTTTTTTTGAGACAGAGAGAGAATGGGCACGCCAGGGCCTCTAGGCACTGCAAATGAATTCCAGACACATGTGCACCTGGCTTATGAGGGACATGGAAAATTGAACCTGGGTCCTTAGACTTTGCTGGCAAACACCTTAACCGCTAAGCTATCTCTCCAGCCCTGGCCTATTTTTTAATTGAGTTGTCTTATTGTTATTTGTATATGTATGATATATGTGAATATATGGGTGCACACATGCTACAATGTGCATGTGGAGGTCAAAGGACAACCTCAGGTTGTTGGTCATTGCCTTCCATCTTGTTTGAGACAGGATGTTGTAGTTAATTTCTCCTTGCTGGACACACATCTAACCAGTAGCAGCTTAAAGGAGGAAAGGATTTATTAAGGCTTATAAAATCTAAGGGAAACACCATCTATGGTGGAAGAAGCTGAATCACTTCCATAGATCATAGCAGAGAGATCCCACCCACAGCCAGGAAACACAAAACAGCCAGAGCTTGAACTGCTCTGAACACTCCTTAGGGTTGGACTACAAGATCTGCCCCCAGTGACACGCCCTCCTGCAGGGTTTTGCCTGCTGGACACTCAAGTTGCAAGCTTAATCAAAAATATTCAAGGGGGCTGGAGAGATGGCTTAGTGGTTAAGGTGTCTGCCTGCAAAGCCAAATGACCCAGATTCGATTCCACATAAGCTAGATGCACAAGGTGGCATATGCATCTAGAATTCATTTGCAGTGGCCCATTCTCTCTCTCCCTTTTTCTCCCTCTCCCTCTCCCTCCCTCTCCCTCTCTCTGCCTCTCTCTCTCTCTCTCAAATAAACAAAAATGAAATATTTAAAAAAAATACTCAAGCTATGGGGAACATACATTCACAGTCAAATTACCACAGAAGATTTCTCTTTTTTGCTGTTGCAAAGGCCAGACTAGCTGGCCCATGAGCTTTGGGATTCTTCTGACTGTAGATACATTAGGATTATAGATGTACATGGCACTGTATCCAGCCTAATGTGAGTTCTGGGGCTCTGAAGGCTGGTTGTCACATTTGCACAACTACACTTAACCACTTATCCAAATTCTTTTCAGGTTGTCTTTTAACTTTAAAATGGATATCCTTTGAAGCCCCAAGTCTTGACGTTTATGAAGCCTGGTTAATTATCACTGTGCTCTTAGTGTTCTACCTAGGAAATCTTTGTCTAGCCCAATCTCATGAAGATATACTTCTGTGCAAGAAGATTGGTAAAGTTAGCTCCCACTTTTAGATTTTTATTTCATTTGGGATGGTGTGAAATAGAGGTCCAGCTTCATTCTTTTGAATGTACCTCCCCAATTGTTGTAGAGCCATTTATTAAAAGGAATTCTTTCTTGTATTCAGTTACCTTGGAACCTTTGTTCCTCCCCCCACAGAAAGATACTAATGCACAAAGCCCTGGGTTTGAATCCCAATACTTTAAAAAATTGAAAAAAGTTAACTGTGTATGTTAGAATTAATTTTTGGATGCCAAATGCCTTTTACTTATCCTTTGTCAGTCCTCAGACCACATCATATTGTTGCTTTTTCTCTCTCAGCTTTAGCTGAGCTATGTTTGGAAAATTAAAATTTTTACATACTTAAGTTGTACACCATGGTATAAGTGTATCTTGTATAATGAGTCCCACAATGAAACTAACTCACATAATAATCTGACATATTTACTCAATGAGAATACTTGAAGTCTACTCCCTGAGCAAATTTAAGTATATAAGACATTTTTAAACTGGAGTTATTATACTGTCATTATAGCTGTAGAACCTATAACTGAAATTTTGTAACTATAAAGCTATTTTGATTACTGTATGTTTGCTGGGGTTCTTTTGTTTTTATTTTAGAATTTTATTTCTTTGGTATGGGGTCTCTAATTATGTAGCCCAGATGAGTTCTAACTCATGATCCTCCTGATTTGGCTTCCTAAATTCTGGGATTACAAGCTTGTGGCCACCATACCTGGAAGACTACTGTTGATTTTACCATAATATTTTAAATTGGGAAGTATGAATCCTCTAGTTTTTCTTATTTTTAATGTTTTTTAATTTTTAATGCTTTATCTCTTTTTGAGTGTCAGGCATTTCTATATGAATTTAAGTATAAGATTACCAATTTCTGTTAAAAAAAATGACAGCTAGGGGTTGGAGAGATGGCTTAGCAGTTAAGGCGTTTGCCTGAGAAGCCTAAGGACCCATGTTCAACTCTCCAGATCCCACATAAGCCAGACACACAAAAGTGAGACAAGCACAAGGTCGCACATGCCCACTAGGTGGCACAAGCATCTGGAGTTCGATTGCAGTGGCTGAGGCCCTGTTGCACCAATTTTCTGTCTCTCTCTCTACATATAAAAAAAAAGACAGCTAGGATTTTAATAGGGGTTATATTAAATCTGTAGATCAAGTTGCGGAATATTATTGTTCAGCTCTAATGAATATGGAACATGGAACATCTCTCCATGTATTTAGACCTTTAATTCCTTCAATTTTCAGTGTATGCCTTTGCAAAGCAGTGACCTAATATCTAACAGAAACAACTTAAAAGAGGAAGAGGGGCTTTGGCGGGGGCAAATGTGAGGGCTCATGGTTTCAGAAAACTTTCAGTCCATTGTAGCAGGAAGGCATGGCAAGAGGAGCACAAAAAAGCTGCTCATGTGGTGGCAGACAGAAAGTAGAGAAAGCAAGCTGGAAGCAGGAGTAGGTTCAAAGGCCCACCGCTTAGTGATCTATTCCCACCACTCAGGCCTCACCTGCTAAGCACTTTATAGCTGAAAGAACAGTTCCGGTTATATTCTGTTAGCACACATGAATATAATTTTTGAAGTAATGGATGGTGGAGCATGCCTGTAATCCTAGCATTCAGGAGCCTGACACTGGAGGATTACTAGGTTGAGACGAACTGTGCTACATAGTGAGACCCTGTCTGAAAAGGAGAAAGAACCCCTGGCATGGTAGTACAAACCTGTAATTCCAGCACTTAGCAGGCAGAGGTAGGACCATCATTGTAAGTTTGAACATAGCCTGGTCTACATAGGGAGTTCCTTGTCTCAGAATCTCAAAAATCAAACAAATAAATAGGTAGTAGAATGAGGGCTGGAGAGATGGCTTAGCAGTTCAGGCACTTGCCTGCAAAGCCAAAGGACCCAGGTTTGATTTCCCAGTACCCATGTAAAGCCACATGCACAAGGTGGCACCTGCATCTGAAGTTCTTTTGCGGTGGCTAGAGGCCATAGCACACCCATTCTCTTTCTCTGCCTGTCTCTCTCTGTCTCTCTCAAACAAATAAATAAAAAATAAAATTTAAAAAAAAATATTAAAAAGAGAATGAAAAGAGAGAACAAATGAAAGGCAGAGGGGCTGGAGAGTTGGCTCAGCAGTTAAGGTGCTTGTCTGCAAAGCCTAAGGACCAGAGTTTGATTCCCCAGTACCCACGTAAAGCCAGATGCACAAAGAGGCACATGCATCTGGAGTTTACAGCAACTGGAGGTCCTGTGTGCCCATTCTCTCCTCTTCTCTCCTATCTCTCTCTGCTTGCAAATAAATAAATAAAAACCTTTTAAGCTGTGCGTGGTGGTGCACACCTTTAATCCCAGCACTTGGGAGGCAGAGGTAGGATCGCTGTGAGTGTGACACCAGCCTGAGACTACATAGTGAGTTCCAGGTCAGCCTGGACTAGAGTGAAACCCTACCGCAAAAAAACAAATAAATAAATAGGAAAGGCAGATAATTTTTGTTTATATTCTTTGATTAAAAATCTAAAGCTAGCCAGGCATGGAGGTGCACGCCTTTAATCCCAGCATTTGGGAGGCAGAGGTAGAAGGATTGCTGAGAGTTCAAGGCCACCCTGAGACTACATAGTGAATTCCAGATCAGCCTGAGCTAGAGTGAGACCCTACCTCGAAAAAACAAACAAAACAAACAAACAACAAAAAAATCTAATACTTTCCCTCTCCTCTCTCTCTCTCTCTCTCTCTCTCTCTCTCTCTCTCTCCCCTTCTCTGTCTCTGGAGAAAGAATCTCATTATGTAACCCAAGCTGGCCTCAAACAATACTTCCACATTTATCTCTCAAGTGCACACAGGCATGTGCTATCACACCTGACACGTGCCTTTGTTTATATTATATTCTTTGAACTTCCTGAGTGTATTCAGTAGTTCTAGTAAGGGTTTTATTACTTATTCATTTTTTTAAAGATTCCTTGTGATTTTCTACCTATGGGATATATATGCTGAAAATAGTTTCGTTCCTGTTTTGATCAGCTTGCTTTTATCTTCTTTACCCTGCCTGGAATATCCATTGCAGTCTTAAACACAAGTGACAGCATTTCCTATCATTAGAGGAAAGTATTTAGACATTCCCCATTAAGTCTGATGTTCACTTGTCAGGTGTGGTAGCACATACCTGTGTTCTTAGCACTTGAAATATAAATGTAGAAGTATTGTTTGAAGCCAGCTTGGGCTATATAATGAAATTCTTTCTCCAGAGAGAGGGAGAGAGAGAGAGAGAGAGAGAGAGAGAGAGAGAGAAGCAAGGTATTAGCTTTAGATTTTTTTAAATAAAAATTTTATCAGGTTGGAAAGTTTTTAACATGAGTCGGCATTTGTTTTGCCAAAGCTTTCTTTTTCTATACTCATCAAGATAAATATGGGTTTTGTCCTTGGTTCTATTATTATAGTATACTACATAGGTTAACCCAACTTTCCATACCTGGGATAAATTCCATTTAGTTGCAAAATTATTATAGTCTTTTTGATTTTTTACATGTTGTTACCTTTGGGTTGCCAATATGTGTCTGCAGATTTTTGTGTCCATATTCATAAAGGTTGTTAACCTGATGTTTTTATGGTCTATCTGGCTTTGCTTTCAGGGTAATAGTAACTTCATGAAATGAGTTTGGAAGTGTTCCTTTCTGTATTTTCAGACAGTTTATTCACATTTTCTATTTCATTTTTATTCAGTCTCAGTGTCTTGTTCCAGAGGCACGGTGTTGACAGATGTTCTGAATTTTCTAAAGATGACAAAACCCCAGAAATTTAGATCCTTATGTGAAATTCCTAATATTAAAATAACGGCTTTTTTTTTTTTTTTGAGACAGGTTCTCACCTTAGCTAGGCTGACTTGGAACTCTATAGCCCAGGTTGGCTTCAAACTTGGGACAATCCCCCTACCTTGTGTGTACCACCACACTTGGTTCTCATTTTTTTTTTAACAAAAATAAAGCAAAACAAAAGTACATACAAGTTAGAGCCAGCCTATGGGTATTCAATTTTTTTTATATCTATATCTATCTATATAATGTATTCATGCATAATATATATTATATGCATATGTATATAGTATTTGTTTTAAGGATGCAATAACATGAGACTAACCATTGTTTTCAGTGAAAACAAAAAAAAAACAATTTCAAAGTTTAACATTAGGTTCTTATGTTCAGAATAACAAATGTTGCAAGACTTACTGTTTATATCATTGCTAAGCATTCATTTTCTGCCTCCCTCCCAATATAAAATAAGAAAATCCAGCTAAATCTATTGAAGATGTTGCAATTCCTGGTTATAAAAATGTATGACCACAGGCTGAGGCAATAGCTCGGTGAATAAAAGCACTTTATGTGTAAGCATGAGGCCCTGGATTCGGTCCCCAGCTCCTTCATAGAAAGCCAGGTATGACTGCACATACCTGTATCCCCAGCAATGAGAGGGGCAGAGACAGAAGGATTGCTGGAGCTCGCTGGCCAGCCAGTGTAACTGAAAAACAGCAAGCCTCATGTTCAGTGATAGACTCTGTCTCGGAAAATCAGGTTAGAAGAGTGATAGAGAAGGACACCCAGTGTCCTCCATGCATGTGCACATGGGGCACATGAATATACATACTCACAGTCATGCACACATACAACACAAAGTTATGATAACTTCGGAATGCAGACTTAGGTTTCCAAAGCAACAGCATTTGTTTCCCACTGCAATAGACTGTGATCAGAGCAAGCCAGAATGATGTAAAAAGCCAACACATTGTTAAAAAGACTGGAGTTCTGGTTCTGGCTCTATGATATTATTCAAGTAATGTATCTTCTCTCATATTCACTGTCCCCATGTATAGAATAGTAGTGGCAATACTAGCCCACTTTACCTCACATGGTTATAAGGGCCAGTGAGATAACACACTGAAAGTATAAACTGTTATGTGAGCATCAGCTGTTAGTGTTGCCCAAACCATGTAGGTAGTTGGAACTGGTTCTTGAAGCTCTACTTCGCCACCCAGCCTATGGCCTTTTCTCTACTAGGATTGTCCACCATTTGGTCCATGGATCATATCTGGTCCAAGATAGCTATGAATGGTGCCCAACATGAAATCATAAGCTTACTTGAAACATTCTGAGATTTTTTTATTGTAACACAACTGCACAGTTCTCACGCATGAACTTTGTAGATAACACCTTCATCTCACAATGTCAAAAAGGTTGTACACACCTGGCTGATCACAGCAGCAATTAAAGTCCCCATCTCATCAGCCAGTGGGTTGAATAGATGAGGAAGCATAAGACACTTTCTGATTTATTTCCCTTGGCACAACAAAAACTGAGATTTACTCACATGGTAGGATACCTGTTGAATAGTACTTCCTTTTATATTTCACCTTCCAAATGTTGAGTTACTGGTGCACACTACCACACCTGATTTACGCAGCACTGAGGGGTCAAACTCAGAGCCTTGGGAGTGCTAAGGAGGCTCTCTACCCATGGGGACACATACCCAGCCCCTGTATAATTTTAGGTAATAGCATGTTTTATTATGAGCTAAATTCTTATATATAGGATGAGGTTTGGATCAAAAGGATTTTTTGGTTTTTTGGACATGTGAGTTTCCAATTGTTCCAGTATTATTTGTTGACAGGGTATTTCTTTTTCTTCAATGAAGTAACTTCGTCCCTCTGTCAATAATTAGTTGTATGTGTGGGTCTATTTTTAAATTCTATTCTGTTACACTAATCTATTTGTCTATCCCAACAGTAGTACAAAGTGCTTTGCCTACTATACAATCTTGTGAAATAGTCATGTTAATTCTTGGACTCTATTCTATTTTTACAAATCTGGTTTGGTCTGTAGACCCTTTGCATTTTCATATGAATGGTAGACATTTTGTCAATTCCTACCAAAAACAAAACTCCATGGAGGCACCTAAATTGGGATGGTTTGAAATGTGTACATCAATTTGAAAAAAATCAGCATGTTAATAATGTTGAGTCTTCCATGAACATGATATATATTTCCATTTATTTAGGTTCTTTTGTTTCTCAGTAGTTTTTTGTGATATTAATTTTTTTGTACAGGTCTTACTCATCTTTCCTCAGACTTATTCCTACTTTCCATTTTTGATGATAAGGCATATATTATCATATGTTAATTTTATTTTGATCATTGGTAATATATAGTAATAATTTATAGCAATCTTATATACTAGAACTTCTCTAAACTCATTAATTTTAGTAGATTTCTTTGCATATCATGTCAGAATTTCTCCAAAGATGCCTTAATAACTAAGGGCAGATTTTTTTAAAAAAAAATTCTAGTTTGGATACCTTTCATAGTTTTGCCTTGATTGGTTAAAATGACTACAAGCCCTATAACAGTGTTGAATGGAAGTGTTGAGAGTAAACTTCCCTGTAATTATTCAATATTTCACAGTCAGGTCTGATTCTAGCCATAGATTCTTTTCATAAATATCTTTTATCTGATTGTTGAAGTATAATACTATTCCTACCTTGCTAAGAGAATTTTTTTCAAACAGGAATGGGTATTAGATTTTTTTCAAGTGCATTGTGTTGATTTACATTTTATCCTTTTTAAAAATTAATATTGTGACTTACATTTACTTATTTTCAAATGATAATCCAGATTTACATTACTGAAATAAATTTATTTGGTCATGATGTGTTATCTCTTTTGTATATAACTAGATCTAGCTTGCTATATTTTTTTTTGTCTGTGCTTTTTTTGTTTGCTTTTGAGACAGAGAGAGAGAGAGAGAGAGAGAGAGAGAGAGAGAGAGAGAGAATGGGTATGCCAGGGCCTCAAGAGCTGTGAATGGATTCCAGACACATGCGCTCCCTTGTGGCACATGTTCAACATTGCATGCTTTTGTCACTGTGCATCTGGCTACATGAGACCTGGAGATTTGAACATGAGTTCTTAGGCTTCACAGGCAGGCATCTTAATGGCTAAGCCATCTCTCCAGCCCTTTGTTTTGTTTACTGAGGCATAGTCTCACTCTAGCCAGGGTTTACCTGGAACTCAGTGTATACTTTGGGCTGACCTCAAACTCACATATAACCTTTTACCTTAGTCTCCTGAATTCTGGAATTGCAGATGTGAGCCACCACACCTGTTTCGGGTTTGCTACAATTTTGTTGTGAATTTTTACATCTATAGTTCTGAGGTATATTGATCTGTAGGTTTTTTTTCTTGTAAAGTATTTTTCTTGTTTGCAGATCAGGGTCTAATCAGAATGAATCTTATATCCTCTCTTCAATTTTTTGAAAGAGATTGTACAAAATTGGTCATTTAGCTTTCTTAAATATTTGCTAGAGTTCACTAGTGAAGCCATCTAGGCCTGGAGTTTTCTTTTTTAGAAGATTTTAAAATACAGATTCAGTTTCTTTAATTGATATCGGACTTTCCTGGTATCAAGATTTTTTTTTGAGTGAGTTTTGACAGCTTGTGATTTTAAAGAAAATTGCCCATTCATATATATTGTTGAATTTATTATCCTAAGCATTCTCTTAGTAACTTTTGAGTATTTGTAGAATTTGCAGTTATGTCAATTTACATTCCTATTAACAATTGTTTCTCCTCTCCTTTTTTTTTTTTTTTTTTTTTTTGGTGTTTCGAGGTAGGGTCTCACTCTATCTAGCCCAGGCTGACCTGGAATTCACTATGGAGTCTCAGGGTAGCCTCGAACTCACAGAAATCCTCCTACCTCTGCCTCCCGAGTGCTGGGATTAAAAGTGTGTGCCACCACACCTGACTCTCCTCTCCTTTTGTCCCAATCATTCATATTAAAGGTCAGTGCTACGAATCTTTAAGAAATAGCTCTTGGCCAGGCATGCTGACACTGGATTATAATTCTAGTACTTGGAAAGCAGAGGCAGGAAGACTACACATTTGAGGCCTACCTGACTACATAATAAGACCATGTCTAAAGCTTGGGAGTAGAGGATTAATCTTTTCCTTAATGAGCTAAGGTTTGACTTAGCTGAAACTAGAAATCAACCTGAAAACATTTTTTTTTAATTTACTAGAAAGCTGTATGGATCTATCATGTGTTGGTACCATCATTTCCCTCCTTCTTGCCCCCATTCCACTGAGGGCCCTCCTCAGTGGGATTGCTGGTGTTCCCCCTAGGTTTGCAGGTTATGAGATGTGAGAGCATCAGTTAGTCATTGTAAAGGGAGGCAGCCTGAAACTTTTACAAAAAAGTCAGTACTAACCACCATGGCTTTTGGGGATAAGATATTAATAATTTTAAAGAAAGCATAGGTGTTAAATTGACATTTTCCTGAATTCTAACTTCAATTTCTACAGGAAAAAAATGTGAATTTCTACCAGAAACTATGGAAAAGATCACTTAACACTTTTATTTTTTTATTTAACTATTAGAGGACAATGTGTATAAGAATATGCAAGAATCACAGGAAGTGCACATGTCCAACCACTTAGATGAAGTTGTTGCTGCTGTTAGCATCACTTCTAGAAAGAAGGTCCCAAGCAAACTGCCTCAGACCGCACTGTTCCAGCCTCCCCTACAGAAGCTCCGCCTCTGTGAAGAAAGAGCCAAATCCTACTCCAGCAGTCATGAGGTAAGGAGCCTTGGCTCTATGCCTACGTTCAGTGAATTGAGCTATCATGTACAATCAAGAGAAGCAGGGTAGTTTAAATTACATTTCTAATCTCAGGAGTGAGATACAGGAGAGTGCTTAAGAGTGGCCTTTGTTATTGCATGAGTAAGAACTTCCAGTGCAAGCCCCTTTGTTGGCATGTGAACAATAAGTGTTTATTGAATGCGTTGGTTAAATCTTCATTGTCACCATGACTGGATTTAGGATCAGGAGGAGTCTGGGGAGGCACAGCTCTGGTGAGTCTGTGAGGGCATTTCCAGAGGGGATTAACTAAGACAAAGATGAGCCCTGAATGTCGGTGGTCCGTCTCCATGGACTTGGAGCCCAGATGGAATCCAAGAGGAGAAAGGAAAAGCCTAACTGAAGGCTGGCATTCCTGTTCTCTATGCCTCCTGCCTTCCATATTGAGAACTGCTCTGCTCTGTTACACTCTCCTTGTCCATGACAGGTTGACCCCTCAAAACCCTGAGCTAAAATATTAACCTTTCCACCTTTAAGTTATCTCTATTTAGGATCTTTATTATAGCAACACAAAATGAACTAATACATTGAGCTTCTTCCACACACCAAGGCTAGAAACTAGAATGCAGCATAATGCACACGATGTTTCTGCTCCCGTAACTGCTCCCTCCACTCTCAAAGTACTTAATCTTCCTGTTCTCTATGTGGCTTGTCCCATCATTCTGTCACAAATTTTACTCACTCACATATCCATTCTCATATACCAGGCTCCATTTGTCCATTCATTTACTTCCCAAGTATCCATGGTATGCTTAATGTGTGCCCAGTGCTACGAAGGTGCCAAGGGTATGGAGTGGGAAAGCCACAGCCTCAAAGGGACATATGGTTTAGTTGAGGTGATAGATGAGGACAATAATGGTAGTCAGTGTGATCAATTCTGTAACAGGCAAAAGCTTATTGCCATATACATATTGTATTCATCAGGGTTCTCTAGAGGGACAGAACTGATAGAAAGAACTGTATTAGAAAGGGCATTTATTGTATTAGCTTACAGCAATCCAACAATAGCAGTCTGCAGGCCTGAGAGTCAAGGAACCAGGTAGCTTGTCAGTCTATGTGGCTGGATGTCTGAGCAGTCCATGCCGGAAGGCTGAGGAAACTTGGAGCCAATGCCAAGGAAGGATAGCCGAATAGGGAAGATGCATGTGCAAGTGAAGGCACTCACCTACGAGCAGTACCGGCAGCCAGGTGGGAGGAGGGGCTTCTCTTCTCCTAGTGCTTCCTTACCTAAAGACACGGTCCAGGAGGGTGGCCCATTCTGGAGGAAGGGCTCACTCTGGGGAAAGAACTTCCTCCTTCCTGGAGGCAACCTCCAAGACCCATCCAAGAGGATTTTCTGGGACTTCCTAAACAGATTAACAACAGAACTTAACCATCAAACATATAAATCAGAAAGGGAGGCAAGAAGCTTGATTGGTGAACTTGAGGAGCTATCTGGGGCAAAGGTTTAGTGACACAGTGAGAAATGAGCTAGTTATGGCTAGATGTGGGGCCTGCTGGATACTCAGTGCCCAGCAAAACAGTGTGGATGTTCTCCTAAAAGTGCTGGAGGAAATTCCTAGGATTGAAACAGAAGGCCATGAGCAAATTGGAGTGATAGAACTATCACTCCTGTAGCTGTGTGGTGGGGCATGAGGAAAGAATAAAAATGGAAGAGGGGAGTCAGCTTGGAGAATATTTGCAACAATTCTGCCAAGGAGTTATGAGGGTCAGAACTAGGTAGGGCAGAGGCAGAAGAGATGCCGAGTTCCTTTGAGGGAATGTAGATATAGGACTGCATATAAGTACAAGTAGCTTTGTGCTTTGTGGCTCTCACATTTTAAGCTATCTACATAGTAAGCTCATTTTCTTTTCCTAACAGTACAAACAGGCTATCCAACAGCTTGCGCGCTGCATAGCATTAACAAGAATTTGCTATGGCGACACGCACTGGAAACTAGCAGAGGCGCATGTTAATCTGGCACAAGGCTACCTCCAGCTGAAAGGTGAGTTCCTCTCAGACCTGGGCATGTCAGGCATTCTTCTCCCCAGACTTGATTCACACTTAATTAGAAGGATTAGGTTTTCAATGTGTTTTTTTCTCCTCAAAATACTGAGATGTTCTTTCCTTTTAGAAAGGGTGAGTAAGGTATAGAACACATAGATATTCAAAGGGAAGAAGGGAAAAAAGATGGTATGTGGAAATTTTTAATACTTCTTAAAATTAGGATACATAGGCAATCTGTTAAGTCAGAAGGTGTTGTGAGGGCTGGAGAGATGGCTTAGCAGTTAAGGTGTTTGCCTGCAAAGCCAAAGGACCCAGGTTTGATCCTAGAGGCCCACATAAGCCAGATGCACAAGGTGGCACATGCATCTGGAGTTTGTTTGCAGCAGCTGAAGACCCTGGCGTGCCCATTTTCTCTTTCTCCTTCTCTTTTCTCTCTATCTGCCTCTTTCTCTCTCCCAAATAAATAAAATAAAATAAAGTTTTAAAAAAGAGAAGGTATTATGAAAGAACACAAGATGCAGACTAGGGGGCTTACAATGGAATCCATTCACAATTTTCTTGATGGAGTCTCTTGACTATAAGTTAACCCAAGCTGGCATAACATAACATAAAACCACCTTTGCTCTTACAATTTAAACATCCAGCGGTAAAACTGGCTTTAGACTTAGCCACAGCTGATGCTCAAACCATGTGGCCAGGATTCAGGTTCTCTCTTTTACTACCACTTGGCTCTGTTTTACTTGGCATTGGCTCCATCTTAGCCAGGCTTTGTCCACATGGCAACAGCAAGGCTGCCAACAGTTTTAGTTTCTTTCTAAGCATTCCCAGGAAAAAAAAGTCTTACTTACCAAAACATCCCAAGATTTGGGAGCCATCCTACTTAGACCGAGTTGGGCTATATGCCAAAGTCAAGGCATTTGTCTTTTTGGCCAGACCTGACTTGGCTCTTCTGGATGCTGGGGGGAAGCTGGCTTTGACCAGATAACATGGGCTTGGGTGCACAAGGGTTAATCATCCCAAAAGGAAAACAGAAGGGTGGATGTGCTTGAAAAGCAAAAACAACCAATGCTGGGGCTGGGGAGATGGCTCAGCAGTAAAAAGCACTTGCTCGCAAAGTCTGACAGACTGTGTTCAATTCCCAAACCACCATGTTAGCTGGACTCAAAAAGTGGCACAAGTGTCTAATGTTCATTTGCAGTGTCAAGAAGCCCTGGGATCTCCACCACACACACACATGCAGATAAATAAATAAAAATGGAAAAAAAAAAAACAGCCAATGCCCAGTATACAGTGTCTTCTTACCCACCATGCAGCCTTGCACAAAACATACCCGAGCACCTCTCTGCCTTCTGCTTCTCTAACTGAAAAGTGATGAGAGGACACTGGTGATGCTGCCTTCCCAGGGTCCACTGAGTAAACAAAACAAATGATTAAAAACACTACAAGGCCAAGCATAGAATTGTTACTCATAAATTTAGCCAAGTCTTGTTACTGACTGGCCTTGCCTGGCAGACCAAATACCATTAGACCCTAGAGGACATTGGAGGTCATCTCCTTTAAGAGAGAAAGAACAAATCTGAGTGTCTACAGCTTGCCCCAGACCACGCTGTGAGTAAGTAGCTGATTCAGTGAGACTCAGACCTAGGGTTTTGCATGTCAGTTCCAGTGCCCTTCCATCGGGATTTCAAGTCCCTTTTACAGCCCACTTCTTCTGTGTGACTCTTACTTTCTCAACGTAAAGTAAAAGTAGTCACTATTTAGTGAGATCTTACTGAGTGTCAGGCACCATGCTGTTTCCCATACAGAACCTTGTCACTCTTCACCACCATCCTGTAATGTGGGCCCTCTGATTATCCTTGTTTACTGCTGAGGTAGCTGAGACCAGAACTTAGTAAGTGGGGAAGCAAGCAATTCATATGTTGGGCAGTCTGACTTCATAGCCCACATTCTTGAAACTGTACCTACATTACCTCCAGTAGATTAAGTTCAGGTTTTTAAAGGAAGGGGAATGCAGTCCAGCATGCCCTTTGCTGTACATCACACACATAATTAGTACTAACCCATTCTGGCATACTAATTAGACTGTTTCTTTTAAAAATATAAGATACCAGGTTGGAGACATAGCTCAGTAAAGTTCTTGGCTAGGAAGCATGGGTGTTGAGTTGATTACCTATACCCATGTAAATGTCAGGTGTGATGGTGCACACTTGCAATCTCAGCTCAGGGGAGGAAGAGACAGAAGAATCACCAGGGCTCACTGGCCAGCTAGTCTAGCATAGTGGGTAAGCTCCAGGCTAATGAGAGACCCTGTCTCAAAAGAGGTGATCAGTGTTCCTGAGGATATCCCTGGAGATTGTCTTCTATCCCTCACACACATGCACATACATGTGCACAGTGTACTCACACCCACACAGACATGTCCACACATATGCATATATATGACACGTGAAATTCTCTAAGAATTCCCACTTAAGCCTTGGGCTGTGGATATAGATCAGTTGGCAGAATGTTTGCCTAGCATACACAAAGCCCCGAGTTCAATTGCCAGCACCACACAAACTGAACATGGCGGAGCATGCTTATAATCCAAGCACTTGGGAAGTAGAAGTAGAAGGAACAGAAGTTCAAGACTATTCTTGACTATATAGTGAGTTCAAGGCCAGCCTCGGCTACATGAGACCTTGTCTGAAAAAAAAAAAAAGAGGGGACAGGGAACATTGCCTTAATTTTTCCATTAGAAAGCATATAGTTTCTGTTTGGTAGACATAGGTACAGAATTGACTTTATATTTTGACAACTTTTACAGAAAACTGAAATATAGTCCCATGTAATTTAGAAACTAAAGCTGGGGTATATGGATATGAGGGGCAGGGAGCGTCCATGTGGAGGTAGAGGATGAGAATGGGGTAGGCCCAAAGCATAGAATCCTAGCTGATAACCCTCATTGTCACCCTCCCACAGATCAATAAACTTGTGGAAGAACACTCTAAGAATTGGGTGTTTTTTATTTGCTGAATTTTATTTCATATTAGTCTATTTCCACACAGGAATAGGAGATTGTGGCACAGTAGTACATTACCTCATTAGGATTGTGTTTGTAAGTTCTTATAGATATTGAATTTGTATTATGCTAAAATAACTCTTTAATATGTGATTGTAGATGGGTAAGCTAAAGATTCAGGAATTTTTAGTCTTGCATTAAGATTGTTGTCACAGAGCCAGGCTTAAGATTCATGAACATCTTACTTCCTTCCCAGAATGCTACAGTCCTCATATTCCACTTTTTTGTAATTACTTATAACATATTTTACATATGATATTGGTTTTGTTTCAAAGCTGCTCAATTTCAGCTTGTTCTGCTTATTTTATTTCTAATATGACCATTTTGGGAAATGCTTCGTCTTGAGTACTTGGTATAAAACAATTCTTTGGTTGTTACAGTCCTGACAATGTTTCCTCTTCCTAGATGCATGTCTGTATAGTGCTTGACAAGACATGGAGATCTTGTCAGATTTCCTGGACATAGAGACCATGTTCCTGTCCAGCTGAGATTAAAGAGAAACTGAAACCTCTTTTCCTTTGTCCATAGGCCTGTCACTGCAAGCAAAACAACATACAGAAAAAGCCAAAGAAATCCTCGCCAACGCCATTGAGCCTTCCTATAACAACACCACAGAGGTTTTCAAGTGTTCCATAGAACTTTTCCAAACCATGGGCACAGCCTTAATATCCCTTCAGAAGTATCCTTTTGTCTCTAATCTTTACAAGTAGAAATATTGCTCTTATAATTCTGGGATGGCGCTCTTTTGAGATAGGGTCTCATGTGGTCCAAGCTGGCCCTGAATTTGTTATATAACTGAGAATGGCCTTAAACTTCTGATCCCCCTGCCTCCATATGGCATACTTATGCTGATAATTCTTAAATTTAATTCTCAAAGCTCAGCATAGGAAATCTAACTCAGGAAGGGTGGTAAGGAAGAGTGAGCCAAGAAAGTCCAGGACCTGGGGTCCCAGAATCTGGAAGCAAGTGAAGAGTTTCCTGAGTGTAGTTCAGATTTAAGGATGCCTCAGAGAATTTGACAAAAGCGGAGAGACTTGCTAAGGAGCTGCTACAATGTGGAAGGATCGGAAAAGAAGAGTGGATAGAAATCCAAGCGCGGATCAGGTTGTCATTTGCACAGTAAGTTTTTGGTTCAGGACTTTGTATGCATGGTGACTGGTGGCTGTCCTGCTGTGTCATGGCTTTTTCCTGGTCTCTTAAAGTGGAATACACTCATATCCCACCCAATGCCAAGCTCTAGTGTTCCTATCAGTATTCCTTTGGCTTACTTCCTGCTGCTTTCCCCCAACCACCACCTCTGCTCCCCAGCTGCCCATTCATCCTTCCCCATCTCCCTCCTACCCTCAGCGGTGCTGCCTTGAGTCCTCACACATGAATCTTCCCTGACACTGTTGCTATATGGTAATAGAGTGAGATGCTTTCTGAAGTTTATATCCACGGTGGGACTGGCATTGTCTTTCTTTTTATTTGTTTGCTTGATTTTTGAGGTAGGGTTTCACTCTTGCCCAGGCTGACCTGGAATTTATTCTGTAGTCTCAGAGTGGCCTCAAACTCTCAGCAGTCCTCCTACCTCTGCCTCCCAAGTGCTGGGATTAAAGACATGCGCCATCACGCCCGGATTTTATCAGTCCTTCTAATGACAACCTGTTGTGTGCAACGTGCTATCCAATTATTTCTATTAAGTTAATGAGTTTGAATACCTGTTCATATTTTTGTGAGCCATTGAGATTCTTCTTCCATGAGAAGCCTGCTAATACTCCATTTTTCTTTTAAGATTCCCCATGCATTCTGTACTTATAATCAGCGTATGCTCATATGTAATGAACATTAATGATATGTTGTATATGTTTTCTTACATCTTTTGGCCTTTTATTAATTTTTTCTATGATATTCTTTGTGGCATATAAGTTTTTCACTTTACGAGAGTTGAATTCATTCTTTGGTGTGTGTGTGTGTGGTATGTATGGTGTATGAATGTATGTGTGCATATGTGAACACCCTGTGTGCACACATGAAGAGAGAAGAGAACGTGGGTGTCCTCCTCTGTTGCTCATCCAGTTTGTTTTCCTTGACACAGTCTCTCACTGAACCTGGAGCTTCCATTTTCACTCAGACTGGCTGACCAGAGAGCTCCAGCAATTCTCCAGTCCTCCCCTCCACAGGAGAGGAGTTATAAGCATGTGTGGCCATGCCCAGCTACCTTATATGGGTTTCTGAGGAATCGAATTTGGAGCAAATTAGGCCCTCATGCTTGTGTAGCAAGTGCTCTTAACTGCTGAGCCATCTCCCCAGCCCCAAATCCATCCATTTTTTTTTACCTTTATATTTGCAAAGTCCTTCTCACCCAAATATCAAAGATATTCTCCCTAATTTCCCAAGAAGCACTGCTTTAACTCTACCTTGTATGTGTTAACATGTCACATTTTTCAGTTATTAAGTTCTTGGGAATTCATAACAATTTGTAAATTTCTCTTTAGTCCAAAAATATTCAAATTATGTCCATTTAGTTTGTATGCATGTGATTTTTCAAGGAATTCTGGTATTACTAATTTCCGACTTTATTGCATTGTGGGCAAAAAATATATTGAATCTTCTTTTGTGACTTACTCTGTAGCCAACTCTTGTGGATGTTCCAAATTGAGGGCAAGGGAATTGCATTCTTTATTTTTTGTGTTTAATGATTTCATAAACCTGCATTAGGCTGACTTTATTAATTTCTGTTATTCAAATGTTATTCAAAAAGTATCTTTATGTTTTGCCAGTTTGATATATTAGATTTTTTGTTTTTTTTAATGTGTTGTACTTATGAGAGAGAGAGAGAGAGAGAGAGAGAAGCAGGTAGATAGAGAGAATAGGCACACCAGGACCTTCAGCCACTGTAAACAAATTCCAGACGCATGTGCCACCTTGTCCATCTGGCTTATGTGGGTCCTGGGGAATTGAACCTGGATTCTTTGGCTTTGCAGGCAAATGCCCCAATCACTAAGTCATTTTTCTAGCCCTGATATATTAGTTTTTTGGAAGAGTCTATTTAAATTCCCCAAGTGTAATTAATGATCTGTTATATATACTCTCCAACCACTGAATTATATATATAATACACACACACACACACATACACATTGTGAAGGTATTTTGTTAAAGGGTAGTCCAGAGACAGCAAGTATTCTTAATCTATTACTCTGTTGGTTAGTATATTGTATCCCTTTTTGGCCCCTATCTCTACATCTTGCCTAGCAACATACCTTAACTCCTTTCTGTACAATGTTTCCTCTCTCTCTCTCTCTTCTCTTCTCTTTTTCTCTCTCTTCATCTACCTCCTCTTTCATCTCCTTATTCTCCTCCTTCTTCTTTCTCTCTCTCCCACTAGAAATCAGACCCAGGGCCTTGCACATGTTAGGCAAATGCTCTACCACTGAGCTATATCCTAGCACTTTAGTGAAACATTTTTATTGTTCCATTTCCTGCTTATTAGCTTCTATGTTATATATTATTCTATTTTCTTCTGTAGTGTTTGTCATTTATATCTTTTTTTAAAGTTTTGTTTATTTTTATTTATTTATTTGAGAGTGACAGACAGACAGAGAGAGAAAGAGGAACACAGAGAGAAAGAGGAACATAGAGAAGAGAGAATAGGCGTGCCAGGGCCTCCAGCCACTGCAACGAACTCCAGATGCATGTGCCACCTTGTGCATCTGGCTTACATGGGGCCTGGGGAATCAAGCCTCGAACCGGGGTCCTTAGGCTTCACAGGCAAATGCTTAACCACTAAGCCATCTCTCCAGTCCTGTCATTTATATCTGTGACTTACTATAGTTCATGTGAAGTAGTCATAAACTGCTTCCGAACATAGCATGGACCTTTGAGCATACTGACACTCTTCTGCTCTGCTTGGAGCCGTTGCTCCCTGGGTTTAAAGCACCATGTTCTTGCTACTGCAGGTAAGCACAGAGCAAATGGAGGTATTTACAATGCATAAAACTGACAAAGGCTCCTACTTGATGCTACAAACAACCCAAATATATCATTAAAGCTAGGACAAACCTGAATAGAAAAAAGTGACTGAGGGGCTTTAAAAGTCATTTCTTTTTTTTTAAATTTGTGTATGGGTGGCCATGCCTGCCACAGTGCACATGTAGAGGCTAGAGGACAACTTCAGAGCGTCTTCATCAAAAGTAGACTAGCTAACATTGTGAGCTGTTTGTGCAGAAAAAATTGTCAAACCATTTTTTACATAACATCATGAATGGCTCTTACAAACATAATGTTCAGTGAGAGAAACCAGAGCAAAAAGAATCAAAAGTGTATGATTTCATTTATAGAACCAGAGGAGGAAGAGAGGGTTGTTGGTAGCTGGGAGGGTTTACCTCTCCAGCATCTCTTCCTGCCAAGAATTAGTATTCTGTCCCACAAGGCAAAAAATACACAAATCAGAGGTCCAAGATCCGATATTGGTTGCATCTGTTGAGACCTGACGAATGTGTCAGCAGTTAGTGTTGAGCAGTGTTGCTACAAAACAGTAAATTATCCTCTGCCAGAATTTGGCAAGGCCTCAAGAGAGCCTTCCAAACAAGCAGTACCAGATCTTGCCGGCAGATGGCGGGGCTTGTACATATCTGTGCTGAAAACCCACCAAGAATTTCAAGTTCCAGTTAAAAGTTCCACTAAGGTACCTTTTTGTATTTCATAGAAGTTATTTCAGACTGTGCCTGACGTCTTCAACGAAATGCGATTGTTGAAATTGCATGGTTTCATTCAATCGCTTTGCCTTGTTTTCCTCATTAAAGTGTGATTATTTTGCCTAAACTGATTTGCTTTAAAAAGAAACAAGGCTTTGGTTTTGTATGTCTGTGTCCTTACATTTGAACCAAAAGGGCATTTTCTTTCACCCAGTCTTGGGAATGGAAGGTCATGGTAATTTCTCAGGCCACGTTGGGCTTTATGCCCCTCATAAAGGATAACCTTCAGTGTGCCCTCCTCCTCCTCCTCCTCACTTCTCCTTTTATGGTGCTCATTGGGTCTGTTGCTGCCTTTCTCCATGGCCGGACAGGCTGCCTCATGCTCAGTGCTTCTACCCTGACCAGGGCCTGAAGCTTCTCTCTCTCCTTCTCTGTACCAGTATTAGTGCATAGTAATGACTTACTAATTGGAGAGTGTCCAAAGTGTACCTGTGTTAACTTTGAGTGCTATTTCTTTAAATTTGTTAGAGAGTCATGAGCAAAATAGACATATTCTCCCTCAATGTTCAAAATTGTGTTTTTCTCAGGGTACTAACACATAGAGCCCCAGAGAGACAGTTGCCTTTATACAGGCCTGCATATACAGATGCATATGTGTGCTCCAGAGCATGTGATTTGGTCCCAGCTTTCTCAGTGACCATATCATATTTGGAGTCTTCTCCAACTTGCCCAGTGAGCATGTGCCCTGGCTCTACTGGGATGAAGTAGCCCAGGGATAAGCAAACACTTTTCTTTCCTCAGAGCATAAACAGAGCCACCTGCAAGGTATTTCTAAGCACAGTGACATGGTGTGTTTAACACCGTGTGCTTTGGAGTCAAAGCACTAGGTTCAAGTCAGTTCATTTAGACAACCTCACTGTGCGGACTGCAGGCAGTCACTGCTCCCCTTGAACTTTGAATGCATCTGGGTGCATGTTAGTTCCACAAAAAGGAAAAAGAGGAGGGAATGGAGGAAGAGATAGAAAAGAAAAAAAGAAAAAGAAAGTTGACAAGAGGGAAGAGAAAAGAGATCCACATTAGTAGTCCATGTTCTGTGGCAAGTTTCTGAGCCCTTTATACATTTCAGCCTCAGTCCTTGCTCAGGGGTAGAGTCTTCTATTCCCATTTCCAAGCAAGGGAGGTAAGGCTGAAGCTCTGAGGTCATTTCCAAGGTCACACACAGTATAGAAATAGCCAAGTGGAGCCTGAGCTTTCAGACTGGTGCCCGGGCTGCTGAGTGCGGCCAGCGTGACTCCCACTCACTGGTGCAGAATGCATTCTTGCAATGTGCCCAGCAGGAAGCCTTGCCTTGCATGTAGAGAGTCCCCAGTGCAAATCTTTCCTCACTTTGACGCTGGAAAATCTCACTTGGCCAGGAGATTTGGTTCTCATCAGATTCTGCTCATCTGCAACATTCCCACAAACTCTTTCTCATTCACTAGTGCACAATATTCCTACCAAAATCTAGAAGCTGTCAGAGGAGACTTTGTGTCCTTTGTAACACCACAGGAGCTTGCTTTGTTTACTGCATGCTAGAATGATCTTCATCCCTGTGAGATCCCTGAAACTTGTCTGAGATGAGATGAGATGTCATGTGCTCTGGGGAATGATTGGGTATATTTTCACTCAATAAAATATGCCATGGTTTAAGCTGTGAACTTGTCACATTAACATACTGTCACATTCTGTCATTCAGAATTCTTTCTTTTTATCTGCCTAATGTGTTTCCTGAAGCGACCACATATTTTATGGACATGATAGCCGTGAAGTCCTCAAAGCATTCCCTGCAGGTGTATAGAAATACAAAGGAGAAAATACTGCTCCCCCAAACATTACACATGAGGAAAAGGAATGGACAAGATTATCTGAAATTCACTGATGCTCTAACTGAGTTGGAGATTAGACAGAAGGCTGTAATTTAGTTATTTCTTGATATAGTTTTCTTTGTCAATTCCTTTTTTATTAACTATATTGTGACTCTAAAGTAATCGCATTTTCTGTTTCACCTTTTCTTCCATGTGAGTAGGTGTGCCTCTCTGAGAGCTTCAGAGGCATGCTGTGGGTCACATTAGCTTGCCAGCCTCCACTTCTTTTTTTCAGTTTTAGTTTTTAGTTTTTAGTTTTTAGTTTTTCAAGGTACGGTTTCACTCTAGCCTAGGTTGACCTAAAATTCATTATGTAGTCTCAGGGTGCCTTCGAACACATGGTAATCCTCCTACCTCTGCCTCCCAAGTGCTGGGACTAAAGGCGTGCGCCATCACGCCTGGCTTGACAGACTCCATTTCTGTGCTTGTGATCAGACCTTATCATAGCAGGTACCAGTGAGGGGAGAATGTGTTTCTTCTTTCTGATACTCACTGACCAACAGTGTTATACTTGCTCATCTTTTAAATAAAATATTTAAGGCAAGTAAAAGTGTAGATATCATTATACAAATTCTCACATCCATGTCACCAAGCTCACAAAACAGAAGATAGACAAATGGAAACCTGTGTCTCCCCAGTCCTGCTTTGTCCCCCCACAGTACAAGCAATTATGATGCTGGCTTGAATATTTTTCACGCCTCTGAAAGTTTTAGACCTTTACTGAATGTGTGTGTAGCAATAAAATATGGAGGACTTTTCTTAATTTTAAACTTTTCATGCAAGTTTCATCCTTCTGTAGCTTGCTTTTTCCACATAATATTTCTCTTGCATTTTTGAGATGGTAATAATGCAGCCCTAGTCTCTTCATTTTAAACCTCCAGATGATGTTTAATTGTCTCACTTTTGCCTGATTTAATTATCTATTCTCATGGGGGTGAACATGCATACTCCTTCTAGCTTTTCACTACTATAAACACTATCTGCATAATCTTTCTTATTCTAACTCTTTGGGTTCATATGCAAGATTACCTCTGAGGTATATGCCCAGGAGTATAATTGCCTACTTGGAAAGTATCCACATGTTCAATGTTACAGGTTTCTCACATGCTTTCTACCAATTTAAGCTCCCATTAGCAGGGTACTTAAATTTGCATTACTACACATTTTTGCCAGCATTTGGTATTGTTAGACTTCTTATCTTTGCCAATCGTGTGGATGCAGAATTACATCCCATCGTTTCTGGACTTATGTCTCCCTGATGGGGAGGTTGAGCATCTTCTCATGTTTCCTAGACATTTGGAATTTCCATCCTGTATATCATCTACTCATATTCTTTGCACATTTTCTACTGATTTATTTGCATTTTATTTATTTATTTAGAGAGAGGGAGAGAGAATTGGTGTGCCAGGGCCTTCCAGTGCAATCAAACCCCAGATGCATGTGCCATGTAGTGGAAATGTGTGACCTTGTCTCACCTTTTGTGCACCTGGCTTACGTAGGATCTGGAGAGAGATTGAACATGGGTCCTTAGGCTTCACAGGCAAGTGCCTTAACCGCTAAGCCATCTCTCCAGCCCTTTTGCATTTTTTTTCCTTTTGCATTTTTAAAATCATAAACATTCTTGCTATTTCTGGAAACAAGTTATTTGCTGATGACACATCTTATTTATCCTCCCAATGTGTAGTTCACCTTTTCCACTTTCTTTGCACTGTCTTATGCACAGGAGTTGTTTTAATGTTGTTGCTGTTGTGTGAGCTGATGGACTCAAACCCAGGCCTCATGCATGCTGGACAAATGCTCTACTGCTAAGCCACATCCTAACACTAGGAGTTTTTATTTTGACTATGACAATATTAACTTATCTTTTCTGTTATGACTTGTACTTTTTGTATCTTATATAAAGAAATAATTCCCCACCTAAAGTCACAGTATATTTTCTTCAAACATCAATATTTAGCTTCTGAAATTTAGGCCAATAGTTCATTTGGAACATTTGTGCACATTTTGTGAAGGCACTGACTTCATGTATGTTAACATATGTTTCTATATCTTTTCTTATTTCTTCTTTTAATCTTTAATTTATTCTTTGACAATTTCATATATGTATATATTGTATTTTATCATATATACCCCCCATTACCATCTCTTATCCTTCCATTCCCATTGATCTGCTTCTTCTCATTAAGTTCCCCT
Organism: Dipus sagitta; assembly: GCA_036346955.1. Classification (NCBI taxonomy): domain Eukaryota; kingdom Metazoa; phylum Chordata; class Mammalia; order Rodentia; family Dipodidae; genus Dipus; species Dipus sagitta. The sequence continues at coordinate 131,708,133 of CM070772.1, read as the reverse complement.
CCTGGTTTCATGTCTCTGTGTGTATGTGTTCCAATGAGTTTAATTCCAGGTGTGTATATGGGTGGAGGGTTATTTAGTGTAGCATGGACAATTTCCCTCTCATCTTTTAGTTAACTGCTAGGAACTGCTCCTGGAGATGCAGAATCGCCCAAGCCATTCACCCATTCATACTGGAATGTCAAAGAACCTAATCTCATACAAGTCATATATAGGTAATCATGACTGCTATGAGTATATTGGCTATGTCACATTCAGGAGACAGTTTCACAGCACTCCTTCCCATCCTCCAGCTCTTATATTCTTTCTGCTTCCCTTCTTCACCATATCCCCTAAGCCTTGGAGGGTGATATAGATCCTCTTTGTAGGGATGAGCACTCAATAGTCACTTATTCTCAGCACTATGTCCAGTTGTGAGCACTGGCACCCACTGGAGGAAAAATGCTTTTCTGACCAAGGTTGAGAGCAGCACTAATCTGTGGGTATAAGCATAAATATTTCAAAGGCTTTTTGGCAACATATCCATCTAGCAAAACAAACAAAACAGTAGTAAGTTCTCCTCTGAGGCCTATAGCCTCCCTAGCCATGAGCTTTTGTACAGGTTTACAATACCAGGCATGAATTTCCCCCTGTGAAGTGTGCCACAAATCTAATCAGAAAGCAGTTTGTTACCACCAGAACAGTTATGCCATTATTGTACCAGTGGGCCACATCTTGCCTGGCTGGTCAGTACTGTGGGATGCAAGGTCCACAGCCAAGAAAGATTGAAGGAGAAATAGGAGGAAGCTAGCTTCTTTTTTAAAACAGTTTCAGTTAGAAACTGAGGCACAGAAAGAACTGATGTCACCTCATGGTGGAATGAATGGAATGTATTTCTTCCTCTGAGAACTCTCTGTTCAATTCCATAGCCCATTTTTTTTATTAGACTGTTTTCTTGATTTTTAGTTTTTTGAGTTTTTTTGTATAGTACATATTAACCTTAGGTTAGATGTGTCACTGCAAAGAGTTTATCCCATTCTGTCTCTTCCCTCAAGTGACAGTGTTCTTTGCTATTTCTCTCTCTCTCTCTCTCTCTCTCTTTAGGGTAGGTTGTCACTCTAGGCCAGGCTGATGTGGAACTCACTGTATAGTCCCAGACTGGCCTCAAACTCACAGCAATCTTCCTACCTCTGCCTCCTGAGTGTTGCTATTTCATTTTTGCCCCAGTGGTCAATTATTAGTCTTCCAGAGTGACCAGAGTCCTGCTCATAAAGTCTCATAGTATCCTCCCTATACTTTCTTCTGGCCTTTTCAGAGTTTCAGTGCTTATGTAGAGGACTTTGGTCCATTTGGAGTTGATTTTTGTACAGGGCATGAGATAAAGATCTAGCTTCATTCTTCTGTAGAAATCCAGTTTTCCCAGTGTCAGGGTTTGGGGAATAGAGGACTCTGAGCTGGCAGCTTTCTTGTATCGTGAGTGGTTCAGAGTGGGGCAGTTTATTAGGGGAGGGAAAGGAGGACATGAGATGGTGGGGGCAAAAGGAAAGGGGCTGTATAATGTGTATGGTGATAACTGGGGTAGATAGGAGGTAGAAGATAGGAACAGAGCAGGGAATACCAATCCAGACAATAAAAGAGGGGCTTAAAAGTGGAAGAAACAGTGAAGAGGGAAAGAAACAGAGGACAGATGGAAGGAGGGAAGGAAGGAAGGAAGGAAGGAAGGAAGGAAGGAAGGAAGGAAGGAAGGAAGGAAGGAAAGTATGTATAGCATAGAGATAGAAAACGTAGAGAAAATCAGCATGTACCTTAGATCCAGAAGAAACCAAGGAGAGAAAGAGAGGATGAAAGAGAGGAGGGAGAGAGAAATAGATTTGAAGACATTATCATTTCGAAAGGAAAAGGCTTAGATGACCCTAGGGGGATGGAAACTACCCTGCTAGGGAAGGGCCTTAGGAGGTGTGCGGAAGTGTGGGCTGGTGGTCTAGGGAAGGAGCTGGGCTGGCTGGACCACCTGTGGGTAGCAAGGCCTTTGAAGTCTCAACTATGACAGGTTCATAAAGGGAGAGGAGAAAGATAGGAGGAGAGAGTTCTGAGATTCTTATACCCAGTACCATTTGTTGAAGATGCTGTACTTTTTCCATTGCTTATGGCATCTTGTCAAAAATCAAGTGGATATAGTAACTTCGGCTTGTTATATCTGGATCCTCTATTCTGTTCCATGTCTGTTTTTTAAAAATTTTTTAACATATTTTTATTTTTATTTATTTATTTGAGAGCAACAAACAGAGAGAGAAAGAGGGAGAGAATGGGCACTCCAGGGCCTCCAGCCACTGCAAACATACTCCAGATCCGTGCGCCCCCTTGTGCATCTGGCTAACGTGGGTACTGGGAAATTGAGCCTCGAACTGGGATCCTTAGGCTTCACAGGCAAGCGCTTAACCGCTAAGCCATCTCTCCAGCCCTCCATGTCTGTTTTATAACAATACTATGCTGTTTTTGTTATTATGGCTCTGTAGTAGAACTAGTGATCTGGTATGGTGATACCTCCAGCAATATTCTTTTATGCTCAAGAAGCTTTGCCTATCTGGGGTCTTTTCTGCTTCTATATAAGTTTTAATATTGGGTTTTCTATTTCTTTAAAGGATAGCACTGGCATTTTGTTTGGGATTGTATGATTGCGTTGAATCTGGAGATTGTTTAGGTAAAATGGCCATTTTCACAATACTGATTGTTTTAAACCATGAGTATAGGATGTTTTTCAATCTTCTAGAGATTTTCTCAATTTCTTTCTTCAATGTTTTAAAGCTTTCATTGTAGAAGTCCTTTACTTCCTTGGTAGGTTTATCCCAAGGTATTTTTATAGCAACTGTAAATGAACTTGTTTTCCTGATTCTTTCTCAATGTGTTTGTCATTGGTATATAGAACAGCTACTGATTTTTGTGTGTTAATTTTGTATCCTGCAAGTTTGCTAAAAGAGTTTATCAGCTCTAGGAGTTTTCTGGTAGAGTATTTAATGTCTTTGATGTACATAATCATATCTTTTACAAATAATATTTTGATTTCTTCCTTTCTTATCTGTAGCACTCTCATTTCCTTCTTTTGTCTTATTGCTCTACCTAAGCCTTCAAGCACTATATTGAAAAGGAAGGAGAGAATCAACACCTTGTCCTGTTCCTGAGATTAGTGAAAATGCCTCCAGTTTTTCTCCATTTACCATGATATTGGTTATAAATTTGTCATGTACAGCTTCTTATTATATTGACATATGTTCCCTTCATCCTTAGTCATTCTAGGGTTCTTATCATGACAGATGTTGGATTTTGTCAAAGGCCTTTTACTGCATAGATTTGAGGTGATCATCTGATTTCTGTCCTTGAGTCCGTTTATGTGATGAGTTATATTTATTGATTTGTGTATGTTGAGCCATTCCTATATCCCTGGAATGAGGCTAACTTGTTCATAGTTAACAAGCTCTTTGAGGTGCTCTTGACTTTGATTTGCAAGTATTTTATGCAGAACTTTTCCATCTATGTTCATTGGGGAGATTGAGCTGTAATTTTGTTGTGTCTTTGTCTGGTCTTCACAGAATATTTTGAAAGCATTGATTTTAATTCTTCTTTAAAGGTATGATAGGATACTACAGTGAGGGCTAGGGGGTAATAGCTCAATGGATAATGTGTTTTCCACACTAGTGTGAGTACCTGAGTTTGAATCACCAGGACCCATATAAAGTTGGGTGCTATAGCACTAGCATATATGTTGTAATTACCTTCACACTGCTGGGACAAAATACCTAAGTAAAAACATCTGATGGGAAGAAAGACTGTATTTTCACTCCAAGGGAAGCTTCATGATGGCAGAGGAAATCATGGCATGAGCCAAGGCTGACGTCATTTGTGCCACAGAAAGTAGAGAACAGCAGTAAGAGTGTGAACTAATCTCTGCCCCCAGGAACACACCTCCTCCAGCAAGGCTCCACCTCCCAAATTGCTACCAGCTAGGAACCCATCATTCAAAGCACATGGGTTGGTGGGGGAAGTATGATTCAAAACACCACAATCTGTAATCCCAGCACACCTACTGCAAGAAAGGAGACAGTGAAAGGAGAGCCTCCTGGAAGCTTGAGGGCAGCTAGCATGATAGACACAGCAGTGACTAAAAATGAGAAACCCTGTCTCAAATAAAGTGGGAGGCAAGGACAGACATCCAAAGTTGTTCTTGCCCACACTTTGTAAGTACAAGTGCTCCAACTAAGTTTGCATTTTCTGCTCCTACTACAGTGCTTGCAAATTGTTGTCCTGCCCCTAGTCTGGATTCTTTTTCAAAAAAGAGAAAGGGTGATATTTACAAGATGATCTCTTGACACTCCAAGAGGTAACATGGAATTAATCTGTGTTCACATGCTGGGCTTTCAGCTAAGCTAGTTTATAGGTGGCCATAAGTTGTTCATGGTCCCTATCATCACAAATACCCACATTCTTGTGCATGGAGAGAGATAAAGATCTATTTTCATCCTTCTACAGATACATATCCAGTTTTCCCAGCACCATTTGCTGAAGAGGCTGTCTTTCCTCCAATGAGTATTTTTCAAATTTTTGTTGAAAATCAGGTGGTTATAGCTACCCAGACTTACATCTGGGACATCTATTCTGTTCCATTGATTTACATGACTGTTTTTGTGCCAGTACCATGCTGTTTTTGTTACTATGACTCTGTGATATAGGTTAAAATCAGGTATGATGATAGCACCAGCCTTATTTTTGTTGCTTAAAATTGTTTTAGGTATTTGAGGATTTTTGTGCTTCCAAATGAATTTTAGGATTTTTTTTCTATTTCTGTGAAGAATGCCATTGGAATTTTGATGGGGATTACATTAAATGTGTAGATTGCTATTGGTAAGATTGCCAAAGGGATGTCTTTCCATTTCCTAGTGCCTTCTGCAATTTCTTGCTTGAGTGTTTTAAAATTTTCAGTGTAGAGATCACTTCCTTGGTTAGGTTTATTCCAAGGTACTTTATTTATTTATTTATTTATTTATTTTTGATGCAATTGTGAATGGGAGTGATTCTCTGATTTCATCCTCTGTGTGTTTGTTGTTAGCATATAGGAAGGCTACTGATTTCTGTGTGTTTATTTTGTATCCTGCTACATGGCTATAGGTGTTTATCAGCTCTAACAGTGTGCTGGTAGAGTCTTTAGGGTCCTTTATGTATAGAATCAAGTCATCTGTAAATAATGATAACTTGATCTCTTCCTTTCCAATTTGTATCCCTTTTATGTGTGTTGGTTGCCTTATTGCTATGGCTAAGATTTCCAGTACTATATTAAATCAAAGTGGGGACAGTGGACATCCTTGTCTTGTTCCTGATTTTAGTGGAAAATCTTCAAGTTTTTCTCCATTTAGTATTATGCTGGCTGTAGGTTTGTCAAAAATAGTTTTTATTATGTTGAGATATGTTCCTTCTATTCCCAGACTGAGCTTTTTTGTAATGTGAGAAAGTGAGAGTGAGAATTGGCATACCAGGACCTCCAACCACTGCAGTCAAACTCCAGACAAGTACACCACCACGTGTGCATGTACAACCTTACATGCTTGTGTTACTTTGTGCATCTGGCTTATGTGGGACCTGGAGAGTTTAATGTGGGCCCTTAGGCTTTGCAGGCAAGTGCCTTAACTGCTAAGCGGTCTGTCCAGACCTTTTTCCTCATTTATAAGCTTGATCTCCTAGCTGTGATTTTTGTTTTCTTTTAAAGCATTTGCCCAGATGAGATCATCTGGGTGTCTATATCTGCTTTATTCCTCTTCTAGAACTTTGGAAACAAAGACCTATTATTTACTTCTTTGGCACACTCCACTTCTTCTATGATTATAAAAATGAAAAATATGAAGATTTTTTTCCTTTGCGCAAATATCAATGGCTTTGTCTGAGTACTCTAGACAAATTGGGTGGTGAAAAAACCCTAAAGTCATGCTTAAAGTATGTGACTCTTTCTAGATTCTAAATGAGCATTCAATAAACTTTGTAAGGAAATAGATGTAAATATTTTAGGCTATATAGTTGGTATGATCTTTGTGGCAACTACTCATGCCTACCTTCATCATTCCAAAGCAGTCTTAGGTAATATGTAAACAAATAGGCATGACAACATGCCAATCAACTTTATTTAGCAGCAAGCAGATCTGGCCCCCTTACCAGAGTTTGCTGACTCTTGACTTTGATTATGCCAGCTTTGTCTACCAGAAATCTAATCTTTTAACTGAGTGATTTCTGAGAAAGTGTGTGTGGGAGGGGCGGTGTAGAGGGCATGTATGTGCCGTGGTGCATGTGTAGAGGTCAAAGGGCAACCTTGGAGTGTCAGTCTTTACCTTCCACCTTTTGTGAGACAGGCTCCCTCTTTTTATTTGTTGCTGCAAATAGCAGACTAGCTTTCCTATGATGCGCTGCTTGCATCCTCTGACTTTACATGGAATCTGGGGATCTGAACTCTAGTCATCGGGCTTGAGCAGCAAGTACTTTAACCATTAAGTCACCCCACCTCCAGCTCCTGACTAAGTGATTTCTTAACAACCATATGTTTTAGAGCTTCTCTCTACCACCAAGATCCCTGTGGGCTTTTTCTATAAAAGTAAAGTATGATATTTGTGAAGATAATTATTACACACACATTTAAGCTCATTAAGAGTCCAAAGGGAAGCTCAGTTGCATACTAATCTCTCTACCCCCACTAACCAGAGTTGCTATGATCTATAATATCCCTCTTGGTCCAGGCACATACCATGATATCTTCTTATGTTTTAAACCCCTTCACAATTATAGAAGACATTCAAGTTCATAAACCATTCAATTCACATTTGATTTGATTTTATCATGGCCATTGGGGCCATAGATTGAAGAGTTTCTCTACTGTTGTCAGTTAATTACTTCAGAGAGCAAACATAGATGTGAAAAATATCTAATGGCTATGAAAAAATAAGATCTATTTTGTGGTCTTTTACTTTCTCACACCTGCAGGTTATTGGAGAATTGTAACCCCTTTTGTAATAAAGAATCTGGGGTGGAAAGCAATATAGAAAAGAGTGATGTCTTTCATTTTGAATTTTGTACATAAAATTATTCCATGAGAGAATAGTTTCTAATAGTCTTAATATTTTGGAAAACAATGTTTTAATTTTAAATTTCTGTTTGCTGAACAATTTATAGGGATATATTTCATATAAGACATTCTTGTCTTAAAAAACTATAAGAGTATTTTCTCAATTATATTTATAATCTTAAGCTATAATTTCTCTGGTATAGAAGTAGCAAAGTTTTATATAAGATAATTTGGAAAAAATATGAAATCATAAATAGGAAACGTAAAGCTCAGTCACAGTCTGACTGCTTAGAGGTAACCATTGCTAATATTTTAGTGACCATCTTTCTGATATCTCTCTATGCATATGTGTCCATGAAGATTAGCTATAGAATTTTCATATGCAAAGGATGATATGTAAAATATTTTAAAACCTACTAAAGAACACAAAAGGAATATATTTCTGGGTTGATAAATAAATATTAATATCAACTTTAATAGTTATATGGCACTCCACAGCATAGATGCAACATAGATATAACTTGAATAGACAGTTCCCTAATGGTGGGTTTGAGGTGCTGTGTGCTTTTCCATTATTGTAGAGAATGGTAAGGGTAAAAAAATTTTCTTGGATGCTTCTTGTTGCTATGCCTGTATATCTGTTCAATATAAATTCCTAGAAGTTGGGTTGGAGGGATGGCTTAGCAGTTAAGGCATTTGCCTGCAAAGCCAAAGGACCCAGGTTCAATTCCCCAGGACCCACGTTAGCCAGATGCACAAGGGGGCACCCGTGTCTGGAGTTCCTCTGTGGTGGCTGGAGGGCCTGATGTGCCCATTCTCTCTCTCTCTCTGTCAAATACATAAACAAATAAAAACAAACATATTTAAAAATTTCTAGAAGTAGTATTAGCAGATTGATATGTGTGTAGCTGTGCATAATTTTGTTACTGAGAAGGTTGTGCCCAAATTATCATCTCCACAACAGTTAATGAGAACACTTCACATCCTTACCAATATTGGACGATTTCTCTAATTTCTCAGCAGATCACTTATCAGCATCTTAGCATTCTTTCTGGTTGTCATTATTGTTTTGTAAAGTATTTTATATTTCTTTAAACCAACACCTGTTAACACTTATTGTGTGCCAGAGACCCTACTGGGTATTTTTACGAATACAAACTAATTTAACTTTATAATAATCCACTGAAGTAGGCACTATTATCATTCTTAACTTGTAGGTGAGGAAAATATTGTGAGATTGAAGGTCATGCATCCAAGAAGTGGAGAGCTAGTACTTGCACCTTCCTGTTGATTCCCAATCCATGATTCTGACCACCATGTCCTGCTTCATCTTGGAGGAAAAGCTTATCTGGCAAAGAAACAAACCTGGTCGCCTTTTCAATTTTAATTATTTTTAAAATAATTTCTTTGATTTTTCTTAGGGTGTATCAAGGTGAAAAGAAGTCAAAAGAAGCTTTGCTCCACTACCAAAAGGCTTTGCAATATACTGAGATGAGCAAAGGTGAAAAAAGTCTCGAGTGTGTAGCAGTACTGAGGGAGATAGCTGGTGTAGAGCAAGCCCTGGGATTTCATAGCACGGCCATCGATCATTTCTTACAGGTAAGGTGCAATACACTGGCCACCAAAGCTATGGCTAACCAAGTACTTTTCATAAAAACAGGTGCCATGTCAGGTCTAAGCTCAAGGTAATTAAAGCACAGCAGCCAAAGTGTTCTTATTAGATGGCCTAGCAGGTGAGTGTTGGATACCAGTACCACCCCCCACCACCACCACCCAGATGTTCATTCTGCAAATAGCCTGAGATTCTATTTGTCATATTATGTGCACAACTTGTATATAAATTCCAAGTAAAATTGCTTTATCCTGCAGTATTTATTTATTTAGATATGCCATGAAACATTAATTACACACTAAAATCTTCACCTGAAGTCTCTTAGAGTTGTACCTGTTAGCTACGATTCTACTTTTTAATTATGAGATTCCTCTGTGATTATGTCATTCAGAGATCTTCAGAGAATAAGACCCAAGGGGAATTGGCTCATGTGCTGTGGGGGCTGGCAAGCCGGACAGCCTCATCGAGCCTGGAAAGCGGGAAATGTGGATCAGATTTCTCTGTGACAGTCTTTAAGTGGAATTCCTTCTGGGCAATCGCAGTGGATTTGCTGTTTAGGTCAACTGATTGGCTGGTGTGATTGGCAGTGATCTCCTTTACTTAAAAGCAGTTGACTATAAGTGTTCATTCCATCTATAAAATAGTCTTAGCAACATCTAGATGGGTGTTTGACCCATAACTGGGCACCAATGCCTTAGCACATTGACATACCACACTGTTACAGAGAGTTTTATGGCTTCATACCATATTATCGGTTAAAACTCTTTTAAATTTTCTCCTAGAATTTAACATGTAGACTAATTCATTTCTGCTATTTCAAATGAGATATAATGACATGGTACCAGGAATATATTATAGCTTCGTCTTTTTAACTTTGTCTGACAATTTACCCTCCCACTCACAGTGTGTTGGAGTGCCCTAATCTCTCACTTTACCTGGATCATCTCTTTTAATCACTATTACCACTATATAACTTATTATTTCCAGCTTATAGACAAGGAAGCAAGAATTAGAAGCATTGAGTGATATGCTCAAAGATATACAGTCAAAACTGGCATAGCTCAGACTCAAAAATAGTATTTTTTGCACTATATATATGGAATGTGTGTGATATATGCTGTATGCACTTATGTTTACAGATGTATGCACCTCATGCATGTGCATGCAGAGGCTAGATGGGAATGCTGAGTGTCCTTTTATTGCTTATCCACATATTTATTTCCTTGAAACAGCTCAACTTGGAGCTGCTGCCTATCAGTGAGCTCTAGCAATTCTCTGGTCTCTGCTCCTCTGCAGAGTAATTTGGGATTACAGATGTATGTGGTCATGCCCAGCTTTTTACATGGGTTCTGGGTAGTCAAACTTGGTGATCTCTGGCCCAAGAGACTTTCATGCTTAAGCAGCAAATGCTCTTAACTGTTGAACCATATTCTCAGCCCCAACCTAGTATTTTCTGGCAATATTCTTCCATTTTATGTGTAGAGATGGATTGAGGAGGATGTGCCTAGAGCAGAAGGGAAGAAACCAATTCACTGAAATAGGTAAAGTGTGTAATGATGGTGACTTGAAGGAAGATGAAGAAACTGAGGATGAATTTGAGAAAGACGTAGGAGGCTCACTACATAGGATATAGAGATTCAAGGTGGTAAAGAGTAGAATTGAAGCTAACTCTGAGACTCTGGTCTAGTGCTTTTGCTTCTTACAGTGGATGGATAGGTTGAGCAGGTGATAGAGAGAGGTGAGTTCCAAGTTGGATGGTGAGTCTGAGATTCCTGGGTCAGCGATAAGAAGAAGTGACAGCTTGGCAGTTAAGGAATCAGGACTGGAGCTCAGGGATGCAGCCACTTAGACACAGTGATTATCTTGGGAGACGATGGGATCACCTAAGAGGAGGAATGAGGAAGAGAAGAGAGAGGGAGAAGATAAATTTTCTGGTTAGGGATAGAATCTTCAGGAATTTTGCCATTTCATTCAGTAAGTGAAGAATGACAACTTGGCAAAGAAAAGAAGAATTGACCAGAGGATGAGGAGGAAAAATTAAAATTCAAGAGATGCCCCCTATGTCACTCATTTTGAAACTTTGTAGTGTTGTAGAAACATGGATTTTCCAGTAGGATATGTAAGTTACTGTTTGTAAAATAAATAGCATAGTGCTTAATACATAGTGCTACATGTGGAATTTTAAAATTTCTCCCTGGACTGGAGACATGGCTCAGTGGTTAAGGCTCTTGCCTGCAAACAACCCAAGTTTGATTCCCCAGTACCCATGTACAGGCAGATGCACAAAGTGGTGTGTGCATCTGGAGTTTGTTTGCAGCGTCTGGAGGTCCTGGTGTGCCTATTCTGTCTGTTTCTATCTCTCTCTGCTTGCAAATAAATAAATAAATAATTCTCCCTTGCATTCTTTCCTTTTATGTTTCCTTTTTCTTTTTTCATGTTTTCTTTCATCGATCACTGGAACAACAAGGACAGAAAGCAGAGTATTTAGTGTGAGATATGAATAATCTCAATGATAATAAGTATAGTTAACAGCTTTAAAAAGTACAGAGGTAGGAGGATTGCTGTGAGTTCAAGGCCACCGAAGACTATAGTTAATTCCACCTCAGCCTGAGCTAGACCGAAACCCTACCTTGAAAAACCGGAAAAAAAAGTACAAAAATGAGGGCTGGCGAGATGGCTCAGAGCTTAAGGCACACTTACCCAAAAAGCCTAAGGTCCAAGATTTGGCTCCTGAGAACCCATGTCAGTCAGATGCACAAGGTGACATATGTGCCCAAGGTTCCACATGCACACAAGATGGCACGTGGATCTGGAGTTCAACTTCAGTAGCCAGAGGCCCTAGAATACCAATTCTCTCTCTCTCTCTCTTGCTCTCTTGCTCTCTTGCTCTCTCTTTCTCATAGATAAAATTAAGAATTTTTAAAAAGTACAAAAATGGGGGAAGACTAGCCCAGAAAGAGAACAGAGCTCACATATAGGTCTGAAGGTGACTGAAAGATTGATCACTGAGTAGGAGGCCATGTCCTGAGCTATAGGAGTGATAAAGGTAGTGGATGGGTGCTATTTAGATAGGACATGGAAAGTCATGTTAAGGAATCTCAGCTTCCTGCTGAGTGAAGTTGAAGGCTTGAAGCAAGGGAGACTGAGGTCATAATATTATCAGTGAAGGAGGATTGCTCGGTACCCTAGATATTGAAGTATATTATAGGTAAATAACCCTGAGAGGATCCCAGCTGTCTAGTTAAGGGATGAGGACCACAGCTGTCTAGGTAGAGAAAGGGGAGTGTATTCATTCTTCTATATGAACAGAACCAATATAATTCAAAGAGGAGTTGTGAGATTGAATTACATGATATGGATTAGAGAGTCCAATAGTGGCTGTCTGCAGGCTGGAGAGGCTGAGAACCCAGTAGCTGCTCAGTCCGTAAGGCTGGACACTTCAGCAGTCCCAGTCCAATGATGAAAGCCTGAAAGATTTCTGGAGAGATGCTGGCTTTCAGTCCACATTAGGAGACTGAGGAAGCTTGGATCAGTGACAGTGAAGGATGAGGCAAAAGGGTGCATCCACTCACCAGCAAGGAGCAGAGGCAGTCCAGTCCAAATCATCACCTTGTAGGAAGGTCTGTTTACTCGTGGGGGCGGGGGGGTGTCGCGGCGGCGCTCAGTTATCCTTCCTGAAATGTCCTCAGACTCACCCAGAAGTGTCTCTTAGTTGATTTCTGATCAATCAAGTTGACCCTGATGATTAACCATCACAACAAGGACAAAAGGCCATAGCCAGCTAGGTCAGAGAGGGTAAAATGGCTTGGGTTCAGGAGGTCAGTGAGAAGAGACAGATAGATAGATTTAAGATATGTGGGGGCAAGAGTATAGGAATGACAGGCTATGTGGCAGGTAACTGTGTAGGGGGAATAACAGGTAAAGAAGTTGGGTTTGCACTAGGCTTGTTGGCAAGTCTTTAAATTTTTGGCAAATCAATAGTTGGGATTATTCTTATTGCTGGAATCATTTTCCATGAGTTAAAGTACTGGTGAGAGGGATAGGAATATTTTACAATTCTTGATTCATATTGACATGCCTTATTTTTTTAAAATTTATTTTGAGAGAGGGAGAAAGAGGCAAATGAATTCCAGATGTATGTGACCCCTTGAGCGCATGTGCAACATTGTGTGCTTGCATCACTGTGTGTCTGACTATGTGGGACCTAGAGATTCGAACGTGAGTTCTTAGGCTTCACAGGCAAATGCCTTAACGGCTAAGCCATTTTTCCAGGCTGTTTTATTGTTTTGATTTATCTAGCCTTAGAGTGGCATTTGTTGCAATCAATTCACCTGCATCAACACATTTTTATCCCCAGTTTTTTAGTTTACTTGAGGGTTCAACGAGGTGTACAGATCATTGTGAGTACATAAGTTTTCAGCACCCTTGGGTAAATGCTGGAGAAAATGCTAAGTCACTTTATTGGAAACTGCCAAACTGTCTTACAAAGCATTGGCACTATTTTGCATTTCCACCAGCCTCGAGAATGTACATTACTTTGAATCTTCTCCAGCATGAGAAGCTCATTGTTCTGGATTTGGACAGTTTGATGAGGTGTGCTCTACTTCTGTAGTTTTAACTTGCGTTTTACTGATAGAATGACTGGGAGTATCTTTTCATGTTTTCTATCCACATATCTTCTTTAATGAGCTGTTTGTTAAGATCTTTCACCCTGTTGTTTTTTTTAATTGTTGAGTTTTATGAATGCTTCTGAATGTCTTTATCAGAAGTGTCTTTTGAAAATGCTCCCTCCATTCGTGGCTTGCCATTTTATTCTCTTGAAGTAGTCTTTCTCAGGGCAAAAAAAAAAAAAAAATTCATTTTAATCATGTCTAACTTGTCAATTATTTCATGTATTGAAACTTTGGTATTTTATCTAAAGAGTCATCACCAACCAAAGGTCATCCAGATTTTTCTCTACTTTTCTGTTTTGTGATCCATGTTAAGTTAATATTTGTAAAGATTATAAGTCTGTATCTAGATTCATTTTCTTGCATGTGACCACCCAGTTATTCCAGTACCACTGGCTGGAAAGACGACCTTTTCTCCATTGTGCTGCCTTTGTTCTTTTGTTAAAGGTCAAGGTGGCTATGCTTATGTGGGTCTAGTTCTGAGCTCTGCATTCTGTTTGACCTACATACATACTGTTTAGCCAATACCACACTATCTTAACCTCTATAACCTTACAATAAGTCTTCCAGTTAGGTAGTGCCAGACCTGTAGGTTTAGCATTCATTGGTAACAATTTCCTGAAATATTCTTAACTGTGAGGGTTGTAAGCTTATGTTTTTTCTATTCTACCATTCTTTCTATATTTATCAGTTGACATTCTGTTATTAGGAATTAGCCTTCCATAGGCTACCAGGATGGCACAGCGGTGTAAGGAATTAGCCCTCCTTGCCTTTACCGCAAGTAAATAACAAATAAGTTGTATGTTTCTTTTTTTCAATTACCAGTATGACTGGAAACCACTTGATAGGAGTTTGTAGAAATCTTCCTCATTCATATATGCAGATGAATACTACTACATTTTTACATGTATATCATGAGTAGGGTTCTTTCAGATAATCTCTTATGTTTGGACATTTAGAAAGCTGTCAATATTTTGCAATTATTTTCATATTGTTGGAGTCATATCTTAAATTCCTACACATGGTACAATGCATTATGCTTAGGTAGTTCTATAAGATTAGAAGACATGTTGATATTTTTAGCTTATTGCTAATTGTATTATATTCTTAAATCACCTTTCAGTTGGACATGTACCATTTGTATTTCCATCAGCTATGTATGAGAGTCCAATTTCCCACATCCTGTTCTAATAAAATATATTGTCAAACTTTCCCATCAATTCCACTTTGATGAGTGAGAAATGACATCTCAGTATACTTTTAATTTTCATTTCTATTTTTAAAAATTGAATGGAGTATCTTTTCATATTTAAGGCACTTTCTTTTTGTGACTTATTCATAACATTTGCCAATTTATAAATAGGATTTTTGATAAAGTTATTCTTAACTGCTAAAGTCCTTTACATTTCACACAGTGTCCCTGTATCTGTGGTGGATGTTGTAAATATTTCCAACCAATTTGTCATTTGTTTTAAATATTTGTTCATACTGCTGTTTTTTGTTTTTTTGTTTTGTTTTGTTTTGTTTCTGAGGTAGGGTCTCAGTTTAGCCCAGGCTGATCTGAAATTCAAATTCACCTTGTAGTCGCAGGCTAGCCTGAAACTCACAACTATCTGGGATTAAAGGTGTGTGCCTAACTACCAAAGCTTGATTCCCCAGATGCTCAAAGTGGTATATGCATCTGTAGTTTGTTTGAGGTGACTAGAGGCCATGGTGTGCCCATTCTCTCAATCTCAATCTCTGTCTCTTTCCTTTCTCTCTCCTTCTTACTCTTTTTCAAATAAATAAATAAAATATTTTTTTAAATTGCCTAATCTAAGTTCATAAAGGATCATATCTGTTTTCTGTCTTTTTTAAATATTTTGTTTTTATTTATTTATTTGAGAGAGAGAGAAAGAGGCGGGGGAGGGGGGTAAGAGAGAATGAGCACGTGAGTGCTTCCAGCCACTGCAAATGAACTCTAGATGCATGTGGTACCTTGTGCATCTGGGTTACTTGGGTCCTGGGGAATTGAACTGAGGTCCTCTGACTGTGTAGACAAGCGCCTTAACTGCTAAGCCATCTCTCCAGCCCCATATCCGTTTTCTTATAAGAGTTCATAGACTTTTGTCTTTACACTAAGGCTTTTGATTCAATATGGGTTAATTTTGTGTATGATATGATATAGGGCCTGTGGTTGTTTGAATGTAAAATGTTCCCTGTAGACTCATGTGTGTGAATACCTAATCTCCAGGTAATGGTGCTGCTCAGGAAGGTTGTAGAGCCTTTAGGAGGTAAGGCCTAACTCTCTCTCCCTCTTCCCTTCCTGCTGATGTGACAATGTGATACTGGTTTTCTACTCCTACCAAGCTTTCACTGACATGATAGAATCTACTCTCTGGAATTGTAAGCCAAAATAAACTCTTTCCTTCCCTAAGTTGCTTCTGGTCAGGTATTTTGTCCATCAGTGTAAAAGTAAGATATAGAAATTCAATTTTATTTTATTTTATTGCATTTGGCAATCCAGTTCTCTCAGCAACATTTGTTAAAAAGACTGTGCTTTCACTATTGAATTATCTTGGCATCCTTGTCAAAATCAATTGTCAATAAATATAAGGTTTATTTCTAGACTCTTTATTCTATTCCACTGTTGTGTGTGTCTACCCTTCTGGCCGTATGATACTGTCTCAATTACTTTTGGTTTTCAGAAAATTTTGAAGTCAGTCACTGTCATCCCCTCACTTTGGTCCTCTTTTCAAGATTGTTATACTATTCTGGTCTCTTATAGACTCTTGAATTTTAGGACCCGCTTGTCCATTTCTGCAAAAAATAAAAAAAAATTAAACTGAGATTTTGACAGGCATTTCATTTAAACTGTGTTTAAACTTGGAAAATGTGGCCATTTTACTCTATAACTCTTTCAGTCCATGAACATGGGGCATCTCTCAATTTGCTTAAGTCTTTTGTGTATTTAAACTATGTTTTGTAGTTTTTACAGTTTAAGTTTTACATTTATTTGGTAAATTAATTCCTCAGTATTTGTTGTGATGCTGTTATAAATGGAACTATTTTCTTAACCTTTTCTTGTTTATTGCTAGTATCAAGAAAACAACTTTTTTTAATGTTCATATTATATTTTCTGAAATCTTGCTGACTTGTTTATTAGCGATCTTTTTGCAATGTAGTTTTCTAAATGTATGTTCAAATTTAGTTTCCTTCTATTACATTTACTTTTTTTTTTTCTTTTTTTC
Organism: Dipus sagitta; assembly: GCA_036346955.1. Classification (NCBI taxonomy): domain Eukaryota; kingdom Metazoa; phylum Chordata; class Mammalia; order Rodentia; family Dipodidae; genus Dipus; species Dipus sagitta. The sequence goes on along the minus strand of CM070772.1, from coordinate 131,691,549 downwards.
TTGGTTTTTGGAGGTAGGGTGTCACTCTGGCTCAGGCTGACCTGGAATTCACTACGTAGTCTCAGGGTGCACTCAAACTCTTGGCAATCCTCCTACCTCTGCCTCCCGAGTGCTGGGATTAAAGGCGTGCGCCACCATGCCTGGCTTACATTTACATTTTTAGTTTAGTTTTACAAGGATTTCCCCATACCTAGGTTATAGAGACACTAGCTTGTCTTTATAATACTTAGAAAATGTAATGGGTATCTCATTTCTATTTATTCTTCTTTTTTCTTTTTGGTTTTTCAAGGTAGGGTCTTACTCTAGCCCAGGCTGACCTGGAATTCACTATGGAGTCTCAGGGTGGCCTTGAACTCACGATGATCCTCCTACCTCTGCCTCCTGAGTGCTGGGGCATTTCTATTTATTCTTGACATTAATGAAAATTTGAGATATTTTAAATAAATATTTTAGATCACTACAAAAGAGACAGCTTGACAAAGAGAAAATAGCATTGAATTTGAAGTCAGAAAATCAGGGCTGGAATCCAGATTAGTTACCAGCTGTTTGACTAAAGGCAAGACATTCAGCCCCTTAACAACAACAAAATCTACAAAGGACACCATCCACTTCACAGAACTGCTCAGAGTTTCAAAATACTGGGTACTTTGTGAAACACTGGGTCTGCTGCCAGTGCACACTGCTTTTGTTTATTAATAAGAATCATTAATGACTTGTCAGTTCTCCCTTTCCTCTAGAAACTTTACCTGAGATATGTAAAGGTACCGTGACCACAAGTCCCCAAGGAAACCCCTGTCTAAAAGACATTTATTGATTGTACACAAAGAGACTGTTGTCTTCCCTGTTATTTTTCCCTCTTCATTCCTTTGATGTGAGATAAACACCCAAAGAGAAAAGATCTTTTATTTCCTGTAGAATGTAGAGAAGTTCCACAGTGTGTGTCAGGAACTGACAGTTCAAATGGAGAAAAATCAGCCAAGTCCTGCAGAGCCACCACACAAAGAAGACAGTGGTTCCCGAACTTCTGGAAGAGCTGCCATCCGCCCCACTCATCCCTCTGCAGCTCCGCCTGTGAGGCAGCAGGCAAATGCGACTTTTTCTAAAAGTCCCTGTGGCAAAGTTGGGCTCCCAGCGGAAAAAAATCTGAAGATTTGATCTGTGTGAGTGAGGCTGTTTGCAGTGTGTGTTTTCAGTGGTTGTAAGTGAACAGCACTCTTCTGGCCTTTTCACATGCCTGCCACTTGAATGATCTCTCTCTCCACTCAACTTCAGGGCAGTTCTTCTCCAAGTTTAGGGAATTTTGACTTGTGAAGTGTTATGAAATTACTGAATTTGGCAGGTACTTTACAAAAGCTTTAGGGTCAGAGAAGCTAACTTCTGTTCCCAGCTGTGGAACCTTGGTTGTGCCTAGAGTACTGTTGCTTGATGCTCAGGTGTGGTCCCTGCCAGGTACAGAGGACTCAGCAAGGGGCAGGGTTCTCACTAGCTCTTGTTATTTGTTGTGTATTTACTACAATGCACAGCTCATTTATTACACCAAATCAGAATGCTAGTACTTGGAGATCTTTCATATAGTTGATACATGTTCTTTATTTTTTTGAAAAAGGAGTCAAGCCCTACAAAGAATGCAGATGTGACGCATAAATTACCTCCAGCCTTCTTCTCCAGCATTGACCCTGGCTGAGTATCTTCCCTTCACATTCATGTAGATGGGGATATGACTATATTTTCAGGCATCATTTCTATAGTTACATGTAGATGTGGACAGATTTGGAGCCAGAGTGAAGAGGGGAGGGAATGGAGGAAAGGAGGGAGAGACGAAACTTTAACAGCATGTATATCAAAGATTTATTCATCTGTGATGGTATTCATAAAGGCAAAAAAAATGTCAAAGAGAGAAGATATAGAATTTTATCAGTTACTTTCTCAGTGTTGTGAACAAAAAGCTGACCAGGAGCAACTTAAGGAAGGAAGGGGTTTGTTTTCAGCTTACAGTGTCAAAGGGAAGTTTCATGGCTTGGTGGCAGGAGCAGAACTGGGAAACGTTGTCAGACAGGAAGTGGAAAGTGCACAGGAAGTAGGGCTGAGGTCAAGGCCTGTCCCCAGTGACTGACCTCCTCCAGCAAGGCTCCACCTCCTAAAGCTTCTACAATCTTCCCAAACAGTGGCACCACCTGGGAGCCAAGTGTTCAAACACACCTGCCTACGAGGGGCATTTTACATTCTAACTACAACAGATTTCTTATACCATCTCCATGAAACAGGGTAACGTGATAGAAATATGGACAGAAACCCAGGAACAATTAATAAATGGGGAATGAGCACTTAAAAATCATCCTCAAGCTGAGTTGTTACTAGAGAAATACCCCAAATCTGTCTGTCCATTGTAGATGGAGGCAGAGTGGTGGGGTCAGCTTGTGATGGTACCTATGTGCATGTGGTGTGTGTGTTTCACGAGTGCGTGAATATATATAGTGTATGTGTGAGTGCTGTATTTTGTATGCACATATAAGTATTTCTTGGATGATATAAAGGAAACTATTCACAGTGATTGAGGACTCCGACTAGGAATGAGTGGAAGGGTTGAAAACTAAAGGTGTCTTCTGTTGTTTTTCTTTTCTTCCACTTAAGTTTTTCTTAAGTGTGTCTGTGTATTTAAAAAATTTAGCTAAACTTTAAGAAAACTGATACATGGAACAAAAAGAAGAAACAATAATCCCCTGACATGTCTATTTTGGTACTAACCCTTATAATAAAGAGCAGGGCCTTTTTTCTCTCCAGTCTTTGGAAGAGCTAAAATTGACACTGGATAAGAGCCACTGCACACTTTCTCTGTCTATTAAAAGAAGTGGGCTTGGTCCAGGTCCTGCGTTTTAAAAGGCTCTCTGCCCCCTGTGAGTTCCCGTTCATCTAATCCTCCAGGGATTCCTTAGCCAGGGCTCTTCAGCTACGCAGGGCCCCAGGAGAGGCTTTCCTACTGGACAGAGACTGAGGGAACAGGAAATGGCAACCTTGGTTTGTAACCTGACCTGTGTTACATAAGGATGTTGCCTCAGAGCTGAAGGTGGAATGGCCAGCTGCGGCAGGGCTGAGAGGGAAAGCCTATCAGTTATAAAACACAGCCAATGCATGCCTCACTGTGACACACAGGCCTGACTTGAACTTGAACCAAAACAATGTGCAAGAGGAGAAGACATTCTTTTGTCTGCTTTATCTACCAGCCTCTCTGCTCATCCATGGCAAGCTCAGGGCCCATTCCTCAAAAGTTCAACCAGGCAATCTAATGAGTTAATTGGACTTCATTTTTTTAAAATATTCTTATTTTTAAAAATTTATTTATTTATTTGAGAAGGGGGGCACATAAATAATGGACGTGCCAAGGCTTCTAGCCACTGCAGACAAACTCCAGATGTGTGCGCCACCTTGTGCATCTGGCTTACATGGGTTCTGGGGCATCAAACTTGGGTCCTTTGACTTTGCAGACAAATGCCTTAATCGCTAAGCCATCTCTCCAGCTCTAATTAGACTTCTTTACAGAGCTATTTTGAGGTGTTACTTATAGGTCTGTGGGACTTTAAATCAGCCATACCATCAAAAAGTCTCATTCCAGCATAGAGATGACCTCTTAGGAGCTCTCCTTCCCTTGAACTTTCACCTTCTGTATACTGAGGCCATTAGACCTAGTGCATCACTGCATACAGCAGGCACAAGGGGAGGCTGAGATCTCAGATGATGATCTGACAGCCCTTCCTCCCTTCCTTCTATATGAGAATGTCAACAGGCCCAGTCTCCAGGGTCATTCCTGAGTGGTCACAACCACTTCCAGTTAATATGGTGATAGTTATTCTTCTCAGAGAATAGTAGCCTACAGCACTCACTCTCCCCCACCAGCCCCCTCTGTTTCTGGCCAGAATCTACTATTTAATAGTCTCTTTCTCTGACTCTTAAATAGTTCTTCATTACATTGATAGGAAATCATCTTTCTATAACCTCTGATTTTTTTAAATTTCTTTTGTTTTGTTTTGTTTTGTTTTTCAAGGTGGGGTCTCACTCTAGCTCAGGCTGACCTGGAATTCACTATGTAGTCTCAGGGTGGCCTCGAACTCATGGTGATCCTCCTACCTCTGCCTCCCGAGTGCAGGGATTAAAGGCGTGCACTACCACACCCGGCTAGCTCTAATGTTTTTGCATGTGCTTATGGTGTGCATACATGGGTGTGTCAGGGCACAGGTATGAGATTGTATGTACATGTGAACACCAGAAGACAACCTCGGATGTTGTTCCTCTTTTTGAGGGCCTCATATTGTCCTGTAGATCACACATTGGGCTAGACTAGCCAGCTGGTGCAGCCTAGGTACATCCTAGGTACATCCTAGGAGTCCTCCTGTCTCCACCTCCCCAGCTCTGGCATTATAAGTGCATGCCACCACACCTAGCATTGCCAGCATTTTTACATGGGTACTGGGGATCAAATTCAGGTCCTCATGCTTACAAGGCAAGCACTTTAATGACTAAACTGTCTCCCCAGTCCCAAGGTACATTCTTAGAATAACCAAATATTAGGCCAGGTAAGCATGTAATTTTCACTTATTACCCTTATGCTGAGTCTCTGTCCTGCCATGTGATCTTGAGACTTAATTTCCCTATCTGTTCAGTGGGATTGCAGCATCACTCTGGGCATTTTGAGATTAAGCAAGATAGTGTATGTAATCTGTTCAGAACCATACCTAGCAAAAGTAGGTACTGACTCAATATTGGTTCCCATCTTTCCTGTGTCTCATATTAATGTTAGCCTTCAGCTTTAAAAAGAGACGTTGCTGGGCGTGGTGGCACACGCCTTTAATCCCAGCACTCGGGAGGTGGAGGTAGGAGGATTGCCATGAGTTTGAGGCCACCCTGAGACTACAGAATGAATTCCAGCTCAGCCTGGGCTAGAGTGAGACCCTACCTTGAAATAAATAAATAAATAAATAAAATAAAAAGAGACCTTGACTGTTTACTGCTAAGTGAAACTTCTGTTATCTTCCCTATGAGAGCTCTCAATACCAGGGTAAATACAGTCACTTTTAAATCCACAAAGGCACCTTGAGGTACTTGTGTACCTACTCTACTCTTTGCTATAGAAGACATTTTACATTTTCCCCCTGAATCTATTATCCACTAATTACTATAAAGTGGGGGGAGATCTGTTTTCACCTGCCAAGCTAAGCTGGGAATCCCACACTCGGATCCTCCCAGGGCTTGAGGTTGAGTGTTAATGTGTGGGAACTACCTGCATAAGTAGAAATACTCTCGTCCTTTTTAGTAGACATCGAACGTTACCTGGGAAATAGTGCACAGTTTAAAGATGCAAGGCAAGGGGTCCAGTTAGATAAGAGTCTGCCAGCCCCAGCTCTGGCCATATCCATTGACAGATGAATTGGAGCCGAGGAATCTATGGTCTTCCCTAAAATGTACCCATGGCATCGGAATGAATCAGCAGCTCTGTAATTTGGCAGGGACGCAAACTGATGGGCTTCTGAATGAGCTTTTTTCTTTTCCTTTTTTTCTTTTGCAATAAATGATCTTATTCAGTAGGAGCTATTAAAGGTTTGTTTGTTTTTTTTAACCCATTCCAAGCTGTTATCAGATTCAGGGATATTAAGCATTCTTCCTTAGCTTTAAGACAAGAGTTGATATGCACATCACCATAAGACACTGGGGAAAAAAATTATACAAAACAAAACAGGACATGAGGAGAAAACCCACCCTGGGGAGATGAATAAATAATGAGGCACAGGGATGCCAGTGATTGAGTCTGCAGAGTCCCAGCGTGACTGTCAACTGGACCCTGCAGAAGCCTGCAGCGGCAAGCAGGACTCTTGTAACTCTGCTCATTGCTTCTTCATCCTTAAATGCTCTCAGGCGCATGGAATAGGGATACACACTCACTTATTCTATGAGCAATTGAAGCATTGCTCCAAAGTTTTGACCCCTACTTGAGAGTTGTAGGCTTATGCAATCACAGTTTTATCAGCACACCTTGTGTGCTCCCCCTGAGGAGGCCTCACTGTACCCACTCTGTCAGCAGAGCCCTCGTGCTCCTCCGAGGCTCTTCCGGCAGTCAGGTGGCTGTAAGAGCGGTGGATGAGCATCTACCAACTGTAGCGGGACAAGCTCCGCTCCCCTGTGCGTGTTAGAGAGCCATGGGAAGGTTTATTTGCAATAAGAAGAGTCCTTGAGGAAAGCAAGGTTGAAGGTCAGTGGAACCATAGTATCTTCATCCTTTTTTTAAGTTGCTTTTTCTACTCAGTGCTGTGTTTTGAAAATGTAACCAGGTTAACATATACACAGAGGTATATCATTGTATGATAGACAAGATATTTTTCCCCTGGATATTTAGATGTTGCCCATTTTTAACAGCTCAAATAATGCTTTGACAGAGTTGAGGGCACCTTTGATATAGAAAAATGGGAAATACACTCTGAGTTGGACAAGAGGTGGCCTGGGTAGGGAGAGCAGGAGAGTTAAACACAGGGCAGTCTGTTGAAGACTAGAAGTTACCTGGATGTTAAGAGCCACAGTTCCTGAACAGAGGGTCTGCATCATCACAGTGTGATGCCACGAGTGTGGACAGAACACTGGGCAGCTGAGAAGAGAGGAAACACCCGAGGAACCAAGGTATGAGCCCAGACATCCTCTGGATGCTTTGGTTTGCTCCTTTGCTCTGTCCTGCCTGCTTCTCAGCCATGCTCTGCACCCCAGAGGCCGCCTTTGCAGTGCCAGGTCAGCGCCCTTGTTCTGACCGAGAGCCTCATGGCCTGGACCATGAAAGGAGAGTGGAAAAGGGACCCCCTTCCCCAGCTCCCCCCGATAAGGTCACTGCAGGTGGGCTGCATCCCAGTATGGAAAGCTGCCGCTTTCCTTCCAGTTACAGCAAATGTTCCATCTTTCCTGTACTGGCCAATGATGCTAAAACACTGGCCTTGGGGTCCTACATTCAGTGCTAACCTGTATACATTTGACATCTTCCTCTTGATGGGTAGGTGCAGGCCAACCTCATGGACATTGGAATCACTCAAAATAGGATGAGGGTATAGAGGAAGTTATCTGGATACTAGAACATAGTAAGGGACAGTGTCTATATATTTACACAAAATGAACTACCACACATTGTTGTAGCTCATCTGTGATCTTTAAAACTGAAATCTCTGCTTTATTTGTATGTGTTTATGTGTATATGTGTGAATTCCTAGTGTTAGAACAATATCTGCTAAGTAGAAAGCACTTCAAAATTAAAATGCACTGAATCAAACAGGAATAAATTAAATTTAACTGAATTGAATGGAATCTGACTAAATAATGAGATGTAAATTTGGTACATTTTAAACATCCTGGGTGTTCCTCTCCCTGTTGTTCTCCAGCACATGGTTTTTAAAAGCTTTGTGAATATAAAATAATAAATTAGATCAGGAATCGACTTTCCAAAGTGAATAGTGAATAATAAATGTTTGTGTAAACAGTATGAGCACCTCACATAGGAAAATGTTGAGGTCAGGAAAATCTGATCAGATCATCTTATGCTTTCAGGATCCATATTCTTCATATTATAAGCTACTTTGCTGTTGGAAAATGTCACTTTCAGTTTTCAATACAAAAAGCAACTTCTGATACTTTCAGAATGTGTAATTATTCATTTGAAAATAATTTTTGGTAGATACATATGTATTATATCTTCTTGCATTATAATTGTGAGTAGAAAAGAAAAAGATAGACCATCCTTTTTTTCATTTTAGTTTTAATCAGTCTATAATAGCATGTGTTGGGTGTGTTGAATCTTTATAAAAGATCTAGGAAAACCTTGCTGAGCACCACACAGAGATAGTTTTGTTCAAATAGTAGACTGTAGAGTTACAGGACCAAGGGAGAAACACCAAGTGTGTGTGACTCAGTTTGCATTCCTGTGAACTTCTTGGGGGGCACAGTTCTGCTTTTGTCCTTTCTCCAAACACTGTGCACCTGATAGTTTGACTCTAGCCCTTGGCTCTTGTACTCTGGACATACATCAAGTCCCGTTTTGAAGTACATATTGTTTCAATAGCACTTCAAATTGGAGTTTAAGACTGGGCATTTCATGCCAAACTGAAGACAGGGACTAATTTGGGCTTGCCAACATCACTTGTTCAAATTGTCATATCCAATAATGATAAAAGTTGTTCTAAAGAAAAGAATATTGTTAGCTTTTCTGAATAAGCATTCTGACTGTTCCAACACAGCAGTAAAAGCCTTGACTTGAAATAATCCCTATCTATACAAAAGGTGTTGAGATAGTAGTTCAGATTTTAACATGTAACCAATGAGGCAATAGGGTAGAGTCAGAGGACTACCTGGAACCTGGTTAATCTTAGAGATGCAATCAGATGGTCATCAGAGAAACAGGTACATACTAGAAGGCTCTTTTGAAGTTTACTTCCTAAGTCATAGCTCCTGGTGGCTGGATCAAGGCACTTCTGGTAGTGTGCTGGCATAAATTAGTGATGTCTTGAACCAGGACTGGTGGATAAAGTGCAACATTTACGATAGACTACAAAAAACAGAATTTGAAGCCAGAGTATCAAGGTCAGAACTTATCTCCTTCTCTTACTATATGTGTGGAATATCTTGGCCATTCACCATGTTAGACAGCTTTCCCTTGTTATGTACATGCCTGAGATAATCAGTTTTCTTTTTTAGGTGGAAGGTTGGTATTGGTCAGTTTGGGGAGTCATGGTCCATATTTTGTGTTCAGGTCTTGTTGTTTTGGGGCTTGTTGCATGGGTGTGTAGCACATCATATAAGGAGTGTGTGTCAGAACAAAATGACTCACCTCATGGTGGCCAGGAATAAAAAAGATCCTTGAGTCTTAGGACCTCCTGTGAGGGAATGGCATTTATGTCTAAAACCTCCTACCAGCTCTGCCTTATTAGAGGCTCCATCCCTTCTCAGTAGCACTAAGTGGGGAGCAAGCCTTTCCCACATGCACCTTTGAGGAATGTTCCAGACTGTAGCAAACATCCATTCAGAGATCTCAGATATTTCATCTATAACATGAGGATTAATTGTCAGTTAAAGTATCCTGAAAATAAAAAGAGGGATATCACAAGTGAGGAAGAATTGAAGCTCACCTTAAATCTTAGTTGTCACCTACACATTTTGCCCACTCTATCTCGTGTTTCCTTCCTTGAAGCTCATGATGTCTTCACATCACGGTCACCCTCTGCCAGTCAGTCTTCATGAACGTGACTGGATTTAGAATCACCTAAGAGACACACCTCCATGCGTCTGTGAGAGTGTTTCCAAAGAGGTCTAACTTTGGAGTAGAGATGCACCCTGATTATAGGTGGCACCATCCCATTGGCTGAAGATTCAGACTACATAAAAAGGTAAAAAGAAAGAGTTTGAGGGGCACCAGCATTCTTTGCTCTCTGATTCCTGACCTCAGATGCATTGTGATCAGCCAGCTGCCTCATGTTCCTACCACTATGCCTTCCTGCCATGACTGCCCACGCCCACCATTAAACTGTGAGCCACAAATAAATCCTTCTCCCTTAAGTTTCCTTTGCCAGCTATTTTGTCACAGCAATGAAAAAAGTACTACTCTTTTAGTAATACATTAGGGCCTTGGATTACTTCATCCTATTTTACTACAATTTTCTGTAGCTGTCCACAGCTTGTCTATGACTCTCCTGTGTTAGGCTATCTGTAAGTATGTTTATTGGATGAGTATAAACATATTTCTAATGAAATTTTTTAAATTCTAAATGTTGACAGGGAAATCAGTAGTAACTTTTTTCCTTGGATGGGACATATTTTATATTTTATTTGAAAGGGTTTTTATTATTCTCTGTTCATATGATCAATGTTACTGTGTATGATTTTGATAAAGTTTTTTTCAATATTTTTAATTATTTGAGAGAGAGGAAGGCAGATTGAGATAGAGTGAGTATGGGTACACCAGAGCCTCCTGCCACTGAAAATAAACTCTAGATGTATGTGTCACTTTCTGCATCTGGATTTGTGTGGGTCCTGGGGAATCAAAACTTGGCCATCAGGCTTTGCAAGCAAGCACCTTTAACCACTGAGCCATCTCTCCTGTCCCATAAACAGTTTTAAAATAGACTTTATTGCCAAGAAACTGAGCAGTTTTCTGTATTAGAGTGCAAGCAATCAGGCTTACTAATTAGGCTTAGAGAGAGGGTCAGTACTTGTATGGGCAAAACTGCTCCTATCATGGCTAAGCACCACTCTCTGGGCTTAACAAAGGACCAGGATCTGGGTTTGCTCACTTCCTCTGCACATCATTGACACTTTCTCCATTCCCGTCGTTCTTCCTGACTCGAATGACCATAGACTTTCAAATGATTTATTTTTCACATAGTCCCCAGCCAAGTGGACTTAGCATCCGGTGGTCTGTCCACCACGCCACCCATCATTCAACTTTGAAATCCAGCTCCCAAAGGTCCATTGTTCTTCCACATCAATCATTCTTTCCAGCTTGCGGGGAAGTGCCTTGGCATTCTGCTTATCCCTTCAAGGACAGTTCTGTGTTGCTGCTGCCAAGCATGTAAACAACTTGTTTCTTTCTTCTGTGGTGACAGGCTCATCTCATCACTCTGAGTAGAAATCCCTCCCCGGAGGAGGCTGCCGACTCCGCACATTTTGTCGCCAGGGCTGCTGTCGCTTCTGGGATGCCTGACCACCATGGTGAGAGCGGGGCTTCCCCACTCCTGTCGTACACAAGGGTGAGGCTGTGACATGGGCTCTTCACAGAGCCTCCATTGTTTCCTCTCCTCTGTGCTGTGACGCTGTGTGGCCACCCCAGGGTTTGTGCATTTGATCTTTCTGTAGCGGCCCTCTGACCTTTACTCCTTCAGCGTGCCAGCTCTTCCTCCAAACAGCTACTAACATCTCCAGGGAGCCTATGCTTGGCTCACAGGAATATCTCTGCTTTTAAGGGCAACTGTGAAAGATTGGGGTGGAGCTACCATAGCCGCACTCTGGCCTTCCGCCTCTTTCAGAGCAGAGCTTCCAGCCTGGGCAAGCTTACAGGACATAAGGGTTCCAAAGGGAAATTACCACTCCGGTTCCACATGGTAGGCAAAAAGCTTCAGGAATTTTCCCCTCCCATGGCCTCTGTTAAGACAAAGCACACATTCTAGTGATTTTCTTGTGGCAGTGGTCAGAACATAAAGAGATAGAGTATGGCTCATAAAGATATCCAATAGAAATCATCATGTCCTGAGTAAAATAAGGTCTACTATGCCAGAAACCAGTGTTGGGAAGGCATTGGGGTTGGTTCAGGAAGCAGGAGTCAGACTAACATACTGAGCATGGGAGAATGTGAAGGGAAAGCTTTAAGGAGCAAGCTAGTTCTGAAGAGATGCATGAAGCAGACAAGGAACTCCATCTACTGAGGAGCTGAGGACAGGGTTCAGTGACAATCTAAGTTGAAATATATATATGGGTGTATGTGTCTGTAAAGTTTTCTATTGTAAATATGGCTGGATTTGTCCCCCTCTATAAATTAAGAATGAAACTAATCTGCATGATATAGATAGTGATATGTGTAAGAGTTAAATAACCAATGCCTACATGGGATATACTGGCTTTGGCTCTAGCCATACTACATTTATTACCTCAGAAATCCTTGCAACCCTGTGAGATAGGTACAATTACCCAGTTTTTGGATGGAGAAACCGATGCACTGAAAATCAGATAGTTTTTTCAAGGGCTCATAGCCAGTTAGGTGGTTGGGGTCTGAGCCCAGGCAGTCATCCCCAGGGACTCTTAATCACTCTGTCATATAGTAGGGACTGTCCCTGCACCTATCCCCTCTCCTTCCCTACCTGTGCCAAAGAGTTTGAGGCAGACAATGGACTCAGGAATATTGCAAGCAGCCCAAAGTCAAGGATGCAGAGGGCCACTGGGAAAGGCTGGACTTGGCAGACTATGTAGGGCCCCATTCCCTGCCACTGCTCAGAGAACGTGGTGACCAGCACCCAAAAGCCCACTTGTCAGTCAGAACTGAAATGTACGAGGAGTGCAACGGTAGAAGTCCTCCTAGGAGCTGGAAGCTGGGACTAATGGCTTTAGGTGAAGGCAGGGATGGCTTTGCAAGCACAGGCCACAGGGTCTCAGGGGATAATCCTGATGGTGATGATGGTAGCAGAGCAGCTGAGCACGCTGTGCACACAGGTGCTGAGGCATTCACAGACTACTCTGTTATTCTTGAAACAACCCTTAGACAGGACACAAACTCCCATTTTACAAGTCCCTCCCACAGCCACCTCTTCCTACCAGATTGTTTGGGGTCATATGGTAAATCTATTTTTGGCTGTCTCAGGAACCTCCACACTGATTTCCACGATGGCTGGACCAGATTGCATTCCCACCAACAGTGTAGAAGGGTTCCTCTTTTTCCACATCCTCACCAGCATTTATGGTCATTTGTTTGCATGATGGTAGCCAATCTGACAGGAGTGAGATGGAATCTCAGTGAAGTTTGAATCTCCATTTCCCTGATGGCCAGGAATATAGAACATTTTTTTTTTAGATGTTTATATGCCATCCATATTTCTTCTTTTGAGAACTCTCTATTTATTTAAAGATTTTAAAATGTTTTTTGTTTTTATTTATTTATTTACTTGAGAGAGGGAAAGAGGCAGAGTGAGAGAGAGAAAGGGGGGAGAGAAGGGGTGCGCCAGGGTTTCCAGCCACTGCAAACAAACTCCAGATGCATGTGCCACCTTGGCTTACATGGGTCCTGGGGAATCAAACTGATGTCCTTTGGCTTTGCAGGCAAGCACCTTAACCGCTAAGCCATCTCTCCAGCCACTAAAAAAGTTTACATTGTAGAGATCCTTCACTTCCTTGGTTAAGTTCATTCTAAGGTCTTTTTTTATGCAATTATGAATGGTGGTGATTCTCTGATTTCATCTTCTGTGTGCTTGTTGTTAGCATATAGGAAGGCTACTGATTTCTGTGTGTTTATTTTGTATCCTGCTACATGGCTATAGGTGTTTATCAGCTCTAACAGTTTGCTGGTAGTGTCTTTAGGGTCCTTTATGTATAGAATCATGTCATCTGCAAATAATAATTTGATCTCTTCCTTTCCAATTTGTATCCCTTTTATGTGTGTCTCTTGCCTTATTGCTATGGTGAAGATTTCCAGTACTATATTAAATCAAAGTGGGGACAGTGGACACCCTTGTCTTGTTCCTGATTTTAGTGGAAAATCTTCAAGTTTTTCTCCATTTAGTATTATGCTGGCTGTAGGTTTGTCATAAATAGCCTTTATTATGTTGAGATATGTTCCTTCTATTCCCAGTCTCTGTAGGACTTTTATCATGATGGGATGTTGGATTTTGTCAAATGTTTTTTCTGCATCTAATGAGATGATCATGTGATTTTTTATTCTTCAGTCTATTTATATAGTGCATTACATTTATCGATTTGCATATGTTGAACCATCCCTGCATCTCTTCTGATCTTTCTGATATATTCTTGTATTCTGTCTGCCAGTATTTTATTGAGAATTTTTGCATCTATGTTCATGAGGGAGATTGGTCTGTAATTTTCTTTTTTTTGTTCTATCTACATCTGATTTTGGTATCAGGGTGATGCTGGCCTCGTAGAAGGAGTTTGGTTCCTACCAGAATGTCCTATAAGTCTAAAAAAGTTTCTTTCTCTCTTTCCTCATTGCTCTACCCTAAAAGAACAAAATCCATATCCTCCTTAAATAGGCCTCTTAGACTCAGCTCTCCTAAGCAGATCACACCTGAAATGCCTACCTTGCCACTTGGGAGAAAGTTTGGCCACCGAAGCATTGAAGGCAAGGGCAGGCTAAGTGAGGACGCTGGCAGAGAAGCAGTGGGCTGGAGCCACATGCTGATTGTCCAGTAGCAGCAGGAACCCTGGAACCACCACTACACAAGGAGGAAAACCATGGTCCCCATGACCCAAGCAAGTCAGAAATGAGTAGGGAGTGGGGGAGAAATGAGAAACCCAACTTTTCCAACTGTGTGATCCAAGTTTGAAAGCTGCTGCTGTCAATCATTGCTCTCTTAGTGGCCAGTGTGGGAAGACTGGAAGATGAGCTGGCCTGATCAATGTGTGGAGATCCAGATTTTTGTCCTGGCTGGTACCTGCAAATTCCTAAGTGTGACATGGGCACAGCAGACACAGCCTGAGTAGGACACATGGAGTCAGCTTCCCTCTGCAAGCAGAGAGACACCATCAAGCAGGGGTCACAGCAAGAGCCCAGGCAAGTGTGTTCCCTGTCTTCCATTCTCTCTCTTTCTCTCTCTCTCTCTCTCTCTCTCTCTCTCTCTCTCTCTCTCTCTCTGCTGTCCCCTTATGTGGCAGAAGCCCCATAGAAGGAATAAGAGAAATCCACCCAGGGCTAAGGTTTGTCCAGGCCTCTGCTGCCTCCAGCAGGGGGAAATGAAAGGAGCCCGCTTGAAACTTGCATAACAGAAGGGAGATCGAGTGACCATCACTCTCATCCACACAGGACTTTCTGACCAGTCCCCAAGTCCTGCCAGATCCCATGGAAGCAAACCTATATACATTCTTCAGAGTTTCAAGGGCAATCTGACCTCTGATGTCCTGTACTTAAACCCATCTGTTTAAACCCATGCAGACTTTTGGATTTTGTTTTTGAAAAGACTCTTTAAAGAGAAAAATTTTCACTTGTGGATTCTCTGTAGCCTTGCTGGATGTCCATTGAAGGCATTGCCTGGTAGGAAACAGACTGCTGCTGGCCCAGAAGCAAGTGTTTCAGGGCCAGTGTCTCTGCCCCATGCCTTCCCTGCATTCCTCACGCAGACCAAACTGCCCTAGAAGTCTGAGAAGATTGTGACTGCGTGAAGATTCCCAATTCAGGCTCCTGGAATGTCACCAACCTGGGCCTGGCCCGCTTCCCAGAGCAGCCGTAGACAAACTTGGTATTAAGAGCTTTACCAGCCCTGCTAAGTGTCCAGGACCCTGGACTTGTGTTTATAACTCTTCTCCTTAAGGGTATTGAAATGAAATGGTCTGAAGCCAAGTACATTTCAGTGTAAACCTTGGGGCTGCAGAGCCCGTTCAGTGCAGGTTGCCTTGTTTGGAAACAATGTGTGTCCTGGGCTCCAATGTTCTGCTGGGTCCAGTGACAGCCAGGGAATGTCCTATGCCTAGAGGGCAGGGACAGAGATTTCTTAGTAACTGGATTTCCTGCATGTAATTCCCTGGGTATAAATATGTATATCTTCCCAGTCCCACTGGTCCTGGCTCCTCACCATATTTAAAACAAGAGACATGAAGAGTATTCAGGTCTCCTCCCTTTGACCTTCAGACCTCCCCTTTTCTCAGCTCTCTTCCCTGGGTGCTGTTTTCTCAGCTGGCACTGGGCACACTCCCTGCTTCCCCCACTCCCTACTCACCTGGTACTGATGCTCCCTGGGCCTTGAATGTCCTAGAGACTGGAAGTCAGGCAGCCCCTACTATTCACATGGGTTGGATCCTGTGGGCTCTTGACAGGTAACAGGGCAACTGGGAACAGCCACAGTCCAGGCCCTTGACATTCCAATTGCCTTCCTCAGCTGTGCCTGCTGCCTCTCCCTCCTCCCCACCTCCTACTGAGGACCCCACTGCCCAGTCCTGCTGGTAAAAAGTGAGGGAAGCCACCCCTAACCTCATCTACCCCACCTCCTTTCATCTTGGTTCTAT
Source organism: Dipus sagitta (assembly GCA_036346955.1). Classification (NCBI taxonomy): domain Eukaryota; kingdom Metazoa; phylum Chordata; class Mammalia; order Rodentia; family Dipodidae; genus Dipus; species Dipus sagitta. The sequence goes on along the minus strand of CM070772.1, from coordinate 131,675,823 downwards.
AACTCTTCATCTCCCTTTCTTTCCAACCTTCTTGCCCAGAGCCCCTTGTGCTCTGAGAGGACTTTCCTTAGCCAGCACACTCAGCGTTCATAGCTTATTGCAGAATGCCCACCCTACATGTAAGCACCCCAAGCAGAGGGCTGTGGAAACTACTGTGAGCCCCATGAGTAGCAGAGGAGAAAGACATGAGGCCAAGAGAAGAACAGGGAAGCCTCTCACTGTTTCTACCACCATCAGGAGGTTCCCCTCTCGGAAACTTCTGGAAGTTATCCTCAAACCTAGAGTATTGGGACACAGGGTGTCTCAGCAAGTTGGAGGCAATCTAAGGCCTAGGAGGGAGTCCAGGTACTACCTACATACCATCCCCCACACACACACTCCTAGAGGGGTAGTCGTGCTATGGGTACCACATTCCCAGTTCCCAAGCATCAGAGAATAGACAGGTGGAGGGTGCAGGGTCAGCAGTTCTTGGAGCCAGGAGAACAGGAGTGTGACCTGGTCCTCATTTTAATCCTGTATTGCTGTGCCTTCTTCAGAGGACATCCTGGAGCAGAGCATAAACCTCAGCAAGTCCAGCTGGACAGCTGCCATCTCTCTTCCCTGTGTAGAGCAAGGCCCATGGCCTCTTCCTGCCTTTCCTGGGGAAAAAGCAGTGCACGAGCTGGGATGGCCACTTTCATGAGTCTCAGCTCTTCCATTTAGGTGCTGGTTTGTGGTTTGTGTTCAGAATCTCAGAAAAGCCTTAGCTATTTATACTCCAACTTGCTTTGAAAAAGGATTTTTAAGGCACATTTCAGAGAACACTGGTGCTTCACTAAAGCAAGTGACTGGATTCTGAATTTGCTAAGAGCCAGGACGTGAGCCTGGAGGTCACAAGTGGGACTGTGGTACAGGAGAGCAGGAAGGGGAGCTAGACAGCTTCCTCAAGGCAGGTAGAGCGCATGATGACAATCCCTCACCAAGCCCTGTGCAGGAACTCAGCATCTTTATGCCCTGCAAGCATCTTCCAGTCTGCGACCCTCACAGCCACTCACTTCCCTGATGCACATCATCTGCCCAGTTAATACCCACAGATTCCCTCAATCACACAGGCCATGAGCAGTGGCTCTACTGGCCCCTCCCCACAACGCTGTGTGATAGGCCTGTGCTGGCATTCCTCCCCCAAAGTGTCACGTGCATGGGAAAGTTGAGAGGAGAGGTGTGCTCAGCTTCATGTGTCCCCCAGCTTGTGTTTGATAGCCACAGGTAGCACCATCCAGCAGGGCCTGAGCAGGTTCAGTCTGTTTGCTAGGTGAAGGTCAGGCTAGAATTTGAGACTTTCTACTCTTGAGTTTCCTGAGGTGTTTGAAGCCTTTGCAGCTAGCATAAAGACCGTTTTCTAAGACTGCTACAAGAGATGATTATTATATTGAACATGGAGACTTCCCTCATAATGAAAGCTCTCCTTACTGTCCTGACTCCAGAGTCAGTAAAATGAGCCCCAGGTTACTGGAATTTATTTTAATTAAAGCCTCCTGACCTCTAGTGGTCCACACTGCAACCTTGCATTATCTCATACCTGGAACAAAGCTTTGTTTTCTTTTATCTCTATATGAACATCTCCACATGGTCTGTCTTAGAAGGGCATAGCTTCAAGTCCCCAGTCCCAGTCACCATCTGCAGAAACAGTAAAAACCCCTGCCCACTTAGCCACACTACCTCACCTGCTCTAGCTCACAGATGCCTGAAATACTCCGTTGGGCTGGAAATAAGCGACTCATGGCCTTGGAGTACCTCTGCCATCAGGGTTCACATTTACCAGCTAAGTCATGCTCCTGTGTTTTAGGGAATGACTTCATCTTTTGCCAAGCCACTAGCATCAAGTTGCAGAGGATTCTAGAAGTGCTTTTTAAAAGTTAGTGACGGCCATGTGCAAGAATACTGAAACTGCTGGCTCCTTGTGGGCCCACAGTTGGCTTCAGAACCCAGGAAATGCCAGAGACCATTGCTTCCTGTTTCTCCAGAAACGTTGTCACTTGTACCAGGTGGGCCTGGCGTGCCTACCCTTCATGAGAACAACCTAGTTATCAGGAAATGGCTCCTTTGTTATGGGATGAACTGTTTGCTCTCCCTCAAAGACTGGTTGTAATTCACAGTTCATTTTAGGGCCTAGTGGGGTGAGGGAAAAAAGTCAGAGTCTTGCAATAAAAGTACTTTAGTGAATACCAAATAATAATGCTACTTTAGATTTATAGACAAGGAGAGGATCACTGTGGATGCCCAAGACATCCCTCTGTTTCCATGTTCCAGAACTTGCTACAAAGCAAGGTCTGATATGAATTTTTCAAATGTGGTCAGTTTGCATATGATACCTGCTATCAAGAAAATCCTGCTCCCTGGCCTCATTGCCCCCTCTGTTTGATTAGAGACATTCCAAGAACAGACAAAAAAAAAAAAAAAAAAAAAAAAAAAAAAAGGATTACAGTCGTGCAGCACCATGCTTGCCCACCCACCTGGCTATATCTTATTCTCAAAAAAGGGCTGGGTTACATTCTCTTATGTGCTCTCAACTAGCCAGAAAATTTAAGTGTTTACAGCTCCCCACTTCTAAATATTCCCAGTCACTTTAGACATGCAATGCTTTTAGAACCCAAAAAATAAATGCCACATCATCCTCACACTCACTGTCATCAGACTATCAAAGTTAGTACTTAGTTTCTAGAGCATCAAATCTATGATTTTTTTTCTCCCACGGGTCAGCTATGACTAAGAGATGTAACATTTTCCATGTAGGAGAATTTTCTTCTATAAAATGTTGAGTAATACTGCAGGAATGCACCTGTTTGTCAGAGAGATGGCTTGACTTGGGTCCAGCTGGGGTGAGGACATGCCTGGCAGAAACTATGCAGCAAGAATCTTGCTTCTGCCCAGAATCTACACAAGGGAGCCTTGCAAATGAATACAACTTGCATTCAGACCTGAGCGAGTGTTATCCAGGTTGAACAGATGTGGTAGACACATTCCCCACCTGTTTATTTCTTTCCTTTATAAAGCAAATGTCATGGGATAAATGTACTTTGAACATTCTGAACACCCAAGACACTCACAGTGAAGTTCAGCCATGTGCTCAGAGCTCTTGAGCTGTGCAGGATGATTATCTGCAGTGATCCTAGATTTCTGTGTCTTTGAGTCATTCTGTCCATTTTCATCATGTTTGTGTCCTCTTAGGCTCTATCTCAGCTGCCTGCTATTTCCAGTACACATACTCAGCTAATATGGATGGTAGAAGCTATAGTAGAAATTCTAAAAACTGACATGTAGTGTTCAATAAAGAGTAGCTTTTAATTTTATGGACAGTTTTCATTATTGTCGTGTCCCTGTGTCTGTGACTACCTTTCTATCCATGACCTGTGAACAGACAGCCTCGAAGCCTCACCTCAGACCAGTGCAGTTGCTTATTTCCATTTTTAGGGATTCCTGGCTGCTTAAGTCTGTTCAAGCTGTGCTAACAAAATGCCATAGAGGAGGTGGCTCCTAAATAACAGAAATGCATTTCTCAGAATGCTGGAGGCTGGAAACCTGGAAGCCCAAGGTCAAGGTGGTAGCAGATTTGGTGTCTGTTGATAGCCTGCTTCCTGGTTTATAGGCAACTGCCTGACTCTTCACCTGGCAGAGTGGCAAGGTGGCTCTCTCGATCCCTTTCATAAAGGCACAAATCTCACTCATGAGACCTTCATCCTCATTACTTAATCACCTGTGAAAGACTCTGTCTCTGAAAAAGTCAAGCATGTTGGCAAATGCCTTTAATCCTAGCACTGACTCAGGAGTCTGAGGTAGAAGGATGGCTGTGAGTTTGAGGCTAGCCTGGACTATAGAGTGAATTCTAGGTCATCCTAGGCTAGAGTGAGACAGGAGAACCACTGGGTCTTCTTGATCAGTCTGTCTGATCACAAAACAGAAGGCTTCAGGTCCAATGAGAGATTATACCTCAAGGAAATATCACAGAACCATAGACAGGTCACACCCATTGTTCTCTGGCCTCTGCACACATATGCAAGAGGAGCATGCCTCTGCGCGTGTCACACACAGATACACCATATACACCCACAACACAAACACAAAATAAAAATAGCTCTTTAGATATCCGCTTATTAGCTCACAGCTTTATAGATGAGAAATCTGGCACAGTAAGGCTGATTTCTCTGCTCAGGTTAAAACTGAGCTGTTGGCTAGCTCCATTGTCATCTGAAGCTTGGGAGCTGCCTTGCCCAAACTCATTCCTGTTATCAGCAGACTTCACTTTCTTACGGCTGTAGAACTGAAACCCCAATTTTCTTGCTAGCTGTTGGCTAATGACTTCTCTGGGGTCCTTGTACCATGCCCCTGTCTGTGTCAGCTGTGGAGAACTTCTTTCTTGTCACATCCCTCATTAGATGTCTGTGGTGGACAGATTTCTGTTACTGTGACATAATACCTGAGATAAACGACTTAAAAGGAGGAAAAGGTTATTGTTGCTCATGATTTCAGGGGTTTCAGTTTGCTGTCACTTGGCCTTGTGCTTTGGGCCCATGGGGAGGTGGAACATCCTGGCAGAAATGCAGAGCAGAGAAAGCTGCTTACCTATGGCAGCCAGGAAGGAAAGAAAGGAAGGAAGGGGCCAGGATCCCAATATTCCCTTTAAGGGCACAACCCCACCCTACTTCCTCTAGCTAGGCCCCACCTCTTAAAGGTTCCTCCACCTCCTAACGGTTCTAGGATCTTGCGTTGGTGGTACATTTGTGAGCGTAGCTGCCTTCCAGTGCTGCAGTCTGGAAATCAAGTCTTTAGCCTGTGAGCCTTTGGGAGACATTCCAGATTCAAACAAGAGCAGCTTTCAATCTCTTTGGCTTTCTCTCTGCTACCAGCTGGAGAAAACTCTGTGCTTAAAGGACACTTGAGATTAAGTTGGCTTAAGGGATGATCTTACTATTACATATTTGTGAATTTTATTCAACCTAAGAGGAAGCAACTATACAAGGATGAACCACATTGGAGTCTTCTTAAAATCTTGCTGGGCACACTGACTTATTTTTTTTTTAGCAACAACTTCCATAAATATATACAATATAACATGATAATTATCCCCCTCCCTCACCCTCCCTTTTCCCTCTCCCAAATTACCCTTCCACTGAATCCCTTCTTCTTTTCAACTAGTCTCTCTTCCATTTTGGTCTCATCATCTTCCCTCCTACTATGCAGATATTGTGCAGGTAGCATCAGTCAGTGTGAGGTTATGAATATCAAAGTCACTTTGTGTCTGGAAGATAGTATTGTAAGCAGCCCTCCTCTTCCTTTGGCTCTTACATTCTTTCTGCCACATCTTTTGCAATGGTCCCTGAGCCTTGGAAGGTAGGATGTCTCATTTAGTGCTCAACACCCCACTGTCACTTGTCAGCACATTGGTGAGTTTTGAGTCACCCCAGTGGTCACTGCCATCTGAAAAGTGAAGCTTCTCTAGCCAGAAGTGAAAATAGCATGAATATATAGGCATAAGCATAAATATTTGAGGACAGTTTGGGTGGGCATAATATAACCATTCAGCCAGAAAACAGTAGTAGTTTTCCTGCTAGGGCTTAGAGCTATAGGCTTTTTATTAGATTTTCAGTACCAGGCATGACACGTGGTTTTTTGCAGAGAGCTCTACTCAGCCTTCTACCACACATAGACCTCAGGCCTCTTACTCAAGCTTGGAAGCCCACAAAAATATATCATTTTTCAAATAGGCCAGTGGGTCATTTAGCTTTACGTCCTACAAGCTATGATTTGGCTAAGTGTCCTCCAAAGTCCGCTGTGTTAAATAAAAGCTTGGTCTCCAGCCTATGGCACTATTGGCAGGTGGTAGAACCTTCAGGAGGGCCCTTTGATAAGGATACTGAAAACCTAGTTCCTTCCTGTCTCACTTCACTTCTGGCAGCCAAACCCTGAACAACTTTGCTCTGCCAATACTGCCCTAGCTACAGCTGCAGCTATAGGACAATTGATCACGGACTGAAACTTCCAAACGTATGAGCTAAAAGAAAGCTTTTCTCTCTTTAAATTTATTTACCTCAGGGATTTGTTACAGCAACAAAAAGCTGACTTGCTGTATACACTCACTGTTCTGCTTTCTGTGCCCTCTCCACATTTTCGATACCTGAGGGTTTCCTTTTCTTGCTTTCATAATTGGCATGGACTAAAAACCATTTTTGTTACATTATAGTCCATATGTAGGCGAGTTGAGCATGGTTGGGGTTCTTTCTCAGCAGGATGTTAGTCAGATCTTTTAGATTTTTCATGTTATAGAAATTTGTAATGAGATTACAGCCAAAGTCTAGTTACCTAAGTGGCCATGAGGAGTGACTAGAGTTACAAGAAGACATAATCAGTTAGCAGGGAAACATACCCATGTACTCAGGTCTTGGGACAGTTTCTCCTTTCTCATTAGTTTGCTTTCTGTATCACCAAGAAAGCAAGATGTAGGAAAATGAAGGAAGGTAAATTGTTCTGTCCTTCTAATACTAATTCATCTCTGACTAAACATGCAGGTGAATTGAACACAGGAGAGTCTCCCTAACTGGTTTCTCTTGTCCAAGTACTTACTATTTTCACAGAGTTCACCATCACTGAGTTCACAATAAATAAAGCATATGTATTTCACTTCCATTTCAAATCTATGAGCTGTTTTCAAAATTGTTGTCATATGCTTTTCTTTAGATGTGGCTGAGCAGTATTTTCAAGAGAGCCTGACTCATGTTAAAGAATATGAAGGATCAGAAATAGCCAAATTTCTTTCCATTCAAGATGAATTTTGCAATTTTCTACAAAGCACTGGACAAAAAGAAGTAAGTGAAATTGGGTCACAAATGTCTAGGTATTCAGGGGGGGAGCCCAGTTGATATCCAAAAGCTACTCCTTCATTCTTTAAGCATCCAGTGAGCACCTACTATGTGTAGGACATACCCAGCCTCCAGAGGGACTCAAGAGAATAAGGCCAGGGGGCCATTCTGGAGCAGCTTCCAGATACTTGCTCTTAGAAGCTGGACAGTGTGAGGGAGTAGATGCCATGCCCACGTCTAAAAGATCCCGAAGAACTGGAAACCTTGAAAACTCAGTGAAGAAATCTCTGCTTACTGCTTGCTGTGGTTCTGGCTGGAAGAGAGTGTGGTGCAGCTAATTCCCCTTTCCTCATTTTGAACAGTGAGTGGAATGTGCATAGCTAATGAAAACTACCCAGCACAGAAAGTTCATCTCACTCTTTCACCTTTGATCTGTTCAGGCATGATTGACATGGCTTATAAAACTGAAGTATGACTCAGGGTTTACAGTCACTGGGAATTAAACACTTGGGAACTTGTTCCTTGCAAAGCATGACAGCCACTACAAAGCCACATAGATAATTCAGTGGTTTATTGTGTGTGTGTGTGTGTGTGTGTGTGTGTGTGTTTCAATTAACATGGCAAATCTTGAGGATGAAAACATTTTTCCCTTGCTATCTTAGTCCCCTCCTCCATAGCTCTCTCCTCACCCTTAACCTCTCAGCCTTCTCTCAACTAAGGAATGCACCCTTTTAGTCTCTATGCACATGCATCTCAGACCAGAATAGGGTCATCATTCTCATAACATATATTCTCACTATATTTCTAGATCACTTACCAAGGAGAGAGGGACGTTTTAGTGGCCTTGGATGCCTTCCCTGAATCCTGTGTCTGGAAGCCCTATCGATCAAGTTAGCAGAATGAGAAAATCTGCCCCATCATGCCTTGACTTTGCTCGACTCCATGACTGTTCATTCTCCCCTCCAAAATTTCCCCTTGATGGTTTTCCACCTCCCCTGTCCACCAAGCATCCTGTGCCTCTCTAGTACCTCCTGTCTCATAGCTGCTTCTTCCTCACTTGCCCTGTCTGCTCATGTTATGGAAGCCATGATGTCCAACAACCACTGAGTGTTCACATCTGATGAGTGGACATTCCTTTATAAAAATCCTCCAATGGGAGCCAAGCATGGTGGTGCATGCCTTTAATCCCAGCACAGGCAGAGGTAGGAGGATCACTGTGAGTTCGAGGTCACCCTGAGGCTACATAGTGAATTACAGCTCAGCCTGTGCTTGAGCAAAACCCTACCTCAAAAAGAAAAAAAAATCCTCCAATGGTTCCTCAGTACCCTCAAAATCAACCAGCATCTAACAGGGTCTAGATTCAGCAGACAGCTCCAGGCTCATGTTTGCCCTTCTTCCTACTCTGACTTCCTGTCTGGCTGGCCTATTAGCAGTGCCTGCTTTCAGTTTCTCCTAAAAGGCCCTTCTCTATACATTCCAGGCCAGTAGAACCCACCCTTCTTTTCTTTCACTTGCATTGCATTCTCTCATCATTCTTCCTTACAGTACCTCATGTGATATATGTGAAATATTCATAAGTATATATCTTATGGCTACTTAATATCATTAAGCTGAATTCTGTGAGAGTAAGGACCTTCCTGCTCATGATGGAGGTTGATGAGTAGATGCGAGGTGGGTTGGTCGTGGCCCAGCTGACTCCTCTGACTACCAAAGGCCATTTGTCCTTTCCCAGTTTTTGTCTGCCTTCCTTCCATGTTGCGGAATCACTGCATGTCCAGTCACTAATGCTGTACCTCACTGGCCTGTCCCAAGTCACACGTCAGTGGGGTTGAGTAAAAGGCGCACCTCATTGTCCCTGGCTGTGCTTGGAGATTTTAGCAGACTCATGCTGTCATTCCAATGCTCCCCCTTTGTTGTCCTTGTCAGGATACAAAAGTTGCTTCTTCCTCAGGTAGACACAACTGTGCTAGAGTACATTGCTTAGAGAGCACAGGGCTGGCTTGAAATGTTATGTGAGAAAATCCAAACTCCCATCCTTGGCACAATCCATCCATTGACAAGCCTCTCGTGGTTTGCTGTGAACACATGAATGTACTCACTGGCACTGTATAAGCTGTGTGCTTCTCCTGGGTTTCCGGGCATCCACACCTTCTTTCCCCCTGTGTCCTAAAGATTCTGCAGTCTCTGTGTTAAGTTTTTCCCCTCCGGCTAACACAGACTTGTTTCCAGTTGTCATCAGAATTTGCCTTTTACCTTCACACACATCCACCTCTATTCTACCCCCCGCCCTTCCCAACCCCTAGTCAGGCTGAATCTACAATGAAAGCTTCATTTAGGAAAAGGAGTCTCCAGCATTTCTTGGCATCACTGGATCCCCAAAGCCTGACAGGTATATCCCATGGGAAAGCTGCCAAACCCAGCACTTGCATTGATGTGACTCTTGCTCAACAGATTTTGTAAGGGGAAGTGATGGGCTTCACCTCCAGGCAGGTCTGGATGGAAAACCTTGTCCTTCATATCCCTTAGTGTGTCACACTTGGCATGTTACACAATTGTTCTGCCTTCAGCGTTCCTTCTTTCAACCTAAGATTCTGATTTCTATCACATCAACACCTTTGTTATGCCAGCCACAGCCCCTAACTCAAATTATTGCCAACACAGAAATAAAATCCTCCCCACCGCTTCCTGTCTGTGGTACAGGAGAGGACACACCTGGGCCCTGTGCTGTGGGAAGTCTTCTCACTGCCCCCTGCTTTACTTGGCTGTTGAATTCAGCAGTTATCTTGTGCAACTGTAATTGTGCTTTCATCTGGAAGATCCCGGATGGCTTTCAGGAAAACATGTAGGAAGCTGACATGCCTTTTACAGGGTTTTCTTCTGCATATATTAGTGTCCGTAAAAAATAATATCAGGAAATGCTGTTTTCTGACCAACTTGTATTTTTTATGCAAAAATGAGTGAGAAAGAGAAAGAGAGGGAGAATTGGTGTGCCAGGGCCTTCAGCCCCTGCAATTGAACTCCAAACACGTGCACCCCCTTATGTTCATGTGCAAACTTGTGTGCCTGCATCACTGTGCATCTGGCTTACATGGGACCTGGAGAGTCAAACATGAGTCCTTAGGCTTCATAGGCAAGTGCCTTAGTCACTAAGCCATCTCTCCAGTCCCAACATATATATATATATAGTTTTTCAAGATAGGGTCTCGCTCTAGTCCAAGCTGACCTGGAATTCACTATGTAGTCTCAGGGTGGCCTCAAACTCACAGTGATCCTCCTACCTCTGCCTCCTGCGTGCTAGGATTAAAGGCGTGCGCCACCATGCCCGGCATCAACTTGTACTTTTTTGTTTTTTAGTACAAGTTGGTATAAATAAGTTGGATAAAGCAAGCAAAATGTGATGTCATGCTGAAATGTTTACTTTTGGTTTCCTGACTGTTCTAAGAGAAGAGAAAGCCCTGAAGGATGACCTTGAAGTTCTGTTCAGTTCTCACAAATGTCAGAATATCAGTGTGTACAGAGGGAGGAGAGCCTGGGCCCAAAAGGGTTATAGTTATAGGGCCACCCAGATCCTAGGTCCACCATTGATGAGCTTTGTGACTCAGCAAATCTCTTTCCTGCTGCTCTGTGCCTCATCCCCTCCTGTGTCAAACAAGGGTGAAAATTGTATCTATGTAAAGACAGTGAAAATGAAGTCATCACACCCATAAACAGTGAGCCACTGACAGCCAGGACTCCATAAGTGTTAGCTTCTGCCCCATCTGCCCAGTGGAAATGGATTCCAGCAATACCTAAAGTGGGTGTGAAGCCCAGGGTCCTTGCTGCATTCTCTTTCATACTTGACACTGTCTCTCCCACCCCCACATCCATGGTCATCTGCTTCTGATTTACCTAGAGGAGGACAACCCATTCTCTATGAAAATATGGAAGTGTCCATCCTTGAACACAACTTCCTAAAGAAGCTCAGATTTTAAACAGCTTTGGAACTTTTAACCACACACATTTTCGTCCCTTTCTCAGAAAGCTATCATGATCCTGAGAGAGTCCTTGGAAGCCAAAGTGAAAGCATTTGGTGACTTCAGCCCGGAAGTGGCAGAGACTTACCGGATCCTGGGTGCGGCTGACTTTGCTCAGGGGAACCACAGTGGGGCCTACAAGAAACTGAGAAAGGTAAAGTGGGAGCCAGCATTGACCCAAGGCGAGCTGTCCCTCCCTCTCCACAGTCAAGTTCTCCCCTACCCCATGATCCTTTAAGCAAACTTTATGGCTTATTAGGTAAGACATCTTCACTTTTGTAGTAGATCAAAGCTGACACTTTTAAGATAAAAAAAATTTCCGCTTAGATACCTACATTCAAAAAATGGACTGTCATTTATTTTTGATCTTGCAAATATTTTATACTGGGCTGGACAGATGGCTTAGCAGTTAAGGCATTTGCCTGCAAAGCCAAAGGACCTTGGTTCGATTCCCCAGGACCCACATAAGCCAGATGCACAAGGGGGCACATGTGTCTGGAGTTTGTTTGCAGTGGCTGAAGGCCCTGGCATGCCCATTCTCCCTCCCTCTGTCTCTCTCTCCCCCTCTCTCTGCCTCTTTCTCTCTCAAATAAATAAATAAAAATAAAGTTTAAAAAAACTTTGCATACTATAATTTATCAAGCCTTTTTTGTTTGTTTGTTTTGCAAGGTAGGGTTTCACTCTAGTCCAGAGTGACCTGGAATTCACTATGTAGTCACAGGGTGGCCTCAAACTCACGGTGATCCTCCTACTTCTGCCTCCCAAGTGCTGGGATTAAAGGTGTGGTTTTTCTGTGTGTTCTTTCTGTATGCCCAGTTTACAGAGGAATTCTTTCATGTGAAAAATTTCTTCTGGTCTTCCTTTTTCTGTTTTGTACTTTATTTTGTGTGAATAGTATGAAGTATGGATGAGTCTAATGTTACTATTTTTCCCAAACACTCAGCAGTACCAGGAATCCACTGTATGGTGACTTCCCAGCACCATATCATTAATTAAAGAGCCCATCTATGCACCAGTTTAAGATTTAACTGAATGCTTCATCATATACTCCATTCCCATATGTACTTGACTTTGCTTCTGGATTTCTGTTCTGTCCTGCTCATCTGTTTACTCACATGTCAGTGTTGCACATTTTTAGTTACAGTGATTGTATAAAATGATTTAACGTGAGGTAGTACTAGACAGCTCTCATGATTTTTTCCCCTAAAATGTCAGGGCTTGTAGATATGTAAATGTTTACATTTCTACATGATTTTTTATAGATTTATATAACTACATAGAGAGTTTGCTTTAATTTTATTTATTAAATCTTTTATAGATAAATATTGGGAGGACTGATTTTTTATGATATTGAATCATTCTGCCCAAGAGCAAGAGATAGAATTCATTTGTTCATACCTGGTTTTGTATATCTCAGGCACATCTAAAGGTATTACTCCTAAAGGTGTTACATATTATTTATTTCTACTTTCATTATTACTATTGTAAGTAGAGATGTACTCACTATTATATATTTTGGCTTATTCTGTGTACATAAAGATTATTGGATTTTATATGTTAATTTTAATTTTATAGCTTTCTACTTTTTAGTTCTTTTATTACTTGAGTTAATTTGAACATTGATTCTCTCATATTTTCAAGATATACTATTATGTCACCTGCAAATAAGTATCTTTTTTTGTTTTTCATTTCCATGTCTGTCACTGACTTGTCTAATTGCACTGGCTTGTGTGTCCAGCACCATGATGAGTGGTAGTGGAGACGATGGGTCTCCTTGCCTCTAGTGATTCCTCACTTAAGATATGCTGGCTTTACAACTAGGGTCTATGTATTTTATCATGCTAAGGAAGTTTACATCAATTTCTAGCTTCATAAACTTTTTTAACTTAGAAATAAATACTGGATTTTGTCAGGTTTTTTTGTCAGAATTAGCAGAGATTAGATGATACTTATTCTTAGATTTACTTAATATGATATAATTTATTATAATATTGAACTATCTTTGTATGCCTGGGACAAATCCTACTTAGTCATAGTGAATTATTTTATTAGCATGATGTTGTCTGAGTCCATTTTGTGCTATTATAACAAAACATCAGAGATGAAATATGTTATGATGAATAGAAGTTTATTTCTCACAGTTCTGGAGATAGAGGTCCAAAGTCAAAGAGGTGGCATCTGCTGAGGGCCTTCTTGTTTTGCTGTTCTAAGGCAGAAGGACAAGAGAGGGAGAGGGAGAAAGGGGGGCTGAACTCAGTCTTTTATAATGAACCTACTCTGAAGATAACAGCATTAATCTATTCACGAGGGTAGAACCTCATTAGCCCCACTTCCCAAACCTGTTGAGGTAGAAATTAAATTTCTAATACATACAACTCCAGGGGCATTTCAAATCACAACATATTTTTAATTTACTTATAATATTTACTTTGGATCTTTGCACCAATATTCATATGTAATAGTTAAGTATCAGTGTTGTCTTTGCTTCAGAAAAACACTTTGGAAGTTCACCTTCATTTTCATGTACCAAACTACCTAGTATTTGAAGGCTTAGTCCTGAGAAATTTTTTAGGCTTCTGTGGTAGGGAAATTCCTTTAAAATTTTCTCTATTGATCTTATACAAGAAGTTCATTAAGGTTTCTATCAATAATGGAACCATTTTGGAAAATTGCATTATTCCAGATAATTATCCATCTCATTTACATTTTCAGAGTTTTTTGTAAAAAGATGTGCAAAGTAGTCTCATGTTTTTCTTAATACGAGAGAGTGAGAGAGAGAGAGAAAGTGGAAGAGAGAATTGACACATCAGGGCCTCCAGCCACTACAATCAAATTCCAGACACGTGCACCCCCTTGTGCACATAAGTGAGCTTTCATGCTTTCATCACTTGAGTGTCTGGCTTATGTGGGACCTGGAGAGTCAAAGATGAGTCCTTAGACTTTGCAGACAAGTGCCTTAACTGTTAAACCATTTCTCCAGCCCTCATGGTGTTTTTAATTGATACTTTTAATAGTTTTTTTTCCATTGTTATTTTTTAGTTTTATATTTAGATTTTTCTCCCTCTGTCTTTGAGTAAATTAGTTAGTGGTTTGTCTGTTTTGTTTCTAAAAAAAAAATTGGGGCTGGAGAGATGGCTTAGTGGTTAAGCACTTGCTTGTGAAACCTAAGGACCCCGGTTCAAGGCTCGATTTCCCTAGTACCCACATAAGCCAGATGCACAAGGTGGTACATGCATCTGGAGTTCATTCACAGTGGCTGGAGGCCCTGTTGCACCCATTCTCTCTCTCTCTCTCTCTGTCTCTCTCTTTCTCTCTCTGCCTCTTTCTCTGTCTGTCACTCTCAAAATAAATAAATAAATAAAAGAAAAAACAAAAAATGTTTAAAAAATAGAGGCTTCCTCTTTCCTTCTCTCAATCTAATAAAGTCTCTCTAACCTTGAAAAAATAAAAAACAAAAATTTAATCTCATATATCTATTCTTTTCATATCCCATTTTTTTAAAAAAAAATTTATTTATTTATTTAAGATCATGAAGTAGGGAGAGAGAGGATGGGCACACCAGGGCTTCCAGCCACTACAAACAAACTCCAGATGCATGTGCTACCTTGTGCATCTGACTTACGTGGGTACTGGAGATTCAAACAGAGGTCCTTTGGCTTTCCAGGCAAGTGCCTTAACCACTAAGCCATTTCTCCAGCCCCTCTTTTCATATTCTATATTTCATTAATTTATGACTTTTTCTTTTAAATTGTTGTTTTTATACCTTTATGAATTGGGAAATTAATTTTATTTTTATTGATTAGTGTTTATGGCTATGAATTTTCCTTCTTATGTTGCATTGGACATACTTCTTAAGTATTATCATGTTATGGTTTCGTTATATCAATTAGTTTTAAAGTAAAGAAGCCCTGGTAATCTCTGAGTAACAAAAGTGGCCAAATCTAAAGCATTAACTTCAGTTCTAAGTGGGTCATCCTGTAAGTCATGTCCTTTTCTGTTCCCATGACTTCTGATCCTGCTTTGAAAAGCAGCAGTTTTGATGGCATGTATGGTACCATTTTTGAATGAGATGACACATATTTGTTATGTTAGTCAGTACGTAGTTACTAAGCACTTCTCATTGTCCAGTTCCTGAGCTATGCCAAATCTGAAGTGGGAGACCAGAGACCCAGGAAAATATGTTTCTGTATTTGTGAGCTTCAGATCTCATTAGGAAGGTATATGCCAAATTTCACTTAATCATTATTCATGTGCCGGAGACATTATAGTTGGGGCGAGGTGAGTGAGGAATGCTAAGAGCATCATTTTCTATTTCTTTCCATCACTCCTTCCACACACTCTGTTAAGAGATTTGTGTATGTTAACTCATTTAAATTCTGCAGCAACCCTCAGAGCTGGGTACCTCACAGAGGGGGACTCTGAGGTAAGTGTTCTGGCCTTGATCACATTTCTAGGAGCTGTTGGGAATGGATATTGAGCACCAGGTAGCCTGTGTTGTGTAGGTCACTCGATGCTCTCATCTCTTTCACTCCTTAAGTTTACAAGTGCAATTTTCTTTTAGAACAAGGAATTTCTAAGATGCAAAAGAGTACAGAAGTCAGTGGCATAGAACAGAGAGTACCAAGCACATAGGTGTCTTTGGTTTGCTACTGATTAAAAAACAAAAAAGAAATGAAACTGGCTCAGGTATGAAGGAGTCAGTATTGCCATGCAGTTTTCCAACAAGAGTGAAACAGTCAAATGACCACAGGTGGGGGTACAGCTGAGCCTCTGGAGACTTGCTTGGACAGACCAATGCTAAGATGGTACACTGGCCAGGACTCCTCCCTGTCTCTCGGTGCACGTCCTTCTCCTTTCCATCAAGATGGGAGTCATGGCTGCCATGCCCCTGCACCTTTTCTTTATCGCAGCTGAAGGATGTCAGGGGCGAGGCTTCTAGGGCAGGACAGTGTCTAGTATCCACCCTTCAACACTTAGCAAGGCCAGGAGAATAGTAGGCTGTGAGATCAGGGCATTTCCACAGTAGCTAGATAGCCCACTTGGAGATGGCACAAGAATCCTAACCCCATAGTGACAAGACAGGGGCAGGGTCACCAGAGCCCCTCCTTATGCCGAGAACACCGCAGGAACAAAGCCAGCTTCTGCCCCAGCCCCATGTTGCAGAACACATGCGAAGTTCCACAGTACAAGTCCAAACCAGGATCCTGGGAAGGAAGAAGTTTAGGGAAAGTAGTTCTGTGAAAAGGAGTAAGTCAACTAGGAGAATCAGGAATTCTGTGCTTGGGAGATGGGATGGGAAAAGTGCAAGAGAGCAAAGTATGTTAAGAACAAAAACAGCAAGGCAGTAGGGATGGTCTGTACAGGAGGCACCAGGGAAAGACATGGGATAAGTCCCTGAAGACCTGGATGGATGTGCACAGAAACCTGAGCAGGGCCACACAGGCCTTCATGCTGTCCCTGCTGGCTCCTGGGCCGGGCCCCACATAGGCTCAGGACAGCTTACTGCTGCCAAGTGTGGTTGGTTCCTTGTCTTCCGAGAAGCCTTGCGGGTCACACTGTTGGAGCCCTGACCTGCAGAGAAGGGTTCTGGGATATTAAGTCAGTTCTTCCAGGGCAGGCTGCTTGTAAGTCATGCCCAGCTCTTTGCTTCATGCCGGTCGTTGGCCTAGTACAGACCTTGAAGCTCCTATATCTGTATCACCTTTCCATCATCTTTGGAATGGGCTAGGGACCTAGAAATGGACATGTTTGTCAGCATCCTCCCAAGGCTCAGTCCCTGCTATGGCCCATACTACCACCCAGTTACTAAAAACCGGCTCAGCTTATCATGTTGCCCTAAAACCTGCAGTGGAAATTGATGTCCTTTCTTCCTTTTGGTTTGGCTTTGTTAACCATCAGTTCTGAAAACAAAGGCTCTGACATTTTAAAGCTCCCTGGCCATTTGCCAGTATCAGAGAGAAAGGGTGGAGACCTGTATGTTTGAGGATTGTGAGGGCACGCTGTGGTACAGGCAGTTCTCAATTTCTCCACATGGTCCCAATCTCAGGACAGAGCTCTCTGCCCTGTGAACACCAGAGCACAGACGGAGACTTTAAACATCCTTCCACATCCGCTGCTGCCTGGAGTTTCTCAAATACCGTCTTGAGCACCAGGCTTTGTGAAGCCAGCTACTTTCTAAAGTGATTAGCTGAGTGTTTCTCTTGTTTTTATCACAACAGCTGCAGCCCCTGAGTTTTCATCTCGGCAGCAGGAGTCCACTGAGTGTGACTTTTCCAGATGTACCCTTCTGTGCTGAATGGTCCAGGCATGGGCCCAAGGGCAAGAAAAACAGGAAGGCTCCAGAAACAAAGCCGACAGTGGGATTAAATTACTGAAAAGGAAACCATATTATTGATCTGTCTTTTAAAGGCATCTACCCACAGGGGAAAATTGGAGAACTCTATGGGCTCCAGATGGAAAGTTCCACAGCAAAAGTTCATGTCCTTTTGCAACATAGAAACCTGGTTTGTTTCTAGGATGTGGATCATAGCTAACATTTCCATCCGGGTGAGACTGCAAAAAGAATTCCTGAAGGCTCTTTCCTAGGTGGTCAGTAACATACTTGGGCCAAGTACACTGAAGTTGGGTTGGGTGCAGCTTTGATCTGACCTCATTACTGACACGGTCCTGTCCATTATTTCAGCATGCAGCTGTAACCTTCTGTAAAAGAAAGACATGATTTGTGTGACCCCTTTCTCCTAAAACCCTCAAAGCCCACTGTAATGAATCTTTTGAAGAAATAAGCTACAACATGGGGTTTTGTTTTGTCTTTTTTTTTTTTTTTTTTTTTTTTTTGAGACAGGTTCTCGTATAGCCCAGTCTGGCCTTGAACTTTATATGTAGCTGAGGATGGCCTTGAGCCCCTGATACTCCTGCCCCCATCTCCTAAATGTTGGGAATATAAGCATGCTCCTCCATAGCCAGTTTATGCAGTGCTGGGGATTGAACCCAGGGCTTCAGCCATGCTAGGTGAACATTCCCCCAGCTGAGCTACATCCCAAGCCCAGGACCATGGTTTTTATTTATAGGTTTCAGACAAGAAATCAAGAGCTTCTTTCATTTTTCTGGGTCCAAACCAGAGAGCAAGCCATGCTGTCCTTGCCATGTCCCATGGTTCCTGCAATCAGCCAAACGTGGGCCTTCTTGGAGACAGCATTATTTTAAGGGCCACTCATGGATCCAGGCCCACCAACATTTGCTTCACAGTGGCCCACTTGATTCTACTTTCCCTTGAGCCTACATAGTGTTTTCCTTGTTGCCCTGGCTATACCAGGAAATCAAGAGCCAAATTTAGAGTCCCCAAGGAGCTACCATGCCAGTCCCCTCATTTTCATGAAGTTGTCTTTGGCTGACTTTCCTTCTTGTCTTTGACTCACTGTTGGGCTGCAGCAGCCCACTTTAAAGTAAAAGAAGGAAGGTCATGGTGGTGCTCATTTCCCATGGAAATTCCTTTTCCCCCTGTCACCATAGAGAGGTCTACTTAGACCTGGAAGCACTACAAGATGAAAGCTGTTTGCAGGTGGACTAATAGGAAAGCGAGAACGCTGATATTCCAAGGAATCAAGGTCACTCATTCTTAACATACTGAAGGGACAATATGGAACCTCCCATGCTTTTTTATTTTTCTCCCTTGCTTATGATGGGCTCGTGGTCATGAAAACTCCGGGATCCCTGGTCACAGGTTGTCCTGGCATCATTAGGGGTGAGAGAGCTCTATCTCAGGCCCCTGGCCTCCCAGGCACACTTCCTCTGTGCACTTACTGTCCCCTAGAAAATAGATGGGCAGTGGACCCAGAGCCCATGGACTGCCGGAACTCTCAGTGCAGCTTAGCACAAGCACAGTGCATTAGATATCCTCTGTTGGCCTTGTGGCCTGGAGGGGCACAAAACTTTGGATCTGGGCCAACCGTACTGGCCTGGGGCTAACTGGTGCTTTTTCGGAGCTGGGTATGAGGAACAGTGAGCTGGTAAGTGATAGCCAGGCACAGAGGAGAAGACCAAATCTCCATCTGTGTAAGTCGAGTATCACCTTCAACAGGCTTGTTGCAGTCAGGTTCACATTGCTGGCAGAATTCACCCAACCAAGAGCAGCTTGTGGGATAAAAAGGGTTATTTGGGCTTTCAAACTTGAGGGAAAGCTTCAGGATGGCAAGGGAAAATGATGGCATGAGCAGAGGGTGGACATCACCTCCTGGCCAACATTAGGTGGACAACAGCAACAGGAGAGTGTTCCAAACACTGGCAAGAGGAAGCTGGCTGTAACACCCATGCGCCCACCCCCCAAAAATACACTGCCTCCAGGAGGTGTTAATTCCCAAATCTCCATCAGCTGGGAACCTAGCATTCAGAACACCTAAGTTTATGAGGGACACCTGAAGCAAACCACCACAAGGCTGAAAGGTAACAGCCACAAATGGCTGGTGTTAATAGCACAATGTCTAGAGGGACTCATGGGGATTGATGAGCTCCAAGTTATTAGGGAGGTATGCTAAGAAAAGTGAGCTCAGGCTAGCTCTTCTCTTTAGAAGAGAAGCCCCGCTCTATGTTTGGGTACACAGAGGAGCAACTGGGCAGCCAATCCTGCTGATGTCCTTGTTCTCTAAACATTTGTGTTGCAGTTGTCCTGGAGAAAGATGATGTTAGCTTGCTCCAATACAGTGGCCAGGGAAAGCAGCAAAGTCGTGAGGGAGTCGAGGGATGTCGATCAGGATATAGAACCCACAGCACTTGGCAACCTGGAGGTGAGGAGAGAGGAGATGGCAAGAATGGTGTTCACACCTGGGGCTGGCACCAGGATATACTCAGGGGACAGCCTTCCAAGAGGGCCACTCAGAGCCACTGTGGGAGTGGCAGTGCCTGGGACTCCCTCCATCTCTCCAAAGTCTCCCCTTCCCACCTTGCCTGTGTTTCTCTCATTGCAGGCTAACCCACCCACCTACCTACCTACCTACTAACCAACCAACCTACCACAGTGTCAACCCCACTAAGTCTTGGACTTGGTGGTCCTCCTAGGAAAGGACCAGAAGGGGTGTGTGTGTGTGTGTGTGTGTGTGTGTGTGTGTAAGAGAGAGGAGAGGGTGGATAGAGGGAAGGAAGGAGGGAAGGAGTGAGAAAGAAGGTACAGGGTATGTATCCCAAACACTTGCGATTTCTCCACCCTGGCACTTCCATGCTGACTGTCTCCTCCCTTTCCCATGGTCTTCACCTCCTGACTCACCATCTTGAAGTTCTTAAATGCAATGTTACCTCCTCATAATGGCCTTTGATGACCCACGATCTCTCTACCACCCACCATACTCACTTTTACTCTTTATCCTGGCCTCATACTGCTCCTCCCCTGTCTCTTCTTACCACAAGTTATTATGTCATGTCTATATATTTCTAAGTGTTTGTCTCCTCTCTCACAAGGGGATCCAAGGCACGTGTCCACCCTGTCACTGATGCACAGGGTTGACATATCGCAGGTGCTCTGCAAACAGTGCTGCAGGAAGGAGGGTGATGTGGGTTCACACAGAACAAGGATGGTTTCTGACTGGGTGGGAAACCCAGCCTCACCCGTGTGCTGCCTGAGGAACTGTTTTGGCCCATCTTTCTTTCTGCTTTGCAGTCATTAGTAAATGTGCATGTACTTATATGTATTCTTCAAGTATTTAAGACACTTTGCACTTGCACATGTGATGGTTCCCGAAATTTTCCTTCCTCTTCATTTCAGCCTTGGTAATCGACATGAAAACAGAAATACAATTCAGGAGTTTCTGTGTAATTTCTCATGTGTGAAAAAAGAATAATCTGGCATCTGATGATGTGTCAAGATGGGAGTGATTGTAGGTCCTCGACATTAGAGAAATTTGACAAACTTACCTTTCTCTGGTTTTGTTTTTCATTTACACAAGGAAAATTCTGGTAATAGCATGACACACTTTGCTTGGACCCTTGCCAGGAGTGACAAATTTGTCTCTCTCAATGTTCTATTATGGAGTAATGGAGCCTTGTAATTTAAATGTCTCGTTAACTAGAGCCCTGCTGTACTGCCTTTGTTAATAAAGAGGCTGTGCTCCATGGGCACTTTCCTTGTCTGACATTCCGGGTCTTCAGCTGGAGGGCAAGGGAGGAAGGGAAATGCCACTTCTCAGAGCTGCTACTAGGAAAATGGCACTAAGGGCCACCCATCTTCAGGGACTCCCCCAAAATATACCTCCTTGTGTGTTTGTTTCTTGTAGTAAGTCAGCTAACCTCCATGCCACAGCTGCCCCTGCACCATCCAGTCTTCCATGAGAAGGTGTCAGCTCCCAGGCATAGAGGTCAGCCGTGGCCAGGAAGACAGCAGGCCATCAGACAGCTCCATCCCAGCTTCCTGGCTTGTTTAGAAACCATGAAGTCAAGTCAAAAATAACTTTCAAAGTTTGCATCAGACCCTTGAGATTGTCTCTTTGCTACCCTTGCTTTATGAGTAGCTCCTGAGAGAAATCAGCAGATAGTGGATAGCGCTCTTTCTACCTGAACTCAACTGGAGGTTGTGTTTCCAACACTGCTCATGCAGTACAGTACCTGGTGGGTCATGGGAGCCCTGTGTTCCACCCAACTATCAGCTTGACCACATATTTAATTATTTATTCATTTTCTTATGTGCCAGGAACTGTACCAGGCCCAGGAACACAAAGGTGTCCCCATTGGGAACAATCTGCAGGCTAGCACAAAAGTAGGCATTCACTGCTATATCCTGTAGGGGAGGAAAATCTCCCTGTCTGGAATTTAAGGAGTAAAAGAAACACAATCCAGATTGTGACTTCTCACCACCCATGCCTATAAAGCCAGAGAATCCCAGCAATGTTATGGCTCCCTAACACTTATCTGCATGCTTTGACTCTCAGCTTATTCTTTATTTCTTAAAGCAAGGAACAGTCTGGTGGCTGATTTCAAAGAAGGGCTCACTGGCCTCTTGGAGCCATCAGGGACAAAGGATGCCTTTATTTCTGGCACAGAGTGCTCCCATGTCAAGGTCTGGAGGGCTTCCTACTGAGCTCCATGCGTGTCCACAGCACCTGGCTCCCCCTGCTCAGTTAATATTCACTGACTCTGACTCTGTCATTATGTTTCTACAAAAGAATCAAAACAGTAACTTCACACAAAAATGTTGAGGCAACTCTAGCTAATTGGAGCAGAACATTGAAAAATTCAGTTTGTGTTCCTTAGATAAATGTACAGCTATTAAAACAGCTTCTATTACAAGCTATAATGCTCATTTTGCTGGTTAAAAAAGATGTCACAAAACAAACTAACAAAAAAAGGATGTCACGGTGTACTTACTGTAACTCACTAGGCTTCACCCCTTACCTGTCATTGCTCTATTTTTCTGAAGCCATTTTCACTTCCTTAATGTCACCTGTCAAAATGTCAGCTGGGATGTACTTCAGTTGGTAGAGTGCTTTCCAAGCATGCACAAGTCCCTGCATTTACTCACCAGCCTCGTTTAAACTGGGCATGGAGATTCATGTCTACAAGCCCAGTTCTCAGTATGTGAACTCACACACTAAATTCAAGGCCAGCCTGGGCTACATAAATAAATAAACAAGCAGACAGTCAAGGAGTAATCTTGAGTCTCTAGTTGCAAAAGATAAAGTCTCACCGTGAGGTGAGGGTACCATTGTCAGAACTGAAGGGATTCAAGTACAGGATTCTACTGATGTACTTGCCCTTGCTGATGTTGCAAACTGCAGGGAGAAACAATGGATCTTCAAGATTTCCAGTTGAAGACAGTTCCAGTCTTTTCATTAGAACTTCAAAGATCAGAAAAAGTTAATTTTAGTTGAATTTGTTTTTAGAGCTTTAAAGAAATGACTTTTACCAACCTGAAATTGATAAATATCCAATTTAAATACCACACTATGTCATAGGTCATATGTTTTAAAGATATTTTTATTTTAAAAAGGAAGAATTTTAGAACATGTAGAAAAATCCAGTGGTCTTGAATCTCCTCTATTAATGTTTTTATTTATTCCTCTTTAATGCTTTTCATTTGTTTTTTACTTAACTGACATTGCATTATATGTTTTTGCTGATTTGTTTTTGAGATGGGGTCTCATGTAGCTTAGGTTAGCCTTGTTGTATAGCTGAGAATAACCTTGAACTTCTGATCCTCCTACCTCCATAATCGTAAGGCTGAGATTATAAGTGAATGGCACCTGCTGGAGTTACAAGTGTGTGCCGCCATGCCAGGTAGTTTTATGTATGCTGCATGATAGCTTTCATGTAGCCCAGGCTGGCCTCAAACTTCCTATGTATAGGTAAGAATGACCTTGAGCACCTGACCCTCCTGCCTTCATGTCCACCATGCTGGAATTACAGGTATTGCAGTTTATGTGGTGCTGGTGATAAAATACAGGATTCATGCATGATAGGCAAATGTTTTAGCAACTGAGCTACATATCCCTAGCCCAGGAAGTATGTCCAGAAGTTCATGGTCATCCTTAGCAACATAGGGAGTTCTAAGCCAGTCGGGGATACATGAGACCCTGTGTCCAAACAAATAAAAATAAAATAGTTAAAATTTTAAAAGATCTGTTGAAATGTAATTAAGTTAGTGAATAAACTAGTTTTTCCTGCCTTGGTGCTTGCCTGGCCTCTCTGGGTGTAGGATCTTTCCCTGTCTCCTATTTGATATCCCTTTGATCTCTTACTTCAGCTAGACTTTTTTGTCTTGATATCTCTTTCTTTATCTCTCTCTCTCTCTCACACGCACACACACACATACACACATACACACACACATGCAGAGAGGGGGGCATATAATCTTTTATCCCCTCATCCTGGCTCTCATTACTCTGGGGCCCTCCTCAGTGGGGTTATGGTATTCACTGTGGGGTCATGAAGACCTCAGTCAGTCCCTATGGGGTAGTGGTGGGACCGTGTCTCAGGGTATTCCTAGCCATTTTGTGGCTGTTAAACCTTTCTGCCCCATCTTTCACAATGTTCCCTCAGCCACGGCAGGCCTGTTGGCAGTCTGATTTAGTGTTGCGTTCTTTGTAGCCTCTGGATTTCTGCTTTGGTAGGTTTTGATTGATCACTGTATCTATCACCATCACCCTGGAACTGGTTGTCAGGCTAGTAGTAAGAGCAGTATTCATGTCACCGCTTCCTCTGTGATTTTTCCTAAGCCCGGGGAGATGTGGTAGAGGTGGCTCATCTCATGGCAGGCAGTCAGCTATCTTTTTGTCTTATTGATGCATCTTGGCTCTCATCCATTGTCTCTTCCATCTGTAAAATAAAGCAGGTTCTCCAACCAAGAGTGAGAGTATCAGCTGGAATTTTAAGCAATGTCTATAGGAGAGATAGTAGCTGTGTGTGTGTGTGTGTGTGTGTGTGTGTGTGTGTATGTGTACACATGTGTATGTAAGGGGGAATGTATATTACTACCTGGAAACAAAGCATCTTGGCTGGGTCTGATGATGGCAAGAGGTCTCTAGAGCTTCCTGTTGAACAGGGTCACTTCACCCCAACCCATACCCTCTCCTAAGTCCACTCTCTCTACTATCATAATGCTGCCAAGAAAGTGATTTGCTCAAGTCCTATCAATTACCTTCTCATTATGCCTGAGAATTTGTGACTCTTCATCCAATTGTCTCTTCCCTAGGAAATTAGGGGCAAGAGAGAAGACTCTTCAATCACCACAGAGGTAGGATGGAATCCTGCCCATGTTGAAGATTCTAAGCACCATCTGTTCATCAGAGTGAACTGAGACCTCAGACTGTCTCAAATACTCACTATACTGTCAGTAAAATTCTAATGCCACAGTGAATGAATTAACACTAAGCCGTGCTGACTTCAGCTTATGTCAAAATGAGCTGCGCTAGAGGCACTCATCAATATGTAAACAGGGATGTTTGGGTGGGTTTAAAATTAGTCCTGCTCTCTTAAACCCAGTGAAGGCATCCCTGGTCATAGAGGAGTAAAGGAATTTTGTTCCTGCAGGAAGAATAAGATTTCGCTGCCTGGCAGTAGAGAAGGGATGCCTGACTGCCCACTGTCTCTTTCTCAGTGTCTTCCTATCAGCTAAGCCAAAAAGGAGGAAGCTTTGCCTCCTTAAGGCAAGGTCCACCCAGGCTTCCAAGTGCTACATCCCACACTGAGGGCTGGAGTAGCCACCCCTCCCTTTGAAGCACCAGTGTTTCCTGAAGCTCCAACATCACACAGGCGATCGGTGGAGAAAAGCAAGCCCAAGCTCCTGGAATGAGCAGCTTATTGCCAAGGCCAGCCTAAAGCCCAGTGCATAATATAATAAGATACATAGTCAGAGGTCTGTTGTATGGAGAGGATGGGGTCCTCACACTTGTAGAAGCTGAATTATATAGTACTAAATGAGGTCATAGAGTCTGTGACTTCTTGGTGCTGATTCAACCATGACATGGTGAATGTTTTCAGATGTTTTAAGAAAAAATAACCTTGTCTGATATGGCCTTCATCCAGGGGACAACCATGTTCTCAGACTCCAGAACCACATTTTCAATTCCTTAGATTGAAACAATATTCAGACAGTTTTGATGTTTTCCAGTTTGGCTTCTCTTCTTGTATTCTATTTTTCTTGAAGACCTAAAAATGGCCAGCAAATCCAAATGGATAATCTCCAGCGCTACATCTCACATCTTCACTTTCTTTGATTCAAGCTGTTCAACTATTCAGAAAACTTTAATCTTTAAAATTATATGAAGAAATAATTCACATATGTAGGTATAATATAACAAACATGTGTGAAGTCACTGTCAATATAAGAAACAAAAGTTAAAAGTTGAAGTCTCTTGGGCTGGGGAGATGGCTCAGTGATTAAAGGTACTTGCTTCCAAGGCCTGATGGCCTGGGTTTAATTCCCTAGTACCCACATAAAGCCAGTGGCAAGAGGCACTAGCATGCCCATTCTCTCTCTCTCTCTCCCTCTCTCTCTCTCTCTCTCTCTCTCAATCTCCCCCCCTTCTTGCAAATAAATAAAAATATTTTGAAAAGATGAAATGTCTTGTAGACTTATCCTACCCTAAATAGTAGTCATTTGAATGACTTTATTTATGCTTTTCTTATTTGACTAGTTTCATTTTTCATGTTTATTTTCCATGCAACAGTATCCACTTTCTTTAGTTCTCATTTCCTTCCTGACTTTACAATCCTGACCTTCATCAATGGAGATATACATGTATTGTCTATACCAAATATGTATATATTATATGTATATATGACATTATACATAGGCATATCACTAGTTTTCCATTACTAAATATTGCTGAAGTGTTCTACAATGGTATTACACTATGCAACAGTATCCACTTTCTTTAGTTCTCATTTCCTTCCTGACTTTACAATCCTGACCTTCATCAATGGAGATATACATGTATTGTCTATACCAAATATGTATATATTATATGTATATATGACATTATACATAGGCATATCACTAGTTTTCCATTACTAAATATTGCTGAAGTGTTCTACAATGGTATTACACTATGCAACAGTATCCACTTTCTTTAGTTCTCATTTCCTTCCTGACATTACAATCCTGACCTTCATCAATGGAGATATACATGTATTGTCTACACCAAATATGTATATATTACATGTATATATGACATTATACATAGGCATATCACTATTTAGTTTTCCATTACTAAATATTGCTGAAGTGTTCTACAATGGTATTACACTAATCTTATAACACACCATCAATATACAAAATCCTGTAAAATAGTTTATGTTGGGCTGGAGAGATGGCTCAATAGTTAAAGGTGCTTGCTTGCAAAGCCTGATGGCCTGGGTTCAATTCCCCAGTACCAATATAAGCCAGATGCATAGAGTGGCATATGCATCTGGATTTTCTTTGCAGTGGCAAAGAGGCCCTGGTGTGCCCATATCCTCCACCCTCTGCTTGCAAATAAATAAATAAAATATCTTTTAAATAGTTCTTGTTTTCTGTCTTTAACAAAGCTTGATATCATCAGTATAATTCTTGCAACTTTTGCCAAGCTTACTCTTTAGTTTTGGTTTGTATTTTTAGTTACCAGTGAGATGAAACTTGTTTATTACATTTTCAACTCTTTGAAAATGATTTTGATTGGGAAGTTATAATTGTTGTTTCTCATTACCATGGGGAGTTCTTTATGTATCCTGAAAGCTAAACCTTTCTCTGTTATGTACACTAAAAATAATTCCAAATACTTCCCTCTGTCTGTTTTTTTTTTTCTTTGCTTATGGTGAATTTTTCTGTGAAGAAGTTTGGTATTTTCCTATGGTTATATTCCATCTGCCTTTTCCTTTCCGTTCCTGAAGACCTTGTCTAAGCAATACCTTCCTGCTCAAGATCAAAGGGAAATTCTGATGTCCTCTATATTTTTGCATAAAAGCTCCAAGTTTTGCATTTCACATTTAACTCAAAATACTTCTGAACTAATTTTTGTGTTTCATATGGGAACACTGAGTTTTCTTTCATGTGCAAGGGCGTGGTCCTATGCCGTGTTAGTGGTCCGCCTCTTCCCCACGGAGCTACTTCCGTTACCTGCCGTGCACTGAGTTCTCTGCTTCTCCTACTTGTCAGCTTGCCCACCCCAAGATGGGGAGCATGCTCTCTTAGTTGCCATAGTTTTATAACAGGTCAGTAAAGTAAGCTTTCCCAGCTCATTTTTCAAAATTATTTTGATCATTTGGCACATCTTTAATTTTTCTCCTTTCTTCGAGTTTGCCCTGACCTAGCACAAACAATAAAGTATCAAGACTCAAGCAAGCCAAAATCAGCTCTGGATAATCAATAAACTGAATATTTGACCCCTGAATCTAAGAAATCACTAGGAACAACGAGCATAGAAAGGCCACACAAAATAAAGTATCTACTTATAAAAACAGAACTAAATTTTTTTCCCTATCCTGTAGTTAGGCCCTTTAAAAACAGAAAGCAGGCTGGAAAGGTGGCTTAGTGGTTAAGGCACTTGTGTGAGAAGCCTAAGGACCCAGGTTCAATTCCCCAGAACCCATGTAAGGCAGATGCACAAGGTGACACATGTGCACAAGGTTGGGCATGCAAACAAGGTGGCACATGTCTCTGGAGTTCGACTGCAGTTGCTGAAGGCCCTAGCATGCCAATTCTCTCTCTCTCATAAATAAATATATACATACATAAAACAGAAAGCAGAGACTACTCTCTGTTCAGGTACCAAGGTACTTGTCTGTACTCTTTGAAAACACTATTTTTAAATATACTTTTGCATACAGAGGGTTCTATGAAATAGTGCTATACTGTACATTTGTTTCTGGATTCCTCAGAAATTCCAAACCAGAGGTCAGGCTGTTCCTAGAACAAAACGCAGAGGTCACTGATTCCTCACTGATTCTATCACTGCATGGGACTAAGAATGAAGGAAAGGGACTTTATTTCCCTGTGGTCTTTCCATAACCTCATGAGGTCTCCTTGGTGTTCCACAGTGTCTTGAGATCCAGACGCTCTTGTATGGACCGCAGGACAAGAGGACCCTGGCCACCCAACAGAGCATGGATATCCTGTCCAAGTGAGTCAAAATCCCTCACTCTTCTCTGGGTATCACAGCCCTTCACTATTCTGAAGCTCAGAGGCTGGTTCTAGAAGCTTCTATGGAAAAGTTTTACTGGTTTCCTATAGCTTGCATTCTCAAATGCAAGAAGAATTCCTCTGAAAAGCTGCCCCATAAAATATCTTGCTTGCCCAGATATTAGAAAGGAATTTTTCAGAAACACACTGGGTTTCACCCTCCCACTGACCAGTCCCCTGCCCATTAATGCACCAATTAGAAGGAAGGCATGGCCTTAAGAACTCTACTTTGGATTTCTCTCAGCACTTGGGTAATGATCAGGACTAGAGCTAGAGTCCTTGCTCTTACCTTGAAGATGGCTATGTGTCCTTTCTCAGCCCCTGAGGGGAAACCCATTACTCCCTGGGAAGAGTCCTCATCTCATAAAGCCTGTATCCTCCTACAGACTGTCGGCTGAGGGCCCAGGTCAGGGAAGTGCAGCAGTGGCCTGGACTGGAGGGCCACAGCCAGCCAGCAGGGGTACCGTACCAGCAAAGACAAGGCAGTGAAGCTTCCTGCAGGACCTTAACTGTGCTCTTTGTTCTTGTCCTGCTATTGACCTAACCAAGGTCTGACTACCTCCACTTAGCTAGGATGGCTACACGGAATTCCAAGGGGAGAAACATACTTTGTGTTTGAAGCACGCGTGCGTGCATGAGTCTTCTCTCATCCTCACCCCCTCGACTTCTTCAGTGCAGCAAGGGCTGGGTGGAGACTGTCTCAACCATCTTCTATTTGTTTGCAGGACCCCCGAAGTTGCTGCGAAGCCAAGGCAGTCTCTGAAGACCAAAGTGGCATTCTGCACCAGTGTTCCTCAGCACACTGTGCTAGGGAAGGCCAGGCCCAGTGTGACAGACTGACACCCACACACACCCCAAAATAGCTCTAGGCCAGCCAAGGTGCTGCCATGTAGGGTACTCTACAACTAGAAGGTGGAATTTAAGAGTCATTGTACAGATTTTAAGGCTATTTTACTCCAACACTAAACAGTGATAACCATGAATCCACAGGCCACATTTTTGCCAGTGGATGCCCTTCAGGATGTTCTGGTGCTACTGTGACTTTTCCTTTTGCCAGCTAATGGCTTTCCTTGCCAACAAGAATTTTGAGTCCATCTGCACTGCTGTGGCTGAAACACTTCTCTTCAAAATCTCGGAGATTGTTATAGGAAAGTAGACTTGGGATCCACTTGTGCATGGAGCCTCTGCATAGACCTAGAGCCAGACTAGGAGCATTAAGATTCTGGACAAAGCCATTCTTATAGGAAAGAAGTAGAAATAATGGATAAAATGAGAAGAAAATTCTAATAAAGAGGAAACTTGTGCTAGTGTCAGTATGTGTTGCTGATTTAATGTTTTTAATCTGTGTGTGTGTGAATGATGGGAGCACACAAATGGCACAGCATGTGGAAGTGGGGGTCTTGGTCCTTGCCTTCCACCTTAAGATAGGGTCTCTTGTTTGCTGTGCTGCACATACCAAGCTACATCTAAAGCTGGAAGCAGAACTCAGCAGGATCATCCGCAAGGTTTTACCTTAGCAGCCATAAAAGATACAGAGTCATGGAGGCTTACCTCAAAATTCTTGAAAACCACCGATGCCAGGCCAGGCAATGTGTGGCAACAGGATTTCCTGCAAGACCCTGAGAGTCCATCACATGAAGCTGTGAAGGTGAACCCTAAGCTATAATGGAGACCCTAAGATGTTGGAGATGCCAGGACCATAGGATGTCAGCTGAAGGAACTGCAAGCAGGGCATGTGGAGCTGGTGAGAGTGGCTATGTGTGCTTCATGCTGCAGAGCTGCAGGGGCTGGGAGCCTAGATGATTCCATGAGGAACCGCAGATGCAGGACATGGAGCTACAGGATTTAGTGTTTGTCATTCTGGGTTTCAATATTGCTTTGGTCTGATCTTTTCTTGCTATTCCCTTATTCCTCCCTTTGGGAATGGGACTGTTTACTCTGAGACATTGTAAACTGGAAATACATAACCTGGATTTTTTTTTTTTTCACAGTTAAGAGATTGCCTTGCATTTGGACTTGAGACTTTTGCACAATGTTGAGACTGTTAAAAGACTATGGATATGGATGAAATTGGAATGAATGCATTTTGCATTATGAGATAGCCATGAGCCCATGGGGGTGGGTGCAGGCAGAATATTGTGGTTTCAATATGAAATGTACCCCATAGGCTCATGTTCCTAGCTGGGGATAGTCTTAGGTGGGGCCTAGCTACAGGAAGTTGATCACTGAGAACAGGCCTTGAGGTTTTTAACCTGGCCTCACTTCCTGTCCACTCTGCTTTCTGTGGTTAGTTGTTTCATGCTTTTGCCATGTTGCCTTCTCCACCATAATGGACTCTGTCCCCTTACACTGTAAGTAAAAGAAACCTGATTCCCTTAAGTTTCATTAGAAACGTAATATAAGACTCTATGTTTGACCTCCAAAAGTGCAAATGACCAAATAATTAATATGAAGACTGTCCCCAGGGCTCCTAGGAGCCTGAAAAGGTGCATCATAGAGGTATGTCCCTCCATTAGTGTACTTAGCTGCTCACTGAATTTTGCTGGGCAGATAGTATGTACCAGCCTGTGTTAAGAACTAGGGGCACAATAGTAAAGAAGACAAACATGGATTCCCCCCGGCATCTCTCAGAGCCTGTGACCCTATCATGACACTAGATGCCAAACATAGTAGAATTAGTAAATGGTGTTGTGCCTATTGTGACAGAACTGAAGACAATGGGCAGGTGTGCTGTAAGTGGGATTTTCTTCGAGTAGGAGTCAGGGAAGGCAGGTTTAAGGGGGTCTAAAGAGAGCAGGACTGACTCCTGCACAGAGAGGCTGTGGGGAATGGCACCAATCCCCTTCTTCTTGCCTCCTGTGGCCTCTGCCCCAGACAAAGCAACTGCTTCCACAGCTTACATAACCCTAGTGCCTCGCTCACAGTGGCCTCTGTCCTCCTGAGAGGATGGCACAGCCATGTGAAGATGGCAGAGCAGAGAAGGACATTTGAGCTCCTTTTTCCTGGCTGTCTAGGACGTGATCAGTGCTAGGGCTAGGTGGGGATGCTGGTGCAGGCAGTGCTGTCCCTTCTTCCCTCATTCCTCTCATCTCATAATCCAGGCTAGCAAGGTTTCAGGCTGGTGCTAAGCTGAAATCAGGACTGTAACACAACTCCTCCTCCTCCTATCCCTGGCAAGAACCCCTAGTGTACCAGGTCTATTTGTTCCGAGAGAATCCTCAAGAACTGATGGGGAAAATAACAACCATGACAGGATGAAGAGAGACATGGCCTTTTGTCTTCCTTGGGGGTGTGACAGCTTAGGTGCAAAATGGTTTATCTGTGGTCACTGTTCTGTGTCCTGTTGAATGGAAGACACGGATTTCAACGTGGATGGTAGAATAAGCATTTAAAATATGTCACATTGGAGGCTGCTATGGACTATTTCTGTCCTTCTAAAATTCAATTGTTAAGCCTTAGGTCCCCCCCCCCCATATGATGGCATCTAGAGGCAGGGTCTTTGGAAGGTGAAAAGGCTATAAGAGTGGAGCCCTGGTAAATGAGATTGATGTCCTTATAAGAAGGGATTTGTGGCAGCTTGACTGTGAAATGTCCCCCATAGCCTCAGGTGTTTGTGATTAAGCCTCAGCTAGTGGCAATTTGGGAAATGGAGCCTTGCTCCTGGAGAAGTGTGTGGCTTGGGATGGGCTTTGGGGTGTCATGTCCCAATTCTCCCTTGCCAGTTCAAACTTGCTCCTTTCTAGCTGCTGTGGCAAGATGTAATGCCTAGACTCTGCTCTGCCATGCCATGATGAAACTTCCCCTCAAGACCAAGCTGAAATAAACCCTTTTCCTCCCATAAGCTGCTTCTGGTCTGTGTTTTGTCATATCAATAAAATGGTAAATACAACAGGACCCAAGAGAGATGATCTCTCTAAATCTTATGAAGACATAATGAGAAGATGGTTATCTGTAATCCAGGAAGCAAATCCTCACCAGTAGCAACTCTGTAGCCACCTTGATCTGGCACTTTCCAGCCTGCAGGGCTATGAGAAATAAATGTGTTTCTTAAGCCACCCAGGCAGGCAGCAGATTTAAAGAAATGTGGGCCCTATTACTTCTTATTTTCTGTCTTGGATTGTATCATGGAATCCCAGAAAAACAAACATATTTAAAAAATTTAGTCACCCCCACCCCTGGAAAAACTGAATTTAGCAATGTCTTACTCATGTCTCCTGTGGATAGCATTTAACTTCCACCAGCAAGGGGGAAATCAGCTATTCATTTTTTATTTTTGTTGGTAAAGGGCTAGAAGATTACAAGTAAAGTATCTACCTACTCCCTTGTTACAATTAACATTACAAATTTTTATAATAATAATTACAATTTTTTGCAAGATGCTAAGAAATGGTCATGATTAACTCTCTGTCTTGGTCACATCCTGCTGGCAATAGTCTTTCAGGTTGTGATGACATTGTTACCAACTGTTCAGTCTATACTTGGATACAGGCCCATTAGTTCATGCTTGTTAGTTTGTGCCTACAGCATTGAGTTCTGATTTTGGTGAAGAATCAGAGAACTGAAACTATTCATATACGCTGTCCCCACTAATTCTGTGTTACTCTCAAAACATACATGTACACCCACGTCTGCATTCATTAGAGGTTAAGAAATCACACCAAAACAGACTGGAAAACATTCTCTTTAGGAACAATGTATTTTTTTTTCCTCAAATCTTTATTTCTACATTCTTGTGACATTTACCTTTGCAAGGAACAGTAATGCTAGCAAATTCAGCTTCTTAGATGATTCCATTTTAAATAGACACTTTAAACAAACTACCAAAACAACTGGTGGGAGGTTGAGAAGCAGTCAATGAATAATGTCTTGTCTAAACAATAATAAATAGGAAAAGACTGATTATGTTCCCACCCTGCTCAACCACAATGTTGATTTCTCTTGCCTCCAAAGTGACTGGTTCCAAAACCCACAGAGCTTTGGGTGACTTGCTACAAGGTCAAGGACAAAGGTCCTGCTTCTGGTGTCCTAGCAACCAATGACAACTCATGACTTCATACTGGTAAATACTTTGGAATGTTGCCTTAATGTGCATTCCAACTTGGAGATGAAAATTACATCTAAGATGTTTATTTCACAAAGTAAGTAGAAGTAGTCATGACATTAATAACCTATTCACATCACCATCCATTTTCAAGTTCATGACCTATGAATATAGCATCCAGCTAAGCCACTCAGATGCATAATAAACTTCACACTGTCAGTCTGTCTGGTCATCACATAGGAGGCTGTCACCTTGACCAAATCCTAATAACTCACTTAGACAAATAACATCACTGATTATGGGGAACATAATCAGCTCATCTTTGATTATATTAGAGATGGCGAGCCTCTGCAAAGCAGTCACCCCCACATTGAGTTGACAATCAGTTTGTTTTTGGCAGATAGAAAACAAAGGTTTACACTTTCAGTTCAATCAGCTTCTTTATATGCCCTGGTTCAAGGTGTATTTTCAGAACGGATCATCTTGAAAGCCATGCTGTATTTCTCCTTCACTTATCAATGTAGCAAATTCATTCCCTCTCTCTAGCCTACCTGCTATCGCCATTGCTGGAACGAGAGGGGATGTGTGCTGTGTTAGACACATGGGGAGGCGGACTCTCTAGTGCCACACTCCTGTCTCGGTCATCACACCCTCCATGAAGATAGCTTCATCCCGGATCCGTGTTCCCTAGTGTACAAGTTGGGTCTATGACCTGGGCTATGGGAAGCATAGCTCAGGCACTGTTTGAAAGCTGCTAGTGTGGACTAAAAGAATGCCATGCTGCTAGAGATCATTTTCATGTGATGCTGCACCTTAAAAGATGAGAGCTTTGAAAAATAATACTTGTGTGTAAAAGGAAAGCCCAAAGGAACACACTCAGCTGTCTTTAAGCTCAGTGGTGCACATCTGCTGATCCACAGTCCACAGCCCATGAGTGTGGAGCCTTCGTCATCTTCCAGAGCCTGTCCTTGGTGCCTCAGTGCTGGTCTGCATGAGGAACACCCAGATCCTTCCCCAAATACCTTATTCTATCTAACATGTGTTTTCGTAGATGAACACTCCCATTCTTGTGATTTCTATTCAAAGTGCAAAAAGCTTTCGTGAGGCATACTGTTGCTCTTACATCCCTTATTCTTGGAGCTCAAAAAGACCTCCAATCCATGAGCAGTGGGTTGAGAATGGCTCCTTTAAGAAGCACAGTCTGCCTGGCGTTTGCAATGTTCCTGCCAGGACCAACTTGACAGTCCAGAAGTAGTTTACCCATCATCACTCCCTTCGCTGCCTGCAGGGTTGCCTCCCACCAGCGAGAGTGAATATTCTGGTGCTGTGGGCTAAGGCACAGAATGCTCAAGAACACAGCCTCCCACAGGAGCTGCCTACCCCATTGCTTATGTCAGGAAAAAAGTGTTCAGACTGCACTTCCTCGTAGCCTAGTGCCACAAGCAAGACATGGTACTGTAAACATTCCCAGCCATCATTTCCCCCACCTGTGGACCTGTGCAGGGGAACCTGTGCAAACAGGCCAGGGATATGGGCTTGAAATACCACAACGGACTACAGCTGTCCCCTCCATATGCCTTTTTTAAAGTTCTGCACATAGAAAGCAATTCATAGAGGTCTGAAAATAATTTTAAATCTCTGACAAATAAATTTTTTCCTAAAGATATCATTTAGTAGATTTTTCAAACATACAGTCTTATTTTTCTATATCTTTTTGTAGTGTTAGTTTATTTTGATTTAGCACAGGCAAACAAAATCTACTCTTACACATATTATCTTAATCTGGTTAATTTTAAGACATCTTGCCTATAGGTAATTAAATAGTGCCATTTTTATATAAGCCATGTCTGTGACCAGGTGCAAAATCGGTAAAGTGTCTCCACAAGTGGAGATAAAACTTTAGGAAAAGGAACTTTTTAAGACCAAAAGATTAAAAAGTGTTTTTAGAAGTTCCAACTCAAAAGTTAAAATTCCATAGCCTTTAAAGGCATGAATTAAACTGAAACCTTACAGATCAACTCAAGCAGACTGACATTACTTGGAGTTCTCAAGAAAGGGAGGTTTTGACAATGAGTCTCCCCTGACTCATAAAATAAGTAAAGCCTTTTATATGTTGCTATTTCACCAAACAAGGTGCCCTATAAGACAGAATATTTCTGCTTATCAAAACCATCCATCACCCTCGTCCTCCTCCTCATTGTCTAGATAGAGGAGGGCCACCTTCTTTTCATCTGAAACCACCGACCTTTGGTCTACCATTCTCTGCAGCTGCACCGTCTTGTCAAAATCAGCCTCCTCCATGCTCTGGTGTCGATCCCCAGCAGAAGCCTGAGAGCTTGTGCCAGCCAACTGCTCACTCCTACTGTGAGTGGCAATCCAGCCACTACCGTCAGACACACGGTGAGCTTCCACTTCCATCCCTGCCTCTTGGGTCCAGCTGTGGATCGCCCTTGCGTTACTCACATCCATCTGAAAGGTAAATGAAGTTTCTTTGGGCCCCAGTGCAATGTGGCTTACTGTGTTGCTGCTGTTAGCTAACTTGTCTAGCTCAGGGGAGGCCACTGAACCAGCAAGTGCAAATGTTTTAGACAAGGGTTCATGGACCACAATGTGTTCTGAGGTTTCTGTCTCGGAAGGACCTAGCCGAATGTGCCTAAAGGTTCTACTGATGCCTGACGTCACCTCTGCCCCAGGCTCTCCCACACTGTCCTGGGGAGATTCAGAAATGACCCTCTGGAATGTGTTCTTTTTAGTCACGAGGATTTTTCTATCTGAGGTGTCATTCTGAATGGCCTGGGTTACATCTGGGTTACAGGATGAGTCCTCATCCTGGACAATGACTTCTGAGACCGAGAATTCCCCTGGCTGGGAAGCTATCTGCTGGGAGGTTTGGTGCCTCTGAGGCCTGATGCTGATGAGCCTGGCAGCTGTGCTGCTGCTCCCTGGTGACTCTTGGGTATGCAAGGATTCTCTGTGGACACCCCATTCCACCTTGTCTGGGAGGGGAGCTGTGAATTGGATTTCTTCTCTGAACCCTTCTTTAGGGCCTAACTGAAGGTGTGTGACAGAAGTTTGGGTACTCCCTGACTTGTCAGCTGCTAAGTTACCACCAGCCTCCCCTGTCCCAGAATCAGGACCCTTTTCAGCAGGAAACTGCTTGGAGCCAAATATGATGTGCCTCCCTGTTGTATTGTCCACTGCAGACAGTCGTGTCAGGTCAGGCTCTTCTGTGTCTCCCACCTCCTGCCAGGCCGGGGCAAGGCCATGGAAGATGATTTCTGTGGACGCTTGACCTTGATGAGGACCCACTCTAAAGTGCCCCACAGAGTGTGTGGCTCCCTCAGAGCCGACTGCCTGGCCGACGTCCTCACTTACCTCCACCCTCTGTGCCATGGGTCCTCCATAGGAGACCTGCTCAGTCCTCCACATTTCACTGGGGCCGAGTTTAATGTGCCTTACAGACTGGCTTATGTCCTCCAACACGTGAGACTGGGCAAAGCCCCGTGGGCTAGTGACTTCCACAGTAGCCGACACCGGGCCCTGAGCAGTAGACTTATCTGAGCTGTGAGAGGCCAGGCTGGCACCATCCGTCTCATCAGACGGGCTGTACAGTTCCCTGGTGGCCCAGCGCTTAAAGCGAATGCCACCAGCTGGCATCTCCTCTCCATCTTCCCTTTGTGGGCTTCCAGGTGTTGAGCTGGGCCGCTTGGACAAGCTCTCTCTGACCACTGACTCCACTGCCTTCTCTATTTCCCCAGCTTCATCCCTGCTCAGCTCCTCCAGGTCTAACTGATCAGCATCTACAGTTTGTGAAAGGTTGACCTCCGCAAGCAAGGTCACAGAACCGCCACCAGAGCTCTGGACTTTCTTTACATCCACGGAGATGCTCCCAGGCTCATCTTGACCTTCTCTGGTCAAAGTGGACAGCTCCTCCTTCATGCGCTCAGGCAGGGTGTCCTCCAGCTGCCCAATGACCTCCGCCAGCTGGTGCCGAGGCTCCTTGGAGAAGACACCTTTGATGGAGGTGTGGAATTCATGTGGTATTTTGATTTCTTTCTCAATAACTGTAGGTTCAGCATGTAACTCACCGCTAGCTTCTTCCTTCCAGTGAGCGGAACTCAAGCTTCCACCCAGGGAAGGGGCTACAAGCTCCAGGGTCTTCACGTCCTTCTCTCCCTCAGTCTCATCCCTCTTTTTCCTTCTCCAAGTCCCCTGCACAATTTCATCCTGCCATGAGTACCGGATGGTGGACTCTTCCTCAATATGGATCTGCCCATACACTGAGCCTTCGTCCTCTCTGTCCTGCCCCCCAGGGTACTCATCTGGGGTCGACACAAAGTAACTCTGCTCTCCCTCTGAGTCTCCTGCCTCGGTCACTTCTTCCACGTGAGAGATGTTTCCTTGGGGCTTCTTGGTCCTTTGATGCTGATGCACTGAGAATGTGACATCAGGCTCTCCATCACCACCCTCTTCCTCAACCAGTCCCGTGGTGCTGGGCGATAAGTCATCTACCTCCTCCACTTGGAATGGAGTGGAGAACTCCTCCGCCCTCCCACCACCTACATAGCTCATGGGCTCTTCCACAATCTCCACATTGACAACCTTGGCTTTTCCTTCCCTTCCCTTCAGACCAAGGTTGATCATATCTCCTATCATCCGCTCAGCTGACTTTCCTTTCAGCCCCACTTCCTTGACATCTTTGCTTAAAAGGTGGTCCAGGCTGGCTTCATCAGAAATATCAATATCTTCTGTCAGTTTAGACTCCACAACTATCTCTGTCTTTGTTTTTCTTTCACCAGGAAGCTCTTTCCTGTTCATGTAAGTGACCTTTGTGTCTGGCAAAGAATTAATAGTTTCTTCCACGTCAGGAGACTGGGTAAACTGCTTAAGGATGGTGGTGACAATGTTTTCTGCTATGGTCTCTGTCATGGAATCACCTTGTAGAGAGCTGGTGGTGCCGCTGGTGTCCAGCCGGAACCTTGTCCCTCTTGTTTCTGCCTCTCTTTCCTTGCTGTCACCAGCATCCTTCTTTCCCGGAGTCTGCAAGCCTTTCTCAGACACATCTTGTCTGCTGCCTCGGGATACTTCTAGACTGATGGGTATGTCCCTTCCCTTCACACTTTTCTCCTTCAGGGAGTCCTTCTCGTTGGCCCGTTCCCTCATCTGCTGGCTTTCTCTTGTTCTCGCCTCTTTGTCTAACTTTGTCAGTTCTTCCCATCGCAAATTTCGTTCCTCTGAAGCTTTCTCTTTGGAATCAAATATTTTTTCTTCTGGCTTTATTTTGATGGCTCCTGGTCTGTCTCTTCCTTGTTCCCTGGTGGATTTCACTTCTATTTTTTTTTCCACAGTGACAGTCCTCTCATTTGACCGAGTGCCATGCATAGCATCCGCTGCTGCTTTGTCTCTTTGATCTTGGTATGACTCTCGGGCAACAGTGGACACTGTGCCCAAGCGGGCAGGGGTGTCCCCGCTGCCTTTGGGTTTTGGTCGATCAGGGAATGTCTTCATTTGTGCGTCAGTGTTTCTTATAAGACCACAAGTTGGAGAGATAGTTCTGAGATTGGCTTGACTGTTAATGGTGTTTTCATAAGAGTTTTTCTGCTGGGTAGTGGCCGAGGAAGAATATCCTGATGCCAGGAACCCCCTCCTGGCAGCACTTCCAATAGATGAGGTTGTTTGAGATCCAAGGTGCCCTGACCCGTTCAAATACAGAGTGTTATTTAAAGATGCCCAAGGTGCTTTCTGCCTTGAAAACAGATTTCTTTCATTTTTCCTCTGTAATATGGAGTCGGTGTATTGATAAGATGTGTTTCTGGATTCTACAGAAATTAAACAAATAATTAAGATGATAGGCAACATTTTATTTACGTTAAACGTAAAGCACTATTGCAGGTCAAACTCCAAACCATCATAATATATGCTATTATTATAGGAGGAACCTTTTCAGGAAATTACTTTCAGTCCAGGTTATTTTTTGGTAGCTTTAGAAATCCTGTTATGATAAAATATACCATTATAAATAGTTTAGCCTAACACTTCCCTCTAGTTGCTGATTTTAAAAGATCCTTCATCTTAACAGAAATATCAAAGGTCTGACTGTAAAATGTGGCACATCAGCCTGAGAGGTCAAAGGTACTGGGCTTTCTGGCTGAAATTTCACAATATTATGGCATTTCAGAATCATTAATTTCTACTATGTGGAGATAAGACTATTTAATCCATTTCAGCAGAGAACAGCTCTATAATTACAAAGCATATAATTGCTGAACAGCAAATAGCAGCTATTCTTCCTTCTATAATGTGCCCTTGTTCTTGACTGATTCCTGTGTTGGGCCAGCAGGTATGGAAGACTGTAACTTTTCTATTCTGCATGGTTTCTTCACTGTTACACTTGAAAATCTCCACATTTCAAAAGGTACAATTGCCCAAATCAGACCGGTTGTCAATGCCACCACCTGTGCTGATGTCAGGACCCTGGAGTTGAGAGGCATTCTTACAGTTTCTGGCCTAACTCTGGGCCATCCACAGAGACTGCCACTCCTTGGGTATATGAACTCCACCAAGGTAACCAGCTCTTCAGAATGGCCACCAGGAGCTAGAACATGACCATAAACACCATCTACCCCAAGAGTACCTCCTAGTGTTTACTGTACCCCATCCAGATGGGCTGAAACCTTCCCTCCAACTTGGTCTTCCTCATGGTTGCAAAGCCAGAGCCCTCCCTAAGACAGATCCCAAGACATAGGAGAGACTAGGCCAGGACATTTTTTTGGTACAAAGATTCCTTCTTTTGGGTCAACATATTGATCCTAAACTAGGAAGGTGAACCCCCAGGGTCAATAAGAAATACAGAAGATCACAGACAGTTTTGGGTCTGTCATCTCATGGCCCAATGACCATTATTTTAAGCATGTTACAGAAGACAACTAAGTGCACTAAGGACTTTTGATCAATTTACCATCTAGAAGCGCATCTGCAGAAGTCTTCAATAAAGAAATACTAATGGGTATGTGTACTGTGCAGGGCACAGGACCACTTAGAAGCTTAAAGGCTACTACTAAAAAGAAGTTCACAACTCATCACCTTTATTCCACAGCTTCTTTCTTTGCCATAATATCTATTGATAAAATAAATTTCATTTAAAATTGTAAACTTTCTGTATTGTTCAAGAAGCTTGAAAAACAGTGGCTGAAACAAGTTACCAGAGACACATGCTTGCTTCTTGAGAGGCTCCAAAGACATGGCCAGTGAAGTTCAAGCAAATCCCACACTCAGAGTGTGGGTCCTCCTGGAAGTTTGGTCCTGGGTCCTCCCTTTTTTTCTCTCTCCTCTAAAACTAGGTTATGTGATAGACTTCCAAACATACATACCCACAAGTAAAAAAATTACTAACCCTTGACATCTGGTGAATGACATTTCTTATTTTAATTTAATATAAATTCTTATTTAAATAAGCAATTCTTACTTTAACTGATGCCAAGAAGGCAGATTAATGATAAATTCTGTGGATACCTTTACTTTGGGGGGGGTGGGTTTTCAAGGTAGGGTCTCACTCTAGCCCAGGCTGACCTGGACTCACTTTGTTGCCCCAGGCTGTCTCCAAACTCATGGAAATCCTCCTACTTCTGCCTCCTGAGTGCTGGGACTAAAGGTGTGCATCACAACACCTGGCAGATAACTTTACCTTTTTTTTTTTTCATTTTATTTATCCATTTTGAGAAAGTGTGAGAGAACGGGCATACCAGGGTATCAAGCCACTGGAAATGAACTCCAGACACATGTACCACCTTGTGCATCTGGTTTATGTGGGTCCTAGGGAATTGAACCTGGGTCCTTAGGCTTCACAGGCAAGCACCTTAACCGCTAAGTCATTTCTCCAGCCCTGATATCTTTACTTTTTTTCAGATTTATTCTCAAAATGAAAAGGCAGTCCTACTGGATGCTATGTTACATAAGAGAAAATCCTTTTTAATCATGGATGATTAGAAGCAACAGTATGATCCTGAACCCAGGAACCTGACAAATCTGTGAAATGGGCAAGAAGAAGGAAGGCACAAACTATGCTGAGTAAGGCACAGTTGAGTTGACCACATAGCCAGTGACCACACAGGACCCGCATGTATCTTCATCTGCATAATCAGCCCACTAATGATCAAGAGTGTTTGCAAAAACTACCTGTACTGAGTATGTGCAGACTGTTCTCTTGTCAGTATTTCCTAAACAATGGAGTACAACAGCTATTTATGTGACATTGATGTTGTATTGCCTACTATAAGTTATCTACAGAGGATTCAAACTTCGTATCAGGGTGTGGTGGCACTTGGGAGGCTGAAGTAGAACGGTCACTATCAGGTTGAGGCCCACGTGGGTCTACTGAGTGAGTTCCAGGTCAGTCTGAGCTAGAGCCAGAATAACAATAATAATAATAATAATAAAGTATGTAGGAAGATGTACAAATCATATACCATTGGATACAAGAGACTTGACCTACACAGATTTTAGTATCTATAAATGTTCTGAAACCAATCTCCTCCAGATATCAAGGAATGATTTTATATTAAGACACTATATGTCATTTAATCTGTCACTGCTTAACCAGAATCTCTTTAGGATTCTATAGGGCTTAAATATTTTATTAAAAGGTTATCCTGCAGGTTTTTAGGGCCTTACAAATGAACGCTAAATTTTCTCATATCACATTTATGGCTGTAGGGATCATAGCCTTGTTCTGTAGCATTGGGCTGAACTAAGTAGGGCACCCAGACACACCTTCCTGAGGTGCCACGCCAGCCTAAGGTGGTAGAAGCTTAAAACTGTGAAGTTTCTATAGTGTTCAAGAAGCTTGAAAAACAATGGCTGAAACAAGTTAACAGAGACGCATCTGTTATCGTCCCTGATGAGGTAGCAGTTTCCGGAGTGCTGACTACTTTTTGTACAAAGTGATACTTCCCCATGGTGGTTACAGCCATATTTCCTTGGTCCAGAAAAGGGACATGTGTCCATTCCAAGGGTGTGGTGGACAAGTCTTTACCCTGCCCGGCCCTCAGTTAGCCCCCTGTGGTAGTTTGAATGTATGACCCCATAGACTCAGGTGTTTTGTTGAAATTGAGTTTGCAATTTCAGCTCCTAGCAGGCAGAATACTGCTAGAGGAGGCGTGTCACTGGGGGTGGAGGGCGGATCCTGGAGTCCAGCCCGAAGGCGTGTCACAGGGGGCAGATCTGATTCCAGCCCAAAGGTGTGGAGAGAAGGGTTTGAGCTCTGGCGGGGTTCGTGCTGTCTGCTGGTGTTGGTGTTCTGCTCGCTCCAGTGGTTTCTCTCTGTTCAGATGTGTGGGTAGAAGCAGCTTCTCCCACCACTGATGGAACTTCCCCTAGATCTATAAACCTGAAGTAAACCCCGTCCTCCCCTAAACTGTGTCTGGTTGGATGTTTGTCCCAGCAACGTGGAGCTGACTACAATATCCCCTCAGCACAATGGCCAGGAAGCACCTCAAAATATTGGCTCCACAAGCAGATGAATTCGTCAAACACTTTACAGGTCATTTTCACACATATTATATTTTATGTCCCATAGAACAAAAAAAAAAATGCTACTTAAAGGAAGGCTGAACTACTGTTATCTGGGGAAAAAAAAAAAAAAAAAAAAACATAGCTAAGCTCTATCCTTCCAGATGAATGGTGCCCTCCTCCACCCACAGACTAGACAGTTCAGACAGAAAGCATTAATTTAGCTTTTCTTCTATTTACCTTGTGGCATGTTTTCGACGTTCTCAGTCCAAATCAATATCTCCGGATTACTTTCTCCTTCCAATAAGGCCCTGTGAAAATTATTTTTAAAAGATAGCTTGTTACAAAATGAAAGAGAAAGAACCCTCACATACTATGTTGGGTAGCCCTTTGTCGGTGACCATACTGCCCCAGTGCCATGCTAAAATGCCTGTAACTCCTGCCTGGAGATGGGGCTGGCGTGGGGCCTCCATCCACTGCGTACCTCACCCCTGGTAACCAGCACAGTGCCTGACACAGGCTCAACCTATACCAGCTGAATGAAGAAAATGCACAGGGGGCTTCAGAACTGCTACAGAGTAGAGCCTTTCCAATCCTGGGCAAGGAAGAAGCATGGACCAGGTCCCTGGACAGATGAGTACGACAGGCAGGTCAGGGCTTGGCTTCTCTGGGTAGCAGGGAGGGATGCAGGCCAGTACTTCACCAGGGCTACAGGGCCACAGAACCACTGTAACCCTTGCCAGGAGTCAAGTAGGGGGCTGTCTGCCAAGGGCAAACTAGAAATAAAGCAGGGAGCACTGCTATTTGTAAGCAAGATAGCTGAATGGCATCTGTAGCAAACAAATAGGGGTCTATGGAAACTCCTGTTTTGTAATGCTGGAGGTAGAACCCAGAGCCACACACATGTTAAGCAAGTGCTCTACCGATACAAGTGCTCAGGCCTGTGGGGATGTCTCAGAGGTGAAAAGGAGGAGAGATGGAAGAAAGGCAGGCAGAAAATGGAAAAAAAGAACTGCACCCCCTCACAGAGGCTCCTGGGGTACCTCACTTCATTGACTGACATTTCAGTGTCCCCTTTGGAAAAAAATAATCACGTAAGTAACTTCTTTGGTTATGTTTAGATCCAAAATTCTAAACTTACAGTTTTCATTAGGTCGTAATTCGTATCTACCAGTTCAGACCTGCCCGAGGAGGGCATCGGCCTGACTGACCCAGTACGGCAGTGGAAGGGGGTGAGGAGGGAAAAGCCCTGGGACACCAATGAGCTGCTCATTCCCAGAGACCCCCGAAACTGCT
Organism: Dipus sagitta; assembly: GCA_036346955.1. NCBI lineage: Eukaryota > Metazoa > Chordata > Mammalia > Rodentia > Dipodidae > Dipus > Dipus sagitta. The sequence goes on along the minus strand of CM070772.1, from coordinate 131,631,498 downwards.
GATAGCTGTGGGTGCCACAGTTGTACCGTTGCTAGAGCAACGTGTGAAGTTACTAAGGCCAGCTCCCAGGGACACAGTGCGACGGCAAAGGGCAACAAGAACCACAGCCCACTTGGAAATGCTGATACTGTGACCCAGAGCCAGGCAGGAAAACAGGAGGGGATCCAGATCCCTGCTAGGACTTGGCAGCTTGGAGAAGCCTCACTGAAGTTCATGTCCACCGAGTTAAACGTGGCAATCCCCACAAAGGTGAAGAGAGCCCTGTAGCAGCTGGACGTGAGCAAAGGAGGCACAAGGGAGGGGGGCTGCTGGCCACGGAACCAGCCACTGAAGCACACAGGCATGGACATGTAAGAAAACCTGGAGCCCCAGCCCTTCCACTCAGGATGGAGGCCAGGAAACAGGACACCAGCCCATTAATCCCACACCCTCATGACCAAGCAGTTTAGCTTCCAGGAACACAAATAGATTCCATCACCAAGAAAACTCTGAGGTTTATGTAATGAGTTGAATGTTCAGAGCGAAAGCCTGACTCCGTGGGTCTGTACCCTAACAGTACTGCAGCAGGAGAGGCAGCATTCTATAGCTGAGGGGGGCAGAGCAGGGCCTGGGCAGATGGCCAAGTGCTGGTTCATACCCTGCTCAGCAGTAAGCCTCAGGTGCCACAAGCACATAACCCAGGCTGCTCAATTCAAGACAAAAGGAGCCTGTGGGGAGTCGGGGCAGCAGAAAACATTGCAGACAAGTCCAAGGGGTCAATGACGACGAGAGAGACTATGCCTTTCCCACCCTTCAAGGGAGAATGCCTCTGTTCTCCTTTCAGGGCAAGTCCAAAGCATTATCCCTCCTTCACTGAGGTTCACTGAGCACAGCACAAGGCTGCCTCTCATGCTCACTCACTCACTCATAGGGCCTCACCCAGCACCCAACTGAGGTAAGAAGGCCAGAGTGCAGACAGCATCTTGCTCAAAGGTCCACAGTATACATGGAAAAGACAGAACTTCCAGCTCAGATGGCCTGCGCTCCCAGCCACACCACTCCCTTTCCATTAGCCTGGCCTCTGGTAAGGCCAGGGACAGTGACTATTTTTTATTTTTTATTTTTTTAGGGCACTAACTCTAGCTCAGGCTGACCTGGAATTGATTATTGTAGTGGCCTGGGACCCATGGCAATCCTCCTACCTCTGTCTCCCTAGTGCTGGGATTAAAGGAGTGTGCCACCATACCCGGCTGTCAGTGACATGTTATGCAAATGTCAGAATGCACAAATCCTTAGCCAGACTCTACATAATATTCAAACATTTCACCTGTCTTGGTAATTTCATCCCTAATGCCCCTAGTGGGACTCTCCTCATCTGTGCTTCATTGTCCCGGGCTGGATCCTAGAAGGCAAGGATCCTTGTTATCTTAAAGTGCTCAGCACAGGGCTTTGAAAGAACAGCTGGCCCAGTTCATTCAATTCAGGCCCAGGAGCAGGGACACTGGTGACGGTATTGAGTCCTAGCCCATCAATGCAGCTCCCCGGTCTAGTATGGCAGAGTCAGAGACTAAACCGCTGAAGAGATGTCCTGTAAAACTCTCCAGAGTGCAGCTTAAGGAACAGACGTGTACACCTTTAAGAAATGCAGAGTGTTCTCTGAGGCTCCTACCAAACCTGGTTATTTTGAGAGTAGTGCAGGAAAACTGCCTCCAGGCCACCAAGACTGTGAGAAATGCCAACCCCCTGAATCACAGGCTATTAAAGAGCATTTCACACAGCTCCACAGGCTGGCGGCCTCTAGCAGGAAAATAAGCAAATGGGAAACCCCAGTCCATGGCCTCATTAGGAGTCACACACAAATCCATGATGTGGAAGTGAGCTGCAATGTGGCCTCTGGCCCCACTCCAGGCCTAATGGGCCACCTGGAGTCCTAACTGGACTGTGGTAGGGCTGCCTGTCTGGGAGAAATGATCCTAATGGAATTTCACGGCCTATCTGCTGTTGATGGGCACTGTGGGCAAGAGGCCACCACACCGTACACCTGCTGCAAATGAGGACAAGAGGGCAGAGGAACAAAGGGGTATGCTTCCTGCATGAAGCATCCATGGTCCTGGGGTCCTTGAGTGGTTCACATGGTGTTTCCTCACGGGTGGGGTTGTGGGAGAAAGGGGGGCTGCAGATCCTCCAAGCTGCCTGGTCACTGGACATGGCAAAGGTATGCATGACAGAGGAAGGGTGGCAGTATGGGTCACTCCAGCCATGGGCCTACAACCGGCCAGCCACTGGGAGGCCAGCAGAATGAGAGGAAGAAGAGGGGAGACAAGCAAAATTCTATTCACACAAGGAGCATTATAACCTCAATCCGAAAGGACATAGAACATGTGTGAAGAGGAACACGGAGGTGATAGTGCTGGGCCATCTCTGGTCATCCCTTCTGGGGTCAGCACTAAGTCATATCCAAAAAGCCATCTTCAGGTCAAAGCTAGGGACTGAAAAGAAAAACCCTCAAGTGATCAACAGAGAGGCAAAGGATACTGATAAAACACAGTGGGGAATGGGTGCTGGACTGAGCCCTGAAGGCAGGCTGCTTGGCTCAAATCCTGGGCCTGCCATTACTTACTGCCATGAGCTTGGACAGGCCACTCACCTCTCTCATGACTTGGTTTCCCCATAGCTGAAATGAGAAGAACCCATAGGTTTGTGGGAACAATTAAGTAAATAAGTGAAAAGTTTATAGAACAATGACTTCAACTAAATAAGTACTCAACCATCATAACCTCCTTTCACAATCTCAGAAGAAAAGTAGCTTTCAGTTGACTACAATCAGTCAAGTGAGGAAAGGACCAAAGACCATTAATATTTACAGTTATTTTACTGTTATTCTGTTCATCCAGCCAGCAGCCAAGTAAGTACATTGGTTGGTTACTCCCCTCACTTGTTTTTGGATAGAGACTCATTACATCCGCAGGCTGGCTTTGAACTGGAGAGCCTTCTGCCTGAGCCTCCCAACAGCTGAGATTACAGGTGTCGCTGCATCTGGCTCCTCTCATTTTATCCTTAAAGCTACAAGATTTTAGTCATTCCAAAACTTTTATCCAGTAACCAAGGTTTAGTGTATACACAGGGCTGGAGAGATGGCTTATCCATTCAGGCATTTGCCTGCAAACCCAAAGGACCTAGGTTTGATTCCCCAGTACCCACATAAAGCTAGATGTGCAAGGTGGCGCAAATATCTGGAGTTCATTTGCAGTGGCTGGAGGCCCTGGTGTGCCCATTCTCTCTCTCTCTCTCCATATATATATATATACATATATGCCTCTCTCTCAAATAAATAAATAAAATATTTTTTAAATCCTCCCCAAAATAACTGACTGCTGCTCCTATAATGCATAAACCACAACCCCATGGGGAATACTGCAACCCCACTGAGGAACAACCCCAATGGAATGGGGGCAGGGGCCAGAGAAAACAGGGTACCACTACATAGCCATATGAAACATCTTGATAATAATAATAATAATATTAAAAAAGAAAAAGAAAAAATTAGGACTGAACTTCAGAAATCAGTGAAATGTACATCTCTGACACTTTGAGAAAGCCCTAAGAAATGTTTTCCTCTGAACATATGTGAAAAAGTACAGGTGGCCTGAAAAATAATGGAACAACCAAAAATGCCACTAGAATGATGAGAAAATTAACCCTAGGTATGGTTTACATTACTTCATTAGCAGCCTCGGCGTGCACTAGAGACCAAGTGATCATCCTCAGTTAAAATGTTCTGCTGTCTGTACACTGTGATCAGAAAGTGGGCACGGTAAGCTTCACATCCTCTCCCATGCAGACACACAAAGATCGTTTTGTTTTGTTTTGTTTTGTTTTGTTTTGTTTTGTTTTGTTTTGTTTTGTTTTTTTGTTTTTTGGAGGTAGCCCAGGCTGACCTGGAATTCTCTATGTAGTCTCATGGTGGTCTCGAACTCATGGTGATCCACCTACCTCTGCCTCCCAAGTGCTAGGATTAAAGGTGTGTGCCACCACGCCCGGCTCATTTTTTGATATGGTTTCTAACTTATTCTTTTAAAAAGACTTTTGCCTTAAAGACTCAGGCAGCACATCTGTGTGGTGGGACTTCTTTCAGGATTTCCGGCACTGTTTTCTTTTTGTTGTTTCAGATCGTGTTAGTCAGGTTTCTTGTCACTGGGAGTAAAATAGTTTACGGGGGCAGGGGGAAATTTCCTTTTGGTTCAGAGTTTCAGAAATCTCAGTCCACTCTGTTGACTCACACCATGATGTGAACAAGCAGAAGGAGGGCAGAGAAGGGACCAGGAATAACATATATCCAGGGCAAACTCTAGTGACCTGGGCCATCAACTATGAGTGCAGTGTATTTACCCACTGATCAGGCCAGAGCCCTCATGATCCAGCCACTTTCCAAAGGCCAGCAGCTGGCAACCGAGCCTTAAAAAGAACTGAGGACGGAACTCCTGTCTTGACCATACTCTGCCCACGAGTTCCCAGGAGCCAACTCCACAGCCCAGAAGGAAAGTCCTGAGGTCCAAAGCCCAGGCTCTCTACTTACCAGATATGAGACCCTCTAAATAGCATCCGCCTTGAACTTGGGTTTCATCATATGCAAAATATTTGGTATAAAACTGGAGATTCCGTGACCAAGCACTCTGGACAGGACAGGTGCTAAACAAAAGGCTGCCTGCTATGCGTTATTGATCAGAGGCTTGGGTGGGCTACTTTAGGATGCATCAAAAAATATGAGATGGGGGCTGGAGAGATGGCTTAGTGGTTAAGCACTTGCCTGTGAAGTCTAAGGACCCCCATTCGAGGCTCGATCCCCAGGACCCACGTTAGCCAGATGCACAAGGGGGCACACACGTCTGGAGTTCGTTTGCAGTGGCTGGAGGCCCTGGTGCACCCATTCTCTCTCTCTCTCTCTCTCCCTCCCTTCCTCCCTCTTTCTCTCTCTGTCTGTTGCTCTCAAATAAATAAACAAAAAAGTTTTTTAAATGAGATGGATGGTGACACAGGGGCAGACAGGTAGTGAGTCAAGCAAAGTTAGTTAAATGTTCACTGGAGAACATTCAGGGCAGGCACAGGAGTGCTTCTACTTCTTTCAACTTTTGTTTGAGGTTTTACCTAACAGTGCTTGACCTGAATTTTGACCTGAATCTGCGAATGAGGACTTGGGGACTGAACTGTGCTGCTTATGTAGGGGGTTCAGTTTCACAGTCTACAAAGTGGCTCCAGGGGCCTCTGTGACCTTGGGCAGGTCTGCTGTGGCCCATGGAGATGGTCACATGTGCTCCAACTGATGTGCACGGCCAAATGCGAGCCTATTAAAAAACATTCCCACTTTTCCTCTGTCCTGTAACAGTCCATCCTCATCCCCCACTCCAGGCTGCTATGAGGCCAGCTGAGCCTTCACTGTGCCATGGGCTGCTTTGCAGAGCAGACAGCAGTGTACATAAATCACCTGGGATCTTGTTGCCAAGCCGCTTCATCCAGCAGGTCAGGGGTGGGTCCAAGATCCCTACATTTCCAACAAGCTTGTAATGTTTTGTGTTACAGCAACTGCTGGGAGCGGACCACCCACAGGTTCTCCAAACTTGTGGCTCCCATCAGTCACCTAGAAGTGGGTTAAAATACTGCACCTGGTCCCACACAATAACAATCAAATTAGAATCTCTGGGGTAGGACCCAGGGGCAATGGCTTTCCAGGTGCTGGGGTAGGGGACTCCCCATCCTGCATCCCAGCATCTCTCCTCTCACCACCTGGCTGCTGGTGCAATCAATACTCCAGGAAAAAACCAGCCTGGCACATGCTTAGCAGGAGGATAAACACCGCCAAGCCCGCGCTGCCACTGAGGAGACAAGGGAGCAGGAAGAGCACAGCCCCTGCTGGCCTGCGAATTTTCTCTCTTCTCCCCTTATGCACAGCCCAAGCACAGCCTCGCAGCTGCTGCCAACAGCCACCTGAGCGGCAGGAGACAAAGGCAGTCACCATACTGCCTGTCCTCGGCACTGGAAGGTCTCATTCTCACATTGGCCGGTGTAAATGGACTAAGGACATAAATGGACCAAGAAGACTGGATGAAGGTCTCATCTTAGACTCTGGTGCTTGCTTGGTTTTCATTCTATGAGCCTCCATTTGCTCTATGAAATGATATATTCATTTATAAATTACAAGTCTGGATTTGGAAGTCATAAATATGCAATTCTATTATTTTATGATTAGTCATGTTTCTCCACCGTGGAGCTTCCAGGAAGGGCTGGAGACCTGGGCTAGGAAATGTCAGGGCCCTTGAGAACTGGCTTTGGCCAGCAGATAAACTGCAGCAAAATGTGCCTGAAGCTTTAAGGAGCCACAGTCCCTTCTCTTTCATGTGAGGTGCTCCACAGTCCTCCACAGGAGGACAGGACAATGAAGGTCAGCTAAGATGTTTGGAGAGAAATGGCCACCACAGGGTAAGCCTGAGGCAAATTAGCATGAAACACCAAGTGGGAGCAAATCTAGCCTTAGTGTCAACTGCTGTCAGCCCTTCTGTCCCGTGGGGCTGGCCCTTCATACCATTGCCTTCAGCTGGGAGGGGCCGGGGAAAAGTCAACTTTCTCAAAATGGTGGATCAGTTTGCAAGGATCAAATGAATGGTACACTCCATCAGTTTGAAAATTCACTAATGTAAACAGGAGCTTCCACATATGTGCTCACAGGCAGATTGCTAAAAAATAATCACATCGATAAGATCAAGACACTCCTTGGTGACCTAAATCCAACAGCCTGTACATCTCTCATGTCACTGGGCATCTCCCACAGTAAACCCAACTTCTGGAGGCCAGAGGCCCATAGTGGCGCTAACCACCAAGGCCAGCCATCTGCTGCTAGGCAGGGCCAGGTGCCTTCCAGACATCTGGTGGGGCGGCCCCCTCATTTCCCCAGTGCAAACTCGGACAGCAGAAAGAGGTCCAATGAAATCCATCACTCAGCCTCTGAAAACACTGAGGGCTCCTAAGTACCTAGGAGAGGGCCAAAGCCATCCATAATGAGGTTAGGGACATGCAGCAAGAGACAGCAGCAATAAACGCTGTCCCTGCAGACGGCCGGTGTGCTGACTGTAAGCAGAATGGCTCACGGATCAATGACGAGTAAAAGCAAGCCGGGGAGACAGGCCCTGGACTCCGATGAGCTGCCTGCCTGTGCACTCCTGCCCGTGAGGCCTGAGAACTGGGGATAAGACAAGCAGAGGAAGGAAAGGGATTGATCCCACAGAAAGTCTAATCCCAACCCAGAGAACTATTATGAAGAAAAAATGGGAAGGTTTGACCACCTCTGTAAGGAAGATAGCCAGCATTGGGCATTACCTTATATGGGCTCAGAAATTAGCTTCGGGCCTGTGGGGCATCCCTTCTAGAGCTGGCCTGGCTTGGGCTGTCTCCCATGCCCTCGTCCACATGACTCAAGAGAGAGTGACCCCACCCAATTCTTCCAGGCCAGGGATGGCAACAGAGCCAGAGAGAAGGGCGCAGGAGCTAAGCTACAATTATGGGGAACAGATGCTCTCCTTTAATGGGCTGAGAGGTGGTAAGTCTGGAGCTAATACTGGATGGGAAGAGCCCACAGGGACAAATCACTGTCAACCTCCTCCATCCATCCGGAGCAGCTGCGCCTGGAACTCAGAGCTTTTCAGTTGTGTGAGAAACAAACTCATTTTGTGACTTAAGCCTGTCACGACTGAAAAATTCCTCATCAATGCTTTCTATCCCCATACCAAGCCTACCTATTTGCAGCATTCTTTAGCAACAAAGTTTAGATTGCTAGTGCAACAGATGTGAATATCCAACCAATTTATTTCCATAATTGTTCACATCGTGAGATTTCTAAGAATGCCAGAGAAGGACCTGGGGAAGGACAGGTAGGCATGTGCCTCCTCTCCCCTTTCTCTGAGTGGGAGCCCTCAGCCCAGGTCCCCTCTGCAGAACCCAGCCACAGCACTGTTCTTTGAGAGGGGAGCAAGTCTTAGCCCCAGGACCAACCCATTGGTTCAGCTAAGGTACCTCCAAAGGCAGCTTGGGCCCCTGGGAAGATCTTGCCCCTTAGTAGTTTCCTGGGGTCCAGGCAGCCCAACAGCCTGCTCCCTCTTCACCGATGGAAATGAGAGCCGGGCTGAAGTGTGAACTCCAAGCACATACCAGTGATACCCTGTTTTCCAATGAGCATCACACAACCGAACCTTCTTGATGCTCTCAGACAAAAAAAAAAAAAAAAAAAAAATCAACAATGGCTAAGGAAGTGGTGAACTGGGCCTGGCTCTCTCCCTGCTCTCTCCTGACTAGTCTCCTTCTTATCCTCTCCACGTTTAATTCCATCGTCTGCTACGGATAATGCAATCGCAACATTTCATGGATTTCACTCTTTGATCAGAGAAAGTTCCAAAACTCCATCACACCAGCAGTTGATTTGTGCTCACTCTACAAATGAAGTGGGTATTGTGACCGCCCCCCCCCCCACCGGCCCCGGCCCCACATGCATGGTTTGGTGTGGGAAGGCAGAGATCTAGAGGCTCTGGCCTCTGCACCTGCAGCCCTGAACTGTAAATTCATGCGTTTTCTCTCCCTCTCTCCTTAAATGGGGCATATAGGATCCACTCAGAAGTGATGGAGCAGAGACCACACACAAAGTACTTAGCACCATGTCTGACAGGCAGTACAGGATCCATAACATTTGGGCTATTGTTATCATCCTAACAAATGAAAACCTGGGCCTCTCTCTACAAGACCTTCCATCATACAGCAGGCCTCTTTGTAGCAGTCCTCACTATGGACAGAAGGAAGGCCACAGCCTCAACATCAATGGCCCCCCCAGAGGTAGGGAGGGGTCAAGCCAGAAAGAGCCACTCTGCTGAGGACCAACTGCCTTCCATGGCCTGTTCAGCCCACAGCCCCACTGAGTGCTCTGTGATTTTTCCCATCTGGGTTGGCCATAGTTAAATGAAAATTAAAGTTAGCATCTTGATAAACAAAAGCTTCCCACTAGTCCCATGCTACCCTCAGGGTATAGATGACATTTTTTTAAAAGCCACTCCATGGATGGGGAGGGGCCGGATCAGTATCCTGATACATGAAGCAACAGCAGAGTGAGACCTTCTGAGTCTGAGTCCTGGCCCTCTACTTTTTAAGTCTGTATCAGAGCTCAGCTTGTTTTTTCTAAGTGCATGACTCCTAGGCTCTAAGGACTTAGCATGGTAAAGCCCTAAACAGTTCCCAAGACACAGAAATGCTAGGAAGCATATGAGGCTCAGCTCTTTTGTCACCAGGGGTCCCTGAGCAAGACCATCTTCTTCTACCTCATCCTCTTGCTCTTCCTCCTTTTGGCCCTGCTCTCTTCACTTGACTCTGCTTCTCACAAAGCCACAGGGCCACCTCAGTGGCTTCAGGGACCTCCCATCACTGGCTTCCTCAAAAACAAGTCAGCATCCTCACCTGTACGTGGCCACCTCCAGGCTAAGGCCAGTCTTCACCTGCACAAGCTCCTGGTAGTCCCGCAGCCGGTCAGCCATGGCCAAGGTGAGGGCTTCCCTCTCCTCCTCCAGGCAGCCAATGGCTCTCTGAAAAGAAGAGAAGGATTCTTAGATCTATGAGCTAGAGATTTAGTGGTGGAACTAGGTACCAGCAGTTCAGGACATAAAGTGATGAGAGGTCACCAAGCTTGTCAAACCAGTGGCCATTTGCAAGATGGTTTCAAATAATAAATCTCTTCTACATGGAAGGTTTTTCAAATTAACATGTGGAGGATTTTGGTAGGGTGCTGTCTTCTCTATTTGGACTTTCTGGTAATAATGAATTCATAGTTTATTCAAATCAGCTCTGGTTCAGACATCAGCCCACCTAGGAAATGCAGCACCTCCAATCAGGCAATTAAGAGGCTCTTGAAAATAAGCCATGACTAGAAATCAAGAGATTCACAATTCTTAAGACAGAGGTCATTCTGATTTGAGCTATGTCTCCCATAGTCATGACTCTCCCCAAAATAAGCAGGTAGATGAATGTATTTATTTATTTCATCAAGAAAAGATAGTTTAAAATCATCTGGAATGAAATGCATTCTGGGCATGAGTGAACAAACTCAGACCCAAATGTAAATTGTCCCTTGGACTGTCCTTGCACAGTACAGCATAGCTAATAAACCCCTTCTGTCCTTCTTCCTCCGTCCTGCAGGTCTTTCCCCTGGTTTGGAGATGTTGCTGCCCGTGCATCTAACCTCCAGACCACTGAGCCCCACGGTCCACTCACTCAGCACATACCTGTTGAACTGAATGTAAGATACAATGATCAAAATGATATTATCCTCCCCCCGCCAAAAAAAAGCACCATTTCAAGTCAATATATTTTACTTAATGTCGATTTTTACAGATTTGTGTTTTCTTCTTCATTGTTGACTTGTCACTCTGGGGAATAATTAACCAAGCAAATAAATAAATCTATATTTGTGTAACTTTTACAATGAGAGCAGTATTATTTCTAAGCACAAATAACTAAGCTAAGCCACACATATAAATACTTAGTTTAGTAGAAGTGAAAACTGTGAGAGCACTAGGAAAGGGAATGTGTTTCATTGCTGCTGGAATCTTCCACCACAGTGATTAAGTATGTCAGTGAAAGCAAGGGATGAGCTTAACACGACACACTGAACTTATCATGTTTAAACACATGATGAGCATGGTGGAAGGCATGTTTTCTCTGACAGTTTCATTTCTAAGCCAATGGTTGTGTATATAAAGGGTGCTATTTTTTTTTTAATTAAAAGCAAAAGTCACATAGCTCTTAAAGCAAAGCAGTAAATTTAAAAACCCACTAATGTCTCAGGGTAGGTCTATGCTAACAGATCCCAACAGATAGTGACTTAGCAAAGCACACTACTTGTAGTGTTAATTAGGTGACAGACTATGAGGTTTAGCTATAATATTCACACATTCTAGTTGAGCCTCCATGTTAAAAACTTATTTTTCTTCTCCTGTTCTAGAAAACATACACTCAGGTACAAAGTTAGAGTCTAACATGTGTTATAAGCATGTGTATGGGAGGTGCTTTTTATAAAAAGTTTGTCACTGCAGTCTAGGCTGGCCTGGTAATAAGCTGGCTTCCTACTCACAGTTTTTCTGCCTTACCCTCTCCAGTATTGGCATTACAGACGTATGCTACCACACCTAGATTTATATCCTAATACAGGACATTTGACCTAAGAATTAAAACTTGAGAATTTGTAATTTATTCTTTACAATCTATTTAGATGTTTGTAAACTGCTTTTAAATACATATATATTATTTTTATTTATTTATTTGAAAGAGGGAGAGATAGAGAGAATGGATGCACCAGGGCCTTCAGCCACTGCAAATGAACTCCAGACGTATGCACCACCCTGTGCATCTGGCTTACGTGGGTCCTGGGGAACTGAACCTGAGTTCCTTGGCTTTGCAGGCAAGCACCTTAACCACTAAGCCATCTCTCCAGCCTGCTAAATTGCTTTATAAAATATCAAACTTAGTTCTCTACCCACAAACCCCCAGGGCAGGTCAAGATTTCACAGTCATGCCACGGGGTATTCAAGAAAATGCCCCCCCCCACACCAGAACACAGAATAGGTCTGTACCCAACCCCACAAAATGTGCTTACGTTGAAATAAATATAGTTCCAACCACAGTTTCCTCTCAGTCAACTCTTCCCAAACGGTGAAAGGAAAACCCATGGACTTGTGGAAGCAGGAATGTAAGAAATCATATCTAATCCTGCCGGCTGGATGTAGCTTAGACTTGGCCTCTGCATTGCTGGAAGTTTTCATGCTGTGGGCCAGGCCAGACATGTTACAGTCCCGCACACAGGGGGTACTTCTAATCCAAGCTGTAGTCGTTCACCTAATGCTACTAAACTTTGAGGGAGAGCGGTCTTCTAGCCACTGTCTGAGAACTTGGGGACAGCACCTGGCATCCTTGCTGTAGCTCATGCACAGATGGGATGGCCAGAGCTGACAAGTGACCTAGTGCCCTGGGATCTGAATGTTAGAGGTCGAGAGGACTTGTTATGCTAACCTCACTCACACAAAAACTAGATGTATCAATAAAAAGCACAAAGTGAATCTGGAGATGGGTCCGTGGGTAAAGTGCTTACTGCACAAACATGAGGACATGAATTTGCATCCTCAATACCCATGCAAATGCCAGACACAGCAGCACATCTATAATCCCAGCTGTGGGGAAGTGGAGATAGGAGAATCCCTGGTGTTGCTAGCTAGCTAATCTAGCCAAATTGTGAGCTCTGGGTTAAAGAAACATCATCTCACAAACTAAGTAGAGAACAAGTAAGGATGACATTGGCCATCACACACATGCAACAGCACACACACACACATGGGCTCATATACATTTACACATGCATACACACCACACACATACACATGGAAAAAAAGGGGGAAACACAAACTGGGTGCTACCTAAGTGTTTGTAGCTGTAGCAGACAGTGCCCTAAACTCCAGGCTCATCTTCCAGTGCCAGGTGGGCATTTCAGAGGCATCTCAAACTGTCCACAAGTAAACTAAACTCAGACTTCAACCTGCCCTCCTGTACCCTACAGCAAGGAGCACCCCTTTTTCCAGTTGCTCAGCCATAACCTTGGGGTCAAATTAGATTTCTCCCTGTCCCACTGCATCAGACCCATCTGAAAACACTGTCAGCTTCAACATAGAGTCAGGATCCTTTTCAGTCCCTTCCTTCCACTTCCAGCCCTGGATGAAGCCTTCACTTCCTATTGTTTTGATTAATGCAGCGGTTTCCTAAGAAGGTCTCTCTGTTCACTTACTAGTCCAAGAGACTATTGCTCTCACTTCTTAATTTTATTTATTATGTATTTCTTTTGTAAGCAGAAAAGAGGGGGGGAGGGAATGAGGAGGGAGGGAGAGAGGAAGGGGTAGAAGAGGAGAGAATATGAGCACACCAGGGCCTCCAGTCACTGCAAATGAACTCCAGATGTATGTGCCACTTTGTGCATCTGGCATCTGGGAAACTGAACACTGGTGATTAGGCTTTGCAGACAAGTGCCTTGACCGCTGTGCCGTCTCTCCAGCCCCCTACACACTATTCTTAACAGAAATGAATTATTCCATTATGAGATCCCCTCTGCTCAGGAGCTCCAGTGGCTTTCCATGGTGCTCAGAGGAAACCCAAGTGATCTAGCAGTTTTATTCATTGTCCCAGCCATGCTGGCCCCATGCACTGGTGCCATCATTAAACCTTTGACATCAAGGAACTTTCTTGCATTTGGCATTTTTTTTCACTGCTTCATCCTCAGCCATGAAGAATAAGCTTGGCATATTAAACACCCAATAGCTATTGGCTGAATAAACAAACTGAACATATGCACCATGATCTACTTCCATTATCTCTGTTGCAAAAATGGGGAAGCTGCGCCACAGAAGGGTTAACAAACTTAATCTTGGGGAAATCTTGTAATCTCAATGAGAGTCAGTATTCCAGCCCAAGCACAAGGGCTGGCCTTAACCTTACAGCTAGTCCCAGCTGCTCTCCTATCAAAAGGAGGCTCTCATTCAATCCTATTTGGGGGCTTTGGAACCTTTCACAGTTGGTATTGGTAGCTAAGAGCTCACATCACAGGAAAAAGCTCAATGTTTCTAGTGTGAGTTTGGTGTGACAAGTGGCTACAAAGCCTTTTCTGAATCTACAGACTGAGTATGCTTCCAATATCTGCTCCTGCCACCAGGTTTGTGTGGGGTGTGGGGGGAGAGTCCCCATTAAACTATGTGAGACACAGAAAACAAAACAAAATAGCAGCAAAAGAAAGAGACAATGCTAAAATCACTCTGCTGGTAAGAAGGACATGAAAGCATTCTAGGGTTTGAAGATAACAGGGAATTTCTGGGGTGGTTCTTAGAGCAATTATCATTCTGTGAACCAAAGTTAAAAGTTGGAATAGACAGGAGAAAATGGAGCCTAATGGTTAGCTCCTCAGGGGCTGGGGCCTGGGTGGAACCCTGTTTTAGTTACTTACAAAATGGATGACCCATGTGCCTCAGTGGCACCATCTGCTAATATTACTATCCACCTCCTGAGATTGGCATGTGCACTAAGAGCGAATACATGTAACAGGCTTGGATTCTGACATGTCAGCACTTAGTCAGGGCTGTTAATAATAAAATATTTATTACAGAAAACCAGCAAAACAAGTCCTTAGAATATGTTCACTCTTCGCAGAGTAAGTGTCTATGGAAGTTGAAAAAAAAAAAAGGTAGAGGCTTGGGGTTAAATCAATACTTTAAATTTAACATAATTCTGCATGTTTATGATTGTATTAGAGCAGAAGAAGATTTGAGATAAGGTTGCTTTAAGCTAACTGGGGTAAGATGTGTGGCATAGATAAGGTAGGGGTGGTAATATTTAGCAAACAAAGCCAAGACAAGTTGGAAGTGAAAAGAAAGTTACCCAGGTCCTCTCAGGACACTTCCCTTACTCTCCACTTTTAGGGGAAGCACAGGCCAACAAGACTGGCAGGAAGCTGAGGGCAGGGTCTCATTTCCGGTCAGGTGTGACCTCAGCAGAGGCATTTCCCCTGTGGTCTGGGGTCCTGGTGTTGAGGAAGAGATGGACAATGATTCTAATTTTTTTTTTTTTTTGATTTTTCAAGGTAGGGTCTCACTCTAGTCCAGGCTGACCTGGAACTCACTATGTAGTCTCAGGGTGGCCTCGAACTCACAGCAGTCCTCCTACGTCTGCCTCGCGAGTGCTGGGATTAAAGGCACGTACCACACCAGGCTTGGACAATGACTCTAATTGTACCTCCAAGACCCCTCTCTCCTCCAGCTGGGACAACTTAGCTTTTATCTGTCGGAGATTTGGGGTTCCTCTCAAGATTTTATTCAGGGGGGGAAGGCTCTGCTGCTAACAAGATCCCTGAAAGTAGAGTTTCAAGGTCCAAAGTGTGCTAAGGGAGATTTGAAAGTAAGGCACTCAAACCCCACAACTCAAAAGATGAGATTTCCAACAATACAGTCCCTTATCACTTTTTCTTTCTTTTTTTTTTTTTTTTTTTTGGTTTTGGTTTTTCGAGGTAGGGTCTCACTCTAGCCCAGGCTGACCTGGAATTCACTATGTAGTCTCAGGGTGGCCTCGAACTCAAGGCGATCCTCCTACCTTTGCCTCCTGAGTGCTGGGATTAAAGGCGTGCGCCACCACACCCGGCCCTTATCACTTTTTCTGATCTCTCGTTTGGTCTCCAGCTCCCTACCCAATGCTGGGGACCCAGAGTAAATCAACGCAGATTTGCTGTTCACTTGACACCTGTCCCATCACCCTAGTCACTTCACTCCACAAATCTCAAGTGCACTGCTAATTTTTAAGAAAGCGCAACATTACTGCGTTTTCCTTCAATCTTTAGATCGCAGCTGCAGCTGTCTCTTAAAATCTTTCTGAAGTTGTGTTCATGTTATTTCAAGCCATCTTCCTGAGAACTACTGATTGTGCAATTTGGGAATATTTCCATTTCTGTCTGGGGCTGGGCAAGGCGGGAGCCAAACCTTGGGCCTGAACTGGGTGTTCAGACAATAAATCAGACAGGTGTCACCGCTCCGTGACAGAGGGCTCGGCTGCTCTGAAATAGTAACCGTTTATATTAGTCTGCACTTGAAACAACATCCTGCCACCGGGACCTGCTTTCCCATAGCTTTTACATTACCCAGAGATCTGACGTCAGTCAGCCGTATTGAGAGCAAAACAGCTCTAGCCTTTTTCTGTGTAATGGTCGCTGCCCCTCCCAAGGGGGGAAAAAAAACACACACACACACACAGAAAAACAAGAGAGCCACCCAGGGAGGCGCAGCCAGCTACCTCCAACTGGGAAATCATTCTGGCAAAATTTAAAAAGAATTTTTGAAAGCGTTTTTTGAGACGTATTTAAGATTGGACTTCCTCTAGGTAAGGACTCCCCATTGCTTTCGAGCCTCCCAACGTGCTGCCCATAGGGACGAGCTATCAACTTCTGGATCAAGTCAAGGAGGTCCCGTGGGCTCACTTCTGGATTTAAGTCTACTAAATTTACGAAGCTCCAGAAACCGAAAGAAAAACCTAAAACTAGGAGGGTTGTTTGTCACGATGTGCCCGGGCACGTCGAGGTCTAAAGTGGATACCTAACACGATGGTAGGCACTGGGCTATCCACCAGGACTTGTCACACGACACTCTGGGTTAAAGAACCCAATGGACCTTGTTCCTCTTTTCAAGGCAGGTGAGATGCCGTGGCCCTGTGGCCCCTTGGCATAACAAACCGGCTCTGTGCCTTGGTCCCTGGGCATCCTCTGGGCGGGCTCTCGTCGCCGCGCCCCTGCTGAGCCGCTCGCGCACCCCATCCTACGTAGGGTGCGTGGCCCGGACCATGGGGAGGGACCGTGGAGCACGGACCTGCCGCTCCTCCACCTGCAGCTCGTACTCCTCGCGCATCCGCAGCAGCTCGTCCTCCAGGCGCGCACGCAGCAACTCCAGCTCCCGCGCCTCGGCCCGCAGGGCGTCGGCCTCGTGCGCGCACAGCCGCGCCTCCTCCTCAGCCCGGCGCCGGCTCTCCTGGCCCCGGCGCAGCGCCTGCTCCAGCTCGCGCACCTCCTCCTCGTACATCTGCACGGTCTCCCGCCACGACTCGGCCACCAGCAGGGCGTAGCTGTCCTGCACCTCCCGCAGGCGCGGCGCGGGGCGCGGCGGCCCGAGCTCGGAAGTGCATAGTCAGGTTGGAGGCGCGGGTGCGCAGCTCCCGCACGTCGCGCTCATGGGCCGCGTCCAGGCCACGGCGCTCGGCCTGCAGCCGGCCCAGCAACGCCTCGAGGGCTGCGCGGGCGCCCAGCGCCTCCTGTAGCTCCCGCCGCTGCGCGCCCAGCTCGGCGTCCAGACGGCCGCGGGCGGCGCTCTCCTCGGCGCTCAGCCGCTGCAGCTCCCGCAGCTCCCGCCGCAGCGCGTCGCGTTCGCCCTCGGCCAGCGCCGTGGCCCAGCTCAGCTCATCCAGCTGCTGTCGCAGGCTGCGCGCCTCCTCGGCGAAGCGGGCCTGGCCCTCGATCCACAGGCCCTCCTGCCCGCGCCGGCCGCGCAGTTCCTCCTCCAGGAGCGAGTTCTCGCGCTCCAGCTCCCGCACCCGGCACACGTAGTCGTAGAGCCGGGCGTTGAGCTCCTGCAGCTCGGCCTTTTCCGAGCTCGTCTGCAGCCTCCACGACAGCATCTTGCTGAGTGAGTGCGCACTGCCTTTTCCCACCCACCGGCTGCCTCCTGCCCTGATCTTGTCCCCTCCGCCGCGCCGCTCCTGCCCAGCCAGCTGCTGCCTCGGAGGCCCGCAGACTGCGGCGGGAGCTGGACGAGCCTCGGCACTTAGCGGACCAGGCCAGAGGCAGTGGACACGAGCCACCGCCTCTAGCCAATCAGAGCGCGGCCCGCTCGGCCACGGCAGCTGGACAGCGCCCTCTGCCGATATGACTGTGCCGTGGCGAGGCTGTCCAGTCCTGACCACTGGGTGGACGGGGTGATCCTGGCAGATGGTCGCAGGATAGGGTTCCCTATTGCGGCTCAGCAGGCATACCTAAGGCTCCCCAAAGCCCTAGTGTTCACTGATGTAAAAGGAGTCGCCACTAAGTGAGACATGCTTGGTAGTTTACAGGAAACTTCTCAAACGTGTAGCGGTATGTGGGGGGTAGGTCTTTTGTTTTTTTTTCAGGGTCTCGAGTTCAATCCCAAACACCTCAAAAGCAGAAGAAAAGAGGGAATGAGGGAAGATGAGTGAAGGGGAGGACAAAGAATGAGGGGGAGAGAAAAAGAAAACATAGATTGAGGATGTAGTTCCATGGTAGAGCACTTGCCTAGCAAGGTCCTGAAGTTCACATGCATACCTCTTAACTTATGACGTAAGAACATCTGCACTTGCCACATTTTTATGTTCTGGTAAGATTTTCTTTCTAAATCGTGGAAGGCCCATTTTCTTTCCTCGCTACCCATACTGCCCTCAGGGAGTAAGAACTTAACCTGGAGGTGCTCTGAGCACAGAACATTCTTACACACCTAACATTTCCTCACATTTTGACAGTTGTCTTATACACACCCCCAATGTGACAGCTGGTTTTCTTTTTCTTTCAACAGTGTGCCCTTAAGAAAGCACTCAATTGAATTGCCATAGAAACCACAGCTCTGCCACTCTCTTTTTTGCATACTTGCATTTCATTACTTTTCACGGCAGTTACTTAAGTTACAAATGACAATAACCAGGATGTGTAGCACTAAGGAACACAGGGACACGCACATGATGAGGGCAGGGGTGCTGAGGAAAGGTTAGAGTCCTCCAGTGGCCACAGGGCTCCTCCTGGCAAGTCCACCGGTCAGTGCATTTCACAGTGACTTGGAAAGGAGGGTTGGTCAAGGTCCCTTGAAGAACTTATTAGGACTCTCCCTGTGAGTCTCTGACCACAAACACTAGCAGAAAGTGGGCATGCATTTCCCTGGAGACCCCATTTCTAAGGTGCTATTCTACAGGTGGTAGAAATGTAGACCTTTCAGGTCAGAATTCCTTCCCCTTTCTGTAGAGACTAAGTGGGGGTGAGGGTGGGCCCAGCACGAAGGCATGGGAAGGGGGGACTCTAGACCCCTGTACTTGTCTTCTCTTCTCCCATTAACCCAGGGGCACAGTGACACCTGATCCTTGCTTGTCAAGTACAGGGATGATACTTGCAGTGACATCATTACCAGACTTACCTACCCCTGGCCCCCCTTCCAAGCATGTCTCCAGGGCCATCTTGAGATGTCAGGCCATCGTGGGGCACCTCACGCGGTTGCCTAGGTTCACTTGCACCATTCATTCTGAGCACTGATTCCCCACCTCCTGCCTGGGCAGGGGACATCTCTGCAGTGGGCAGGAACATTTAAAGATGTCAGTGGGTCTCCTAGGAGGATGGTTTGCTCTGTCTCACTAGGTTTTTCTTACCCCATGCCCTTCAGGGTCTTGGATTTTGAAACTCAAGACCTACCTTCTTTTCTATTCTAAATCCTGTCCCTGAGGAAAGGTCTGGCCAGGGTGCAGCTGCTGGGGGAGGGAAAGAGTATGCTGGGAAATAGCAGCAGAGAAAACAAGTGCCGCTGGTAAACCTTCCAAAATAATGTCCTGATGATCACTCATCATCACACAACTGAGACCCAGAGAAGACTAACATTCATAAAGACACACAGTTCCAAAATGTGGGAATAGGTGTGTTAGAGGTCATGACCAGGGGGGCTAACTTGAGCAGGCAGGGTCTGCTCAAAGGAAAGGGAATAACTCAGATGATGGGAGGAGAGGACTATTTGTAAAAGGGCTTGTGGGATGGTGAGGCACAGGGGTCCAGGAAGAGTGGACCTTCGTGCTCTAGGGTTAGTTAAGCGTGGGAGAGCCTGGGCTGGAAGGCAAGGAGCTGGGGATGGAGTGACAGAAGGAACACTCAACTACTCTCTCTTCCTGCTGGCTTCCTGCCCCCACTTCCCACTGCAGAAGCCAGAAGTCGCTGAAGTCTGGCAGTGGGATGCTAGATGGGACTCCCACTGGCTGGAGACTGCCAGCCGTTATAGTGGAACCGTGTATTTAACACAGCCATTGTTAGGAATTAAATTATACAAGCTTACAATTCATTATACAAAAAAGGAATTTTAATACTCAAAGCTTAACACTTTCCTAATTACTTGACTGCATTTTTTCTTGTCCCTGAAATTCTATATGGATAGGGTATGTGAACAAGGAAAATGCTACTTAATGTGTGCTACCAACTGTGTGTACTGTATTTACTGGTAGCTTGAATATTTATAGCATAGAAATCAGTAAATGATTTTCTATTGTTCGCTGGATGTATTGCTTTGCCTAGCCTTAAGAAAATAGTCTCATATGTTCATATATTAATAGTATATAGATGGTTGTGAGGGAGATTTTTGCATGTGCATGCATGTGTAGGTGTGATGTATGTGTGTGGTCTATGGACACCATGTATGTGCTGATGTGGCACCCCATGCACTTGTGGTGGCCAGAGAACATCAGGTTCCCCCAACCCCTGGCATTATGCATCTGCCTTGATTCCTTGAGACAGAGCTTGCCATTTTCCACAAGCTCTAGCCATTCTCTGGGCCCTGCTCCTCACAGGACTGGAATTACAGATGCATGTGGCTATGTCAAGCTGTTTACATGGGTGCTGGGGAATTGAACTGGGAAAGCTTCAGGTCCACTCAGGCCCTCATGTTTGCCAGGAAACACTTAACCACCAAGCCATTTCACCAGCCCCTTGATTGTGTTTTGAGAGAGGCTGTCATGTAGCCCAGGCTGGCCTTGAATTTGGCATGTAGCTTAGGATGACCTAAAAGTCCTGATTTTCCTGCCTCCACCTTCCCAGTGCTAGAATTACATACAGGTGGGTGACACCATACCTGGTTTATGTGGTGCTCTGGATCCAACTGAGTGCCTCATAAGTGCTAAGCAAGCACTCTACCATCTGACCTACATCCCTAGCCCAGTAGTATAGATTACACTTAGTAGTGTGTTGTGCTGTAGCTATTGAATTGTGAATGGTGGGAAAATTTTGAAGAAGTGTTTTTCAGTGTTTTACAACTAGTATCCAGCTCAGCAGAGAAGTTGCTTCATGATGAGGAATGAAACGTCATAGTAATTTCACCTTGCTTGATAAGCAAAAATCTCTTTCAACTATTTTTATTTATTATTTATTTATTTATGTGTGTGGAGAGAGAGAGAGAGAGAGAAAGAGGCGGGGGGATATTATGGATGTGCAAGGGCCTCCAGCCACTGCAAATGAAGTCTAGATGCATCTGGCTTACTTGGGTACTAGGGAATCAAACATGGGTCCTTTGGCTTTGCAGGCAAGTGCCTTAAGTGCTAAGCCATCTCTCTGATAAGCAAAAATCTCAACCAACACTCATGATATGCCACACTGTCACACTCATTCATCAGCTATAACTGGGAGTTTTCCACCACTATGATAAGATAATGTCTCTCAGAATGTTCTGGTTCTGGAGATTGAATTTAGGTCCATGTATGCTAGACAAATGCTTTGCCACTGAGCTATGTCCCCTGGCCCACTGTATTTTCCAGTGATGTCTTGAACTCACTATGTAGCCCCAGCCTGGTGTCCAATTTGTGATCCTCCTGCCTTAACCTCTTGAGTAGCTGGTATTAAAGGTATGTGCCACCAAGCCAGCTCAAGACAATGGTTTAAATGTTTTGTTTTGGGGATTTTTTTTGTTTTAGTTTTTAAATTTTTTTTGTTTATTTATTTATTTATTTGAGAGTGACAGAGAGAAGGAGGCAGAGAGAGAGAGAATGGGCGCACCAGAGCTTCCAGCCTCTGTAAAAGAACTCCAGATGTGTGTGCCCCCTTGTGCATCTGGCTAACATGGGTCCTGGGGAACTGAGCCTCGAACCAGGGTCCTTAGGCTTCACAGGCAAGCGCTTAACCACTAAGCCATCTCTCCAGCCCATTTTTTGGTTTTTCAAGGTAAAGTTTTCTCTAGTCCAGGCTGACCTGAAATTAATTTCAGGCTGGCCTCAGACTCAGTGATCCTCCTACCTCAGCCCCTCGAGTGCTGGGATTAAAGTGTGCACCACCATGCCTGGCTTTTCAAATTTGATTTTATTTATTTTATGAAAGAGAGAGAGAATTGGCATGCCAGGGCCTCTAGCCACTGCAATTAAAGTCCAGATGGTGTGCAACCTTGTACGCATCCGTCACCTTGTGCTTACGTGGGTTCTGGGGAGTCAAACCTGCGTCCTTAGGCTTCGCAGGCAAGTGCCTTAACTGCTAAGCCATTTCTCCAGCCCTTTTTCCATTTTTTGAGGCAGTGTCGCATTCTAGCTCAGGCTAACATGGAACTCACTCTGTAGCCAAGGCCAGACATTTTTTTTTTCCAGACCAGACTTGAACTCAATGCTTCCCTTACTTCAGCCTCCCAGGTGCTGGGAGGTGCTGGGATTGAAGGTGTGAGCCACCACTCTGGGCTTGATTTTATTTTTTAAATTTAATTTTATTTATTTGTTTAAGAAGGAAGAATGGGCGCTCCGGGCCTCCAGCCACTGCAAACAAACTCCAGGTGCATGCACCACCTTGTGCATCTGGCTTACGAGTTACTGGGGAATCAAACCTGCATCCTTAGGCTTCACAGGTAAGTGCCTTAACCACTAAGCCATCCCTCCAGCCCTTGATTTTATTTTTTTAAAAACATCCCATTTGTCAGGATAAACAGCTACCTTGTTGGAAACAGGGCTCAAGGATAGCAGAGAAACGGAGAGAAGAGAGTGATATTTTAGCCCCACTTAGTGTTGTCAGTAGGTGAACATTATCAAGCGGAAAGATATAAAATTGGCTTGCTGTTTTCCAACTGGCAGGCAGGGGGCGCGCGAGGGGTGTCTAGGAGAACTCCAGGAGGGCTTTGCCAAAGCACCTGGTCCATGGAGGTCCAGAGGCGCCCTGGAGTCCTGAAGCTAGCTCAAGAACCAGTGGGACTGCACAGGGCTGAGTCCAGTGTGGCCCATCAGCTGAGCTGGAGAAATGGGAATAGAGAAGTCATCCGTGCTTAGAAGCGTAGCTGTGTGTCCAGGCCCCACCCAGCTTCCAGGCGTGTGGAATACTAGATCTCTGCCTGTGTCCCCTCCCCCGCCCCCAGCTCATTCCCTCTGCTTACTGTCCAGAGTAGGGCTGCGCCCAAAGGAACCGGACAGACTGTGGTATCCAAGATCTGCTGTGTTTTTGAGGGATTCTGGAGGACTTCAGCCAGACAAATGCGTGGGAGAGAATCCTGACAGAGGGTACAGAAGGAGGGAGGCAGGTGAAAACTAAAGCTGAACTCTCCTGGAGAGGAAAATCCTGGGGAACAGCTGAGGAAGGGAAACGAAGGCACAGTGGTGAAGGGGGCCTGGAACCCTTCCTGGGCCCAGCCGCAACGAAACAGCAAAACTCCATTCATAGCTGGCAGTGGACCCTTGGGACCCTTCGGAGACTGAGGCAGGAAGACTGCTGTGAGTTTAAGGCCAGTCTGGGCCACATAGTTCCAAGCTACCCCCACCAACAGAACAAGACCCTTTCTCAAAAAAAAAAAGAAAAAAAAAACCTAAAATAAAATAAAATAAAGCCCACCAACAAAGTAGGAGGGGGAACCAAGCCGGGTGTGGTGGCACACACCTTTAATCCCAGCACTCGGGAGGCAGAGGTAGGAGGATCACCATGAGTTCGAGGCCACCTTGAGACTACATAGTGAATTCCAGGTCAGCCTGAGCTAGAGTGAGACGCTAACTTGGAAAACAAAACAAAACAAAATAAACAAACAAACAAAACACCACAGTTACATTGTGGGTTCCAACATTCGGACCTTGTCACACAAGCCTGAGGGAGCCACTCCAGCAGGGATGAGGACACTCCAGTAGGGTCACAGGCATAGCTAAGGTGCTTTTGTACAAATCAGAAACAGGCCTCCCCTTTTTTTTCTTTGGAGGTAGGGTCTCGCTCTAGCCCAGAGCTGAATTCACTATGTAGTCTCAGGGTGGCCTTGAACTCACAGCGATCCAATCCTCCTACTTCTGCCTCCCAAGTGCTGGGATTCAAGGTGTGCACCACCATGTCCTGCTAAGAGTTACCTTTTCTAAGAAGACCAACATATTGCCTGGTCACTGAACAGCTCTGGTGCCGAGGCAAAGGCATCCCCTCCCAAGGATGGAAGAGGCACCCAAGGCCTAGTCAGCACCATAGGCCAGATTGTGCTTCCACTCACCCCCTTGCTTGGACAGTTTGTACAGTGAGCAAGCTGCTTGACTGTCTATAGCAGAGGCCCACTGTCCCAGCACTTGTCAGCGATGAAGACTACAGACTTGAATGAAGGCTAATGGATGCCAGTACCTACAGGTGACATGAGGTCAAGCACTTGGACTGATGGGGTTTCTATCATCCTGGTGGAACTGGAGGCTTGAAACAGAAATAAGAGGACTGAATTCTGTTATTTCCTTCACATCTAGTTTCAGAACATATCTGCCCTCTAGCAGGTTCTGCCAGTATGAAACAAGCAAGCTGGGTCAAGGAAATGCCAAGGGCTTGTTGGGAGTACTGAGATAGCACAGTGGTGCTGAGAACCCATGCATGTGAGCCAGGTGCAAATTTTTAACCTCTCTGAGACAATTTCCTTACCCGTGTGATAATGAGAATGAAAGAGCACCTCCTAAAGAGCTATAGAAAGGCTGAGATGTCCACATGCCTGAGTATCACTGGGGAGCTTGTCAAATGCAGACTGCCAAGAGGCCCAGTAGCACACTCCCGGATGAAACTAATGGTGTCCCACCAGGACCACAAAGAGTTAGCCCTTGCATTGTCCTTCCAAGTCCAAGTGCAAGGCACTGTTCTAAGCTTTGAAAAGGGTCTGACTCCTATAGTCAGAACATGGCCCAGGTCTACATATAGTACTCAGCAAAGGCATACTTTTTGTGTTTCAAGGTAGATGTAGCCTAGGCTGTCTTTGAATTCACTATGTAGTCTCAGGGTACCCTTGAACCCATGGCAATCCTCCTACCTCTGATTTCCAAGTGCTGACCAAAAGTATTCTTATGAGGGAAGGCTGGAAGTCCAAGACTCACGGGGAGGGAGATGGCCAGAGATCTGCCTCAGGAAGACCCAGAAGAGATGCTGTAGGCTGGGGACTAATGTTCAGCAGGCCCACAGCCCAGCTGTCTAGGGAGCAGGAGAATTGAACCTCCCAGACAAAGTTTCCTCATCTATAAAACTCTTTCTTCAGTGGGTTCCTTCAAGGACTAAATAAGATGAGACTTTAAGGGTCATAGGACACAGCTTGGTGGTGCCAACTTCATTCCAAATACTGTTTGGAGCCAACCACTCTTACTCAGAGGCCAGGGCCTTCCCCCACTTCATGCCTCTTCGGCTATTTCTAGGGGCAGACCACTTGTTGATCACTGTTTCACAGGAGCACAGCAGGCGCTTGTTGGGGTTTAGGCTGCCTTTCCAACAGGTGCAAAAATAGCATTTGTCATGTGAAAAAAAAAAGTGCAGTAACTTAAGCTGCATAACTCCTCTCTCTTAATTTGGAAACTCATGTCATATACATTACAAATGAAGTTGGGGATGTGAGGGTGATCTGGCTGCGGCATCTGTCACCCCATTGATCACCAGGGTTGATTCAATTGATCTGGATGGCTAGGTGGGTGTCCCCTTCCTCCCTCGCCACTCCATGTGTGTCCCTCCCAAAGCTGTGTGCTGGTGGAGTAGAGAAGGACAAGACTTCAGTCAAGGGCACATGAGTACCTGTGCTCCCCTGCTAGAACCTCCAAACAAGCTCACAGATGAACTTGGGAAGGGCCCCAAGCGGCAAGGAAGCATTGCCTGGTTAATCATCCCAACGGGAACAAGGCTGTCACTTTCAGAGAAGAACTAAAAGCAGGATAATTTACTTTCAAAGAAGAACTGAACATTGACCCTTATTTCCCTTAAAAAGCTCCTTTTCCAGGCAGTCCATTGGTGGCCTTCCAGCTGGAGTAACTCTGACACTGGCTTTTGTGTCCCTCCTGTGTGCCTGGTGCCAGGTGAACGGAGACTCAATTTTTTCCCTAGTGCACTCACTCCAAAGTCTCTGCCCAGGAGGCTTTGGGGAGGATGCGGGCTCCTGAGACTCCAGCAGTCATTCAGCAAACACCTCAACTCTGTGCACACTGCTCTCCTGAGGTCATGGACTCTCATGCTTGCAACGTGAGCCCCAAATGTTCCTCCCCTAACAAGGAGGCAGCGGTGTGCTTTGGATCCCTGAGTATCCGCACCAGTTTGGACTCAGCAATAGATACCTGCTATGGTTCAACGTTCTTCGTGCCCTCTGAAACGCACGTTTGGAGTTGAATCCACACAACAAGAGACTAAAAGGGTAGAAACAAGCCAACTATGGTGTTCCAAGGTAGGGGCTTTGGGAGATAATCAAGATTAGATAATGTCATTAGGGTGGTGCACATATGGTTGGATCCCGATGGCTTAATAGGAAGAGACAGGCCAGAACACAACAATGTCTCCTTGCCTTTTGACAGGTTAAGCCCTGCACCACTTTGGGACTCTGCCAACAATAAGGCTGTCACCAAATCTGACCCCTTGAGCTTGCTCCAGAACAAAGTCAAAATAAGCTTGTTTTCTTTATAACTTCCTCAGCTCGAGATACTATTACTAGCACCAGAAAATGGGCCAAGTTAGTGCCCAGCCATGCAGAACAGAAATGGACACTCTAGTTAACGTGGTGTACGTGGCAGTCATCCCTTTGGGGAAGGAGCGGGAATGACAGCACATACCAGTGGCCAAGTTCTTCCTTCAGCCTTAAGAAGTGACTCAGGCTCAGAAACTGTGCAGTGACTTTCCATAGGGAAAATGATCATGCCTGCATGACAGTGTTTTTGATTATATATATTTAGTGATGTGCTTGTGGGTAGGCTGTTTATCTTCCCCCTAGGAACACATTGTTCTGTGATTCATCTCTGTAGATCCCTTAGGTCACCCCTCCAGAACACACACACACACATGCACATGCACACACGCACGCGCTCACACACTGCCATTCCAAGCTTGCAACTCATGGTAATTATACTTACCTTCCAGACTGCTTTCTGCCCTCTGCTAACCAGTGGTCCCTGGACTAGTAGCATCACCTAGAATCTTGTTAGCAATGCCCATTCTCAGCCAGGCTGGGGCTCAGTGGTACAGCACTGGTCTAACACATGTGAAGCCCAGTGTTCACCAGCCCAGTAGGTCCTCTTGTTCACATTTTGTTTTAAACTCCTAAACAACAGAGCCATAACTGATATTTTTCCAAACTCACAAATCAGTGATACTCAGCAAGAGTTAGGTAAAGCGGAAAAGGCGAAGAGAAACAACCCTGATTAATTGTCTTCCCCCCAAATTCACAAAAGCCCATCACATCACATCCCTCACCCTACGACCTCTCCCACCTGGAGTATGCCCCAATTTGTAGAGGATGAAAGTTTCAGCAAGCCCACTTGGACAGTATACCAGGACCTTATCAACACTCCACTACCCATAGCAGTGTACAGTCCAGGAGTGAAAGAAAGCAATCCCATGTACAAAAAGAAGAAAATTACTTAGGAAGAAATTAACAAAGGAAGTACAAGATAAAAGCAGGTGACCGTGGCAGAACACTGTTGGAGTGAGGGTTCTTAAATACCTAACCTCAGTAGAAAGACATCCGTGCTCATGGATCAGGACACAATATTGTTAGGACGGCAACACGCACAGCCCACGTGGACATGCGTATCTGTATTCATTTCTCTGTCTGCACACAAGTGCCTTCTGATGCCTCTAACTGCAGTCTACAAGGTCCAACCAGGCTGCCTTCCTCCTGCATTGCTCATCTCTAATGTCTTCCTTACAGTGAGAAACCTGCCTCTCATCATCTGTGATATATTTGTCTGTCTCTATAATCTTTTTATGCACGTGTGCATGCATGCGTATGAACATGTTCGCGTGTGTGCATGCATGTGGAGGCCAACATCAGCCACCATCTTCAGGAACACTGTCTATGTCCTTTGAGACAGGCTCTCTCATTGGTCTGGAGCTCACCAGTTAGACTAGACCAGCTGGCCAGCAAACTCCCGAGATTCCCTTGTCTCTGCTGGCCCAGCACTGGGGTTATAGGCACCCACCACTATGCCCAGCATTTTACTTGGACTCTGGGGGACCAAACTCAGATCCTTATACGTGTGAGGTAAGTACTTTACTGATTGCACTATCTTCCCAGCACCTCCATAATTTGTTTCAAAAGCCTAAATCAGATCATTCTTCTGTACGAAACCTCCAACTTCACTTAGAGGAATGTCCACAGAGTCCTTGACCTCTTCAGCACTCCATAGCATGGATTCTACACATACTGATCCCCTCTCTTTGTATTTCTGTTCTAGTTACATTGGATAGGCCAATGAGAGGGGATTGACTGTTTGGGGAACCAGGAGACTGCCTGGTATAATATGATTGCTCCACATCATGACCGTAATGGTGGGAACACAGCTGTACACATTTGTCAAATTCCTTAAACTACACACTTAACGTTAATGGATTTTTGTATGTAAAGTATACCTCAATAATGTTGATTTAAAAGAAGGACACCTGTTCTAAGAAATCCTGTCTGTATTATCACCCACTGCACTAAAGATATTAATCTTATACTTAGGAAACACATAACTAATAAGATTTGAATCTTCATCCACCTCGATCTAAAGTTGTATCTCTTTGTTTTACTTATTTATTTGAGAGAGAGAGAGAGAGAGAGAGAGAGAGAGAGACTATGGGCATCCAGGGCCTTTGCCACTGCAAAGGAGCTCCAGAAGCATGTACCACCCTGTTGTATCTGGTTTTACATGGGCACTGGAGTTCGTTTGCCATGGCTGGAGGCCCTGGTGTGCCCATTCTCTCTCTCATAAATAAATAAAAATAAAATAAAATAATTTTAAAATGGTGGCAGAAGCCAAGACAGCTGGAGTCCCCAAGAAGCTGCCAAGGTCCTTCTAGGCTTCTACAATTCAGTCATCAGAAGTCAAGGTGGTTCACAGCTCAGACCGTGGATGAACACTGCTGTTATTTGAACTTCATAGAGTTAGATTTGGAGAGTGGGGTTAAATCATGGATGTTCTAGCCCCATCTCATTCATCCAGTTCTGCCTAAACCCAACCACAGTTGATTTTGCCCAAGTCAAGTGTGACCACATCCACAAAGCCTTTCCTGATGCTACTATGGACACCAGGTCTGCTTGTGAACTCGTGAGGGTGTTCCGTGCTACATCCTGCCTGGCATTTCCAACAGTGTGCCCCTCGGTCCATGCCACTGCTGCGACCCAGTAGTGGGGACTGTAGCTGCGTTCTTCATCCTGGAATCACCATGCTTTCCATTCTTCCTGGCTTCATTAGGTACTGAACAAGTGAACTGTGTAGTTACTGAATTACAGCCCTAAAATATGCTGGGTTCAAGTCCTGGTTTAAACATTAACCTGTGGTGCGTGATCTTGGCTAACTCAACCGCTCTAGGTGTCAGCTTCCTTGACTATTATGGGAGGAGTTAGACTTTGCCGTGTCTAAGGTTCTGTGATGGCCAGCCAAGCTGTCTCCTAAGGATTCTCACTTCCTACTATTCACCCCTCATTGTACTAGGGATAGTCAGTGTGTTATTTTCTGGGTTATGAAAGACACCTTCACTCTGTTTCTCCTGTAGATCACTCATTCTGGAGGGACTTGGATGCATATGCCATGGGCAGTGAGGGACTGGAGCCCCTGGCCAGTAGCTTCAAGATATTGGTAGCTGTCAACAGCCATGCATATAAGCTTGGGTATCCACTCACTAACCCCAACCAGTCCCGGAGATAACCACGACCCTACCCACACCTTGACATCAACCTCATGAAAGAGCCTTGACTGGAACAACTAACTAAGGAACAACTCGATTTCTGCCCTTCCAAAATTCTGTGATAATAAGTATTTGTTGTTTTGTGGTCATTTGTTATGTGGCAGTAGAAAACTGTATCTGGCTCTAAACCCTATAAGCCTAAAGTCCCTGAAATAGAGCTATTGCATTCAGGGAAAGCCTGATTTCCCACAGTTGATCTTCCCCCACCCCCTCGCCCAGCCAGAATCGTAAAAAGATAATATGAACTATGTCTAAATAGATTGTGGAATAACAATGTTTATCTTATTTGTTTTTATAAGAATTCTCAAAGCTTTGTTGATTTTGTTTCACTGAATCCTTTATCTCACAAACAGAGGTAGAAATCCAGATAAATTAGTTGGTTGGAATAATGTAAATCCCTTCACTTTCACATTTGCATTTCTTCAGAGCTGAATGAAAATGAGGTACAGGCTTGCTTTGTTTCCTCCAGCCTCATCTTGAGAAATTTATTCTAAGCAATGGTGAACTTATGCATTCCTTCCCAGGCCGGCCTGGGGCCCACTGAAATGCTGGGGGAGAAGAGAGGGCGCAGTTTCCTAATCCATCGCCAGAGAAATAGTGGAAGAGACAATCCAACACGGGGACTGCCATGTCAGGGTGGATTAAGAGAAGAATGTTGACAGGACAAGAAATAGAAGTAACTAGAAGTGATCTTCTGTTTAAAATGAAATCACAGTCCCCATGTGTTGTGTGACTTTTCCCAGGGAGAAGTGAACAAGTGTCCATTCATCCCAGACAGGGCACCGATGGCAGACCAAAGAAACCATCCCACCTAAGTCTAGTTGGAACCAGAGAGTCAATTGCGGTCACTTACAGGAGCACGGGTGACTCAAAGGCAACTGCCTCACTGAAGAGCCCACCCCAGCATTGATGATGGTTCACAAAAGATGCGTCCCTGGTTCCCTGCCCAACCTGCACGCATCTCACCCCATGGGAGAGTCTCCTCTCCCTAGCAATCTCTCACTGCTTTTATAACCTTAGATATGTGCCTTGTGATTCTTGTGACTTTCTGAAGCTTCCTTTACTTCTTGGGCCTCCCTCCTTTTCTCGGAAAGACTGCTTCAACTTGGAGGAAATAGCTATACAACACCATGAAAAACATGGAGTATGAAAGATTAAGGAGGGTTGAGTCTCCTCTGCTATGGACATGAACCATAGCAATGAAAGAAGCTGACGGCTTCAGGAGTAAGGGTTAGTAACATGTAAACTGCAGTTGAGTGGCCCTTATCTGGAGTGCTTAGGGACATAAATATTTTGGATTTGGGATTTTGGAATATTTGAATATCCATAATGAGGTCTTGTAAATGAGACCCAAGTCTAAAAGCAAAATACATTTATGTTTTGTACACATGTAGACCTTATACACATAACCCAAAGGCAATTTCATACAATATTTTAGCACATCTTTGAGGAGGTTGTAGAATAGTGATGGGAAGGTATGAAACTAACAGAGCACATTAGATGGCATTTATTGTTCAGCATGTCTTCCAATTTGGAATGGCAAGGAAGAGACCCTCAATGTAGATTTGCTGAAATGATGGAAGTAAGGATGGAGCTCAGTGGTAGAGGACAAATTTAGCATGAGTAAGACCCTGCATTCCATTCTCAATGGAAAAGAGGAAAGAAACAAAAAAGGGGAGTTAGGCAATGAGGGAGGAAAAAAGGGAAGGAGGGAGGGAAGGAGGACCTAAATGCTCTTTGCTGGATGGGATTTGAGGAGCCTTTGGTGTCGCTACAGAACAAGAAGCAGACTAGGCAAACCATGAGGTGGGTGAGGCTGGAGGCAGAGGGCAAAGCAGACTGAGGCTCAGCCTGTGGGTCAAGTCTTTCACCAAACCTTAGACCAGAGAATTCTTTGGTTCACCTGCCAACTTGCTATAACCAAGCGGGCGGTACACTGCGCCCAGATTGCTGAGGTAGATTCCTGATTCCAAACAGCAAGTCCTTGTCTGTTTCTTTCCATTGGTGCACCACACAGGACTGAACGCCCTCTCCTCTTGGATATCAGTTTTTCTTTTGTGATGGGATAGAGAGACACGCCTGGAGAATGTATAGCAGAAAAACTAATCAAATTGGAAACATCAGGAATGTGATTCTGGATATGGAGAAACTTAGGTATGTTTATTGTATTAAAGAATAATTTCTCAGGTTGGGAAGATAGCTTTGTTGGTAAAGTGCTTGCCTTGTAAACAAGAGGACCTAAGTTCTATCCCTAAATCCTACTTAAAAGCTAGATGTGGTGGCACTTGCTTGTAATACTAACACTGGAAAGGTGGAGACAGGCAGATCCTTGACTCACTGGCTAGTCTAACCTACTTGGCAAACCCTAAGCCAGTGAGAGACCCTGTTTTTTTTTTTTTTTTTTTAAGAAAACAAAAAAGCCAGGCATGGTGGCGCACGCCTTTAATCCCAGCACTCGGGAGGCTGAGGTAGGAGGATTGCCGAGTTTGAGGCCACCCTGAGACTACATAGTGAATTCCAGGTCAGGCTGAGCTAGAGTGAGACCCTACCTAAAAAAAGAAAAAAAAAAAAAAGCTGTGAAGGTTTGGAGGAGAGTTAATAAAAATTTAAGATGTTATGAATAAGCAATATGGATAATGGCACACCCAGAAGCCATAGATTGTTACTTGAAAAAATTCATTGCCAGGGATGAGATACCATTCAGTGATTTGTTGGCCAGGGATGTCCCTGATGCCTCCAAAACATCACAGGCCATTGCCAAGGCTCTTGGTTTCCCACCAGAACTAGATGGTAAGACCCTATTGCTGAAGACTCCACATGCTTGGGCTGCAGGTCACTGAGAAATCAAGCTACAGTTGAGCTGAAGACTCCTCCCTGTAGATCAGCTGACAGCTGAAAGCTGAAGAAAAAAGCCACACTGCATGCAGCCTATGGGAGAGAGCTGTCATCAGCTGTGGTAAGCAGCAGTGGACACTGCAAGCCTTAAGATTGGCCAGCCAGGCCAAATGTGCCAACTGGTGCAATAATGGAATGTCTGTTGTGGGGGAGACCAACTGCTCTCTAATTGGGCTGGAGGCCAGCTCCACAGGAGGGAATACATGCCTAATACTGAAAACCTAGTCAAAAGCCTATGGGGGGGGAGGTCCTGAGCCCTAGGGGTGTAACGCCTGCTGTTGTCTGGCTAAATGCATATATTATGCCCATCAAACTGCCCTGTAAGCATTTTTTTATGTCTATACCCATATATTAATGCTGTTCTCACTTTTGGTTAGAGAAGCTTCTCTTTTCAGATGGCAGTGACCTTGCGATGACTCAAAAGTCACCATAGTGCTGAGAAGAAGTGACAGTGAGCATTCAGCATGGAGACATCTCTGTCACACCTTCTAAGACTCAGGGTCCATTGTGAAAGAGGTGGCAGAAAGAATGTAGGAGTCAAAGGAAGGGTAGGACTGTTTACAGAGCAATCTTCCAGACACAAAATGGCCTGGATATCCATGACCTGGCAGTGCCTGGCACTTCCTGCAAAGGACCTTCATGATAGGGGGGAAAGATGATAACATCAAAATAAAAGAGATACTAATTGAGACAGGGAGGGGATATGATGAAGGGTGGATTTATGAGGGGGAAAACAGGGGTGGGAGGGAGTTATTATGGTTTATTGTCTATAATTATGGAAGCTGCCAATAAAAGGTGATAGAAAAACAGTTGTGGGTGCCTGATGAATACCACCTGATATCTTCTGGGTTACACACACACACACACACACACACACACACACGTGATTAGCATATACACCTACAGACACATGTGTAATCCCCTTCACACACATTTTTTAAAAGAATAATTTCTTGTGACCCTAGTATTTGGGAAGCTTAGGCAGGAATGCTATGAACTCAAGGCCAGCCTGGGCTACAGAGTGAGATCCTGTCACAAAACTACAACAACAAAAAAGATCTTCCTCATGTATTTATTCATCACATGAGGGTTATGCTTTCTAAAACTGAGCTATTTGATAAACATGATATTAGGTGTGAAAGTATCTTGAGTCCAATTAACTCTTATTTTACTAGTGATGGTCACATGACATTTCAGATTCTTATCCCACACAACTGTCACAAAGGAAGCAAATGTGATTCATATTTTGTAACAAGACCAAGTCACAGAGTTTCAAACAACTTGCTCAGTGTGAGAGATGTCAGGGTGAGTCATGGGGTGATGAGATCTTGGGTCCTACATATGCTTTTTCCACTATAAGCATGGGACTTTGGCTCAGTGATCTCAGTGAGGGCTAAAAGATTCCCCCAACAGTCACATCTTCACTTGGCAAGTTCACACAGGGCCATGGTACAGAAATAACCCAGATCACACCTGCATTGGAGTCATTTCTGTTGCGCTTCATGAAGCAGGACACGATGTCAGGATGTCAGTGCAGACACAGTGACTGGGTCAGCTGGACGGTGTCACTGTCGTCTAGTCAGGCCCAGCACAAAGGTTCAGGGCTGATCCTGGGAAGGAGGAGAATGTTATTTGAAGTCATAATCATATCCCCCTTCTCTGTTGCACAGGGAAGGCTTTCATTTCACTTGGGATAGGAAGTAAGTCTGCACAAAACACTAGACAGTGGCTTTGGTTTTTTTTCCAGGGATCGGTGGATGGGAGTTATGGAAGGATCCATGCACGGGCTGCAGACCAGGCAGAGAGTCCCAGAAGAATAGAGAGTTTTGTCTCTTCACCCTCAGTCTCCAACCCAGAAAGAATCCCTCCCAGTAGACAGGGTAGAAGAGTCACTGGGGAGATGGTTTTCAAGGAAGGGTCCTGGACCCTGCCCCCTTGGACAATATAGTAGGCAGGAAAATCCCCAAGGAGACTTGTCTGAGAAGATTCCAAAGGAAGATTAAGCCTGCACGGAGTCTACAGGTAGAGACCTTCAAGATGGACCAGCCCAGGAGCAGCAGAATGCTTACTATGTTTCTAAGGATGGAATGCAGGGAGAGGAGGAAAGGAAGGGAGGAAAAAAAGGAGATAGAAGAGTAGGCAATATTTGTAAGAACCTTTCTTTCCCTGATGGTCTAACGGCTAGGAGAGAGAGAGAGAGAGAGAGAGAGAGAGAGAGAGGCAGGGGCATGAGAGGAAGTGGCAATTAGCCTGTGGTAGAAGAGCAGACGAGTGAAGGCATCTGTCTCTACCTGGCTGCTGTGGCCCCTGCTCACCTCTCCACCTGCTGTACCTCATCTCCAACATATGGCACAATACATTGTCTGGGAGACAAGTTCAGGAGAGCTCTGATGGCATTACAGAAGATAATAGAAGGCACTTTGGGGCTGGAGGGATGGCTTGGCAGTTAAGGCATTTGCCTGCAAAACAAAAGGACGCAGGTTCGATTCCCCAGGACCCACATTAGCCAGATGCACAAGGGTGCGCACGCGTCTGGAGTTCATTTGCAGTGGCTGGAGGCCCTGGCATGCCCACTCATTCCCTCTTTCTCTCTCTCTCTTTCTCTGTCAAATAAAATAAAATATTTTTTTAAAAGCCTTCTGAAGAGCTGGGTGTGGTGGTGCACACTTTTAATTCCAGCACTTGGGAGGCAGAAGTAGGAGGATCTCCGTGAATTCCAGGACAGCCCGAGCTAGAGTAAAATCCTACCTTGAGCTCCCCCCCCCCAAAAAGGCACTTTTACTGTGCTCCAGGGTTTATTACTGAGAAGAGAACTTGCCACCTAATGTCTGTGGATTGGGTGGCTCTGGCAAATGGGCATGGCTCCTGGCTGGCTTTTGGGCTGGTCTTCCAGTGATGACAAATGCTGGTCCTCTTTGTAACTCTGATCTTTCTTGACTCTCCCCAATTTTGGTAAATATTATTCTATACCATCATGGCTCTTTCTGAGGCTTTGTCTGAGCTCAGCAAAACAGGTTGTGATAGTAAATAGGAGTCCACTTCTTGTGTAGGGAAAGGCGGAAGGGCATGAACTGGCCAGTGTTCACTGTTTCATCCTCTCCAATCTCAGAAATGAGAATGACTGAAAACCTGAGACACGGAGTCATGGGCATAAGGTGCCAATTGTTCAAACATGGAAATAGTTTTCTAGAAGGGTAGGAGAGAACTTATATGACCAGTTAGGGATCTATATGCAACCAGGTTCTTGGGCACTAGACACACAGCAGTCCAAAGTGGCTTCCAGCTCCTAGAAGAAGCACTGGCAGCCCACATGGGTCAGGCCTTACCTTTGTGGTCCCACAATGGGGTGGGCTGAGGCAGGTGCTTCAGGGGCCACAACAGGCAAAAAATGAAGAAGATTGTCAGTCAAGGTATGACACAGTGTCTTCATGGAACTGGAAGCCATTGCTGATTAAAAATATTATGCAACATTATTTTTAAAATTCACACCTGGACTGGGAAGAAGGCTCAATGGGTAAAGCGTTCAGTGCACATGGATCAAGACCCGAGTTCAGATTCCCAACACCCATGTAACATGCTGGTAATGACAGTGCATGCCTGTAACCTCAGTGCTGAGGAGGTTGAAACAGGGAAGCCCTTGGGTTTGCTGCTAGCTTATTTAGCTGAATCGGTGAGCTCCAGGCTCAGTGAGAGACCCTGTCTCAAAAACTAAAGTATATATGAAATTTCCAAAATAAAAATAAAAGTGGAACAAAACAAATAAGGTGGAGTTCCATTGAGAAATATATCCAACCTCAACATCTGGCCTCCGCATGAATGTATGCACATGTGTACACACACATGCATCCACACTCACCTGAACATGCATACACACATGCAAGCACACTACACATACACATTCAGTTGAGGCATACTTGGGACTTGGAATGTGCTGAGTCAGTTTCCAAAGAAATGTCATGACTTCTGAAAGATAATGAATTTAAATATTTTTATTTATTTACTTGAATGAGAGAGAAAGACAGAGCAATAGAGAAAAAGAGGCAGATAGAGAGAATGACTATGGGTATATCAGGGCTCCCAGCCACTACAAACAAACTCCAGAAGCACATTCTACCTTGTGTATCTAGCTTTACATGGGTACTGGAGAATCAAACCTAGGCTATCAGGCTTTGCAAGCAAGCACCTTTAAACAATAAGCCATCTCCCTTGCCCAAGATAATGAATTTTAAAACACTCTTATGACTGTATGATAAAAATCATCACATGTTATATTTACAGTCTACTGTTTTAAAAAATAATAGTCTAATAAAACATATTGTGCAACTTAGTCTTCTAGTCAGACAGGCAGCGTAGAAGCTGACGGAGAAGCCCTTGTGTGAAGCCATTAGCTTTGTACACAGGAGATGCTCCACCAAAGTCATTCTTCAGAGACTGTTGAAATAACGCTGGCTTTTCATTTTAATTTATCCAGAATTTATAATGGAAAAATATCTTTCTTTCTGTCCATGTAACAGAATTTAGGAGAGTTAAGAGATACTATTGCTGAGGATATAACTCAGGGTAGAGCTCTTGCCTTGTATGCACAAGCTTTGGGTTTGATCCTAAAACTGCAACAAAAATAAAAGAAGAAAGAAAGAGAAAGGGAGAGAGGAAAAGATGGGGAAGGAGGAAAGGTTGGATGGATGGAGGAAGGAAGGAAGAGGAAAAGAGAAAGAAAAAGGAGAAAGAGAATATCATGGTTAGTATTGTCAACTTGAAAGGATCTACAGTCACCTAGGAGACAATCCTCTGGGCTTACCTGTGCGGGAGTTTCTAGATTAGGTTAATTGAGGTGAGAAGACCCACCCTAACTATGGGCAACAACATTCCATGGACTTGGGTCCTGGACCAAATAAAAAGGAGACAGTGGGCTGGAGAGATGGCTTAGTGGTTAAGGTGCTTGCCTGCAAAGCCTAAGGACCCATGTTCAACTCTCCAGGTCCCACATAAGCCAGATGCACATGATGACACAAGCACACAAGGTCACACATGCACACAAGGTGGCGCACATGTCTTGAGTTTGATTTCATGTGAGCCACAGGGTGGGAGAGAAATAATTAAAGGCATTGCCCCTCTACAGTGATGGACTGCTGCTCTCAAAACTCATAACCCACAACCTCATGGTGAATACCAGCAATCCCACTAAGGAGGACCCTCAGTGGAGTGGGGGCAGGGAGGAGGGAAATGATGGTACCAACACATGATGTGTCCCTCCAAAGTTTCTACTTAATAATGTGTATAAATATATATTATTCTACAAGATTTTGTTGTCATTTGTGCTATCAACTTTCAGTACACTTAAAAATAGAAATGTCATAACCAGCCTCTCTGCAAATGGAACAAAGACCCAAGGAAGAGCTATGAGGAGCCTTGGAGCCAGAAATGTCCCCGAATTAAAGGGAAAGGCACGGGAGCTGGGCAAGAGGACTCAGGCCTGGGACTAGAGCAGGACCCTATGCCCCTGGGACCTGCCTCTTTCTGGAGTAGCTCCAGCTTGCTTGTCTTTCTAAAGTGGCTCCAGTGACTTGTGGACAGCAAAGGAAATATATAGTCTGCTTTGGTCCCAAGTGGGTTTTGAGTTTCCTAAGTAGGCTCTCTCTGACGTGTGCAAGGGCATAGTTTCTGAGTGTACTGCTCACATTGTTGCAGCCTGCACTCAATTCCAAGATGCAGAAACAGAAGTCAGCCAGCCCCCAAAAGCCTCCAGCATGTCCCTTCCTAAACGACATCCCCTCCCTTTCAAACCACACACTAGCTTAACCAGGAGAAGCAGTCACATCACGCACACCTCACTTATCCAGCATCTTCCATCCAGCATAGTGGTGTTTGTAGCACTCAAGAACTGGAAGCAAATGTCCAGTGACAGAAATGATGAGTCAAGGGTGTTCGAGTCGTACCCTGGGAAACAACATGCAGTCCAGACGAACGACCTGTGGCTGTGAATCTCACAAACAAGGCTGAGAGAAAGACAAGGCAGACTCTCAAGAAAACGCAATTCAAACACAAACACAACTAAGCTATGTGGCTGTGGTTTCCTTTGCAGAGAACTCAGTACTTTAAAAAAAAATTGTTTATTTTCATTTATTTGAGAGCGACAGACAGAGAGAGAAAGAGGCAGATAGATAGAGAATGGGCGAGCCAGGGCCTCCAGCCACTGCAAATGGAACTCCAAAAGCATGCATCCCCTTGTGAATCTGGCTAATGTGTGTCCTGGGGAATCAGCCTTGAACTGAGGTCCTTAGGCTTCACAGGCAAGCGCTTAACCACCAAGTCATCTCTCTAGCCCCAGAACTCAGTATTTTAAGTCACAGCTATTGCGCATTTAACAGTTAGGGTTTCGGGATGGGGTTATGGGATAGTATTAATATAAAGTTTAGGGTTCTACAGGTTTTGTGTTTCTAATAAAATTGAGCATTTTTCATATATTATTGACCTATCTACATATCCCCTCTTTTGAAGTGTTCTTATCTTTTGCCCATTTTTTCTGCAGGGTTTTCTATCTTTTGCTCATTAATTGCTTTTGTTTCTAGAAGCAATGTGTACGGTTACACCTCTCTGATTACGTGAACTATCAGTATCTTCTTCCAGTCTAAATTTTGCCTTTTCTCTCTTAATAAAGTATCTTAAAAGCTGAGATAGCCAGGCGTGGTGGCACAAGCCTTTAATCCCAGCACTGGGGCGGGGGGCAGCTGCAAAAGTAGGAGGATCACTGTAAGTTCGAGGCCAGCCTGAGACTACATAGCAAAACCCTACCTTTAAAAAAGAGGGGGGCTGGAGAGATGGCCTAGCAGTTAAGGTGCTTGCCTGCAAAGCCTAAGGACCCATGTTCCATCTCTCTCCAGATTCCACATAAGCCAGACACACAAAGGTGACAAAAGTGCAAGGTCACACATGAGTACTAGGTGGCACAAGTGTCTGGAGTTCAATTTCAGTGGCTGAGGCCCTGGCATGCAAATTCTCTCTCTTTCTCTCTCTCTCTCTAACAAATAAACAAATTAAAATATTTTTAAAAAACCAAAAAAGTTGAGATAGAATTCACATTTTATTTTAGTATGTTCACAGAATTCTATTAGTTACCACTGACTCTAGAACTTTCGCATCACTTTAGAAAGATACCTCATTCCCATTAGCTGCCACCACCCCTTCTTTTCTCTTTCTCCTCCTCCCATCCCTGACAATCACAAATTTCATTTTTATTTCTGTGGATTTGCCTGTTCTGGACACTTCTGTACATCATGGCTGTGATGGGTAAGTTTGTTCATCTGGTCGGATCTGGAATCCACTGTGAGCCACACCTCTGAGTGGGCCTATGAGGGCAAGCGGAAGGATAAACTGACTGGGGAAGACCCTCCCCAGAGTGGGCAGCATTCTTGACAGGTGGTCTGTGAATAAAGAGAGCTAAGCAATGCTCCTTTGGCTGCCCACCCGCGCTCCTTGCTGGTGAGAAGCACCTGGCCCTGCGGTGGCCACCCTTGGCTGTCGTGGAGCCGCAGCCTCTTCAGCCTTCCAGTGCAATCTCATGCAGTACTTTGCTTTTTGTGTCTGATTTCTATTACCTAACAAGTTACTGTTTTTCAGAGTTCATCCATGTCACGGAATATATAAGACTTTATCCCTTGCTACTGCCGGATAGCATCCCACTCTGTAGCTATAAGTTATTTTGTTTATGTCTTTGTTAGTTGATGGACATTTAAGTTTGTTCTGCCTTTGGGGCTATTATGAATAATACTGGTATGAACATTCATGTACTAGTTTTTGTATAATATATGTTTTTAGTTCTCTTGGATTTATAGCTGGGAATGGAATTGTATTATATGACCACTCTATGATTAACTCTCAAAGGAATGACTGCATGATTCTCCAAGGTGGTCTCACCATGTTATATTTCTGCTAGCAAGATATGTAAGTTCCAATTTTTCCAGATCTTAGTCAGCACTTTAATTGACTTTCTAAAATTATAGCCATCCTAGAGTACATGAATCGGTATTTTGTTGCTATTTTATTTGCATTTCATGACATATGATGTTTAGCATTATTTTAGGCTTATTGCATATCTTCTTTGAAGAAACATCAGTTCTAATCCTTTGTTGTTTTTCATATGTGTATATGTGGTATATATGCATGCGTATGCGTGTTTTTATTCACGTGTGTGTACATACGTACCTGTGGGGATCAGAGGTTGATGTTAGGTGACTTCCTTAGTCACTGTCCAACCTATTCTTTGACACAGAGTCAACAAACGTAGAGGTCACTAATCCAGCTAGACTAGCTGACCAGTGACCGCCCCCCCCAAGAATTGCCATATTTACTTCCCCAGAGCTAGATTTCCGGTGCACAGCACCTCTATCATTTTACGTGGGCGCTGGGGACCTGAGCTCCGGTTCTCATGGTTACACAGCCAGCGCTTTAGCCCCTGAGCCATGTCCCCAGCCTCATTGCTTGTTTTTAACTGGATTGTTTGTTTTTGCCTCACTGAGTTGTAAGAGTTACACATTCTAGTTACAAGTTCCTGGTCACATCAAGGATTGGCAATATTTTACCCACTATGATTTCTTGTTTCACTTTTTCTTTCTTTCTTCTTTTTTTTTTGAGGCAAGCCCGATAGAATGACCTTTTTTATGAGAGAAAGAGAGAGAGGGAGAGAAGGAGAGAGGGAGATGGAATTGGCAAAGCGTCAGGGCCTCCAGCTACTGCCATCCAACTACAGACATGTGTGCCCCCTTGTGCGCTTGTGTGTCTGGCATACATAGGACCTGGAGAGCCAAACATGAGTCCTTAGTCTTCGCAGGCAAGTGCCTTAACTGCTAAGCCATCTCTCCAGCCTTGTTTCACTTTATTAATAACATTCTTTGAAGCACAAAAGATTTTAACTTTAATGGAGTCTAGTATATTTACCTTTTCTTTGGCTACCTGTGTTAGTTGGTATAATATCTAAGGAATGTTACCTCATCAAAAGCCATAAAGTTTTGTATCTATTTTCTTCTAAGAGCTTTATGCTTTAACATTTGATCCATTTTGAATTATTTTTATATTTTATTTTTTTATCTACAATGAGGGGGGCAGGAATGGGCATACCAGGGTCTCCAGCCACTGCAAACAAACTCCAGATGCATGCACCAAAGTATGCATCTGGCTTTATGTGGACACTGGAGAATCAATCTGGGATTGCTAGGCTTTGCATGTCAGTGCCTTAACTGCTGAGCCATCTCTCCAGCCCTTGAATTAATTTTTGAGTATGATGTAAGGTATGTGTGATGGCTAATCTTTATTTGTCAACTTGATGGGATTTAATATTACCTGAGTATGTCTGTAAAGGTATTTCTAGAGAAGTTTTAAAGGACATAGGAAGTCCAAACCTGAACGACCCCATTCTATGGAGTGCTAGACTGAATAAAAAGGAGAGAATTGCCAGGGGCACGGTGGCCCAGGCCTGTAATCCCCGCACTTGGGAGACAGAGGTAGGAGATCAGCCTGGGCTAATGCTAGACTCTATCTTGGAAAACAAATATAAGGAGAGAATGAGCTGAGCACTAGCATTCATCTCTCTCTGCTTCCATACTGTGGGTGCAGTGTGGCCAGCTGCTTCATGCCCCTGCCACCATGCCCTCCCCACCATAGTGGACTGTACCTTCAAACTGTGAAGCAAACAAACCTCTTCCTCTCCTAAGTTGGCTTTTGACAGAAAAGTAGCCAATATAGTCAGGATCCAATTTTGTTACTTGTGTATATACCTAGTTGTCCTAGCATCATTGTTGATCATTATCTTTATCAACATTAAATTGTCTTGGCACCCTGGTTCAAAAACATTAATTCCTCATAAATTAAGTGTTTATTTTTGGACTCTAAAATTAATTTCACAGAGATACCTGACTATCCTATGTCAGAACCACAAGATTTTAATAGTGGTAGTAAGCAAAAAAGATTTAATAGCTTGTAGTAAATTTAGAAATTCTTCCAAGTTTCTTTTCCTTTTCAAAATTGTTCTGAATGTTCTGAATCTATTGAATCATTTATTTTTATTTTTTATGAGAGAGATAATGAGAGCAGGAAAGAGAAAGAGAGAGACAATTGGT
Organism: Dipus sagitta; assembly: GCA_036346955.1. NCBI lineage: Eukaryota > Metazoa > Chordata > Mammalia > Rodentia > Dipodidae > Dipus > Dipus sagitta. The sequence continues at coordinate 131,589,021 of CM070772.1, read as the reverse complement.
ACACCAGGGCCTTAGCCACTGCAAATGAACTCCAGATGTGTGTGCCACTTTGTGCATCTGGCTTATGTGAGTACTGGAGAATTGAACCTGGGTCCTTAGGCTTTTCAGACAAGTACCTTAACTGCTAAATCATCTCTCCAGCCCTGAATCACTTTTTAATGAATTTTTTAAAAGGCAGCTGTGATTCTGATAAGGAATGAGTTGACTCTGTTAATCAGTTTGAGGACTATCACCATCCTAAGAGTGGTCAGTGTTCCAAGCCATGAACCCAGCTGTTTCCATTTCTTTAGAGCTTCCTTAGTGGTTTTCAGTTGTTTGGATGTTTTCATCATGCAAATCTTATCATCTTATGTTAAAGGTATTCCTACGTGTGTTTCTCCTGCTATGCTCCTCTAAATGGAATTATTTCCTTAATTTCATATTCAGATTTTCTGGTGCTCATGAGGAGAAGTAGAGCTGATGTTTGTACATTGGTCCTCTCTCTCCCTTTTTCTTTCTCTCTGTCACTCTCAAATAAATAAAAATAAACAAATTTAAAAGTAAAAGAATAATCATGAGTGTTCATGATTTATGAAGTGATGTATATCTTATTTCAATCAGAATATCTATATTTCCCTACAGTTACATAAAATATTTAACATCTATATTGAAGCAATTCTAAGTGTTTTCGAAATGATAATAAAATTTTAATTGTAGAAAATGATAATAGGGGATGGAAAGATGGCTCAGCAGGTAAGAAAACTTGCTATCATGATAGCCTGAGACTGCCTCAGTTTGATTCCTCGGGACTCATGTAAACAGCTGGGCATGGCACAGCACTACTGAAACTGCAGTCTTGCAAGGGTGGCCATGAGAAGAAGGGAGAGAAGCCAGAGAATCACAGGACATATAGCAGAGCTTTCACAGCGAGGCTGATCCAAGGAATTGTCCCAGTGGGTGATAGAAGGACTCCAACATTTTCCTTTGACCTGTGCATCTGTGAGCACATCCGCACACACACGCGCGCGCACACACACACACAAGCAATATCAGGCTACTGTTCCAGATATCAAAACTTTCTACAAAGCTAACATAAAATAAAAACCTGTGGCTTTTCATATGAATGCTAGGCTTACTTCTGGTTAGAGAAGCTTCTCTTTTCAGATGGTGGTGACTAATGAGGCAACTCAAAACTCACCAAAGTGCTGAGAAGTGAGTAGTGTGTTCAGCACTGAGACATCTCTGTTGCACCCTCTAAGGCTCAGGGACCCATTGCAGAAGAGGTGGAGGAAAGAATGTATGACAGGGCTGGAGACATGGCTTAGGCGGTTAAGTGCTTGCCTGTGAAGCCTAAGGAGCCCGGTTCGAGGCTCGATTCCCCAGGACCCATGTTAGCCAGATGCACAAGGGGGCGCACGTTTCTGGAGTTCGTTTGCAGTGGCTGAAGGCCCTGGCGCACCCATTCATTCTCTCTCTCTCTCTTTCTCTCTCTGTCGCTCTCAAATAAATAAATAAAAATGATTTAAATATTTTTTAAAAAAGAATGTATGACAAAGGAAAGGAAGGAATGCTTACAATGCTGTCTTCCAGACACAAAAGGGCTATGGAACTCATGACCTCACGGTGGCTGATGTTACCTACACACAAGACCTGCATAGTACGGGAAAAAACGATGGCGTCAAAGTAGAAGAGAGACTAGCTAGAAAGAAAAAGGGATTAGAATAGGGGGGGGTTGGAGAAAAGGGAGGGTCATGGGAGGGAATTATGACCATGTTATATTGTTTATATTTATGGAAGTCATCAATAAAAAAGCTAACAAAATCCACGTGGCTTTAATTCATAAATAAGATTACAGATTAGAAGGCCAAGAAGTCAAAAGAATGTCAGTAGATATTAAAAATTAATACATGAAAAAGACAGCATTTCTGTTCAGTGCAGAGAAGATGGTTTATTTAATCAATGCTATTACCATAATTGGCTATTTATCTGAAAAATAACAGCATCAACCACCAGTAAAATCATTATGAATGAATTAAGCCTAATCGAAAAACATAAAAATAATAGAATAAATTTAGAAAATTTATATAACCTCAAGATTGGGGCTGGAGTGGAAATTTAGAATCCACAGGGGGAAAAGTAAACGTTTGACTATAAAAAGTGAAAACACAAAATCAGAGTGGGAAAAATATTTGCCACATTCTTGACTGGAGCCCTGCAAGGAGCTCTGCAGCCCATGTGGAAAGCGACAAGCCACCAGCAAAGGGGAGGCAGAGCAAAGCACACAGGAAGAAAGGAGTGTATTATTTAAAATAAACATTTAAGGATATTGGTCCTCAGGACACATCATCCCAAAACAAGCCTCCTTGGCACCTTTAGAGCTGGTTATTCTGAGAAACAGCAGATTCAGAAGTAGTTCTGGGGCCAGAGAGACGGCTTGGCGGTTAAGGCACTTGCCTGCCAAGCCCAAGGACCCAGTTTCTATTTCCCAGTATCCACATAAGTCAGATGCACAAGGTGGTGCATGTGTCTGGAGTTCTTTGGCAATGGCTAGAGGCCCTGCCTCCTCCCCAAATAAATAAATATTTTTTATTTTTATTTTATTTTTATTTTATTTTATTTATGTATTTATTTAGGTTTTTTAAAGTAGGGTCTCCATCTAGCGCAGGCTGACCTGCAATTCACTATGTAGTCTCAGGGTGGCCTTGAACTCTCAGCAATCCTTCTTACCTCTGCCTCCCAAGTGCTGGGATTAAGGGCGTGGTGGCTCATAAATAAATAATTTTTTAAAAAGTAGCTCTGAGCTGTCCTGTTGTCAAAGGAACTTACTTCTATAAGGGAAGTGGACATTAGAGAAAGTATTTGTATAAGGAGGAGGACTCTGAGAGACAGCTTTTATTACATCAAACACTTTGAATCTGTATAACAAGACTGTCTTTGATAGTCAGTTCCCATGTTACCCTCCCAGGAATTGTTGCTACCTGCCCTCAAGCTCCTATTCCTTTGCAAAGCTCAGTATGCTACAAGAGCTTTAATCAAAACTGGGTGTGGTGGCTCATGCCTGTAAATTTCAGCCCTCAGGAGGCTGAAACAAGAGGCCAGCCATGAGTTTGAATCCAGCCTGGCCTACATAGTGAGCTCCAGGCCAGTCTGGGCTATAGCGTAAGGGTGGCACACATCTTTAATCCCCACACTTGGGAAGCAGAGGTAGGAAGGATCGCTGTGAAGCTGAGGCTAGCCTGAGACTACACGGTGAATTCCAGATCAGCCTGGGCGAAAGCGAGACCCTATCCTGAAAAACAAAAAAAAGTGGGGGGAGGTCACTCGGTGGATAAAGCAATTGCTGTGTAAGCATGACTATCTGAATTTGGATCTCTGCACCCACATAAAAGCCAGAAGCAGCGGGAAGCTTCTATAATCCCAGATTACAAGTATAATCTATAAAGTGAGATGGGACATGGAGATAGGGGAATTTCCTGGAAGCTTGAGGACCAGCTAGCCCCATGGCACTTACACACATATACACAGCAAGCTTTAATTTCCTGGTTCTTCATTGAGTGTCATATTTGGTAGGGTTTTATGCATATGAACATCATTACAATGTTCTTTGTCTATTGATGCATGTGCTATCAGTTTATTTCCGAGACTCCATTATCAAACCTTCAGTAGAGAGAGAGCAAATTCTCATAGCCCTACAAAAAGATCTGGGTAGGGAACCACTCTTGTATTGACACTATGGCACTTGTTGTTGGTCATTTTGGCAAGAATTAAAAAGCTTAGAGCCAGGTGTGGTGGCGCACACCTTTAATGCCAGCATTGGGGAGGCAGGTAGGAGGATCTTTGTGAGTTCGAGGCCACCCTGAGACTCCAGAGTGAATTCCAAGTCAGCCTGTGCTCCAGTGAGACCCTACCTCAGAACAACAACAACAGAAAAGCTTAATATCAGTGCCTATCAAGGTATGGAGAGACAGAGTCTTTCACACAATGCCAGTGTAAAGGTGGATTGCTGGCCTTCATTGAAGGAAGCTAGCTGACGGCAACAGCTAAAGGGCCAAACATAAGTAGAATTTAACCCAGGCAATCAACTGGTGGAGGCCATACTTCAAAGACTGTATGTTCACAGATGGTTTTTGCAACTACTAGAAATAAGTTAGGACGAGATTCTGTGAGATATCCTTAACACACTAACTCAAAAAGAAAGAAAGAAAGGAAGGAAGGAAGGAAGGAAGGAAGGAAGAAAGAAAGAAGGAAAGAAAGTTAAAGGATTGGAGAGATGGCTTAGTGGTTAAGGCGTTTGCCTGCAAAGCCTAAGGACCCAGGTTCAATGCTCCTGGGCCCATGTAAGCCAAATGCACAAGGTGGTGCACACATCTGGAGTTCGATTGCAGTGGCTAGAGGCCCTGGTGTGCCCATTCTCTCTCTATCTGCCTCTTTCTGTCTCTCAAATAAATAAAAAAATTTTAAAAAAAATTTTTTAAGCAAGTTAAAAGTAAAGTTATTGACTTCTAATAAAACACACCCTGCTGGGTGTGGTGGCGCACGCCTTTAATCCCAGCACTTGGGAGGCAGAGGTAGGTGGATTGCAGTGAGTTCGAGGCCACCCTAAGATTACATAGTGAATTCCAGATCAGCCTGGGCTAGAGGGAGATCCTACCTCAGAAACAAAAAAAACAAAAAAAAAAACCACCCAAATGGAATTTATTATGCAGTGAGATCAGGTGTAAGCGATTCATTCATAATGTGCTAGTTTTCTCATTGCTATGATAAAATGCCTGGCTAAATCAACTTAAGGTAAGAAAACTTTATTTTGGCTCATAGTCTAAGGGGATACAGTTGGTCCTGGCAGTAGAGGACCATGGCTTCCCCACATGCCTGTTGCTCAGCCGCAGTGAGCTTGGGCCAGAACCCAGTACCTCTATAGCCTTCCAGCTGAGCTCCAATGACTCCAGGTGGGCCAGCTAGGTCCTGTTCCCCAAAAGTTCCACAAGCTCCCAAGATGGCAGCACCAGATAGGGACCCAGTGTTCAAACACACACACTCTTTTTATAGGCAAACCGTAACCTTGCATGGAAACTTGAGGATGACCCAGTGATTCCTGGCTTCTAGACAGGAGGGCAGACAGCCAAAGGTGGTGTGGCAGGTGTGTGGTAGAGCAGATTTGACCCCAAGCAATGGCACTTCAAATCTGTGTTTGCCACCTCTCTGGCATTCTGCATACCGATCCCATTTTACAAAAGAAACCCAAACCAGGTGTGGTGGCACAGGCCTGTAATCTCAGCTCTCAGGAGATGCAGGTGGGAAGATCAGAAGTTCAAGGTCATCCGAGGCTCCAGTTTTACCGAAGGGTGGGGAAAAAAGCCCCTGCACAAGAAGTTCTCTTGTCAATGTGCTTAAGTTTTCATACGTGTGTACACTGCATGTTAACCACATGTCCCATACCCCACTGCGCCCCTTTTCTCCCCTGCTTTCCTTCTGCTTCACATCAATTATTTCTTATAATACATGCGATACAAAATCACCGCACGAGGTTTTCTTTTAATCCATTGTTTGGCTGCAAAGCCCACAGGCTCCCAAGCACCGCTGCCCATGGCGATCACCTGGGGAGGTTTTCAAACGATGGTGGGCAGAGGAGACACTCCTAGAGATTCCGACTTAATTCGTATGGGGTGTCGCCAGGCCATCAGATTTGTACAAGCTCCTCGAGAGAGTCAAATGTGAAGCAATGTCTGAAAAGTATTGGCATAAATGATTTAAAGCTGAAGCCCAGTTTTGGAATAGTTTGGCATATGACCCGGGAAACTACTTTTTACAAGTCTCCTGTTGGCCACTAGATGGAGTGTTGTCCACACGGCAGCATTTCAACAACCAGGTGTTTTCAGAACTCTTCCCCACACCCCCAGACCCCTTCCATCAGTTCAGTAAGGGCAAGCAAGAAGGATCTAGAGAGCACAGAGCAGATTGTGGGACGAGGCTTGGCCTCACCCTGCAATAGTATGGTTAACAGACATCTTTGTTAAGTTAGAGGGAGGGAGGCAGAGAGGACAAAAGACAAGTCCATTCATTGTCTTTTAAGCATGGCTTCCTCTGTAATCAAAGATAGACAAAACCTTGGCTTCTGCTCTGGGTCTCTTCTTGGGGATAAATTACAGCCAGGATTTTTATTCTTTTTATTTTTTTTATTTTTTTTTTTTTTTGAGGTAGGGTCTCACTCTAGTCCAGGCTGACCTGGAATTCACTATGTAGTTAAGGCGCTTGCCTGCTGAAGCCTAAGGGTCAGGTTTAAACTCTCCAGGTCCCACATAAGCCAGATGCACAAGGTGGTGCATGCATCTGGAGTTTGTTTGCAGTGGCCAAAGGCCCTGGCACAGCCCATTCTCTCTCTCTCTCTCTCCCTAATAAATAAATAAAAATATATATTAAAAGAGGAAAAATTATATGATGGGCTTTGTCATAAATAGCTAGGAGGGTAATACTTGTTTTGTTATTTTTGCTGACCTGGGAATCAAACCGAAGCCTCCATGCATGCTAGGTTAATACTACCAAGCTACATACATCTTGAGCCCCAGGCGACAATATTTGAATACTACTTATAAAGTCAGATTAATTGTGGGAGAAAATAGGGCAAGCAGAAGAAAAATGTGAGATTGAGAAGATTCCTGTCACCTTAGTACAAAAGTGTGATTTTTTCCAAAGAGCAAGTACCTCTTGGCTTAATTTTTCTCCCCCTGATCTCAAAATGAACACCAGGGCTGGCAGAAGACTTAACAGTTAAGGTGCTTGCCTGGTAAGCCTAAGAACCTAGGTTCAATTCCCCAGAACCCACACAAACCAGATGCACATAGTGGTGCATGTATTTGGTGTTCTTTTGCAGTGGCAAGAGGCCCTGGCACACCCATTCTCTCTCCCTCTCTCTCCTCTCTCTCTCTCTCTCTCTCTCTCATCTCACAAATAAATAAAAATAAAATATTTTTTAAAAAATGAACACTAGCCTCTCCACTTCTTGGCCATGCACTGTTGGTTCTTAAAGAACCATCTCCTGGTTTCCAGAGTGCTGAACTTGGAATGATTATGGACAAAGTCAAGACACGTGAGTTCTGGGCAACTTTTGTAATAAAATTAACTTTAAAACTAAGTGTGGTGCTGGAGAAACTGCTTAGTGGTTAAGGTGCTTGACTGTGAAGCCTAAAGACCGAAGTTCAATTCCCCAGTAACCACCTAAGCCAGATGCACAAGGTGATACATGCGTCTTGAGTTTGTTTGCAGTGGCTGGAGGCCCTGTTGTGCTAATTCTGTCTCTATCTGCTTCTCTCTCTCTCTCAAATAAATAAATAAACTATTTTTAAAAACTAAGTGTTGTTACTATTTCAGTGTCTCTGCCATTTGGATTTTTTCCTATTAAAATTTATAAATAATATTTTTAGTGACTGTGTCATTTACATGTTCCTAAGATCACAGCAGTCCAGTTTTGCTAGGAATGTGATGCTGGCTACACCTCAGAGCCTTGAAGGACTTGAATTTCTTTCACAGTTATTCATCCACAAAATGGTCTGGACTATGAAGCCCATTGGACCATCCTACTACTCAAAATCTAGCCCCAAACCCAATTAGTCATGCCTCCAAAGAAAACAGACCATAGGATTTGTAAGACTGATTCATTATAAGAAATTGGCTTATGGGATTATGGAGGCTGAGAAGTCCCAAGATCTGTAAGCTAGCGATAGAAGAGAGCTGACGGTGTGTAGGTTGTAAGAGTCCAAAGGCCAGAGAGTCAATGGTGGAAGTTCTGACCCAAGTTCAACTCTAAGGGCAATGTGATGACTTACGTGTGGTGATTTCTCTTTTAGCCTTGTGTTCTATTCAGTACATCAACACACTGGATGGAAATCCAGTAGCTTCCTCAAACTATATTCCACAGAATTCTAGTTCTTTGGGATGTGAAAAAAAAAAAAAAAGGTAATTTGGTACAAAAAATTCAAATCTCAAATAAGTTTGGAAAATCTCGGGTACCAGTCAAACATGTCTTTTTCTGCAGGACTTCTCAGAGCCTTTATATCATCAAAGTGCTTTGTGGTCATCCAGGGAGAAGTTGTCTTTTCAAAGCTGTGATGTCAGAATGCTGAAATAACAAGTTCAAGGAGGAAGCATTTATCTTGGCTTATGGTCTTAGAGGTCTCAGAGGTCAGCTGGCCCCATTGCTTGTGGACCTGCAGCATGACAGAGGAAATCAGGAGGTGGGGCATGACAGAGGAGAGCTGATTACCTCCTGGCAGTCAGAAAGCAAAGAGCAGTAACAGGAGTTGCCAGGGCAAGATGCACCCTTCAAGGGCACACTCCCAGCATCCCACTCCTCAAGTAGGACCCACCTTCCATAGTCTCTGCATAGTCTCACCACCTCCAAGTAGTCAATTCAAATTTTTCTCTCTCAGTGGATCGAGCCATTTGGTTAGGTCTGCCTTTGTGATCTAATTGCCTCTGGAAACACCTCACAGACATCCCAGAAGTGTACTTGACAAATCTCCTAGGCTTTTCTCGGGCCAATTAAGTTGACAGTTTAAGGTCAGCTATCATCCTCTTTTAATGCAGTTTCTTGTTTAGTCTCTAGCACCTCATGAAATACTGGGCAACATAGCTTTATAAGGCATTTCAGAGCAGAAAATGACGTTTCCTCCGATGTTGTGCCCCAGCCTGCAGCTGCCGCCTACAAAACAAACATGTCAGGCAACGTGTGCAGCTAACAAAGGTACTACGAGCATTGAATGACAGACGGTAGAGACTGTAAGCATAAATTCTGTACATGACTAGCTCGAGTCTGCAGCCAGGGGCTCAGACCGCTCCCAGAGGTTGGAGATGCGAGATGGACTTCAAGGGTCTTGGAGGACAGCCTCAGCTCTCAGTGGCGGTGCCAGTGAGAACAGCATAGACTTGACTCTTCTTTCAGGGCAGGCTACCTGCCTGTGCCTTCCTCTCTCCTCTCCATCTGCCTGCGCTTTCCTCTTGCAACAGGAGGCAATGCTGCTCTCCGCTCTGCAGGCTCAAAGGACAGCCCCAGTTGGGGTGTGAGTACCCCAGTTTCTTCACTCTTTATTTGGGGCAGCTCTCCAGCATGTGCTGAGGGCAGGAGGGTTTAAGTGGTGGCTTCCTCTCCACCCCTGTCTTCTTCAATAGCACTCCGCCCATGTCCCCAGAGATCACAGAGATGACCAAGTTCAGTTCAGATGAGGGGCTCTGAGGAATCTTTTTTTTTTTGGGTTTTTTGAGGTAGGGTATTGCTCTAGCCCAGGCTGACCTGGAATTCACTATGGAGTCTCAAGGTGGCCTCGAACTGACGGCAATCCTCCTACCTCTGCCTCCCTAGTGCTGGGATTAAAGGCGTGCGCCACCATGCCCGGCTTTTTTTTTTTTTAATCTCTTTAGAGTTAGGATTTTTAGCCCAGGTTGGCCTTGAGTTTGCAATGTAGCCAAGATGATCTTGAACTTCTGATCCTCCTTCCTTCACCTCTCAGGTAGCGCCAGGCTTCCCACCATGTGTCACCACACCCGGTTTTCCGCATTGCTGGAGATGGAGGCCAGGGCTCAGTGCATGGCAGGTAGTAAGCGTGCTGCTAACGGGGCCAGGCCCCAGCCTCCCGAGGAACTCTCTAGAACACCCACTCGTCCTTTCTGTGGACTGCTCCTATCTTGACTCCACCTCAAGGCCTCTGGACACCTGGAAATTCCCCTACATTTTATTTTATTGGAGTCCTCAGGGGAAAATCTCACATGGCCCACAGTCCGCCCCTCTCTGCATATCCCTGTCATTCATTCACTGAGCCTGAAGAGGAGACTGTGAGGTGCCGAGTAGTGTCAAGTGCTGGATACGCAGTGAGTGAGAGACTTGGAGCCTGACTTCTTAAAGTTTCCAGTCGCTTAAGGAATGTGTGTGTGTGTGGGGGGGGTGTGGGTGTGTGTAAGTGTGTGTGCCCACACACCCCAGCATGTGAGAATGATCTTTTCTTTGTGTCCTGGAGCTTGAACTCAGACCCCTCCACATGCTAAGTACATGCTCTGCCACTGAGCTGTGCTCCACTAGATTAATCTGTAATAAAAGCTGAAAAGTAGCCCCGTTCGCAGTGTGCTGTGACAGAAACCAACAGGAGGGTCTACTCCAGTCAAAGCTGTGAGTGAGGCTCTGCGCCAGAACTGAACCTGCTGAGAAATTAAGGCTGAAGAGAAATGGTGGTACGGGTGGGGAGGAAAGACATGGGCAGCGGGGACAGCAGGCAGGAGCCCAGGGTAGGGGACACTGCCTCTTTCCATGCCAACACCTTTAAAGTTTCTTGAAGCTGTGGAGGATGGGAAGAGGCGTAAGAATATTAGCCCTCTTCCTAACTCCACACAAACATGGCCCTCTCCTTGGCCCCTTAAAGTCTCGCGGGCCAGCTCCATGGCCCTTCTGTAGATGGTTTAGCTCTTCTGCAGGAAGCTGGTGTTACCCCAAATCCCTTGAAGTTGAGGGAGATTGTGTGATTTGCTATGGACAGTGAACTTGGAGCAGAAGCAATACACTGCATCAAAGAGCTGATGTGCAGAGTCTGCGTTCTCACTCCTCTGCTGTGGCCATGTTCCAGATAGGGCATCTCTTACTGTCCAGTAGCATAGGAACATAGCCACTGACCCTTAGCAATCATGTGGCATCAGCCAGAAATCAACCTGAACTGTTTTATGCCACAAAGATTTGAGGGTCGGTACCGGTAGTGTGGCTCAGCCCATTGTGACCAGCGGAAATGGCTTCCGGAAAGGCCCATGCTGTCTGGGCTGCAGAGTGGTGGCTGCACACTCTCCAGGGCCCAGTGCTTTCCCTTGAACCCTTCCTCCGCCTCCTCTGAGGCAGAGATACAGGGCAAGGTACTTGAACTCTACAGGTCTCCGTTTCTCCATCTGCATGATAGCAGTGATTGTATTCACTGCACAGTCGTGCGAGAATTTCATGTTCGTTTGTAGGAAAGATTTGGAAAGCTGCCAGGCAGAGAGTAAGTGCTCAATAAATATTAGCTTTATTATTAATATGTCTTCAAAACAAACAGTTGGATGCTGCAGGTGGTCCACATCTCTCCCTAGGAAGAACAGTATCCAGAGGAAAGCTCGTTGTCATCTGCCTCCAAGAGAGAGGACATATGTGTCAGGGGATGTGAACCCAAATCCACCTCCTTGAAGAGACAGTGGACAACAGTAATGTACTTAGCTTTCATTTTATCTCTGGTAGAGGTAGGGAATGCAGAAAACGGGCTCTTCTTCAGTCAAAACGATGGTATGGGGCTGGGAAGATGGCTCAGTGGATAAAGTGCTCTTGCCTCAAGCATGAGGATCTGAGTTCAGACCCTCAGAACTGATGTAAGAAGCTGGATACTGGGGAGGGCAATTGAAATCACAGTGCACCTATGGCAAGATGCCGGCCAGGGACAGAAGAATTGCTCAAAAGCTCCAAAGCCTGCTAGACAGGCAAACACAGTGGTGAATGACAAACCCTTCTTGAAGGTGACAGGCAAGGACCAACATCAGAGACAAAGGCCAAAAAAAAGTGTATATGAAGAACTGATCCTTTTATAATATATATTTCATTTATTATTTATTTATTTGGGAGAGAGAGAGAGAGAAAGAGGCAGAGAGAGAGGGCTTGGAGAGGATGGGCACACCAGGGCCTCTAGCCATTGCAAATGAACCCTGGATGCTTGTACCACCTTGTGCATCTGGCTTTACATGGGTCCTGGGGAATCAAACCTGTGTCCTGTGGCTTTGCAAGCAAGTGCCTTAGCTACTAAGTCATCTCTCTAGCCCAAGAGGCGATTCTTAACAGCTGGTGCCCATTTCCCATGCTGAAGGAACTCAGGGGGCGAGTGAGACGCTCTGCAGAAGGCATGTTCCTGAGAACAGTGTCTGGAGTCAACTGCAAATGCAGGTGTTGTGACACAGCCTTCTGGTTTGTTTGTGTGTTTTAAGAAGAAGGAAATTCTGGTTTATTATTTTTTTGCATATACATATGTGATGTGCATGTGTGTATGTATGTACACATGCTTATATGTGTGCGGGTGCACATGTGGGTGAAGGTGGGCATGCATATGTGTTAATGTTCATGCAGAGGCAGAGTTCAACATCAGGTATCTTCCTCAGCCACTCTCCCTCTTAATTTTTAATACTTTCTTTATTATTTACTTGCAAGGAGAGAGAGAGAGAAAGGATGAATATGGTGACGCCAGGGCCTCATGCCACTGCAAATGAACTCCAGATCTATGTGCCACTTTGTGCATCTTCTGGCTTAATGTGGGTATTGGGCAATTGAACCTAGGCCATTAGGCTTTGCAAGCAAATGCCTTTAACTGCTGAGCATCTCCCCCTTCTTAACATTTTATTGACAGCTTCCGTAATTATAGACAATAAGCCATGAAAATTCTCTCCACCAGCTCTGTTCTCCCCCTTTCAAATCCACCCTCCAGCAAGTCCCCTCCTCCCTTCAGGCAAATGCCTTAACTGTGGAGCAATCTCTCTAGCCCCCCACCCCTTTCAATTAGTCTTTCTTCTGTTTTAAGGCCATAGGAGAAGGAAGATGGCATAGGTGGTGCCATCTTACTTTTTGAGAAAGCTTGATTTGGCTAGACCAGATCCCATTGAGCCCCAGAGAGTGCTTCTCCTCATCTCCTTGGTGCTGGGGCTGTAGGCATGGGGCATGAGGTGTTTTTACGTGGGCGCTGGGGACCCAAACTGAGGTCCTCATCTTGCTTGTGCACTTTATCCATTGAGCTGTCTCCCCAGCCCTGAGATTCTGATGTTTAATTGTGAACTTGCTTTGTTTTAAGACACTGTTTAGCACTATGGGAATGAACAGGGAGGTTCCTCATAGAATTGGATATATGCTTACCATATGATCTAGTCTCCTCGGCCCCATGTCTACACCTGAAGCAATATAGGTCAGCATATCATAGAGGCATGTTCATGTTTACTGTGGCATTATCCACAATAGCCACATTATTTATGGAATCTGTGTAAGTATGCATCAACAGTTTAAGTGAATAAAGAAAATATGGTATATATACACACAATGGAGTTTTGTTCAGCCATGAAAAAATGAAATTTCCTATAAATGGTTGTTTATAGGAAAATTGATGGAACTGGAGATCATCATGTTAAGTGGAATTAGGTAGATTTAGAGACATACATATATTTTCTCTCGTCTGTGGAATCTAGATTTCAGAATATTTATGTGAGACATTAATGTAGATGGTAGAGCACTTGGGAAGAGATGGCCAGTGGAAGAAGGAGGATGAGGGACAATAAAAGGTTATGAAGGAAGAATATGAGCAATGTACAATGACAAACAAAGTGATAGCATGTCTTGTATAGTTGAAATATATTAATAATAATAAATAAAAAGACACTGTTTAGGAGAAACTGGTCATGTCTGAAGTTTCAGTGGTTTGCATGCTGTTTCCAAGGCTGCACCAATGGGCTGATGTCCAAATCTCAACATCAGTAAAGGTTTGGGAGCTTATTGGAGGGCTTTTCCAGAACCTGAGCGGATTCTTTTCCTAAGATACGCTTTGTCTCCATCTCCTGCAAGCATGAACCCCCTTCAGCTTTGAAGTTGCAAACTCTTCAGAACCTGCCACCCTCTCCAAGTTGTCCACACCCTGTTCCCTGTCTCAGCCTGTGCTCAGAGCAGCACGTGGTCTCCTCAGCCCATGCGGGGGAGCAAGTCTGTCCTAGGCTCCTGGCATCACAATGCTGACCAGGTGTGTGCCCTGCTTCCCATCTATTCCAAGTCCTTCTTATAATCAAGAAGGTACATGTCTGGGGTATTGTTCACAAAAGACCTAGAATTGACACATAATAATCCCATATAATATCTATGCAGAACAATTTGATGCTGAGATACATGAATGCTTTTTATATTCATAAAATCAGGGTAGTTGGCATACCTGTCGTCTCACATGCTTACCATTTCTCTGCAATGAGAGCACTCAAAATCCTCTCTTTGGGCTGGCTTAGCGGTTAAGGCGCTTACCTATGAAAACTAAGGACCCATGTCCCACATAAGGCAGATGCCCAAGGTGATGCAAACGTACAAGGTCGCACATGCGCATAAGGTGGCATATGCCTCTGGAGTTCCATTATGGTGGTTGGAGGCCTTGGCGCACCAATGGTCTCTTTCTGTCTCTCTTGCTCTTACTCTCTCACATTAAAAAAAAGTCCAGTCCATTGAGCTAGTCTTAAAAAATTTACTTAGTCATTTGGCTGTTTAGCTAGCCAGTTAGCTAGTTAATTGCTTAGTTAATTAGACACAGAGACTCTATGTAACCCAGGCTGGCCTCAAATCACACGACGTGTCAGAGAGCCACCACACATGACTCCTCCAAAGTTCCTGAGTGTCAGGCCCCATTGGGTCCCTCCCAGCCTCCTGCTTCCCCTCACATGTGAGGAAGTCTGGATCCAGAGAGAGTTGCAAGCATCTGCTCCTGGTTCTCTGTTGACCAGAGCCTGGGGAATCTGGGAGCTCATCTGCAGAGTACAGCAGTGCCTTCAAAGCCATCACTGGTGACTTCCGAGTCGACACCAGGCAGATCACTTGATTTCTTTTGTCATGATTCCCCATCTTATCTGCAGTGTAGGTGGACTAACAGCATACTCATAGAATGAGGTGGGGCCCAATCCATCAGCGTCTTCTGATCCCAGTGATCTTGCCCTGGAGGTACCATGTGCTAGCAGCCAACGTCATAGGATCACACATATATTTCAATTTTCTGGTAGTGATTGAATGAGGAAAAGGACTTTGAGGAATGCAACTTAAACGACTCCACACGATGATGCATGGGGACACCACAGACTGTCAGAGTTCCTCACCGCAATGTATCTTTCCCTGTGGCTTTTGCCAGAGCTGGCAGACATGTTCTCCCCAGTCCCACTCCAGTTCCGGCTCCAATCCCAGTCAGATTTCTTGTGTGTGGTCTGAACACATAGCCACACATGGACATGAGGAATAAGTTGGCTTCAAATAACATGGGAGAGGCCGGAATGAAAAAGCCTTTTCTTGGTAATGGGATGTGGGCAGTTTAGCATTATGGAAGAACAAAAACCTAGCTAGAGATTTTTTTTTTTCCTCCAGAACTATGCTCATTAATATTAGAAGACACTTGCTGCCACTTTAAATGATGAAGCTTTGTGACATACCTGTAACCAACCCAGAATGAATGCATTTATTCAGGTGGACACAGAGCAACAGGGGGTGAAGTGCTGATTGGCACCAAAGCCCTTCCAGCAGGTGGGGCAGCACTGGGACTGAGTCTCTGGGGGAATCCTGAGCACAGCAAGTCCTTGGGGAATTGTCACCGCAGCAGGAGTAGTACGTATTCCTTCACCTCCTGAGAGCACCCATCTGAGCAAGAGACATCGACTTCAAGCCCTGGGTGAGGCTCTGGCTAGATCTGAAACCTCTCAACATTCCCCAAATATTCCTGACCTTGCGCACATGCTTGTCAACCCCTGGTAGCCAGAGGCACACAGACTGGGGCAATGGCTCAGCTGGTAAAACACTTGTCATACAAACATGAAGGACAGAGTTTGGATCCCTAGCACCCACATAAATGTTAGACAATGGCTGGCACATTCCTTAAACCCCTATGCTCAAGAGGTAGAGATAGATCCTTGGGCAAACCAGCTAGCTCGACTAGCCACATTGATGAGCTCTGGGTTCACTAAATAAAGTGGAGAAAGACTGAGAAAGATACCCATTGTCAACCACTGGCTGCCCCCGCCCCACAAACACATACCCATGTGTGCACACCACACCCATACACAAATCAAGGTGAAATCTTGTGCCACATAAAAGTAACCAGCAGCTAGTTGAAAGAGTACTGCCTGTGTTCACAGAGGAGGACACTTGCACTGCAATTATGACACTGGAGATCAGCTAGCCAATGAGCTCAGAGGCAAAGCTGTCTTGGGTGGGGTGAGGTCCCAGGCTGTCTCACTCTTTGTGTTCTGAGAGCTGATGCTGTGTAGACACTCAGTCAACAACTACTAGATGAGTGGACATTAGCGTGAGTGGTAGAAAGACTGTCCAGGAGTCTACCTTCTTCCATTCCATAGTCATGCCCATCTGAGGAGCGGTCCCTTCTGATTTCCTGGGGTTTGCCTCTTCCTCTAGCTCCCAATTTACAGTAAAGCAGGCTGGTAGAGGAGCCAGGTTCACACACAGACCTGACACTTGTTAAGACAGATGTGTCTCCTTCCCTACCATGGCCTGTATCCAAGCTCTATATGCTCCTGAGGCTGTAGCACCCTCTATTAGCCCTGTCATGGGTAGATGCACCTATCAGCTTTGCTCTCGCTGGCTGTGTGTTTGTGGCTAAGTCATTTAACTTCTCAGAGTCTTAATTTCTTCATCAGTTACAAGAGACTAATAATAATAATAAGGCCCATTGTGCAAATTGGACAGGATCAAGTGTGTGCAGGGCTTAGAGTGCCCTTCAGTAGTTCCATTATAACTGAAGAAAAGGTCTTTCCTAATGTGTACATGAGGTTCCACTGTACTGTGCTCTCTCCTGTGAAGGTTTATATATTATACCCCATCCAGGTGCCTTGATGAAGCATGAAGACCTATTTCTAAGGGAAAGGAGGGCACAGGCCCCACTAGGGGATCTAGATGTGCCTAGAAGAGTTGAGGAGGGTCATTTGGAGGGCGAAGTAGAAGTCAGAACTCCCTCCTTGCACTCAGAAGTAGTAGCTAGGCCTCAGCAGATAAAAGCCACCCAGAGCTCTCAGGTGCACCCATGTCACCCACAAAAGTGCCTCACTGTCAGGAAGCAAGAGGAGTCAAGTGGTCACAGTGAGACTGCCTCACTTACTTCTTATCCTTCCAGGATCTTCACTTCTAGTCCCATCCACGTACCCAAACTGCATCTGAAACTTCCCCTCCTGGCTGCCCATACAGCTCACAAATGCATTCTCTAACAGGCAGAAACCTTTCCCTAGGCATTTTATTTTTACCCAAAAAATATTTACATCATTTCTAGAGTCTATCTAACCCATTCCTACTCTGCCAGACAGAGGTCCTCTGAATGCCTCTAGCAGGGATCCCCTAAACTCCTGAGTGTTACTCCTCAAATATTTCCAAGATAGTTCACAGCCTACAAGTTAGCCAAGGGACTTACCATGTCTTGGACAATGAGATATGAGTGAAGATGGCATAGGTCATGTCCCTGTGGGAGCTTTAAGAGCTAGTACACTTTTTGCTAAGCTTGTTCCCTTCTGTAGGAAGGCAACAGCCTTCCATTTGTGTCCTGGAGTGAAGGTGACATAGGGAAGATCCCCACAGGGTATCAGTGATGGGCATGAAACATGATCAAGAAACCACTTTGTGTTGTTTTAGGCCACTGAACTGTTGGGGCTATTTGTTACCACAGCATGACTAAACTGACCGATGCAGGCTGCATAGAGGCCACTAGGAAAAGTTCCTGGCCATTGCTAATGACTGATGAGTCTTCCTCTTAGGGGTGCTAAGAGACAGGCAGAGATGAAAGTTCAGAGGGAGCCAAGGTCAACAGTAAGAGGCTTCAATGGAACCTGTGAGCGCTCACTTTTGGATGCACATGGTGCCCCAAGTTCCACCACATAAGAACTTGACCTATCTTACCAGATTATGCTTAAGATGAGCATTGGATTTTCTTCCACATTTCTTAGACACTTCTTTGTCCAAGAACTGACTCACGTAGCCCTTTCCATCAGCAACCCCAACTCATGTCATGTTAAGCATATAATTTTAAAAATATATCGATCCTAAGTGTATGGCTTAACACGTCATTAGCAGGACAAGAGCCCTGTTGTTGACACTCAGTTGGCAGATTCTATCAGGATACTGGATTGGAACTCTTGGCTGAGGTTCTGGGGTGCATGAAGTCTGTATTTTAAAGTGGTTAGTATGACCAATCACATGGCCCTTGGAACCCACACATGCTGAGGTACAGACGGATTGGGTCATCAGGTAGAGACCACCCGTGAGAGCATCTCTGGAGACAACTGAACTGTAAAAAACCAAGGCCCTTGTTATGGTTTGGACTGTGAATGCCCCCCAAAAGCCATGAGTTATAGGCTTGCTGAGTAGCTGGAGTCACTACTGCATGGTGGTAGAGGCTTTAGGATGTGGGGCTTAAGAGAAGGAAGTTAGGAAACTGGGGGTGTGTGCCATTGAAAGGGCTATCTGGACCCCCATTTCTTCCTGTATTTCCCAGCTGTTAGGCAAGCAGCCATGTTCCACCATGTGCTCTTGCTGGGATGTGCTGCCTGGCCACAGGCCCAAAGCAACGGAGCTCATCGACTATCAACCAAAACTCTGAAACCTTGAGCCAATACAAGTCTCTCGTCGTAGGGTGTTGATTTCATGTAACTGTCACAGCAATGGAAAGCTGTCTAAGGTCACCCAACAGGGAAGGAATGGAACTTTGATGAGAGTCAGGGCTTCAATGGACCATATGAAGGCTGAACATGTGCCCTTGGTGGTCATGGGGACTTAGCCAACTGGCAGTAGCACCAAGAAGGAGCTGACTAGTAGAAGGGATGCTGCAGTGGGTGGGCCTACACTCTCACAATTTGTTGGCACAAAAGATATTTGGCCTTATCCAAGGACGAGGTCTGGCCTTCTTGGCCAGTAGGTTCACAGGTCGGTCTGTGTGGGGTGGGTTACCAAACTCAGGGGCTGTGCCTGCTTGAAACAATGCACTGCTCTTCTCAGTCAATATGCAGCTAAGAGCTGAGTGTAAGGCGCATATCTATAATCCCAGTACTTTGAAGGTAGAGGCAAGAGGATCTTGACTCAGATCCCAGCCTGAGTTCTGTCTGGGCTACAGAGTGAAACCTTCTCTCAGGTTATGCTATTGAAAATAATGTGAAAAATTCTAATCTTGTTCCTTTCCTCCTATTTTAAAGTCTGACAGTTCATTAATTTGCCTAGGTTTAGAACTATTAGCGCTATAAGCTGTGTCCTCTAATGACCACACTGAGTATCTATTCTTCATTCCAAAAGAGGGTAGCCTTCCTTCATCTCTCCCTTTCTACACACACACACACACACACACACACACACAGTCAAATCTTTCTAATGGGCACCGAAAAATCATATGAAAGCCCCTTGCCAGGCTCTGAGCATAGAAATCCTCTTGTGACAGGGTTGGCCAAGTAAAGAAGAACTTTGGTTTTTTTTCACTATTTGCTTGCTTTCTTGTCATTTTTCCATTATAGGGGATGGAACCCAGGGCCTTGTGCATGCTAGGCAAGAGCTCTCCCACTGAGCCATATACCTCAGCCCCATGCATGACTGGTTCTCAAATGTGAATTGCTCTCAGCCTAAGAGTCAGAATTCATTATCTTCTAGCTATTGAGGAAGAAGGAAGAGTGTGATGGCTTCTCTTCCTCATTCCTGGGCAGCAGGTTTTCGCCTGTAGTGAGTTCCACAGTGGAGGAGGAACAATTCACCTTGGATGGAGGCTGCTGATCATCTCTCACTGTCCATTTCATTTCTAGAAGTTGTCTCTGCTGTCATCCAGACTCTAATGATCAGAAAAGCCATGGAGCTGACCTGAGACTTTATCTAGAACCAGAAAAGGACAATCGTGGGGACACTTTAAGGCAAAATGTGAGCTGAAAAAGTCAGATATGCCCATGTTTATTTTATTTTATTTATTTTATTTTATTTAATTTTTTATTTTATTTTATGAGAAAGAGGTAGGGAGAGAGAGAGATAGAGACAGAGAATTGTGCACCAGGGCCTTCAACCACTGCAAACGAACTCCAGGTGCATATGCCACCTTAGGCATATGGCTTATGTGGTCCTGGGGAATTGAACCTTAGGCTTTTCAGGCATGCATCTTAACCACTAAGCCATCTCTCCAGCCCAATGCCCATGTTTTAATGTCTTCACTCCAAAACTGATAGTAAAAATCCTTAATGATGTTTGTGAAATGATTTTAAAGGCAAATAAATGAATGTCTGCCCTAATTCCACCACAATGATGAAGCTGGGGAGATAGCTGAGTCAGTACAGCATTTTTCTCACAAATGCAAGGACCTGAGTTAGAGTCCTAGCACCATGCAAAATACCAGATGTGGTGGCACATGTCTGACATTCCCACACAAGGACACAGATGGGTGGTGAATCCCTGGAGCTCACTGGCCAGCTACTCTAGTCTAATTGGTGAACTCTAAGCCAATGAGAGATTCTAAAAAGAGGCAGGTGATGTGCCTTAGGAATGACACAGGAGTTGTCCTTTGGCTTCCACATACATATACACAGTATATGTATATTATATATATTATACCAGTACCCACATGTGCCCCCACATATATGAACATGATTACACATACAAATGTATACCACACACATATACACACACATGCAGAAAATGATTGATGACATTTATTAAGAGCCCATGAGAGGTGAGCTGTTAGGTGTTCTTACAGCCTAACCCTGCTACTCAGAATCAAACATCAGTACAGGGCTGGGGAAATTGCTTAGTGGTTAAGGCATTTGCCTGCAAAGCCTAAGGACCTGGTTCGATTCTCCAGGACCCACGTTAGTCAGATGCACAAGGGGGCGCATGCGTCTGGAGTTCATTTGCAGTGGCTGGAGGCCCTTGCGCACCCATTCTCTCTCTCTCTCTCTCTCTCTCTCTCTCTCCCTTTTCCTCTCTCTCTTTCTCTCTCCCTTTTCCTCTCTCTATCTCTCTCTCTCTCCCTTTTCCTCTCTCTCTCTCTCTCTCTCTCTCTCTCTCTCTCTCTAATAAATAAATAAAGTATTTAAAAACACATCAGTACATGCATTTCCACATAGGAAGGAGCTTGCAAGGGTAGATCCAAGATGCCAGTTTTGGTCAGTCTGACCACATTGTCCCTACAGTGTCTTTAATCTAATGCCTGTCTAAGCAACAGAGTCTCCATTTTCGAAAATGTGGGCATGCCTTGTGGTTCATTCATAGACAACCACAAATGCTACCAATGGGCCAAGTCAGGATGGCTTCATGATCAACCCCATGGGCTTCAGCATCAGACTGGCTGGGTTCAAAACCCGGTGGGATTGGCCATTAGTGATGTGTGGTTACACCCCCTGGCACATGCGGGAAGCTCTCTGTACAGCATAGTACCAGCATGTAACTATTCTTGCCCTTCGGCCCAGACATGGTACACGAAGTAAGACCCTCCTGGAGCAGGCTGTGCTACTTTGTGACTCTAGAGGCTGATTCAGGACCGGCAGTGGCTCTTTGTCCTTGGAAGGCTGTTCATAAAAATGCAGGCTCTGAACATCTCTCCCATCATGTGCCTCTAACTCCAAACCACTCTCTTGCTGGCCTGTTACAACCTCTGGGATCCTATCACGGACCTTGCCTTTGGTTCTCTCTCTGACGAGTAGTGGACAGCACATTAACCTGTGGGTTGGTTCACATCTCTGCCACAGTGCCTTAGGTTGCTCTGAGATGTGGACCGTGTCAGGTCTTCTCTAGAGAGGGGCTACTGGCGTTCTGCCCTGTTCCTTTCCAGCAGTTTCCTCAGCGTAGAAATCTCAGACATCAGGCAGGACACACAGAGGCTTGAACATGACTCACTAGCCCACTGGTGCAAATTTTTAAATTCTCAAAAACTTTTCAAGCTAGTTGTTAAATGGTTGGCAGATGAAAATCAATCATGGCGGGAATGTTTTCATCAGAGAAGTCAACGGGTGCTAAGATTCAGGCTTTTCTTACTGGTACAAAGACTGCCCAGCATTCCACAGCACACACAGCACAGCAGTAGGCACAACTCTTGAGTTTAGCCAACTGATCCCATAGGAAGCCTGGAATCTCAGGCAAGTGGTCCATGAGCGAGAGATGAGACAGCATCCACTCACTGCAGTGGAATCTGATGGGGGGGGGGTGTTCAGGGGTACTGGGATCAACTGCTATCTTTGAATTGACTAATCTGATCTTTCTCCTGCCTTACTTCCCACTCAGCTTTCAAGCCTTCTTCTCCTGCCTTCTCATTAGTTCCAAGCTACCCTTCTGAGCTATGTTGACCGGAACCAGTTCCTACCCAAAGAAAGGAAATTCACATTTGGCTTTCTCAAGAGGAAGGGTTGCTTGAGGGTAGAGCAGCTTGGTCTCATTTGCAGAACAAACATCTATGCAGCACCTACTGTGTGCCAAGATAGACTCAGTGTCAGGATGTGGGGCAGAATAGGAACAAAAATATGTGTGATGGCTAATCTCAAGTTTGGACTAGGTTGGACTGAGAATTACCTAAAAGAAGACAAACTTCTGGGCATGTCTGTGCGGAAGTTTCTAGATTAGCTTAATTGGGGTGGAAAGACCCACCCTTACTGTGGGTGGCACCAGGCGCTGGCTAGGGTCCTGACTGGATGAAAAGGAGAAAGTGAGTCTAGCCCAAGAATTCATCTCCCTCTCCCTCTCCCTCTCTGATTCCTGACTGCAGGTGACGTGACCAGGTGCCTCCTGCCTCGGCTGCCGGGCCTTGTAAGCCAAAGAAGACTGTATCCTCCCTTAAAGAGGCTTTTTGTCAGCAATGACAAAGTAACTAATAGAGCCTGTCTCTCCTCAGGAATTTACCATCTAGGTAATTGAAAGGCTGACATAAAACAACCAAATTACACAATTAATTCTTTGTTGGACCCTTCTGTCATCATTGGGTGATACGAATCTCCAGATAAACATTTGAATCCTGCGGTACATTAAAGGAATCATCTATGCCGCCCTTCCGGAGTCCACAGTTCAGCTGGCGTATAGCTGTGTGCTCATGGAGCTGAATAACCGCCCCACACAAGTTCCCACTCGCAAGGAGCCCAGAGGAGGTGGAGCTTCCAACATTGGGGATCAGGGAATATTTTGTGGAGAGGGGAAATTTCACACAGCCTTGACAGCATGTAACAGTGAGCTCAGCAATACAGAAAACATACCTGTAAAAGCTAGCTACTGGAAGTTCGTCTGCCGGAAGGGGAGCGCAAGTGGGTCCTGCCATCAGTGTCCTCCGCATAAGAACAGAGAAGTTGCGCGCACTGTTGGACCACCGGCTGTTTTCACTCCACAGTGTTTCACGGATGTTTCCCCCTGCCAATTATTCCCAATCCACGTCACCATTTAAGCAGCCAGAGAACATTCCATTATTCGATGTCCTCCGAAGAGGATCAATCAAATCCTCACTGATAAACATGTAGTGCTGTGGTCAAGGGTCCAGCCTCTGGAGGCTTAAGGTCTGAGCCTCAAGCTGGACCTGCGGCTGCTGGGTTGTGCGGTGAGGGCGCGCTCCTTCTCTAGAAAATGGAAGCTGTGGGCACCTTTGTAAGACATTTAAAACGGAGTCCAGCACCCAATAAATGCTCAACTAAGGCTCAAAACAAGCCGCTGTAACCATCCTCTGCAAACACACACACACACACACACACACACACACACACACACACACACACACACGGTCTGTTTCTGGCCTTCCAAGTGCACCACGACAGTCAAGGGCACACATAATTTGAAATCCTGAGAGGTGTCGTCCAATTGCCCTCCAGAAATGGACCAAACGTCGGTGGGCAAGAGGATGCTGTGGTTGGAAGGAGACAGCGACTGGTGGACAGCCACTGCCTCCAGCCTGGAGCAACTGGGAACCCTCCCGGGTCATCCACAAACCAGCCAGGGAGGTTAGTTGGTTTGCTCAACCTTGTGGGTGGTGTTCTGGGATCTGAAGGGAGAGGAACATCACAGTAAGTCAAGTCAGCCGCTCTCGCTTTGATTTCTAGAAGGAAAGCTGGAGTTGAGGCCATGTTTGAAAATATAGGTCAAACCTCGGTTTCTGTGGTTACCGAACACTGTCAACCACAGTGAGTCCCTCCCTGGGGGGTGATGCCAGGGTTCCAAGACCTGGCTCCCCCCGCGGCGTGCCCTCAGCCCCCGCCAGGGTCCCGGACGCCCGGCGTGACTTTGCTGCCCAGAGGACTTGGAAGGTCGACCACCGAGCAGGGTGGGCAGCACCGCAGGGACAGGATGACTGCCCTTTACCTCTTGGGGATTAGAGGGCTTCGTGGCGCCTCCAAGGGGTTCCGGGTGGCCTCGATCCCCCAGTTAGCCCTGCCTGTGTGCCCGCGGCTGCAAGGAGCGCCCGCCCGGGCACACCGGCCGTGCCCGCGGGGAGCAAGGGAGGAGGCCGGGCGCCACCGGAACAATGTGGTGGCTTGTTTTGCAGACTGTCAGCCTCGTTCTGGGATCCTCCCTTCCACGCCCCTTGGCTTAACCGCCACCAGGCCGGCAAGCAGAGGGAAGAGCCCCCTTATTTGGACTTGGAAAGAAAGGGGAAAGGTTATCCCCAGATGCCTGCGGCGTTCGGTCATCTTCCCGCAGTTGCTGGCCCGCACCCGCGCGGGCAGTTCCGTCTCCGGCCGGTAGGTGGCGGCGCTGCGCAGCGCCTGGGGAGATGCCCAGCTGGTAAACAACCCGCAGGATCCGGTACCCCGGGGCGGGGCGGGGCGGGGCGGGGCGGGGATGGGGATGGGGATGGGGGGTGGGGGCTTCTTTTGTGTCTGTGCGAAGACGGGGGTTGTCGGAGGGAGAAGCTGGGGTGGCAGAAGCAAAGAAGGAGAGGAGAAAGGAGAAACCAAAACCTTGTTTACGGGAGAGTCAGGCTTCCTAAATTGGAAAATGTGCTTCAGTTTCAGGGTGTGACCGCCTGGTGGATTGCATGAGAGGCATCGGCGAGTCCGCGGAGGGAGGCGGGAGTCAGTCGGCAAGTCAGCCTCTTCGTTCCAAGGGACGCAAGTTCCTGGAGATATATTAATAAAGCACCATGCGGTGCCCTGAGCCAGCTTGGAGATGTACTTTCTCTTCTTTCTTTCTTCCTTTTCCCTTCCCTCGTTTTCTCCTTTCTCTCTCCCTACCCCGTCACCCCACCCCACCCCCTTGCTGGGCCAGCCTCTGGTGAGCCTAGGGATGCGGAGCGAGGGACTCACCTGCCTCCTTGTGGCCTGAGGAGGATGGAAGCAGAGGTTTCTAAACAGGAGCTATGGCAGGCTGGCCCTTGAGCAACCGCATTGCTTACACAGCACTCAGAAAGAGAAGAATCGCCACCATTTTAGCTCAGAAAGGCTGTGTCCCCCACTAGTCAGTGACAACGCTGAGATCTGCATCCTGATCCTCCTCAAAAGCTCATTCCCTCGCCAGTGACTCCAGATAAGCTCGTGTGGTAGATAAGGTTCCCAAAGACCTTTAAGGAAAGACTTGACAGTTATCGATTCATGCCTCTTGCCCATCTCCAGAGGGCTCAGGTAGCCCTGTGCTAGGGTTCCGAAGAGGAGCCTGGCAGGCTGTATCTAACTTTTGTTTTCTATTTTAGGTAAGTTGCAGGCAGCAGTTCTGTTTTCCTGAGCATCCTCATTCTACACATGCCTCGCCCCTTCCCATGTTCCTTCTGTCTCTTGGACGTGGGAGGGAGGGCGGATTTTCCCTCAGAGAACTGCTTGGGGTTTCTTTATCTGAAAAGAAATTAGTTTTTCAAGTCACACATACTTACAGACAACTTTAGAAAGTTATTGGGGTGATAGGTTCATGTTGACCTTAGATTACTCAGCGCAATTTTTCTTTTCTTTTCTTTTCTTTTCTTTTCTTTTTATTTATTTGAGAGAAAGAGAGAATGGATGTGCCAGTGCCTCCAGTCACTGCAAATGAACTCCAGATGCATGAGCCACTTTGTGCATCTGGCTTACATGGGTCCTGGGGAATCAAACCTGGGTCATTTTGGCTTTGCAGGCAAGCGCCTTAACCACTAAGCCATCTCTCCAGCCCTCTTTCCTTCCTTCCTTCCTTGCTTGCTTCCTTCTTTCCTTTCTTTCTTTCTTTTTCTTAATATTTATTTATTTGCAGTCAGAGAGAGAGAGAGAGAAAAGAGACAGAGAGAATGGGCATGCCACGACAAATGGACTCCAGATGAATGCACCACATTAAGTAGGTACTGGAGAATGGAACCCTGGTCATTAGGCGTTAGACTTTGCAGACAAGCACCTTAACCACTGAGCCATCTTCCAACTCTTTTTTTTTTTTAAAGAAAGTGTGTGTGAACAAAATGTTATACAATCTGTTTTTCTCTTTTTCATGAAAAATTTTTTACATGTGTGTCTGTGTAATATGTATGGTGTGTGTGCACGTGCACACACACATATGTATGTGCTAATGCAGAGAGCACCAAGCTGGGAGGCCAGAGAACATCCATTGTACTCCTCCACACGCATCCTACTGTTTTTCTTGAGATGGAGTTTCTCACTGATCCCAGAGCACACCCCCTCTTCTCCAGCCCTAGTGGTGTTTTTGTCTCTGCTCCCCACAGCACTAAGGTTATAGACATGCATAACACACCCAACTGTTTGTGTGAGTACCCCTCAGAGCCTCATGGTTGTGCTAGAAGAACACTTAACCACTGAGCAATCTCTCTAGCCCTCCCTAAGATTTCACCTATAAGCAGTTCCCAAATCTTACTGTGGTTGCCTGAGTTCTGTTCTCGGTGCATGCGTTAGGACAGATGGAGCCCAAAGAACTTCACACTGCGCCACCAACATCTCAGGGAAGGGCAGTGGTGACCAGTGATGGATGGTAGACTTGAGGGCACAGTGGCACAGCCCCAGGCTGTGGGGCTTTAAGCTCTTTGTGCTTCAGCTGTTGTGAGGATTTAATGAACTCTTCCTTTGTGAAGGGCTGACAACAGGGTCTGGCTATAGAGTGCAGAGGGCCTACCTCCCAGAGTAGAAGAAAGAGTAATAAAACACTGCTTTTTAAACCCCTTAGCCCAGGACCTGGCACTTAGGAAAGGCTCAGTCGATGTCTAGCAAGTAGTATAATCAGCCACTTCCTGTTCAGTGTGTCAGCTGTGCTCCACAAAGAACTTAAGGTCTTCATACACGCATTTGAATACTTCTGGGAAGCTGGAGTATGGATAAAATTGCTGCACATACAAAGTTTGAAAACAAGTTAATTGCCCAGGGACCCATATCTAGTATTGTGGCAGGGCTAGGAAATGTCTGGTTCTCAAGTGTGCATCCTTTTATTAGGGACCACTTGGGAGCAAAGAGCAGGTCTGTGTGGTGAGGCTAATGATCTTCGTGAGGGGATTTAGAAAAGACTTCTTAGTACGAACAGCTTGCTGTCATCCACGGGTCTTGGAGTGGCTGTAAAGGACAGGGAAACATGCCAATTACACAAGTAGCTCAGTACCAGGGGACAGAAGCTAACCATGTGGAGCTCATTGACACCCAGGTTGTCAAAAGATAGAAACTCAACCCAAATTGGTTTATGAAAAAGAAAAAAAAAAAAAGAAGACATTTAATTGGCCTTAAGGTACAACTTGATCCAGCAGTTAACATTATCTGGATTTGGCCTTCTCCTTAGCTCAGCTGTGTTGGTTTTGTTTTCAGGTTGCCTCTCTCACTGACCCTTGAATGGCCCTCATCAAGAGGCCGGAGATGATGGGCAGGAACAATAGGAGGGCTCAGTCCCCTGCCTTTCATTGATCAGAGAGGGAAAAACTTGAATGGGGACCATTTCTACCATGAAGTGTATGTAGATGGGCTAACTAGGACTGTGCCTATTTGCCTATGGGACCAACACTTTCTGTTTCAATTGAGACTGAGTTAAAATGATTGAGCTAAACTTGCTGTCCTTAAGGATTGTGTGTCAAGGGCTATAAAAATCCTCAAAGTGGGGCTACAGAGATGGCTCAGTGGTTAAGGCGCTTGCCTTCAAAGCCTTAGGACCCAGGTTTGATTCCCCAATACCCCATGTAAAGCCAGATAGATGCACATGGTGACGCATGTGTCTGGAATTTGTTTGCAGCTGCTAGAGGACCTGAGACATCCATTCTCTCTCACTATCTGCCTCTTATTCTCTCACAAGTAAATAACAAACATAATCCTCAAGGTATTTCTTTAGCAAAATGTGTTCACAGTATATATAATGTGATGAATGCAGTAGTCAATAAAATGCTGTAACAATATGTAGGCAACTTACCATAATTGTACAAATATATTATTACAACATAGACACATGTGAATACATGTGAAATGCAATGAAGTCTGACTGAACCGGTGGAACTCAGGATTCCTGGAGACCCTTTAATGAGAGTCACCACACAAACAACTATAAATAAGACATGACAGATCACACTGTGGGCTGCACCAACCTGTTGACTAAGTTTGGTCACAAGCATCATATTGAGAACATGCTGGGAAAACTCTGAGGTGTTGCTTTCCTGCCATCAAATGTTCCTTGAGCTGAGGGAGAAGCCATGGTAGACATGCCCCACATTCAAGAGCACCCTTAGAACCAGGTTGGAAAGTGGGCAGGAGTCTCCGGTCTGGGGCTGAGCCTTCTCTGTCCTTTCCCCCTCTGAGTCTTGTACCTCCTCCCAGTTCTGTACTGTCTCCATCACAGGGGACTGGTCATCGTTCACAGGCAAGCTCTTAATGTCAGTGGATGGCATCCATTTGTCCAAAAACACTTCAGTGTCATGTTCTATCAAATGGGTTGGGAGCTGGGGACCAACCTGAACAGGTGTCTGCACTCCAGAGTGTTTGCCCTCCTTCTACCTGTCTTCCCTGTTTCTCTGACCCCCAGGCACTGTCCATTTGCTCCTTGAGTACCTCTGTTTGCACATCTTCTTTAGACCCGAGGACAGTGACAGTTGTCCCCAGATACCCAGTATTCACTGCATACTAAACTCATTCATACATCATTTCCTCCGCTAACAGCCCTGGGAGGTCAACACCACTAATCTTCATTTTACAAGAGAGAATTGGAGCTTCAAAAGTCTTGTTAGTTGCTCCAAATCACACAGGGAAGGAGAGGATGAAAACAGGTGGAGTCTCAGCCCCAAGTCATTGATTCATCTTTTTTGTTTGTGTGTTTGTTTGTTTGAGGCAGGGTTTCGCTGTAGCCCAGGCTGGCCTGGAATTCAATATGTAGTCTCAGGGTGGACTTGAACTCATAACAATCCTCCTCCCTCTGCCTCCCAAGTGCTGAGATCGAAGGTGTGCACCACCACACCTGGCTGATTCCTCTTCTTTAGGTTTTGTTTTTGGTGGGTTTTGTTTGTTGTTTCTGAAATTATTTTTTTAAAGCTCAGGCTGACCTGGAAATCACTCTGTAGTCTCAGGGTGGCCTCGAATTCATGGCAATCCTCCTACTTCTACCTCCCGAATGCTGGGATTAAAGGCGTGTGCCACCATGCCCGGCTGAAATTATTTTTTTGATGGAGGTATTGCTGAAGTGCATAGGCTGACCTTTAACACCAGAGATCTCGTGATCCTCGTCAGGGTTACGGTGGAGCCACAGCACACAGAAGTGTGTCACCACAGGGCGAGACTGGGTGCTCACCACCAGCTTCTGCCCTGCATTGCTGAAGGCGGCTGTTGAGGCTAGCACAAATCCCAGTATGTCGCCCTGCACCTCAAGTCCATTGAGACGCAGCACGGAGGGACTCTGGGAATCATCCACCCGATTTCTAGAGCCAGCAACGGCTTTTCCCCTGTCCCTCCATCTATCTGATCCTATGAGGGTGGGCAGGGGGAACAGAACATGGAAAGGTGGAGGCTGGAGAGAGCGCAGGGGTCTGCGAGCAGGAAGCAGGAATGAGCAGCCGAAATGTAGGTGCTGGGGTGGGGAGGGGGAGCGAGGGGTGGTGACTGAGCTGCTGAAGGACAGGTAACACTGTCGCCCTGCTGAGATGGAACTCCCATGAGCTACTGTGGTGGGGCTCAGGCCATAGGTGGATCTGGTCTGGCTGCATGTGGACAGCAATCCTGGATGGTCAGAATCACAGAAAGAGATCAGGCAAGAGACTCCTGCCAGGGTCCAGGTAAGATGACAGCAGCTAGGCCGAGGGAGGTGGTAGTGAAGGGGAGGGAATTAAAGTATGTGACACTTGCCCTCTCTGCCTGTCTCACCTCATCCCTTCTCTTATCTCTGCAGAGGTGCCTTCCCATTGGATCTATTCCTATTGACCTCCCATCTCCAGAGGGGACAAGACAGTGTGGAGAGCACCTGAAAGAAGCAAGGGAGATGCTTGCTTTTAAGAAGTCTCAGACTAGGGTGTGGCTTTGTGGTAGAGGACTTACCTAGAATGCATAAGGCCTTGGTTTACAGCCCAGCAACACACACACACACACACACACACACACACACACACACGGCATTGATTTGTGAATAACAGAATGGAATCCAGCAAGGCATGTGTTGGGAGGTTCCCAGAGCTCAACAGCCCTGTCGGCTAAAGGGTGAAGCTTGAAAAATGGACAGGGACTAAGATGGCTCCTGGTGGCCAGGCAATAGGAATTCCTCATCCATTCGTTCTCTAGGCAAAGTAGCAGGGGCCTACTGTGTGTGAAGCATTGCTCATCCACTGTGGCTAGAGCAACGGGTAGGAGAAAGCCCTTGCTCTCACAGGGGACATGACAGCAGCAGCCACAGGGATCATGACAGCTGGAGATGCATGCTTATGAAGAGTAGAGGGAAGGCTGGGGCTCTGCAGGGCATGGGCTTCTGTTTTACATGAGCTAGGTAGAGATGTCCTCTCAGTGATGTCACCAGACAAGAGCCAAGGAATTACAGCATCCCCATCAGGAGCACAAAGGACAAGGGGACTGTGTGGCTGGCATCCCCCGGGGTAAGGGCCGTGGCTTTGGCTGAGACAGTGGCCTCTAAAAGGATCTGAATGGGGGATGTTGATATGTTGAATGAGTCCCTCCGCTATCTGTGTGGAATAGACGTTGTAGAAGTGGTCCAGAGGGAGGGCCCAGGTAGGGGTGTTGGCAAAAAGTGATGATGGTTGAGAGGGCTGTTAAGGGTGGGAGGTAAGAAGCAAGAACTCAAGACTTTCTTTGGAAGTAGAGCTCACAGTTCCAGTGGGGGAAAACTTCGTTTTAGTGACTGTTAAGCTGTACCAGATGATCCTAAAGCCTGACTTCAAGGGGCAGACAAGGATCGTTGATGAATTATGATTTCCATTTTCCAGTCCCACCCATCAACTGATCAAAAACTTTTTAAAAAAATAAAGTTGTACATGTTTTGTTTTATTTTATTTATTTATTTGAGAGGGACAGAGAGAGAAAGAGGCAGAGAGAGAGAGAGAGAAACAGAATAGCATGCCAGGGCTTCCAGCCACTGCAAATGAACTCCAGATAAGTGAGCCCCCTTGTGCATCTGGCTAACATGGGTCTTGGGGAATCAGGCCTTGAACCAGGGTCCTTAGGCTTCACAGGCAAGCGCTTAGCTGCTAAGCCATCTCTCCAGCCCTGATCAAAAACTTTTTAACAGGGGCTGGAGAGATTGCTTAGTGGTTAAGGCGCTTGCCTGCAAAACCAAAGGATCCAGGTTTCATGCCCCAGGACCCACATAAGCCAGATGCACTAGGTGGCTCATGGATCTGGATTTCGTTTGCAGTGCCTGGAGGCCCTGGTGTGCCCATTCTCCCCTCCCCATAAATAAATAAAAATAAAGCATTAAAAAACTTTTAATGGCATGTAGCTAGTCATTCTCCATCTCCTTTGATGTCAATCAGTTATTAACAACATTGATCATTGAAATTTTATATTGCTTTAGTTATAATCAAATCTATGTAACATAAAATGTACCACCTTAGTCATTTTAGATTGAAAAATTCAATAGTATTAAGTACATCCACACTGTGGTATAACCAATCTCTAGAATTTTCTTAACTTGTAAATCTGAAATTCTGTACCCATTTAACAATAATACAGGTTTTTATTTTTAAATAACTGAGTTCCAAACTCAATCACATATTTCATTTGGAAAATAAAAATTTTGCTTCTCATCTTTAAATATGTACCTATTTTAAAAGAGAAGGTGTTGTGGCCACACATGCTTTTTAGTAGTAAAATCAAAAGCACAGTATGTTGAAAACATCTGTTTCACAATTATCTCTGTGGCGCAGTTTCTTTCAAAAGCAATTAATTTCTGATTCATTATTCAAAGCAGCACCTTTACTTGGAGATGCAGAGGAGTCCTGTTTCCTGCTTAAATCTCATCTGCTTACACCTGTGTTAATGAAAGCCACTTGTCACTTCAGGAAAGGTCAGCCAGTCTGGAGCATTTACTTTGTGTCAAAAGACATCTGCTTTCTAAGGTCACCGCCTGGCATCATATCATTATATAAAGATGTACCTATTCTTTTTATACCTTGTTTTCATAATATTAGCCACTGTGATGACCTTCTGTATCACTGTGTGTTCTTTTGGCTTCCAGTTTTCTCCTGCCACACTTTGCTTCTGGATGCTGTGGTGAAAGGCATTTGCAGTCTGCTCTGAAATCCATCCCCAGGCTTTGTGTAAAAATTGCAATCAAAGTAGCCATTTCTGCTGTGGTCACTTCTATATCATTTTCCCCACAAAAACCATCTTGAATAACATTGTACAATATTGAGAATATGTCTCCTCTGATACATTTTTCCATTTAATGACTTTCAAACAACCAACTTCTTCATGTTTTTCATCACTGAAACAAAATTTAGCAAATCCCATAAACTAATGTATGTCTAAAAACCCACTGACTTTTCAACTATATAGTAAATGTCCCCTATCACACATTCTTCTAATTTTTGTATTTCACTTGCATTTGGTACTATATTGTGTTCCTCACCCATGTTTACTGACAAATGAATACATTTCAGTTTGTCTTTATTTTTACTCTGTGTTATTTCTGCTATTTTATATGTTAAAGAAATAAATATCCATACATGGCATGTGAAGTTTGGACTTTTGTACCAAAAATCTTAGCAGAGGCGTCTAAACATTTATAATGGCACTTAATGTTTTAAAGTTTGGTTTGGCTACTCCAATTCTTGATCAAATAGTAATTTTTTTTTCATGTTCTGCATGTTGAAGCTTTCAACATCATTAGGTGTTCAGCTCCTGGAATTTTTACCTCTGCAGCCACCATAACTGGGACCCAGACCAAGATACAAAACTCTTCCTGAACTACAAAAAAACTCCAGCTGCAAACCTGCAGAGATGACCAGTGTGCCGACTTCAAGCAAGATGGAACTGTCTGCCCATTCTGGCCTGGTGGGCCTGTTTTATTCTGTTTGTATAAATGGAATGATCTATCTTTTAGTGCTTGCCTTTTTGTTTTTGCTTGATGCTTTTAAGATTAATTTAGGTTCTGTGTGTTTCAACACTTTGTTCTTTATTATTTCTGTGCAATATTATTCCAATTTCAAATACATAAACAAATCACAGTGCTTTTCCATTCTCCTACTGGACATTTGCGATATCTACATTTGAAGGTAATTAGAAATAAAGTTACTTTACCTGCCATCAGGATGTCCAAGCAGTCTAAGGATCTGCATTCAGAAGTAAAGTTGCTACAAGCATTCTTGAAAAAGTCTCATGGAGTAGGCGTGTGTTTAAATCCATTAGAAGTCGCCAAGCAGTTTTCCCAAGTTAAACCCCTGGCAGACATGATGGACACTCTATTGTTCTAATCCCTGTAACACTTTCCCTGGATCATGTTTCTTTATTTGTCAGTTTTCTTGAGACAGAGGCTCACACTTTAACATTTAGAACTCACTATTTAGCCCAGCCTATTCTTAAGTTTGTGCCAATAACTAGATAAATGTTGAAATCTTCCTTTATTCTTTAGTTTTTAAGATAACGAGTTGATTTCCTGTCTTCCTAAGAAGGTGGCAATCTATTTTTTAAATGTTATTATGTGTTTCCAAATTTAAACATTTTCTGCTATAATTCAGTTTGTCTCAACTTTGCCATGGAAATCCTGTTCAGGTTGATTCCGAGCCCCTGTGACATGGCAGGCGGGATCTTCCACAGCGTCTCTATTTTCTGATGTGACAAAATGTTCCGAGCTCATCTTTTCCATTTCTTGCACCAGTCCTTAGAGCCAACTTATTTCTTCCTTTTAGAGAAAAACAACATGTGGATACGCAGTCCTTGTGGTACACAATCTTAGCCACAGGAATGTTGATCACTATTTCTCTCACAGCAGCTAAATACACACACAGGCACCCACACACACTTCTGAGTTTTTCTAATCCTAATGTATTAGAGTGCAAATGTCTTGTACACACACACACACACACACACACACACACACACACACACATATTTAAAGATAGAATATGTTGGGAATCAATAATGATATTTCTAATCTAATTCAAATCTATCATGATTTTATTTACTTCTGAAGCTCTTCTCTTCTACACCAGGAATCCTGGCCCTTAGGAATATAGAAGATAAAGGCTCAAGAAATGAAACACCAACAGAAAAAATAATCCAGTCAATAAATGGGCAAATGAACTGAACAGATAGTTCTCAAAAGAAGTAACTGGTCAATAAATATGTGGCAAAAATGTTCAACATCTTTAGTCATCAGTGAAATGCAAATCAAGTCAAAATACACTAAGATTCCATCTCACTCCAGTCAAAATGACTATAGTCAAGAAAAAAAAGAAGGCTGAGAAAATGACCCAGTGGTTAAGGTGCTTGCTTGCAAAGCCTGAAAAGGTACTTGCTTGAAAAGCCTAACAGCCTGGGTTTGATTTCCCAGTACCCATGTAAAGCCAGATGCAAGGTAGTGCATGCATATGATGTTCATTTGCACTGGCAAGAGACTCTGACATGTACGTACACACATGCAAATAAGTAAATTAAAAAAATATTTATTTATTTGAGAGCGAGAAGGAGAGAATAGGAGCACCCAAGCCTCTAGCCACTGCAAACAAATTCTAGATGCATGCCCTGCCTGGTTCATCTGGCTTATGTGGGTACTGGGGAATCAAACCTGGGTCCTTAGACTTTGTAGGCAGGAGCCTTAATGACTAAGCCATCTCTCCAGCCCTAAAATTGTTTTAAAGGATTATTACTACTTATTTATTTGAGAGAGAAAAAGGCAGAGACAAAGAGAGAATGGGCACACAAGGGCCTTGAGCCACTGCAAACGAACTCCAGATGCATGCTCACCTTGTGCATCTGGCTTATGTGGGTCTTGGGGAATTGAACCTGGGTCCTTTGGTTTTGCAGGTAAGCACCTTAACCACTAATCCATCTCTCCAGCCTCCAACTTTTTTTTTTTGGAAATAAAGAAAAATCAACAAATGCTGGTAAGGATGTGGGGGTGAAGATTTAAACACACTGCTGGTAGAAATATAAATTAGTTCAGTAACTATGGAAATCAGTATGGCAATTCCTCAAAATACTAAGAATAGGACTACTATATGATCTAGCTATACCACTCCTACGTATATGCCTGAAGAAATCCAAGACAGCTTACTACCAAGATAGTTTCATGCCCATGTTTATTGTGTCATTGTTTATGATAGTCAAGTTATGAATCAGTCTAGATGCCCATCTAGGTGAACAGAGAAAGAAAATATGGTATATACATGCAATGGAGTTTTAGTCAAACATACAGAATGAAATCATGTCATTTGCAGGAAAGTTATATCTCAGGATAGAACTGATATTATGATATTAAGCAAAATAAGCCAGACCCAGAAAGACAAATACTGCATGTTTTCTCTCACAAATGGAATTTAAATTAAATTTAAAAAGGCAAGAGGGCTGGAGAGATGGTTTAGTGGTTAAGGCACTTGCCTGTGAAGCCTAAGGACTCATGTTTGACTCTCCAGATCCCAGGTAAGCCAGACACACAAAAGGTGAGGCAAATGCAAGGTTGCACATGCCCAGTAGGTGGCACAAGCATCTGGAGTTCAATTACAGTGGCTGAGGCCCTGGCATGCCAATTCTCTCTCTCTCTCTTTCAAGTAAAATTCAAAAAAAGCATGAAAGTAGAAGAGAGATTGCTAGAGAAAAAGAAGGGGAAAGTAGAAGAAGGAAAGTGGCCAAGAGTGGGAAACAGTGGGGTAACTATGATCAAAATACATTATAAGCATGTATTAAAATATCATAACAAGGCCAGGCATGGAGGCACATGCCTTTAATCCTAACACTTAAGTGCTGATATAGGAGGATTTCTGTGAGTTTAAGGTCAGTCTGGGCTACAGAATGAAGTCCAGATCAGCCTGGGCTAGAATAAGACCGTATCCTAAAAGGAAGAGAAAAGAGAATGTCATAATGAAGCTCAATATTTTCTATAATTAATATATGCTATCAATTTTTAGGAAAAAAAAGGAATATAAAGGGTGGTATAATTGTACTTTTTCAAAATTTGTAACACGTTTTATCCTATAGCACACAAAGAGAAGATTTGGAATAAAAATACTAGAATATTAATCTATTATCAACATGATTATTTAAAACATTTAAATAAATGTTTTGCATACATTTTCTCTGTCCTCTCTCTGTATTCTCATAGCAGTGCTATCCATGGTCACATGACTGTTTGCAGCTCTACACTCCCCTTCATTCATCATAGCCTTGGTCCTTGGTCACCACACAGTGAATCCTCACCATCCACTGTCACATCAGTGAGGGTCATCTTGGGTGCCCAAAACTTACTCTTTAGCAGGTTTCTTAGAAAGGATCTGGACACAATCTAATATTCCCTGAGATATTCTATGCTGATACTAGTTGGTTTTTATGTTTGAAGTTCAATTTTGGAGGTTATAAAACCTAGGGTGCACATTTTCTTTCCTTTTTAAGCCTTCTTTTCTTTGCTTTCTTGTCTTTTTCTTTCTTTCCTCTTTTCTTCCCTTTCTTCCAGTGTGTGTGTGTGTGTGTGTGTGTGTGTGTGTGTGTGTGTGCGTGTGCCAGAAAACATCCTTGGCTATCATTCTTCAGGAACTCTGTTTACCTTTGTTATTGTTTTGAGACAAGGTCTCCTCCTGTCTGGGACTCATCTCCCTCCCTCTCTCCCTTCCTGCCTATCTTCCTTCCTTTTTTTCTGTTCTGGAACAAATTTATTTCTACCTTTAAAATACTTTCTAATGTATTAGCCAGGTATTGGGGTACATGATTGCAATCCCAGGATGGGGGAGATGAAGGATCAGGAGTTTAAGGAAAGCCTTTGCTACAAGAGCCAGTTTGAGAATAATCTGGGCTGCATGAGACCTTGTTTCAATAACAAACATACAAAAAAAAAAATCTTTAGTGAGAGTGTACTGATAGTCAAATCAGTTTTTGTTTCTGAAGCCATACCTTTTAACTCTTGAAAATGCCATTTGGGACATGCATCCTGTCACTGTAACCCCCACCACGCATCCTGTCACTGTGACCCCACCCCCCTCCAGGAGTTGAGGACCCTCTTGTTCTTCATGGTGCTCTCTCCCCTGTAGCTGACTTGCCTATGTGAAAGGTGGCTCGGCCAGTCACAGGTGACTCCTGGCTCCACTTGCTCATTGGGGGCATTGGAATAAAACAAGAGTCTAGTTTTCCTTGCTCTTGAAGTAGGCTACTTCTGTGAGCAGAACCCCTTGACCATGGCCTGTTTGTGTTTGTCAGTTGGCTTCCATTGCCCCTACGAATAAAACAGTGATTTTGTCTATCACAGGGGTCTTTAACTCAGTTCCTGGTTACTTACTATTTGGTTTTTGGCATGTTAACATTTCACTACGATATGTCTAGGTTTGTATTTCTTTTCCTTGCCCTGCTGAGAATTCGTCATTGCATACCTCACAGAATGATTCGTTATTAAATTCTCAACCATAATTCCTTCAAATACTGTCATGGCATCATTTTTCTCTGCTTTGTCCTCCAGGGTTGCTTAGATGTATCTTCCATCCCTGTGTCCTCTGCTCTGTGTGCTCTGTACATTTGTCTGTTCGTGCTGCATTCAGGAAAACGTTCTCCAGTACATCTTCCCTCTGAGTAAATTCTTTCTTGGGCTGTGTCAAGTATATCTTATATGCATCCATTTCTTCTTTAATTCAATGTTTAAATTTTTGTAAAAATCTTGGGTAGTTCCTTTTCAAATTTTCTATATTACTTTTTATAGTTTCATGTTGTCATGTACTTTTAAGGTGTCTTTAATTTTTTTAAATGTGTAGCACAGGCTAGCCTCGAACTCCTGATCCTCCTGCCTTAGCCTCTTCAGCAATATCCTACTGGTGTACACCACCACAACCGGCTGTCTTTAATTTTGAAACATAGCAAGCCTACTTATTCTGTGATCTGTGATCTGTGTCTAACTCTTCCAGAATACTATATATCAGTCTTTAAATGTTTCCATTTTATTTTTTCTGAAGTTTTCATTATTGATGCCTATTTTTTATGTGCTTGATTTACTTTTAGTTGTGAGCTGTTTTCATTGCATATTACCTGAAGGCTAATTTGAGATCTAGGAGGAAGGAGGGTTCTCACAATAAGATTGACCTTTGATTCGGCTGGTGTCTCGGAGCACAGCAGCCTGAGGATCTTTTACGTGGAGGTCCCAGCTGGCATGGTGTGCATCCACCACCCCCCAAAGTGCTGGTACTGAGTACTTCAGATTCACTCA
The DNA here is from genome assembly GCA_036346955.1 of Dipus sagitta. NCBI lineage: Eukaryota > Metazoa > Chordata > Mammalia > Rodentia > Dipodidae > Dipus > Dipus sagitta. The sequence continues at coordinate 131,550,593 of CM070772.1, read as the reverse complement.
AGTATTGGTTCCCGTCCACACCATCTGTAAGCAGAGACTGCATCTCTTTGCTGTCCCAGTCGACTTGAGGAAAGGTTTCTTGTGGCTCTGATTTCTGTCACTCTTGCCTGAACAGGGTGGAAAATCTAACACTTCTGCGTGCAGATCAGCAAGCACTGCCAGAACAAAAGTTCTCAGCATGCTCGGTTTTCCACCAACTTCCAAATACTTAAGGATTCTTAATTATGGTGTCAATTCCTTGATATTTAAAGATTTGTATGTATATATATAATCTAGCTTTTAAAGGTTTTTATATAGTAGGAAAGTTGGTTGCAATAACCGGGTTTATCATTAACACATTGAGAGCCTCCACTTGACTATTTTGTTAGCTAGTTTTCTTAAAACTGGATGCTATTAGGGGTGAGGCCACTTAATCTCATACTCAGATAGAAATGTATCATGACAAGAACTTCTTCCTCTCCTCCAGGGCTCCTGTACTGTACACATTGGAGATTCTGACCAAAAGAAAGAAGTGGTATTAGCCACAATTAGCGTTAGCTCTCCATACCTGTGAATTTCACATCTATGGGTTCAACCAATCTTGCACGGAACATCTGAAGGAAAAAAAAAGCAATACCAGCATCCATGAGCAATAGACTTCTAGTCCTTATTCCCTAAAAGTAAAACAGACCAACAGCTAGTTACACAGCAGACGCATTGTGTCAGGTATTATATGTACTGTGGAGATGACTGAAGTATGTGTGGGTAGGTTACATGCATGTCCTGTGCCGTTTTTTACGAACACTTGAACATCCATGGAATTTGATATCTATGGGGTCCCAATAACATATCTGCCACAGACACAAAGGAATAACTGTAGTAGTAAAGTTGACTTATTCCTTATTTTTTTACATAAAAACTTGAGAAATAGAATGCTTTCTTTTTATGAACAAAGAGACCATCTCATGCATTCCTTTCTGAATTTGATCTCTGCCCACTCAGCTCTCACATGGGTGTATAAAAACCTGCTTTAGTAGACATACTTGTGGGTCAGGATACTCAGTGCTTCCTGGCTCCTGCTTTCCTTGGCTGCAGGAGATCCTTGGCCAGCTCCTGTAACTGTGTGGTTCTCTCGCCTTCCATACTCTGTTGGGGATGCCAGCATTACTTCCATGTGCACGTAAAGACCTCTATGAGTTGCAAAAGAAAACATTTGTTCTGAAGTGACTGAAAATATATACCGTGAATAAACAAGGTATATGGGATTGGGTCAGGGTAAGAAGAGCCCACTGGGGGATGTCCTGATACCCTTTCAACCATTCGGAAGCTGGACAGTTCTTCACACAGCAAATACAAGGAGAATCCCCAGTGCAGACATTTCAGAGCCACTGTTTTTCTCTCCTTCTAACAGTGCTGAGTGAATTTCTTTTCTTAAAGTTTTTAAAATGCCAACCCGAGGCCTAGTGGGAGGAGAGCCTTAGCTCACTGGGAAATGTGGGACCCTAGATCTCATATCTTCCATCTCTTCTTTCTTCTTCTCTTCCTCCTCCTCCTCCTTCTTCTTCTTTCTCTCTCTCTCTCTGCCTCTCTCTCTCTCTTGCTTTCTGGGTCATTTTGCTCTCCCTGACACTGCTGGCATGAAGCATTGCATCATTACAAATCCAAAAGCAACAGGGCCAACCAAATATACACTGAGTCCTCTGAAGCTGCAAGCTAAAACAAACATTTTCTCTTTATCTCAGATATTTATTATAACAAGGGAAAGTTGACTAACAGTTGTCGACCAGTTGGTAAAATTCAGTCAATTGCTCAACTTTTTTGAATGCAGTTTCTGCTTCTGCAAAACAAAAGGATAAGATTTGGCTAGATGATCTTTAAGATTCCATCTGGCCCTACAACTGTACCATGTTCCATATTTTAGGAGTTTTTTCTACTGTCTCTGTAAGAGTTCCTATGATTTAAACATTAATATTTTGAGGTTTTTAAATATATGTTTTGTGTGTTTTACATTTTTATAATTTTGTATGTTTATGCTGAGATAGTGGTCTCACTATAAGTCTAAATCTGAAAATCAGCACCACTTTGCTGGCATCATTTCATTTATAGAGATCTTTCTTTTTTTATTAGAGAGAAAGGTGGGGGGGGGGGGGAATTGGCATGCCAGGGCCTCCAGCCACTGTAATTGAATTCCAGACATGTGCACCATCTTGTGTGCATGTGAAAACTTGGACGCTTCCATCACATTGTGCATCTGGCTTACATGGGACCTGGAGAGTCAAACGAATCCTTAGGCTTGGCAGGCAAGCACCTTAACCACTAAACCATCTCTCCAGCCCTTTATAGAGATTTTAAGTAGTCACCAAAATATCACACTTGGGGCAGAAAGACAAGTTTACCACCAGAACAAATGTAATATAGATGCTACTATACCACACATTTAATGAAAAGGTAAATAAATTTGGAATTGTGTCATGGGTGACATGCTACAATTAGTGCTCCATTTATTTGTTTTATTTTTATTTTTTTGGCTTTTCGAGGTAGGGTCTCACTCTAGCCCAGGCTGACCTGGAATTCATTATATAGTCTCAGGCCGGCCTCACACTCACAGCAATCCTCCTACCTCTGCCTCCCTAGTGCTGGGATTCTCCATTTATCTTTAATCTGAAGTCATTTGTCTTAAAAATAGGGATACACACACATATGACCAAGGTATTTCTTCATGGTTAAAACTTACATTTTCCTTTTAATCTTAAAAGCATTTTTACTTAGTTTTTCTTTTTCTTATCCTGTCAAGAAAAATAGTAGGAAAAAAATATCCTTGGGGCTGGAGAGATGGCTTAGCAGCCAAGACCTTTGCCTACAAAGCCAAAGGACCTCGGTTCAATTCCCCAGGACCCATGTAAGCCAGATGCACAAGGGGGTGCATGCATCCATGCACCTGGAGTTCTTGCAGTGGCTTGAGGCCCTGGCATGCCCATTCTCTCTCACTCTCTCTGCTCTTTCTCTCTCTCTCTCTTTCAAATAAATAAAATAAAGTTTTTAAAAAACATATCTTTGGGGCTGGAGAGATGGCTTAGCAATTGAGTTCTTGCCTGTGGAGCCTAACGACCCTGGTTCGAGGCTCAATTCCCCAGGACCCACGTTAGCCAGATGCACAAGGGGGCACACATATCTGGAGTTCGTTTGCAGTGGCTGGAGGCCCTGGCACACCCATTTTCTCTCTGTAACTGCCTCTTTCTCTCTCTGTCACTCTCAAACAAATAAATAAAAATGAACAAATATGTATATATATATATATATATATATATATATATATATATATATATCTGTGCTTGATTTTCTATGCTAACTTCTGGGTATAGGTTTGCAGTGTGTTTTACTCCTTCAAAGAAATAGTAGGTATACCCAATTGCATTGGTTTTTCTTTGCTTTGCTTTATTGTTTTTGTGATTGAATTTCCACAACTTCAGATTCTGTTTAAAACCTGGGAGAAATTTTGTTATTTGTAGGCAAGCACAAAAATGTGGGATGTTTGGCTCTAACTCATCTCTAGAGCCTTGGGAGGAAGGAGTGCTGTAGGTGACCTGGTTTGGTCGGGGTCCCCTTTGTTCTCTGCCTCCTGGCTGCATCAGCATCTCTGGCCTTGGAGGCTGCAAATGCCTTACAGTCGCTCTGCGTGAAGGCGCATGGAGAGCACTGCACTGGCGCTCCGAGCGGAATGAGCTTCCTGAGCTCACCCCATTGCAGTCAATTTCTCCTCCCCCCTACACCACATTTTCCAATCCCATTGCTAACTTTTTTTTTGTGCCTCAGTGGGTAGACTGGTGGGTTTCCAGGATTCCTGAGAAAGGTGTCAGCCACCATCTGTTCAACTGCTTTTCAACTTGGGAACATGAGAAGTTAGCTTGACATGGGTGTGAGATTGTGGTGGGAATCAGGCACGGAGGAGATGGTCACATCCTCTCTGGGATCCAATAGTAGCAGCAGCAACAGCAGCAACAGTGGGATACCAAGGAGGGCCTAACTGCTTTGCACCAAGGCTCCTGCAGGGAAATGGAAAAGGCACAGGGGCTCCTGAAAAGAATGAACCCAAAGCTTCATTTCCCTAGTGATGGGTTCTCAAGGTCAATGATTTTCTTCAAGACTGGACACCTAGTGTGCTTGCTTTCCCCCCACCCCCAGGGCTCCTCAGTCTAGATGGAAATGATTCAGCTCAATGGGTATAACCAGAGAGGTGAGGCAGGATGCTATAGGGTCTAGTGTCTACAGACATCAGGTGGTTTGTGGTCCTTCAAAAAGACATTGTACAGAAATTGATACACTGTCCAGGTATGGTATTAAAGTTTTATGGAGGGAGAGACAATTAGGAAAAGATGTTTTAAAGTTTCTGTAGGGGTGGCAATGCCATATATATATATATATATATATATATATATATATATATATATACACATACATACACATATATAATTTCAGTGCATCTGAATATATATTCAATATACACACACTCACATACATGATTGAGAAATACTGTTTGGGCTGGGGAGATGGCTCAGTGGATTGAGTGCTTGACATGGGAGCATAGGAACCAGAGTTGGTCCAGGCGTCGTGGTGCACGCCTTTAATCCTAGCACTTGGGAGGCTGAGGAAGGAGGATCGCTGCGAGTTTGAGGCCAGCCTGCTAATACATAGTGAGTTCTAGGTCAGCCTGGGCTAGAGTGAGACCCTACATAAAATAAAAAAAGAACCACAGTTGGGATCCCCAGCACCTGTGTACATGCCAGGCGGGTGTGGCAGACGCCTATAATCCAAGGCGTCCCCTCCAGGGAGCTAGAGACCTCTCCAGAGCCAGCTGGCTGGCCTAGCTGACTCATCATGCTCTGGACTCCAATGAGACCCTGCCTGAGTAAAAAGAATAAGGTGAGAGATCAAGGAAGACACACAACTTCAACCTCTTGTCTCCACCCACAAACACATGTATACCCACACACACTCACATACATGTACACAGGCATCCACACCAAACATACACACAAAAAAGAGAAAGGAAAAGAAAAACACACTGCTTTGACTCCTGCTTTTTCCTGCAGCCCTGGTGATTCCCGTACAAGATCTATTCCTCTGTCCTTGGGATTAGTCTTGCCTCCCTGACTGGTGTTGGTGGGTGAATACTCCACTCCCTCTGTCCGGAGACTCTGCAGTTCTGAAGCAGGTTTCCCAGAGCCCTCTGCAGCGGCTGCCTAGGGAGGTGCTTTGTACTTGCTCCCCCCCTCTTCCTTTCTCCTTTCCTCACTGTCCTGTGGGTTTCCCTTCACATTCCAAATAAATCTCCTACACTCAAAACCTTGTTTCGATATCTGCTTCTGTGTACGCTCGCTGTTCACTTGTGTGTGTGTGTGTGTCATAAATGATTTGTAACTACACTAATTAAGTAAGTAAAAGATGGCCCATGCATGAGAAAGTGTTTCATATATGAGAATTGTAATTAATCCAATTCTACATGCCTGAGGTCTGTTTTAAAAAGCTTTTAAAACATAGATTCTGGAGCCAGACTGCCTGGCTTACCAGTTTCCTAGCCGTGGGACCAGGGTCAAGTGGCTTATCCTCTCTGTGCCGCAGTCTCCTCATCTGTGAAATGGGAATGGCAGTCATAAATTCACACGCTGTTGTTAGTGCTAAGCACAGAGCTCTGTTCCTACCAGACTCACCAAGACAGAAGGAAAGAGAAAGCAGCAATAACAGTTTTATTGAGACTCTTTGAACTAGAAGTTGCCCTTTAGATGACTAAGAAGATGCAGGCTCTGGGCTGTCTGAGCCAGAGACTCCTTACTGGATTAACAGTCCAGTATCTATCCAGAATGGTCTCACCCTCCTACCTTTGAGACTCACAGTTCCTATCTCCAGGAAAATCCATGGTCAGCACCCACTTTCTGATCACAGGGCTACTGACTCCAGATAAAGAACTCTTAAGCAGGTAGGTGCTGACTTACCATAATGAGCTATTGGACGTTAGATCGCTTTGCTCCACTTCTCTCTCAAGTCTCTCTCAAGTTGGAGACTTGCTCAAGTTGCAGCCATAGTTCAGATGCAGGCAGCCGCCTCATGCACAGCCTTGAAGGCAAGAGAATAAATACACCACTTTAGATACTCCACCAGTAGACAGGAGTCAGGATCCTTTCCTGGGTGGCTCTGCTCCCAAAGAGATGTTTTGTTCTGATGTTGACATGATTTATTTGTGAGTCAGAAATTCCATGAGTTGGTAAAATGTTCAATGCCTCCACAGAAACCTGCGTGGTAATTTCCCGCTGTACCCAAGCATTTGCATTTAGCGTTATACTCCACATAGACTGCTTACCAAAGAAGGGAGTCACAACCCACGCAGTGTAATACTCTTCACTCTGCTCATTCTGGAAACCATCTCTTAATCAAAGATCCCAATTTCCTTTCCTATGTCCTGCTTCTTTCTATTCTTCCTTTTCGTGATTGTGGCATATGAGCCCTCACCCCAAGCATTCTATCTAGCCACTGGCCCACCAACATGAACCTTCTCCAACATACCTGTTTCAAGCAGACCACAGGCTGGCCCAGCTTTCTGTAGAAGAACACAGTAAATACTTCAGGCTTTTGTCAAGACTATTCAACATTGCTACATTGTTTCATAAAGCAGCCACAGACAATGAATGTTGCTATTTTATTCAATAAAACTTTATTTATTGGAGTAAGCAGTGGGCCAGATCTGACCCATAGCTTATGACGTGTCAATCCCTATCACGGAACAACCCAAACATACAAAATTGATGTCTTCCAGCTTCACTGAATGAGCTATTAACCAATTGCCTTTCTTTTTCTTTCTAATTGTTTCTTTTTAAAAAATAAACGAGTGTGTGTGTGTGCTCATGTGCGTGAGTGTGGACGTGAAAGTGCCATACAGACACACAGAGGTCAGGACAACTTTCCGCTTGGTCCCTGCCTTCTACCTCATTTGAGACAGTCCCTCATTGTTGTCCAAAGTTCTGTTCCCAAGCTCCCCTGAAATTCTCCTGTTGCCACCTTCTTTCTGACTGAAGCACACTGGGACTACAGTGCTCCCCACAGCTTCTGGTTTTACATGGGGTCTGGGATCTGAACTCAGGCCCTCAGAGTTACATGTCAAGCTCTTTATCCACCGAGCCATCTCCTCAGCTCCATTGACTTGCTTTTTTTTTTTTTTTTTTTTTTTTACAAATGATTTCTATGTAACATTATATACACAAAAATTTCCATATTTATTTCTAAAGCTTCTATGAGACACAACCATAGTTTACTGCACCACTCTGTGTAGATTCACCATACTTCAGCAATCAAAAGCATTAATTAGGGTCCATGCATTCATCTCATGAGAACCGCATGCTGGCCACCAAGGCTACACTGTTGCCACTTTTATCAATGCATGTGTCTCACTTTTCTTCTCATGGCATACAGTGTTATTCTGTTCACCACATCAGGCACAGTAACAAGGTGTTTTTTTTTTTTTTTTTTTTTTTGACCATGGATACACAACTAAAAGAAAAGGTGAATATTGACTGTACTAACTTGGGCCCAAAGACATTTGTATGGACACTTCCGGACAGAAACACAATTTCTCAGCTTCTTTCCTCTGCTCTCCTGAGCTCAACTTTGCACAAACTGCTTGTCATTGTGGTGACACAAATAAGACTTCATTAACATGGGCCATTCTGATCCCGGTAAACAAGTTTATTTATACTTGAGCACTGCTAAAGAATGAAGTCACAGAGAAAAGTTCATGGTAGGTGGCCCTGCCTTTTTCATGAAGGCAGGCTTTGACAACATCTTGGGCACCTCGTTGAGACAAGCTGCTATTCAGCTCTCCGGGGTTAATGAAAGTGTGGGGCGTGTGCCTGCTAAAAGAGGGTAACACTTGTAACGAGGGCCAGTCACATTTTGTATTTAATGGTGTGTGTGTCGGGACTGTTTCTTTCCTAAGTCCTCCTGCCTCTACCTCCTCCACCCCCGTGGCTGTATAAAGGGTAATAAATCAGGTCTCTGCAGTGATGTGTGATGACCAGTTAGCTATCAGCGAAACCATTATTTTCTTTTTTTGACTTGTAATTAGATATCAAGCAATCCTCAAAGATGACAAAAACTAGAAAGATACATTTCAAGTGTTCACTAGGATCTTGAGAAAAAAAAAAAAAAACTTGATGGCTACTCTGAGGAAAAAATAGTGAAAGGATTTCCTTCTCTGGAAGCAGAATGCCAGCTCTTTAAGATGATGGGACAGTGCCCTCCAATGTCAGGCTCCTTCCTGATGCAGGATGGTCAGTGGCTCTTTACTCCAGTGAAGGGAAACACAAGTGGCTGTACGTACTGGGAGTAGCCATGATGGCAGGTGACAGTGTGAGTGTGCACCCTGTGATGGCCGCACGGGCCCAGAGAAGACACTGACCATGGCAGGACTAGCTCCTCTTCCACCTGAGCCTTCTGGTTCAAGGCCAGTTCCTTTCCCTGGAATCTCCAGGCCTGATCCTGTTCAGTCCTTAGAGTAGCCAATGGTTGACTTCCCACCACTCCTGGGTGACAGCTTGCAGCTAAACCCCAAGGTTGTCTCTCTGGAAGGCAGTTGAATGCAGGCAAGCTTCAAGCAGAAGTACAGGACGGGGCAAGGAGGAGACCACACCGAGGGAATGTGAACTCACTCTTGATATAGAATAAGTGTCCTAGGTCAGGGGCTACATGACCCTGAGATCACATGTGACTGTGAAGGTAGTCTTATCACACTCCAGATGATGCTTTTCTCCTCACATAGTTTTCCTAAGAGGTTGGCTTCAGCTCTTAGGAGAGGCAGACATGGAATAGAGCCTGCGAGAAGAGGAGCCGGTTTCAGCCAAAAAAAGATTTGTGTGTCTGGATGGGGTTCCACCAGCAGGCATCTGAAGCCACATCCTCCTCTAATTTCTACAGGAAGAAAACGTGATAGGTTCAATTGGCATCTAACTAGAAATCCCTGGTAAGGAAGATGGGATTATGAGGAGGAGAGATGATGGAAGGAGGGAGGGAAGGGAAGAGAGAGAAAGAGAGAGAGAGAGACTGGTAGAAAATCAGTAGAGGAAAATGAGGGAGGACACCAAGGAGGATGACAACCCCATCCTGCCAGGTGCACTTCTGTTTGTACTAATAATATCTAACAGGTCCGACATGTGAGAACAAGATGCCGAACTATGGCTTGAGATTCTCGGTGGACAACTAATTCCACAGCAGAAAGATTTCTTCCTGGCAACAGACTACCTGTGCTTCAGGCAGACACCACTACAGAGTTCCATCCACTTCAAGGACACCCCTGAAATTCAGAGGCTGAGTGAGTGCCCAAAGGTTCACACACTCAGAAACTGGTCACACCCTACCTTCAGTCAATCAGTCCTTGGGAATGGACTAACATCTCAAAGACTAAATTTAATAGCAAAAGGGAGTTTGAAACTGGTAAAGAGACAAGGATTAAAGCCCTACGATGCTTTCAGGCCATAAAGAGAGACAAGAGAACCTAACTAACCCTGCAAATGTTAAGACTAGTTTATGGGGTCACTCAGTGTGCTGTACTCTGATCTCTATGGCATACCTACTTTAAATCACCAGAGCATCACAACAGTCCTACACAGTCCTCTCCCTTTTAAAAGAGACAACTGGGGGGCTGGAGAGATAGATTAACAGTTAAAGCCCTTGCCTACAAAGCCAAAGGACCCAGGCGCGATTCCCCAGGACCTGTGTAAGCCAGATGCACAGAGTGGTACAAGCATCTGGAGTTTGTTTGCAGCAGGACTGGAAGTCCTTGCATACCCATTCTCTCTCTATGTCTCTCTCTCTCTCCCTGTCTCTCTCGCTCACTCAAATAAGTAAATAAAAATTTTAAAAATATTTTTTTAAAAAAAACAACAACTGGGAAGTAGTACAGAGAAATGAAATGACTTGGATAAGTTCCACACCTCATTAAGTGACGAGGCTGGCATTTGGAGACCGGTGCCCTAGAGGAAAGAGAGCAAAGGACCAAGCAGGGCTTCAGTCCCTTCCCCACGCAAGCAATGCACCATGCTGCATCCTCAGAGGTAGGAGTTCACACCTGAGTACCTGAGGAGGAATGCGACTTAGAACCCCACCTGCCTAGTTTCTAGGCAGTGTCAGGATTCCAAGCTGGGTCCAGTGATGGTCTTGTTCTCTTCCCACCCTTCTTCAGACTTTCAAGCTGCATGATGTCTGTTTCCTGGAGCTGTGAGAAGTCCCACAATGGGCAAGCAAGATTCCTCTCCAGAGCTGAGGTCTACTTATGTAAAGCTCAAGGAAGGGTGAGATGTTTTTCCCACCTGGAGGAAATAACACTGCCTCATACCCAGCAGTCACAGTCAGGGCTAGCTTTTGGCTCTAAGGAATATTTAAGACATGGAGAAGAGTCACTCTGAGGTTAATTTATTTTGTAATCCCAAGTGGAGTTTTAAGACATTATGGAAACTACATTTTTGCATTGTTAATTGAGAAGATCCTAACCTGAAAGCCTGCTGTAATAAACAGTAAATGGAAGTCCCCACCCACTAATTGAGTTATCTGTCAGGTTAGTGCGGATTTTTGCATGTCAGGATGCCCAGCCCTTGGAGACAGAAGGGCAGGAGATGTGAAGTAACCTGGGCTTGAGGTATCAAGTAGCATTCTTGGAGGAAGTGGCATTTTGGAGGCTCTGAGGGTCAAAGCTGAAAAAAAATTTTTTTGGAAATGTAAAGGTCAAAGTCAAGTACACACTGAAAGAAGATGGGCCCAAGCAAAATTAAGGACGTGTCAACAGTAATGGGGACAATTATCACTTTCTCTTTTAAGATTAGATTTGTGTGTACATAGAACACACATGTAACAGAAAGGAATTCTGGAAGCCATAGGAGTGATAAAAGGGAAGCAAGAGGAGTGATATTTTTCTTTCTCATCTGCAAGTGTGGACTCTTTGGCGGGTTTTCTTTTCTTTTTTTTTTTTCTCCCTCTGGTACCAGGGATTGAACCTAGGACCTTGTGAATGCTAGGTTAACATTCTATCACGGAGTAATAACTTCAGCCTTCTGATGTGGGCTCTTTTTGGGATTAGTGAAACAACTTGTTTCATAGTGGGCTTGAGGACTGTTTTAGCTGGGGTGTATTTTAGAACGCTGTTCTGCAAGCATAACAAACATTACCATGTTCAACCTGAGCCACTCTGGCTACCTACAAAAGTTCCTAAGATTGGCCAGCTGACACTCCTCATAGAAAGAGGAAGTGGGGAGGCTCATTGGACACTCACCTGAGATCAGCTGCTCCCTGCCAGTTGTTTGTAATTCTGTTCCCGAGCTGCATGTGGGCTTGGGCGACGCTAGGACATATATTATGTGTGATTTCATCTATGCAGCTATGAGGAGGTCATTGTTCATGCTAGGGTAAGACTTTCTGGTGATGTGGCTGCTTTGGGGTCACCCACCTTCCTATAAATAGCCCCTAGCTCATGTTCTGTTAGTAAACCCATTTAACTCATGGGTTGCCCAAGTTGAAATTTAGTAGAATTGCACTTTTTTTTCTGATACAGGTGCACAATCTAGAGGGAGTAGGCATTTGCTTACATCTCCCCAGGTAAAAGGTTTAAAATTTTTAGTTATGTGTGTGTGTGTGTAATGGTAGGATCTCTTGCCACTGCAACAAAAAAAAAAAAAAAAAGAAAGAAAAGAAAAGAAAAGAAAAAAAAGCCCATCTGGCTTTATGCGGGTGGCTGGGGAATTGAACAGGGACCGGCAGGTTTTGCAAGCAAGCACCTTGGACCGCTGAGCCATCTCCCCAGCTGCCCCAGGTAAGAGTTTATACATCAGGGTCAACACTATGTGCGGTAATAAACAAGTATGGAAACTTTCATGTCTTAATACAAAATAATGTTGCCCCTGGTTATTTATGAATTTAACCTAAAGTGTTTCTTCTTAGCAGGCATTGTTCCTCCATGAAGGTCTGTCTCTATGTACACTACAGTATTTGGTCAATAAATCACTTAAAGAAGCCTATTCAAAAGATGACTCAGCAGCTAAGCATGCTTTCTGCGCAAGCATTAGGGCCTGAGGGGCTCTGAGATTGCCTGAGTTTAAATCTCTGGGTCCCACATAAAACAGCTAGACATGGCCACATGAGCCTGTCACCCCAGTCCTGCAGGGGAGCAGAGACAGGAGAAATTTTGGAACCCCTCAAGGTTCATAATCAGAAATAGGAGACTGCTCAAAACAAGACACCTGATGTTCCACTTCAGCCACTGAAGGGCAGGGATCCCCACTGCAGGTGAGTATATGGGGTGCTGCAAAGGCACATACATGTACACACACATAGTTACACACACAAGCACACACACAAAAGAAACCTATTTAAGACAGCTGCAGCCCAGTTCCCTCCCACCTGTAGTTCTGTTGTTCCTGTTCCCTAAAGCTCCGCAGGCATCCAGATGAGGGAATAGCACACCGAGGGAGGGAGTATGGACTCTGAAGGAATACCTCCAAAAGTGAAATCCACCCTTTCTGGAAAATTCCACTGGCTAGAAATTAGAACTCTAAGTGGGGCTGGGAAATATAGGCTAGCTGTGTATGAAGAAAGGCAGTGGCTATAGGCCCTGGCATACCAATTCTCTCTCTGTCTCTCTAATAAATATATAAAAATAAAATATTAAAAATGTTTTAAAATAAGTAGTAACCATAGCCAGGGGTGATGCACTAGGGAGGCAGAGGTAAGAGGTTCACCATGGGTTCAAGGCCACCCTGAGACTACATAGTGAATTACAGGTCAGCCTGACTCTACCTCAAAAAACACACACAAAAAAAAGTAGCAGCCAGCATAGCTGAGTTCTAGCTGGTAACCTGAGCTTGAGCTCAAGTCCAAGTCATCAATTTCTAAGTAATTCATTTCCTGAGTCCATTTGAATTTTTGCATTTATGAGATCTGTGAGGAAAGCAAACCAGCAAACTCAAACACCAAAAGCCCACCCCCTCCCCTGCTGCCTAACAAATATAAACTCATGTGCCAAGTGCGCCTTAGCTTATTTATAAAGACAGGGAAGAGTACTCCGCTTCCTACAGTTGTGGGGATGGAAGGAGTCGACATGTGTAAGGTGCTAGAAGGGTGCCTGCCTTACAGTAAATGTTCAGTAGTAGAGAGTTACAGGAAGAAAGCAGTGGGGAAGAAGGGAGAAGAGCAAAGGGGTCACTTGAAGTGGAAATTTCATGAAAGCAGGAGCTTCTGCTTATTTCTCATTGGTCCAAGCTTAGTCACATGATCATATATTGGTACAAGAGATGCTGGAAAATGTAGTTTCAATTTATTTTAGTCAGTATTCATATCTGGCTAACAATCAAAGTATCCAAAGGAGAAGAGAATAGATATTGAGGAACAACTAATAGATTCTGCCACAAAGTCTCATTTTCCATGGCAGCCAAGTTCCTAGGAAGTGGGCAAAACCCTGTTTAAAAGGCAAAACTGGAGTCTGAGACAAAGTCCTTAGCCAAGACTGTGGAGTCATGGGTAGTTTCTCATCTCTATTTAACTAAGGTACACATTATCCCTGTTCGTGTGTCATTCTGGAACCCCAGTAGGGGCAGCCCAGAGGTTACAACTGCTGGGTGCTACTCCCTCGTTGATTGAATACCCCATTTCCAAATGCATGCTATGTGTCATGAATTGTGCAGAAACCCCAACCACCCCCAAGACTGAGGCTAATGCTCCTAAGATGGGCCCTACCTTCCCCAAGCCATTCTGGAGCTCTCATCAGAAGTCTATCTTCATCCACACCTCAGACATTCCCTCTCTTTCCTTGATTCTTCTGACCCTGGAAACCCTAGCTTTTTTTCTACTTCCTTAGAACCCACTCCCACCTTGAGCCCCACTATTGCCCAACTGTCCAGACTCCATATAGGCCTTGTCACAACATTAAGATCTGATATCATGGATTGATTTTTATTCCCCCCTCACCCAATTCATGTATTGAAATCATAACCCTACTTTCTGTGAATGTTAACATCATTTGGTAGTTACAGATGTAATTATTTATGAGGAAGCCACATTAGGTCATCCCATTCCAATATGGCTGATGTTCTATCAAAGGGAAATGTGGACCCAGATGCATACACCAGGAGAACACTTTTTGAGAATGAAGGCAGATACACAAGCCAAAGAACACCAGAGATTACTGACAAACTACCTGGAGATTTTTCTTCATTGCTCTCAAAAGAGACCAATATCACCAACACCTTAACTTTAGACTTTCAGCCTTCAGAACAGTGAGACAACGAACATCTGTTGTGTGAGCCATCCCACCTGTGGCCCTTTGTTACGACAGCCGTAGGAGACAAATATGCCTGACCTGGCTCCAATCATCTGAGCGGAACCTTGTCCCAACTGCCAGACTGGGGCTCCTCAGTTGGTCCCAGCCTTTGGCTCCATTGCTATGTTGACTTTTCCTGTTCCAGGATCACCCCATTCACTCCTGCTGTGTCCGTCTGTCGTTCCCTGTGTCCTCAGATCTTTCTTCCTGAAACACTCCAGGCATTATCTCCAACATACCTGGCATGGGTCACAGCATTCAGGAACCACACATCTCTTCACAGAGCTGGAGATGTAGCTCAACTCTTAGAGTGCTCATCTAGCATGCCCAAAACTCTGTGTTCAATACCAGCACCACATACTCAGCATATCATAAAACCAGGCGTAGAGGCATGGACCTATAATCCTAGCACTTGGAATCCTTGATTGGCTACATAGAGTTTCAGGTCAGCCTGAGCTGCTGCATGAGAACTGTTTGAAAAAAAAAAAAAAAACCACCACCACCACCAACAACAAAAGAATGAAATGCTCCTTGCACAATACTGTACAACCAGTGAATGTTTTAGCAGAAGCTAAAAGAGTCTCTCACCTCCCCCTTGGGCTTTATTTGTGCAATGGAAAGAAATAGAGTTGAGCACCCTCCAAATAGTCTGATTCACACTGACAATCATCAGGCCACTTTTCTTGGGGGAAGGACTTTGCCAGAATCAGAGCAAGAGGTAAGTTCTAAGCACTCCTCCGTTTTAGAGTGTGTAGATAGAGCTTTCTCAGTCTGTGTCACTTGTCAACCTTGAACTTCCAAGGTATCTGAGTTATCAGTGCAAGAAACCTCAATTGTTATTTACAAACTACTTTTTAGTAAATGGAATGTGATGGTTAGTTTTGGTTGTCAACATGGCTGGATTTAGAATTACCTAGGAGACAAACTTCTGGGTGTGTCTATAAGGGTGTTTCTAGAGAGGTTTAACTAAGGTAGGAAGCCTGGTCCTGAATGTGAGCATTACCATCCCACAGGCTGGGGGTCTCAGACTCAGAAACAAAATGATGAAGGGAGCTGAACACCAACATTCCTCTCTCTGTTTCCTGACTACAGACACAAGGTAACCAGCTGCCTCATACTTCTGCCACCCCAGCTAGAACCTGTCTGACCACCACTTCCCCACCATGATGGGTCAAATGAAGCCTTCCTTCCTGAAGTTGCTTTTTGCTGGGTGTTTGGTCACAGTAATGAGAAAATTAACTAATAAAGGGAAATAAGTGAGTTTCAAAAAGCAGAAACCTAGCAAACAAAATAAAAAGGCAGATGAACAATCTAAATGTGTCCAAAAAGTGTGTCCCCTCATTGGAAGGCTCCTGAGCCACCACAGTGGCATGCAAATGGCATGAGCCCAGGCTTCCCAGGGCAGCTATGATTTCAAAGATTTACTTTCTTTTCTTTGGGGGGAAGGGTTTCTTTTTACAGACTCGAGGGGAAGCTTCATGATGGCAGGGTAAAACAATGACATGAGCAGAGGGTGGACATCACCCCCAGGCCAACATAAGGTGGACAATAGCAACAGGAGAGTGTGCTAAACACTGGCAAGGGGAAACTGGCTATAACACCCATAAGCCCATCCACAACAATACACTGCCTCCAGGAGGCGTTAATCCCCAAATCTCCATCATCTGGGAACCTAGCATTCAGAGCACCTAAGTTTATGGGGAACACCTGACTCAAACCATGACAGCAACCATCCAGCCAAACCATTGTCTACAGCCCATGAATCAATACATAATTGCACATCAGGCCATTTTTCCTTTCTAAATGCACAACCAGGCTGACCTGTAATTCACTATGTAGTCTCAGGGTGGCCTCAAACTCATGGTGATCCTCCTATATCTGCCTCCCGAGTGCTGGGATTAAAGGCGTGCGCCACCATGCGTGGCAATTTGAAGTGTCTTTATTATTATGTTTTTATTTTTTATTAACAACTTCCATGATTATAAAAAATACCCCATGGTAATACACTCCCTCACCCCACCTACCCCTTTGAAACTCCATTCTCCATCATACCCCCTCCCCATCTCAATCAGTCTCTCTTTTACTTTTGATGTCATGATCTTTTCCTCCTCTTATGATGGTCTTATGCAGGTAGTGTCAGGCACTGTGAGGCCATGGATATCCAGGCCATTTTGTGTCTGGAGGGAGCATGTTGTATGGAGTCCTACCCTTCCTTTGGCCCTTATATTCTTTCCACCACCTCTTCCGCATTAGACCCAGAGCCTTGGAAGGTATGATAGAGATATTATAGTACTGAGCTCTGCAGTCATTTCTTTCCATCACTATGATACCTTCTGAGTTGTCCCAAGGTCACTGTCATCTGAAAAGAGAAGATTCTCTACCAAAAGTGAGAGTAGTATTAATATAAGGGTATGAACATTAAGAGAAGTGCTTACTGGGCAGTTTGATAAGCATAGTATATACATTTAGCCAGACAACAGCAGACGTTACACCCCTAAGGCTCATGACTACCCCTGTTTTAAGTTTTCAGTATCAGGGATGTATTCCCTCCCATGGAGCAGGCCTCTAGTCAAATTAGAGGGCAGTTGGTTTCCCCCATGACAGACGTGCCACTATTGTAACCATTGGCTCATTTGGCCTGGCTGGCAAAATATAAGGCTTGCAGTGTCCACTTTTGAGTATCTTCCTGGTGATTTCTCTTTCTCACATTGAACTGCATATAGAATGGCTTCTTCCAGCTTTCTGTCACCTGGTCTACATGGAGGAGGTTATCAGCTCAGATCCAGCAGGATTTCTCAGTGTCCTTACAGCCCAAGTATATGGAGTCTTCAGCAATAGGGTCTTACCATCTATTCCTGGTGGGAAACCAAGGGCCTCGGCAATGGCCTATAATGTTTTGGGGGCATCAGGGAACTTGCTGGCCAACAACTCACTGGAAGATATCCCATCCCTGGCACTGAAAATTTTCTAGCAACAATCTACAGCTCCTGAGTGTTCCATTGTCCAAACAAGGATTATATATAATTTATTTATATCCTCTTAGATTTTGATTAGCTGTCCCTGCAGCTTTCCTTTACTCAATCTCTTCCCCAGAGCTCATAGTGGGCCTTTTCACCCCCATTAATCTATTCTTCTACTTACATATATACAAAGGGGGTGCTTAATAAGATTTACTTTCTTAAGCATCCTAAGAATTCTCATGTCTATATGGCTTACTTTTTAAAAATGTTTTTATTTGTTTATTTGTAAGCGGAGAGAGATGAGAGACAGAGAGAATGGGCCCCCAGCCACTGAAAATAAACTCCAGAAGCATACGCCACTTTGTGCATCTGGCTTTATGTGGGTACTAGGGAATCAAACCCAGGTCATTAGCCTTTGCAGTCAAACTCCTTAACTGCTGAGACATCTCTCCAGCCCTGGCTTACATTTTAGTTCTGAAAATACAGTTTCCATAGATGCAGGGCTGGTGAAGGAAGTCCTGCTCTGGGAGGGCACAGTAGGAGGGTCTCTGGAGAGGTGATGAGGAAAATCATAGGGTAGATAGAGCAGCATGTCTGGAGAGGCCAGTGATGTCCAATACCCAGACCTGCATGCAAGGAGTCTCCACCACTAAACTGTAAAGCACATGTCACCTGGTTAGAGAGCATCAACTTCAGCCTTGAAATGGAAGGGAAATACCAAGTGAATAACCCAAGTGTGAGAGTTAATCTATATTGTCAACTTGATTGGGTCAGGAATCAAGTAATACACAGGCCTCAGGGTAGGTCAGTGAGACATTTCCAGGAAGGACAGGAAGGTAGGTCCTCCTTCTGGATCCCAGGAAAAAGTAATGTTTGTGCCTCCGTGCCTCCACTCCTTGCTGGTATATGCATCCACCCAGTTGCTGCCATCCTTCATGGACACTGGAACCCAGCTTCTTCAGCCTTACAACATGGACTCAAGACCGGCAGCTCTCCAGGAAACTTCTAGGCCTTCATTGCCAGATCAGGACTGCTGAGGCCTGCAGCCTCATGGATTGAGCAGCTCCCAGGTTCTCAGCCTCTCCAGCATGCAGGCAGCCGTTGCTGAACTGCCCAGCCCATACTATGTAAGACAGCCTTTTTGGAATATATACTCATTTTATTTTATTTTATTTTTGTTCCTCCAGAAAACCTGGACTAATACACCAAGAGGAGATGTCCAGAGCCGATCCCTAACTGCCCACTCCCTATGCTGAGTATGTGAATGGAGGGTCTGTGGAGCTCTCTCATAGACAGCCAGCCTCCAGGGAGAGGAGAAAGCAGAAGAGTGTGGGAGGGCTGCCCTGGAGCTCCACCGGGCCATGGGTGACACGCAGAAGCTCATTGTCTCTCCTCCTCACTGGCTGTTCTTCAGGAAGTCAGGAGAGGTCTCTACCCTGGACTGGTGCCAAGCCTCCAGTGTGTGCCCAGCCTGGGCTCTCTGGTCCCTGTGGAGTTCGGCAGGTCCAGGGTTCCAGCGACAGTGGTCCTGGGTCGCACTTGCTGAGTGGCTGACAGTTGAGGCTGCTTTCCCAAGAAGACAGAAAACATACTCTCCTTGGCCCCCAGGCTCAGGAGATGGTGAAGAGCGAAGGGCAGGGCCATCCAGTCGGCATTGCATCTGAGTCCTATTTTGTTTTTATGTTTTTAATTTTCAGATGAATAATTCAGTGGCTATGCCAAGGTTGAAATATTTTTCTGTTTTCAGTAAGATGTGAGAAAAGAAAATGAATTTTAATGAAATGTTTTGGTTTACTTTACCTGAGGCTTCCAGTGTGGCGGGATTCCCACGCCCTAAACAAATGTCAGCCTTGTTATCCTCTTGCCTGTACAAGGCAACAGAGAACCCGGCGACCACCCCACTGGTCCTCATGCACCCCCCTGCTGCCTAGATGGACAGAGCAACCCATGAGCATGGGCTTTATAGTACACAAAAGTCATGCGAATGTCCCACTCAGAAAATGAAAACTGCAAGCAGTGACTATGGGGTCCTTATCAATGCAGGTGGACAGGTCTCCATAGGAGAGAGCCAATCACCTGCCTCATGTTCCTGGGCCTGCATACCCCTGGCTGGCCAGGCAGCTCAGCTTGGCATACAGCCAAGCTCTCCCAGCAGAATAGGAAGAGCCTAAGCATTCTACAATTCTGTAAACAGGATTTAAGGGAGGTGGAGAAATGTGGTAAGATCTCTAAGGAGAAGACAGAGTTGTCAAGTGGAGGTGATGTCACAGACAGTGGAGAATATGCCAGGACATGAGCTAATTTATAGCTGCGGGCTCAGGACATGTTTTGAAGCAAAAGTTTCTGAACTCAGTCAGCAACTAACAGACCACATGAGTTCTTTTAAATAGCATTGTTGATGGGATTGCTCCTGATTCTAAGCAACACCTGGCCCAAATGAGCTGTCAGCAATAGATCCGTCAAAGGGATGACTCGCTGAGACCTTCCCAAGTGTCAGTGTGGAGCTAGTCTGGGGAGATGGAGAAAAAAGGATAACCAGCCCCTGCCTGCAAGAAAGCATGAAATGAGCTTGCCTATGCACAAGAAGCCAAGGCAAATCCTGTTATCAGATGGTCTTGGCCTGGACTCTCAATGGCCACTATCCCTGGGATCATCACCCCATTTAGAGGCCCAAGAGAATATCTAAAAATGGAAGAGGGGAGGTGGCTTGGTGGGTAAAATGAGATCTGAGTTTGGACTCTCCCACACTTAGATAAATGCTGGGCTTGGTGGCACTTGCCTGGAATCCTAGTGTGGGGTGGGTAAAGACAGGAGGATCCCTTGAGCTTCCTGGAGCTCCAGGTTCGTGAGAGACATGGTCTCAAAGGATAAATTGGAGAATGAGGAATACACCTGATGTTTACTTCTGGTCTCCACACCCACATATGTGCACCTGTACCTGCACACACATGTGTACCCACACACATACAAATATGGACACCATTCACAGATAGGGGAAGAGAGAGAGTTGTTGAATAACTTAATTACAGAGAGCTTGCAACAGGGAACTGATTAGAATTCTCTTTTCACATGCTCAGCCATTTAAGGTTTTGAAATTGCAGTCTATATCATGTACATTATCAATACCCTGGTAAGAAAAGGGTGAAGGTCTTTGTCCTGGCCTTGCTAGTATCTTAGAGAGAACAATGGGATTCCCAGCTTCCCAGAGCATATGTGCCCTACCTTTCCAGTTCGAAGAGAGGTAAGGGGCATCTGGCAGGCAGAAAAGTTGTGAAGTAGAGGACTTGTAATGGAAATGAAACCAGAGCTTCCACGTTCTCATTCGCTTTCCCCTTGTCTGTCTCCCTCCCATGGGAAAGGTGCACAGCTCCCCTAATGCATACTGCCTTTTTCCTACTTTCCCAAAAGCGACTAGTGGAGGGTCAGATGCTGCTTGTCACCTTGCAGTTTCTTCCCTGGGCTGAGCCTTGGCTCCAACAGTGTCTCCACCTTTAGTTAGTCCTTCATCCCCACTGCAAAAGCTGTCATCTCTACTCAGGCTGACCAGCCCACACGAGTAGGGCAAAGCAGGGGCCCTTGTCCACTCAAAGATTTGAGAGGGAGACACAGGGGACCCCAAGAGCTCAGCAGGAAAAAAGTCTATCCTCATGCGCCTTTGGGACTCTTGGAATATAACAGAGAGGGGGAGAGGCAAGGAGATATCTCCTGTGTTTATCTGGGTTGAGAAATGTATCTGGCTTGGGACAAGAGGGGTAAAGAGCCCAGGAAGAGGCCCACTGTAAAGATAGATACAACTATATGGGGTGAATCAAAAAACCTGTATGAATTTCATACAGTCATGAAAGAGATTCTCTTTTCCTGCCATTAGACAAGCTGTCATGTTTTTATGGGGAAAACAAGCAAGACTGGACAGGAAAGCTTGAGGGGTTAGGGAGTGAAGGGAGATGGGAGCTAGCCTGCCAGGTGAAACATATGACAGATCCTTAACAATCACAACAAATGAAGGCTGGGAGTTGGCTCGGTAGTAAAAAACACTTGCTGTCCAAACCTAACAACTGGAGTTCGGATCCCCAGAACTCATGTAAAGCTGGATGCAGTCGTGCATGCATGCACTGTAGTAGTAGCATGCCTAGAGCAATGCGAGGCATTCAGGAGAATCCTGAAGCATGCAAGCCAGCTAGTCTGGCATTTGCAGTGGCAAATAGTAAGAAAGAACCGGTCTCAAACAAAGTGGAGGGCCTACACCCCAAGGTTGTCCTCCGACCTTTACACTTGTGCCATAACACAAGTATGCACACACACACACACACACACGCCACACCAATAAAAAGACGAATTATAATAATAAGGAACTGGGAGGCAGCTCAGTAGATAAAACCTTTGCCGTTCAAGCATGTGGACCAGAGTTTAGATCCTAGTAGCCACATAAATGCCAGGGTGGTGTGACAGCTCACCTGTAATCCCAGTGCTCAAAAAGGCAGAGGCAAGGGGTGGCTGGGACAAGCTGGGTAGCCAACCAGTGAACACCGGTTCAAGTGAGAGACTCTGCCTCAGTAGGTAGAGTGGAGAATAATCAAGGAAGACACCTGAGGTCAGCATCTGGCCTCCACATGCATACATGTGCACATGTGCCCACACATATGCAGGAACACTACACATAGCAGGTATGGTAGCTCACACCTATAATTCCAGCACTTGGGAGGATGAAGTAGCAGGTAGAGGCCAGCCTGGGGCTGCAGAGTGAGTTCCCGGGCTACAGTGAGACCCAACCTGAAAAAAAAAAAGACGAGAACAGAAATGAAAAGAAAGCAAATTATAATAGTGAGTAGTCAAGTGTCCTGGGCCTTTTCTGAGACCAGCTAATTTACAAGGGAGACATTTCTTTTGGTTCCTGGTGCTGGAGGCTGGAAAGTGAAGAGTGCAGTGCCACCAGTGGCTCACGTTGCCTCCAGTTCTGGAAGAAAGTAGAGCAGCAAGTGCGTACGAGGGAAAGGGAGAGACAGCACACAAGGGCCAGCTGCACTGTGTGACAAGCTGCTGTTAGTAACCAACCTCATCCACAGACAGTGAGGACTCACCTGAGAAAAATCTGATTACTCTTGATGACCTCATCGCCTCCCACAGGCCCTGTCTCCCTGTAATCAACATCAGTGACGATCATATTTCAATATGAGGTTCACAGGGGACAAGCCATATTCAAACCTCAGCACCAAGTATATGGGGGAAATCCAGAAATAGACCCAAAGATATTTAAAAATGTAGAGGGTGGTTCCTTTCAGTGGAGGTAAACATTAGTTTGTTTTTGATGAATAGTACCAGAATAAATGGATAGACATCAAATAAAGATGCAGCATATTTTCACAAGCAGTCCAATTGCATATAAGAATAAGTCTCAAATGCATTGAAATTAAAATACTAAGCCAGGCCTGGTGGCACAAACCTGTCATCCAGGTGCTTGGGTGAGGCCGGAGGAGAGCAACTACAAAACCAGTCTGAGCAATTTACTGAGAGCCTGTCTCCACATAAAAAGAAAAAAGAGGGCTGGTCTATAGTGGTAGAGCCTAGCATGCTAAAGATTCCATCCAAAGTAACACACACACACACGCACACACACACACACATACACACACACACAGATACACATCAAAACAAAAAAGAGAAATAAATTTAAGTGTGAAGTGAAATTATAAAAGTATGAGAAGGTTGAAGAAATTATTCCTTTAGACCCTCAGAATAGAGATGGCTTATCTATGAATTGAAGATCCAGAGTTAGACAAAAAGTGATTGAACAAAATAAAAAGCTCCTAAAGAGGAAAATGCCATAGCAAAGGCAGCGGAGTAATAGATGGGAAACATGCCTGTAACTCATCCTTCCCTAATACATAAAGAGGAAAAATGCCATAGCAAAGGCAGTGGAGTAATAGATGGGAAACATGTCTGTAACTCATCCTTCCCTAATACATAAAGAGGAAAAATGCCATAGCAAAGGCGGCGGAGTAATAGATGGGAAACATGTCTGTAACTCATTCTTCCCTAATACATAAAGAGGAAAAATGCCATAGCAAAGGCAGCGGAGTAATAGATGGGAAACATGCCTGTAACTCATCCTTCCCTAATACATAAAGAGGAAAAATGCCATAGCAAAGGCAGCGGAGTAATAGATGGGAAACATGCCTGTAACTCATCCTTCCCTAATACATAAAGAGCTTCTACAAATTGAGAAGATGAAAAACCAAGAATAAAAATAAAACAAATACAAAAACATTAAGCAAGCAAGCAAACAAAAACCAAAAAGGCCAAGAATTGGAATAAAATATCATAGAAAACAAATACAAATGGAACTTAAATTAACAGATGGTGTTTAATGAAGGGAATATGAATTAAAAGTACTCTGAGATACTGCTTCTCACCCATCAAAAGGTTTAAGAAGACAGTGTCCTGTGGAGTCTTGCTGGAAATTCCACCAATCCTGGGATTGGTGTTTTCTGAGAATATAGAGTACAGCTGATGTTCAAATTCAGTTTAACTGTTTCATATAAAAGTCCAAACAAAAGTCAAGCATGGTGGATCATGTCTATAATCCCAGATCTCAGGAGGCTGAGGTAGAAAGACTGTTATGAGTTCAAGGCCAGCCTAGGCTACAGTGTGAGTTCTAGGTCAGCCTGGACTAGAGGTAGCCCCTACTTCAAGAAAAATAAAATCAAAACCAGATGTTAGATATTGCACTATGTGGCAGCATACTATGCTTCTCATATTTATACCATGACAAGTAAATATCTAAAATAAAGCAACCTGCTATAATGAGAGGTAGTTTAAATGTGAAGGTATCCCCCCCCCACACACACAGCCTGGTGTATTTTTCATTAAGCTTGCAACTTGAGTCTCCAGTAGGCACAGCCCTGAGAGATGGGGTGTCACTGGGGGGTGGGTTTTGTAGTCCAGCTCTAAGGTGTGTTCAGAGCAGTTTAAGCTCTGGCCGTTCATGTTTGTTGGCTGTTGGTGATGTCGTCTCTCTGCTACAATCTATAGAAGAGAGCCAGCTTCTTCTGCCATTGATTCTGTAAGCCTGAAATAAACCCTTTCCTTCCATAAGCTGCTTCTGATCCAGTATTTGAGAAAGTAACTGCAACATGATGTTTCAAAAAAGTATGAAAGATTACATACTTGTCCTCACTCAGCATTTTTTTCCTTCCTTTCTTCCTTTCTTTCTTCCTTCCTTCCTTCTTTCCTTCCTTCCTCTTTCTTTCCTTCTCTCTCTCTTTCTCTCTCTCTCTCTCTCCGTCTTTCTTTCTTTTTTTTTTCCAAAGTAGGGTCTTGCTGTAGGTCTAGCCCAGGCTGACCTGGAATTCACTATGTAGTCTCAGGTTGACCTTGAACTCACTGTGATCCTTCTACCTCTGCTTCCCAAGTGCTGGGATTAAAAGCATGCACCATCACTCCTGGCTGTCACTCAGCATTTTCTAAACATGTGTTTTGTGAAAGTTTCTGTCAGCCCCTCTAGTCCTTTGGCTTGCAGCACAGATGAAGAGCCTTCTGTGGACTCCATGAAATAGATAGCACCCTCGCATAGTCTGTGCTCTGGCCGTGCAGATACTCTGTTAATTCTTTGCCCACACTTTCTGTCTCCTAGATGGGGACCAAGATGTTGTCTGGAAACCATCATCCCCCCTTATTTGACCAGTACTTCTTAAGCCTCGGATCTCAACTCAAGAGCAGCAAAGTAGAGCTGGGGTGATGGCTCAGCATGAAATGATTGATGCACAAATGTGATGACCTTAATTCAGATTCCCAGAACCCACATAAAAAGCCAGAGTCTGTATTCCCAGCGCACCTAAGGTGAGATGGGAGGTGGACACAGAAGAATTCCGAAAAGCTCATGGCTCAGCTGACCTGGCATATACAGCAGTGAGCAAGAAAGCCTGCCTTAAACAAGGTGGAAGGTGAGTACTGATACCCAAGGTTGTTCTCCAACTTCCAAACTCAGCCCATGGCACACATCTGAAAACACACACACTTTATAAAAAGACCCATATGTCATGCATAGAAGGGTGGTGGCTGCACAGAGCTGAGGGGAGTGGGACACGCAGGGTCACGGATCACAGGCACAGGGTTTTGTTGAGGGCTGATGAAAATGTCCTGAAATTATGTCATGGTGATGGTTGGGAAACTAAAAATATTAGTCACTGAAAGTCATTTTTTTTTTTTTTTTTTGGTTTTTTGAGGTAGGGTCTCACTCTAGCCCAGGCTGACCTGGAATTCACTATAGAGTCTCAGGGTGGCCTCGAACTCACGGCGATCCTCCTACCTCTGCCTCCCGAGTGCTGGGATTAAAGGCGTGCGCCACCACACCCGGCTTGAAAGTCATTTTTTTGTGTGTGTGCGCGTGTGTGTGTGCGCATGCTGGTGTGTGTTTGAGTAGGTGTGCACACATGTACATGCATGTGAAGGCCAGAGGAAGGCACTGCCCCCATTTTTTATTTATTTAATATTTTATTGTTATTTATTTGAAAGAGAGAAAGGGAAGGAGAGAGAGAGAGAATGGGTGCACCAGGGCCTCCAGCCACTGCAAACTAACTCCAGACACATGTGTCACCTTGTACATCTGGCTAACATGGTTCCTGGGGAATCGAATCTGTGTCCTTCGGCTTTGCAGGCAAATGCCTTAACTGCTGAGCTATCCCTCCAGCCCTTTATTTTTTTTATTTTTGTTTTGAGACAGTGTTGGTAACTAGCCTGCAGCTTACCAATTAGACCAGACTATGTGGCCTGTGAGCCCCAAGAATCCTCCTGTCTCCAACCTCCCGCCCCAGCTCTGGGATTATAGTGTGTGCCATCATGTCCAGTTTTATGTGGGTTCTAGGGATCCAGCTCAGGGGTTCTTATGCTTATAAGGCAAGAACATTCAAAATTAGCCATTTCTCTAGCCTCTAAAAGCCACTGAGCTGCATGGTATATGAATTATATTTTATCATTTTCTTTACAAGTTCTGTCTTCCAGAAAGTTTTCCTTGATGTGTGTACACACTCCACTATCTCAGGGGACCCTATGACACCTGTTGAAGAAGGCAGCACCATTCTAAAGAGTTCCTGGAACACTGGTTATAAACTCAGTATACTGAGGAAAGGTTGTGGGAGACACACCTTATCTATAGAGGATTTAAAAAAATATATTTTATTTATTTGAAAGAGAGAGAGAATATCGACATGCCAAGGCCTCTAGCCACTGCAAACAAACTACAGACACATGTGCCTTGTGCATCTGACTTTACATAGGTACTAGAGGATCAAACCCTGGTCCTTAGGCTTTGAGGGCAAGAGCCTTAACCACTGAGCAACCTCTCCAGCCCTATAGTGACTTTTTTATTTAGTTTTTTATTGACAAATTCTATACTTACCTATAGTGGATGTTAATGCAACTAAAACTTGCCCCACTGTTTAAGATGCCATGCTTTAGTAATTCTGAGTAATAACAGTGATAAAACACACTTCCAGCTGGATGTGGTGGCGCTGGGTGTGGGAGGCAGAGGTAGGAGGAGTGCTGTGAGTTCAAGGCCACCCTGACACTACATAGTGAATTCCAGGTCAGCCTGGGCTAGAGCAAGACCCTACCTTGAAAAATCAAAATATAATAATAATACCCTTCCTCTCACTAAATATTTTGTTGGCTTAAGTCCTAAAGAGTTCTAGACTTATTGTTGAGTTTGAGTGGTACAATGTTGGTCCTCACATTCAATGGCTCATTTGTACAGGTTTTCAACTAAATGGTGGTTCAAAGGCAGTGCATACCCCGTGGACACTGCACTTAGAATCTGGTTTTTCCCTGGGAGAGTAGCATGTGGTACCATTCTCTTCTGCTTGCTGGGCAGCAGCAGGGAGCCATATGATCTTCAGGGTGAACAACTGGTGCTCTCTAGTGTACTGTGTTGCTAAGCTACAATGTTTGGTTAGGCAAATTTTGTATATGTGGAATTTGTATGTTGAATTTACAGTGGGTTTATTTGGATGAACCCTATTGTAAGTTGAGGAATGTATATAAGCTTCAAGTTAATACGTTCTTGTATTGTGTAGCAATTTCCTACTAACTGAGGGAGGAGGGAGACTTAGGAAGTAAAGAACTCACAGGTCACAAGGCGTGTCCCCAAGGTTGTACAAGCGGTGAACACGTGCTTGGGAGGAGGAGTCACCTGCGAGTCCCGCAATGAGCCCCATGGATTCAGCTTCTGTGAACCCCTGCTTCACCCAAGCTGGGGTGGCCTCTCACTGAGGCAGCTGCCTTTGAGTCTTCTGAGTCAAGGCAAGAGTCGTTTGCTCCTGTTAAGTACCGCTCACCTGGGCTCTGTAAGGAACTCCAGTAGACTCACTGGTTCACCAAGTAGAATTCTGGTGCAACTGTACTTTGGGTCTATGATCTGTACCCTATCTGGATTAATGTAACATATTATCACTTATCCTTCAATAAATCAGTTATTCTACATGAAAGTTAATTCAGACAATTCGCAGATCCTGCTGGGACCCGCAGTGCCTCTCTGCTGCAAGGGGTCTGTCGGAGATGTCTGCCACTGAGACGGTTCGCAGTAGCCACACGCTACCAGCATATCTGCTTTTCAAATGTAGATTCAAAGCAAACATCAATAGCGACCTGAAAACGCAGAAGGAAAATGGAACTGGATGCACTTCCGTTCTCTCATTCTACCCTACTATATGACTTTTGATTGTGCTTTAAAATTTAAACAGAGAAGGGAATGCCAGTGTAACATTTCCTATGATAAGTGCCATTTTTAGACCATACATGAAAGTCTACTAAATTTGACATTGAAAGTCAATTTTCTAATTGTTTTTGTTTTAAACTAAAACAAATCTGAATAGTACCTGTTATAGATTATTACAGGTTTATTAAAGTTCATCTAGTTAATGAGTAATTGTTTACATAAAACAATAGCATTGAAATTGTAACTTAAAAATCATAAATGCTTAATGTTTAGTAAATATAACAATAATAGAGTAATGTATTCATTTTTTTACTCCTTTTGCACAGCCATAACTATTTTATTTCATTTTTACTGGCAAGATTACATGAATGAATATTCAAAGAAATTATGCTTACATTTCTTTTCTGGCAATTTTTTGCTACTAATTTCTTTTTATGATTATTGCTTAAAAATGTTTTAGTCAGCCGGGTGTGGTGGCACATGCCTTTAATCCCAGCACTCGATAGGTAGAGGTAGGAGGATCACTGTGAGTTCGAGGCCATCCTGAGACTCCATAGTGAATTCCAGGCCAGCCTGAGCTAGAGTGAGAACCTACCTTGAAAAACCAAAAAAAAAAAAAAGAAAGTTTTAGTCATATAGAAGAAGGGATTGCTTTCTAATACTCTGTTCCACTAAATTAAATTGCAATATTCATGACAAAGCTAATATTGTGTATTTGAATATATTTCTAAATGTTGAGTGTACTTATATTTAAATATATTTACTTATATTTAAAACCCATATACTAAAAAATATTCATATTAATCTAATTTTTTGTTCATTTTTATTTATTTTTTTGAGAGTAGCAGACAGAGAGAGAGAAAGAGGCAGATAGAAAGAGAGAGAATGGGTGTGCCAGAGCTTCCAGCTACTGCAAACGAACTCCAGACGCATGCGCCGCCTTGTGCATCTGGCTAACGTGGCTCCTGGGGAATTGAGCCTTGAACCAGGGTCCTTAGGCTTCACAGGCAAACACTTAACCGCTAAGCCATCTCTCCAGGCCTCATATTAATTTAAGATACTTAAGCGTGGTAGTTTGAATGTATGTTCTCCCCCGCCCCCCTTAGACTTAGGTGTTATTAAAATTTAGTTTGCAGTTTCTGCCCCTAGCAGGCAGACTCCTGCTACAGGGTGACGTGCCACTGGGGACAGATCTGAATTTCAGGCTGAGGTATGCTCTGTGGGTCCTGTTGTTGTAGGCTCTTGCGTGCGTGCTTACTTGTGGTGCTGGCTGTTTGGTTGTGTCTGCTTTTTTTTTTTTTTTTTTTTTAATCATCTAATGTCACCAGGTGTTCCTTGTTCCTTCTCTAGAAATACTCTCTAGAAGGCCAGCAGCCAAATGGGCTATAGACTCTGGTCTACACACCTGTAAGTCCAGCTATTACTTCAGCCCAATCACCAGAAATGAGAAATAAGAGATAATCCCGTAAATTCCGAGGTCCTGATTGCAGGGTAGTTCACTGGCTCCATCCCATCCTCACTATTCTTTTTTCTGCCGCGGGCCCTTTGCACTCACTGTTATGTCTCCAAGCTTTCTATCTCCGACTTTTAAGATAACACTTCCTCCAGTTATCTTTCCAAAGAGCCACCGTGGGTGGTGGCCTAGACTGGTGAGGCACTTGGAAGGCAGCAATACCTTGCTCACTATCCATCTGTCAATATTTTTTTCTTACTTTCTACCTATATTAGCTGGGTGCTTGGCATACAATGGGTTTCTGGTAAGCATTTATTCAGTCGTTGAAAGAATGAAGACGTGAGTGGGTTAGTTGTGCACTGTGTGTGAAGATCCACACTGCCACACACAGGGCGTGGGGGAGACGCAGGGCACCTGAACTGCCAGGGCACCCACGCTGTAGAGACAAGGTCTGCTCCACTCATTAGCCCCAGATAATTAGCCCCATTGGTCTTCCACCAGTGGACCACCTCAGCTCTGACCCTGGGCCTCCAGGGGTGCACCCAGAGGGGAACTGGGAGCAGCACTTTGCTCATAGTCACAAGCCTGACTTCCAAGTCAAGACAGTATGACACTCTGGACAGAACATCTTGGTACATCTATACACAGCTTGTTCCCACCT
Source organism: Dipus sagitta (assembly GCA_036346955.1). NCBI lineage: Eukaryota > Metazoa > Chordata > Mammalia > Rodentia > Dipodidae > Dipus > Dipus sagitta. The sequence goes on along the minus strand of CM070772.1, from coordinate 131,520,485 downwards.
TCCCGTAGGGACTGGAGGTTAGTCAGTAGGGTTCAAAGTTCAGCAACCAAGCCTCAGTTTACCAGTTCTCATACCCTAAACTCAGGGAAAGTCTGCAGAATAAATAAAACCGACCTTGGCTGGGTGGGATTCTCTCCCTCCCCTCCCAAATCATTAACAAAGACTGACACTGTAGTATTTATCAAAAAAATCTTGTTCCCTAAGTGGTGATACAGAATAATTATCTCAGCATGCAATCAGCGCAGCGATCTTCTTCAAAGCAATTTGTGGCAAGGATATGCATTTTTAAAATAGATTAAATTTTCAAGAGCTTGCCTCTTAAGCCTGGTCAGAAGGTATTTACAACTCACCTGGTGAGATGATGCCTGTCTCCAAGCTGGATTTCTCTTTCATTAGGTCTCACTTAATTGAATCAAGCAAAGTCATTTTGGGATTGTCCCAACAGAGAACCATTTTATCTCAAGGCAAATGTGTCTTAACAAGGTCTGAAAGTAAATAAAGCCAGGATTCCACTCAACAGAGCTCCAGCTCTTCCTTTGAAAAGCCTACCACCCTACTTCACTCGTTTTTCTTTAAGTGAGGAAACTGCTTCTGGAGTTAGCTATTGCCAGTGAAAGCAGCAAGTAGGTAGCTTCCCTGCTTGTTTGTTGAAGTACTAAGAAATTTCTTCCTCCCTTTCCTTTCCCTAGTCCCCAGCCTCATTCTAGGGAATGGAATCTAGGATACTATGAACGTTAGGGAGGGGCTGTACCCTGATCTACCCTTCAGCTATCTTCTAATGTATAAGTTGTCAGTAGCACAATACTGTTTGATTCTCGCTGGGTCTCGTCTGATCTTTGTTGAATTCATGACACGCCAAAGACCGTGGCTTTGAAGAAGCTTGTGCAAAAGTTGACGTGACTTTTGGGCAACCACAGGGAGGTACGTTTTCTCCTCCCCTCGTGTTTCTGACGACCTGGCTCTCTGCTCCAAATCTAGCCGTTTTGGAAACGCGGGTGTAGCGAAGCCCTTGCCTTTCTCACAGACTCCCTGGCTGGTGGGATGGGGTCCCAGGGCCACACTCCAGCCTAGAATTGTGAGAGACCATTGACCAGCACACCAGACACCCGAGACCTGGCAGGGGCGTCGGGGCTGGCTCCAGGCAGCTTCCGAATCCAGCCCGCACATCTGGAGCACGACTTGAGTGCGCTGCTGCCCCCAGCCCAGAAGACTGCAAGGCTTTGTCCCCAGAGGCGACCCTGCTTCCTCCACTCAGTGTGCACGAACCCTAAATCTGCGGCTACCCGAGCATCCCCCCCCCCTCCTGCTCCTCCCCCCGCGTCCTGCACGCTCCGGCCTGGAGCTGTCGTTCATATCGGTGTCACCTGGGGGTGCCTGTGAGACCACGACTAAGAAACCTTCAGCATTGCGGTAACCGAGCCCCCACCCCCCTCAACTCAGAAGCAGGCATCTGGCGGGTCACGTGGTCGTCCTCGGTGCTCTGCACAGTCGCAGGGTCCCGCGCGAAGGGCAGGGCAGGAGTTACATAAACGCCCCCAGCTCGCCCCGTGCCGCGTGGACGCTCCGGCCCAGGCACCTCCCCCTTCAGCTCGGGACACCCGAGATGGGGCCCCTGTTCCCCGGCACTGCAAGGTCTGCCCAGGTTTCTAGAACGCACATGCAGGTCCCAAGAAGTTTCTCCCACTGATAATGAAACCTGAGCTGGAAACCCGGAAAAAAAAAAAAAGGGAGCGTCCATCCCAAATCAATCCTGCATTTCAGAGAAAGCGAATCCTGCAGCATCACCCCCGCCTCCCCGCAGCCTGCAGAGGTGGGACGGGCCGGGAGAGGCCCGAGATTCACCGCATTGCATAAACTTGACTTCGGCTCGGACTCCGCAGCTCTGGGCATCGCGGGACACTTGCAACCAGATGGGATGTGAGGCCCACCCGCTTCCTGTGCCTACTGCCCTCCCCTGGGCCACAGGAACCCCACCTTTGGTAGGTCCCCCAGAGTGTCCCTTCCATGGCCCCTCTCCTTCCCCTGGAGACGGCACCCGGAAGCACACTGCTGCCTAAAATTGGCGTTCAGTAATTAAACTAAGGTGTTCTGCCCCTAGCCGTGGTTCACAGCACCCCTGAGTGTCTCTCCAAGTGTGTGTACTGGAAAGCTCTGCATCCAGGCTGGTTCTCTGTCTGAATTACAGGCCCTACGCAAGGTCTGCAGGGGCGCCACGGGAACTGTATTTGTACAAGTCACCAAGCAGTGATGGTTTACTGAGTCACCATAGGAGCTAGGGCCATAGCTGATTCTTCTTCTTCATTTTTTTTTTTTTTTTGGTCCTTTGAGTTAGGGTCTCTCTCTAGTCCAGGCTGACCTGGAATTCACTATGAGTTTTAGGGTGGCTTCTAACTCAGGATGATCCTCTTCAGCCTCTCAAGTGCTGGGATTAAAGACATGAGCCACTATGCCTGCCTGCCTACCTGTCTGTCTACCTTTCTTTCTTTCTTTCCTTTTCTTTTCTTTCTTTCTTTAATTTGTAGTGTGTGAATGCATGTTTGTATTTGTAGGTGCCTCGTGCCAGTGCAGGCGTGTGATTAGAGTGGCGGGTCTCTCTTTTCACCTTGTTTTTGAGACAGGGTCTCTCCTCATCGGTTTTGACCCTGGAAAGGCCAGTGTAGCTGGTCCAGGAGCTTTGAGTGTACATATGCCCCTGCCTCCACCAAGCATTGCCTTAGACGTCTTGGGCTTATAGACAGGAGCAGCACTTGGCTTCTGGCTTCTGTGCTGAGGATTTACCTCCAGTTGGCAAACTTTCAGAGCAAATGCCTTTAACCACTGACCCACCCAGCCCCCATTTGTTTTTGTTGTTGCTGTTGTTTGTTTGTTTTTTTATTTTATTTTTGAGACAAGGTCTCACTCTGGCCAGGCTGACCTCTAATTTGCAGCAATCCTCTTGCCTCAGCTTCTACAGTATTGTGATTACAAATTCTGTTTTTTTTCTTCTATTATGAAAGGTTTGCCAGGGCCAGGGATGTAGCTCAGTTGGTCGAGTGCTTATCTAGGATTTGTGGATCCCTGGGTTGACTGTCAGCACTAAGTAATTATATGCGGTTTGTAGTCACAGCACTGAGACCAGACATTCAAGTAACTGGATGTGGTGGCGTATGAGTGTGGTCACAGCATTGAAAGGATTAGATATTCAAGGTCAAGGTCATCCTTAGCTACATATGGGATGTGAGGCTAGCCTGGGATGTATGAGATGCTGTCACGAAGACCAGCCTCCTGTAAAGAGTCACTGGCACATCAGAAGCATGTGCTGAGAGTCACAACCATGTGCATTATAAACCTCTGTCCCTGTGCATGATGGGAGCTATCTTTGGGAGCATCTCAACTTTACAGCCAGGGTTGGCTGTCTCCAAGAACATTGATCTTTTTATTATTACGTTTTTTAGGAAATATTAAGCCAGGTGTCTTGGCTCATGCCTTTTTTGTTTGTTTGTTTTTGGTCTCTGAAGTAGGATTTTGCCCTAGCCCAGGCTGACCTGGATTCACTGTGTAGTTTCAGGCTGCCCTTGAACTCATGGCGCTCCTCCTACCTCCTACCTCTGCCTTCCAAGTGTGCCAGGCCTCATGCCTTTAATCTTAGCACATGGGAGGCAGAGGTAGGAGGATCACCATGAGTTCAAGGCCAGCCTGAGACTACATAGTGAATTCCAGGTCAGCCTGGGCTAGAGTGAGACCCTACCTCAAAAAAAAAAAATATATATATATATATATATAATTTGCATGAGTGGGGAATCAAACCCAAACCTTCAGGCTTTGCAAACAAGAACCTCAACTGCTGAGCCATCTCTCCAGCCCCAGCATTGAAGTTTTCACATCAGAGACTGGCCTAGCCCAAACTTCATAGGATGGGAGAGAAACAAAGGGCAAAGTGCATGCATTTGAAAGCAGAGCTGAGAGGACCAGCATACAGACATGCGTGTATGACTCCCTGCCCAGGTTTAGATTCTAGCTCCATCTCCCAAGAGCTGGGTAATCTTTAATTTTTCTCAGTTTCCTGATCTGTAAAATGGGGATCAAAGTCTATTTTGCTGTAGCACTGTAAAAATGGCATAGAATGTGTGAAAGACACGTAATTCAGACCAGGCTTATTTACATGTCATAGTATTGGTATTAGTGGTCAAGGCCACTGTGCTAAGTAGCCAAGCACCATGTTCAGTGAATAGATTTTTGAAGGGAAAATGAACATATTTATGGAGCATCATGTTATCATACATGTACACTGTATAAGATTCAAATCAGTGTAGGCCTGTCTATAAAATTCATCACTTCTTCATAGTGGAAACATTTAAAATCTTTTCTTCTTTTTTGAAATATGTAGTAACTCATCAGGACCTATGGTCACTCAACTGTTGAAGAGAATTTTTTTTTAATTTGACTGTGCTGAGGATAGGCCCCAGGGCCTCACACTTGCTAAATAAGAGATGCACTACTGGGCTATACTCCTAACCCTTGCAACAGGAATTTTTTTCACTGCCCTGATGGGTAAGGAATGTTTCTTTAAGAATACAGTAGGTCATGCTAGGTGTGGTAGCTCATGTCTTTAATCCCAGCACTTGGGAGGAAGAGTTAGGAGGAGTTCAAGGCCACCCTGACTACATAGTGAATTCCAGGTTAGCTTGGGCTAGAGCAAGACCCTACCTCAAAAAACCTATATACATAATATATATTTATATTAGGTCATGATAGCACTTGCCTACAATTCTGTCACTCAGGAGTTAGAAGCTTTGGGAGCTCAAGAATCTGAGGCCATCCTGAGCTGCCCAATGAGTTCCAGGACTACAGAATGAGACCTTGTCAAACAACAACAACAACAACACACACACCCCTATAGATCTTATACCTTCAAGCTATTCATTGTACATGGTACTGTGTTATATAAAGGCTTTTTTTTTTTTCCCGAAGTAGGGTATCACTCCAGCTCAGGCTGACCTGGAATTCACTATGTAGTCTCACGGTGGCCTTGAACTCATGACAATCCTCCTACTTCTGCCTCCCAAGTGCTGGGATTAAAGGCATGTGCCATCATGCCCAGTTTATAAAGGCATTTTTCACACAGTATATTTGAAATTGCAAAGCATTTTCTCCTTATTAATCCAAATACATGAAGTATGTTGGCTTTCTGACCTTACGGAAGTAACAATCACAGGCTGGAGAGATGGCTCACTGGTTAAGATGCTTGCCTGCAAAGCCTAAGGACCCAGATTTGACTCCCTAGTACCCACATAAAGTCAGATAGACAAGGTGGCACATTCATCTCGATTTTGTTGGCACTGGCTAGAGGCCCTGGCATACCCATTCTCTCTCTATCTGCCTCTTTCTTTCTTGCTCTCCTATAAATAAATAAATAAATGAGAAGTAACAGTCACAGCCTAGGAGGATTCAAAGTGCTGCTTCACAGCTTTGGTGATATCCATATCCAGAACTGACCCCCTCAGTCTTTCTTGGTTTGTAGAACTGAGATTTTCAATAGTTTGGGACCAGGGGTAAATACTGGACAATCTACTATCGCTGCGAACAACTTGAGGGCAACAGAAACTTTACAACTTCAGCTTGGAGTTTAGATTTGCCCCTGGAAATCTGGATGGGCCATATGCCATCCTGAAGCACTTCCTCTGTGTCTCCTGAAAGCGGGGGAGAGGAGGGGCTTTGAACTCTTCTTCACAAGCCCCGAGAGAGACTTCTGCTGCTTGCACAGTCCCAGAAGTGAAAGAGACGGGGGAGGGGAGGGGGGATTAAAAATAATCTTGGTGCATACATCGGAAATATAAAGATTTGCCGTGTTGCACTTGAGTAGTGACGAGGGTACTCCCTGGTATTCCCAGTCACACATGGAATGAGATGCTGAGTTGCTAATAGCCCCCCTGGAGTTCTGTTTCCTGCTGTGTGTGACGCCTGCCATGATTTCATCAGCACTCAGGTGCATTAAGTGATCACCGGTCAGACTCACATCCACTCATGCTTTTGACGTTGATGTTGAAATTGTGCAAGAAAGAAAACATTTCTTTCCCACGTAATCCTACTGCAAGTGGATCTCAGCAGGCACCTCCAAATGAGATCACCCACACTGTAAAAACCGCTGTGACGTCTGTGGCTTTGAAATCGCTGTGGTGATGCCCAGAGCAAGTTCAGATCTGTTGCTTTTCATTCTCAGGAGTGCTGTCTTTTCCACATTCATCTGGGGTTTTGTCCCCGCCCTCCCCCCCCCCACCCGACTCTGATTCAGCTTTCAGTCTTATTTCATAATTGCTCTCATTTTGAATCCCCTCCCCCACCCTGAGGGTCATGTGGCCTTTCAGATCTTGAATTTCTACTCTGGTTCCCATGGCTTGTTGGGCCATAAAATTGCAATCTGTGGTCTTTAAATCCAGCCTGGCACACCAACATATGCACACTTTGCTCAGGGAATCTATTTCAAACCTACCTACTTAATAGTGTGAACAATAGCTCTTTTTTTTCTTCTTCAAGTCATTGTCTTGGAACAATCACTTATTTTCTTTTCATCTTCTTGATATTTTCCTCCCAGGTCAGGAGCATGTTATCATGTTTTTAGGTACCTTGATGGAGAGATTCTGAGGTGCTCAACCTTTTACAAATCTGTGTTCCTTGTTATTATTGCAAGGGGAAGCTTGTATTGTTTCTGGGACAATGATTGGCATGTCTAGTCACGCAGACCTGTCATTTGCAGATACAAAGGGAATGTGGCTGATTCGATCCTGAAGTGCTGTGCTTGCTGCGCACTGGCCTCTTTCTCACAGGGCAGGGGGACTGCTCCTTTTGGGTGAGAAACACTGGTCCTTGTCAAGCCAGCACTCTGAGAGCCTATGATGTTAGGCACAGCGCCTGGTGCCAGGCACACAAAGGGAAGAAAGGGGGAGGGTCTTTCCTATGGAAAGTGTAGTTATCATAGCAATAAGTGCACAGTTTTGGTCCATGACAGTGCATGATGGTAAGTCATACCAGGAGTTCTGGAAGCCAAAGAGGGGCATCTGACCTGATTTGGCAGACCTGGGTTGTTGGCACCTCGGTTGGGTGTTCCAGGAAAAAGGTTAGTAAGGTCAAATGGTGCTTGAAAGCAGTCTATACAAGTTCATGTTTGTGTATAAATAACAAAGGTTATAAAACCAAAACAATGACTGAAGTAGAGCAGAAGCTAATTTTTCTGGTTCATAAAAGTCCAAAGATGTCAAGGAGATCATTATGTAAGGACCACTGTCTTTCACGACCATGCATGGCTTCCATATTTCAGGTTAACTCTGGATTCTTAATGGCCACAAGAGCTTCAGCCATAACAGCCTCCTTCCAGGAAGCATAAAGATGGAAGGGAAGGAAAGAAGGCTTTTGTCTTTTAAGAAGAGTTTTCTGTGGGGTTGGGGGTGGAGAGATGGCTTAGTGGTTAAGCACTTGCCTGTAAAGCCTAAGGACCTTGGTTCAAGGATCCATTCCCCAGGACCCACGTAAGCCAGATGCACAAGGGGGTGCATGTGTCTGGAGTTCGTTTGCAGTGGATGGAGGCCCTGGTGTGCCCACTCTCTATCTATCTGCCTCTTTCTCTCTCTGTCTATCTGTTGCTCTCAAATAAATAGATAAAAATAAACAAAAGTTTTTAAAAAATGAGCCCAGGGCCTCATAAAAAAGAAGAGTTTCTGGGGCTGGAAAGATGGCTTAGTGCTTAAGGTGCTTGCCTACAAAGCCTAAGGACCCAGGTTCAATTGCCAGTACCCACATAAGCCAGGTACATAAGGCAGTGCATATCTCTGGAGCTCGTTTGTAGTAGCTAGAAGCCCTGGCACACCCATTCTCTCTCTCTCTCTCTCTCTCTCTCTCTCTCTCTCTCTCTCTCTCTTTCTCTCTCTCTCAAAATGAATAAAAAAATAAATAATTTTTTAAAAAGAAGAGTTTTTGACCTGCCATGCTTTTCTCATTGACAGAACTTATGGTATGGGTCCACATAGCTGCAAGGGAGGCTGAGCAATGAGGCCTTTTGCATTACAGAATGCCTCAGGAATATCCACTCAAGAAACAGAGGAACTAGTGGGAAGCAACTACCTGTGTCAGCCATAGTGGTGACTGTGGCTGGAAAGATGTTATGTGTACAAAGCAGGGAAGGAAAGCTTATCTTGTTTCAGGGAACAGATAAAAGCTATGTAGGTCAATTTGGCTCAGTATTTGGTTTGCCAAGAAATAAGGCTGAGGAAATAAACTGCAGCTAGGTCACAGGAGGGCTTGTAACTGACCCTGCTGAGGGGTTGGAGTTTTATCCCCAGGAAGTTGAGAAGCAGTGGGAGGAGTTCTAGCTTAGAGATAAAAGGGAAAATGCCCTGGGAAGGGAGGGCAGGGCTGCCTTGACAATTACTGCCTTTCAGAAAAACTGTGACAGTCTGAGCATATAGACAGTGGCATCAGGTGTAGGAGAAGCAAACAGATTTCTGAGATATTGGAGAGGTAGAACTGGTCAGTGTAGGTGAGATGTAGGTGGAGAAGACAAAACATGGCAGACACCTGGGCATCTGGGTGGAATGGCAGCATCCAAGGAGGTGGCAGGCAGTGCAGGAAGGGTGGATGCAGAGGGAAGCTTGCTTTGGATGTTCTATCTACACATATAGATAGAGTTGATGCACTTTTCAAGCAACTTTGGTGAAGTATAATTTGCATGCCGTAAAATTTATGATAAGTTAGTGCTGGGTGAGTCTCAGGAACGTAGTGATGCAACCACCGACAACCATCCAGTTTGGGAAGCTTTCTGCCATTCCAAAAAGCTCCCTCTCTACTCATTCCCTCAGGTCCTTCCCTCCATAGTTACAAGGAATCATTGGTTCTTCTTTTTTTTTTTTTTTTTGAGGTAGAATCTCACTTTAGCCCAGGCTGACCTGGAACTCAATTTGCGGTTCTAGGCTGGTCTTGAATTCACATATCCTCCTACCTCTGCTTCCCCAGTGCTGGGGTAATAGGGGTGCACCACCACGCCCAGCTTGGTGCACCTTTTGTTATACCTGTTCATTAAGGTATAAATTGAACCAAATGATGAACGTAGTGAACTTCTAGAGAGACAGGAGGGGCACTCTAGCACAGAGAACAAGAGTCACCTTTCACAGGTTGGTCATCTGGACCCTATACATTCAAGGGTGAAGTCTCTACTTGCCACCCCTTCCCATGGGGGGAGCCACTGTGAGTGGGGAGACAAGATAGTTCTTAGGGCTGGAAACGGCAGGGAAATCTGAGAACACTGGGGTTTGTTAATTAACATGACAGGTATTTTATTTTGTTCTACTGTTTTCAGCCAGATGGTAGTGTCACAAACAGCAGAAGAGACCCTACTCTCACACTCTGCAACACCCCACTTTTGGGTAGCAACTCCTGGTTTGCACACAGAGAATGTTCAGTATTACCAAGCACTGATGTAATCTCTACCCCTTCAGTAAGAATTTTCAAATACAGTCCAGCCATGTACAAACTCCAAGAGTCCTCAGTCTCCTCTGACACAGTAAGTATTTGGGGAACTGAATAATTCCCCACGTAAACACAGATAGATGGCTATTTTATCAGCGATCCAATTTTGTAGAATGGTTTGAGGACAAATTAGTTTGAAGGCCCCTGATTTCTCCAGGAAGACAATTCAGTTAGGGAACTCTTTCATAGTACTCGACTTTATGCTTATTACAGATCTCCAAAGCCTCTCACATTCCATTTCAATTTCATCTGTCTGGAGTAATGTCAAGATTTCTTAATTAGTTGCTAACACTATTGATAGAAGCCTAAGACAGCTGTTTCAGAAATGATAATTATTAGCCACTTTTCCTTCTGCTTGCTCCATTGTTTTAGAGCATTATGGATTCAAAATGGCTTTTGGGTGGGGACTAGGGTTATGTTACCCTTCCATTCCTTCATGGGGTTTCTCTGCTGGTTTAACCTCTCTAGTCCATCATTTATGTTAGAATGTTAGAAACCAAAAGCTTTCAAAACTCGTAGCAAACAGTCCTCAGATTCAACTTTTCCTTGAGCAAGTAGCAGTGGCAAAGCAGTTCATCAAGATAAGCATACCACATCTGCAGGACAAGTGCCCAAAGGGGTTCATCCCATGTATATCCACTCAGCGCCTGCATTGTGCCAGAATCAATGCCAGGGACAAAGGATCCGGTAGAGAACTAGGCAAGAAAAGGCTTCACGTTCTGAGGCTGTCTTTCTGGTAAGGCAGGTGTGGACAAGAAGGGTGACCAGTGAAGTAAGTATACCAGCTTAGTGACTCAGAGAGGGGATTGGGAAAGTGAGATTTACGCTGAACTCCAAATGATAAAAAGGGGACCATTCCCAAGAGAAGGCTCAAGAAAAGAGATAGCTTGGCAGCCCAAGATACTTCCAAGAGGCTGGGTGGAGTCTGCACCAGCTCATGTGTGGCCCGTGACGGGATATTTGGGTCTGTGAGGAGTACTGTGGGAAGCCACTGAAGGAGGGCTCTCCGCACGTGAATAAAAGTGCGGCGTCCCTGGCTCTGTGGGAAGGCCGTGGAGTGAAGGCTGGACCAGGGAAGGGCAGAGGACAGGGCAGGAAGCAGTTGTCCATTGAAGGCTAGAGATGACTGTGGTAAGAAAGGTGGGGGAGAAAGGTAAGATTGGGGGTACACGTTAGGGTCAGAATGCTGTGACCCGATGATGAGGATTGTGAAGAAAGATGGGACTCAAACAGGGTGCTAAGGTTTTTGTCTTGTACAGCTGGATAGCATGGATAGGGGGCTGTTTACTGGGATTGGAAGGGGGAGTGTGTGGACATTCAGAGTTCTTTTTTGAACCTGTTATGTCAGTGATGTATATCCATCCACCTATCCTTCCATCCATCCATCTATCCATGTCCCTTAAAATACACATTCTGTTTCAGAGCACTTTCACTCAGATCATAAATATAAACCAAGCCAGGTGTCTTGCTCTTTAGTATTCCTGGTCTCCAGGAGGCAGGACTTAGGGAAAGCGGTGATAAAGACGAGATAATGGACTAACCATGACCACAGAAATGAGTCAGTGATATGTAGAAGATGGAAGCTCTTTGAATTGGGTCTTGGGGATAATGGTGACAGGTAAGTTTGCCCATCAGGGGGATTTTCTTCCTGGGCTCTAGAGGTGGTAGCCTCCAGAATCAGTAATCCAGCCCAAATAAGGACTGGGTAAGTATATACCCTAGAGAAGAGTCATCAAGCCACAGTGACTTGGCATTTATTTTATTTTATGAGAGACAGAGAGAGAGAGAAAGAGAGAGAGAGAGAGAGAGAGAGAGAGAGAGAGAGGGAGAGGGAGAGGGAGAGGGAGAGGGAGAGGCAGTCATGCCAGGGTCTCTCACGACTTCAATCAAACTCCAGACGTTTGTGCCACTTTGTGCTCATACGTGACCTTGTGTGCATGTGCACCTTGTGTATCTGACTTATGTGGGTTCTGGGGAGTTGAACCTGGGTCCTTAGGCTCCACAGACAGGCACCTTACCTGTTAAGCCATCTCTCCATCCTGACATTTTTTTTGAACCTAGACCAAATTGAAGTAATAACACACACTATGTCACAGGTTTATAAAGATCCATTGTGTGAACAATGCATCTTACTCTGAGTTCACAAAGACAAATAAAAATTCTAAAACAGAAAATATGTTTTCCATAGTACTGAAGATGTGTTGATATGTGCAAGGAGTTACAGAGAAGGTCACGACCTTGTCCAAAGTTACTTAAGTTTGCCCAGGCTGGATTTTATCTAGAAAGGTCCAGTTGGTTCTGAAGCCTTGTCGTGCCCCTGACCCATACATGTCACCATGGGAAGATTAAATAGTAATAGCAAGAATATTTCAGAGCAGTTGTTGACCATGATCATAGACCACTCTATGAGCTGGGAGACAGAGAAGGATCTTATTAACTACAATCAGATAGTCACATGTATTTGTTGTTGTTGTTGTTTGAAGTAGGGTTTTGCTCTAGCCCACACTGACCTGGAATTCACTATGTAGTATCAGGATGGCCTAAAACTCACAGTGATTCTCCAGATGCTGGGATTAAAGGGAAAGTGCCCTTAATTGCTGAGACATCTTCCAGCCCCTTGGATTTTTAAAATGTGAGGATGTATTAATTCATATCTGTGGTGGTTTGAATTAAGTGTTCTCATATACTCATGTGTTTTGAAAGCTTAATTTACAGATGATGGCAATTTGGGAGGTGGAAACTTCTTAAAGAAGGTATGTTTCTGGGGGTGGACCTTGATGGTTTATCAGCCATCGTGTGCCAGTGTTAATTTGGCTCACTCTCTTGCTGCTATTGTCCACCTGATGTTGGCAAGGAGGTAATGTCCAGCCTCTGCTCCACCATCTTCTTCCTGCCGTCATAGAGCTTCCATTTGAGACTGTAAGCCACACTAAACAGTTTTCCTCCCATCACCTGCTTTTGGTCTGATGCTTTGTCCCAGCAACGAGAAGGTAATTGCAACAATAACTGTAATGCAAAAGATACATAGTCTAGTCAGGGGCATGTCAGGATCCATGAACCACTCACCCTTCTGGAAATCTGAGGATGCTGGGATGTTCCCTTGGCTTCTGTCCAAATCTACTTTACTATTGCCTTAGGGCACACTAGGACCATCACTTTGAAAATTTCAACTTTGGAAACTTTAGTTCCTGAACCTTCCTGCTTGCACCTGACACTAATTTCTAGAGTGTGGTACACATAGATCCTTGGGCCATTGCCCTGGGAGGAACATTCTCTATTGTTTTACCTTGAATATTGCAGTACCTACCAGAGATGCTTTAAACCAACTGGAGGACTTCCAGACAGTAATGAAGAGAAAAGGGAGAAATTCAAGTTAAAGTATTTCCTCTTTTCATCACTGGTCTGATGACATTTTATTGTGATAAATACCTTAACCACAGTTGTGGCAACTAGTTATCACCACAAGTGCCAAATCTGCTCATTGCTGTGGCCTACCAGTAGCATCACATTGAGAAAAATTCTGAGTCAAAGGCTGAGCTCTGCAAGAAAAATAGAGTCAGTCATTGATTAGTGATGTCTGCAGTGGGCAAGGTATGGATTGCTAAAGTGTGCACGCCAGGCAGTCTCATCCTTACTGGAGTTCTAACCTGCCTTTGCTTTTGTCCTCAAATGAAGTGAGTGATTCAGAGTCTCCCGCTGATGTGTAGCTCATTCTTCCCAATGCACTCATAGCACTTGGTTCATATTTCTGGAACCACACTTGCCACAGCCTGTCCCAAGCCCATATTAGTCACATGTAAGTGTGTATATGCCTGTCTGTCTGTCTTTCTCTCTCTCTCCTTAACTCACTACTCCTAGGAAAAGGCACAAGGACACCTCCTTGTTTCCAGTTCACTGCACCCCGTGGCATCCTATGTATAGCTAGCATACTATTGGCTTATGAGATTGGACTCCAGAGACCTGCATATTAGTAGGGCCCCTAAATCAATGAAGAGGCCTGAGGAAATACAACCAGGGGGAAACTAAGTGGTAGAAGGAGTCAGGTGTGTAAGAAATACTAATGTCACCTGCGCTTTGAGTTCATTTCCTATGGCTGCCGCACCATGTCACTATCAACTCAGCACTTAATGGCTTACAGCACAGATTCATTATCTTACAGTCCTGTGCCTTACGAGTCCAGCGGTGGCACTGGATTCTTTTGGGGAGGCTCCAGGATGGAATCCCTGTCTTGGCAGTCTCCTGTTGTAGATGCAGTCTGCACTCTCTCCTCCTTCTAACTCATCTTCCAGACCCTATGCTTCTGTCCTTCCAAATACCTGTCCCACTTTTGAGGACCCTGGAATTTGCATTGACCCACTGGGGATCACCTTGAACAGTGTGTGTGTTACAGTCAGCAGACAGGCCACCATACATCCGTCTGCAAGTCTGCTGTCCCGTTGCCGTGGGCTCTAGTGTGATTCTGAAGTGTCCCCGATCTGCTCGCACGCTTCTGGTGCTTGTTTCCCAGATGGCAGTACTACTTGGGTGGTGGTGTGGGGTGGGCAGGCTATGCTGCCTTTAAGAGGTGAGCTTGGCTGGTGGAGGTAGTGACTAGAGGCAGGCTTTGAAAGTCATCCAACACCCCTGTTTCCTGCCTCCTGTCTGCTTCCTAGTCCACCGCTCTGAACACTCACTGTCACACATTCCTGCTCCTAAGAGCTCACCACTGTCGCCATGCCTCACCAGTACAGGAGACTGGAACTTCTGAAACTCTGAACCAAAATAGACCTTTCTTCTCTCCAGTTGTTCTTTCAAGCATCCTGTCATAGTGACACAATAGTAACATATACCATGCTCATAGATTCTAGGGGTTAGGGTGGGGACATCTTGGGAGGGACCATTATTCTGGTAGCCATATTCTCAACTATGCTTGCAGATAACTCTGAACCTGTGGCATTTCTACTGAGGAAGAAAGAGAGCTTCTTCCTGGTGATTCACAAAGCAAGAGGGGGCCCACAGGCCCTTGAGAGTGTGGCGGGGCCACTATATCCTCAGATAGTATGATGCATCACTGTGGCATTGGTCAAGCTGTGAGGTCCCTCCAAGCTCTCATAGTAATGTCTGGGAACGTTAGCTGGGGCTCCCAGACCTACAGACAGCTGCTCTGGCATTCAAGCCAGGCCCCCTTTCTGTTGGGGACTTCCAGCAGAACCTATCTATCCATTGAGGTAGATAGGGTCTTTTGATTCCAAAAGTGCATACACTTTGAGTTTTTTTTTACATAGCACAAAAAAATCTAAGACATAAAAAAAAATTGCAAAAGGCCCAACTATTTGCTTGCAAACAGGGCAGAGGCAAGAAAAACACAGAGAAGGAAACATACATTAATTCTCCAGAAATGTCCCAGGCCACACCTTCGCCCAGCTTTGCCTGAGGCCTGTCTCAGCTCCACAAATGCCTCATTACATCCCTGCCTGAGGGATGCTTCCCACGTGGTCCAAGGGACCTGATCCTCCCTAAGTCCTGGGCAGGAAACAACCCCACTGTCCGCAGGCTGTGATGTCGTAAATGCCCAGGCCTGGCTGGGCACGTCAGAGTCTGGCGAGTGTTTCCATGGCTGGCAAGGAGGCAGCTTCAGCATGAGAAGGGGCCTGTGGAGAGCAGAACGCCCAGAAGGATTTATGGTGGCCGGCTGCTAAAATAGAGCAGTCATTAAAGAAAAGCAAGCAGCCATTAGACAGGGGAATATTTAGCAATGACATGGGCACAAACATTGGTTAGGGAGGCCCTTCCTCGAATGTGCTCTTTACTGTTTGCTTCGTGGGAGAAGAGAGTCTCCTGCCTTTTGGGGGGAGTAAAAAAGATGGGAGTTTAGTGCTTGTGAGAGACAGGGAAGTCCTGAGAGCAAGTCCTTAACTGAGCCCAAAGAGGTACAGGTGGGTCCTAGCCAGGATCTGTGTGTACAGAGCAGAGGTTTGGAGAAGCCCATGGGGAGAATAGGCATACCACGCAGAGCCAGCAAGAACTTTCTGGGCTTCCTGTCATATCTATGCTGTACTTTACTCAGAAAGATCTGCCAGGCAGTTTCCTTATCCCTGTTAGAATTTATTTAAACATTTTCCTATAACTTTTCTGAAGATGTCTATCTTAGTATCTAAGGCATAAATGGATACAATTTCCATAATGTTACTTGAGAGTATTTATAAATTCTTTAAAAAATATTTTATTTATTTACTTATTTATTTGAGAAATTGAAAGAGAGAGAGTGCCAGGGCCTCCAGCCACAGCAAACGAACTCCAGATGCATCACCCCCTTGTGCATCTGGCTTATGTGGGTCCTAGAGGTTCGAACAGGGATCCTTTGGCTTTTCAGGCAAATGCCTTAACTGCTAAGCTATCTCTCCAGCACCACCCCCCCCTTTTTAAGACAAGGTCACACTCTAGTCTAGAATGAATAGGAACTCACTCTGTAGCCTACACAGCCTTGAACTAATGATACTACTGCCTCAGCCTCCCAAGTACTAAGTTTAAAGGCATTGAGTCTCCCCACCAGAGATAATTTCCCTAATAAGTTCCTGAAATTGGAAGCTTCAAGTGTCCTGGTGATGTTTGGGTCTACCCAGCTCCCCTTTCTTTGAGGAGCATTGCTCCCTCACCAAAGAGATGGACACAAAACACAAGGCAATCACAGTGATTGGTCAGGGGTAGACACATGACCCAGGTTTGGCCAGTCATAGGACCACTTCCATTGGACAACAGTAATTGGTTCGTGATCTAAGTAAAGGCAAAGACAGTTACTTGGGGGAGGGTAGTTGGGTGCATATTCATTTGAAGAGAGTTGTGCTTTCTGTGAGGAAAAGCTAGGCCATCTTACCTAGACATAAGGGATAGACTGTCTAGAGTGGGAGACAGGGGAAGTATGGTAGGGAGGAAGCAGAATGGACATGGAATTGAACTTGTTTCAATGTTTCTGGACATTTTGGTAGATGAGCTAAGAAATCCTTTTTTTCATAGGTAAGTTCAGTTGAGTTTGTGTTTCTGCCATTCACAACCCAAAGAATCCAAATGCGTTTGGCAAATACAATTTTGTTTTGTTTTGTTTTGTTTTAATGGACAAACATTGAGAGAGCTGTTGGCTGGTTCTTGTCTCCACCTCATGAGCAGGATTTCATCCCGTCTCTTTTGTCCCACATGGGCCACTGAAGAGCAGCAGGAAGGAGCCATCCTGTTGCTGAAGGTGAGGATCCCATCACAAGAATGGAAGCCTGCCCCATGGACTTTCTGTCCCTCACATTGGAATTCCAGGGCTGCCCCAGACTGGATTGAAAGAAGGGGAGTCAGTGACTGGGAGACACATGGAGAACACGATTTCAGGAGCCAGGATTGTCCTTCTATTCCAAAGTTCCTACTTACCAGCCAGTGTAAAGCTCTTGAGCGTGGCCTGAGCTTCCCACCTCTCACTGATCTTGTCTGTTCAGAGGTGCTGATGGTGATAACTATTCGAAACAACTGGGCTGAGAATTCGGCCAGTTATTATGGTTACCATGCAGACCCCAACACCCAGCAACAGGCTGCTTATGTCCAGCATTGCACAAAACCATCCATGAAATCCCAGTTCAGTCCCTTGCTAGCCATGTAGCTTTGGTGAGTGACTCTGTGTCTCCAAGCCCAGATTTCCTACCTGAGAAGAGAGGATCACAATGTCACCTTCCTTATAAGAACCACACGAGGACCTGGTTGAAAGAAAGCTATAAAATGTGCAGCATATAGGAAGTACTTAGGACACATGTGCTATCAAGGTAATGATCGAAACAGTGCTTTCCCAATAGATGAATAGTGACCCACCCCAGCTGCCTTTGCAAATAGTAAGCCTCTCCCAAGTGTGAGGTGTGGCAAGGTGCCTGATGTGTCATCAGATATGCTGCTTCTAGCACATTCCCCAATCCTTACATTTGTGTGTGCACACAAGCATGTGCACACATGCATCTTTTCATGGATAAGAGGCAACTGTTGTGCTAGCTGGTTCCAATATTTCTTATTTTCTCTTTACCTATTTAAAGGCAAATGGAATGTCCTGGTGGCATCAACACCTTTTCTCTGCTTTTCCATGCTAACAAATGCATTTCTGCTGAGAAGTGGTTGTTGAGTTCTCAGCCCTAAATAAGACATCTATATCACCCCTTCCAAGGTCCAGGGAAAACCGAGGGAGAGAAACATCATAAGAGCCAGAGGAGGGGGATCCTCTGGGTATGTCACAGCCATTGTAATTATGAACACACAATGGCTGTGGCTATGTGTACAAGACATGAGCAAAGAGAAAGAGACTTGAAAGTAGGAAAGGGACTAGTTGAGGAAAAGACAAGGATAATAGGGAGTGGGGGGGGGGTAAGGCTAAATGGAAGGTGTATATGATAGTGCATTGTACGCACGTATGAAATGGTTGCAAACTCCAAAATTTAAAAAGAGAAGAAGAAGAAACATGGGGCTGGAGAGATGGCTTAACTGTTAAGGCACTAGCCTGCGAAGCTTAAGGACCTAGGTTCGATTCTCTAGTACCCACATAAGCCAGATGCACAGGGTGGCATATGCAACTGGAGTTTGTTTGCAGTGGCTAGAGGCCCTGGCATGCCCATTCTCTCTGTCTATCTGCCTCTTCTCTCTTTCTCTCTCAAATAAATAAAATAAAATATTTTCAAAAAGGAATATGGGCTTATCTGCTAAAGGCACTTGTTTGCAAAGCCTGAAGGCCAGAGTTTGATTTCCCAGTACCCACATAAAGCCAGATGCACACAGTTGGACATGTGACTGGAGTTCATTTGCAATGGCAGGAGGCTCTGGCATGCACATTCTTTCTCTCTCTCCTTCTCAAATAAATAAAAAGAAATATTTATTTTAAGAATTTGGAAATGGAGCATAAAATTTTAAAACAGAAATCATTTTCTTGACGTTTTAATGTTTCATCAAAAATGTCCATTGGCTGGGCATGGTGGTGCATGCCTTTAATTCCAGCACTCAAGAGGCCAAGGCAGGAGGATCACTTGAGCTTAAGGCCAGCCTGGGTTTACAGAGTGAGTTCTCGGTCAGCCTGGGCTAGAGTGAGACTTTGCCTTGAAAAACCCAAAAATAAAAAGTGACTTTTGTGTTGGAGAGATTGGTCAGTGGTTAAGGTGCTTGCCTGTGAATCCTAACAACCTGAGTTCAATTCCCCAGTACTCGCATATAGCCAGATGCACAAAATGGTGCATGCATCTGGAGTATGTTTGCAGTGGCTGGAGGCCCCAGTGTGCCTATTCTCTCTGTCTCTCTTCTATCTTTCTCTGCTTGCAAATAGATGAATAAAATTATTTAAAAAAAAACAATGTCCTTTGGAAGGGTTCTACTACTGTATAGAAATAAATCAATATAATTTATTTTAATGTAACTGGGTTAAAAGGTATCAAATTTTAACTTTAATGAATGGTTTTGATCTATACTTAATAATTTGGACTTTGTATAGATTTAAACACACCATCAGTTTGCTAAGGTGATTTATACAGTTTTTTTTTCTGTACTATATGTCAAACCCCAGGCCTCACATATGATAAACAGGTGATCTACTACTGAACCACAGACTCCACCTTTGGCATAATACATTCATTCTTTCCTTCAGATAACATTAATGCTACAGAAAAAAAAAAAGATCGAAAACTATTTTTAATGAAAAACAGTAGATTTTTTTGTCATTTTCAAGAGAAAAACAAATAGATATTGCCATATTTCAACATAGCTGTGAGGAATGAGGAGTAGAAAGAACTGGGAACAGCGAGGGTGTTTGTGAACTGTCTTTGTTGAGAGGATGGGAAGGCACAGACTACTCAGCCCTGGGAGATGATGGGGAGAGAGCCGAAGAGGAGAAGCGTTCTCACTGCTGTTGACTCTCACTCTCATGGGAACAGAGGAGCCGTTTGCAGATCTGCCCTCAGACTTGATGGGCAAGCAGCCCCGGGAGTGGAGGAAGCTTGCATTCATATGGCTCTTTTCATCTCAGGATCAAGAAGGACCGCTCAGTGCCCAGGTCAATGAGCCGTGATGTAACCGCAGACAGGCAGTCCCCTCTGAGACGAAGCACAACCCTGGGCTTTGCCAGACTGTTCCACCAAGGGGATGGTTAGCCACCACATACTGCCCTGAGTATCCAGGCTGTACTCTAAGGTTTCCTTATCTTCGTCTAGTATTCTGGCTCCTTAGTGTTCAGCACATTTTGTCCTGATTGCTTGTGTTGGTCTCTGCTTTTTGTGCCTATATTTTACTGCCCCAGCCTGGCTGGGAAGCTGAATGGGGCAATAAAATTAGCCCAGATCTTAGAACCAGACCAGCCGGAATCTCAGCAGAACGACTTAATGGCCCAAAAAGAATTTGCCACATGCTTATTATCTATACATGTGAAAGTTTCTATTTTAACATCTTTCTAGGGTCTCAGTTACCTCATCTATAAACACTAAAATACTGTCTACTTTATAGGTTTGTTGTGAGAACTAGTGTTTTACCCAGGACCAAGAGCAGAGATGGGTACATGAAAATTCTTAAAACAGTAGAGACTGCCCTATCCTCAGGCCAGGGGCACTTTCCAAGTCCCATGGTGGCTGCTTGAAACTTGGATAGTATTGAACTATACAATCTAATGCTTATTCTCTTAACCAAATTCTTAACATGCACCATGGCCGTAACTTTTGCAGTCTGAGATGAGACAGCAAAACTTGCATGAGTTTCATTTTCTTTCTTCACAATTGCACAGATAGAAGATTTGTTTTTAGTGTAAATCTTAATGATATCAGCAAAGGGTTCATTTCATTCAGTCAAAATTTTTTACATAAAAGAATTTTACAGCTTCTTTTTGGCATACCCAAATTGTCAGCATCATTTGTGCTCCAGAGCTATGACAGGATACTTGGCATAATAATGTAAGATTACTTAAACCCAAGGAATGTGATACTGCAAGTCTGATATCTGTTATGCTGATAGCCAAGATGTCCACTAAATGACGTGGCATGGATACAGGGCAAAGAGGTGACCACATCTTGACAAGAGAGAGTAGGGCAATACAAGATTTCACCTCACTCCTCAGAATGACATGCAACTTAGAACATGTGAATTGTTTATTTCTGGAATTTTAAATTAATCTTTTCAGACTACAGGTGACTGAAAATGTGAAAAGAAAAATCTGTCAGGTAAGGGGAGCTCTTGTATCTTAGAAATTGTTATTTATATTTATATTATCAACATTGAGTCAATGTGCAACTCTCAAGGCTATAAATGTCCTTCTTTGAAGGAAAGCAGTGACTTAGTGTCTAGTATCTTGTATGATATCCAAACATAAGCCTCATAAAAATTAAATTCTATATCATTACAATCACACCAATTTTACAATTTGCTCTTCTTTAAATTGCAACACAATTGAACCCAAAGCAATTGAAATGCAGAAATGGCATAAATATCAGTTCAGTGCTCCTCCCCAGCAATAAGAAAAGGCAAGGGGGTGTCATATGTGGAAGAGGCTCTACCTAACATGATCTCCTGTCTTAAGTCCCTTAGGAGGGATTTTAGAACCTGACTGTCACTCATGACACTGTGACACTTTGAACTCTTTTCTTGCTTGCTGGATTTCTAGCATGGGTAGCCAGTATTGGAGCCCTGCTGGATTTCATCCAGAAGCCTTTGCATCCACAGAGATTTGCTCCCTAATATTAAGCAATAGGTAAGCCCATGGTGACTCTAAGTCACAGATTAAAAGCATCTAAGCCATGACATTAGTCTATATTTAACTGTCATTCAAAGTTCTGACTTGTGCTCTTCAGGCAGCCAAGGACAAGTCACAGCAATGCTTGTTGTCCCAGTATCCTGTCAGTGTTGGCATTTGTGTCAGATTCCCCACTTTTTTTGAATGTATATATGCTGTGTGGATGTGAGCATGTGCGGATGTGTGCTCATATGCATGTGTGTGTGCATGTGTGCACAGAGGCCAGAGGTTGACATTGGATGTCTTCATCATTCATACTCCATCTTTTTTTCCTTTTCTTTCTTTCTTTTTTTTTTTTTTTTTTTTTTTGGCTTTGCAAGGTAGGGTCTCACTCTAGCCCAGGCTGACCTGGAATTCACCATGTAGTCTCAGGGTGGTCTCAAACTTACAGCGATCTTCCTATCTCTGCCTCCAAGTGCTGGGATTAAAGGCATGTGCCACCACACCCAGCTCCACCTTATTTTTTGAGACAGGGTCTCTCACTGAACCTGGAACTCATGGATTCAGCTAGACTAGAAGCCACAGGGATTATCCTTTCTCTACCTCCTCACAGGCAAATGCCACTATGCCTGGCTTTTACACAGATGCTAAGGTTCTGAACTCCAGGTCCTTATTCTTGTGTGGCAAGCACTTTACCGACTGAGCCATTCCTCAGCTCCTGGATTCCCACTTCTAATAAAGTATTATTCACTAGAGTTGCATTGAGGTAACTTTTTTTCCCGAGATAGGGTCCCACTCTAGCTCAGGCTGACCTGGAATTTACTATTTGGTCTCAGGGTAGCCTTGAAGTCATAGTGATCCTCCTACCTCTGCCTCCCAACTGCTGGGATTAAAGGCATGCACCACCAGGCCCGGCAACATTGAAGTAAGTTTCAGTGGTCTCTACTTGGTACTTTCAGGTCTTCCCAGGTCTCTGACAGGCACATGCAAGATCCATGCCTAGAGCTCTTTAACTTAATGGGGAAGCTGAAAGATGAATGAAACTCTTTCTTCCCAACTCTTTCCAGACTCAATATAACTCATACCTCTCTTTCAGGGATGGCAGGCAGGGTGGTGGCTGATGAAACAGTATGTTCATACACAAACATCTGGGAATAGCTGCTTCCTGCAGTCTCAAACCATGGTTGAAGAATATTTATCTGCTGGACTGATTGGCTGCCAGAAGTCCCAGCTAGTTGTACCATGTATGCTGGGTCACCAAGCTGCCAGGCTTCACTGAGCAGAACTATTATAGTGCAGGGTCATCCTACTAGAGACTGTTAAGTTTCCCTCTGGCCATTTCATTACTTACTATATGACTTAAACCCACTATGATTATGAATTCATCTTGATTTTCATTTTTTAATCAACTGTATCAGCAGCAGTGATCCCCCAAACAACGTAAGTGCACACTTCCTGAAACATTCAGGACTGTGCGTCCATTCCCTGAGAAAGTGGGATGAAGAATGTGTAACTGACAGATAATGATGCTTGTCAACAGTCATCCCATCAGAGGAGAGGCAGCAATGTGACCACAAGAAAAATGCAAACACACCAACGAGGGTAAGAGGTACTAACATTATTATATGTAATAGACATGACTGCAGTCCACCCTTGTGTAGTGCTCTGTGAAGCATGACCTTTCATTTAGATCAAATGTGTTTCTTCCCAACTTGTTTTATTCATTTTCAATTTTCCATGTTCTTGTGCACATAGGAGAAGGAACCCATGGCCGTGAATGTGTGAGCTCCACTGGAGTAGAAGAATTTTGCTGATGACCATGTGATGCCTGATTCATATCAGTGATCACATGCTTCAAGCAGAGCCAGTTAACTCTCAGAATGACGCTCATCCAAGCCATGGACCGATAGTCAGGTTTTAAGAGGTTCCCTTTATCCGAACTGCCATGTTTGGTCATATATAAACAATTCAGTAAGCCTAAGTAAGAAGTTCTACATTGAAAATAATATTTTTGGGCTGGAGAGATGGCTTAGTGGTTAAGCACTTGCCTGTGAAGCCGAAGGACCGTGGTTTGAGGCTTGATTCCCCAGTACCCACGTAAGCCAGATGCACAAGGTGGTGCATGTGTCTGGAGTTTGTTTGCAGTGGCTGGAGGCCCTGATGTGCCCATTACCTCTCTCTCTCTGCCTCTTTCTATCTCTGTCTGTTGCTCTCAAATAAATAAATAAATAAACAACAAAAATATATAAAAACAATATTGTTTTTAAACATTATTAACAGCATTCCAAAGTTGGTGGAACATAGCATTATAGAGAAAACATTGTTATTTCTGAATTAAGAACTTTTTGGAGCAGAGATGCATTCAGAATTAGTGGTGGTACATAGCTGATTTATAATTGCATTTAAGCAAGGTGCACTTTATTTCTCAAGTGTTACTTTTGGTTATCTATTTATTGTTTTCTGTCCATAGTTTTTTAGAAAATATTTTTGTTTATTTGTGTGTATATATATATATATATATATATATATATATATATATATATATATGCCAAGAGCTTTTACCACTTTAAATGAACTTCAGTGGCCTCATTTTATACCTGGCTTTACATGGGTACTGGAGAATTGAACCTGGACTGACAAGCTTTGCAAGCAAGTGCCTTTAACCACTGAGCAATCTCCCCAGGCCTACCTACCTATTAGGTATTGTAGCAAGTTACAAAGTTTATGCAACTGAAGTGATGTGGACTACAGAAATGTACTCCAGTATGACAGGGTGAAATTTCTGTCCTCTCACCTCCCCTCCTCCCCGCTCCATTCTCCTCCTCTTCCCTCTTTCTGTCTCCCTTCTTCTCCCCTCATTTTCTTTCCTCTCTGATTCTCTCTTTTCCCTTTCCCTTTTACTTTTCCTTCCATTTTTCATAATTGGCCACGAATATGATTTTAGACATGTTTATTTGTTAAAGAAGTATCTTATCAATCAACCAAAGCACCCTTGCTGGAATTAGAAGACAAATCAGCCAAGTATTGGCTACGCAGACATTACATTTGTCCCAAACAAATGATTCAAACGAATCACTTGGCAATATTTGGTCAAATGTTCAAGGATGGGATACCCAATGGCCCCAAATCAGCCTTTGCAAGCTTTTTGATGAATTGTGTTCATTGAAAACAGTTTGAAGCACAAAGATATACTTTTTTTGCTCTACAGCAGTGATTATGCTAAAAACAATGAAGCGTAACTGGTGATAATGTAAAGAAGCTGAAATCCTCATATGCCACTAGTGGGAACAGAAAATGGTATAGCTGCTGTGGACAGCAGTTCGGAAGTTTCTCAAAAAATTAAACACAGGACTGGGGAGATGGTTCAGCAATTAAATACACATGGTTCCTAGCCTGCCAACCTGAGCAATCTTCCTCAGTGCCGTAAATGCAGACACAAGGTGACACATGCATAACCCCAACATGCCTGTGACAATGGGATGTCGAGCCAGGAGACTCTGGAAGGATATAAGCAGCAGTGCAAGACAGCCTGTCTCAAAGGCTAGGAAGAGAGGAGAAACGCACTGAGGTTGTCTTCTGACCACCACACATATGCCATGGCAAGCATGTTCCCATACACATGCCTACACCATGACTGTACACACACCCCATCATCCCCATACACACATACCCACACCATGCCCATACACACACCCCATCATCCCCATACACACATACCCACACCATGCCCATACACACACCCCATCATGCCCATACTCATACCCACACCAAGCCCATACACACACCCCATCATCCCCATACAAACATACCCACACCATGCCCATACACATACCCCATCATCCCCATACACACACACACACACACACACACCATGCCCATACACACACCCCGTCATCCCCATACACACATACCCACACCATGCCCATACACACACCCCATCATCCCCATACACACACACACACCATGCCCATACACACACCCCATCATCCCCATACACACATACCCACACAATGCCCATACACATACCCCATCATGCCCATACACACATACCCACACCATGCCCATACACACACCCCATCATGCCCATACACACATACCCACACCATGCCCATACACACACCCCATCATTCCCATACACATAACCACACCATGACCATACACAATACACCATGCCCATGCACACACCCATATTATTCCCATACACACACACCAACACCATATCCTTACATGTACCCACATCATTCCCCCCCACACACCAACATCATTCCCATACACACATACCCACACCATGCCCATACACACACTCCATGTCCATGCACACACCACCACACCTATACACACACATATTCCATGCCCATACACACACACATGCACCATGCTCATACATACACATACATATACATGCAAATACATAGTAATAAAAATTAGGCAGAATTACCATCTGACTCACCAATTCTACTCCTACAGAAATCTTCAAAAGAACTGAACATGTGCCTTCAAACATTTGTACAAAGCAACACTATTCACAGTGGCTAAAGATGTAAACAACTTACTGTCCATCAGTGGATGAACAGATAAGCAAAATAAGAGAGAATATTATTCAATCATCAAAAGCCATGAGTGAACTTTGAAGAAATGTTGAATGATAGAGTTCAGAAACCAACATCATACATTGTATGATGCAATTTATATGAAATACCCAAAATTGGTAAATCCATAGAGACAGCAAATAGATCAGAGATTGCCTGGCTGGGGCTGGGGTGGGAATGACAGTTAATGAGCACAAGACTTCCTTTGAGGTGATAAAAACTCACTGGAACTAGATAATGTTAATGAATGCACTACGCGGTAAATGTAGAAAATGCCACTGACTGTACATTTATAAGTGAAGTGAGTTTTATTTCAGCCAAATGAAAAAGCAATAGGGATTCAAAAATTTTAAGCTAACTGACTTCCAAGCTTTTGCCTTGAAATTCTATAATTACACTTTGGAATAGCTTGATTTATGGAAGGAATTTGGGAGGTGGTCCTTATCTTTTATTGGGCTGTAGTATTGTGATTGGTAACAGAAAAAAAACTAAGTTTTTCAGTACTTGAATTAAGAATGACATTAAAAGGAACCATATAAAGGAATAATTTATTTAATAATGTTTGTTACATATAACTTTTTAAGGAAAAGATTTTCAAAATCCCAATACTGCTGAAAATATTTTAGCCAGGCTGGAGAGATTGCTCAGTGGTTAAAGGTGCTTTCTTATAAAACCTGACAACTCTGGTTTGATTCCCCAGTACTAACATAAAGTCAGGTGCATAAAGTGACACATGTGTCTGGAGTTCATTTGCCGTGGCAGAAGGCCTTGGCTCACCCCCACCCCCAATTGCAAATAAATAAAAATATTTTAAAAAGGAAATTTTGTTTTGTTTTGTTTTTTGAGGTAGGGTCTCACTCTAGCCCAGGCTGACCTGGAATTCACTAGGTAATCTCAGGGTGGCCTTGAACTCACGGAGATCCTCCTCCTACCACTGCCTCCCAAGTGCTGGGATTTAAAGCATGCGCCACCACGCCTGGCTTGAAAAAGGAAATATTTTTAGCAAAGATATTTTCACAACTCAAATACTGACACAAACAGAATATGCCATTGAATTAAAATTTCTCTGAGGTTACCAGTTTCCTCAACACCCTCTGAAAGTGTTTTATCATTAAATTGTTAGTCAATAGTTAAAACTCAATGGAGATGTCAACAACGTAAAACTTATTATTTGTAATATACGAGTAATGATAAAATATACCATTGAAAATGAGTGTGGTAATTTTATGGAAAAATAGTAATGGAATTAGAAATATGATAGTAAAATAAATAATGCTAAGAAACTGATAAAAATATGTGAATAGATACCAGGACTAGCATTTCTGCCTATGTCTTCTAATGTCCAGGTAACCAATGAAAGGAGATTTTATGTTTAAACTTATTGTGTAGATATATTATTTTTATTTAAAAAATCATTTCAAAATAAATCTTGAATAGTACTATTTCCATAATAAGGCAAACTATTGTGTAATACACATTTTAAAATAACATTTTATGTGGAGTGTACTTAATATCTGCTTTCACTCACAGGACTAGATTGGATGTTGAGTCACGTGATCCTTGAGGTGTCCTGGAGGGAAGGGGATCGGGTGTATTGTACCTGTCACCTTCCATTGTTCTTCCCCTGTTGTCTTAAGAAGATGGAAAGAGAAGCAAGCTGTAAGAGAGTTCTTATCCCACCTGATGTTTGAGCTTTCAGGTCTGGAACATATTTGAAACTGACTGTCTTTTATGAGTTCTTTGAAGATTCTTCCCTGACCTGGCTCCCCCACTACCATTGGTTGGCTCTGATTTTGGCTTTTAGTGTCATCATACTATTTTCCCAAGCTGTTCTGGTAGATTTAGGCTAGGACCTAACATTAGTCTAGAAATTTTATACCAGTGAGCAAGGAAATGCAGCCACTAATGCAACCAAGTTAAAGGGACAAAAGAAGCCATACCTATTGGTATAGGCTTGTGATCCCAGCTACTCAAGGTGTTAAGGCAGAAGGATTGCAAGTTTGAAGGCAGCCTAGGCTACAGAGTGAGTTCGAGGCCAGCCTGACCAAGTTAGTGAGACCCTATCTCAAAATAAATAATACCAAAACAGTTGGGGATATAGCTCAATGGCAGAATGGTTGTCTAGCACACATAAGGCTCTTGGTTTAATCTCAGGCACCAGAACAACCAAAAAAAAATGCATAAATGAAGTGTGGTGTGGTAGTATGCACCTGTAATCCTAGTACATAGGAACCTGAAGCAGGAGAATTGAAGGTTTGAGGCCAAATAGGCGACATAGCAAGATGCTGTAAACAACAACAAAACATAAGAGAAATTTGAATGAGTTTTGCTGCTCAAATTTAGGACAATTTGTGCAGTGTAGTAATAATGACCAGGATTGATTATAAAACTGAGTAACTAAATAGAAAATAATGATAGTGCCGTGGAAAGAATGAGATACCCTGCTTTTCAGAAAAGCAGGAAAACCATCTTGTAACAGGAGGCAGAGAAACAAGGTCAACAGTAGCATAGGATATCAATCAAGTCCTGAATCCAGAGTGTTCTACAGGAAAACTAGACATGAAAACAAGGCCACTTAGCACCCATATTTTTGTCCTTGGTCATTTCTCACAAAAGGAACATAAACAAGAATGTCTAGGGCACAAAGAAGTCTATAAGGAGCCTAGAACTCATATCACAGAAAAATGAAAATTTCCAAAATTAGTAGGGTAATCTTATGAATCAAGAATCTACTTGAAAGCTAATTAGGACAAACTGAGCTCCAAAAAGATGAAGCTTACCTCCAGTAAAAAAAAAAAAAAAAAAAAAAAAAAAAAAAAAAAAAAAAAAAAAATCAGTGACTTTGTAATATGTTTAAATCACTGATTACCACTGGATCTTGGTAATCACTTGTGATTCTAAACCTTGATGGACAAAGGCCAAAAATTCATGCATTTATTATTATTCTCTATAAAATGCATTCCTACAGTACTGAGTGACCTGTGCTGATAACTTCTTTCTTACAGCATGTCGGCTAATGTACACCGAATGCATGAGGGGCCTGTCCAATGAAATCCAGGCTGTGAATTGATGGCTACCAAGTACAGAAGGACGATTGTTGAATGATGGATCATTGGATGTATGTACTGAAAGAGATAAGCCTGACAGAATAGGTGGCAATTGCACGTGCACAGCACCACCTCTCCAGCATTGCTACCACAATATTGAGCCCAAATCTGACTGAATCTTTATATCTGATCCCCACTATACAGGGAAAACCAAGAACAGACAAAGATTCTGCAATTAGCAGAATCCAGGATGTGAAAATTCTGCAGAAAAAAATCTCTGTGTCTTCAATGAGTGACACAGAAAGAAGAGGAACTAACAAATTGAAGGAGTCTTGGAAGACACACACTCAGTGCAAAATGTACACTTTGGATCCTGACTGACACCCATTGAAGAAAAAGAGATAATGACATGAATTGGAACACTGACAATTACTCAGGAAGGCAGTGAGAGGAAGAGGAAAGAAGAAAGGGAAGAGGAGAGCATGCTATAGGAATACTCTCTAAGAAATTTCTGCAGTGATAAGAAATGATATTCCAGATGGAACTCCTTGAACCACTCAGGACCAGTTGGAACACTGTGAGTGATCTCTAGGATAATGACTAGACTAGGTTGGTTATCTTTCTATAGTTTATAAAATCCACTCCTAATCAGTTACCTTCTGAAAATGTGTTTAAGGAGTATGCATGCAAAAGAAGTTATAGAGGTATCCCAGGAAGTTATTAATAAAAACAGAGGTCTGGAGCAGAGAAGAAATTTTATATTGCAAAATTTTGATCCTTAAAATTTCATAATTTGTTGTCATTTCTTTTCTCATTCTAAATAACTACTACTCTCTTTTAAGCCTAGCTTGATATTTGTAATTTTATACTTTAAAAGAGGACCTGCCTTCTATAGCATAAGGCCTTACAAAAATCTGACTACCTTCAGAATACCTTAGTTGAACTCTAAGATTGTCAGAATTATTCTACCAATGTTTCAGAGGCATCCCCTATATCTTCTTGGAAACTCAGATGGTAGTTTGGAGTCATGCATTTCATTTCGGTAAATTTGTCTTCAAAAAAGGGCTTATCACTATATTATCCACACAAGCTCTAAACTAGTAGGATCAAGACATCCTCCTGTCTCAGCCTCAAGAGTGGTTGGGACTAGTGGTAGCACCACAATGCCTTCTACCAGAGTAAGAATTTGATTGACATCTACCTTCCCTGAAGTCAGATCCGTGAGGCCAAAGACCACTTCTGCTACCTCCCCAGTGTCCAACACAATGACAGGTTCATAGTACGTGTTCAAGAAATGCTCGTTGAGTAATGAGTGACTGAACACGCCTTCTCTTCTGTCAAAAGCAAGTAGCCTGCTACTCCTTTAGTCTGATTTTCTCATTGTTTTTGTGCCAATTTCTGTATTTCAATAGTCGGCTGCAAGTGCAAAGTTGGGAAAGTATGGTCTTGGCATGTTTTCTAGGTATGAGCTGGTTCTGCGCATTCATTTTTCAAGAGGCACTTCATCCTAAACCTTTTCTTCATATCTATGCAGTGTTACACTGCAAGGAGGTTTTCCTACTTTCCTAAAAAGAAAATTCTATTTCGGTCTTCTCAAAAATATGTATTTCTCTTCATGTACCAAGATTCCTATACTTTCATTAGCTATAAATATCTCTGAAAAACTATCTTCACTTTTGAAAATTAGAAACAGCATAGGAATCCATTCAGAAACTGGAGGGCTGGTGGTGGGGATGGTGTGTGATCAGCAAGGGTGTTCCTGTGAGTGTTGACTGATTCAGGACACATCACTACCACCATCGTCACCACGAGCAACATCATCATAATTTGTGTTTTACCAAAACTTGAATGTTATTAAACATATGTCTAAAGTCAAGATATCTTAGAAAAAGCATAATTATACATATTTTTATTATAACATTTAAAAATATGTCATTTATTTATCTATTGGAGAGAGAAAGAGGCAGATGTATAGAGAGAAATAGGCAGATATATATGTGTATATAATATATATATATATATATATATATATATATATATATAGAGAGAGAGAGAGAGAGAGAGAGAGAGAGAGAGAGAGAGAATGGGCACTCCAGGGGCTCCAGCCACTGCAAACAAACTCCAGAAGCACGTGCTACCTTGTGTATCTGGCTTACTTGGGTATTGTGAAATTAAACCTGGGTCCTTAGGCTTTTCAGGCAAGTGCCTTAACTACTAAGCCATCTCTCCAGCCCTTATTATAACATTTAATGCAATCATATTTTTGTTTAAATGAAATAATGCTGTCCTCCGGAAAGCAAGAATGTGCTAATTTATATGCATTGTAGCACAAGATTTGAAAACTTGAAAATGGAAAGTTCTTGGGAATAACTCTCTAGGAACAATAATCTTCCTATTTGGATTCTCCTTTGTTCTTTAGTGATTTTACATGAACATGGGGCTTGATGTCTTCCAGCACCTTTTTACTACTATCACATTTTGTGAACTACAATAAGAATTATATTCTCAACGGAAAGGTGTTCTTTCACAGAAAATGCTAGCAATTAGCAATTTTGGTCTTGTCTTACCGCAAATAATAAAATGGTAAGGGTATAACATATATGCATGAACACAAAACAACCCCTCATTAACCCTCTTAACCCAATGCCAGGTGAAAAGAGGTTTTAAAGTGTCTGTGTGTAGACATACTGTGTGTATATGTGTGTGCTGTGTATGCGTGTTAAAATGGGGGGTGCACAAATGTGTACATGCATGTGGAGGCTAGAGGACAACCTTGGGTGTCATTTCTTAGGTATGTTGTTCACCACTCTTGAGATTTGGGGGGATCTCTCATTGGCTTGGAGCTCACCAGCTAGCCTAACTTGACTCGCCAGTGAGCCTAGTGATTCTGTTCTCATCTCCCCAGTGTTAAGGTGCATGTCACCTTGGTTAGTATTTTTAACATGTGTCCTGGTGATCAAACTTAGATATGAATGCTTGCAAGGCAAGCACTTTACTGACTGAGCTACCTTTCTAGCCCTAAAGACTTTTTTTTGAAATTAAAAAAAATTACAATAACATAATTTTTATCCAAGATACTTCTGTTTGGTTTTGATTACTATTAGAGCCCATCCAGGGTTGTCGTCCACAGACACCCCATCAACCTGTTTCCCATCTCTCTTGCTGAAAATTAGCATAGGGATCCAAATAGTTTACAACTATTCTATCTGTATGTGCTGACACTAGTAAAGGCTGCGCTAACGGCTTTTCTTTATCCATCAGTGACCTCTGCCCGTGTCCCTCATCACATGGCTTACCACCATGAAGGTACATTGTGTTCACTGAAGATTATTTAGGAAAATCATAATGATACCAATCATTTTTCAATTGTACAACCAAAACTAACCCACTGTGCATATTTATGTGGAGCTCCTTGCAGCCTGTTTTCCAAGTACATATGGTGGTTTTTTGTCATCAATATGATTTGTCACTTGGATTTTTCCTGTAGTGCATCTTGCATGATATTCATATCACTAGGTATGTTCCAGAGGTCATTTTTTTTAAAAAAATATTTATTTATTTACATGTAGGGGAAGCACACCAAGACTTCCAGATACAAGTGCCACTTTGGGTCTGTAGTCACATGGGTTCTGGGCAGTTGAACCCGCTCCAGCAGGCTTCACAAGCAAGTGCCTATAACTGCTGAGCTCTCTCCCCAGTTTTGGCAAGAAAGCACTTATAACAACTGAGCCACCTCCCCAGTCCCATTTAGAGGTGACTTTAAAGTATGTTCATGGGAGCTGTCTTCATGTTTTATCAATTCAGTACTTAGAGACATTCGTATATAGCATTGGCCAGACCCTTTCATACACTCAAGATATATCCTAAAGGTGGAATTTCTGCAACAAAGTCATGTTTGAGAAATGGTTTTAAAATGCTTCCTTGAGGGCTTCTAATTCAGTTTCCATGAATGACAAATTAACAAGACAGCACAAGAAGCCAGTTGGTGCTGATCGGATTGTGTTATTCTGCACAAATCCATGTGATGTTTGGATAAAACACTGGGCACTACATATATTGCTTGTGACTATGGCTAAGGTGCCCTGAAATTTTGATATGAATGCCCAAGCAGTGAGGTACAACCCACGCTTCCTCCAGGACAGAACTCTCCCGAGGGCCCACAGAATTTCCAAAGCTCCAGTGGATAGATATATTTCCATCAAGAACACTATTCTGTGATGTGGTCTGAAGGACAAATGGGAGTGTCCTTCCTGTGTAGGTTCCCATGGAGCACAGCATGCCAGCACACTCCAGTGCTTCCCATTCAGATCAGGCCTCCTCTCAAGGCAGTCTCAGTGTCCTCGCCTGCAAGGTGACAAGAACAGCACCTCGGGCTGGAGAGCTGGCTTAGCGGTTAAGTGCTTGCCTGTGAAGCCTAAGGACCCCGGTTCGAGGCTTAATTCCCCAGGACCCACGTTAGCCAGATGCACAAGGGGGCGCACGCGTCTGGAATTCGTTTGCGGTGGCTGGAAGCCCTGGCGCGCCCATTCTCTCTCTCTCTCTCTCTCTCTCTATCTGCCTCTTTCTCTCTCTCTCTCTGTCACTCTCAAATAAATAAATAAAAATTAAAAAAAAAAAAAGAACAGCACCTCATCCTTAGGTTCCTGGTGGGCACCGCATAAGAAAGGCTTAACCCACATTTCCACGGAAGAGAATCAGTTTACTTTTTCATGGCAATTTACTTTCTTAAGGCTTATATTTTAGAAACAGCCATCAACCCTAACTTTCTAGGATGACTTAACTAGCTGGTTGGTTGCTGATGATTCAAATGTGGGTTCAAATACAAATATTACCACACCCTTTGCTTAGATAAAACACTTACCAAGTACCCAAAGTATTTCTATTCATTTTCTATAAAACTCTGGCAGGTGGAGAATAGGAGGGAAGTAGGGGCACCTATACTATGGGATACAGCTGGTGTTGAATGACACCCTGCCACCTACAAACTACTCCTGCCTGTTGCCCTCTTGGAGAGGAGAATCTCTATGAGCTTGGCCACTAAGCTCGCTCGCTCCTTCCTTCCTTCCTTCCTTCCTCCCTCCCTCCCTCCCTCCCCTCCCCTCCCTCCCTCCCTCCCTCCCTTTTTCCCTCTTTCTCTCTCAATGCTATAAAAATGTAGCGTCCTCTCTGAGTTTCTTGTCCTTTCTGACGTTTATCCTCAACGTGGCTGAGCAGAGGCCACATGGAAAATATAAACGAATCTCACACCCTGGTGGAAAAACTTGCAGCCAGACAGCTGGGCCAGGACGTTGTTGTCAGCAGCGGATGTGCATGTCACTGAGGACGTCCAAGGCATCTGGCTTTTCTGAGCTCCGCCTCCCAAGCAAAATCATTTCCACTTGTTCTCTGCATTACAGGTTCTGTGGATTAGGTGAAATGGTGGTATCCCTTCCCGGCACAATTGACAACACTAATAAAAATAGATAATGTATTTTTAAAATCTACAGCAGATTGTCATGGCAATAAATAATTGTATCATGTTGCTGTCATAGCAACCAAGTCTGTGTAACAGAGACAAATCAAGCCTATATGGGATTTTCTAAATTTAGGTGTTTGAAAAAAGTTAAAATAGTCTATAATCATGGAGAGGTACAGTGAAAAAAACTTCCAAACCTTCATAAACAGACTTTAGTCACTTTTAAAAATCACTTATTGTTACATTTCTAGATTCTCTTCAAATTATAAAACTTCACTTCCCTTTGTGTAGGGATATAAATTATCTTGTAGGCAAATATGTACACGATATATGTATCATTAAGACCATTCATGAACAGTGCAGGACTAGAAAGCATTCTCTCCTCTTTCCCATTTTCTCATTCTTTCTCTATCTCTTTTTCAAAAGTAATTTATAAAGTAACATATCAAAACTCTTCTATTTTCCACTGGCAGAGAGTGACACAATATTAATGGAACAAGTTACATTAGATAAACCATGTCATACCAAATTAATAGTTTCCATACATTTTATTCATCTCTTAAGAAACCGTTTATTATTACATGATATTCAGTGTGTCATTATGAACTCCAGCCTACTAGAGCATACACGAGTTATTTTCTGATACGGTAAACTTTGCCTCCTAACTTCAACCAAGTGCTACTAAAGTGACAAATAAAAGACTATGCCCACAGAGGAATCATTTTTCACAGTTATGTAATTACGGGGCCATTAAGAGAAATCTCCAAGTTCAAACTACTTGCATGAAAAAAATTCTACAGTTTTCCACCTGACAAAACAAGACCTCTATCACTTGATTTTTTTTTCCCTTTCTTTGATGAAATAAAAATGTCTTCTTTTTTTCCCCCTCTTCTATCCAAGTCTCCATGGGGGTGATTAAAAACAAAGTTTAAATCCAAGCTTATCTGTATGTGCTTGAAGCAGCACCAATATGCATTTTTATCTAACTCTTCAAACTATGTATAGGTATTATCAAGGAAGAATAGGTTATAAAATATTTAAAGATTAAATTAAATAACTAAATAATCTAAGATAAATATCAAATTATATTTTCAACTTTGATAAGACAGTAAAATGAGATCCTTAAATGTCTTATACTATGTACAAAAAATTGCTACTACAAAGCATCATAAGCAATACAAATTATAAATCAATGCCTCCAATGTTATGAGTTTTTCAAATCGTTTATTGCTTATTTGCAAGCAGTAAAAGAGAGAAGGGGGAAGAAGAGAGAAAGAATGGGTATGCCAGAGTCTCTTGCCACTGTAAACAAACTCAAAATGCATGTGCCACTTTGTGCATCTGTCTTTACATGGATACTGGGGATTTGAACCTGTACCATCAGGCTTTGTAAGCAAGTGCCTTTAACCACTGAGCCATTTCTCCAGCCCCAATGTTATGAATTTTTTAAAGTACCATGTTCCTTTATCATCTTCATGACTTAATTTTCTCAGGTGCACTGTACTTAAAGGTGGCTCACATTGTGAACAGACTTGTCTTAGTGAAGGAGAGAAGGGATCTGTCACTACACAGACATTCAGTCTCACTGACAGCCGCCAGTTTACTGGAGCAAGTGATACAGTGTGGATGGGGAAGAGAACCTCACGCTGTTGTTCCACCTGGAAAATCTGATGGTTCACAGTAAATGCCTGTGGAAGGAACCCCAACTTGGAAGTGTGTGCATATAAATACAGTGTGTATATATGAATATAGTGCACATGAATACAGTGTGCCCATAGGTGGGCCTACCTTTATGGATATTCCAGAAGGCTGAACCATGACCCTGGCTGCAGGAGACCTTTTCCCTTTCATAATGGTCAAGAATGGGAGAGAACTCATGTTCATACTGACTTGGGCATGTGGTAGCTGCTTTCTTTTTATGCCTTTGAGGACACCTTTTTACCTTTACTGTGTGAAGCTTCATTTGATTTAGTTCATTTTGCTAAGAGAACACAAAATGCCATCAAAGAACAGTCCGATGTTTTGGTAATAGTTTACAAGCAAGCCATGTCTGACATACCCATAGGAAGTTATCACAAGTGGGGAAAGTTCTTCAGAAGCACACAGATAAGCATGGTTTTGTCATCCTCACCACAAAATCTATTTTCGTAGCATTACCACCCCAAACTATATGTCTAAAGAAGGAAGGAAAAAAATAAAATTAATATATTTTAAGTGATGGTACTATAAATGACACCTCTTTTCCTCTTTTAGCTGTTACCCTATTCCTGTGTCTAATATTTTTATCTGGAAAACACAATCCTATAGGATAACTCAAATTTATCTTTATGTATTGGCAGAGACTATAGTCACTGCTGCTCATCCCTGAGTTCTGTTATCCATTGTTCAGATCGTAATTAGAAATTAAATTAAAATGTTGACATCAGGACACATGAATTCCGTGACTCCTTCATCTTTTAGATCCTGTGTGTTTAGTCCTCATTATCCAGGCCAGTTAGCAAGAGGAGACAGAGAACACATCCTAATTATGAGCTGAGTGGTTGTATCATTTTGATGTCATAATTTATATTACTGGCCCATGCATGTGGCGCCATTGGACACTTTCAAAGGGCTTTCACTTTTTTTCTGAGACTGTAATGGCTTCACCCATTTTACAGAAAAGATAATGGGACCACTTCATTTTCTATTTATTTTCCAGAACCACTTCTTATCTGCATCTCTCTAGGAAATGCACAACCTACTTAGAATTGATGTTGATTTCTACATGGGGTGTGTGTGTGTGTGTGTGTGTGTGTGTGTGTGTGTGTGAAGGAACAGCAAATTTGTCTTCTTACTTAGGTTTTGCCTCAGCTGGAAATCGGCTTGCATCAGAGAATTTGCCAGCTGGGAAGTGGAGAATGGTTTGTGATGGGTGAAAGATGCTTTGAGATTCAAAGTTGGCCATGTTGAAAAGCAAACAAACAGGGCAAAACATCTGCAGCATGAGACCATTTCCATATAGTGCATGAGTAGCAAGAGTTAATAACTTAATTACATAATGAGCTGGCAAGTTGATAA
Source organism: Dipus sagitta (assembly GCA_036346955.1). Lineage (NCBI taxonomy): Eukaryota > Metazoa > Chordata > Mammalia > Rodentia > Dipodidae > Dipus > Dipus sagitta. The sequence goes on along the minus strand of CM070772.1, from coordinate 131,483,147 downwards.
CAACAATTTTATATTCACCAAAGAAAGTAGACCAAATCGGGAAGAGGTGGTGGTGTTTTTTTTTTTTTTTACGTGTTAAACCAATACATTTAATCTTGAAGATTATTCTTTTCAAAAATCAATCTGTCGATATTTCTTTATGTGTATTCAGAGCCCTAATAATGTCCAGTAGTGATATGATAGTATTAAAGCAGCACATGTATATGGAAAAATCCAAGAAGCCATTTGGAACATGTAATAGAACTATTGAACAACATGGAGAAAAGGAATGCAGGTTTGCACATACCTTCTGTTTAAAATGACTTACAAATAAATGCAGGAAAAAGATGGAGAAGGAATGCAACTGAATAACAGTGATTGAAAGTGTTTTATTCTTGCTATCTTTTTTTTTAATCCAACTCGTGATAATTGGGATTTTTGTGGGGTTTTTCTCTTTAGCTTTTATTAATTCCATCCAATTCTCTTCTCCACATTTCAATGAAACCAGCGTAGCCCAGAGCATCTATCCCTGGAAAGCTGAGGGCAGGGAGACTGCAGCAAAAAAGCAACAGAAAGAAAGCCTCTAGGATCCGGGGTGTGTCAACACCACCCTGTATGACCAGAGGAACTTGGATGGATGATGCCTCTGGGTGTGTATGTTCGTGTGTGAGGGTGGGTATGCACAGGCCTCAGCGCAGGTGTGGAGGTCAGAGGCCAGCGTTTGGATGCTGGATCTTTTGCTTCACCTTGTTCCTCAGGCTAGCTGGCCAAGGAGATTCAGGGTTATTCTCCTGTCCCCACCTTGCTTCTTGGCCTAGGCATGCTAGAATTATAGACACCCTCTACAATGACTGGATTTATATGGGTCCTGGGACCTAAACTTAGGTACTCAAGTTTGTACAAGCACTTTTTTTATTACTATTTTTTAGAACTTTTTTTTATTTGAGAGAGAGAGAGGGAGAGAATGGGTGAACCAGGGCCTTCAGCCACTACAAATGAACTCCAGATGTGTGCGCCCCATAGTATACATGTGTGACATTGTGTGCTTGCGTCACTGTATGTCTGGCTTACATGGGACCTGGAGATTTGAACATGAGTTCTTAGGCTTCACAGGCAAGTGTCTTAACCACTAAGCTATCTCTCCAGTGTGCACAAGCACTTTAAAACACTGAGCCACCTTCCCAGCCCAGGATGTATTTTTGTTTGTGTTTTTATCATCAGGACTCCAGAACCTGAGAAGCCTTTACTCAGTTGCCATTTGAGGACATCTGCCGAGGGTAACTCTGAAGATGAGCTCTTGAAGCAGTTTTTTGTCATATAAAGTGATACTTCCAAATATTGTTCTCAAAGCCAGTCACTCACCCTTTTAACAAAGATCTGTGTTTTAAATCCTTGTTTGAGTTTAGTTTTAGGAAAAACGTCTACAGATTGGATTCATTTCTAAGTTATCTTCTATAAAAACAAAACAAAACAAAAAAACCCAATGCCTTATCCCCTAGTTGAGAATTCTTTTTGTGTTTTCCTGGCATTGTGAGGGAGCTGGAGCCAAGGCCCTGTTTGATTGTGATCACTTTGCCTGTTTCCTTCAGGTGGTCTGTGTCCCGTGGTTCCACACTTTGATGCTTTATCTTGACATTCTCTCAGAACTAGGTAGGTACAGAAATTAAAAACAAACAAATGAAGAAAAAAAGTTTGTTATAAAAGCAGAACATAACAATTGTTTTCTTTAAAGTTTCAAACAACCTAAATGAGGAGAAAAATGAGAAAATTGAAGTGTTCTTCCATCCCCCCCCCTCCGCTCCAGTGTAACCCAATGCAGAGTAGAATGTTCCTGCTATGAACAGACAAACTCATTTTATTTTAAAACAGAAAGACACATGGGAACATTTTAGTTACTTAATTAATTAGTTTTTTTTTAAATACTGTTTTTATCTGTGTGGTAGATGAACTGAACGTTTGTGTATGGATTAAGAAATGACCCCTAAATCTGAATGGCTCATCAAGTTCTTCCAGAAGACTTGGAATTGCTCGGCTCTGAAGTGGAACCCTTGCAGAAACAGGATGGAAAGTCCTTATTGTTGTTTCTGGATTTGACTTTAGAGGGTTTACATTTCATTTTGATATTTTTTTCTTTTCCTGCTGGGAATGGGCCTTCTACCCTGATGGGCCAGACATGAGGTAAGTTTTATACTGACCTTGCTCTGAGAACTCAAAGCTGTAGTGCACGCCTGGAGAAGCAAGATCATGAACTCTAAAATCTGAACTCAGAAAACTTTCTGACTCATGAGAGTTTCAGCTCCTTTTTAATATCAAAGAAGTGATAGAATTATTAGTGGTTGGAGTGGTAGAAGATACAGACAGCTGGCATGTATCTATATTATGCTTCATATTAAAAAAATTGAACTCAACTATGAAAGCTCAAATAAAAAAATGTTTGCAGGCTTAGAAGTTAAGGCACTTGCCTGAGAAGCCTAAGGACCTAGGTTTGATTCTCCAAGTCCCACATAAGCCAGACATACAAGGTGACCCAAACGCGTAAGGTTGCACATGCCCACAGGGTGGCACACATGCCTGGAGTTCAATTGCAGTAGTTGGTGCAACAATTCTCTCACTCTCATAAAAAATATTGCAAAAAAATTTTGCTTGTGCATATTTGTGTCATGTGTTTGTGTATACATGTATGTAGGCACAACTGTGTTTGTGCATATATGCATGCATGTGGAGGCCAGAGGTCAGCATTGGGTATCTTTTTATTTATTTATTTGAAAGCAGAGGAAGAGAGAAAGGAATAGAGAGAACAAGAAAAAGAGTGAGCATGGGGGTGCTGAGCCTCTTGTCATTGCAAACTCAGGTGCATGTACCGCTTTGTGCATCTGGCTTTACATGGGTGCTGGGGAATTGAACCCAAGTCAGTAGGTTTTGTGAGGAAGCACATCTAACTGCTGAGACATCTCCCCAGCCTTATGTTGGGTAGCTTCCTCAACTGCTCTCCATCTTGCTTTTGAAAGAGTGTCTCTTACTTATTCTAGAGCTCACCTATTCAGTTAGACAAGCAGCCTCCAGGTATCTTCCTATCTTGCTCCCACAGCACCGGGATTACAGGCACATGCTACTGTGCCTGGCTTCTTTAATTTTTTTATTTAATTTATATTTTAATATATGTATATATACATATACATACATATTATAACAAGTTATTCTCTTTTATTCCCTTGCCCCTGCTTTCATTGCCCTGGAGACCCTCCAGGGTACCATGCCTCAGGGTATTCCCACCACTCTTACAATCTTCCCATCCCCTCTTCCACAATGTTACCTGAGTCATGGCAGGCCTGTTGGCAGTCTGATTTAGTGTTGAGTTCTCTGTAGCCTCTGGATTTCTGCTTTGACAGATTGGAAACACTGGCAAGGGGAAGCTGACTATAACACCCATAAACCCACCCCCAATAATACACTGATTCCCAGAGGCTCCAATACCCAAATTGCCACCACCTGGTGACCTAGCATTCAGAACATATAAGTTTATGGAGGACACTTGAATCAAACCACCACAGGTAGTAAGCACCAGGAATATGGACATAAAACTAGAATGAGACTAGCAGAGAGAAAAAGTAGAGAAAGAGGAGAGGAAGAGTTACTTGATGGGTTAGGGGAGGGATAGAATATCAGGGCTGGGAGGGGCTTGGAGGGATGGGGAACAGCGAGGGTGGGAAAGGAATTACACAAACGTTAAGACAACGTGAATCCATTCCATAGAAGCCCTCGTTCTGACTAGCATCCTGTGCCTGGCTTTCATACAGGCACTGGGGATCCCAATGCAGGTCCTCCTGCTTGTACCACAAGCAGTTTCCTGAAATGAGCCATCTCCCAGGCTGAAGAAAAAGGTTTTGGCATGTGTGAGTATAGTATGTGTGGTGTACATGTGGCATGTATATATAGCAAATGCACATGTGTGTGCAATCACACACTGCATACTCATACATGTGGAGTTTTTCATAGTATGTTGAGTGTCCTCTTCTGTTGCTCTCTGGTGCTTTTTTTCCCTTCAGAGTCTCTCACTGAACCCTGAGCTACCATTGTTTTGGTCAGACTGGCTGACCAATGCATTTCAGTGATTCTTCTGCCTCTGCTCCACAGGACTGAGGTTACAGGCATACGTGGCCATGTCTGGCTTTTTGCCCAGGTGCTGCCAATCAGACTCAGGCTCTCTCATGCCCTGAAGCTCTGACCTGCTAAGCAATCTTCCCAGCCCACCCCCAATTTTTAAAATAATCTCATAAGTATAATAAAGAAAACTACTAAAGTTTATATAAATAAAAGCATATAAAATCACCTGATATTTTCATGTTTGTCATGCTGAAGATTGAACCCAAGACCTTGTTAGGCAAGTGGTCTACCACTGAGCTACACCCTCAGAGGCTCATGAGATTTTTTGGTTTAGTTTTCTGTTTTTTTTTCTTTTTCTTTTTTTGAGATAGGGTTTCACTCGTAGCACAGGCTGACCTGTATTTCACCATGTAGTCTCAGGGTATCCTTAAACTCATGGCTATACTCCTAACTCTGTCTCCCAAGAGCTGGGATTAAAGATGTCCACCACCATGCCCAACTTCTGTTTTTTATTGCTGGTTTTATTTATTATTTTGTTTTTGTTGTTATTGTTTGTTTTTTGATACAGGGTGTCATATAGCATAAGCTGACTTCAAACTATGAACTTCTCATACTCCTGCCTCCACCTCCCAAGCATTGGGGTTACAGGGATGTGCCACCATGCCAAGTTAATTTCTAGAATTATTAAAGAAAATTTTCAAGGATAAGTATTTCTTATTTCCATGGCTTTATTTTAGTTCTAATACTTACTAGCAAAGGATATGTCTGTTATTTGCTTAAAATAGCTATATCATTACAAATTAATGAGGTGGAGCTATATTATTTAAATGACTATTGATACTTCAAAGTTATTTTTAATGAAGAGACAGTATTATCCATGTTAAAATAAGAGATTAGCTAATAGTTCATTTCTTCAGTCTGAAAGCAAGCTAAAAAAGACTATGTCATTTACAAAGTAAGAGCTACATTTATTTAAAAGAGTGTATTAGTTTGGGATGACTATTAAACATGATTTAAAATTTTGTTTAAGGGCTGGCTTGACATGTTGCATAGGATAGCTGAAGGATGGAGTTAAAAACTGAACATGGGGGCTGGAGAGATGGCCTAGAGGTTAAGGTGCTTGCCTGAGAAGCCTACGGACCCATATTCAACTCCCTAGATCCCACATAAGCCAGACACACAAGGTGATGCCTGCACAAGGTCGTTCGTGCACGTGCACAAGGTGGCGCACACGTCTGGAGTTCAATTGCAGTAGCTTGTAGAAAAGAAACTTTGAATATACATTTGATTTTTTAAATTTAGCATATTTCCCCCTTAAAGTGGTATTGTTTTAAGGTGAATGATTAAATGAAGTATAATATATACATATGAAGGATATATTATAATATATATTATATCCATATACTATAATGTATCCAAGTATAATATATCCATATTACTTGGCAATAAGAAAGAAGGACATATTGGTGTATGCAGTGACTTAGAATGGACACTAACGAAAATATGCTGATAGAAAGAGCAAAACCCAAAGATTATATTCTGAATGATGCTACTTTAATAGCATTCTTACAATGCAAAATCATAGGTGCAGAGAACACATTGGTTAAGGCAGAGGTAGAGATTTGCAGGGAAGCAGATTTGGCTGTCCACAGGTCAAGTGAGGGGTCCTCATGGTAACAAAAGCATTCTCTATATCCTGACTGAGGCGATGAAAACTCAAACCTGCATATGTGATCAAAATGGGTGAAACTAAATATACATACATACATACATACAAATTCAAGTAAAGGTAGAACAAGATCTGCAGATATACAGTGTTCCTCTTGAGTATGACATTGCACTATCATTTTGCAAGATGTTATTATTGAAGGGAACCGAGGCAAGAGAGCGCAGGATTTCCCTGTGTTATACCTTTTTTTCTTCCTCGAGTTATGATCTTACTGTAGCCCAGGCTGACCTGGAATTCACTAGGTAGTCTCAAGGTGGCCTAGAACTCACAGTGATCCTCCTACCTCTGCCTCCTGAGTGGTGGGATTAAAGGCGTGTGCCACCACACCCGGCCCCTGTGTTATATCTTACAACTGCATATCAATCCACAATTATTTGAAAATAATTTAAGGCTGATCCTAAGAGTGCATTGTTTTAGGATGGGGCCGTCTAACCTGAATGAAAACAATTTATTTCCTCTTGCAATGAAAACATTAGTAAGACATTTGTACTTGGAAAATACATACTACCCCTGCTACCCAGTATCTTCTATGAGTCCCAGGGATGCATCTGATGGAGATTGAATAGGCCCCTCAACTTTGAAACAAACCCACTATAACAACCCCAAACTCCAAAAGCTTCCAACACTTAGAGGCTTCAGATGAAACCACACTGCCCTGGTCCCAGCCATTATTCAAAGAAATGCTTTCAGATTCTCTAGAACCAAGTTCTTATCTTCTTGTACCACATATCAAAACAACAGGCTTCAAAAAGCACACATGATCTAAAACATTTTTCTCCCTCTAGGTAGACTGTCTTCTTTCTATAGGTGCTGGTGGTGTGTTTAGATAGGGCCAAAAGAAATACTCCCTGTTGCAAGTGTACATTCCTTACCCTTGAGGGCTTATTGTGAAGGAAGTGTACCTTCTAGCTCCATGCCCTCACCCATTGAGGTAGGCATCTCCTACCTCAGATGCCATAGCTAGGCATCTCTACATTCATCTTGGGGTGCTCTTGCTTCCCCCTTGTTTCCTAAGCAATGGAATATGTCCAAGGAAAAACATGTTTAAAAGACTTCCTTGCTGTTCCCTGTGTGAAACCCACCTATCCTCCCTGCTAAACTTGACAACCATGTTGTGATTCACTAAAGCAGCTGGTCTTACTGGGGAAGCTGTTAACAACTGCTTTGGGAAGACGTAGCTCTTGCTGTTCTTAAAGTCAAATGCTTTAGCCATTAACATCCTGACTAGTTCTACTTCCTCTGTTTCTATGCCAGAGCCTGTCTACCTCTTGCTCCTCCTTTGGATTTCACTAGCATTCATTCATTCATGTTCTTTCCTACTTTCTCCTGTTTTTATCTCCCAGAAGGCATGTCTGCTTCCTTCCATCTTTCCTTTCAAGTCTGTTTAGCCCACACATCTCCAGAGTCACTAATTAATTTAGCATGTCTCTCCAGGGAGAATGCCATTCTTTCTCCTTTGTCATAGAGGGAGCCTGAAAAACATGCTTTTTATTGTTCAAGGGGAAGAAGGCATTGCCAAGGTCCTGTGGACAAGGTGACGCAAGAAATGTTTACGCTCTCATCTGTTTGGAAAAGAACAACAAACTCCTTGATAGGGACAGTTAACATTTGCTGTCCCAGTAAAGCTCTTTGTAAAACAGGATCTGCAAACCAGGGACACTTAGGTGTTCTTGATATAAAGCAGATTTGAATCTTTCCCTTCTTTTATGTGCCTGCCATGATAGCTTATTATAGATATAGATAGATTAGAGGCTAGATAGATAGATGATAGATTCTCAATGATCTTCACATGAAGATATGGAAGTCCGTGCTGGTCACTACTGGTGATTCAGACATAGCCCTGCCCTGAAGCTTGAAAAGCCTCACTCTTCTCAAGGTCCCCTCCCTTCCCTGCACATTTGTGGATTCCACAGATCCATCAGAAATTTGGCAGTCATGTTGGAGTGCCCATGATGTTGTTGGTTAGCACACAGCATTTAGAAATATCACAGTTGTTGGGGAAATGGCTCAGTAGGTAAAATCCTTGCTCAACAGCATGAGGCCCTGACTTCTGATCCCCAGAATCCATGTAAAATGCCAGCTACAGTAGCATGTGCCTGTAATTTCAGCTCTAGGGAGGTGAAGAGAGGAGGTTCCCTAGGGTTTTATGGCTAGCTAGTCTAGCCAAATTGGTAAGCTCTAGGTTCTGAGAGAGAGCTTGTCTCACAAAACAAATAAGGTAGAGAGCAACTGAGGAAGACACTTGGCATAAACCTGTAGCCTCCACCCACATACATGTGTACCACATGAGAAGACTACCCTGCGGAGGGACAACATAGGCCACCCTGCCCCATTTGGCTAGGAGACTTCCTTCCGTCCCTTGTCTCCTTATTCCCACCTGTGGCCTACCTTGTGGTAAGCTAGTGTGGCAGTTGTGGGAGCCCTAGGTCAGAGGTGGGAGCGTGCATTGAAGTCAGTATCGCCCTCCTATGCCTCCTGGCTCTACGCTTGGAAGGCCAGTCCCTGTTCACCACTGAACAGCTGCCTCCCCCAGCCTCGGATTCCCTACAGCTTTCCTCATGGTCAGCCCCTCCTTAGGGGGTGTCTGACTCGGTAACCCAATTCTTCCACTCTGATCTCCCTGTTTGCTGCCTCCCTTCGTAGGAATGTGCTAGACAATAGAATGCTATATATTATTTCCCAGCTTTGTCTTCAGCTCATATTATTCACAATATTGTAAAGGAAAAACAATAAGAAGGAAAGTAGTAAGACTGTACATTGGGAGCTATAAGAGACACAAGCTTTGGTTATCTGGGCTGCAGGGTCTATTTTGATAGTTAATGTGGAATAAAATATTGGCTTCACTGGGTGTGGTGGCATACGCCTTTAATCCCAGCACTCAGGAGGCCCAGGCAGAAGGATTGTCATGTGTTTGAGGGCAGCCTAAGACTACATAGTGAATTCCAGGTCAGCAGACTCTACCTCAAAAACAAAACAACACCAACAAAAAATAACATTGACTTTGAGTCATATTAAGCCAAGAGCCTCATAAAATTTATTTCCTTTTTCTAAATCTAAGTTTCTCCTTTTCAAAAACAATGAAATTAAAACATATGATTTTTTGTTTTCAGTTCCAGGAAATATACAAATAGTCTTTATGATGAAGTAAATTCCTAAAAATAGAATATTGTCTCAAAGAATTAGCAAATTTGTATATATATATATATATATATTTTAAAACACCAAATTAGATTGAGCTAGTAAAGGCCTTGAACCTGAAGATTTATAAAAGGGAGCAGATAAAAACATTCTTCAGGGCTGGAGAGATGGTTTAGTGGTTAAGCACTTGCCTGTGAAGCCTAAAGACCCAGATTCAAGGCTCGATTCCCAAGGACCCACGTTAGCCAGATGCACAAGGGGGCACACGCGTGTGGAGTTCGTTTACAGTGGCTGGAGGCCCTGTTGCGCCCATTCTCTCTCTCTCTCTCTCTCTCTCTCGCCATCTCTCTCTGTCTGTTGCTCTCAAATAAATATTTTAAAAAATTTTAAATAACATTCTTCATAGAGACATGAACACCATTACAGCCTGAAAGACTGACTTGTGAACCAATCCCTTATAATATTGGCCTCAGTTGAACATCTTTCTGGTGTCAGAGCGGCAGTGCCATGAATATCCAACAGTGCAAGTCAACCACAAAATGAAAGTCAGCCTTGGTGAGAAAAATAATTGTATTATCTTATCATTTTAGATCCATGTTGGTAAAAATTCTTCCCACCAAAATGTCAATAGAGTTGCTCTTTGTTCTGAAAATCATGTGGTTGTCCTTATTGCCTAGATAAGTAATTTTGGGTAAATTTTAGCTTATCTTCTTAGTATTAAGTTACAATGAAACTTGTTGCTTCTCCCTATTAGCCATAAACTTTTGGGAGATGTTTTGGTTTTTGCTGGTATGTATGTGTGCATGTGTGTATGTATGTTTGTATATGTGGCGTGATGTGCAGGTGTGCATGCATGTGGAGGCCAACGGTTGATGTTCAGTGTTCTCCTTGATGACTCTTGACTTTATTTGTTGAGACATATGGTCTCATGTGAACTCAGGGCTCACTGATTTGGGCAGTCTGCCTACCCAGCTTGCCTCAGAGATCTATCTTTGCCTTTTTAGCACTGAGATTACAGGCATACACCACATTCACCTGGCATTTACGTAGGTTTTGGAAGTCCTCGCAATTGCAGGACAAGCATTTTACTGCCTGAGTCATCTCTCTGGACCCTTAAATGGATTTATTTATTTTTACTGCTTTTAATGTTTCTCATTCAATGTTTCAAATAATATCAAAACTCAAGGACAGTTCTCCAGTTTTAGTGGATCTGAGAGTTGGTTCCCGAACATCAGTCACCAGGCCATGAAAGCCCCAAAATGTTACTGCAGAAGACCAAGAGAATGTATTAACTTGAAAATAGTGACTGAGATGTTCAAAGATATCTCTAGTGCATGGATCAAGCAAAACCTGTTCCATGGCTTCCACGTGAAAGGGAGCCTGCTGCTGTTTAGTGAGAAGAGGGATCTGCCTGGAACGTCTTCCTGTTTGGACAACAACGAGTCTTGTTTACTGAGGATTTGTTGTGCTTCCTGTTTACATACACTATATCTTTTTATAAAAATATGTTTTTTTTATTTGCGAGAAGAAAGAGAGAGAGAGATTGGTGGAATGGGTGTTCTCGGGCCTCTAGCCACTGCAAATGAACTCCAGATGCATGTGCCACTTTGTGCATCTGGTTTTATGTGGATACTGGGGAATCGAACCCAGGTCATTAGGCATTGCAGGCAAGTGCCTTAACAGCTGAACCATCTTTCCAGCCCCATACACTATATCTTTTAATCCTCACAACCATGCTAGGGAATAGCTACTGAGATGACCCCAATTTTATAGAGCAAAAAGTGAGCATAGAATTGACCCAAATTCATGCATCTTCTGAGCTGCTCAAGAGCCAAGTATTCTGGGTCCATAAATACAAGTGGTCTTAAACTACTTGGAACCATTAGTAGGGGAAGACAAGGGGATAGGTCCTTCTGAAAACTTTCCCAGCTAAGTACTTTGCTGTTACGATGTGCGTGTGAATTCCTGGTCATCTTGCTCTGGTCCTGGCTCTAGTCTGGAGATGCTGAAATTTGTGATTTTCATGACTCCCAGAGGAAGTTCATGCTGCCAACTCATGAGCAACTTAGAATGTATTTTTTATTCTTTATTTTTTTGAGGGACAGTTTGGAGGGACTGAAAAAGCCCATGGAGAGGGTAACTCTCTGCCAGGCACTCCTTGGTGGCATCATTGTAAAGACCCTTATAAAGCTGGGTGTGGTGTTGCATTTTTGTCATCGAGGAATGAGATGGGAGGACGTTGAGCTCTAGGTCAGCCTGGACCACCTAGTAAGACCCTGTCTCCTCAAACAATAATTTAGAAAAATACTTAAAAACTCATCCATGCACCTGGGATGGAAGGAATATTCCCTTGCTGTGTATGGTGGGGAACTAAAAGGTAAGATCATCTTTCACAGTCTCCAGCCACAGAAATGCCAACATGATATAGTAGGAGTGTAAAGGGAAAGGAAGACATCGCCTCTGTCTGTCCCTTCCCCATGTTCTTGTGGGTTTTATCATCAGTCTGAGTAGCTTCCCACCAGTGTCCTGGACTGAAAACTACATTACTTCTGGCTCTTTAAGACAACCTCTGCTTTCTGTATAGAGCATGATGTCATGTTTGTTTCAGAGCCACTAGGAAAGGAATCCGTGTGCTCAAATCCCTTGGATAGAGCACCTTCTAGTGCCCCTTACCCTTGGAGCAGTCCTAGCTCCCCGAGGCACATATGTTACTGTTACTAAAGAACTATCACTGTTTAACATAACTGAACAGAAAGACATCAGTCATTACCAGATGGACTTCGAATCTAAATCATACAAACAGACACACAAAGAAATATGCATGCCAGTGAATTGCATAAGGCTGAGATGGATAAGGAGCCCTAAGAAGTGCATGATGTTTATTGTCACGATGGTCTCTGCAGCAGAAAGCAGCCACGCAGTTCAACGGCGAAGTGGAGTAAAGAGTAGTATATACATGTAGAGAGCTGGAGAGGCAAAGCTCAAATCCTAGGAAGCTCAAAGCGTTTCCAAAGGGATATGCACCCATTCAGGCATGTGTGTTTGTATTCGAAAGGGAGTGATGGTGAAAGCTATTTAAGGTAACAGGGAGAGTATGATCTTGCCTTTCATTATGTTGCATTCTATCTGGAAGTAGATCACACATTTTCACCATCTTTTAGAATATTTTTAAACTTTCTTTATTTTTTAATTTTATTTATTTGAGAGAGAGAGAGAGAGAGAGAGAGAGAGAGAGAGAGAGAGAGAGAGAATGGGTGCACCACGGCCTTCAGCCACTGCAAACGAACTCCAGACACATGCACCACCTTGTACAGCTGGCTTACGTGGGTCCCGGGGAATCGAACCTGGATCCTTTGCTCTTGCAGGCAAATGCTTTAATAACTAAGCCATCTCTCCAGCCCAACTTCACTATCTTTCCTGTAATGTCTAGATTTTTTCAAGTACCAGGGTTCAAGCATTAAAGCCCTTTTTGGCTATGTCACAGAAGGACCCCAGGGAAGAATGACTACTTTCATAGTACTTTCACTCTGAACTCCTCCCCGTCTCAACAATGTCCAAACCTGAACAGGAAGAACCTTTTCTCTCCAGAGGTTCCACTATAAATGATCCATGTGCTTGCTTCATTTCTTATTTGAACTGTATGATATGAACTGTATGATATGAACTGGAAGGGTCCTGAAGTCACAGGGGACATGCAGTTTGGTGCCAACACCAAGCTGGTCTCCTGCCCCACATCTGCCACCTCTCAAATCACCAGTCACCTGTCCTCTGCTCTGGGTTCCCTCTTTTTCAGGAAGCATAAGCTCATATCCAAAGCCACCTTTACTTTGTGGCAAGGTTCCTCATCCAAACCCTGTTATTCCATTTTACTTTTTCCATCTTCTGTTGCCCTCAAAAAGTGTCATGGGGCAGAAACCCTGACTCACCTGGATCAGGAATCGGCTGTCCCGTATCCTTCCTTGAAGAGCAGAAGAATGGCCTGGGGTTAGCTGTTAGAAATCCAATGGCCTCTCCCAGGAAAGATAAAGGCCTCTGGACCCTCTAATAGCCTCATGACAACTAAACTTTTAAAACCCTAAATCTTCCATCCCTTGCTATATCCTAAATCCCCATTAAGATGACACTTTGCTTCAAAAAGATTCTAGTTGGCATTTCAAGATATTTCTTTTTAAAAATGACTTAAATGTCTGATGTGTGAAAAACATTGAATTAAATTTGCTATTTGTAATTGGAGCTAACATTAAGCAGAGCTTGTCAACAAAGTTTATGTAAGAGATGTATGTAAATACACAGACTTTTAGTGTACATACAGAGCATGAGTTGGATGAAGATACATGGAAATATGAAGCATATAATTCCATAAAACAATGACTTCTTAAGCAAGATAAGAAAACATATTTTAAGATACATTTCAGAAGGTTTAAAAAAAAACACTTAAGGATTAGGGAAACAACTCAGTACGTAAGAACACTTGCCACACGAGCACGAGGGCCTGAGAGGGCCTGATTTGTCCTGAGCTTCGATCCTCAGCACCCATGTAAAAAGCAGAGCATGGCCACCTGTGCCTGTAACCCTAGTGCAATTCTGCTGAGACAGGAGAATAGCTGTTTCACTGAGTCAGCCAGGTTAACTGGAAAAAAATAAACAAACAACAGCTCTGGGTTTAGTGAGAGGCTGTCTCAAGGAAACAACATGGAAATGCGATAGAGGAGGGCACCTGATGGTCTCCTCTGGTTTCCGCAAGAACAGGCATGGAGTGCACGCATCTGCACACACACATACACCACAAACACACAGACCACGGCACACATACCATACACACATCTACATACAAATCAAACTCTATGTGAGAGCTTGTCCTATGAGCAGGCATGTGTCCATCTCTATCAGATCTGAATGGTTGGTATCTTCCCTACCACGTTGTTTTTGCTCCACAGTCTGAACAATGGCAGCGTGTGTGTATATGTTGTATTTGCTGTTATTTCCTGAGCTAGCATTCAATGCAGTGTCTGATTCCCCAGCACCCACATAAAGCCAGATGCACAAGGTGGCGCATGCGTCTGGAGTTTGTGTCCATTATCTCTCTCCTTCTGTCTGTCACTGCTTGCAAATACATAAATGTGTTGAAAAAACAGAAAACATAGAGGGAAGACTCATTAATTCATTGATTTCAAATGAATGTCTTTAATTCCACCTATGTCAAGGGTTCTTTGACACTCTAGTTTTGATTGTATAGGTAAATTTTAGTCATAGTGGCCAAAACAAGGGCTTCCTCTTTTCCCATTGGATCCTGGTATCTTCTGTTTAGATGTGGTGAGTCCTCTCCATCATCATCACCATGTCCATTTTACAGATGAGGACAGTCATGTTAAATTGTTGCCCAAGGTCACTGAGCCAACAGGAGCTGGAGCAAGGAGTCACCCTGGCATTCTGTCTCCATGCCCCAGACCGAGTGGTGGTAGGCACAGATCTGCAAACCCACACCCATTCTGAGAAGGAAGACGTGGGTTTTGGATGATAAAGATAAGCCATCTGCTTTTCCCCCAAATGACACATGCTTAATTTAAAACCCAAAGCTACCAAATCCCTGAATCAGGACCTACTAAGCTCAAATCCAATTTCAGAATGTGTGACTTTGGGCAAATTCCCTCACCTCTTAACAGGTTAGAGAAGCACCTGTCTTCCAGAGCCAACATGGAACAACCTCCTCGTCCATGGTAGGCAGATAATGATTGCCAAGAGCATTTTGTGCCATTGTTATAGTGGGCAAAGCTTGTGACTACTGATAGACATATCCTCTCTGTCTGTTTTCTCCTCTATTCCTTTCCCATACATATTGGAGCAGGAGTATGGGTTTTATGTCCATGTCATTGAGGTAAAAGATATCTATTGACAAGTAATTTCAGGTACATCAGGAAACAAGAAGACAGGAAGGGGGGCTGGAGAGATAGCTTAGTGGTTAAGGCATTTGCCTGTGAAGCCAAAGGACCCAGGTTCAATTCCTCATGACCCACGTAATGCACAAGGGGCACATGTGTCTGGAGTTTGCAGTGGGTACAGTCCCTGGCGCACCCATTCTCTCTCTGTCTGTGTCTCTTGTTGCTGTCTCTCTCTGCTTGCGAATAAATAAATAAAATTGAAAGAAAAAGAAAACAGGAAGGAGCATGGGTTCCATGATCTTCATAAATGCAGATAGCAGGTATGCTATCACGTGCCTGCTGGCACATATTTTGTGCCTAAATGCTAAAGAGCTGAGGAACAAACTGCCTCTATTTATAGCCAGGAATAGACAGCCTGCAAGCTTTTCCACCATGCCTTCCTCTTGCTGTTCAGGAGGAATGAGGGTTTCAGCCTGAGTCCCAAGCAGTCAATGGTGATCCACACCAAGTTTTAGATTGAACATTTCCAGGGCCCCATGTCATCAACTAAAAATGTGAAGTTCAAAGAACTGGAATGGAATTTCGTTTCCAGAGGGATCAGGACCTTGTGCAAGTAACTGAGTACCTCGGATCCATCTCATGTGTACACTGAGCAGAATGCTTTAAGCGGAGCTGAGGCCTCCTTTAAATAAATGGTAAATACAATTTGAGAACAAGCAGGCCCCTGTATGACTTGGGTTGGAGAGAATTGGGCATACAGGTATGTTTACAAAACTCAGGCTCCCCAAAGAGATTTTAAAAGACTGAAATAAAGTCTCAATGGGAAGTGATACCTCTCTGTCCCCACCTTTTCTCTCTAGGCTTATGTACACAAATACACACACACACACACACACACACACAGTGCTATCCAGGATTCCATCCTCAAGGCTGCTGGCTCCTGTGGGTGGTCACTCCCCAAAGAATGTGCTCTTTTGGGTTCCCCTGCTAGGAGGCCTCCAGTCCTCTTCTGGCCTCTGGCCTGTTTTCTGTTGGCTGGTTTTTTTTTTTTTTAATTCACATTTTCCCTCCCTGGAAATCTTTCCCTGGTTTCCACTGACAGCCGAATCCCTACAAATCTGAAGCTGCAGTACTGTGTTCATAGAAACATAGAATGTATTATTTAACTCTTATTCCAACCACCTCTAAAGGAACATGACCATGCTTTTAAAATGAGAAATAACAAAGGGCCCAGGGAAAACATCAATAAAAAAGTCAGAAACAACATACAAATAAGTCTTTGTTCTTACAAAAACTTGCACCTCCATAACTTTTCCTCATTAGAATCCTGAAAGTCAAGTCATAAATCTGAAATAGCAAGGGAGCCATACACAAATTATAGAATGTCTACATAATTTGAATTGATTTCTCCTTTAAAATACCTTACCATTAAGAAAATGATGGCTAACAAAATGAAAAGAGAAAAACAACATTTACAAGTACCTGGCTTGTTTTGTTTTTGAGACAGAGTCTCATGAAGCTCAGGCTGGCCTTGCAACTTGACATGTAGCTGAGGATGGCCTTGAACTTCTGATCCTCCTACCTCTACCTCCCTAGAGCTGGAATTACAGGTTTTCACTACCGTATCCAGTGTATGAAGTGCGAGGGACAGAACTCAGGGCTTGATGCATACTGAGAAGGCACTTTACCCACTGAGCCACATCCCCAGCCCTAGATCCCATGTGGAGAATCTGCAAAGAATTTTTGTAGCTCAGGCTGAAGAGATTGCTTAGTGGTTAAGGCACTGCCTGCAAAGCTTAAGTCCCCAGGTTTGATTCCCCAGAACCCATATAAGTCAGATGTACTTGGTGGCACATGTGTCTGGAGTTTGTTTGCAGTGAGTAGAGGCTCTGGCATGCCCATTCTATCACTCTCCTCTCTCTCTCTCAAATAAATAAATAAATAATCTTAAAAAAAGAGTTCTTGGGCTGGAGAGATGACTTAGCAGTTAACGTGCTTGCCTACAAAGCCAAAGGACCCAGGTTGGAATAGCTAGGACCCATGTGAGCCAGCTGCACAAAGTGGCATATGTGTCTGGAGTTCATTAGCAGTAGCAGGATGCCCTGGTATACCTATCATCTCTCTCTCTCTCTTTCTCTCTCTCTCTCTCTCCCTCTTAAATAAATAAATAAGAATTATTGAAACTCTCTAGCAAGAAGACAAAAACTCCAATTGAAAAATGGGCAAAAGATATAAACCAATATTTTTCTAAAGATAAACTGAAAAATAAGTACCTGACAATATGTCCTGCCACATCTGTTCTCAGAGAGATGCAAATCAAGACCACAAAATGTCACCTCACACCCTCTGCTGTAATGAAAATGCAGACAACTACAAGTTGTAGGCATAACATGGAGAAAGCAAGGCCCTCATACGTGCTGGTGGAATGTCATACAGTGCAGCCACTTTGGAAAACAGTTTTGTTTGGCAGCTCCACAAGATGTTAGGTATAGAGTTACCACATGACAAAACAAGTCTACTCCTAGGTATCTATCCAAGAGAAATAAAATATGCATCCATATAAAAGTTTATGTTTCCATGTTCATAGTAGCATAGTTTCAAAAATATTTGCATGTGTGTGTCTGTGTGTCTGTGTCTGTGTGTTTAGGCACACCAGGGCCTCTTTCAGTGCAAAAAAAAAAAAAATCAGTTTCACTTTTTGAGTCTGGCTGAAGTGAGCAGCTTGGAAATTGAACCCAGACTAGCAGGCTTTGTAAGCAAGTGCTTCTCACTGCGAAGCCATCGTCCCAGGCCCCATGGAGCATTGTTTTGAACAGTCAAAAAGTGACAATAACCCAAATGTTTATCAACTCCTGAGTGGAATGTAGTATATCCATACCCTGGAATATTATTTAGGTATAAATAGAAATAAAGTACTGTGTCAGTGACAAAAAAGACAAAACTTAGAAACACTGGACAAAGAGAATGATACCATTAATAAAATAACACAAATCAGACTCCACTTATGTAAAATGCCAGTAGTAGGCAAACTTATAAAGACCAAAAGCAGCCTGGTGTTTGTTTACATCTGGGGATGGTGGAGAAAGTACTAATGGGTACCAAGTATCCTTTGGAACTGATGAAAATGTTCTAAAATTAGATCATAGTGATGCTACACAACTCTGGGAACATACAACGCTACTGAAATATGCACATTGAATGGGTGAATTCTATAGTATGTGAATCATATTTTAACAGATAGGTTTAAAATATAAAAGCAGTGCCTTGTTAACATTTCTGCAATTCTGTGCTAAACACCTTAATTTATCATTTTGTTCATAACACACTTTAGCACACCTGTTAGACTATTTCAATCCTTAATGGTAAGGAAAAAAAAATGTGTTGACATTAACATTTGAAGGAAATGACAGTGTCTTGGAGTTAAACTTTCCACTTTTCTCAATACAAGTACTAGGAAATGCTATCACACGAAGGATGGAATTCATTTCCTTTGGAGAGCAACAAGGGATAAACTTTTCAAGGTCTTTCCCATTGAAGAATGCCAAGTACTTTTTAAAAAAGTATTCTTTTGAGAATTAAAAACATCACCTAAGTGTTTTTCCAAAACTTTCAAATCAACATGTCTTAATAATTATTTTACTTTTTTAGGCAACAGCCAAGCTTATTAAATGAAGTTTGCTTATTCTATTCCCCAATCCCTAGCACCTTGCATGCAGGTGGTGCCTCACAGATGCATTTAAAAGACTCTATGCATAAAGTTAAGCAACATCTGCCACATGGATTTGTGGTCCTCCTGATTCCATTATTCCCACTGTATACACAGAGGAAATATTGAATGGTTTTCACAGCTTTTCTCTGTGTGTTAGGCCAGATAGTGTCACTATCTTTTTGGAGACCCTAAGTCAACATATTCTCATCTCCAGATGACCTGGGATCTGCAAGAGCATGTGGCCAGTGCTCATGTGGGGAACACGAGCTAGGACTGTGGGTTGCAGGAGCACCTTCGGTTTGCACAGGGAAGAGGTCAACCTGCAACCACATGGATGAATGCACAGAGCAAGAGCTGAGAAGCGGGCTCAGTCAGTAAAGTGCTTGCTGCCCACACATGAGGACCTGAGTTCAGATCCCCAGTGCCCGTGTAAAAACCAAGCACGGCAGTTACCATGAACAATTCCAGGGTTGGGGAGGTAAAGAGCAGGAGGATCCCTGGGGCTTGCTGGCCAGCTAGCCCAGTCAAATCAGTGAGCTCCAGGTTCAGTGAGAGACCCTGTCTCCAAAAATAAGATGGAGACCAATTGAGGAAGACACCTGACATTGACCTCTAGCCAACACACACACACACACACACACACACACACACACACACACACGAGTACACATAATACACACAGAAAAATAGAAGTAAGCTTTTGAAAAGCAGATAGAAAAGCCTGGCCTTCAGTTTTGGGAGCTTTTGGAGAAGCTTAGATTTGACCTTGGATCTGGGGGAAAGAGAGAAGAGGGAGGGAGGAGGGAAAGAAGTGTCCTCCTGAGGAAGAAGGGCATCATGAGCGAAGCCAGTCGAGCAGGATCCTTGTGAAGCACAGGGATCCAGGAGCACCTATGGAATTCAGACATGGTAAAACATCACACAGGGAAATGACCATTGGCCGCAGGTTCCAAGGGGCGTTGCTCTGTGAGTGTGTGCTTCGACAGGTAGCTGCAAAAGCACCTGTGTTAGAGGAGACGCTTTCTAGTCCATGAATGGACTTCAGTGAAGGGTGGCTTGCTGTGGGTTTGATGACTTAGCACGGTGCTGAAGTCTAAAGTGTTACTGCCCACTTGCTGAAACATGTTGCTTCAGCAAGTCTAGCTGTGTGTATGCATGCCAGTGTTATAATGGTCACGATGAACAAGCAATGTTTGTTGTTCATGACTTTTTTTTTTTTGAGGCAAGCCCAAAAGACTGACCTTCTTTTATGCAAGAGAGAGAACTGGCATGCCAAGGCCTCTGGCCACTGTAATCAAATTCTAGATGCATGCGCCACCTTGTGCACATGTGTGACCTTGCACACTTGTGTCACCTTGTGCATCTGGCTTATGTGGGACCTGGAGAGTTGAACATAGGTCCTTAGAGTTTGCAGGCAAGTGTCTTAACCACTAAGCCATCCCTCCAGGCCTATGACATTTTTTTTTTTTGAAACACAGTCCCACTGTGTTGCCCAGATTGGACATGAACTCATGGACACAAACAGATCTCCTGTCAAAACCTCCCTAGTAAGCTGGGCGTGGTGGCGCACGCCTTTAATCTCAGCAATCGGAAGGCAGAGGTAGGAGGATCACCACAAGTTCAAGGGCACCCTGAGAAAACAGA
The DNA here is from genome assembly GCA_036346955.1 of Dipus sagitta. Taxonomy (NCBI): domain Eukaryota; kingdom Metazoa; phylum Chordata; class Mammalia; order Rodentia; family Dipodidae; genus Dipus; species Dipus sagitta. Next base: position 131,462,965 of record CM070772.1, on the reverse strand, counting down.
GTGAATTCCAGGTCAGCCTGGGCTAGAGTGAGACCCTACCTCGAAAAAAAAAAAAATCTCCCTAGTAGCTGTGACTACCACCATGTACCTCTACACTCAGCTTGAAGACGTAATTTATACAACTATGTCATCATGGTCTGAAACGGAACTAGAAACAACAGAAACTTTCAAAGAGTATTTAGGAGTTTAGGAAGAGCTTGAGAATAGAGATATGGTACTTGAAAGGCAACAGACACCCAGATACCCAGCTACAGAGGTTCAGGGCTCACGGGGTGCACAAGTAACATCATCTTTTAGCCATCCCAGGAATAATAAATGGCTTTGGTCCCATTTATCCACATGACAGATAATGGTTTTGGATTAAACCCTTAATGTGGAGCAGGTGGGTGATCAAGCAAGGATAAGAAAGTTCCCCCTTCAAGATGCAAGATGTCTCAGGAAGAGAGTTCTCCTTGTGTATTTGTTCTTGGAGGAAATCATTACATCATTTCAGGGAACTGTTTGGAGCTTTTCACTGGGCTACGAACTGAGGACTTCCTCATCACCACCAAGAGAGCTCAATGAGAAGATTAAAAATGTATGAGCACTAGAGAGTACAGGGGCCAAATTGTTCAGAGAAAGTCACTCTTCAGTCTTCCCAGATGTGCCTGCCTCTCAGATTTCCAGGGAGTCCTGACCATTTCTGCAAGAGCCCATTTAAACCTCCTCTCCTCTAGAATCTCCTCTGAACATCTCTCTTGAGATCACCAAGATTGTGGCAACTCTCTCTGGCCCCTTGGAAGCTCACACTCCCTCTCTCCTTTCCCTCACCAAGCTTGTTCCTAATCCTGTGTTCCTCCCTGGCCCAGAGGAGTGAGGGCAGAGGACAGCACAGGTATTATCTGTGTATCTTTGGCTTCTAGAACTTATCAACACATGCCAACCTCTCAAAAAATGTATGTTCCATGAAAAACCAACTAACTGTGACTTTGGTATCTGATGGTTATTCTAGATGGAAAGGCCACGACTGATGTCTTTCTTCTTCCTTTGTCCTCACTGAGGTCTACCAGGCTCAGACTTTTGACCTTTTAGATGGAGTATGGAATGAAAGTATACCAGGACATAGGAAACCCAAAGACTATGTGATTTAAATGTCTCATTTTATAGGTGAGAAATAGAACTTTCCAACACTAATCCTGAAGTAACCCCATCTCCTGGACACCCAGCATGCTTAATGAGATCATGTTTATATGGGAGTGGAGAAGATACTAGATTAAAATGGATTTTTAGAATTATGTGTGTGCATGCAGAGGCATGTGAGAGTGTACTTGTATGTGCATGTGCACATGAGTGCAGAGGCCAAAGGACAACCTTGGGTGTCATTCTGAGGAAAGCTGCCCATCTCCTTTGAGAAAGGGCCTTTCATTAGCCTAGGAGTCACCAATTAGGCTAGGTTAGCTGGCCAGTGAGCCCCAGAGATCCACTTCTCTGCATGTAATCCAGAGCTAGGATTTTGGGTGTGCACCACCATGTCTGGCATTCTACACTGGTACTAGGACCAGACTGAAGTCTTCATGTTTGTGAGGCAGGCACTTTACCTGCTGAGCCATTTCCCCAGCCCTAGAAAGAGATTTCTATAGCATTCAGAGGGCTAGCTCTAGAAACCAGAGACTTCTGTTTGAGTTCCAGCCTTCTGTGGCTTTGGGCAAGCCAGACAAATCTTCAGCCTCATTTTCTTTTTAAAAACATATTTTATCTTTTTAGTTATGAAAGAGAGAGAGAGAGAGAGAGAGAGAGCTTGAGAATTGGCACACCAGGGCCTCCAGCCACTACAGACAAACTCCAGATGCATGTGCCAACATGTATTTCTCAACCTCATTTTCTTTATCTGGAAAATGGGTAAGAATCATTATCATAGTGTTTTAATCTTGAAAATATTATGAAACATTGGATCTGAAGGCTCTTAGAAATTTGAAAATGTGCTTGTTAGCTATTGCTGTGTCTGTTGTCATTCTCAATAAACCCAAGGTTATTTAAGTTGAGTAAATATATTACAGTTTGGCAGTTAACTTTGTAAATGATGAGCGATTACAAAGATGAGACACTTGGAAAGGGGGAGCAAAGAGATGTTAGATAAAAAGAACCAAAATACAGTTAGATAGGCAGGATTAGTTCTGGTGTAAAATAACAATTTACTGCATATTAAAGAAAATAACAACAGAAGAGTCCAAAGGTTCCAACACATGAAAATGATAAATGATTAAAAAGATATAAGTAGTAACTATCTTTATTTGTTCAATACACATTGTATATATCTATTAAGTTACCAATGTAATATGTATCAATTTTCCACTTATGAGTGTCATTCTATTTATAATGGAGTCCCATTAAATACTCCATACATATGTGAAAAATGAGTACCAACTGAAAAAAATAAAAATAAAAATCTAGGGGCTGAAGAGATTGATCAGAGGTTAAAGGTGCTTTCTTCCAAAGCCTGCCAGCCTGGGCTAGATTTCCCAGTAGCTCCATAAAGCCATATATGCAAAGTGGCACAGTGTCTGTATTTTGAATGCAGTGGCAGAAGGCTCGGGCACTCCCATTCTCATTCTCTCTCTCTCTCTCTCTCTTTCTCTGTCTCTCATAAGTAAATAAAATATTTGAAAATAAAAATTTAGACAGGTGTGATGCCCTTGTCGATGCCCAGGATCATTTGATTTGTAAAGAGTTCCTTAAAGTAGCTGGCTTCCTACTCACTGGGCAGGTGCCAGGTGTTGGCTGATCTGCTTGCATAAAAGCCCAAGGCAACAGACTATGAAAAGGGAGGGCCTCCCCTGTGACTTTGAACATGTCCTCTTGGCCCAGGTTCAGACCTTTGCCTCCTACAAGAGGTAGCATTTCATCCATTGTCTGAACAGAGGTGACGTGAGTTTGTCAGTAATATCAGGAGCATCAGATACCATCCCTCTGGCTTCTTGTATATTAGCAAAAATTTCTTATTGGCAAGTTATACAAATCAAAAAAGCATACATGAATAGAATTTAAAAGGCCAACAAGTTCTGAATGCCTGGAAAGATTGCAGAAATGACTCCTTCTGAAAGCATAGGCTCAGGTTCATCTTCAATCCATCACAGCTGATCCTTCTAGGGCCAGAACAGACTAAGTCAGATGGCTGGGACCAAGGTCATCATGTCTCTCCTCTACCTCCCTTGGTTGGTTTTTTCAATCCTCCTGTGAAAAGAGCATGGCCCTTTTTAGTCATTCTTTTTTTTTTATTAATTAGTTTTGTATTAAGCAAATACAGTCAGTTTGGTACCATTATTAGGCTCATCTGTGACCTACCCCCTCCCCTTGGCCCCTTCTTGTTGAGGTATACGGGTCATCCATTCTGGAGTTAGCCCACAGTTATGGGTAAGATAAATGTCTCTGCATATCATGACCCAACATGTGGCTCTGACATTCTTTCCGCCCTCTCTTCCGCAAAATTTCCCTGAGCCATGTTGGGTTCATTTTTGGTCTGCTTCAGTGATGAGGTGTTGGGGGCCACTGAAGCTCTGACTCGCTGATTTGGTAGGAGTTGATTTTTCTCTCTGTTGATCTCCTTCCCCCTTGTGCTGGTATCCAGTTCACCAGAAAAACAGCACCCTTGCTTGTTTCGCCAATTTTTCTTAGTTTCAGCTGGTGTCCTTTGGAGGTATGATGGGGTGGCTCTCTCCTTAGGATCGGCATCTATCTGAAAAAGAGAAGCAGATTCTCCAACAGAGAGTAAGTTAGCACCAGGACAAATGAGATAACTCTTACTTTTTTTATATAAAGAATTTAATAGGTGTAGGCCCTCTTGTAGCCCATGATTGATGGTAGCTTGATATTGGAGAGTGGGCTTATGTTTGGATATGGTTCTGAATTGTTTCCCAGATCCAGCTATGGGTCCCTTACCACTGAGGGGATCAGTTAGCCAAATTAAGAGCAGTTGGTTCCCCACCATGGCTGTGTGCCACTATTGCATTTGTGTGGGCATCACAACAGGTTATTTGCTGCTAAGTAGGTTAGAGCATGAGTTGTTTGGACAGATATTGGTTATTTTCCCCCAGTCACCCATGTAGCATTTCTGGCACTAGACGCGTTGACTGTCGAGGGACTGACTCTCTTCCAACTTCCAGCCATGCCATTCCATTTTACATGTCAACCACATAAGGTGTCTTCAGCAGTAGGGTCTTACCGCTAACCTTTGGTGGGTCATCAAGTACTCTGACAGAAATCTGTCTGTCTTTTAGGAAACCTTGTAGGTCTCTCTGATCAAAAGCTCATTGTGGATGATAGCCCCTTGCTGGTTTACTGGGAGTTACAGGTCAGTGCCCACTAAGAAAATGAGGAAAAAGCTAACTAATATACAAGAGTTAGAGAGAAGAGAGAAAGAGAGACAGAGACAGAGACAGAGAGAGAGAGGGCAAGGGCAAGGGAGAGGGAGGGAGGGAAGATGTAGAAAATTAAGGTTAGTCTTGATCCTACCCTCTCCAGTGTCTTGTGGTTCAGGTGTTCCCTGTAAGGGCCTGGTGAAGGTTCAGCCATTTGGTCTGCCTTTTAGGAAGTAGAATTTTATGGTACCATTGCCATTTGGGTCTAGATTTGTGTTTCCCACCCCTTTGATGCCCTCCCCTCCCTCCCCATCCATCCTAGTATCTAGTCCACGAGATGCTTGCTGGGTATGTAAGGTATCTTGGGTAGATTCAGGTTAGGTGCTGTAGATGAGTGAGACTATGTGGCGATTTGTTTTCTGTGATTGGGTAAGTTCACTGAGAATGATCTGTTCCAGGTTCAACCATTTTTCCTCAAATTTCATTGTGTCATTTTTTCAGTCATTCTTGAAATGATAAATGGCTGAGAAAAGAGGAGTAATCGAAGCCTGATGCTAAGGGACTGTCTATCCTGTCTTCCCCTTGTTTAGAGAATACACAGGTACATAGGAGTCTACCTGAGCACTTGATTTCACATGCTTTCTTGTGAATAAGCTGCATATTTTCACACATGCACATGTTGCTTACTATCTTGTTCAATCAGTGAGTTGTATACTTTCTCTGGATTTATTTAAAAAAGAGAATCTAAGCGGGTATGGTGGCACATGCCTTTAATCCCAGCAATTGGGAGGCAGAGGTAGGAGGATCACCACAAGTTCAAGGGCACCCTGAGACTACATAGTGAATTCCAGGTCAGCCTGATCTAGAGTGAGACCCTACCTCAAAAAAACAAAAAAAGAGAGAGAGAATCTTGTTCTTGATTTATCTATGTTTTTACACAGATGCTTTTCAACTTATGATGAAACATAATCCTAAAGTGACAATATCATAAATCAAACATGTGTCCAATGCACCTGACCTTCAGGATACCACATATGAGCAACATAGCCCAAAGTGGGTGTCAAATGTCTCTCTCATGCTTGTGGAGTTGATATCTCTAGGACTGGACCACAGGTCGCTGGCCCAGGAAAGGGTCATGACTGAACATTCCAAGTGAGTTTCTACTGAATCTATGTCACTTTGGTGCCATAATAAAGGTGAAAAATTCTAAGCTAAAACAGTGTATGGCTGAGCCAATGATTCGGTGGTTAAAGGTGCTTGCTTGTAAAGTATGACAATCCAGGTTTGATTCCCCAGTAGCCATGTAAAACAAGATGCACAAAATGGCACATGCATCTGGAATTTATTTGCAGTAATAAGAGGCCCTGGTGTGCCCATAGTTATGCCCTCTCAGTCTCTGTCTCTGTCTCTATCTCTCTACTTACAAATAAATAAACAAAAAGGCTTTGGGTTTTAATTTTTTAAATATATTTTATTTATTTATTTATTTGAGAAAGAGGTAGATAGTAAAGATAGAGAGAGGGAGAGAGAGAAAGGGTGCTCCAGGGTCTCCAGCCACTGCAAAGGAACTCCAGATGCATGTGTCCCCTTGTGCATCTGGCTTACGTGGGTCCTAGAGAATCGAACCAGGATCCTTTAGCTTTGCAGGCAAGCTCCTTACCCACTAAGCCATCTCTTCAGCCCAATAAAAAGTTTTTTAAAAGCATCACAAGGGGCTAGAGAGATGGCTTAGTGGTTAAGGCATATGCCTATGAAACCTAAGGACCCAGGTTCGATTCTCCAGGTCTCACATAAGCCAGATGCACATGGTGGCACATGCATCTGGAATTCGTTTGCAGTGGCTGAAGTACCTTGCATGCCCATTCTCACTCTCTCTATCTCACTCTGTCTCAAATAAATAAATAAAATAGATAAATAAAATGTTTAAAAAACATTGCACGTTGAAGTCTTTAGTTATTTAATTTTTTATAATGGATCCTCCCCAAATGCAGAAGTATGGCATTCTCAATTTGTACATTCACTCATCTACCAACAAGGCTATTTGGTGTCCACTATGTGCAAAGAGCAATTCTAGACAGAAGAAAAGACAGTGAGCTAAGGGGACAAAGTCCTTGTCCTTACTAAGCTTGTGTGTGAGAGGCATCTAGGTACAAAAGATAGAAGATAAAGGGGAAAAAAATCAATTCATCATCCTTAATTTCAACTCTTGGTGTATATAAATGTTCTGCAGGTACTTATTTCCTTTTAGTGTCTTTGTATTAAATAGTAACTATTACAAAAGAAATAGAGGCTGAGGCTGTGTGGTAGAGCACTGGCACGCATGAGGTCCTAGGTTCATATTCCAACATTGCAAATGAACAAAAGAAGGTAGATAATACACTCCATTCTTTCTGTTTTTCTGGATACTTGATGATTTTAATAAGAATTTAGAGCTCTGCAATATCACATATGGGTCCTCTCCACCTGTGTCCTCCATCCTAGCCTCATGCCAGCTCTTCTAGAATTATTCTGTGGATGTTCAAGCACACTTTCGTGCCTATTTGAATTCGTGCCTGTGAATCCTCAAGAAGCTGGGAGCCTTGGATGGAACCCAGGAGCTCGTCTCAAATCAGATGACTGGGGAGGGATAGGGTTAGTAAGAACACACCATGGAAAAACACAAGAACTCACCCAGGCAGGGCTTTCCTCTGTTGCACTAGAACTCGGCTCTTGCCTGTGACCTTGGCCAAGGCTAAGAAGGCAGGACATCTAGCCAAGATGAATACCTCCTGTCACCAGCGTTCAGTCTGGGCATGACCCCTGTGGACCATCTCTGCTGGATCTCACAAAGGACATTGTGGGTCACATTCATTGAGATGGTGTCACAGCAGAGTCCAACCTGCAGTTCTTGTGTCAGAAGAAAAGTGACTAAAGCAGGGGCTCTTCCCTTTGGTGTCACATGAGGGTCACCTTGAGAGGTAAAAATTATTTGTGTTCCCTCTTTTTCTCTCTCCCTTTCTTTCTGTCTGATATAAAAATAAGCTTATTTTTTTAAAAATTGGACTGGAGAGATGGCCTAGAGGTTAAGACGTTTGCCTGTGAAGCTTGAGGACCCAGGTTTTACTCTCCAGGTCCCACATAAGCTGGATATACAAGGTTGTCCATGTGCCTGGAGTTCGTTTGCAGTGGCTGCCCATTCTCTCTCCCTCTCTCTCTGTCTCCTTCTCTGTCTCAAATAAACATTTAAAAAATTAAATAAATAAAATAAAAATAAATTATTTGTACCATGATGTCTAGTCTCTGTCTGGACCACTGGAATCACCCTAGCTGCAGACAGAGCCCAGGCTCCACAGTGTTCCCACTCTAACCATTGCTCCATTGGACAGCCAGGCGGGGACCAGATTACAGGAGTACATAGACTCTGGGTAGAGGATTTATTTTATTTTATTTTATTTTTGCTTACATGTGTAGGTGAATGGTGTGTGTGTGTGTATGTGTGGCATATGCATGTTTATGTGGTCTTGTGCCACCCCATGGGCTCACCTGCGGCTAGGGCACTCACCTGTGGCATTGCTTACTCTTTAGCAGGTTCTTGTTTGAGTTGAATGCCAGCCAGCCCTGGTGATTCCCTGGTGTCTACTCCACTTTGCAGGACTAGGGTAACATGTGCAGGTGGCCATGCCTAGCTGTTTACATGGGTTGTGGGGAATCAAACTGGGATGGTTTCTGGCCCCACGTGCATGCACAAGAAGCTTATTTAACCACTGAACCATCTCTCCAGCTCCCTGGGTAGAGTTTCACAGAATGAACCATGGAGTCAAGAATGTCAACTAAATTGTGCTATGTGAGCTATTTTTGCAATCCTAGTCTTTGTCACAAGGTTTTATTTCTTTATTATGTTTTTGAAGATGATGGGTATTGGAAGGAAGTATAGCACCACAGTGGTTCAAGGTGTGAGTGATCCTGACTGGAGATAGGCACAGGAGAAAGAGGTCCCCATAAAGTACAGGTTACTTAAAGATGTTCAATTTAGTGTACACAGGGGCGTTCATCAAGCAGAATACAGATGATCTGTGTGCTCTGTTGTCAATGTATTGAACTCTGATAAAAAAAAAAAAAAATCTTTAAAAGTCACACAAAGGGATGAAGGTGCTCTCAGTGGTAACACGGTCCCCACAGGCCCTGGCATCAATCTGCATTCAGGGGCCTGACACATACATGCGCGCACACACACAGCCATGGAAAGTTTCCCAATACTCATCTCTCCATTAGTTATCTTTAGCCTTCCTGCACTTAAATGTTCCTCTTTGTATTTTCCTGCATCATTTAAATATTTTACTTTGAGCAGGCAATTTTTTTAATAAAACTATAGAATTTATGTAGGGTTTGGGGAGATGGCTTAGTCTACAAAGTGCTTACAATGTAAGCACAAGGACCTCGTTTCAGATCCCTAGCACCCAAATAAAAAGCCAGGTGTGGTGGCATATACCTGTAATCCCAGTGCTGGGGTGGCAAAGATGGAAGGATCCCTGGAGCTTACTGGCCAGCTCATCTGGTCAAACCTGTGAGCTCTCAGTGAGAGACCCTGTCTCAAAAGTAAGGTGGATGGTCTGGAAAAGATAGCTTGGAGGTTAAGGCAGTGGCCTGCAAAGCCTAAGGAACCTTGTCTGATTCCCCAGTACCTACATAAGCCGGATGCACAAGGTGGCATCTGGAGTTCAATTGCTGTGGCTAGAGGTCGTGGTGTACCCATTCTCTCTCTCCCTCCCTCTCTCCCTCCCTCTTTCTCTCTCAAATTAAAATGTTTTACTTATTTATTTGAGAGAGAGTGTGAATGAACGAGCACATTAGGGCAAATAAATTTCAGACGCATGTACCACCTTGTGCATCTGGCTTATGTGGGTCTAAGCAAGACAGCAATTTAAGCAGACACCAAGTATTGACATCTTGCCTCCACAGTCCATGTACACACACACACACACACACACACACACACACACACACACACACACACAATTTAAAAGCAAGACAAGGGGAAAAGGAAGACAGGACAGGGCACAGGAAAGAGTGAGAGAGAGAGAGGAAGCGAAGAGGGAAGAGACATTTAATCATTTATCAGGATAGCTCTGTTAGTATCTCCTATTCATAGTAAAACAAATAGTCCCGATTTGATTACTTCTAACTACAAACAGGTTTCCTAGCAAGTAGTACAGCCCGTTCCCAACAATGGTTTTCAACCTCTTTCCTGAGTATCCCCCACCTTCTGCTCCCGGCCTCCTGGTAACAGTAGCCACCTGGACTTCCTTGAACCTTGTTGAAGCCAAAGCCTTTGTTTACTTAAGCAAGAACACAGGCATGCTCCCGCAGACATCTGCCCAGAGGCCCAGGGAAAGGGGCCAGGGAACTCCAGGCACAAGCTCCAGCAGGAAGGTCTGTTATGCCTGGAACTCCATAACTCCATTAGATGCATGCTTGGATGTCTTCAAATTCATCTGGCTAGACTCATAAATTGAAAGTGAGTTTTCCCTCCTGTACTCTATGCCTCTGAACCTCCCTCAACATTGCTCTGCTAGCCAGAGGGGTGGGGAGAAGCAAGTGTTGTCAACTCATCAGTGGGATAAGATAGCCTGGAAAACTTTGCAGTGATTGTCCCACTGTAGAAAAAGTGCCCTGTGTAATATTTTCTGATACTTACAGTTAACTCTTTCATTGTCCATTGGCTGATAAAAGAGAGAGACAGTGGTATCTGTTAATGTACCAAGTGAATTTTTTTAAAAAGCTTTTTAGAGTCAGGTATGGTGGTGCAGGTGCACACCTGTAATCCCAACTACATAGCAAGACCTAGCCTCAAAAAAGAACTTTTAAATCCCCCACAACCATTATCCTGTAAATAACAACCACGTGTCCATTCCAGATATAGTTACAGCTGTGTCAACAGAGGTTACAGGCTCCCTACCCACCAGAGTGACTGACCATGTGTGTTTATTTTGAAACAAGGTCTCACTATGTAGCCCAGGCTGGCCTCAAACTCGTGACCATCTTGCTGGGATTACAGGTGTGTGTCCCCACACATGACTGCTCATGGCATTTTGAAAAACAGGTACAAAGTCCCCACTGTACAGCTTAAGAATGGCTGTGACTTTGCCCCACTTCCTTTTGAAAGTCCTTCGGGGGTCTCCAAGCTCCTGTCTCACCAAGCTCCACAATTACTGTGAAGGGCAGCTAGCTGTGGAGACTGCAGGTCAAGAATTCCCTAGTCTCCACCAACATGTGACCCAAGAAATTGAGGTTTGTGCAGAGTCACTTGTTTTCTTGGTACATGGGCTTGGACTTTAAGGCTGGGAATAACTATACCATTAGGATCTTACTATTACCTCCTTTCTGGGTGAGCGCAATGGGAGCACCACCAAATGAAGAGAAGTCCTGAGTTCAATGCCGGTCCTTGGTAACCTTGAGCAAGTTTGAGCTTTGAGGCCTTTATCTCTGACTGGAGATGACATGTGTGACAATAGTTTTCCATCTCAAATGCTGACTAGTTTTCCTGAGCTGGGACTAGCAAGAGGGCTTTGTGGCAGCTGGTAACCTACCCTGCAGCAGGAGAGAGCTGGGTTATAACCACAAGCTCATGTCCTCTTGTCACCCTATCTTCTGTTCTGTTCATAGTTCTGCTTGCCATCTGCATGGCATTCCTGGCTTGGGTTAGCCCTGGGTGAGGAGTTGCTTTTGGGCTTGGGGGACCATAGAGAAGGTGCCAAATTGTTTGGTAACTTATGTATATAGAAGGTCAACTCTGTGACGTTCATTGTTGGCCATCTACTCCTTAGACAAGCAGCTAGGATAGTACCTGGATTTCTTTACCAATACAATCATCTGGCAGCATACTGATTTTATAATTGTCATTAGTGATAGCTTCTATTATGTATTATCAATTATATAGTAACATACCATCAACACTATAGACTGTAGACACCCCTCACCTTCAAGGGAGTGTCTGGAGCAGAATGGTATAGACAACTCCACCCAAGAGAGAATTTTACATCAGCTCTACTTAAAGGGTCACAATACTTTTGAGATATATCACAAGAACATTCTGACATCAGGCCTTGATGCTTCACAGTACCTCACTGGTGTGTGGCCCTGTCCCTCTCTGGAGTGAAACCCTTGCCATCGGACCAAGCTAGAAGGCTGTGATTTACATGTGATCTTACTGAGGCTGGACTTGGTAGCATACACCTGTCATCACAGCACCCAGAAGGCACAGCTCTACCAACCCAGCTACAAGCTAGCCAGGGCTACATAGTGAGAGCCTATGTCAAAAACAAAATACAATAATATCTTCACTTGCCCAAACCTCCATGCTCCCAGAACACCCCCATAAGCCTATCTCTCTTTCTTACTTTATTCCTCCTCCTCATCCTTCTCCTCTTCCTCCGGAGAAACTTTCTATTTTGCATAGAATGTCCAAAACTTTACACTAAAAATCTACTGACCTCAATCCCTTTCCACACATTTGCTGGCTTTCCCATGTAGTGTAAGCCTCTAAGGGCTAGCTCAACTAAACAAAGAGAATACTAGATTTATTCTTTCTAGAACCAGGAACTCCACTTGAATAAGAAATATGCAAGTGTTTACTGGCCTTTGCTACTGAGTTTTCTTCCTACTCACATGGAAGTCCAATCATCTGTAGCTAGGATCCACATATGAGAGAGAACATGCAATGCTTGGCTTTCTGGGCCTGGGTTTCCTCACTTAGTAAACTAGAAAAGAAATATAAAGAGAAGAGAAAGGAATGGAGGGGGTACTTAATAGGATGGTATTGTATATATGTAAGTAGAAGAATAGATTAATGGGAGTGAAAAGGCCCCAAGTGAGGTCAGGGGAAGAGATTGAGTAAAGGAAAGGTGGAGGGAGGGCTAATCTAAGAGGATATAAATAAATCATATGGAATCCTACTTTTTTGGACAATGGCACACTCAGGAGCCATAGATTGCTGCTAGAAAATTTTCAGGGCCAGGGATGGGATATCTTCCAGTGAGTTGTTGGCCAGGGAGGGCCCTGATGCCCCCAAAACATTATAGGGCATTGCTAAGGCCCTTGGTTTCCCACCAGGAATAGATGGTAAGACCCTGTTGCTGAAGTCTCCACATATTTGGGCTACAAGGCCATTGAGAAATCCTGCTGGAACTGAGCTGATAACCTCCTCCATGTGGACCAGCCAACAGAAATCTGGAAGAAGCCATTCTGCATGCAGTTCAATGGGAGAAAGAGAAATCACCAGGAAGATACTCAACAGTGGACACTGCAAGCCTTATATTTGGCCAGCCAGGCCAAATGAGCCAACAGGTGCAATAGTGGCACATCTGTCATGGTGGAAACCAACTGCCCTCTAATTGGACTGGAAGCCCACTCCATGGGAGGGAATACATCTCTGATACTGAAAACTTAAAACAGGGGTAGTCATGAGCCCTAGGGGTGTAACGTCTGCTGCTATCTGACTAAATGGATATACTATGCTTATCAAACTGCCCAGTAAGCACTTCTCTTAATGTTCATACCCTTATATTAATGCTACTCTCACTTTTGGTAGAGAATCTTCTCTTTTTAGATGGCAGTGACCTTGGGACAACTCAGAAGGTATCATGGTGCTAGAAAGAAGTGACTGGAGTGCTCAGTACTGCAATATCTCTATCACACCTTCCAAGGCTGAAGATCTAATGCGGAAGAGGTGGCGGAAAGAATGTAAGAGCCAAAGGAAGGGTAGGACTCCTTACAACATGCTCCCACCAGACACAAAGTGGCCTGGATGTCCATGACCTCACAGTGCCTGACACTACCTACACAAGACCATCATAAGAGGAGGAAAAGATCATGACATCAAAACAAAAGAGAGACTGACTGAGATGGAGAGGCGATATGGTGGAGAATGGAGTTTCAAAGGGGAAAGTTGGGGGGAGGGAGGGTATTACCATGGGATATTTTTTATAATCATGGAAGTTGTTAATAAAAATTTGAAAAACAAAAAGAAATATGCAAGTGGAGCTGGGCATGGTGGTGCATACCTTTCATCCCAGCACTTGGGAGGCAGAGGTAGGAGGATTGCTGTGAGTTTGAGGCCACCCTGAGACTAAATCGTGAATTCCAGGTCAGCCTGGTCTAGAGTGAAACCCTACCTCTGGAAAGAAAGAAAGAAAGAAAGAAAGAAAGAAAGAAAGAAAGAAAGAAAGAAAGAAAGAAAGAAAGAAAGAAAGAAAGACGGAAGTGTTTGGTGTTGCATATAAGAAGCCAGGAGGTTTCATCTCCCTGGTATCACCAGACAATGGACTGGGCCAGAGGAAGACAAACCATGCTGTCAGTCAGCTTCGAGGTGGGGCCCCACTAGCTAGGAGCTGCACTTTGGGAACACACTTGTCATTTTTTCCTTGTAGGTGTCTGTTTTGTTTTTCTCTGTTTTTATTTGTGCTTCTGTGTATTAAACCCAAGGTCTCATACATGGTAGGCAAGGGCTCTACCACTGAGCTAAACCACCAGCCCATTTGTTCTCTTTTTTTTCCTGTGTAGTATCCAGGCATGTATGTATGTATGTATGTCTGTATGTATGTATGTTCATGCATAGGTGCATATATGTGCATGTAGAGGTCAGAGGTTGATGTCAAGGGTCTTCCTCAATTGCTCTCCACCTTATTCTTTGAGGCAGCCTTATGCTGAACCTAGAACTTACCTATTTTGCTATCCTAGCTGGCCATTGATACCCATGTACTTCCCATGTCTGCCTCCCTAGCACTGGGGTTATAGGCACACACTACCATGCCTGACACCTTACATGAGTTCTGTAACTCTGAACTGAAGAGTCATCCCTCCAAGTCCTGCATTTACTCTTAATTTTTATCTAAATTCCTTGTAAAAGTGTCCCTGCCTACTTTTAGCTTTTCCAAGGACAGATGAAAAGATCTGGAAGTGTGGTGAGCCACAGACAAGAGTAAGAAGGGCACCTTGGCTGGAGAGATCTGTGTCCACAAACCCTATATTTGGGCACTTTTCTACTCTTAGTGCCTCTTTGCCTCTTAGCTAGCCCCACAACTGTTCTGTAGCCAAGGCCAACTAGAAGAGACCCTAGGGCAAGAAGCAGAGACTCCAGGACAACTCATGAAGACAGCTCCTTTCCCATGCACACAGGTAGCTTTGTGGTTAAAGTTTTCTAAAGAGGGGTGTAGGGGTTAGGGCTCCTCAGGTTGTGGTAGGCATTTATCAGATAGAGGGATTCACAATCCAAGCAGAAAAGCAGTGGTTTCCACAGGATGTCTCAGAGCAGTTTCTATCTGTATTGACTAAATAATAGGCCCAAATGATCCCTGCATCACTGGTCCTGATCTGTGGAGTTATGTATGCAAACAGGTCTTGGCAGATATGATTAGGTTAAGGATCATGAGATCAAGAAGACCCTGACTGTTTGAAAAGACTATAAATACAATTACAGCTACCTATGCAAATATTCAGCTGGGCAGATTTGACACAGATGAAAGAGGAGAAGGCCATGTAATCAGGGAGGCAGAGATGAGAATAATGGAGCCATAAGCAAAGGAATGCCCATAGGTACCAGAAGCTGGAAAAAGGGGGAAATCATTGCCCCTGGAGGGAGAACAGCCCTATGGACACTTGGTTTTGACCCACCAGTCCTGGTTTTGGGATCTGAGCTCCAGAATTGTGGAAAAACCAGTTTCTCTTATTTTAAGCCATCATAATTGTGCTCATCTGTCACAGCCCCTATAAGAAACCAACATAATATGTTCCTGTTTGATTTCTAGCCCCTGAAGAAGATATTCTTCTCAATCCATATTTGTGGAATAAATGTTGGATATTCATGAATCTCCAAGAGGATTGCTATGATTTCTGGTGCTTCCTAAACTTGCTTACTAAGAAAAACCTATTTCAAAAGGCAGACAAGTGATGCTTATTTTGGGAAACCTCTCCCTCTTTTCTCCTCTCCTCTCCTCTCCTTTCCTCTCTTTCCTTCTCTTCCCTTCCCCTGCTCTCCCCTACCCTCTCCTCTGCTTTGCTTTTTGCTTTTGTCCCCTGTATCTTTGGGCAGATATGGACCAAGCTATTTAAATGGTGTGTCATAGCTGGGCATGGTGGTACACGTCTTTAATCCCAGCACGCGGGAGGCAGAGGTAGGAGGATTGCCATGAGTCTGAGGCTAACCTGAGACTACATAGCGAATTCCATGTCAGCTTGAGCTAGAGTGATACCCTACCTCAGAAAAAAAAAAAAAAGGGTGTGTCATACAGTCTTAGCTCCTTAACTAGAAACCTGGTTTTCACCCTGGAAATGACAGCATTTTACAAAATGTCCCATCTTGAAGGATAACGGGACATGCTGAAGTTGTTGATGCAGATTGTGAAGAAAAATATTTATTGTAGGCCATAATCACATTTTTTAAACAAAAATGTTATGGTTTGAAATGTTAACATGCTGCCCAGGCACTATTTACAGATTCTCTCTTAAAAAGGCTAGGCAGTGAGAAATATCATGCTTGCCTGGCTTTGCAGTAATAACACTATTTATTTCAGGGACACAAAGAGTAATGCTAGTCATATTTAGGGATGGCACCCAGCTTCCTGTTTCTCACCCATGCTAACACAGAGTTTTGTTGTCAGCCTCAAATTATCAATTAGGGTTCTCCTAAAGGGGACCAACTTCTTTTCTTCTCCAAGGTGACAGGCAGTATTTATAAGAGTGAGAGAAGCCCTTACTCTCCTTGTCTTTCCCAGCATGTTTATTTTAGGCTTTTGAAAGGCAAATGTGCAAAGATATGACTCAGATTTGTAGGGACTCTGAGTCCAGGGGTTTCTGTGGAGGAATCCTTCCCAAGCACATGGAAGCTAATAGCTCAGAGTCCTGAAAGGAGGTTCAAAAAGACAGGAACAAATCAGTGAAAGGTCCAGTGCTGGCTAAATGGAAGCTGATTTCAGTCTAAGAAAGACTTTTTCTTGTTCAAAGTGATTGATCATCCCCCCCCCCAAGAAAAAGATAGATCTATTGACAAATTCTAATAAGCTTTGGAAGAGAGGAAGGGAATTTACACAAAGATAGAAAAAAAGTGAAGAGGATTTTTTTCTATTGACCTATCTTATCTATCTACCATCTAGCTATCTATATCTTTTTTTCTTTCTGTGGTAGGGACAGAATCCAATGCCTAAGCATGTACAACTGCCACTAAACTGTGTCCCTAGCTCAGATTATATTTAAATAATTTGTAATGAAAAGTTATACCTCAGAAATAAAAAAAAATGCTGAAGAAGAGAGCTTTTAAGCTATAAGTTCCCAGGACTGAAAGAATGAAGTAGGTCCTCATAGACGTCTCCCTGTCCAGTAGCCAGGAGCATTGAGATATATTTGGTCATCAAGATCCACTGAAATAATGACTATGTTTGTTGTTTTACCAATCATTTGTATTTTCCAAAGTTCTCCTGGCAAAATCAGGTTCTATAGTGTGAGTCTTTGCTGTTAAGACCATCAAGATGCAGATTAAATATCTGAAATCTAGAGACTAGCAAATCAAAGCTTTCAAGAGAAAGCAATGAACCTTCTTAGGAGTCATGTAAAACAAAATAAAGAACAAGCATGTTAATAGTGAGGCAAAACTTTTTTTAGTGTCCACCATTAATAGCAGAAAATCCACGACAACCCTGCTTTTTCTAAAAAGAACTAGAAGAATCAAAAGCAGGCATCATTTATTCTCAGATAGAGAGGAAGGGGACAGGACAACCATGGAATGTGATTATTAGCAGCATAAAATGGAGTGCTTGCTTTCAACAGAATAAGTTGTAAAAGCTACGAAGCAGTTAAAAAACAATATCTGGAATATTGAATTAATAAAATAAAGGATAAACTAAAAATCAAATGTACACACAGAGAAAGATTAAACTTTCCATTATTATCATGGTAGGATAAAAAACATTTACAGCACGGCTTTCCATAAGTAACAGTGAGGCTGAAAGTGGCAAAGAGGCCAGTTAGCATTAGCAATTACTGACACTGTTTCCCTAAAGAAATGACCATAAACTAAAGTAGGAGCAAATTGAATTTCCAGAACTGATTTAAGAGCTTAGACTGGAAAATGAAACAGACAGTGGTGAATATACAGTTGATTTCCTAGGCATTTAAAGTATTCCACATCTCCGTCCAAAAAAAGAATCTCAGCTGTGTGGGGCAGTTACATAACAGACCAGCTATAAATAAAGAATTAGATCAATCGATGTATAAATAAATGAACTCTGGGATAACGGAACCATCTCTGGAGTTGGGTTCCTTTGACTACTCTAGCCATGCTTTCAAAGTACCTGTTTTTAGGCAAAGATGCTGCAGTCAGTGACAGAGCTAAATTCTGATTTCCAAACTCCACGCTCCTCCCTGCAAGGGCCCACGAAGTCTGACAGCCACAGCAAGGCAGCCAACTAGAAACTAACATTTCCCAGATGAGAGCAGAGTATGCAACCAGGTTTGTTTGGTACTGTGAAATGAATATAACCACCAGTGAGATTCTGCAGGGTATCTTCATACCTTTATTGAAAATGTACTCGAGACTGGTGCTTTTTTTTTTTTAATGTCCTTTAGATTAAGGTGAGATCAAATGCAGGAACTGAGACTGTAACATTTCAAAAGGAAATGGAAAATTCTCCACAATCTTCTTAACAAGACAAGAAAGGAGGAAAAGAACAGAGGAGACCAGAAGAAGAGGAGATAGGAATTGTCTACTAGACTCGATGGCAGGAAACCCTGAGGAGAATACCAGAGTACATACTCCAAATAGCACCTCTAGACTTGTGCCAATAAATACTCAACAGAGGGATAGAAAAGCATAAAAATATTTAAACCTATCTCAGATATATAAACTATAAGGAAGGGGACGGGAAAAAGAGCTGTGGACAGGCAGGGAGTTAAGTGTACAGAATTCTGTGTTAGTTTTTTCTCAACATTTATCATTTCACATTTATAAAAATAACAATATTTGTTTTATATTTCTGTTTTAATTAAAGTGAAGTAAAAGGTGTTTAAGTATATTTTCCCAAATGAATAAACAATAATAAAAAGGAAAGACATATACAAATGAGCAGAAAAGCAAAAACATAATATGATCTCAATGGTTTAAATGTAACATGTTCTAAATAAGTTAAATTTCCCTATTTTGCAAGAAAAGGGTTTCTGACTCCATTCAAAGAAAAAAAATCCAAAAATATTCCACTTAAAACAAAAAGATGAATAAATGTGGAAAGAAGAGAAGTAGCTTGTTTGGTTAGAAAATGTCAATCAAATATATTATGATGTCACATTAGAGTATATAGCAAAGAGGGTAAAGTAATCAAAGTGTGTTACTAAATGTGAAGGTCATTAAAATACATCATGTTAAATTTAGATGAACTTCAGCACATTACAACAAAGTACATGAAAAAAATGCATGAACTTAATTGCAAGAGGAATTTGAAGGATACAAAGGCTCTAACAGAAACATAACTGTAAAAATTAAACAAAGGAAATAAGAATTAAGAATTTGCAAAATAAAAACTACAGTTAAGGAGCATATATGTGTAATTTTATTAAGGACCTAAGTAAAAAACATAAAATATGGAAAAATTTCACAAAAGACAAATGAACAGGCACATTTTATAAAGGAAAACTATGAAAATTATATTCACTATATTATAAGACCTTGCTAAAAATGTTAATATTTTATTTTAAATAAAGATTAGTCAAAAACCAATATAACAAAGATTTTCTCACCTGGTCAAATGAATTTAAAACATGGATAAATGAAGCTATCATCCATGAAATCTTTGAACTTAGAAAAAAGATATATTTAGAGAAAATATTGTTTTGAATGGTTTTATTAATAAGAAAAATAAAAAATTTAAAACTAGAAGTATACTTCTAACTAACAAACCAAGTAAAAAGCTCAAGGAAAAAACATGTAGCAGCAAATTGATTTTGTAAAATTTTCACAAGACTGCAGAATGCTAAAACA
This sequence comes from Dipus sagitta, assembly GCA_036346955.1. Taxonomy (NCBI): domain Eukaryota; kingdom Metazoa; phylum Chordata; class Mammalia; order Rodentia; family Dipodidae; genus Dipus; species Dipus sagitta. The sequence continues at coordinate 131,443,633 of CM070772.1, read as the reverse complement.
GACCTCTCTTTCAAATAATAAAACAAAACAAAAAAACCTGAATTCACTTGCAAATTAGGTAAGAAAAAAATTCTAAAGCCATCTAAAAAATTTAAATCAGCAAAAAAGAGACTAGAAATTGTTAGTTATTATGTTGTCTATCTGCAAAGGTGATGCTTTTGGATATTTAAGTAAAATGTGTGATTTTATGAAAGCTATAGAATTTTAAATAACTCTAAGAATATGGATAGGCCAGTAACTAAGGAGAGATTAAGGTTAGAGCCCAGAAATTGCTTACCCTACCACAGTGAATTTCCTGTAACGTTTTTCAATTTTTTAAAAATAAAAACTACAATTGACAAAATCTGCTTAAAGTTAATTTTTTTTATTTTAAACTAACATACACAAATGTACCTATTCTAAAAGTCAACAATGCTAAAAGTAATTTCTTTCTAGGGAGAATTTTTTTAAAAGAATTATCATAAACAAGTAGGATTCCTTATCAAAATACATTCAGGTTTTTTTTACGAAGCTATAAATATGCTGTTTTAAATTTCAGAAATAAAATGTATATGACCTCAGTGGAAAATTAAAATACTTGAAAAATTCAATAGTATTTCCTAGCTTAAAAAATTGTTAACAGAAAACATAAATAAGCAGATACAACGATTTTACAGGTGATGCTAAAATTGTCAAGCAATTATTTGGAGATTTTTGTCACCCTAACAATGCTTCAATAATGCACTAGAGAATCAAGCAAACACAAACCAGAATCATTCATTTAATTTGAATATGACAAACTCAGAATTCCAACCAAATTATTAGAAATCAAAAAGAATTTAGGAAAGAGTCGTGATGCAGGTAAAATCCACAAAACTTTAATAAATTTTGGTGAAAATCAGCAAGCAGCTGGTGGTCGGTTTGAGTCAGTGCCATTCACAATACTGACAACAAAATTCCCTCACTCCAGGTGTACAAACAAGCTGGAGATGCTAAAGAACCACAGAAAATGTTAAGAAAGATGAACGACTGTCATAATCAGGTCATTGAATATAAAAAAGAATATGTTTTCCCACAAGGTAATTTTAAAACCTTATTTACTTTCAACTAGTCTGATAAAAATATTGATTAAAAATACAACAAAAATAATTCCAAAATTATGTCTGGAAAATAAGCAAATATGGATGACCAATAAAAATTTTAAGGTTTTTTTCCTCATAAAATAACAAAATAAAATGCATTTTATTGAACTTTTTAGAAAACCCAGAAAAATATAAATCAGAAAATTAAAACAATTATGGTTCTTTTTAAAAAAAGAAACAAATTTAGTCTACTAGAGAATACTAGAAAAGTGACCTATTTCATACAAGAAATTAGTAAATGATAAAAATTAACAAAAAGTGAAAAAGTAATAATTATTTAATGAATATCCTGGGGCTGTATAGAAACTTGAGAGAAGAAAAATTAACCAGTCTGAGACTTCAAACCCATTACTGTAGTAAGCCAAGTTTAATTTAATAATAAAACCATAATAATTAGTCATAATAGTAATAGGAAAATTGTGAAAAAACAGTAAAAGTATGAAAGTAATTTTGACTATTCAAGCAATAAAAGAAGTAACTTGATAGAATTAAATTTCTCAAAAGCACATGAGATCATGAACAATATTTGACATATGGAATAGGCAAATGCTTACTCTCTAAAAGAGATGAAGGATTTATACAAATTTATTAGAACAAGACAAAATCCCAGTGCTCCATCACAAATGTTAAAAATATGAGACTGATATAAACAACAATAAAATGCACGTATAAAACCATCTTACGAACCAACCATCTTTTCTAGAATGTAAAAGAAATTCCTAACTATCCAAAAAATTGAATCAATATGTCATCATGTCACATCCGTTCAGTTCAACTCAGTTAAAGAAAATCATCAAATTGCTGGCAGCTAGTCTTTAGGGGAGGGAGACTTTGTGTTTGCAGATGGCAATGAAAATTTGCTCATTTCTAGAAGATCACAAAGCCTTGCAAAAACTTTCAGAATTTATCCTCATGAAGTCAAATGTTTAAAAAATTAAATTCAATACTTATAAGGACATCATTGAAATTTCAAGTGGTGAGGACAGTTGAATTGTTTAGAAAGCAATTTTAAGTGTTTGGTTGTTAGCGCTGATGGGTTGCTCTCCCACCACTTCAAGGAGAATCTCGTTTGCTTAAAAAAAATGCTTTGTTAAAGAAAGGTTTGCTGCTACTCTTTCAAGAAAAAAAATAAGGTAATTCTAGATACACTGAAAAAATGTGTGAGAAAAAACTTAAAAAGCAGAACATAAAAATGTAGGAAAATGTATACCATTATGGATAAAAGTAGTTTTAAAACCCATTAAAATATGGATAAATATCAGAGAAAAGATTTAACATAACAGAAATAATTAAATGAGTTAATCAAAGAGGGTTCATATTATTTTTTTTTTTTCAAGGTAGAGTTTCATGCTAGCCCAGACTGACCTGGAATTCACTATGTAGTCTCAGGGTGGCCTTGAACTCATGGCAATCCACCTACCTCTGCCTCCCAGTGCTGGGATCAAATGTGTGCACCACCATGCCTGGCTAGTTTAAATTTTAAAATTAAGGTTGAATCCTTAAATCATAGCTAGGGTAGGAATTTCATGTCTTGTGATAACTGATTTTCAAATCACACCTTGGCAATGGAGTAAGAAGCGCAATGTTTGTGGGATGGTGCAAAATGAAAGGAAATTACATCAATCTGACATCTGAGTCTTCTTTATCCATTTCTTGAGGATCTTTCTCATTCAGCAAAAATACTAAAAGAAGAATTGTGGGTCATTCAAGTAATCTGAAATCAATCTGAGTTACTGGTATTTACAATATGCCTCTATTTATATTGTTGTTTCTGATATGATTAGTATGATATTAAGCAAATGATCTTATGTTTTATTTAAAAAGCCAAGCAAATATTTTCACCAAACACCATTCTTGCCTTTCCTAATGCTGGTGTGTGTGTGTGACCCAGGTGAGAATAAGGCTTGCTGGAGCCAGTGAATCTTGCTTCCTCAGTAAAAGCAGTTTCAGGGAACTGTGTGAATTCATTTCTAAATGACACACCCTAACCCAGTGCTCTTCCTACATTTCACTGCTGGTGAAAACAAACACAACAAACAAAAATATTGCCATAAGGCAGGGCATGGTGGTGCATGCCTTTAATCCCAGCACTTGGGAGGCAGAAGTAGGAGGATTGCCATGAGTTTGAGGCCACCCTGAGACTACATAGTGAATTCCAGGTCAGCCTGAGCTAGAGTGAGACCCTACCTTGAAAAACCAAAAAAACAAACAAACAAACAAACAACAAAAAAAAACCCCTGCATAATTAGAAAAATGTAATTAAAAATAGATGAACACGAATGAGGAGCATACACTTTTAAAGAAAACTTATTGCAAATCACTACTCATCCAGATATCTCTTACCACCGCTATCATGCCATGCATGCTTTCCACCGTCAGCCAGTCTACAAGGTCAGCATGCAGTATCTATGCCCACACTGTCCAAAGGGCACAAGAGTCCTTCTATTCTTTTCAAAAAGGTTGAAATGTAAACCCTTTAGCAGTTAGTTCTTTCTAACTTTTGCACCTTGGTGTCATATTTTCACACCAGAAAAATCAAAATCGGACAGCAGGTGGACACAGTTCTCCAAAATCCGGCTTGGCTCACATGGCCATGTCTTTGGATATGGGAACAAGATGTCTTCAGTGAGGCTTCTTGCTGGCGTTAGCTTCCCCAAAGTTAAGTATCACAATGGAGCGTGCACGACCAATTTTACACATGACTTCTGGGACTCAAAAACTGTCTTTCACTAGATATCATGTGTAGATAGGAAGGCACTACACAGAATTATTCTTTTATGCTAGAAGAGAATAATTGGCATATTTTATAATTTTGGCAGTGTTTGAGAAGCGAGAGCTCCACACAAACCATTGCATGCTTGCAATGGGGTTCTCTGCCAGCCGGTCCTGATCCTCTTGCTCCATTCCCAAGCCTACGTCAAACTCCCAAGAAGTACAAGATGCCCATACAGAGCATAGGCAGCCCACTGCCATGCCCCATTCATTCCCAGCGTGTCTAGTAGCCGGATCCCAGAATCCTCAGACTTGGTCTCAGGTCTTCCTGTTTCAGATGGTATTCTGTGCCTCTGGCCATCCGCAAATTCCCTTCAGAGCTGGCTTCAGGAGTAACTCACCCCTTTGCCCCATGCGTGTGTTGAGATTGCATCTCAGTGTGCAGACTGCTCCACCATGCATCCACAAAGGAATCTCCAGTACTGGATGGATCTGGACTTGAGGAAGTGGCTGAAGATATTGCAAGGAGATGGCACAACAAAGACCAAGAGGCTGAAAAGTTCTCTGCATGCAACTTCCTGTGGCTGGACTGGCCCTGGATGACAAGACACTGTGAAATTCCCTGGGAAAGAAGAGTCTGAGAGCCTCTGGACCAAGAAAATCATGCCACGGGCATGATAAAGCTAATGTGACTAATCACTATTGATGTCTTCCATCCCTTTTTAATTTTTTTAAAACTTATCTATGGCAATACTATCAGAGACCCAACGTTTTTAAATTAGCATAGAATTTATCAGATTTGAAGCCTCAGTATTGATATAAGGATGCAGGGAAATCTCAAACTCAACTGCTGAAAATTCCAATGGAAAAATTCCTGCCACAAACTAGTAGCATATATGTATTAAGTGATTGTTTTTTAAAATACATGATCTTCAATACAGTAATTTTACTCTGAGGAATATTTCCTAGGAAAACAATCAAATGCTTCGAGTGGCCATATACAAAGATGTTCACTACCTAATTCTTTAAAACTGAGAAAATAATGAAAACATTTTTCATATCCAATAATAGTTGACAGGTTAAAATAAATCAGAGTTCTTGGATAAGACTGGATTTTACTTGCTTGTACACACACACAGCATGAAGCAGATTCTTACACTGTGTAATCCTTTCCTTGTATATCTACATACATATGCACGTGACTTGCAAAAAGGAAACTTACCACATTAATCCATGTTATAGCCACATAGTGAGATAGCAGGTGATTTTAATTTTAAAAGATCTTCCAAGTTTTCTCCTTTCTTCCCTCAGTTCTGGGGATGAAACCTAGAGCCTTCTGTGTGGTAGGCCCATGTGATCTCTTTAATGAGTATCTCTCCCCTTACTGAGGGATGGACTTGAAGGAACATACCTAACATAAATTAAGTTTTCCATTTTTTTCATATGTATATGTGTGGTATGCATGTGAGCACGCATGTTCATATGTATGTGGGTGCATGTGTGTGCGCACATCTGTGCACTTAACACATGGAAGCCAGAGGTTGACACCCAGTGATATTGCTCGCTACATTATTTTTTGAGACAAGAGTCTCTCACTGAACTGGAGCTCACCAATTTGGCAAGACTAGCTAGCTAACAACTTTCAGGGCTCCTTCCTTCTCTACCTCCCTAGAGCTGCCTCCATGCACCACCTCATGCACCACCTCAGAGGGCTTTTGTGCGGGTGCTAGGGACCCAGACTCAGGTCCTTACGCTTGATAGCCAGCACTTTACCCACCGTGCCATCTTCCCAGCCCAATTTTAACCATTTTTAAGTGTATCAATTCAGCTACATGAATTACATGCACAGTGTTGTACGATCAGCACCACTCTTTATTTGCAATCTTTTCCATCTTTCCAGAGGCAGAAACTCTGTTCCAATTGGGCAATAACTCTCCACTTCTTCCTCTCCCCCAAGTCTCTGATAAGGTCAAACCTACCTTCTGTCTCTATGAATTTGTTCTAGGTCTTTCAGAGAGGTGGACTCATGGCATTTGTTCTTTTGTGAGTGGCTTGTTTCACTTGGCACAAGGTCATCACAGTTCATCCATCTTGTAGCTGAATCAGATTTCAATTCTTGTTAAGGGTGAATAGTATTCCATTGTATATGTATGTCATGTTTTACATATATTCATCTACTGATGGACATGTGAGTTGCTTGGGAATAATGATTCAATGAACTTTAATGTGTAAGTCACGGCTTTTAATTCTTTGGGTTACTATATAAGTGTGGATGCTGGGTCATATGATAATTCTATGATTAAATTTTTGAGGAAAATATTGTTTGTTACCATAAAATGTCACATCTTAAAAATGACTTATTTATTTGAGAGAGAGAGAGAGGGAGAACAGGCACACCAGGGCCTTTAGCCACTGCAAATGAACTCCAGATGCATGTGCCACCTTGTGCATATGGCTTACATTGATACTGGTGAATTGAACCTGGGTCATTAGGCTTTGCAGGCAAATACCTTAACCACTAAGCTATCTCTCTAGCCCAAAATGTCATATTTTAAAATTTAACATGATTTATCTTTTGAGACTATAGGATAGAAAGTAACAGTTTGATGTTAATATCTACTGGTATAATTTTGAATGCCTCAAAGTATTGCATTTTACATGTGTGTATACTAGCTGGAAACCTAGACCAACTTTCAGAAAATGTCAATATGAATTTAATTGATCAAAAATTCTATAAGAACCTTATATATGCCAAACATTTCAGGGCTGAAAGCTAAGAGAAACTTTATGATCAGTAACTCTTTTTTGGAATGATTCAAGTTGCAAAATCCCTCTAAGAAAACCGCATCATTTACTACATTTCAGTCTTTTGCCAACACTTAGATCTTTTCCTCACATTTTCACACACTAAATTTCCAGTTCCATGCAAATTCCAAGTATTTTCATTTAGGAGGGTTTTTTTTTTTCCTTCTTTAAAAGTCAGAATGTCACTTTGAGCAGTTAGTCTGAAATCCAATACTGTTTAAAGAAGATTTTCTTAGTTAACTTGTCAGAAAAGCATGATTGATTGCTTAAGACTTGAATATTTAAAAAATGAGGATCATGGAATTTAATAAAACATGTTATTTTCTCTGGAGCTTGAGATATCTACATAGGATCCAATTCAAATAGGATGTTTAACCTTCCTAAACTTTTTCCACAAGAATCTTTTTTGTTTTTCTTTTCTTTTCTTTTCTTTCTTTCTTTCTTTCTTTCTTTCTTTCTTTCTTTCTTTCTTTCTTTCTTTCTTTCTTTCTTTCTTTCTTTCTTTTCTTCCCAGGGTAGGATCTCACTCTGGTTCACACTAACCTGAAACTCACTCTGTTGCCTCAGGCTGGCTTCAACCTCATAGCAATTTTCACCTACCTTAGCCTTCCAATTGCTGGGACTAAAGGTGTATGCCACCATTCCTGGCAAATAATCTTTTTCTTATTAATCTGGCAAAAGAATTAAATCTGGCCAACAGTTGTCTTGACAAGAGGATCTCCCTTTGTCTGCTTTGAAAAGTCTTGTATGCACAGAGAAGGTTCTTTAAGTGAGAGAACGGCAAAGTGTGGGTAGAAAAACAAGGAACCTTTACAAACTTTCAAGTTTTAGAATTTTCTAGTTGTGCCACCTACCTACATATTCTAAAACCACAGGTATCTGAGATGAATTCTACAAAAGACAAGACAAGAAAGCAAATGGATGTGTTTTAAAATGGAACATTCTTTTTTTCTTTCTCTCTCTCTCTCTCTCTCTCTCTCTCTCTTGGTTTTTTGAGGTAGGGTTTTGCTGTAGCTCAGGTTGACCTGGAATTTACTATGTAGTCTCAGGCTGGCCTCAAGCTCACAATGATCGTCCTACCTCCACCTACTGAGTGCTATGTGTGCTGCAATACCCGGCTAGCATTGTTTTTAAAAATAAGCTTAGATAGAGAGTCAGGATACTGGGAGGGGAACAGAAGAGCAGAAATTTAGTAAGGGGGGATTATACCTACAATGTATTAGAATTTCTGTAAATTAACAAGAAAAGACAAACAATTCAGCTTAAAAAGTAGTGAAGGGTTGAATTGGAAACAGAAGAGGAAACTGAAATGGCCAAGAAATATCTAAAGATATGTGCAGCTCCAGTAGCCATCAGGGAAACAGACATTAAAACAACCACGAAAAGGCATCTTAAAGCCATGATATTGGTCAAAACCAAAGGGCCTAAAGAACATCAGGCATTAGCATGCAAGCAGGAACATAAGGATCTGTGCCCCGGTGGGACTGTATATTGGTGAATTTGAAGAGTAATTTTGAAAAATCTAGAATACTTGAAAAGTATACCACAGTAATGCAACAATTCTACTGTTTGATGTATACCCTGGAGAAACTCTTAGACATGTACTTAAGGAAACAAGTGCAAAATCTTGTACTTCAGTTAGTGAGCTTTCTAAGACAAACATACCTGAGGCACACTAACCAAAACCAATTGAACTTTATCAACCAAGAACTAGCAAAACCAAACATTTTTATTTATTTATTTTTATTTATTTTTATTTATTTGAGAGAGGCAGATAGAAAGAGAATGGATGTGCCAGGGCCTCTAGCTGCTGCAAACAAATTCCAAATGTATGCCCTACCTTGTGCATCTGACTTATGTGGGTCCTAGGGAATCAAACCTGGGTCCTTTGGCTTTGTAGGCAAGTGCCCTAAATGCTCAGCCATCTCTCCAGCCCCCCAAAACATTTTATAAAACCATGGTAAAACAGAATTACCATACTGCTTCTGACATTAGTCACTTGTAGCCTGAAATTTGGACTCCTTCCTCCCTGGATAGATTGGATCTATGAACAAGTAGACTTGACTAATGTTAGTTTTCATCAAAATCAAAATGGCTTGATGTGTTGACAAACACACACAACACAAGCGCTTGAGAGGTAGAAGCATAGAATGAGGAATTCAAGGTCATCCTTAGCTACATGATATAGCCTGGGCTATATCATGAGACCTTGTCTCAAAAGAAAAAGAAAAGACAGAAGAGGAAAAAAGCAAGGAAGGAAGAAAGAAAGAAGAAAAAAGACAAGGAAGGAAGGAAGGAAAACAGGCTGGAGAGATGCCTCAGTGGTTAAAGGTGCTTACTCCACAAGCCTGCCTGCCAACCAGAGTTGTTCAGATCCCCTACGTAAAGCCAAATGCAAAGTGCACACAGCACTCATCTGAAATCCTATGGCAATGGAACGTGAAGCCAGGAGAAGCCCAAAGCTCAAGGCCCAGCTAGATGGCTTTTCCAGCAGCTAAACAAAAGTCTTTAAGAGTTTCTGTCTCAAAGAAGGTAGGAGGAGAGGACTTAAACCCAAGGCTGTCCTCTGACTCACACGGCTGTACACACATCCACCATCCAAACAACATAACACCCATGACAGTCTTCCTCAATGGCCCCTCATTTTAATACAGGGAGAAATGCTTACATTCTCAATTTATTTTCTTGCTAGCCATGAAACCTGTCACTATTTGCTGTGAAAGAAGACCTTTCTGTAGACTTTTATGTTCTTGTCTTTATTCGTTGCTAAGGTTTTCTCTTTTAATCACTAAAAACAATAGTATGTTGGAAAAATTAGATATGAGCCAACAGGACTTCTATGTTCTAACATCCTTCCCCTATTTACCAATTGTCTGTTAAGTAATTTGTACAAAAAGCAACTTCAGTTGTAATAAGGATGTGTATTACAGAATTTTCTGTTAGATACAGAGCTGGGGAGGGGCCCCTAAGTGCCCTCACCTGAGAGGAGCAAGCACAACACCTTGTGTTCACAGCACAGAGTTTCATAGAACAGCTAAGGTAAATGAACTAGATCCATGCCAATCAACATGAGTAGATCTTGCAAACATAAATTCAGCTTAAGAGTCAGGCCCAGGACATGTAAAAACACACAATTCCAAATATGATTATATATAGTACAAGTATTAAAAACATAGAGCACAAAGACACACTGCAAAATAACAGGGAAAGATTCTTTACCCATGGAGGATAACAAAACTGGGCATGCCAGGCCTCTTGTCACTGCAAACTCCAAATGCATGTGCTACTTTGTGCATCTAGCTTTATGTTGGTACTGGGGAATTGAACCAATATTGCCAGGTTTTGCCAGCAGTACCTTTAACTGATGAGCCTTTTCTCCAGCCCTCCCCTCAGTTTTTAAAATCATTTTGAAACAGTAAAAGCTGCAATTGATTGAAAGAATTATGTGTGCCAAAAAAACCTCCCTGTATCGCACAATTTTCTTATAACATACAAGTAGAGAATTTGGCATTCAAAAAATCTCCACTGAGTGCTGAGGTGAGGGTTCCTCTAAACCCTAGATTTGCTTGCAAAATTGTATGTAAAAACAAAGACAGATTTTTTTTCAGGTTAGAAACCATAACTGCAATTAGAGGACCTCTTTCCTGACCTCAACCATGACTGTGACCCTATATTGTGTGTCTTACGGTAATTTAGTTTTGCAAACATTGCAACATTGAAAATATCTTCAAACCTCAATGTTAACGTTAAAAAAAATTAAGGAGGGGAATGAGATTGGGGTATAGAGAGAAAAGAGAATGAATTTTTTTAAAAAGTGAGGAGCCTTACATACATCACTAAGGAGTAGGATGGGGCTGGAGAGATGGCTTCGCAGGTAAAGTGCTTGCCTGTGAAGCCTAATGACCCAGGTTTGATTCCCAGGTACCCATGTAAGCCAGATGCACATGGTGGCACATGAGTCTGAAGTTTGTTTGCAGTGGCTACAGGCCCTGGAGTGCCCATTTCTCTCTCTCTCTCTCTCTCTCTTTCTCTCTAGTAAATAAATAAAAAAAAATATATATATATATATATTTTAATTTCTTGGTTTATTTTTATTTATTTATTTGAGAGCAACAGACAGAGAGAGAAAGAGGGAGAGAGAGAGAATGGGCGCACCAGGGCTTCCAGCCACTGCAAACGAACTCCAGATGCATGCACCCCCTTATGCATCTGGCTAACGTGGGTCCTGGGGAACTGAGCCTTGAACCAGGGTCCTTAGGCTTCACAGGCAAGCGCTTAACCGCTAAGCCATCTCTCCAGCCCAATAAAAATATTTTTAAGAGTATGCGATGGATGCATCCCTGTATCTGTGGCCCACTGGAAAGTCATAGAACAATATCACCCGATCCTTGATATTCAGGCAGATTGGGTGCATATGTAAGCAAGGAGGGTGCTTGACTATAATGATCTGACTTGCAATTTTTCTACTTTACAGTAGTATGAAACTTCTATGTATTTATAAAAATCACACTTCCAATTTTGAGATTTGCTCTCTTCTCAGTTGGTGTTCAGCAGTATAGTGCTCTCCTGTGATGGCCAGGAAGCCCAAGTTCCTCAGGGGAAAAGCTGGTATCTGCCTGCAGCATACAGCACTGCTGACATACAAAAGAGGTGGAAAAAATAACGATGATGCTGTACTCAGTGAAACCCACATTTCCTCATTTTATCCTTACCAGAACCCAATGCAATATTAGCCAGTTCTCTAGAGCTTTGTGACATGCCCATGCGACATCATACCACTTGTTGCCATTTTTACTTACTGTAGACAGTTCTCTTTCCAACCCACATTAACAAAATCATTCTAACTTCTGAGGCTACAGAGGGTTTTATTTTTTCCCCTGGACACTACACAGTACCTTTCTGTAGCAACTCAAGAGATAAACAGTATAACTCTTCCTCCAGAAAAGGATCTAACAGAGACTCTTATTTCAATTATCTCTTATTTCAATTCTCCTAGTTGTGAACCACGAGGAAATCTCTAATGGAAAGTAGAGGGCCTCTGTGATAACTTTCGACATTTGGAGGATGGCCCCTTTCCATCTTGGCACTCTAAGTGCTCCAGAAATGGGGAAGGTATCATTCCTAGGGGAAATGTCCACATCCCATTATTTTGCCTCATTTTTGGTCCAAAGTTGGTGTCCTCAGAACACAGGAAGGCATACCTGCTTCCCTCCTTTGGTCTCTGAGGGGTGACCCTGGTGCCTTTCTGTCCATTATGGCCTTCAAATTTCTTCCAGAATTCATACCTATGCCTGATGCTCTGCTCCTAAGGTCACGAAAAAATCTGTTGGGTGAATTCTCAATTTCTCTTTTTGTGCATGTGCAGTCAATTTTCCTGTGGGCAAAAGAGGGCAGTTTTTGTAAATTTCACAGAGAACAATGGCCAAAAACCACCTCCTCGTGCCAATGTCGGAATGAGACCTTCCATGTGGTAGTCGTAATATGTAGGTCTGGATCTCTATGGAGATCCATTGCCATATGGCAGGAAAATCCAGTCTTCAGCCTTCACTGACCCATGATCTCTCCTTCTCTGCCTCTACCTTCTGCCTCAACCCATCACCACCTCAGGACAGGTCTCCTTGTAACAGGCAGTGATTTTTAAAAGTTTTCAGATGCTATGGACTTAGGGTTTGGGGTTATGTCCAGATAAATCCCTCATAACTTGAAAATATTCCAAGTCCAAAGGAATGGAGAGGAACGAAGCATGCCTCACCTTCCAGGCATGGTAGCTTAGCAACAGAGCACGCTGTAGATTCTAGAGTAGAGTGTCAGCTGGGGCTGTTTGCTCTCGGGAGCTCAGGGCTCACTGCAAGCTGAGGCTTGCTGCAGTAGTCCAGCATCACCCACCTGCAGAAGGACTGCACTGCATGTCACCTATCCAGGAAAAGAACAAACAGCAAGCTGAGATTTTTCTGCATGGGTATGGCTTCCACACCATCATGAAGTCAAAGAACTGTGAGTGAAGCCATTGTCAAGTGGGTGCCCTCTGCTGTGAAACCATTCATCCTCAATGAACCACTGAGGCCAGGTCAAATGTATGAAGCAACTGGAAGGTGATAGAACTCGTGTGGAGAACTGATGACATCTGTACCTAACTTCTTTCTAGTTTTCCCTCAGGCTGTGGGGGACACTACATTACTCCCCCAAATCCTAGGAACTATGAAGTTTTGGGTGTCACTGTGTCTGGGCTCTTATCCACAAATAGTAAAATCAACACTAGAGAACCCAATTGGTTCAGAAATGTGGAAGACTATTGGATAGCAGCGATGTGTAAGGTAGTCTGGGAAAATCAGACTCAAACAAATAAGGGGTGGCGAAGGAGATGTGGCTTAGTGATCAAGGTGCTTGCCTTCAAAGCCAAAGGACCCAGGTTTGAGTCCTCAGAACAAATGTAAGCCAGATGCACAGTGTGGCACATGCATCTGGAATTCATTTGCAGCAGCTGGAGGCCCTGGCATGCCCATTCTCTATCTCTCCCCTGCCCTCTTTCTCTCCCTCTTTCTCAAATAAATAAAAATAAAATAACATAAAAATTAAAAAAAAAAACAAATAAGGGATGGAAAATGATACCTAAATGGACTGAGTTCCTGCTAAGGGTGAAGGCATGTAGTTGTTTAGTATACAACCTGCATAGTCATCCTGGGTATGGTGGCCCTTGGTATTCCCATTATAAGGATGTGGTATTCAGATGCTGGGCAGCCTAAAATGATAGCATCCTTTCTGTTCCTCTGTGGCAGGTGCTCTATCTATTTCAGCTCAGTTTATTCTCTCCAGAACCCAGCATAAAAAAATCACTGGGAGTTCTTGTTAAAATTTAGATTTCTAGGTTCTATGCTATACAAGAAATGTTCAGTGCCAGAGGTTAGTCAAGGACGCCCCTGATGGTGCAAACCATTATAGGCTACTGCCCAAGCTCTTGGTTTCCAAACCAGAACTAGATGGTAAGACCCTATTGCTAAAGACACCACAAGCATGGGCTGCAGGTCACTGAGAAATCAAACTGGATCTGAGCTGGAAGCCTCCTCCCTTTTGACTAGCTGTCAGGATGCTAGAAAGAGCTATGCAGCCTGTTGGGGAGAAAAGATGTCAGTAGGCTTACCCAGCAGTGGCCCCTACAAGTTTAATGGCTGGCCAGCCAGGTCAAATGTAGCAACTGGTATAATAGTGGGTATGTCTGTCACGGGGAAAACAAATTGTTCTCTGACTGGACTTGAGTCCTACACCTCCACAGAAGGGACTTCATGCCTTATACTGAAAACCTAATGAAAAGCTTATGGCGGGGGAAGTCATATGCCCTAGAGGGGAAACTACTACTGTTGTCTGGCTAAATGGATATATTATGCCCAATAAATTGCCCTCTAAATACTTAGGTTTATCCTCACATATTAATGCTACTCTCACTTTTAGTTAGAGAAGGTTCTCTTTTCAGATGATAGTGACTACTGGGGTGACTCAAAACTCACCCAAGTGCTAAGAAGAAATGACAATGGAATGTTTAGCACTAAGTGAGACATCTCTATCACACTCTCCTAAGGCTCAGGAATCATTGAGGAAGGGGTGGTGGAAAGAATGTAACAGTCAAAGTAAGGGGGGAATGTTTTGCAGTACTGTCTTCCAGTCACAAAGTGGCTGACACTACCTACAGAAGACCTGCATAATAGGGGGAGGGGTGGGGAAATGATGACCTCAAAATAGAAGAGAGACTCATTGGAAAGAAGGGTTTCAGTGGAGGAAGGATTCGATTCCAGAGGGCAGAAAGTTACAGGATTATGATCATGCTGTATTGTTTATATGCATGAAGGTTGTCAAAAATTAAAAAATAAAACAAAAAATGGAAAAAAAATCAAGATTTATAGGTTCTGTCTCCCAGGATTCTGTCAGATAAAATTCCTAGTGGCAGCCTGGGAATTCCATTTTCTAAGCACCCCCATTGTTTCTGATGTGGTCAGTGCAAGAGACCCTGTCTTGCTTGCTAAATTTTAGGACTACCATTTTACGGGTACAGAAAAGCATCATTCACTTGAGATCACGCAGTCCACAGCAGGGTCTGGCTCCAACGTGTGTGCACTTTTCACAACACTCGAGAGTTTATCTGTGCACCTGTTTACACCCAAAATGCCACTGCAAATATTTCTTTTAAAATGATTTTATTAAAATGAAACAGACTTATTTTTAAAAGCAATTTATGCCCATAAATAGAAAACCATTGTCACCTGATACTACGCGTAGTGGCAGTGACAAGTGAGAATTGACAGGCCCACACCTGGAAATGAAGCATTTTGGTTGTGCTGAAAACACCACTGCTGAAGAAATCCACCTTCAGACCTGCTCTCCGCTCCCTTCCAGTAAACAAAAACAAATGACATTGACATTCATACGGTGTACTCATGGCTTTCTTGTTGTGGATGAGCTTTCTTCTTGGATGAGCCAAGAATAGGGAATATTTTTCATGCTCCTTGAGCTATGAGAATATTTGCCTCATCCTAGCCTCAAAGTAGCCATTAGAAAAAGAAAATTTAGAATTGCTGTTAGACATGAATCTTATTTTTTTTAACTTTACTTATTTACATGGAGAGGGAGAGGGAGAGAGAGAGAGAGAGAGAGAATAGATGCAGCACCAGGGCCTCTAGCCACTGCAAATAAACTCCCAGATGCATATGCCTCTTTGTGCATCTGGCTTTATGTAGGTACTGGGGAATCAAACCTAGGTCATAAGGTTTTGCAGGCAAGCACCAATCTTATTTTTCTCTTTAGTTTATCTCCCAGCCACTCCTCCCAATTCCCCTACATTTTCTTCCAGGATTCTCTCCAGTGTTCCCTGGTGCTGTCTGTCCCTCCCAGCCAGGCTTTAAGGATTTATTCAGATAGTATGTTTTTTGTGTGTGCTTCTGTGAGCACACCCGTGGAGGGGCCAAGGAAAGCAATCATGTGCCAGCCCCTCCTGAGGGTCCATGCAATTAATGAATCAGGACACAACAGGAATGGGTCTTGCTTCCCCCCAAATGGGCTCTTTAAGTAGTCTACCATTCTGATTTAAATACTGTAATAAGTTAAAGCATTTCCTGTTGTTATCTTTCTTCAAGGGATGATAAAGGAGGACTGGAGACACGACTCAGCACCCATGTAAAATGCTGGGCATGGTGGCATGCATTTGTAATCCCAGTGCTGAGGAGGTGGAGACAGGGAGTCTATAGGGCTCACTGGCCAACCAAATCAGTGAACTCCAGGTTCAGTGAGAGACCCTGCCTCAGAATAAGGTGCAATAGAGGAAGGCACTTCATGTCAACGTCCACTCACACATACACATGTGCACACATACCCCCATAACTGGGAACATGTGTACACCCCACACATACAGGTACATGACACACACAGAGAACAATGGTAAATAAACTGTGGATGGCAGGTAGGGAAAGCGAGGTTTCTCGCTGTTGGATGAGAGCAAGGAAGAGAGGCTAGAATGGTATGTGTGTTGACTGTTAGAGTGGAGGCTTTATTAAGCTCTCGTGTGTAGGTTAATAGAGATACAGATGGTTGCACACAGAAACCTTTTCAGGTATGTGTAAACACAAGTGAGGATACTGAACATGTGTCTTGCTCTGTTAGCTAGAAGACCCTCCAAGCAAAGATACATCAGTAGCAGCAAGCATACCTAGTAGCCAGAGTTTGGTTTCTGACAGAAAAAAATAACTAATTTGACTTCTTGGGCAGGAAATACATGTGGAGAGCCTGGTATAACTAGTAGTATCAGAAAATGAATATACAAAAACCAAAACCCAAAGACAGAGGAGTGGGTTGAAGAGACTCAACAGGCAAATGAAACTTGCTAGTAGCCAAAGGTGCTACAATTTGAGCCTCAAGATACATAAAGTAGTATAGAATTATAACCCAAAATATAAAACAAATCTCCAAGAGCCTATTCTGCTAGAAATAAATGAATAAATAACTAAATGGAGGAGAAGAGATCTCCAAATAATTTACACAGATATCCAGCCTTTAAGAGGTGAAGTGTAACTCTCCTCCTATGTGTGGGGCGCATGGTGAATTTCTTTCAGAGGTTATGGTATGCAAAGAGGAATAAATAGTTACTTCTTGGTGGAGAAGCCAACTCAGCCAGGTGATCACTAATGATATCAGAGGTGGTGTCATGCTGATAGCTATGTACTTGATATGATATGTCAAAATAGCAATTTACCCCTGTGGTCTTCTCCTTAAATAGATGAAACCGGGAGATGCTTATATTAAATGAAACAATTCAGGTATAGAAGGACAAACACCACATGTGCTCTATCATATGCAAATCTTAGCTTAGAACTTTAATGTATGTGTGCTATTCTGGGATAGAGAGTATATAGATGCCAGGGAATGAGAAAGGAGCCCATGAGAGAGGAGGAAAAAATAAGGCTTCAAGGGAGAGGGGTCAGAAAGGTAATAATCTTAAGTGATGTGATAAGTAGGGAGATGGGGCAGAGGAGGGTGAGAACAAGGTTAACCAAAACCAAGTATGATTATTAATGAAGATTTTTTTTTTTTTTTTGGTTTTTCGAGGTAGGGTCTCACTCTAGCTCAGGCTGACCTGGAATTCACTATGTGGTCTCAGGGTGGCCTTGAACTCATTGCGATCCTCCTACCTCTGCCTCCCTAGTGCTGGGATTAAAGGCATGCACCACCACACCTGGCTAAAGAATTTTTAAAAATACAAACAATGGTACTTTATCTCTGTGGTGTTCCTCCCCAAAACACATTACTCCCATCTAATCATGAGAAAAAAAATCATACAAATTCCATTGGACACATTCTACAAAATACAGTGATTTTCAAAACTCTCAGGGTCATCAAAACAAGGAAGATCTAAAAAGCTGTCACAGTCTCGAGGAGTCCAAGTAGACATTGCAACTAAATGTGACATGGGATCCCATTACATAGTAGGGGGAGATCTGAATAAAGTAGGGATTTAGTTAGTAATATTTTAGCAATATTTGCTCCTTAGTTATGACAAATGTACCATGTGAATAACAGAAAGCTGACGTGGGTATACAAGGTTCTCTGTACTATGTTAATAGTAATCTAAAACAATTCTAACATAAAAAGGTTAATTTCTGTTTGTTTTGAGACAGGGTCTCACTCTAGTCCAGACAGAACTGGAACTCACTATATAGTCCACACTAGCCTCGAACTCATGGTGCTCCTCCTACCTCAGCCTCCCAGGTGCTAGGATTATAGGCATGAGTCACCACACATACCAGACTTAGAAAGGTTATTTTTAAAAAGGCAAAGGAAGAAGCAAAATAGATCAAGAACAGAAAATAACAGACATATGTGGACCACCATCTAGATCTGGTGGATAGTAACATTGCAACTGTTTACTTTTCCTTTTAAAGAAAAAATGTTGCTAATATAGTTAAATCTACCCTCCAGTCCCGTTCTCTCCCTTCATCCCTGGAAAAGTTCCATGTATATTTTACTTTTGCAACATATGCATGTATCCAATAACAACATATTCTATTGTTTCTGTGTTAGTGGTTACATAAAGGAGAGCACATGGTTAATTAACCTTTGCAAATCACTTTCACACGCTATCAGCCTTTAATGCTAACCATGTTGATTCACTTAGATCTAGTTCATTCATTCTGACCTCTGTATAGTACTCTATTATATAAATAAGGCATCATAATTCATCCTTCTACCCAGTGGCAATAAGGTATTCTCTCTCTCTCTCTCTCTCTCTTTCAAGTTCCAATTAATTTTATGTGTCTCTTGGTGCATAAGTCAAGACCTTTTAGGGTGTATTCTTTTTATTTTTCCTTAATATTTTATTTTTATTTATTTATTTATTTGACAGAGAAAGAGGGAGACAGAGAATGAGAGCACCAGGGCCTCCAGCCACTGCAAACGAACTCCAGATGCATGTACCCGCTTGTACATCTGGCTAACGTGGGTTATGGGGAATTGAACCTGGGTCCTTTGGCTTTGCCAGCAATTGCCTTAACTGCTAAGCCAACCCTAGGGTATATTCTTTATGAATGGAATTGCTAGATTGTTGGGTGGGTACATATTTTAACCATATGGATATTGTCAAATTGCTTTCCTAAGTGGATATACTAATTTCTCTTCTCAGTAGCAGTGAATTTAACTCAGTTGCTACTGTCCAAGTCTTAATTTTGCCAGCCATGTTGCAGAGTATATTTCTCTTCTTGCTGGATGTTCTGGTTTCTTCTCCTGTGAATTGCCTGTTTATGGCTACAGCTATTTTTGTACCAGGTTGCTTATAATATTCGTACTGAATACATATTTAATTTGTTACAAAGGCAACACACGATTCTCAGATATCTTAGGCCAGGGATGTACTGGAACCAGCTCACACTGACTTACAAGAGCCAACTGTGTGTATCTCTTTAAAATGCTGTGTCCAGCGGCCTCATACTGGCTGCTTAAGTCGGTCACAGTGGGGATATTTATACAAGTGAAACTGGCAAAGTCACCAAACTATAGTACTCCTCCCCCTTCCACAGCCTATGTCAAAACTTAGCAGCAAACCTTTACCTTAATCTCTATTTCAGCCCTCAGTTGCTCCAAATAACTTCTTTATTGTAACTGATTTAAAGCAAGATCCAAACTCCTGCCTTGGCTTTTTGAGACTGGACCTTGAACCCCTTTCAGGAGCTATTTGGTCAGGCTTTCCATGATGCAAGATACACTTCACATCCTTTGGAATTCTTGCATCTTCAACTTTAAAGCACAGCACTATGCATTTAAAACAAAGCCAAACTCTTTTAGTAACCCTGGAAATGTAGCATTAGAATTCAAGTAGTCTTGGTCTCAGACTTGAAAGGGTTCTCAAATGCCACCTTGACATTGTCTCCATCAATCCAAGGCTTCATCGGACAATTTCTCCAACAAGTGTGAGCTTAGTGTCTGCATGGACATTCATAGGAAAGGGATTCTTCCACACAAAGCATTGTTCCCAGCAGACTGAAATTATTTGTCTCAATGGGGAAAGGATACTTATTTCTAAGGACAGGAATGTACATGGGCCCAGTTTTGTCTATTCATCACCAGGATCAGCTTGAATAGTCCCTTCCCAGGTATGTGAAACCGGAAGTCATATAAGACTGCTCTTAGTACTGTCTTCATCACTCTGCATAGGATGTAGGAACCTGCCTGTTTTGATGGTCCTGGTATCACTGCCTGGTTCTTTGGTTGATCAAAAGTTCTCCAGAGGCTGATGTGGGCTTAACACTGGAGAGCCACAGCAATATCTGTCCACCTGCCAGTGACATCTCCTCATTTGTAGCCTGGTTGTAACGCCAGACATAGAGTTGGCAATAAGGAGTCCAACACTTTGGTATTTCTGTAACAAAAATTACAGAAGTGTATAAATAAGGTTTACAGAATAAAGTTCCACTAGAACTTAATAGTCCAAACAGAATACTTACAGGAGTATTAGGAAGGCACAGGTGGGGATTTTCTTTTGTGGGTTATCTGTGGTTCTTTTGCCCTGCTTATCTATCATCTATCATCAATCTGTCTATCTATTATCTATCTATCTATCTATCTATCTATCTATCTATCTATCTATCTACCTACCTACCTACCTATCATCTACCTACCTACCTACCCATCTATCTATTTCAACTCAGAACTGCTAAAAATATTTTCTTCTCTAAAAAACAATAATGTGTAAGATAAAAATCTCTTTTACTAAAACAAACTGGGGATGCATTATCCCCCAAGCCTGGGTACTGTTATCATTATATTGATTTGTAGACTGTTGGTTACTTGGCAGAGAAGTAGTTGGGCAAATAAAATATGAGATGTCATGGTATCAACTATAAGCCAAAGGCATTATGGCATCTTTGAATAGACAGGTTTATTCCAACATAATTATTTCACAGAGAAGAAAACAGGGTGGAACAACCCTTAAAAAGTTACATAGATTGGCAGAATCAAATGGGGAGGAGAAGTTTGTCTCTTCCTGGCACGCTGTGGAGAAAACATCTTAGAGCAGATAAGGAAGCAGACATTCTGGTTTCACCCGAATTTTCATGTATTCTCTGATATATTTTTTAAAAATATTCTATTTTATTTGAGAAAGAAAGAGGCAGATAGAGAAGGAGAGAATTGGGATGCTAGAGACTCTAGCTACAGCAAACTTCAGACACTTGTACCCTTGTGCATCTGGCTTACGTGGGTACTGGGGAATCGAGCCTGGGTCTTAGGCTTCATAGGTGATCACCTTAACGGCTAAGCCATCTCTCCAGCCCCTTTGATACATTTTAACAACAACAAAGAAGCATTTTTTTTTTGTGCTGTCTGGTAGCTAGGGATCCTTAGTATTGATATGTTTGAAAGTTAATTTCATGGAGGAGTAAAGACAGCACACACATCTCACAGATTAACCACTGCAAGTGAAAAAGATAGAGCCCTTTCAGTACTCATGGCCAGGGCATGTCTCTGTTATTTCTTCCAAAGATCACCACGTGGGGTGTGCATCATAACCTCCTCCAATCAGTAACCTCATGCCAGCCTGCAGAGTGTTTTGCACAGGGCATTCCAGCCATGCTCCATGTTGGATGGATGGCCAGCCCAAGGATGCCTGTGACTCCTAGCCCAAATCTGGCATTTTAGGAATTTTCTTTGGACACATCACTGAGCATGGGAAGCCGCCACAAAAGGACATATTCCTGCCTATCTCTGTGTGGGTGTGCAAATGCTCTCTGCAGCCTCCACAAGGCTTTCCAAGTAGCATGGAGGAATATAGGCATTATGTCTTGCAAGCTGGCTGTGCTAGTTTGTATGGATGTCCCCTAATAGTTTCAGTTTTAATAAAGCATCCCGGATTTCCAGCTGCCTGGCTGGAAGAGGTGTCACTGTGGGTAGATCCTAGGGTCCAACCCTAAGGTGTGGGGGTAAATCTGAATTACAGCTAAAGATATGCAGAGTGCTTGAGTTGTGCCTGGGGTTCCTGGAGTGTGCTTGCTTATGCTGCTGGTAGTAACTTTTGTCTCTCTGCATGGAGGGTCAGCTTCTTCTGCCATTATGGAACTTCCCCTGCATCTGTAAGCCTCAATAAATGCCATTCCTCCCATAAACTGTGTCTGGTTTGGAGGTTCATCGCAGCAACAGGAAGCTGACCAGAACACTAGCTGTGGTGCAAAACTAAAATAGAAGTCTCCTGAAGTGGCCAGGAACGGAGGCTCATGCCTATAATTCTAGCACTTGGGAAGCTGAGGAGGAGGATCAGGAGTTCAAGGCCAGCCTTAGTCACATAGCAAATTGGAGACCAGCCTAGGCTACATGAGACCCTGTCTCACAAAGCTAGAGACAGAAAAAATTTAAAAAAAAGGAAGAAAGAAAGAAAAAGGAAAGAAAGGATGGAAGTAAAGGAAGAAAAAGAAAGAAAAGGAAAGGAAAGACATGTTCTCAAGTAGAGCATAAGCAGACCTGTGACACTGAGGCTCTTGTTTGTGTCTGTGTGGATGACAACCAGCCCAAGCATCATAGGATCTTCACTGCTCCTAGACTGTTCTGTGGAGACAACTTGGTGACTTCCATAGCTAAAGTCCCTTGCAGGGGACCGCCAGCAGATGCATTTCTGAAAATGTTCATCTGCAGTAACAGCTGTAGGCAGGGAAGTTGGAGTTTAGCATTTTTACTAACTCACATAATAGCAAAAAATGGGAAGCATTGTGCTAACCTTTTTAGAACAGCTGCAAAATTACATAATGCACTCTTAAAGACTTAAATTCAGATATAATTACATGCGATGAGGTGCACCACTCTTAAGTATACAATTTGATGTTTTTGATGAATGCATATACTAGCATAGCCAACAACAGTCCATGGACATCAGAACATTGCCATTGCCCCAGAAAGTTCTTTGTGCCTTTCCCCACTGATCTGAAACCCTTCACTCTCCACCTACCAAGGACAACCATGATTCTAATTTTGGTTTTATAGATCAATTTTTCCTGGTTTTGAATTTCTTATGAATAGTTGAACACAGTGTGTATTCTTTTCTGCCTGGCTTATGCATTCCGCTTTTGAGAGCTATACATGTTTTTGCATGGATTAGTAGGCAATTCTTTTTTGTTGCTGGTAATATCGTGTTGAAAGACATATCATGACTTGTTTACCCATTCTCTTTTCAAAGTATATTTGTGTTGTTTCCAATTTTCAATATCATGGATAAAGCGGTTATCTATCTATCAACATTTCCACATAAATATTTTTTGTGGATATATTTCATTCACAATTGCTAGGATACAATTTAAGTGTGTTTGCCTTACAGGAAACTAACAGTTCACACAACATGCATCTCATTAATGAACCTGAGCCCCCTGTGACGTAAATTCCTTTATTTCATTTTATGATTTATCTTTTCCTGAATCACATCGACATGATTTAGTTAGACGTTCTTCTGAAATGTCAACTATATCATTTAGTTGCTTTTCCTTTTAATTCTTTTGAGTTATTTGTACAACAAATTGAAATCTGGAAGATTCATATTGGAAAACTTTAATGATCTCTCTCCAATATCTTTCTTTATTGTCTTCTTTAATATTTAGTATATGCAAAACCATGTGTTAGCTAGAAAGCATAGTTATGAAATGAAAGCTTGTAAATCTACCCCTCAAACCAAGAATGGCCATATTCCCAAGAACGGCATCCACCCAAGAGAAACAGTAACCTTCAGTCATCCTCTTAAGACCAATGCAAAACAAAAATGTTTCATCATGTACTGAATTCCCTTGCTTTAAAAACACTTGCCATCACTTCCCCCCTCATTTTCCTTGTATGCAGAAGCTTTATCGGAATGCTGCCACATTTGGGTAGCTTTTTGGAACCTGTAGTTTTTACTCAACATTGTGTTTTGAAGATCTATCATCCATGGAGTATGGGATGGTCATTTGTCTTTCAATATGCTGTAGTGCTTGTAACACTTGTTGTTTTCTGTGGTATTTCTTGGGTTTTCGGTAAATCTATAGTGCATGTTTAGGGAGTCTGTTACCTTTAGCAGAATAACTAGAGCTAAAACTGTTATCAAATAAACATTTCTTTTTAAATGAAAACAAAAACTCAGTGTCTTCTCAAAAAAAAAAATCTACAATCCTTAAGGAAATGGTGTAAAACAAAAAGTGTGACACACTCACTGTCTGTGTGGTTGTAAAGCAAAGGCCACAGCTGTATTCCTAAGGCTAAAAGAAGGAAGCTTGATTGAATAGGTAGAAGATGCCTGCTGAAGAAAATAAAAAATTAACTTCTTTGTCAGTGCCATCAAGTTACAGTCAAGGCAACATAACTTTTAGTTTATCTTATTTTCCAAATATTGAGTTATATAATAATCAACACTTAACTTCCCTGCCTAAAATAGTTAATCTTATTGAGTTTCTCTTACCTTAAGAAAACATTTTAAAAATTCACAGGTGAAAAATAATTTGGGTAAAAGTCAATCAAACAAACAACAACAAAATATTTTAAAAACCCTGTACAATCCGTACAAATAACTGTAGCCATTTCTTTTTCTTCTACACACTTCCTTGTGTTCTCAGAAAAAAGTGAAAGAGTATTTTCATAGCTAATACTAAAAGTATATTCTATAGAATTTAAATGTTTTACATTATGCAAATCTAAAATCTGGTACTAAACTTCTGCCTTAAAGAGTATGCATTACAGAGCTCCGAACCTCAGGTGTAACGATATCCCTTTGCACTTAAATTATTCTGTTGCAAGCACCAGGATGTACTTGTAAGCATTAAGACCCTCTTATGCAGGGGAATCTCTGAAGAAAGATTTAAAAATTAGTAGAAGGGTTTTTTTACTATTCATATGTGGTGCCTATTTTGGTAAATGATTCATACCCAATTCTAACACATTTTTTTTGTTAATGTCCAGCAATATCTAAAATTGGAACATTTTATTTAAAAATTATAAGTCAAATGTCAGCTTAACGAAACAACCTTCTGTGTATAACTCGTGTCATATATAGTTTCTTTCTATACAACCAACTCACTGAATGTAACCCCAAATTTCTAAGGGAAAACTGGTCTAGACAATACATATTGAAGAGAAGGGCTTAGTTTCCTTTATAATAGGTCTTGATTTGTTTTTAGCTGTTAATTTTAAAGAATAATTTATTAAAGATTGGATGCATAACAGAATGCTGAAATCATTTATTACTCGAGTAATAAAAAGGAAACCTCTCTTTCCTACGGAACAGGTCCTCTCTAGCAACCAGACAGCCTGATCGTTTACGAGACAAACACGACTTACTCGATCTAGACATTCATAACTGATTAGCCATCTTTTCATTTATTACGGACATCAATGAACCCGAGTCATGAAGCCCGACCACACCAAGGGCGACACGTGGTCCAATCACTATTTTTAAAACTCCACGTATTTCAAACTCTTCTCTCCAGCCATTGCTGGCCGCTCCCCCTGCAAGGACCTGGCTCTGCGCAGCAGCATCTGTTCGTTAGAAGGCGGCCCCAGGGAAGTCTGGCAATAGGGAACCCTCTCCTCTGGCACATTCGACAAAAACACCACATAGACCTGGGTTGATGGTAGTTTCTGGCCACTTACGGATCAAACGAAGCAAGAGGAATGTGTTTGGGGAATGGGGCGGGGGACCCGAGTCAGGTGCGGGTGGGTTTCTGCAATGGCTACTGATCACGAGTGTGTGCGGCACGTTTACAGGTTGGGACCCGAGCCAGGCAATGCGTCCTGGTTGGAATCCCCCGCCGCAATCCCTTCCTCGGGAACCCCTCGGACACGCCCC
Organism: Dipus sagitta; assembly: GCA_036346955.1. Classification (NCBI taxonomy): domain Eukaryota; kingdom Metazoa; phylum Chordata; class Mammalia; order Rodentia; family Dipodidae; genus Dipus; species Dipus sagitta. Next base: position 131,418,175 of record CM070772.1, on the reverse strand, counting down.
CCAGCTCCGGGTCCCCGCAGCCACGCACGGTGCACGCGCTGCGGTCTCTCCCCGCAGCCGCCCACGTGGGGGAGCCCCGACCAGCCAGCGATGTGCTGGGGAGCTCCCAGGGAGGATGGAAGAGGGGGAGACTCGGGTAGGCCCGACCAAAACGACCCAGTCAGTCAAGTCGGTCCCCATCACGGGGCCTCCACATTTCCTCCCCGGGAGGGAGGAAGGCGACACTACCAGCCATCCCTCCCGGGCACCCACCGCGCCCTCTGGCGGCCGCCGCGGAGACGCGCTCTAGGCACGCAGGGCCGCCTGTCTGGTCTCCCCGCCTTCCGGGGCTCGGGGCCCGCGGCGGGATCGCTCTGCTCTTGTCCCGGAGCCCCGCCACTCGGGCCGCGCCCACGCCCCACAACTCCGCGCGAGCCCCATCGGAACCCTGACCACTCGGCTTGCGCCACCCTACAAGCGCCCCAGCTCTGCATGAGAAGTGCGGGGCGTAGTAGTGTAGGGGGTCCCCTTTCTCACGGGTGCGCCCCTCCCGCCACGTCCGAGCTCTCCAGCACGCTGCGGAAAAAGAAAAAAAAATGCCGCATGCATGCACTTCTTTATTTATTTTGCAACAGCTGCATGAAACAATGAAGCTTTTCAAGACGCGTGGAAACGCGCTGCCCAGCCGCGCCGTTGTTGTTTCAATGAACCTTCGCGGGGCCCCGCGGTCCCCGCCCACCCCGCCGCTCGTTCTCCTCCCGCTCCGCCGCCGCCTCGCAGGCCGCCGAGTTCGAGCGGCGCCCGGGGCATTGTTTTTAGAGTCCTGCGGGAAGGGAGGGCGCGTGCGGGGCAGCCGGCGCAGTGCGGGCGGGAGCGTGGGGTGCGGGAGCGTGGGGGACGAGCGCACGCACGCGCGCGCGAGGAGCTGGGGGGGGTGCCTCGGTGTGCACGCGGGGGCCGGCCGGCTCGGGCGGGAGTGGAGGGCGGGCGGAGGGTGGGGGGGGCGGTGTCTTCCCAGCCTCGCGCTCCACGCCCGAGCTCCGCTCCGCACGTCCCTGCAATCCCAGTCTCCGCGTCTTGGCGCGTGCCGGCCAGGGCCGGGCCCTCGGCGCGCCTCGGCTGCGGCTGTGGCCGCTTCGGTGTGCGCGCGGGCACGTGTGCGCGGCCCCGAGGGCGCGCGCGAGCGAGCGAGAGCCCCCAGTGTGTGGCGGCGGCGGCGGCGGCGGCGGCGGCGGCGCGGCGAGGCTGAGGCTCTTGTTTACCAGCATTAACTCCGCTGAGCGGAAAAAAAAAAAAGGAAAAAAAAAAAAAAAAAAACCCTGAGGAGCGAGCGCACCAGGCGAACTCGAGAGAAAGAGAGGGGAGCGAGAGAGGGACGCCGTCAGCGAGCCTGTCCCTTGGCGCGCCCGTGGCCGGCGCTCGCAGCCCCCTCGGCCGGGCTCCGCGGACCCCCTCTCCACGCCCCTCCCGCGCGAGGGGGCCTCCACGGCGCGCCGCGCGCCTCGGCTTTGACCTTCAGCGAGCCGGAGCCCCCGCGCACGGAGTCGGCGGCGGCGGCGGCGGCGGCGGGCGGGGGCCGGCGCGGCGGGAGTGCAGAGCGCGGCGCGGCCGGCCCGCCGCTTTGTGTGTGTCCTGGATTTGGGAAGGAGCTCGCGGCGGCGGCGGGGCTGAGGGAGGAGGCGGCGGCCGGCGGAGCCCGGAGGAGGAGGAGGGGGAGGAGGGGGAGCCGCTCATTCATTTTTACTCCGCATTTCTACCCCTCACCGGCCTCGCCCGCCACCTGGACTTCGGGGCAGTCTTGCGAACTGCGTCGCCGCGCGCTCTCCGGCCGCGGAAGCCCGGGGAGTCCGGTGACGACCGCCTCCCCCTCCCCCTTTTGGGGGGGTCCTGTTGGGGTCGGCTGCGTGTGTCCTCGCCCACAGCCATTTGGGCATTGCCTCCCCCTGTGTTTTTTTTTTTTTTTTTTTGCTTTGCAGTTCTCCCTCCCCTTTCTCCTGCCTCTCCGGGTTTGAAAATGGAGGCTGACGACGCCGACAGCCCGCCCCGGCGCGCCTCGGGTTCCCGACTCCGCCGAGCCGTGGGCCGCTGCTGCTGCTGCTGCTGCTGCTGCTGCCGCCGCCGGCACTGAGGGGCCGCCCCGCGCCGCCGCCCGCCCGTCCGCCCGCCCGTCCCGGCCGCGCCGCCCTCCGAGGACTGTCCCCTTCGCTCGTGCTTCTGGAAGGGGGAGTGAGGACTGAGTTAAAGACTTTTTTTTTTTTCCTTCTTTTCTTTTCTTTGCCGTTGCTTTTTTTTTTTTTTTTTTTTTTTTGAAAAAGGGGAATTTCGTCCCAAATCAAAGGAATGAAGTCTGGCTCCGGAGGAGGGTCCCCGACCTCGCTGTGGGGGCTCGTGTTTCTCTCCGCCGCGCTCTCGCTCTGGCCGACGAGTGGAGAAAGTGAGTATGCGCCCGCCGCCCGCGGCCACAGCGGGAACTTTTTCCTCCGAGGGGCTGCGCCCTGTTTGCGAAACCCCAGTTGCCACCGCCGCAGCTGTCGGGGGCCCCGGGGGCTCGGGAGTCGCGGGGCGGGGCGGGGCGCGGAGGAACTCTTTCCCCCAAAACCCTAGCGGACCCCGGGCTCCGAACCTGTCGGTCTTAGAGCCTCGCCGGGTCGTGGCGCAGCGCATCCTCGCGCGGGAAGGGCCTCGGGGCTTTCTCTTTCCCTGTCCCGGAGCGCTGTCCCGCGCGGCCTGGTGGGTGGGCGGCCCTTGCTCCTTGGCGGTTCAGTTCTGGGGCCACGATGGGGGGGGCACTTGATAGGGAAGTCGGATCTAGGGTGGGCTTGGGGTGGGGTCCCCGTCACCCTCCCCTCGCCCCTCCCGTGCGCACGAGTAGTTCCGCACCCAGCGCACAGTGGTGACAGTATCTTTGGCCACGCCGCATGTCGCTGCTAGGGGACACTGGGTGCCCGCGGGTGGGGAGCGGGAGCCGCCTGCCCCGCCGGGTGTAAGTTTGCCTAGAGAGGGAGGTGCGCGGTGGGGAGACCACGCAGCCCCAGGACACGTTTCCAAACATCACGGCGTGGCCTCCTCCTGTCACCCAACCTGCTTTGCCCGTCAGGCCCCTCGGGTTCCCGACCCTTGCCATCATCCCTTGAGTGCATTCTGCGCAGACCCCTTCTGTGTCCAGGAGCTGTCCTGCGAGGCCACGAGGAGGAGGTAGCACCCCAGGCCGTCCCTTGGGAAGCGTGAGGTCGGGACCTTCATCAATCGTGCTCTTCTGGGAACCCACTCGGTCCCTAGTTCAAAGGGCTCTGGCGCTTCTTCTCTGCTGAAGTGTCCAGGAGGTAGTAGGACGACGACACCGTGAGTGGTAGTGGTCTGTGGTGGGAGCGTACGTGCGCTTCCACGCACGTGCTCGCGGCGCCGGGTGTAGCTGCGGCCACACGACCACGCGGGGACACCCGGACACCCGGCTTTGGTTCGAGGTGTCGTGTGCTGTAGTTTAAGGCTCGCCAGGATATTTGGCAGCGGAGGGAGGTTGTTTTTGTTTTGCGAGTGCGGAACCCTGGCCTTGGTTTTGTTGTGGCCAGAGTTGTGTCTTACTGCCACCCCCGCCCCCCGCCCCGCACTTCCTTTGTACATACTTAATAAGCAGTATCGTTCCACGCTCGCTATCGCTTGCAATCTGATAGCTTTTGTTTTGGTGGTGTCGGGTAGGGGCAGGTAGGGAAGAGGGCGGGGGAGGGGGTGCGTGCAGGAGGTACAGGGAGTGAGAAGTCACGGTGTGTAGAGGCAGCCGGAGGGAGGGAGGGGGTTTTGTTTTGCTCAAGGAAAATAGAGTGGGGCACACTGGTACTTTAAAAGTTGAAATGCAGTTGCAAAGGCTGGGAAGGTGAGGGAGTGTTGCTGAGTAATGTTTGCTGAAGGTATGCAGGTGGTGCCTATTAACTCGGAAGAATCACGACTGAGTCTTGAGGAGACAGTAAAGGGGAGAGCGAGACTGGAGGCGGCGGGGTCTGTGCGGCTCCACTATTCGGCCAGTTCACAGAGGCTTCCCCCCCCCCCCCAACAAATCCTTCTTAAATGACTTTTTAAGAAACCAGTCTTCGATGGAGTTAGAACAGATCTTTATAGCACTAGCTGTTTACTGCGACGACCAAGGCGCAGACTCGGGCCGACCTTCCACAAAATCTAGTCTCTCTCGGTTCTTTGTTTTCCAAACTTTGAGCACGTTGGATTGGGCCAAAGGCTTTCAGCTACCGCATACTCTGGCAACTAGATGGTGTTGGGGAGAGGGAGGAAAGAGGTGGATATCTAGACTTTCAAAGCTCAACGTGTGGTGCAGAGACATTGGAGAACTAACCCTTTTCACCGTGGTGTGCTATTGAAATGTGCAGTTTTTCTACTTTTGTTATTTAATGTTAGAAGTTCTGAAATTCAAAGTTGCAGTCATGGCCTTGCTTCTCAGGGCAGGACTCTGGCATTTAAAAAAGCCAGATGGAGCTGGGGCTTCTTTGTAGAATAGAAGATTCCTTGTCAAAGGTGGTGCTTTCTTAGCAGGGACTCAAGGGGAAAGGATATTTTACTGTATGCTTTTAATCCCATGATGCCCGGGCTCTTCGAAGGATCCCTTTAAGGTTGTAAGTTCCTTAACATCTTATGGATGGTCAGAAAGTACCCCAAATCCTGATTAGGATGTGCTGAAGTTCTGACTCATCCCCGCAGTGTCGAAGGTCAATGCCACCCTAGGAGCGCTTATTGGGGGTTTTAGTCAGAAAGGTGCTCATCAGTCAATAATGCAAGGTGGCCTAGAGATGCCTTTCTCTTCTCGCTGTCGGTTAGTGTGGAGGTGCCGGTTCCTTGGCTGGTGGTGTGCCTTCTGCTTAGAGATCAGCTCTGCCTCTGGGTGAGAGCAGCAGGGTGTTTTGTCTTCAGCTAGGGAGAGGAGAAGTTTTGTGAAGCAAAGGTAGGCAAGCAGACATGTTTACTTAGAGGCAGGAGAATGTGAGCAGACCTTCTAAATAAGGGAGCTTGGAAGTTATGAGTGACAGTCAGATAGATAGTCGGGTGGCTGTTTTCTTTTGAAAAATAAACATGCACTTCAAACTTATTGTGGCCATCTCCTTAAAAGGATTTAGTCATCTTTCTGCCGCAGGCACAGTAACATCCTATTGTCAGAGGAATGGAGGTATGTGAAATGTTGGTGTTTAAAGCAGTTAGTGTTTTATTACCTACTAGAAGGAGAACCCAGAATAAGAACTTTTGAAAGAACTTAAATAGCAAATTATAGTTTAGGGTTTTTTTTTTCTTCCTGGAGGGAAATAGCAAGTAAACAATATTTTGTGGAGAGGCGGTGGAGGGGTCAGGATTTGAAGTTTAAAAGGTCATATATTTGATTTGTCAAGAGGATTAAGAAAGAATGGCTCTAAGAATTTTGCTAGGATCAAATAGATGGACCTTTAAAACATTACAGAAAGGGAAAGGAGTCAGTTAGGAAAGGCCACATTTTGTACCATTCCATTTACATGAAATGTCTAGCAAATCCATAGAGACAGTTTAGTGGTTGCCAGGGGATGGGGGAGGACAGATTGGGGAGTGACTGTTAATGGGTATAGGGCTTTTTAGAGGTGTGATGAAAAGGTTCTATACTTAGTTTGTGGTGATGGTTGCGCAACCCTGTATACTAAAAGCCATTGAATTGTACATTCTCAATCATTGGCTTCCATGATACTTGAATTATACCTCAACCTGTCATTATATTTTTTTTAAAAAAAGAAATATTCTAAGGTTGAAAGGAATGCATTGTGCCACTTTGGGCATAAAATTAGATTAAAATTATTAAAGTAAAAATTTCCTGCAGTTTTGTGTTTCTTGAAAAATATATGAAAATTTAGATCCATGAATTACTGCAATCCATCAAATTGATGATTGGAGCTACAATAGCAGGGATTCAGTGCCAGATGAGAAGTAGACAAGCAGCAAAAAAAGAATCTTGGCCATACAAAACTTGAGGGTTGTGGGGTCGGATTTAAAGAAAAGCACGCACATGCTAGTAAAAGTCAAAATTTTCACAGTAACGTCCTCAAACTGAACTAGAAATGATGTTGGTCTTCAGGGTTCAGGAGGCAAGCCTAGATATTGTTTGTATCTCCATTTTATTGTGCTTGTTCTCCAATAAGAAAATAATGTGCTGTTTTGTGACAGTGAAGACTTTCCACCCCTTCTCTGATGCGCCATATTAGCCACAAGTGGTAGTGTAAGCTAAGGAGTCGCTGCTCGTTTTAAAGGATGTTTTTATGTTTTTCTTTTTTCTTTCTTTTAAAAACATTTTGTTTCTTAAACACTCCAGAATCTGAGTAGGAGGACCATAGTAGGATACTTTTTGTTTGTTTTTTGAGGTAGCGTCTTGCTGTATATAGCCCAGGCTGACCTGAAACTCACTCTGTAGTCTCAGGGTGGCCTCAGATTCAAAGTGATCCACTTACCTCTGCCTCTCAAGTGCTGGGATTAAAGGCGTGCACCACTACATTTGTCCCCTTGCTTGGGGGCATATACAGTGATTTTTTTTAATGAAAAAATTGCAATTTCTTAAAAGTTTTAAAGATAGGTCAAATATGACATTTTGTTTTCAAACTGTTAGGCCTTTATCCATAGAAAAAGACCAAGAAAAATAGTTACTTGGGTGGAGCTTTGGTCTTAGTTTATTAACAAAACTGTTTCCTGCCTTTGCTGTTGTTGCAAGATCAAGGCTGTCATGAAAACTGTATCGTTTTCACTTGTTGCCTGAGAAGTTTATTTTTCCTTCTGAAGGGGAGTCCTCAAGGAACTGTTGTTTTGTTTTTAATCTGATTTCATGTTTTTATAAGAATGCACTGCAAGAGGCAGTCCAATCGAGCCAGCACTTAGTGGGCACCTACTCTGTGAAAGCTAAACTTGTGCTAGGCAGTCTATGAGTCTTCAGGGAAAGATGCCTTTGTAGGGGCTGGAGAGATGGCTCAGTGGTAAGGTGTTTGCCTGCAAAGCCTAAGGACGTGAGTTTAATTCCCCAGTACCCATGTAAAGGCAGATGCACGAGGTGGCACATGTGTCTGTAGTTCGTTTGAAGTGGCTTGAGGCCCTGGCAAGCCCATATTCATATTTTCTCTCTCTCTGCCTTTTTTCTCAAATTAATAAATAAAATATTTTAAAAATGACTTTTATTTTTCCTTTGAGAATACTGTCTTTGCTCTTGCATGAGAGGATGGTACTTGAAATTTTATATTTTATAGAATCAGCATACGATGCACAGTTTTCATATAGATAATGGACTGCATTTTAAAGGCTCTTTCTAAACATTTTTGTAGACTCGAGACCTGTGTTGATCGTCTGTTGTGCAGCCAGGGCTGCATTATCTGTACCTTATATTTTCCCTCATACTGGAATGTCATCATGGGCTGTAACAATTCAGGCATTTGCCCATCCTAACCGAAGTATAACACTAGCAATGACAGTTTTGATTGAGAATGTGTTGTGTCATGCTAGGTGTAGTGGTGCACCTGCAATCACAGAACTCTGGAGGCTGAGGCAGAAGGATCCCATGTTTGAGGCCAGCCTGGGTTACAAAGTAAGACCTTGTCTCAAAAACAAAAACAAAAAACAACCAGATGACAACAAAAATGAAAGGAATCACAGGTGTGTTTTGAAGGTTGCCTGGTATGGTTTGAGTTGTAAGAAAGATAGGACCAACTTTAGAAGGTTTCTTGACTTATACATTGCTTTCTGACAAGCATTATTAGAAAATGTTCATAGTTTCAGGGCCTTCTGTAATTTAAAGATAACTGTCTATTTTTAAAAGCATAGGGAGTAATAATGAGCTGGGGGAAGAAAATAAACCCTAAAAGTTTGTTTTTCTTTTAATCGTAAAGCTTGCAAGATGGACTTTTCTCTGAGTTGTGATTTTCTTTGATTAGTTTTCAAAACTCATTTAAAACTCAACTCTAGTTAACTAGTAGAGGTATTTGTGCCCGCAGGCCAGCCTGCTTTGAACTGCTGTCATAGCTAGTTTATGACAGGTGCTACCTGAGCCCCAGAAATGAGCTCTTCATTTGTACTAAAGTCTGCTAGTTGCACACAGGCTAGTGATGCAGTTCTTGCTTTCTGTGTCTGAGAAGTTTTGAAGGACAATCCTGAGCACTTGAAAGGTCACAGACGATATAGTGGGTGATACCCTCCTGGAAAGTGGTGTCTGACCACCTTAGATTGGCAAGAGGAGGTTTTCCAGTTCCTTGTGATGTGATGTGGATCCACAGGGTGGGTGGCTGAGGTGTTTATGACATTGAGACCTGCGGACATTCAGGGAACATAGCTGATGCCCAGTATAAGACCTTGGTTCAAAAACAAGAAACCAACCAGACAATAACAAAAATGAAAAATTAAAAATTTGAAACATGTACACCTTTCTCTCTTACTCCTCTACCCACACAGACCTGTCAGTGAACCAGTTTTTTCAGAGGGATGGGTAAATATTTGGTATAGAAAATGGTTAGTAGACAAAGGATCTTTAAAGGCATTATCTCAAGTGTACATTCCCTTGGCATGATGAAGTTTGTTTCTTTGGTTGAATTGCTTTGGAATTAATTGACTGAAAATATTAATAGTATATTTGTTTTGAGGCTTTTGGGACTTTAGAAGACCAACTAGATGTCTGTTTTCAAATAATAGTCACTTGTATTCATGCTGTGCACTTTTGAAGATTTCATTTTTCTTTTTCTTCTTTGGTTTTCAAGGTGGGGTTTCACTCTAGCCCAGGCTGACCTGGGATTCACTGTGTAGTTTCAGGGTGGCCTTGAACTCATGGCGATCCTCCTATCTCTGCCTCCCGAGTGTTGGGATTAAAGGCGTGTGCCACCATGCCCAGCCATTTTTGAAGATTTTATTTTTTGTCTATGCCAATTTCACTTGCACCTTATTAAACTGATGTATTTCAGAATCAAGAAAATTTTATTTAAGATTTTCCCCCTTCCTCCTTAACTTACTGAGTACTCATTGGGTTCAGTTCTTTAGGTTAGCAATTCTTTCTGATAGTATATCTTAACATTAATTTTAAAAGGTAGGAGCTAAGCAACAGAAATTGTAATCTCTGTGTAAAGAACTGCAAAAACAAACTAGTAAGCAAGGCTTTAATCTTTCTTCCCTGTTCCCCTTCCTTCTTTCCTTCCTTTTCTCTCCTTCTATCCCTCCATCTTTCACCCTGGACTGCGAAAATTTCTAAGCTCACAGATTGCTGTTCAGAAGTTTCTTTTATAAGAGATGAATACCTATGATAGAGATAAGTTCCCAGGCACTGTTGCTGCTGTTTAGTTTTATATTTATCCTATTTATTTATTTATTTATTTATTTTTTGAGGTAGAGTTTCACTCTAGCCCAAGTTGACCTGGAATTTCCTGTGTAGTTCGAGGTGGCCTCGAACTCATGCCTCCTAAATGCTGGGATTAAAGGCGTGCGCCGCCATGCCCAGCTCGCTCATTTTTTTTTTTTTTTAACTCATTGATAATTCCTCCTGTGTTGCCTGGTGGACTTGAAACTTACAGTTTCTTACTCAGAGTATGTAGGTGGCTGGCTCTAGAAGGAAAATGTGTAGATTGTGGAATCATGTATTGCACAGAGAGTGCTGCCTGTCTTCAGTTGCTTATGTTCAAATAGAGTGGAAAGCATCATTTCTTAAAGCATTTCCTTGGGTTTGTTTTGTTTTGCAATGCTTTCTCTGTGTAGCTCAGGCTGGTCTTGAACTCACTCTTCTCTAGTAAAGTCCTTTGCCACTATGCCCAGCTATAACTTATCTTAAAGATTTAAGGAAGTAGCTTACTACTATTCCAGAAAGTTTTTCATGGTGGTGGGGAGGAATTTCAAACTTTCTTTATTCTTTTATCTCCTCACTTTCTTAGCTCCCTTAATAACATAGGCTACTAGTTTAGCAAGTTATATAATATATACCATGTACTTAAACTTGTTTGTTTATTTTCACCCAGCCATCTAAATTCTGACTGATTCAAATGTATTTTTGTTAGACTTCTGGGTATTTTTTCTTTTCTTTTTTTTTTTTTTTTGTTTGTTTTTTTGAGGTAGGTTCTCACTCTAGACCAGTTCTGTGTATTTTTGTTTGCCAGTTTATTTTTAACATGGCCCTGTCTTTCTTTAAACTGGCTTTTGAATTGTCATTTTCAAAAGCATATTCCTTTTAAAATTACAACATATATCTTTTGATGGTATTATAAGCATAAGTATTTTATAGAGTAGAACTTGGATTTTTTCCTGAGCTGTTTTGCATGCTTGCTTTTTGCTTGTCTTGTAAACTGTACCCAGTCATGTGTATGTATGAAATTGATTATTGGGAATACCTCTGATTAAATAAATGAGGCATTAGCAATTTGAGTCAGGCAAATTTAAATTAATTGCACTACAAGGCACAGAAATCCGATGGTGAGTGGGGAGCAATGAGTTTATGTACAGGACTTTTCTGCAAATGTGGAGTAGTAAAGTCACCTTTGAGAGTTTCCTGGGAAAAAAAAAAAAAAGAAGCATCCATAGAAAATCCAGGAGACTCAGGCAACTGCCATAGTCTTCAGTGTTCAAAGTGCCCGGGAATCACTATCAATAGGTTGTAAAACCTTTATTGGTGTGCCCACATTTATGTTTGTCCTTCCCTCCAGCTTTCCGTGGATCTCACTATAGTGAGGTGGTGTGTGAGCTCCCAGACTTGAGACTTGAGGGGAATCACAGATTAAAAGTCTCCTGCTGTCTGATTTCTCAAGCTGATGGGTTCATGGCATATATGAAGTCCCAACATCGGGTGGTTTAATCACGGCAAGTTACTCTGTGATGGCGGCCTCTCTCAGAGGGATCTGTATTCTTTCCAACATGGACCTCACTAAGCTCTTCATCCAAGATTGTCTTAGGATGGAAATTCCAGTGAAATTTCAGTTCTGCAGCCTGTGCTTTTCTGGAGAGACTGGTTAATTGAATGTTTCCTCTCAGCCTCACCAAGTCACTTGCAGTAGCTCAGATTTGCCCGTTTCTGGCTCCACCCTGGTCCAGTCCAGATCTGCATCGCAACCCTTGGAATAGAGAGGCCAGCTCTAACTCCCATGCCATTTTTGGGGTTCATGTGCTTGCCAGCCTCAGGGCTTCAAAGTAATGTGCTGAATTCAGTCAAGTCTGTGGTCTGAGCATCAAGTCTAAGGCCCCAACCTCAGATTGGGCTGTAATAGGGTCTAATGAGACTTTGCTGCAGGGACCCAGTGTTAATTTCCAGAGTGCCCCAACACTGTTTCAGCTCTGTGCGAGGCAAGCCATGCTATTCCTGTCTCCACATTCTTGCTCCCCTTTTCCATGGCCTGGAATGGTTTTCCTCATCCTGCTCCCTCCCTGTATTGGACTGTGGACGGCGCTGCTCATGAGTACTAGGTGGTCAGCTGGGTCTAGATTCTCTTTAGGTGAAAATCAGTTCTTTGGTATGAAATAAGCTTTTTAACTTATGAGTTTCAGCATAAACATGGAGACCTGAAGTTTCTCCTTTTCTCACTAAGCAACAAAGTAAAAAAAAAATTTAAATATATTTGGAAAACTAAATTGAGAAAAATTCTGGGAGGGAAATGTTTAATTTTCACTTAGAAATTGTAAAGTTTTGGTAGTACTGTGAAGCAGTGGCAAGGCTTTAACTGTCTAGAGGTAGAGCACAATGTCATTCAACATCTCTCCTCAAGTACTTTCTGTGTTTAATAGTTCAGAGATGGCATCCTTCATGAAGCTCCTCGTCATTTCTCTCACTCACTGAAATGAGTTTATAAACACAGCTGGGCTTGATGATAGCGACATGCTTTGTCTTGTTCCTTAATGGTCATTATTTTACAAGGACATAGGAGCCAGAGAGGCTGGTTTGAGTCTCTGAGTTTTGGTCAGTACTCCTAGCAGCTCTCAGGCCCAGTGTTTAATCCTCCTGTGTCTTTATCTCCTCCTCTAGGAAATGATAACTCTAGTAGTGCCTGTTTCAGACATTTATTCATAATACTCATGTCAGCTGCTGAGAGCAGAGCCTGGCACCTACTAAGTGCTTGGATTTGAGCTGCTTGGTTCTTACGGATGTGCCATTCTTGGACAGGCTCCCCAGTAGTGCCGGAAGCATACAGCATATTTGATGTTCTCTCCCCTTAGCCTGGTGCGGAGTAAGTTTGGTGAGCGTGTATCTGTTATGAAACTTTTTCTAAGGTGCCTCACAAGATTGAATTTTGCCTGTAAAATAGGGCTGTATTATTTTACTTTCCCCCATTATAAACAGTGCCCAACCCCTGCTTTCGACCTATTTCAGAGATGTGTTTGTCATACTTTTCTCTCAATCTTTTCTGGCTTGATTTCTGCTGGATTTGAGAGGTAGGGGTCCAGTGTGCACTTTTATCCATCTTGCCAATGCGAAGGCGCCACCTAGTGGTAATATGAGATTTAGCCTCTTCCAGGACTGAATTAGGTGTCCTGGAGAATGAGGAGGATCAATTCCCAACAGCTTCTCTAGATTTTCCTTTCTGGCATGCTTCTCTGGGAAGGGACTGCGGGAAATGTGTACTGTGCGGGCATCTGTAGAAATAACTGGGCTATGGTTCTTAGTGAGATAGTCAGTGAGAGAATCAGGGTTTTCTGAAATGGTGTGGACATATTGCAAGTCCTGGGCAGAGTTGTTAGACATGGTGTGTCTCTTACAGTTTCAGCCTCAAAGATTTTTTAATAGAACTTTTATAAATGAAAAGTTTAAAAACACTTCTTTTGAATGAGAGGTTAAAATATACCACTATTGATTCATTTTGAAAAGTATGGTAAGGTCCACCTTTTATTGCTTTACTTAAATATGCAGTAACACTTTTTCCTTGTTATGTGGATAGTACCTTTAGACCCCATTCTCTATGGTTGCTCTTTGTTTTTAAATTGGAAACCCTTTGGCTGACTGAAAGGACTCCAGCTTGCTTTCCTTCCAGACATTCTGAGCAACTCCTTTAGCCATTTTTGAAGCAGGCTTTGAATATTGCTAGACATACAAGCCACATTTGATGTTTGGTTGCTGAACCCAGCACAGAGTAAATGTGCGATAAATGTGCATTCTGTAGTAAAAACTTTATGTTTCAAAGGTATTTTAGAAGAGCTAATGGATTCATAGATTTGCCTGCTGGGCATGTGGAGGCTCCAGTGCCTGGAGGATTATATTACTACTTTGCTCTCTGGTATTCTGGTAAGAATTGGCCAGCCACTCTCCCCTCACAGCTTATGAGACTATGGTTTTGGATTTTTGGATTTGAGCTGCTACAGTCAAGATGTTCTGACTTCTGTTTTTTTTTCCCCCCACTATTGAGGTGGAGAAGATGTCTTGGTCATCTTTGGATCCCTAGGGCATGACCTAGTGCTTGGCACTTAGGATAGCTCAAGAAATGAAAGACTTCTTAAAGGGTTACTCTGCCATTCCATCTACTTTTACTGATGCACTGCTTATTTACAGGGAATTTCTTTTTATCCCGTTGTCATAGCTCTGCCTGCGAAAACATCAGACCAGTCACTGCTATGTAGAATCTTGAAGCAATAAAATGACCTTTAGCATCCATACTTAGATCTTTTGTACCTTTTGTACAAAAAAAATAAAATGAGTCATGGAACGGGCATTTGCACATCTAGCTTTGGTCAGGGTCACTTGGTCCCTGGGAATGGTGACCTTGTTCCAAAAGTTTTCATAGATGAAATGCATGAGTGATTCACCAGCCCTAGTTTCTACATGTTTGTAGTGTACGTCCAACCATTATAGAGCCGGGTGAAGGCTGTTGTCTTCAGGCTGGACATGGCTATGTGTCCATTTTCAGAGTAGCCTGGTATAGAGGCTAAGGTGCAGCCTTGAATCTGGTAAGTTCTACTACTGCTGTAACTGCTGGCTGCTTGATCTCTCCCTTATGAGTGACAGCATGAGCCTGGCTGCATTCTTTCGCTCCTTCAGCCTTACCTGTCCATGACAAGGTAAGGAGGGAAGGATACCTAGAGAGTTTTGGTTGGAACCTGCAGAACCACGTAAGTAGAAGTTTATTTGTTTCTTGACTGATTCCTTGGTGAAGTAGGTAAAATTTTGCCTTGAATCCTGGCAGGGGTAAAACGCCTGACTGAAAGCAGCCGATGGGAGGAAAGGGTTTATTATGGCTTGCAGTCTTGAGGAGAAGCTTTATGATTGCAGGAAAAGCATGGCATGAACAGAGGCTAGACATCACTTCTGCCACAGCAGGTGGAAAACAACAGCAAGAGAATGAGTTAGCTCTGGCAAAGGGGTGCTGGCTGTTACACCCCTAAGCCCACCCTAGTAGCATAACACCTCTAGCAAGGCTCCACCTCCCAAATTGTCACCAGCTGAAGACCAAGCATTCAAAACACACGAGTTTATGAGGGACGTATTCGTCATACCACCACAGGTCTCTTGTTATTTAAGTGCCCATCGAGGCCTTTAACAGTATCGTCATGGGGCTGTTGGGAAAGATGAAGCCTGTTCCCTATTCCTACCACCTACAGAAGAAAGTTTACTTTCTCAGGGATGGTGTGGAAAGACTCCCCAGCTTAACACCCAAGAAATTATTGCTAAAGGCTTGATACTCATCAGAGACATGCAAGGTGAGATTTTCTTGTAGAAAATGTAAACAAAATAATTTGAAGCTGGTATGTTAATTTCAAGCGTGGCTTGTAAAAAGCATCTTGTAAAATTACTATGAATTTTGAACTGCGTGGATATGAGCTTGCCTGCCTTGCCTATCTCAAAGAGTTTGCCACCTCCTTCTCAGATGCCAGGAGGCATGTTAGAGAGGGAAGTATAGACTTCAGTGCCCGTCTGTAATTTGGAATAGTGCTACTCTAGCAGGTATGCCATGGAAATTAGCAATAGTGTCTTTAAGATGCCCAGCCAAACTGGCTAATAGAAACCATGCAACCAATGGACACTTTCATCTTCCTCCTCCTTATGCTGCTGTGGTGCTCTGGTCTTCCTGCCCTCTCCCTACCACAGGGGCATTGCCACTACTCAGAATGGATCTTTTCCATATCTGCTGCGAGGATTTGAACCCAGTAAGGATATTTACCCAGAAGGAGAGATACCGTCTGTGATCATGAACTGAACCCAGTAAAGTCTGAGTCTCAGGCCAGCCTTTGAAAGCATGAACCAGATTGCCTCTGCACCTGAGGAGGGTTCTGGTTCAAGATCATGTCCCCACCTGAGGTGGAGTAGGAGATGAGTATTAGGAAAGGTAGAAAGCCCTGTTTTCTTGATGGATTCAGAGGCCTCTGCCTCATGGAGAACATTTAAAAAAGTGATTCTTTTTTGTTTTCCATATCCAAGAAGCTTGTTGTCCAGTTGGAAAAAAAATCAGATACAGATAGAGCAGCCCCAATCTAAAATCTGAAACTTATTGAGCATCCTGTCAGTGCTCAAAATGTTTGGGTTTCAGAGCATTTTAGATTTTGAGATCACAGACGCTTAAACTGGTAAAGTCTACACAAATATTACAAAACCCCCAAATCTCCAAACTCTGAAACACTTTTGGCCCCAAGCATTTTGGATAGTGGTGAGCAGTAACAGGCAGTGTGTGCTTAATGATAAATTATGGGATGCCAAGAACTTGGAGAAATGCTTGGGGTTTAGAGGGTGGTGTCTTGGAGCTGCTGAGTAGCTTAGGAGGCTTTAGTGTGCCTCTAGTGTTTGACTGTGAAGGTAGGGGGCACAGCACCCTTGTTGCAGGGGTCAGGAGGATGTGGTATGTGGGTTGCAGTCTGTCTGGGTGGAGTGAACTTGACTGATGGCTGTGGATTGGTGAACTTTGAAGCCATGGGATCCCTGTAGTGACCAGAGGAGGTGAGTGTTCTAGAGGGGCTGCTCTGGTCCCTCACTGGGCTCAGGACTGGGGTACTGAACAGCCCAGAGTGAGCTTTAGTGGTATAGGCAAGGCAAGCAGTAAGCACAGGCTAGGGAGGAACATGCCATCTCTAGCAGGGGCTCATTGGATAGCTTGACCTAGCTCTGTGGCTATGGAGGGTAGAGCAGGGGGTTACAATGAGGCTGAGTCCCTTCCTGTGGTGGTGGTGGTGTGTGTGTGTGTGGTTGCGGGGGGGGGGCTGTGGTCAGGAGTATGGGGCTGTGTAGAAAGCAGGCCCAGGATTGATGTGTGACCTGGGCTGGCTGGAGGTCTAAGGGAAGCCGCATAAAATAGGCCCTTGGGAGGCTGGAGAGATGGCTTAGCGGTTAAGGTACTTGCCTGTGAAGCCCAAGGACCCAGATTTGATTCCCCATTATCTACCCACATAAGCCAGATACACATAGTGGCACGTGCGTCTGGTATTCATTTGCAGTGGCTGGAGGCACTCACATGCCCATTCTATATTTCTCTATCTGCCTTTGTGTGTGTGTGTGTCTCAAATAAGTATAAATAAATAAATAAATTATTTTTAAAAATCCAGGCTCTTGGGGAGACAATGGTACCTTTGACACAAAATGAGGAAAACCTATGGGAGAAAGCCTCTGGTGGGGCCCTTCTCATAGCAAAGCCCCCTGGAAATTGCAGTATTCACCTATTTGTTAGAGCTGGACTTCAAGATAGTGATGAGGTCAAGGTCAAACTTCTCCAAAAAAAAAAAGTTCATGTTTTTCATACGAGCACTCTTGCCATTTGTTTGCTGAGTGCTGTTTTCTAAGTTTCATTCAGGCTAGAGATGACCCTTGCTTCCTTGGGTCAAGTGGGTCCCAGGAAGGCCATGGCCTTGGCCCTCAGTGGCTGGGACAAAGAGGCAGCCCCTGCTACCCTGTGGTGCTGGCCCATCTGGTGGGAAGATTTCCAGCCCTTGCTTCTGGAGTGCAGAGGAATGGTTTGTTTAAAGGGGGATAACAACTTTGTGTACTCGTCTGGACTTTGCTACTGATGCTTTTGAACTTGCACTGATTTATGTTTGTAATGGATTGAACACATTGTGATCCTCGATGAGCAGCAGTTGTGTGGCCTGGGCCCAGGATTAGTGCTACTAGTTGCTTGATCTGTAAGTGTACCTTTCCCTTCAACTCACACATAAACACATGGTAATGTAAGAGGCTTCAAGAGAAGGTGACATTATTTGGTCTGTGGGCTTTTGCTCTTGGGAATTTCAGAGTATTCTGAAATTTACATACCTTTTCACCAGTTCCAGTAAGCATTTTAACCAGTTTAACAAAGTAGGTTTTTGCCTCATGGCCTCATCCTGTCTGCTACTTTCCCCACTCTTGCTTGGTGGGCCTGGTTCCTTGTTGAGCTTAGAAGAAGAGTCTGGGTCTGGCGATTTAGATGTCTGCTGCTAAGCCATGTCCCAGGCTATGGATGGGTACCCACCTTTAAGGACTGTTACAAGTACTTCTCTGAGTGATTGTATATAAAGCCTGTAAACTCCGCCTATCACAAACACCAGGAGTTGATTGAGATTGTCATTAAATATACGGGAAATACACACTAGAAGTTGTTTACTTTTGTAAAAGAGAGAGAGGAAAAAATAGAACTTTCCTGAGGTTGATGCTCAGCTCTTAGCAACACTAGCTGGTCCTGACCACAGTTAAGACACTTGTTCGTTTGGTGTAGAAAGTTTCACAAGTGTTCTTCCAGAGACTAGGCACACCTCCATCTGACTGTCTCTCCTCCTCATCTTGTGCCTGCCTCTGGCTGAAGCATCTTCCCCAGGAGATGGATTCTTTGGGTGATTTTTATGTAGGTGCCCGTGTCCTGTCTGAGGGGTCAAGTGACATAAATGAATCATTGAGGCACCCTTTACTCTTTTATTTTTTTCCTCAAGATGGGGCCACATGGCTTCTGGGTAAGAGCTAGATTAAAACACAGCTCATCTTCCTAATAATGGTACCAAACTGACTGTATTTGATGAATACAAAACTAACTAATAAAGAAAAAAAAATTAAAAAATTAAAAAAAAAAAGAAAATTTAGAGCATGGGAAGTAGGCATGATGGCATTAATTCTAGCACTTGGGGAGTTGAGGTGGGAGGATCACCGTGATCTCAAGGCCAGCCTGGGCTGCGTAGCGAGTTACAGGTCAGCCTGGGCTAGAGTGAAACCCTGCCTCAAAACAGTAACAACAAAAGCAATTTAGAGCATGGGATCATAAGAGAAGGTACCAGGTGACTGACTAGAAAAGCTTAGGTTGAGAATGGGGAAAGTTGAAACCCTGTGGCCCTTGTAGACTGAGGACTGCCTTAGGAATGGGGTCCTTAGAAACTGGGCAGCTGCAGAAGGGGAAGTCTCCAGTGGGACCCTGACACGCCAGGTCTTTCTCCAAGTCAGCAAACAAGAGGTGGCCTTTTGCTTTGCCTCCTGGATTGCACAGGGGTGTCCTTTTTCCACATGACCTGCATTCATGCCTCGCTTCAGCATGGTAGGTGGGCTTGGGTGGTCTTGCTAAGGAACTGTCACTCATGGTCTATGTTTAAAGCCTAGACCACTCAACCACCTTAACAAATCATAGACAGTAATAATACTGTTTACATTTTCTTGTTGTAATCAAAGCTCTCTTAGGAGGTAGAGTTAATTTCTTTAGTTTAATTCCTTGAGTCCAGTCAGGCCATAAGCATATCACTAGTCATCATATCCACATTTGAAGACACTTTTCTCATCTCTTAGTAAGACTTCAGACAGAAGCCAGACAATAGCATAGCCAGGAGGTAGAGAACTTAGAGCCTTGCACATTGCTGGTGAGACTGTACTTGGAGCAGACAATGGAACATGGTATGGCCATCCTAAAAAATGTTGAATGTAGAATTGTCATGTAATTGGCGAGTGTATGCCAACCCAAAGTGAAAGCAGAGACCTAACCACTATTATGCACTGTGTTCATGGCAATGAATAATGATTTGTACTAGCCAAAAGGTGGAAGCAAAGCAAGTATCCAGTGGTGGCTGCATGGGTAAATAAAATGTGACATAGCCATACAGAATAATGTTGCTCAGCCTGGGGAAAGATGAGGGTTCTACCACATGCTACAGAGTGGATAAACGTTGAACATTAGGTTAAATGAAACTTGAGTTGTACATATTTCACCATAATTTTTTTATTTTTACTTTTTTAAATTAAAAAAAAAATTAGAGAGGGAGAGAGACAGAGGAGAGATAGAGACTTGGCACACCAGGGCCTCAGCCACTGCAATCGAACTCCAGATGCTCGTGCCACCTAGTGGGCATGTGCGACCTTGCACTTGCCTCACCTTTGTGTGTCTGGCTAACGTGGGATCTGGAGAGTCAAACATGCGTCCTTAGGCTTCGCAGGCAAGTGCCTTAACAGTTAAGCCATCTCTCCAGGCCTTTCACCATAAATTTTAAAAGAAAAGTTGCATTTCTTTATGGATGCACCTGTGACCAGGACATACCAGGTGGGTCAATGGAGGAAGCATTCTAGCTGTTGGCTTCTGGGGCCGTGCCACAGGGGCAAGGTGGCATGGCATCTCAGCAGGGGAATGAGGCCAGGGTCCCCCAGAGGAAGTGCATCATCAGAGCAGGGTCTGCTTTCCCCAGTGGCGTAGTGCTATAGACAGTGCTTCACTCTTCAGGAGATCCAGTCCAAAGTCAAGTGCCTGTGCCATTGTCTTCACAAATGAAATTTATTGCTAATCAGCCATGTGACATGTAATTGCTTATTCATTTTCTCATTTTTCCAAAAGAGAGATTTTAGATATTTGTTTCCCTCCCTGATTATTCTGGAAGTTTTTCATTTATTATGACAGTTCACATGTTTTACTGCAGCAGTCTCCCCCATGACTAGGGAGTCCTGAAATGATCAGAGTGAGTACAGTATGCAAGAATTCAAGTGTCTGAAAGTAGAGACTGGCCAGAGGCATCTCTTTACAGGTGAAAAACCCAAGGCACCTTCGAGGCTCTTGTGGCTTGCTGTGTGTGTCAGGCCAGTGTTGTTTTAACAGCTTTCCAGAATGTACTTTCTGGGGCCAGCCCTTTGGACATGGTTGTCATACTCTAGTTTAGAAAGGCACCTGACTCAGGCCTGGACTTGCCGGATTCCAAACAAGATTGCGAGGTAGCCCAGCCTGTCAGGCAGCAAGAGGCACTTTCTCCACTCTGCTGACCCACCACAGCTCCTTTTGATCTGTGACCTACTAGAGAAAGCCACTGCTGTGCCTGGAAGTTAGCCTGGCATTTTTTGCTGTATCAAAATCAACCTTGACTGGCCCTTCTTGTCTTTCCCTGGCCGTCTCAGGGCTTTTTTTTCTTTTTTCTTTTTAATTTGTCTGTGTGCTTGCTTTACCTGACCATCCTGCTGGGGATGTCATGGAACCAGAGTGGCTGGGCAGTCCCTCTCTTTGCATTGGTGATAGGCTCCTATGGGGTGTATAGATGTCTTGGCTAGCTGGGGCTGCCATCACAAGTGACATAGGCTGGGTGGCTTAAACAGAGGCACTTAATTCTCACAATTCTGGAGGCTAGATGTCCAAGGTCAGGGTGCCAACCAGTTGGTTTTCTAATGAGAGCCAATTTCTCATGTCGCAGCTGGCAAATGTCTTAGTCCTCACATGGCAGAGAGAGCAGAGGTCTTTTTCTCTTCACCTAATGGCACTTGTTGTAGGGCACTTGGCTTATGACTGTATATCAAACCTAATCTTGTCCCTTAGGTTCCACCTTCTAATACCATCCCCCTGGGGTTTGGGGCTTCATGAATTTTTAGAGGGACTCAATTGTGTAGTCCATAATAATGGAGTGATGTGCTGTAGTTAAGAATTCTCAAGGCCATGGTTCTATTCATATGTAAGTTCTTGGGCAAATCTTAAAAGTTGGTTACAAACAAATGTCTAAGATTTAAATGTAGTTGAGTATCTAATTGTACAGTCAGCTGTCTGTATCCCTGGGCTTCATATCCATGAATTAAATCACGCATGGACCAGAAATATTTGGGAGACATGTGCCTGTGCTGAACATGTACATATTTTTTTCTTGTCATTGTCCCCTGCAAAATATACTCTAAAAACTATGTTGTATTGGGTCTTGCAAGTCTTCCAGAGAATGTGAGTACTTTCTGTGCAGATACTTTTTATATAAGGGACTTGAGCATCCTGAGATTGAAGGATTTGCAGGGGTTCCTTGAACCAGTCTCCCCTGGATGCCAAAGGACCCCTGCACGTTTTCAGGATGGGAATGATTTTGCACCCAGATGCATGAAAGGTGTAGCTTATCTTCAGTGCACTCCATTATTTTTGGGGAAGTGGATGCAGTTTGGGAGACACTCAGTTATTGCGAAGTTTCAGTGACCCCATTATCCATTTTAGGACAAATAAGTTGCTTATATGACAGGAGCTACTTAGAGAGGGAGTGCATGTCTCAAGGAGTTTAACTTAGATTTTTTTTTTTTTTGAAACTCTGTTCATGTAAATACATTTCTACTCCCTCCCCACCTTGGTGAGCATTCTCTTATCTGACTTGTGGAATTCGGTCAAAAGCAGCTCTTGCTGGGGGGTTGTGGTGCACACCTTTAATCCCAACACTCGGGAGGCAGAGGTAGGAGGATCAATGTGAGTTCAAGGCCACCCTGCGACTACATAGTGAATTCCAGGTTAGCCTGGGCTAGAGCATGACCTTATCTCGAAAAACAAGAACAAAAACAAAACAAAAAGCAGCTCTTGCCATCTTTTTCTAGGGTCTATTTTGTGAAGCTGACCCTGCCATTGTGGGTAGGAAGGGGTTGCAACAGAATACAGACCTGCCACTGCAGCTCCTTTCAGAACCAGCGAAACACTCCTTCCTCTCCAGCAAATCCAGAAGGCTCCTTGCTAATTGTTTATAAGCACTAACTGTTTACCAGGCATGCTTGCTATTTTAAATCTGACCCTGCTATTAGGTTGTTTGTTTCTGTTCACAGCTGAGCCTTAAGCTGGGTAGATTTTTGTGATGAGTCACTCTCATGATGGTAAAATCCGTATTGATCAAGCCATCCTGTTAATCCTGAGAGCTGTTTAGAGAGAGATGGGAGTGTTAAGGTTTTCTTTAGTGGGGGTTCCCTGACTATGTACACAGGGTAGGCGAACTTGGCTTCATGGGTGGGTTTCCTGAAGATAGTTAGCCCCCTTTATCTGCCCAAGGGTATTTATCATGCTTCTTGGAACCTCTGCTGCCTTAATTGAAGGGTAGACAAGCCCATTGGAGAATTTCTCTTCTCCTTTGCTACCCTGACTACCTGTTTGTGTTTCCAGAAAACATGTACAGTTGTTTGTAGGGAACCAGCGAATGTTTTCCTCCTCAGCTCCAGGCTTTGAATTCCTGGATCTTGTTGAAGTGTGGTTAGAAAGTTGCCTGAGGGGGTTGATGTGCTAGCTGCTGTGAATTTTTACGGGTTATGCTCAGGGTAAGACTGAGGTTTCTAGGCAGAGTGTGATGAGATAGGGTGTTGGGCAGAAACATTGCTACACTCTGCTTCTGGGTTTTGGGAACTTGGTCTTTTGATACTCATATCTCCTTCCTGCTGTTCTTTGGGTAGCCTTGTCAGATAGGTGCCACCAGCTCATTGTGACAGCTTTGAGTCCTGACCCTAGCCTCAGGGTTTGGCCACTGTGGAGAAAGCCATATAGAGATGTGAGGGATGTTCTGGGCCCTGTGGATGCCAGGCCCATGTGGAGGAGGTCCATGGTGTCAAGGAGAGTATAGGTTGATGCCACTATTTGATTTGGTGCCATTGGGCAGCAGAGTTGGGGTGACTGGTGTTGCTTTTACTGTGGGACAGAGGAGACAGTCCAGGGGCCTCACTGAATGCTGAACTGAGCTGGGTAGAGGGAACTGGGTTTTGTAGGAGTTGGAGGAGGCAGATCTGAATGTTCAGGAACCTGTGGGAGGGACACAGGTACTAACTACATCACCTTTGAGGAGGTAAGGCAAACACAGATGTTGGGCATAGGACCACTCACTTTTATGACTGAGAGTACAAAGAACAGAGTAGAAACTGAGGAAGAAGAGATCATTGTGCCCTAAGGACCCCGAGGCCTCAGAGGATCAGAAGGACCTACTAGGTTTGCGTCAGTACTCTCAACTGTAGGATGGGGCTCAAAGGAGAAGTGATACTGAGGAATGAGGCCAGAGACGGGATCTAGCAGGTCAGGATATGGAATGTGGTTGGTTCTTAACAACAAAAAGAGTCAATTAAAGATTGGTTTTGGGGAAAAGAGAAGACTAGTTTTGTTGATTGTGTTGAGTTAAAGCAGCACACCGGAGGCTCCTATTATTTGAGGAAGGAGCTAGAGCCTTTTTTGGGGTGGTAGTAGTATCCAGCAGAGGAGGTAGAAAGAAGGCTGGTTCTAGAGAACTTGGGAGGATAACCTCTTGGTCTTATCTCAAAAGGGCTTTGACAATGTGTTCCTCATTGCTCTTGATTTTGACTGTGGCAGTCACTCAGAAGGCCGGAAACAGCAGCAGCAGCAACAAAAAGGCTCCTTATGAGTACAGCTCATATCAGTAGAGACTACTTTATATCCTCCTTTTTGCTTTCCTCCATAGATTAACATACTTTTTTTTTTTAACTTGCCATCAACATGACCTGCTCATATAGTTGTATACTTGATTTCTATAGAAAATATTTGGGAATATTTTAAAAATTACAGTATATTCCTTGTAGTGAGACATCCTCCCTTTATCTCCAGGATTTTGGAACAGGAACAAGTTTCCAGTAGACTTTTTGGGACTTGTGGGAAGGTGAGGATAGCTCCCTCTTTTCCCTTTATATCACGATAGACTAACTGTAATGACTAGTGTTGGAGTGAGTCTGGGTGGGTATTGGGCGCGCCTCCCCTTGGTGTCCATGCAGTCTTCCCAGAGCCAGTCCTGCCCTGTACTGTTCCTAGAGCTCCCTTTGCAGCAGGTGAGAAGCTCCCACCCTCTCTGCAGGTGTGATTGTGATTCCTGTTCCACATGCTTTTGCAGCAGTCCTTGTCTTTCCTTTAAAAGCCTTGTTTTTAGTCACCATAGGGTGTTTGGATGTGTGAAGTGTTTCTAGAGTCCCACATGCATTCCTCATTTAACTTCCGGGGAGGAATGAGGAGTAATGCTGAAGCATGAGACAGCAGCCTTGTCTCTTGAAATCATGAGCCCTCTCCCCTTCTCAGCAGCTTGGTAGACAAAACCCCATTTATAGTGAGCAAGTTGCAGCCGAACTTTTAATTCTGGGGGTGACATTTGTAGTTTGGTGGGGACCATGAGGCCAGAGGCTGGGGTCTTACTGGTTGGTTAATTTACTCTGGCCTTTCTCCGTCAAGCCTCAGTGCTTTTAAGATTCTGAAAATAATGCAGAATGCCTAAGATTTTTGAAATTCCTGGCTTTGGAGATTTGATTGCATAAAAGAGCCAGGATTTTCTGGCTGACCATTTCAGGACCAGCCATTTCCCACTTCCTGATGCATAGCTTCCAGGATTTGTAATGCCTGTAGCCCTTTCCCCTCCTCTCTTAAGCTTAAAAGCAGCCATTGACAGAAAAATAAATAGCAAAATCTGTATCTCAGAAATTCTACTTCCTGTTGTGCTATTGTACTTTGAAAAATAGTGTTGCGAGTTTAGGGTCTTGTTTGGGCTTTTTCAAAGGAATTTTTGAGATCTTTTTGCTTGGATAGGCTGTGTGAAGGCGATAAGTTAAAACAGACACTTCAGCTTAATCAGCACAGTGCACAGGCGACATTGTAGTCTTTCTTAGCTTTACAGTGTGCAAATGAATAGAATCCAGCCATGGTGATCTGCTCAGTTAGGGCTCACCCAGGTTTTCTACAGTGCCCGTTGTTTACTTCAAGTTTAATGTTTATCTTAACAAGGTGCATTTAAACAGAAATTGCACTTTGTGACTATGAAGGAATTAGGAATATTTATGGTTCCTGCAGTAAGTGAGAAAGAGCCAAAGAAATCAAACCAGTGTGTAAATGGCAGGCTTCTCATTTCCTCACTATCCTATTCACGAAGTAAAAGTGCAGATCAGCGAATGTACTGGAAGTTCAAATGCTTCCTTGCTACAGATTTAAGATTTTGAGCTCCTTTGTGATAAAAATCATAGCATTATGAGAAATATAAAAACTTTCCTAGCTTTTAAGGGGTGATGTTTTTGGTCCATCAAGTAGTTGCCATTCATGTTAATTTTGTTCCCAAGATTATTTCATCTCTAGTGTGTGTTCTTTTTTCTCTCCCAAATACAGGTACGTAAAAAGTTGAAGCAGGATATCTGGATAGCCAGAGACTTGATGCAGAGTGACACATTTCTGGGTGTCACCTGGTGTCCATCTTCTGTTCTGCAGCACAGCGGTCTCAGTTGTTCCTGGGAACATCTTACAGTGCCATTGCCACCTTCTCTGGGGTTGTTGTGGGGTCCTTTTTGAATGCACTTGGTTCATTGATATCCTGGTACTGTATGAGTTACATTGTATGTATCATTATTATATGGCTAATTGGTATACGGGCATGCATACAATTATATGATTCTGTGACTATGCGTACAGCACTATCATTGTACTGTATGGCTAATTGAAATTCTGCTGTATCAGTTGTACTGTGTATCATTATACTTATGTGGTTAATAGATATACTGGTCAGCCAGCTGAGTTCTGGAACACTCTCATTCATTCACACACACTCAGTAGTAGATAAGAGACTGCCATAAAATGAATAGATGATCTTTCCCTCAGCTTCCCTGCTAGTGGAGACTGTTGCTTTTTGGGTACTCTTTCCACAACAGAAAATGGGATAAAACTAGTCATATTCTTGGATGGTGACTTTTTACCTATCTTATGAAAGCAGAAGGCTCATTAACTATTAGTAGTCTTAAAGATCATCTTTGAAAATACCCGGGTGTGTGGTGAAAGGGGTTGGGACTGCTAGATGTCCTGTGCTGGGTGTATATACTCTATAATACAGGTAAGTCCCTACCTCACCTTTGGCTGGTAATAAATCTTTCCAATTTCTGCCTACAGCACAGAGCTCTTGGGATCTGGGAGCTCTGAGTTTGCAGATGGATAACTAATTTTGAAGGCTGCAGTTCATTTTGTGGAAACTACTCCAAGCCTCCAGTTTGTGTCTGATTTTGCTTGATGCTGCCATCTTTTTCTCTCCAGACATCTAGCAAAGTCCTTTTTCTCCTTATCCAATGAACTTTATGCTGTAGTTGCAGTTTCTTTTTAAAAATATTTTATTTTTATTTATTTATTAGGAGGGGAGGGGAAGAATGGGTACATCAGGACCTCTAGAATACTGCAAAGGAACTCCAGACATATGTGCCACCATTTGCATCTGGCTTATTAGGTTCTGGGGAATCAAACCTGGGTCCTTCCGAATCATACGTGGGTCCTTAGGCTTCTTGGGCAAGCACCTTAACCACTAAGACATCTCTCAAGCCCTGCATTTGCAATTTCTTTAAAATAAAAACTGGAGAAATAAACACTTGTGCTTATTTTGTCTAGTATGCCAAGGTTTTGACAGGCTTGACTGCAGAGTGAATTTGTGCTTGTCTCTTGGTGGTCATTGTTAGTGCTGTCTGTAGATTCCAGAAAATTTGTATGCTCAAAAATATGGATAACATGAGCCCAAAGGTAAGAACCTTCCCACCACTCCCATCTCAAAACAGAAGAATGGGAAGCCAGAGCAGCCTGCCTTGTCTCAGCCAGTCCCTGCAGCATAACAGGGTCATGTTGGCAGCTGCATCTGGAAGCAGGATGTTGCTCTGTAAAGACTTTTAATAAAATCTTTCATAAAGAAAAAAAATGAGGATGATCCAGTGTCAGATCTTTGCAGAGTGGATTTTTGCCCTGCTTTTAAGGTAATTATTGTAAAGTGGACCTGATTTTCACATCAAAACAGGATTTGTGATCAGATGATGAGATCACCAGAGAAGCAGAACTGCAGTGGGCACAGAGGCGTGAACTTGAACATTTGAACAGTAAACTACAGAAAAGAAGGAACCATGTTCACCGTTGAGTCAGTGGTATCTGACACATGGTGGACATTCTGTAAATGTGAGCTACAGACTTGGAGGTCTTGAGTGTTCTCAGGTCACAGTTAGGTAACACCCAAGGCTTCCTCCTCCTCTTCTTTCTTCTGGCACCTGAACCACCAGGAGGAGCCAGTTGAGATAGCTCTGATGCTTCCACAGCCATGTTTGCATAGCACTGTAATGATTTCACCTATCTGACCTGTTTGAAGATAAATGTGTAAGCATGATGAACAATAAACCTTTAATTAGGAACAAATTTGTCTGTCACCTTATGCTCCAATTATTTTATGTTTAATTTTTTCAAATTATAATAATGATGAACAGTCATTAAAAGAATATATAGTTACAAAAAAGGGGGGCTGGAGAGATGGCTTAGCGGTTAAGCACTTGCCTATAAAGCCAAAGGACCCTGGCTCAAGGCTCAATTCCCCAGGACCCACGTTAGCCAGATGCACAAGGGAGCGCACACATCTAGAGTTCGTTTGCAGTGGCTGGAGACCCTGGTGCACCCATTCTCTCTCTCTCTCTTCCTCCTCCTCTCTCTGTCTGTCACTCAAATAAATAGAAATAAACAAAAAAATTTTTTTTAAAAAGGGAAAACAAAACTTAGCTTTAATCAGCCTTAGAAGTAACTTTACCTTGTCAGTGCTTTATTACACTTTATTGAACTACCTCTTTCCAAACTTGCATGTATTTATGTATATAAAAAATAAGATTAGCTATTCTGATTAATTCTTTGGGTTGGATTTGTAAAGACTGAGTGTGTGGAATACTAAGAATTTTACAAGTGTGCATGCACATGATACTACACAAATACTGTCAAAATAATTTTCAGAAAGCTCTCAGCTTTGACTCCCAGAAGCAATGCCTGTCATTCTTCACTAATACTGAACATTAAGTTGAGTCTTACAGTTTTAGTATTTAAAAAAATAGGGCAGTAGAGATGGCTCAGTGGTTGAGGTATTTGCCTGCGAAGCCTAACAACCTGAGTTCCATTCCCTAGTACCCACGTGGAGCCAGATGCACAAAGAGGCACCTGTGTCTGGAGGCCCTGGGGCACCCATTCTCTCTTTCTGCCAAGAGTGTTGTTGCACATCTTTAATCCCATCACTCAGGAGGCAGAGATAGGAGGATCACTGTGAGTTCAAGGCCAGCCTAAGACTACGTAGTGAATTTCAGATTATCCTGGGCTAGAGTGAGACCCTACCTCAAAAAGAAAATTGTGTCCCATTTTACTTTCATTCTGCTGCTGTTGCTGCTAGGCTCTCTGTTTTTCTCTCCCCCTCCATTCCCATAATTTGCTAAGGTTATCAATACATTCTTTTTTTAAAATTATTTTTATTAGATATGGACATACTTAATATATAAACAACATATGTTGGTAACAACTTTTCCCTCATCCCTGCCCCTTTTCTGAAGAGGCCCTCCTCATTGGGGATGCAGGTCAATCCCATGGTGATTGTGGGTCATACTTTGTGGGGGCAGCAGTCAGTTATGGGGGAGAGGTAAAGCTTCTGTACTTAATGTCCCAACTTGTGGCTCTAACAATCTTTCTGCCCCCTCTTCTACAAAATTTCCCGAGCCATGTTGGGTGCATTTTAAGTCTACTTCAGTGATGGGCTCTTAGGAGCCTCTGGACTTCTGCTTTGGTAGGTTTTGAGTGTCCTCAGTGTCTATCTTTTTCACCCTTGTGCTGATATCAGGCTCACTGAGGAAGCAGCACTCTTGGTTATTTCCCCAATGACTCTGTAGTTTCAGCTGGGGCTGGGATGAAGTGCTCTAGGTTGATTATCTCCTCAGGTCCCAATCTCATCTGAAAAAGAGAAGCAGATTCTCCAATGGAGAGTGAAGTCAGCACCAGTTAAATGGGATAACCATTATTATTTTAGAGAGAATTTAAAGGGTGTAGACCCTCTTATAGCCCAAGATTAGTGGGAGCTTGACAATGAAAAGCAAAATCGTTATCTGGTTATGATTCTGACTTGTATCCCCAGTTCCAGATATGGTTTCCTTTCCACTGAGTGGATCTGTTAGCCAACCCAAGAACAGTTGGTTACCCAACATGGCTGTGTGCCACTATTGCCTTTGTGTGAGCATCATGTCAGGTTGTTTGCTTCTGAGTTGCTTAGATTTTCAGTTGCTTGGACAGATGTTGGCCACTTTCCCCCAGTAGCTCATGTAGTGTCTTCTAATACTAGATGGGCTAACTGGGCACTGGTTCTCTTCTCGATTCCAACAAGGTCTCTCCATGGTCCGTGCCGACAGTGTATGGTGTCTTCAGCAGTAGGGTCTTACCATTATCCTCTGGTGGATAATTAAGTGCTCTGACAGAAGTCTGTCTTGTTTGTTTTGGGAGACCTTGTAGGTCTCTCTGATCAACAGCTCATTGTGGGTGTTAATTGCATCCTGGTACAGGGAATTACAGGCCAGTGCCAAGGTAAAAGAAAAAAGAAAAGGACATTAAAAAGAAGAGAGAAATTTAAGGTTAGACTTCATCTCACCCTCTCCATGGCCCTTTGATTCAGGTGCTCCCCCTAGGTTCCTGTTGAGGGTTTAACCTTTTAGTCTAACTTTCAGGATATAGGTTTTTATGGTACCAGTTCAATTTTGTGCCCCCCACCTTTCCCCTGCCCCCAAGCCCTACCCTCCCTATTGTCCAAGCCTCAAGATGCCGTTCAGGTATGCCAGGAACTTGCACTGATCCATGTTAGGAACCACAGGTGAGTGAGACTATGCAACGATTGTCTTTCTGTGATGGTGTGAGTTTGCTTAGTATGATCGGTTCCAAGTTCGACCATTTTTCTACAAATTGTGTTGTGTCATTTTTTTTTTTCTTACTGTTGAGTAGAATTCCATCGTGTAGATATACCACATCTTGGTTATCCATTCATCTAATGATGGGCACCTGGGTTGATTCTAGTTCTTAGCTATTATGAATTGAGAGCTATAAACATGGTTCAGCAAATATCTGTGAACTGAGATGTGGAGCTTTTAGGGTAAATGCCCAGTAAGGGAATAACAGGGTCATTCATTATTCATTCTTTTCAGGAGTCTCCATATTGATTTTCATAGTGGTTGTACCAGTTTACATTCCCACCAACAGTGAATGAGTGTTCCTATTTCTCCACATCCTCACCAACATTTGCTTTCATTTGACTTTTGAATGTTTGCTATCCTTACTGAGGTGAGGTAGAATCTCATAGTCATTTTAATTTGCATTTCCCTAATGGTTAGGGATGTTGAACATTTTCTTAAATGTGTTAGCCATTTGTAACTGTTCCTCTGAGAACTCCATATTCAGTTCACTGTCCCACTTTTGGAGTGGGTTTTTTGATTTTTTTTTATTGCTTAGTATTTTAAATTCTTTGTAGATTCTAGATATAGGCTTCCATCAATGGAAGCTGGCGAAGATTTTCTCTCCTTCAGTGGGCAGTCTATTGGCTCTGCTTATGGTATGTTTGTCTGTGCAAAAGTTTTTTAGATTCATGAAATCCCATTGGTTCAGTGCTTGTTTTGTTTCCTGGGCTACTGGGGTTTTCCCAGTCCTATATCATGGAGAGTTCCTCCTATTTTTTCTTCCAGTAGTTGAAGAGTTGCAGGTCTTATATTGAGGTCTTTAGTCCATTTGAACTTGATTTTTTGCGTATGGTGAAATGAGTGGGTCTAATTTCATTTTTCTACATATGGTCATCCAATGTGTCCAACACCATTTGTTGAAGATGCTGTCTTTTCTTTAGTCTTCGTTATTGGTACCTTTGTCAAAGGTCAAATAGCTGTACTTACTTGACCTAACCTCTGGGTCTTCAGTTCTGTTCCATTGGTCTATGTCTCTGTTTTTATTCCAGTACCATGCTGCTTTTGTTGCCATGGCTTTATAATATAGCTTTATGTTGGGCATGGTGATACCTCCTGAGGTGTTTATTTTTTATTTTTGCTGAGGCTATGTTTTGATATCTGAGGCCTTCTGCCATTCCATATGAATTTTTAGATCATTTTTTTAATCTCTGTGAAGCATGATGCAGGTATTTTTATTGATATTGCATTAAACCAGTATATTGCTTTTGGTAAAATTGCCATTTTCACAATATTCTACCTATCCAGGAGCATGGGAGGTCTTTCCATCTTCTCACATCCTCCTCAGTTTCTTTCTTGAGTTTTTTAATGTTTTCATTATATAGGTCTTTCACATCCTTGGTTCGTGTTATTCCAAGGTATTTACTTATTTATTTTTGTCACTATTGAAAATGGTACAGCCTCACTGATTTCTTTCTCCGCACATTTGTCTTTTGCATGTAGAAAAGCTACTGATTTTGTGCATTGATTTTGTATCCCACCACTTTACTGAAGAAATTAATCACCTTTAGAAGTTTTGAGATGGAGGCTTTTGGGTCATTAATGTACAGGATCATGTCATCTGCAAATAGGGCTAACATGACTTCTTCCTTTGCAATTTGAATTCCTTTTATTTCTTTCTCCTGTCTTTTTGCATTGACTAGTACTTCTAGTACTATGTTGAAGAGCAGTGGTGAGAGTGGGCACCCCGTCTTGTTCCCGATCACAGTGGGAAGTCCTTGAGTCTTTCCCCATTAAGTAGTATTTTGGCTTTAGGAGCTTTGTATATATAGTCTTTACTGTGTTGAGATATAAACACTGCATGCCTATTCTTTCCAGTGTTTTGATCATGAGGTGGTGTTGTATTTTGTCAAAGGCCTTCTCTGCATCAATTGAGATGATCATGTGGTTCTTATGGTTAAGTTTATTTATGTGGTGTATTATGTTGACCAATTTCCATATTTTGAACCATCCCAGCATTCCTGGGGTACTTGTTCAAGGTGGATAATGCTTTTGATATGTTGTTGAATTTGGTTTGCAAGGATTTTGCTCAGGATCTTTGCATCTAGTTTCATTAGGGATATAGGCCTATAGTTTTCTTGTTGCATCTCTGTCTGGTTTTGGTATTAGGGTGATGCTAGCATCATAAAAGGAGTTGAGGAGGATTCCCTGGTTTCTGTATGTGAAAAAATTTGAGAAAAATGGTTTCAGTTCTTCTATGGAGGTTTGATAGAATTTGGCTGAGAAGCCATCTGGTCCTGGACTTTTCTTTTGGGGGAGGTTTTTGATTACCTTTTCAATCTCCATGGATGTGATAGTTTTTTTTTTTTTTTTAGGAGATTAATCTGCTCTGAGTTTAGTTTTGGTAGATGGTATATGTCTAGGAATTCATCCATTTCTTCCAGATTATTCAATTTTGTGGAGTAGAGGTTTTCAAAGTAACCCCTGATGATTCTTCCAATTTCATTGATGTCTGTTGTGATCTCTCCTTTTTCATTTCTGATTTTGTTAATTTGAGACTTCTCTCTCTCTCTCTCTCTCTTTTTTTTTTTTTTTTTTTTTTTGCTTGATCAAATTGGCCAAGGGTTTGTCAATCTTGTTTATTTCTTCAAGGAACCATTTCTTTGTTTCTTTGATTTTTTTCATTGTTATATTAGTTTCCAATTCATTAATTCTGCTCTAATCTTTATTATTTATCTCCATCTGGAGCTCTTAGGGTTGGATTCTTACTGTTTTCTTAGTGCCTTTAGGGGGACAGTTAGGTTATTAATTTTGGATCTGTCTTTCTCTGTCTTTTTATGAAGGCATCTAGCGCTATGAATTTCCCCCATTTGGACTGCCTTCATTGTGTCCCATAAGGTTTGGTAGGTTGTATTTTCATTTTCATTCAACTCTAGGAATTTTACTACTTCTTTTTTGACTTTTTGCATGACTCATTCATTGTTTAAAAGTATGTTGTTTAGCTGGGCGTGGTAGTGCACGCCTTTAATCCCAGCACTTGGGAGGCAGAGGTAGGAGGATTGCCACGAGTTCAAGACCACCCTGAGACTACATAGTGAATTAATTCCAGGTCAGCCTGGGCTAGTGTGAGACCCTACCTCGAAACACCAAAAAAAAAAAAAAAATAAATAAATAAAAAAAATTGTGAAAAGTCTATTGTTTAGTCTCCAGGAGCTGGTGGAGTTCTTGATGTGTCTCTTGTTAATTTTGTTAATTTCTAGGTTTAAAGCATTGTGATCTGACATGATGCAGAAAGTTTCTTCAGTTTTCCTGACTTTATGAAGGCACACTTTATTGTCTAATATATGGTCAATTTTGGAGAAGGTTCCATGGGATGCTGAGAAGAATGTGTATTCTGTAGAGTTGGGTGGAAAGTTCTGTGGATGTACGTTAGGTTTAGTGATCTATGATGTTGTTGAGCTCTATTATTTCCCGGTTGGTTTTCTGCTTGGATGATCTGTCTATTGATGGTAGTGGAGTATTGAAGTCTCTGACTATGATGGTGTTGGTGTTTATTGCTGTTTTGTTGTCAAGTAAATTTGGTTTTATAAACTATGGTGCATCTGTGCTTGGTGCATATATATTTATGATTATGATGTGCTTATATTGGATCATTCCCTTAATGAGTAAGAAGTGGCCTTCTTTGTTCTTTTTGATTACTTTTGGTTTGAAGTCTATTTTATCAGATATTAATATAGCAAAACTGCTTGTTTCAATTTCCATTTTCTTGGAATATTATTTTCTGTCCTTTCACCCTGATGAGGTGTCTATCTTTAGTGGTGAGGTGGGTTTCTTGAGGGCAGCAGATAGAAGCCTCCAGTTTTTTGATCCACCCTGATAACTTGTGTCTTTTGATGGGTAAGTTAAGTCAGTTAATGTTATGGTTATTACTGTGAGGTTTGAATTAATCCCTGCCATGATGAGGTGTTTTATGGAGTTTGGTTCTTTCTTGTGCTTTGTACTATGTTGAGCCTGGTATATTTTTGGTTATTGTGATCTTGTTGGCTCCTGAGATCAGTTGTTTGACTGTTCTGTGTGGAGCATCCCCTGATGTATTCTCTGTAGGTTTGGCTTTGTGTTCATATAATCATAGACTTGACTTTTTTCATGGAAAGTTTTCCTTTTACCATCTGTTCTGAGGGATACATTTGCTGGGTAGAGTAGCTTGAGTTGGAAGCCATAGTTTTTTGGACTTTGAAGTGTTCCATTCCAGGCACTTCTGGCTTTCAGGGTTTCCATTGAGAAATCTGAGGTAATTCTGATGGAATTGCCTTTGTATGCAGTGAGTTGTTTCTCTCTTGCTGCTTCTAACACTCTCTTTGTTTTCATTGTTAAGAGTTTGATGTGCCTTGGAGAGTTTTTTCTCTGGTCCTGTCTGTTTGGTGTTCTGTGGGCTTCTTGTATCTGGATGGGTCTCTCTTTTGAGAGGTTCAGAAATTTTTCTTTAATAATTTTGTTGAATATGGTCTCTATGCCTCTGACCTGGATTTCCTCTCCTTCATGATCTGGATGTTTGGTCATTTTAGGGTGTCCCACAGTTCCCTTGTATTCTCTTCACTTGTTTTTTTAAACTTAGCGAAGTTTTTGGTCTCTCAATCAATTTCTTTTGTCTTGTTTTCCAGGTCCACATGAGTAACTCTGTAGACGGTGCATTCCAGGTAGGGTCTCAACTCTAGCTCAGACTGACCTGGAAGTCACTGTGTAGTTTCAGGGTGGCATCGAACTCATGGCGATCCACCTACCTCTGCCTCCTAAGTGGTGGGATTAAAGGTGTGCGCCACCACACCCAGCTAGAAAGGTTTTTATAAGTTCTGTTTGATTTTTGTTTTCTGTGGTGTTATTTTGCATCCTGTCCATCTCTTTTTTGAAGTATGATTTCAGTTTGAGTTCTTGATGCTTCCTGGAATTCATTTTTGCATTGATCAAGTCTTAATTAAGCTTAATCAATTGGTTGTTGAGATCTTTCATTTATTGACTCACCTTCAATTCATCATAACCCTTTTGAGGGTTCTAACATTTTCTTCAATCAAGTTAAGCCTACTGTCAAAAGGTGAATGCTCTAGGAGACAATTCTGTTTATTTTCATTGATAAGATTTTTGTTTCTTTGATGGTTTGCTTCCAGTTCCACGATTCTTTTGATCAGGGTCTTATTGGTTGTTGTGTTTTCATTTTGGGAATTAATTTCTGTTGATTTCTCCATGATTTCGTTGGAGGCTTCCATTGTAGGATTAGGCATTCTTGGTGGAGATCTCTCAGTTTTCTGACTTTTGTTGGCTTTTTAGTGTTGTGATCTATGCATTTTAGAGAGACTATTTTATTGAGGAGGAAGCAAGTGTTTGTCCTTTGGCCTGTGCACCCTCTGACTCACGTGAAATGGGATGTTGGTACCCCATGGCCATTTAGGATACCAGAGCAAAAGGTCTGATTCCACAGCCCACACAGGGACCAGGCCTCCTCAAGCAAGGCACAATGAGACCTACCAGGGCCAGGGAACTAGGAAGAGCCAGGGAACAGGAATCTGGCCTACTCACTCTACCCAGTACCCACCTGCACACAGTCTGGGCCAGGATACCCCGATCAGGGAGCTGGGAGGATCTGGGAAACAGGGATCTGGCCTACTCACTCCACGCTGTACTTGCCTGCCTGCACACTCCCGTGCAGGGAACCAGGCCCAATACATTCTTATACAGTTGTGTGGACCTTGTTATGTTTATCATGTGGTCTCTTCCGTACACTTTTCTTCTTTACTGTTGCTATTTTTGAAGAGTTCAAGAAGTTTTGAGCTTATTGACCTATAGTGCTCCATTTTGGTCTAGAACAGGAGGCTCTATACTACAGTCATTGTAGTCTTTTGTTTGTTTGGTTTTGTTTTGGTTTTTCAAGATAGGGCCTCACTCTGGCCCAGGCTGACCTGGAATTCACGATAGAGTCTCAGGGTGGCCTCGAACTCATGGCGATCCTCCTAACTCTGCCTCCTGAGTGCTGGGATTAAAGGCGTGCGCCACCACGCCCAGCTTTTGTTTGTTTGTTTGTTTTTTTGAGGTAGGGTTTCAGTCTAGCTCAGGCAGACCTGGAATTCATTCTGTAGTCTCAGGGTGGCCTCGAACTGACCATAGTTCTCCTAACTCTGCCTCTGAAGAGCTGACATTAAAGTCGTGCTCCCCCCCCCACACCCGGCTCTGTGGTCTTAATTCTTTTGTGCATTAAATTCAAAGTCATGTCAAAGTCAGTTATGTTTGATTATGTATATTGACTTCTACTTTTTTGATCTTTTCCTTTTAATTTTTATTACTTTTAAAATTATTTTTATTAAAATAGAGTGAAATATCTCTTGATAGTTCAGTTTCCTCATGCTGTATTTGTTATTTTTTCTTCATGGAATTATCTCATCTTTTATATTAGTGGTAGTGTTTTAAATTTCACCATGATCTGCCTGCTCTTTGTGAAAAAGTTATATTGTTATGAATGTGGTTGTTCCATTATCACTATCATCATTCTTTTTTTTTTTTAGTTTTTCGAGGTAAGGTCTCACTCTAGTCCAGGCTGACCTGGAATTCACTATGTAGTCTCAGGGTGGCCTTGAACTCATGGCGATCCTCTTACCTCTGTCTCCCAAGTGCTGGGATTAAAAGTGTGCGCCACCATGCCTGGCTATTATCACTATCATCATTCTAAGAATAATGTCTATTCAGACAAAAAGAATTTGAGGGAGGATTCTTCAGATGAACTTGTGAACTTAGATATAAGTGTGTGTGAAAGTTTTTTTTTTAATCTTCATATTTGTTTATTTGCAAGCAGAGAGAGATGGACTGAAGAGAGGCAGAGAGAATGAGTGTGCCAAGGCCTCCAGCTGCTGCAAATGACCTCCAAATGTGTGTGTGCCACTTTGTTCATTTGGCTTTTTGTAGGTACTGGGGAATTGAACCTGGCTCATTAGGCTTTGCAAGCAAGCAACTTAGCTGCTGAGCCATCTCTTCAGCCCCAAGTTTTGTTTTTGTCTTTCTCACCACCCTTGAAAAGAAGGGGAAAAACAAAACAAACTCTGACAAACAACCAAAAACATTGGATTGGATTGTGATTATTATTAAGTCAGTTTGGGAGAAAATAATGCTTTTCTAAGATTTTCAAATTGTTGAACTGTTCATTTAAGATGCGTTGTATTTCTTCCTTCATTTAACTTTTATATTTATTTATTTTTTTTTTGGTTTTTCGAGGTAGGGTTTCACTCTAGTCCAGACTGACCTGGAATTCACTATGTGGTCTCAGGGTGGCCTTGAACTCACGGTGATTCTTCTACCTCTGCCTCCCAAGTGCTGGGATTAAAGGCATGCACCACCATACCTTGCTAATTTTTATTTGTCAAATCACAGAAAATCATCGAGATCTTAGACTTCCTTTTGGTTACTTCTGGACAATTAACTGTTTTTGTATCTAATGTAAAAGGAATCCTTCTCCATTGGATCTTTTAGCTGATTATTGCTTGTGTGTGAAGAGCACTGTGGTATTTTGGTGATTTATCTTGTAGCTTTCCAGTTCATTGATTGTTCTTGTAGTAGTTTTCCAGTTGGTTCCCCTGATTTTTTTTTTTTCCCTGTGTAGAGAAACTGATAACCAACAAGGATATTTTAGTCTTCATTTTCTCAGTACACAATACCTCTTTATTAAGGTGGTTAAGGTTATATCTCGTTAAGGTGTGTTGGACTATGTTGCAGTCAGGTTCACATTGCTGGCAGAAATCACCCAAATGAGAGCAGCTTGTGGGAAAAAGGTTTATCTTGGCTTACAGACTCAAGGGGAAGCTCCATCATGGCAGGGGAAAACGTTGGCATGAGCAGAGGGTGGACATCACTCCCTGGCCAACATCAGGTGGACAATAGCAATAGGAGAGTGTGCCAAACACTGGCAAGGGGAAACAGGCTATCATACCCATAAGCCCACCCCCAACAATACACTGCCTCCAGGAGGTGTTAACCCCCAAATCTCCATCAGCTGGGAGCCTAGCATTCAGAACACCTGAATCAAACTATCACAGGCTGTGACTAGCCAAAAATAATGGGAACACTTGCTTAAGAAATTCTTAGGTATTCAGGGCTGCTTTTGCCCCCCTTGTTCAAGAAATCTGGGGAGAAACATTATATAAACCATGCAGTGTGCTCAACAAGTGCATAGAGAGGACCAGACTTCTGGCTTTATTATTACCATATAGCTTTTGTTCTCATTGTCACAGGATGGCCCCTGAAACTCCAGCCATCACATTTGTATTTCAGGAAGAACTGGGAGGTATTTAAAAATGAAGGGCAAAAAGGCAGCAAGCCCTGCTCAGCCAGTTGTCCCTCCTTTTCATTGCTTGGTCCTGACTCACATTGCTACTGCTAGCGAGTGTGGCTAGTAAGCCTGCTGTGCAGGTGAGAGAACTAAGCAGGGTCTTCTTTACATTGAGTTCTCCATCTAGAGTGGAGTTAAGTGCTGATCAGTGTCATGTTCGTCTACTTTTTACTTACATTAAAGATAATTCTCATGTTTCTCAATATGTATGACATTGTTTAGTTAAAAGAGGTTTTCATCATGTCTAGTTTTTATGGGTGATTTATTAGCAATGGCTCTGAATGTCCTCCCATGTCATTTGGACATTTCTTTGGATTCAGAGTTACAACTGTTAGCATGATGTGTAGGAATAGATCACCTAGTGGTAATCCCTCAAATTCCTGGGATAAGTGATTGTTGGTTATGGAGGGTGACTGTTTAAAGTCCCACTTAAAATTTGTCTGTTAAATAGCAAATTTACATTTTTCATCTCTAACTTAAAGCAGGATAGTTTTATGGTTCTCTTTACCCGCATTCTTTTCCATGCTTTGTGGTGATCAGGTTTAAGACTGTCTTTGTAAGATGAATTTAATGATTTTCCTTCAGCTTTACCGTAACAAAATTTATATACTGTGGCTATAAGCTGTCCTTTTTTAAATTTAAAGAATGTTTAGTTGTTTGTCAGTTAAAAAAATTCTTTGGGGTTGGAGAGATGGCTTAGCGGTTAGGCGCTTGCCTGTGAAGCCTAAGGACCCTGGTTCGAGGCTCAATTCCGTAGGAATTCCCCATTTAAGCCAGATGCACAAGGTGACACATGCATCTGGAGTTTGTTTGCAGTGACTGGAGGCCCTGACGCACCCATTCTCTATCCATCAGCCTCTTTCTCCCTCTGTCTGTTGCTCTCAAATAAATAAATAAATAAATAAATATTCTTCTGTGGGTATTGGTGTGTTATATAAGTTTCTGGTTCTTTTTGAATCAGTTCTGTGAATTGAAAAATGTTCAGCAAGTCAGTTAAAAATTATAACTCACTTGTATAGTTTTGTCAACTGTATGTGCTCTCAGATTTTTACTTATTTTTCTTTTTATTCTTGGTCTGCCTGAGCTCTCCTTCTGTCTCTAGAACGACTGTTTTTGGCACTCTGGAGCACCTGGCTTCCGTTGGTTCTGCCTTTCATTAGTCTCCCTCTGGTAGGTTGTGAGCACCTTGACGCTAGAGCCTGTATCTCTTTTTTGACATCCATACCTTGCCTCTCTGGGGAGCTCCCTGCCATATGACATACACCTTGTTTACTTTTTCTCTTCTGTGTCTTTGCATGTACCATCAGCTGCTTCTCTAATTACTGGGAGGTTTTCATTGGTTGCAGTCTTGTGCAGTGGTGTTGGTAGGGGGTGGTGCATTAACCATATGGAGGGGAAGGTGATTCGTTCTAAGAAGTCCCAAACTTGTGGTTAAATTGTGACCTGCTGCTTCTGTGAGCCTCAGAAGGCAACCTGCATGGTGGCCACATCTTCCTTGGCTGCTAAGATGGAAAATAGCTTTGGGGCTCCATCGCCCTGGGAGTTCTTTGTGAAGGGTGCCTTGGAACTCTTTCAGCACTTTGGTTCTTGTTCCAGCTTCTCACCTCCCGTATTGTTAAAGGTTAGACTGATTTGATTTCAAAAGTCTGTTTATGTCTTGGCTTTAAATCCATATTGCTTGAATTTGAGGTCTTTCAGTGATGTCTCGATTGTGGTTTGAGATGGGACAGCATGAAGAGATTTGATCTCAGTGATTTTCTGTGTAGAGAGTGAGGAGGAAGATCATCAGGCTTGGCAGGATTGATGGATGAGTAGTAGGGTACATGCCTAGAATAGGCCTACAGGGACCTATGGTTAGAATGTTAGAGTTTGAGGG
This sequence comes from Dipus sagitta, assembly GCA_036346955.1. Classification (NCBI taxonomy): domain Eukaryota; kingdom Metazoa; phylum Chordata; class Mammalia; order Rodentia; family Dipodidae; genus Dipus; species Dipus sagitta. The sequence continues at coordinate 131,378,173 of CM070772.1, read as the reverse complement.
CTGAAGAGATGACTTAGTGGTTAAGGTGCTTACCTGTGAAGCCTAAGGACTCAGGTTCAATTCCCTAGTTCCCATGTAAGCCATATGCACAAGATGGCCCATGTGTCTGGAGTTTGTTTGTAGTGGCTAGAAACCCTGTCATACCCATTCTATCCCCCTCTCAAATAAATGAATAAAAGAATGTTAGGGTTTGAAAATTAGAGGACTGAGACCACACTTTGGGACATACAAAGTTTATTAACAGCTCACAGTGGGAGTTGTAGGCAAGGGGGAGGAAAGTGGAACTCACATCTTTAATCCCAGTGCTCAGGAGGGTGAGATAGGAGGATCTCTGAGTTCAAGGCCAGCCTGGGGCTAAAGTGAGACCTTGCCACAGAAAAATAAACAACAAAAAAGTATGAGCTATATATTTTATTCTTCATCCAGCAAAGTGTCTGACACATGCATAGTAGATACTCATTAAAACAGATGGGCTTGGGTTGTTACCACAGAGCTTTTAATGGAAATAGGATTTGGGCATGGCACTTGGAAAGGAGATGTAGAGTTTTCTTTTGTTGTCCTCCGTTTTATTTTGTGGGAACACCTCAGTGATTCCTCAAATAGTCTAAATATTTACTTTGGATTTGAAAAGTACAGTGCTGTGTTTAGCAGACCTGGTGTTCTGGTCTGATGTTCTCTAGTTCTAGTTTGTCCCCTTCATCAGTCTGGTCCTTAGGGGCTGCTCATGCTTGGAAGCTGGGGAGGCTCTTCTGGAAAGTCCCTTGGGCTTTGCAGAGGGTCTCATGCTTGTGTGGCACTGCCCAAGTTACAGCGTGTTTATTGCTCTTGGTTTTGAAGGGATGAGGTAATCTCAGCTCTGCTTAGTGCTGTACACAATAGTTTTGCTTGTTGGGGAAATCTTTGTCTGTTGAAGTTTTTGAAGATGTTAGGGACATTTGGAATCGCAGTTGAGCCAGTGTCCTCTTACATAAGTGCAAGTGAGTCTGACAAACCCATTTCACAATCTCATCAGTCACAGTTGGGTGGCAAGGTTTATTGTTCAACATTTCTTTCTTCTTCTTCTTTTTTTAAATTGGGAAAAGAAGACTCTTAGAGACCAGGAAATGGCACAAAACCATGGATATTTGGACACCTCAAAGCTATTCTTTTAAATTTCTTATTAAGATATTTGATATGACCATTAATTGAGCCATTTGTACATAAATACTTGTCTTGATCACCTCTTGGGCTTAGCCTTCAGGATCCTCCTGTGGGATGTGTTCATTCACAGGCTCATCTTTGGGACAGTTGTTAAATTATTTTCGATGTTTTCACAGACTCAGCAAGGCTCAAAAAAACTCAGATTTTAAGAAGGTAAGGAAATGATCTAGCAAGACAACTTCTGCTTATAAAATAAAAGCTTTAAAGACATAAATTCTATGTTATAAACAACTTGTAATTTTTGTAGTTTTCAGTGTAAGCTCTAGCAGCCTCTGTGATAGATCTTAAATATGTTTATCACAGCTGGAAAAATGTTATATTGTCATCCTTGTTTATCGTAATATGCCACTGACTTCAGTTGTGCCTTACCACTCACTGCAGCTTGCTGTTTTGTTTTATGCTTTTCAGTGGGGAGCTGTGGTTGGGGCTGTTGAATATAAACAATACCTGAAATTGAAATAGGAGTAAAAGGACAAATTCAGCCAGAACTCTTTGCAGGTTACAATGAAATTTCAGTTGGCCACCTCCTTGCTATGGCTTATTAAGTGATATTTTAATGCCTAGCCCATCCCTCAGCAAAGATCTTTGGATATTTTATAAGCATACCTAAAGCTTATGCAAGTGAGGACCAGGGCATTTATTTTTTAAAGGGAGTAAAATTGGACTCTTGGGATATTATGATTTAGAGAGTCTGGAGAGGATTGGAGAGCCCCCCTCTGTGTTCCAGGAGAATGGGGTGGCTGTGGGCATGTCTGGGCTTTCAGTCTGTTTAGTGACTGACTGGGGGCATATCATTTTAGATATGTAGAACACTTTTGTCAGAAGTTTGACCTTATCCTATAGGTGTCATATATGCTCAGCCCTCAGCTCTTACTGCTTCCACATCTGATCCCACCAACCTCAGATTAAAACATCCCTTTTAGGGCTAGAGAGATGGCTTAGTGGTTAAAGTGCATGTGCTACCATGTGCATCTGGTTTACATGGGTTTTGGAGACTTGAACCTGGGTCCTTAGGCTTTGAAGGCAGGCACCTTAACTGCTAAGAAATCTCTCCAGCCTGAAATTTAGTTTTTAAAAATTTATTTCTTTGCAAGCAGAGAGAGATAAGGAGAAGAGAGACAGAGAGAAAGGGTACACCAGGGCCTCCCAACCACTGCAAACAAACTTCAGATGCATGTGTCACTTTGTGCATGTGGTTTTATGTGGGTATTGGGGAATCAAACCTGGGTTGTTAGGCTTTGCAGGCAATTGCCTTAACCATTCCTCCAGCCCCAGAAAGTCAGTTTTATGGGCATGAATCACATTACAAAGCTAAATGGGAACCACTGTGAGATACTTTATCGCTCCTTTAGCATTCTGTATTTTCTGGAGGACTGGGCTTCACTAGACTACCTGGAGGTCTCTTTCTAGCATGTCAAAGATCCATTGAACTTTTCAGTTGCAACTCTTGACTTTTTTTTTTTTTTTTTTTTGAGGCAAGCCCAACAGACTGGCCTTTTTTCCCTTTCTATCTTTTTTTTTTCAATTGTGAGAGAGTAAGAGTGAAATAGAGAAAGAGTGAGATAGAGAAATAATTGGCAAGCCAGGGCCTCAGCCACTGCAGTCGAAGTCCAGATACATGCTCCCCCTTGTGTGCATGTGTGATCTTGCATGCTTGTGTCTGGCTTACGTGGGACCTAAAGAGTAGAATATGAGTCCTTAGGCTTCACAGGCAGTCACTTTAACCTCTATGCCATCTCTCCAGCATGTAACTATTGACTTTTAAAAAATCATTTTAGAGAGCAAGAGAGAGAGAGGGAATTGGCATGCCAGGGCCTGAGCCACTGAAATTGAACTCTAAAGGCTTGTACCACCTAGTGGGTATGTGCAGCCTTGTGCTTGCCTTACCTTTGTGTGTCTGGCTTACATGGGATCTGTAGAGTTGAACATGCATGGGTCCTTAGGTTTTGTAGGCAAGTGCCTTAACTGCTAAGCCATCTCTCCAGCCTTATTGACTTTTAAGAATGATAATGGGAAATCTGGGGAGATGTCTGAGGAGGTTAAAGGTGCTTTCTATTAAGCCTGTGACCTGACTTTGGTCTTCCTCAGTGTCGTGTGAAGCTCGATGCCAAAGGACACATGCAGGCTGTAGAGATGGTTTAGCAGTTAAGGCACTTGCCTGGAAAGCCAAGGGACCCAGGTTCTATTCTCTAGGACCCACATAACCCAGATGCATGAGGTAGCGCATGTGTCTGGAGTTCATTTTCAGTAGCTGCAGGCCCTGGCACACTCAGTCTCTCTCTCAGATAAATAAAATGAAATATATATTTTAAAACAGGCACATGCATCTGTAATCCCAATGTAATCCTACAGCAGTGGGATACAGAGCCAGAAGAATCGCAAAGCTTGAAGCTCAAAGCTCATGAACAGTAGTGGCAAAATGAGGGAGACCAGTGTGTCTAAATGGTGGAAGGAGAGGAGAAGCACCCTGAGGTTGGTCTCTGACCTTCACACACGCAAGCACACGCTCATATATACACATATCTTACATATATACACACAAATAAATAATAAACAATTTTTGTAAGTAGCAATGAGAAGTACACAGAAATGTTGGCTGGTAGACATGGAGCCCAGCACACCGTGGCAAGTTCTTTAGATTCCTGGATTGGTGGCCTCATGTGCCCTTTGTGAGATATGATTATCTAGAGAAAGACCACCTGCTATTCCACTTTAGTTGCTTAGCACAGGGCCTTAGTAAGGATCCAGGGCACTTGCTTCCAGTGAGTTGGCTTCCCACATGCTCTGCTCTATTGCTTAGCTGGACACTTCTACCTCTGACCCCCTGTGCTAGTTTGAATATGGTACTGTAAATGTAGGCCCATAGATTCAGGTGTTTTATTAAAATTGAGCTTGCAACTTCAGCCCTAGCAGGTACTGCTACGGGGGGCATGTCACTGGGTGGCAGATCAAATTCGGCCCAAAGGTATGTGGAGAGAGCAGTTTGAGCCTGGCAATGCTTGCTTGCTTTTGTTATTTGCTGGCTATTTGGTGGTTTCTCTCTGCTTGGATCTCTGAAAGGAAGCCAGCTTCTTCTGCCATTGATGTAACTTACCCTGGATATGTGAGCTGAACCTTCCCCTGTCTGGTTGAATGTCCCAGCACTGTGGTGCTGACTGTAACACTCCTGTCTGAGGTCCTTTCTAGGAGCTTAGTCACAGGTCTCTATCTTCAACAGGCTGTGATGCGCATTGTCTGTCCAGGGTCTTCAAAGATGCTTCCATGGGCCAGGACCCTGGTAGTGTTCCTTGAATGGGCTTTTGAAGACAAGTCATGAATGTGAAGAATGCCTGCTGCTCAGATCTGATCTGGGGCTGTAAGTAGGTTATCCCTCCCAAGCCTCATGTAGCCTGATGATACAAGCCTGAGAGACATAGCCTCCTTGGATGGTGAGGCAACTTCCAGTGTCTGAAAACACTCTTTCCTTTTCCTTAGAGCAATGTCCCACAGGAGGAATTGAGGAGCCAGCACCACCATTGATCTCTAGAGCTTCCCAAATAGAAACTCCATATCTATTTAGCACTAATGTAATGTAATATTTGTTGTTTTGTGGCAGGCTTTCCCCCCTCTGTGCATAATGTTCCATGTTGCGTAGTAGGTGTCAGGACTTGGTTCTACGTTGAGACAATACTATGGCAACAGAGTGTACATACTGCATTTGTACCATGTTGTAGGTAATGCACATCCACTTATTTGTTGGGTGTTGGGTGACTCCCACCTTTTGGATGTTGTGAGTAATTCTACTGTAAGCATGGTGACCAGTAACTCTTTAAATCTCTGCTTCAATTCCTTTGTGTATATCTCTAAAAGTGGGATCACTGATCAACTGATAGTTCCAGTTCAGATTTTTTTTTTAAGGAACTGCTATGCTGTTTTCTAATGCAGCTTTCTCCTCCTCTTCCTCCCTCTCTTCTTTCTTCTTTGGTGCTAGGGATGAACCCACAGCCCACACATAACATGCTTAGTAGCTACCATACAACTGAATTATACCCCTGGCCCACGATTTCAACTTTTTATGGGTGGAAGGTTTTGGGAGGAGGATGAGAGGAGAACATACACATGGACAGCAGGTAGCAGCTGCTTACCAAGTAGTCACTAAGCCCATACTGTTATTTCTCAAGACCCTGCAGCTTGGCTTTTGTGACAGGAAATAAATCCTCTACAGTTTCAGCTACCTGGAGATCCCATTCCAGTGGGCAAATGAAGCCTGAATTCAGGAGAGATGAGCACGGTGCCATGAGATGAAGTTCGAGGGCCTGTGACTGAGAAGATGGGCATTGGGATAGAAGGGCTCAGAGGAGCATGTATACCTGGTACCTGCTTCACAGCCCTTTCACTGGGAGTTATGGATAACCTGTGTTGAGTATGCTGCATTTTCTAGAAGCCTCTGTCCTGGAGTATAAGACCAGAGTCTTATTTTTACCCTCCTGCTGGTTAGTGGGAGAATTTTGATAACTGTCTATAATCTCTAAGCTCCAGTTTATTCATCTATAAAATGGTATCTCTCAGATGCTTACAGCTCAGTGCCAGTTAAGTTCTGTGACTCAAGAGGTTTGTTGGAGAGGTTACCACAGCCCTTAGAACCTGATGCTACTAATGCCTTGTAAGTAGATTTCTTTTTGGGGAGAAGGTCCTCAGCTTTTATCAGACTTTCCAGGGGAGGCAAGACCTAAAAGAGAAATTGTAATCGAATCCTAAGGGCTCCCTTGTCTCCCACTGTGCTTGATTCATCTGTATCTACATTCAGACAGCCACTGAGATGGCTGGGCATTTCTGTGCTCCTTTCTCTGCAAGGTGGGTGATAGTGTTGGCTGCCCAGGTGCCCACCTCAAGTCAGCAGAAGCTCAGTCAGGGTTAAGGAAATAAAATCACTTGATCTTAAAAGCAACATGAAATAGTCGCTTTTCATCTTTATTGTGCTGTTTTCACACTCTGGAATGACTCATAGTGTTTTTGCTTCTGTCTGTCTGTCTGTCTGTCTATCTATCTATCTGTCTATCTATCATTTATTTATTTTGTGTGTGTGTGTCCTTTGCAAAGAGAGCAGCTTTGTATGGTTGGACTAGATTTTCAGATACCGTGATTGAGGCTCTAGGCGTTTCTATTTAGTTGATTGATTGATTAATCTGATACTGTCTTTGGGATTTCCCCATTACTTGCACACTTCCCTGGTCCAGGCCCTGCAGGACACCACGTTACCTTTGGCATTTACATCGTCTTTGTCTCCTCTGGTCTGTAATGGTGTTTTGGACCTTTTCTTGTACTCAGTGACTACTATAACAGTTTTAAGGAGCAGTGGTCAGGTTCTGTGCAGCCCATTCCTGAATTTTGGTTTGTCTAGTGGGTATCATATGGTTAGGTGGGATTGTGGGGCTGCAGGACAAAGACAGTAGAGCTAAACTGCCCTTCTATCCCATCATGCCCAGGGAACATACTGTCAACAGGAGCTGTCATCAGATCCTGTTGACCACCTGGATGAGGGCATGAGTTTTGGGCTTCTCTATAAAAGAGATACAAAAATCAGCCAGGCGTGGTGGCGCACGCCTTTAATCCCAGTACTCAGGGGGCAGAGGTAGGAGGATTGCCCTGATTTCACGCTGAGACTACATAGTTATTACCAGGTCAGTCTGGGCCAGAGTGAGACCCTACCTCGAAAAAACAAACAAACAAACAAAAAATCAGTGACATACTGATATTTTCTGCCCTTTCTAGCTGCTATGTATTAATTACTATAGGGAGACTTGTAGTTTCTTTAAAAGATGCATATTTGCACTTTAAAAAATTACTTACTCATTTATTATTTATTTGTTATGGGAAGAGAGGAAAGAGAATGGGCACACCAGGGCCTCTTTCTACTGTAAATGAACTCTAGATGCATGTGCCATGTTGTGTACTTGGCTTTATATGGGTACTGGGGAATTGAACCCTGGTCAGCAGGCTTTGCAAGTAAGTACCTTTAATTACGTTTACCTCTCCAGCCTGATATTTCCTGGTTTTTGGCTTTATTAATAATATCCTAGGGAGCATAGCACACATATCTGTATATGCTCACCTGGGGTGAGGTCCATAGAAAAGATGACTAGACAATGGAAGCTGTGGACAGATGTTGTCCTCTCAAATAGCTGTCTGGTACCACCAAAAGAAGGAGAATCCCAGCTGTCCTATGTCCTTGCTTAAGCCTGATGTTACTAGATCTTTCGTTTTTCTGCAAATCCAGCAAGTTAAAAATATTTTAGTTTACATTTCTGCAATTGTGAGAAGTGCATTGACTGTTCCCCAGAAGCTGAACATATGATGATGGGGAACAGGAGTCTTCAGGGATATTTGTGACACATCTGTTTGATAGAAAACTCTAATCAAACTATCCACAGATGGGAATCTAGCCTCAGGGGATCAATCCTTTGTCTAAAAATCCTCTTTCCCATAATACCTATTGCCATGATATCCTTGGACATGGGCCTCAGCATTTAACTGTACAGTTAGAGCTGATGTGAGTCTTTCATTTTTTAATTAATGTTTTGGTGATAATTGCTTGATAGGATGGGGACATTAATGTTGAGGGTGTTGTGGAAGGAGAAGTAAGCTCCCAGGATGCCAGGGGACTCAAGGTCCGGAAGGTCTGGGTGGCATATACAGAGATGGGCCGTTGTGCCACCCTCCAAGGTTAAACATGTTGCCTAGTGTCCTTTTGTTGTATTTAGCTTTAGTTAGTTTTTTTTTTTTTTAATGTAAACCAGGGTTATAACACCCTAAGTATTTCAGTCAAGCTTATAAAGACTTGGCCATGAGCTGTACCACAGAAATGTTACTTAACCTTTTTTGAGAATTTAGTGTGACTTCAGATTAACTCCTACTGTGTGCTCTTAAGATGAAACACCAGTCTTTCAGCTTGTGTTGGTTTGATGTTCGTGGTCCCTTTTCCCCAGTACGTCATATAGAAGTCAGCTAGTCCTGCTCCCTGGGCACCCTCATGTGCTTGGTTCCTGTAGCTCCTCCTGGTGAGATGGGCTTTCTGGTCACTGCCCTTTCCTGGGTATTTTCTCATTGTCTTGCCTGAATGTCAAAGTATAGAGGCAGAAACAACCCAACATTTGGGGCTTTCCCCCATCCCTTGTTTTTCTAGTGGCCACTTAGTATAGTGTAAGACCACCTAACTTTTTTTTTTCCTTTGGCACAACACTCCATCATCATATACAGAAATTCTATCTAGTTAAATCTCCTGTGTCTTTTTCACATCTCCTACATTTGTGCATTTCTCTCTCTCCCTCCCTCCCTCCCTCCCTCCCTCCCTCTCTCTCTCTGTACCCAAGTGTCCAAATAATAGTTTCTCTCTTGTAATTCCAGTCTATTGATCTTCTTAGCTTTTTAACTGTCTTCCAATGTATCTGCCATCTCTCCTGGAAACTTGTGGTCCTTCAGTTACATCAGTATGTTATCTGTGACATGCACGAAGTGACTGATTAAAATCTTGGCGCATACGTGACTCAGAAAGAGCATCTTGACCATCCACTGGAGATGTCCTTGGGTTAGTCCTTACTTGGCACCTGGAAGTGTGTATTCTACATGTATCAAGCTGTTCTGATGTTGTTTGTACTTCTTTGCCTTGTCAACAAAGATGTGATGAGACTTTTGCAAGGCTGTAGACAAGTATGTTACCCCACAGCCTACCAATTAGAACAGTCCTTTTTGATAGGGGAGGGAAAAGACATACTTAGAGGCCCAAGTTACGGTTCTGACTATATGTTATATTGTGCTTCATGACATGGCTGCCCTTTCAACACTATTTCTTCCCCTTCTGCCTTTGGCTGGTAACACTCCCAGGCTCAGGTGTTGGGCTCTGCTTGGCTGTTACCTGGAACAGAGCCAGACTGAGCTGCTCCTTTCTGGGAACCAAGACCTAGGTGGGCACTGGGCTTACCAACCTTCTGGTAGAAGGCTAGGAGTGAAGTCTGAATCACAGCTTACCTCAGTGAAGAAGTCAGGGATAAGGATTGGGTTCCAGCTGTTTAGATGAACACAAAATAGAAAACAAAACAGAACAAAACAAGCAAGCAAAAAAAACCAAAACACTCCTGCTAGGGTAGGGCTGGGAGGTTATTCGCAGATATGAAGGCCTTTGCAAGGGTAGCAATGGTGACTGAAGGGAAGCCAGGGGCCAGGGGTCAGGGACTCAAGGCTGGTCGCTCCTCATTTACTCCACCATATTGTACAAAGTAAGAGCTGTGTGGATATTCAGATGTGCCTGCATTTAGGAAAATAACTTATAAATGTCCAAAGATGACAAGGCCATACACATTCTACTCTTGAATCATACCAGATAGTGAGGCACCACTACAGTTCGGTTTGCCAAAGGTGGTTGATTGCATATGGTTTTGTGGCTTCTGCCCATTCCCAAAATGTGCAAGCAGACACGTGACCACCCAAATTTCTTCACCTGCTTGTAAGCTGTCTTCAGAGCTTGCTTCCTTGGTGAGTCAGTACAGAACTCTTGCTGGGCTGCCTATCTGTGCCCTGGCATCTCTGGCTGTGCTGGGTGCAGGCCCACAGCCACACCTGGTCTGGGTGGCATTTTGAAATGCCTCACTCTGTGTGTGCTCCCTGTGGTGGAACCTGCTTGCCTTCCTGCTGCACTCTTCTAGGTCTGTGGTAGTGGCCTAGCTGTGTGGTATGCCTCCGTCTCTCCTGTATAACTCACAAGAGGGACAGGATAAAATGTAGCAAAAGTTTCTCCCGTCACTTAAAAAAAAAGTGGCAAAATACATAAAAAATTTACTGTGTGAGCCATTTTTATAACTTTATATTTTTGTGATTCATGTTAAGCACATTTTGTGAATTCTTTTCATCTTGCAAAACTGAGTTCATATACCCAGTAAACAGTTAACTCCCCATTCCTGCTTCCCTTCTGTCCCTGGCAACCACCACTCTGTCTTTGTTCCCTATGATTTTGATTCTAGGTACCTCCTAAAGTACAGCCTTTTAAAATTTATGTATTTCACTCAGAATGTCCTCAAAGTTCATCCATGCTGTAGCATATGTTAAAGTGCTATTCCTTCCTAAAGCTGAATAATATTCCATTGTGCATATAGACTTTGTTTTCTTTATCTGGTCATCCATTGGTGGACACTGAGTAGTTTCCATCTTTTGGCCACTGTGAATAATACTATTGTACACATGGGTGTGCATTCCCTGTATACTGTTTTGTATTTTATTTATTTATTTATTTGAGAGAGAGAAAGAGGCAGATAGAGAATGGGCACTCCAGGCCGTCTAGACCCTGGAAGCTCCAGGCACATGCCCCACCTTGTGCATCTGGCTTACGTCGGTACTGGAGTATTGAACCTGGGTCCTTAGGCTTTGCAGGAAAGCATCTTAACCGCTAAGCCATCTCTCCAACCCCCCTCCCCTTATACTTTTGTTTGGTTACTAACCACTGTCAAGAGTGACTATTCTCATACTCTGTATTTATATGGTGTTCATGCCCCAGAGCCCACAGTGGCCTCCCTTTGGTTGTTGAGGCTTCCCTTGGTTTTGTGAGTGCTGTCTGGGCTAGGCCTTCATTACTTGGCCTCCTTCCTATTCTCCCTGACTGCTTCCTCTTCTTCCTTCTTAGTGGTGTCTGTCCCTACCATCTGCACACTCTCTGCGACATCTGCAGGTCACTGTACTCACTGAGCTCCAGCTTGATGAAGATTTCTGCATCTGTGATTGTCATGGGATAATAAGTCCCTCTCTGGGCATCTTTGTTTCACAATTCTTTTGGCTACTTGCAGGGCACTTACCCTGATCTCAGTGTGCAGCGAGCCCTTAACATGTCCTGTGACAGGATGGTTGCAGCATGTCTGGGGGTGGGGGGACACTCCTTGTCATTGGACGTGGAGTGCATGGGCTTTCTGTTCCATCAGGAAGGGCTGTCCCATGAAGTCTAGGAGCCTGTGGGTTTTGTATATGGGTGACTTTCCAGCACCTGGGATGCACTTAGCAATAGCATGTGGTATGCATTCTGTAAATATGTGTTGGAAGAATGAATAAATTTCATCCCAAACTTGCATCTGCGTGATACATAAGACGTATGAGAAAACTGAGGTGCAGGGCAGTAAAGTGACTGATCTCAGACCAGGTGGGTGCTAGTGATAGACTCAAGCATTCATTTTTGAGTGCCCAGCCTATCTAACAAAGTCCCCAAATCAGATAGAAGTCTTAGTAATTTGGGAGGTACAGGCAGGCATGCATATGCGTGTTCACAAAATTTACATATACATTGACATATTTAATACATATTTATGTTTTTATTTTTATTTCTGCCATACTGGGGTGGAATCAGGGCTTTAGGCTAATTCCAGGCAGGCACTCTACCACCAAGCTGCACTGCCAGTCAAAGGCTGACATTCTAACACCACATCCCTAAAGAATCACATTAGAATTGGAGGAACACGTGAATGGGATTTCCACACTGATTATCAGCTAGGTTTAGGTAACTAGCTCATTAAAACAAGTTTGGGTCACTTAAGGAAACTGGAACATGGTAGGGCAAGTAAAACACTCTTGAAATAATCATGGGACCTGTAAGTGAAATGATGTAACTTGTCCTACAAAACAAAGCCAGTGAAAGGACACAGAGCCGACTTCTATTTAGAACATTTTCCTGGTTCTAAGCAGAAAACAAAAATCATGAGATGGGAAAGAAAAAGAAAAGGCAGGAGGGGTGTTTCTTTGTATTGTGCTTACTCAGTGGGGCCTTACTCTGACTGGACTGCTCCCCAGAACCCTCTAGCCCCAGCCTCTGGGTATGTAGGTAACAGGAGTGCATGTGGCCCTTTGGGCATGGTGAAGAAGAAGGTGTGTGACTTGGTGAGAGAGGCTCCACAGTGAAGCAGAGTGCTGGTTCCCAGGAGGACTCCTGCATGTGGGGTGGTCGATTGGAGTCTTACTGACAGAACCCCGGGCCCTATATGCTGTTTCAGCAAGAAGTCCACCATCCAGGAACTGTGAATAATGAAACAGGGCTAGAGCCTCTTGCAAGGGTATGCTTTTAAATAGAGACTTAACATATTGGACTTTTGGATATTTTAAAACTAGAAAGATATTTAGAATAGCTGTCAGAGCTAGTAATGTTCTTACGAAGATATAGGAGATCATTTACCATCCCCTTTCTAAAGTGGATACAGCTGTAATTCTATACTGGTTTGTTTGGCTACCGAGGCTTTAAGTGGAGGGGACATTGGGGTGTGTTCCCTTGCCTTGGAATTAATTCCCTCTAACGTTCACATCTCTTAATTGACATGTCAGGATATAAGCATCTTACTCATCTTCATAAGTTCTTTGCTACTTTGAAGCCTTGGAAACTTTATTTTATTTGTTTGAGAGAGAGAAAGAGAGAGAAAGAAGCAGATAGAGACTGGGCACACCAGATCCTTCGGCCTCTGCAAATGAACTCCAGACACATGCGCCACTTTGGCTTACGTGGGTCCTGGAGAGTCGAACCTGGGTCACTTGGCTTCACAGGCAAGGGCCTTAACCACTAAACCGTCTCTCTATCCCTGAAGCCTTGGTTTTAATGTTCCTAGCCTTAGGACTTCATTTTTTAAAATATTTTTTATTTTTATTTTTTATTTGAGAGCAACAGAGAGAAAGAGGGAGAGAGAGAGAGAGAATGGGCACACCAGGGCCTCCAGCCACTGCAAACGAACTCCAGACACGTGCACCCCCTTGTGCATCTGGCTAACGTGGGTCCTGGGGAATCGAGCCTCGAACCAGGGCCCTTAGGCTTCACAGGCAAGTGCTTAACTGCTAAGCCATCTCTCCAGCCCTAAGGACTGCATTTTATATGAGCATAGATTATGTTCTTCTGCACAGAGAGATGACTCTTCTGTGGGGCAGTGAAGAACAATTTGCACATTGAAATGACACTTTTTTTTTTTAATTTCTTTTCTCAAAGTCACCTATGTAATGAAATCCCTTATATTCTTGTGATTGTCTTGAGTTATTGAATCTGTCAGGTGGTCAGGACAGCTGCCTGTGCGAAATAGAAATGTACATATACAATGTAAACATGTGCTCATTGACACATGAAGATAAAAGGCTTAACATTAATTGTGTCTGTTTACACTTAACACAGAAAATTCTACTCCAACAAACTCTGGAGGATTGGGAGTGTTTGTTATCATAACATTGTTTTGTTTTTTTTCTCCTCTCATTTTTTTACTGCAATATGAAGCCTTAAGAAACCAAAGCTCGCTCACTCTCTTCCCCAAGCCTTAGGATGGTGCTTTCAGGCTTTAAAGAGCTGCAAAATTGGCAGCTGTAGGAGGACTTCGTGGTGCTCTGAAGACTCTAGAGACACCCTTCTTTTCCCTTGACCTTCCTATGTTTCATGTATAGTTTATGTGGGTTGCTTGGAGTTTTCTTGTCCTTTGTAGGTAAAACCAAGAAATATAGGTACATAGGCTTTCGCAGCACTACTTTGCAGGTCTTAGTGGGTGCAGAGGGCAGTGATAAAAGGAGGGGCCCCCTAGGGTGGCACCTGGACCAGCAAGATTAGCATCACTTTAGCAGTTCTGGAAACAGCTATTTGGACCACTTTGTGATTTATCAAGCCTTATTAATTAAACATGGCCCTGATGTGTTCTGAGGAGTTTGAATGTTTTCCTACTACATGCAACGCAAAGGTGGCCTCCTGAACATCTGTCCTTCTGCTTTCTGGCTTCTGTCCTGCTGTTCTTGTTTTGCCATACCCTTAGGTTGCCAGCCATCAATTCAGCTCCAGCTACATCAAAGATGGGTCCCTCTTTATCTGGTTGCCATTTCCCTTGCCCTTGTTACATATAAGCTTGAGTCCTCAACACAGAAAATGTGTAAAATCTTCCCTTGCCTGTCTTCTGACCATCTTCAGGGATTCCCTTCTCTGAGAAGTCTTGTTGAACCCTCAAGACCTAGGGAGTCATGAGCCCCCTTCTTCATGATGCCAGAGTCCCACCTATTGATCTGCAGAAACCTTTTTCATCAAATTTGCCACTTGCTAGAGAAAGGATTGTTCTGCTCCCTGTGTGCAAAATTCAGTTACACATTAATCCTCTACGAACCTTTTAAATCATTTTGACTTTCACGGAATGATAACATCTAGAAAGGGGTTTTGTTGTACTATGTTATTGGTTTCAGTGAATTCACTTTAAGAGAAGTAATGAAATATTACAGTGAGCCACTGTCCAAGACAAAATAGGTTTCTTATACAAACTCACAGGTCTTGCTATGTTGGCTTCACCCTCAGAACTAGAGATGATGATCTGTTGGCCACAGTGTTTCCCTCCATTATTTGTCTTTAGACCTGTAGTAAAAGAATTCTGTGGGGTGGGAGATGGCTTTGGATAAAGTGCTTCCCACACAAGTGTAAGTACCTGACCTCGGGATCCCTAGACCCTGTGTTACTCAGTCGGAAACTCATGAGCCAGCTAACCTTGCATTCAGAGAGGTGACCCTTACCTTGGAAGATGAGGATTGATACTCATAGTTGACCTCTGACCTCCTCTTGTGTACCATGGCACGTGTGCCTGTGCTCATACACATGAACATGCTTACACACACATGTACCCAAACCACCCAAAAATTCTGATTTTCTTTCCCTGTGTCTTTTATTTCCAACCATAAACTGTGACTAAAAGAAAAGTGAAAACACTTTTATAAAATGGATAACTTATGGTATTCTTGAATATAGATTAGTCAGTTATCTTGCTAATTTGCCTTCCTTTGTTTATGTTAGTAGTACTTGGATCAGGGCAGTGAATTGGGGGTATATTTCTGTTAATGCTTAATTGAATCGCTGATGCTGCCTACAGCTAACCCCTGATGACAGTACACAAAGTACTTGTCAGATTGTTGTGTCAGCTTCTGTAGAATAGGTAATAACAGCCCATTTGTCAGGTAAGTAAGTTGAGGCTTAGAAATGAAATGTGTCCACTTGAGGGCAGGTGCCAGTAAAGGGCATTCTGGGAAGCTCCTGGTCACACTGTTTTTCATTTTCCAGGACCTCAGTGATGTGTATCACATAGGACGCAAGACAAAAGCTTTGTAAGCACATGTCTTGTCTAACTCTTGAGACAGATACCCAACTTTTTGGGGGGAATTGAAGAGGGGAGTTCTCAGATAAATGTTTTCCATCAGCACTTCTCATATAGATCGCGCTTAGCAGTTTGTTGTCCAAATATGTGTAGATTTTATAACACCCCTGTAAGTTCTGATAGAAATTCTACCTTTTGATCTTTAAACAATACTCAGGAGTTACTGATAAAACCAATGAAAAGTTTTATTTAAGGTGGCATTTTTATGGAAGTGAGTTCTGGTCCAGGTACCATGCTCCTGTCTGTCTAGTCCTGTCCCATTCCGCATCCCCCCCCCCCCATCTGCACTGGCCAGCCTCCATCTTGCTTTTGCTGTCCTCTATCTTATTTGAGGTTTGTAGTTGAGGTCCACTCAGCCCCTTCCAGCTGTCTCCTTCTCCTTATTTCCTACATGTCTTCATTTCCATAAGCTTCTACTATTTATTCTTCATAGCCCACTCCGGGATCATCTTCTGAAAGCCTTGGGGTGCTCTGTTTCCTGGAAAGGAAGAAGTGGTGTTGTGTAGCTCCTTGTGATCTGCAGTGAGCAAAGGGTGCGTCTGCTTCGGGAGCTGTGCCAGGGCCTTTCTCCCTCAATGTATGAATTCTTTCTTAGCAGAAACGAGGCATGCTGCATTCCCTTTCCTGTTTGTGGCTTGTGCCTTTTGAACACTGTGCTATCTCATTCATGGTTCAGCTTGGTTTTCCTTTTTTCTCTTTCTATCACAAAACACCCCAGAGACCAACAGTGTCAGTCACAGAATCCAAAACAGCTGGTTGCTGAGTCCTGCCTTGTACTTTGTGGCTTGGGCTTGTCTTCTCTTCCGGAATAAGCGGGTAGTTTCTTCCTATTTTTTTCCCCTTTGTTCTATAAATGGAGGGGGAGCTGTCAAGTCCTGAGACGGTCTTCCATTTGAAGGAGCTGCCAGTCCCAGTTCTGCCTGCAGTGTGGTCCTGTCTGCCATAGTTGTAGTCTTCGCTGGTCTTGGAGGGGTCCAGAGGGCAGAGGGCAGCGGGCAGCAGATCCTTCCTAGTGCCTTCATTTTGATTGCAGGAAATTCCTTCACACTTCAGTTACGTGTCTAAAATGCCTTTTTCACTAGATCCTGAGGTTGTGAGATCTCCTGGAAATGATAGCAAATAAATTCGTAATGTGATCAAGCACAATTTGAATACAATAATGCATTCAGAACACTCCTATATTGTTTGGAGCAACTTAGTGCACTTAATTTATAGTGGCATAGATGCAACAGTTTTTAGATTGAGCACAAGATAAAAAGAAATAGTATTCCTTCTTCCTGTTAAAAGACAGACTTAATGCCCTTTTATATACTCAAGGACTTTGAGTCATTGACTGCAAGCTGAGTAAGAATGAGGTAGAGAAATGAGACCTGAGGATGAAGGGAGGAAAACTTGGAGAGCAACTGGGGGAATTATTGGAACTTAGGGATTTGCTCAAAGCCCCAAGGGGTTGACACTTGCATTGAAACCTGCATGGAGAGAGAACTAGGCTGTGTGTGAGGAAGTTTGGAAAGCCTGTTCAAGCAGTGGGTGTGTGGAGAGGAGGAGCTGGATATGTTGGAGGTTGGTGAGCAAGTGTGCTAAGCAAAAAGAATGTAGTAGAAGCCAAGATAGAGGTAGATAGATGCAAACTCCTTTAAATTTTGTTGGCTTGGTGTTGGGTCAAGGATGGCTTGGGGGAAGTTGTTGCTGTCCCCTAGACTAGACATGACACTGGTCAGCTCATTTGTAGAGGTGGAAGCACATAGTCAGTACTACTGGCAGATCTCATGCCAAATTTCATTGACAAGGGTCCAGTGCCTTAAATACCTTGACTTTTCTAAATCTGTCGTTTCACCTTTGAAATGGTGGTGGTGGTCTCTCGTAAGTGAGGTGTGGTTAGGAACATCACATGAGACAGAACATTGTGATGTGCCAGTCTTTTAGCAAGCCCAGGCATTTGACAAATGCCTGCTTCTTCTACTCCTCATTCTTAGGAACTTCATTTCACATTAGTAAATTGAGTGGCCCAGAGTTTCCATTTTAGATTCTCAAGCCTTGCCGGTTCCTCCTACCCATCCTCTGTAGCACCTTCTTTTCCCAGTTCCCCCAGTGGCTGGAGCACCTGGGGGAGTATTTCTTCTTTCTTTTCTCTACTCGACTTCAGTTCTGTTGGCCACTGGTTGAATTCTCTGAAAGGCCTCTCTTGGGGTTCTGCCCCACTCTGGATCCATGAGAGGGGCCTCACCTCTGTGAGCTACTGTTCATCCTCTCGTGTGACCCACAACTACCCACACTTTGCCAGATTCATTTCCTGTGCTCCTCTCTGCACCCCTGCCTGCTATGTCTCTGCCTCATCTCTGGCCTTGGGAATCTTGCACATGGTTTAAATCCCACCTACCTACCTGGGAGGGTCAGTGAACCTTACATGTCATTTCCCATCTGTCTGGCCTGATACCTACACACAACTTGTCCTGTGCATTCTCCTCTCCACTCACCACACCCTTAGCTCCTGGTCTTTACTGTGAACCTCAAAGGGCAGAGCCCTTCTTTTCATCTCTCATGGTGTCCTAAGCATAGCACCCAAATCAATAAATTACATGGTATGAAAACTTCACCATGTCTGAGAAGCTTTAATAGTGGTTGAGATTAGCAAATTCTAAAAAGTGTAATAACCAATATTGTTTCTGGTGTGTTTCTAAAATTATAAAAATTAATCAGTTATAGTATTGAACCATTTTACCAGAAGCTGTTATAGCCTGCAGAGAGATTTATCTAATGAAAGTATTTTTGGATATCTGGAATATTGTTTATAATGTGAAAAACTGGAGATAGCCTAAGTGTCCAACAACAGGGGATCAGTTAAAGAAAAACAGACTCAAGCCAGGCATGGTGGCACACACCTTTAATCCCAGTACTCAGGAGGCAGAGGTAGGAGGGATCATAGAGAGTTTCGAGGCCACCCTGAGACTACATAGTGAATTCCAGGTCAGCCTTGGCTGCGGTGAGACCCTACCTCAAAAAAAAAACAAAAAAGAAAAAGGAAAACAAGCTGGGTATGGTGGCCCACGCCTTTAATCCCAGCACTCGGGAGGCAGAGGTAGGAGGATCACTGTGAGTTTGAGGCCACCCTGAGAATACAGAGTGAATTCCAAGTCAGCCTGGACTAGACTGAAACCCACCCTTGAAAAACCAAAAAAAAAAAAAAAAAAAAAAAAAAAAAAGAAAAATAGACTCATGGTATACATTCATAATCTAGAGTTACTTTTAAAAAAAGGACATCGTGAGCTAGAAAGATGGCTTAGTGGTTAAGGCATTTACCTTTGAAGCCTAAGGACCCAGGTTCAATTTTCCAGGTTTAATGTAAGCCAGATGCACATAGTGACACATACATTTGGAGTTCCTTTGCAGTGGCTAGACCCCTGGTGTGCCCATTCATTCTCCCTCCCTCCCTCTCTCCCTCCCTCCTTCTCTTTCTCTCCCCCTCTCTTTCTGTCTCAAATAAATAAAACATATTTTTTTAAAAAAAGACATCGTATTTGCATGCAGAAGACACTGAGAGAGGGGAGAGAATAGGCCTGCCAGGGCTTCTAGCTGTTGCACACGAACTCCAGATCATGTACCACTTAGTGCATCTGGCTTTTTGTGGGTACTGGGGAATCGAACTGGGTCGTTAGGCTTTGTAGGCAAGCACCTTAACTGCTGAGCCATCTCTCCAGCTCTTTTATTTTAATTTATTTAATTAAAATGAAGTTCCAGTATGCCTGAAATTTTGTACAAAAGCTTGGTAAAATACTCTTGTTAATTAAGTGAAGGAAGTATATTTAAAAATGTTACTATCTGATTTCATGTCCCTTACATTATTTGCAGACAAAGAATGATTGTTATAGGTAGTATTAACATTGTTTGTATCTGATGGTTGAGATCACTAGTGACTTTTAGTATTTTTTCCTATAGAAAAGTTATCAGCAAACTTTCTATAGGACACATACTTTCTTGATTAATACAACATTTGAATGAATTTGGCATTGTGTGCATATTTTCTATCAAGTTCAATTGGCTCTTCTATCTACATTACTGTATTAATTGGGAGAACACAGAGGTACCTGGCCCATGCTAAATAGTAGTGGGACCTTTGACTCTGCACTCCTACAGTCCTGGTGACCATTCTTAAGTGCAGGCTGTACTGCTTGGTGTCCTTAAGTTGGATGCAGTAGCAAGTTGTTGATACATGGCCATTGCACTTTCGCTCAGGCATTGGGAGCTGGCACTCTGTTCACAGGCAAGCCCAGGTTGCAGTCTTGACTTTTGCATGTAATCAATCCTATGCAACCTTGGACTCATCGCTTTAGTTTGCATATGTAACGTACCAGTCTTTTTCCACAAGTCAGTGAGTGTGTTGAATAGCATCATGCCCAAAGGACACACCTCATGAATGACAGTAACCAGCTAGCTCCCCAGGTCGGCCACCTGCAGCCACACTTCAGAAGTCTACATTGAAAATCGGGGTATTGTTCCTTAATAACGTAGGTTTCCTACAACTGTATGGGAGTTTTAAGAGGCTAGTTTTAAGAAATATTTTTATTTAACTGAGACATATTCTGCCTTGCCCTCTTGTGTCTCCCTTCAGTTTGTGGGCCAGGGATCGACATCCGCAATGACTATCAGCAGCTGAAGCGCCTGGAGAACTGCACAGTGATTGAGGGCTTCCTCCATATCCTGCTCATCTCCAAGGCTGAGGACTACCGCAGCTACCGCTTCCCCAAGCTCACGGTCATCACCGAGTACTTGCTTCTGTTCCGTGTGGCTGGTCTCGAGAGCCTTGGGGACCTCTTTCCAAACCTCACTGTCATCCGCGGCTGGAAACTCTTCTACAACTACGCTCTGGTCATCTTCGAGATGACCAACCTCAAGGATATTGGGCTTTACAATCTGAGGAACATAACTCGGGGGGCCATCAGGATTGAGAAAAATGCTGACCTCTGTTACCTCTCCACGGTGGACTGGTCCCTGATCCTGGATGCTGTGTCCAATAACTACATTGTGGGGAACAAGTCCCCGAAGGAATGTGGGGACCTGTGTCCAGGGACCATGGAGGAGAAGCCAGTCTGCGAGAAGACCACCATCAACAATGAGTACAACTATCGCTGCTGGACCACAAATCACTGCCAGAAAAGTAAGAATGCAGTAGACCCTCCTTTCTGCCTGTTGCTCTCTCTTTCTGTTCCTCTTCCTCCCCTTCCTCTTTTGCAGGGCAGGGTGAGGTCCTGTCACATTTTGGATGTGATAACCTTGCCTTGTGGAAATGTTTCCTAATGGAGGTGTTGGAGGCTCTTTGAATGTAGGACCATGGCCTTGTTGGAGGCCATTGTGGCTGCTCCAAGCCTGGTCTACTCATATCCATTACATTTCTGGAATAGAAGCTTATTGGCCTTCAGTTTTCCTGATGAGAAGGGTGACATAGTGTTTTTAAAGTCCCCCTAGTTCTTGGCAAACACAAGCTTCTTACCTGTCAACTCCTTCAAGCCTTTGTGTGAAAAAAAATTATTTTAAAGTTATATAGCAGACCTCCTTTGTACGAGTGAACTTAAAATCTAGTTGAATAAAGGAAAAGTAAAGCATTCTCATTCATATTCTGTGAAAGTGTTCCTTGGTTCCTTGGGTGTCCTGATCTAAGGAGTTTGTGACACAGGAGACCTCCACACCAGTTTCCAGGAGTCCATGGTTCAGGCTTATACTTGCAGACAATTATGTAAGAGTACATTTTTGAGCCTTTGGGCTTCCATTTCCTTTTTTGCATATCTGTGGATGGAACAGTTGTGAAAATCTTGTGCAGTCACTCACTTAGTGAAGGATATTTGGAAAGCATTCAGCGGTCTTGGGGAGGTCACATAGCGATACTTTGCAGCTTCTTGTTTGCCATCTGCAATATGCTTATTTTCCATTGAGCATAACTTAATTCTTGCACTAACATGATCGATGGTTTTCTTGTTGTTTTTAAACTAAAATGAGGCTGTGGCTCGGGCATTCAACAGTGTTTAGACATAGTGGCCAGCAAGGTTCCTCTCACTGGTTTCCCCTCGTTGTGTTAACTATAAATATCTATCATTTAATGGTTGACCCAGTTCATGCCCCAAGGAGCCCGTATAACCTAGCTAGTTATGAAGGGCAAAGAAATCCCAAATCGGTAGGTTTGTCTAAACTGTGAAGTGTGTGTAATAAAACAAATGTAAGGCCAGACCTCACAGGTCTTCCAGCTTACTTTCAGCCAGGGTTGAGGCAGGAGAGAATGAATTCTTTGACCATCTTTAAAACCTTCACACATTTGATCAGTGTGTGTGCCAGTGCTAGTAGTAGGGGCTGGCGTCCCATAGGCCAGTACCTTGAAAAGCTGACTTGGAGGAGGAAGGTTCTTTTATGACTGATTAAAACTATGCTTTGTCTTTGTCTTAACTGATGATTTGGGAAAACATCGTTCTGTGTTGTTGTTGTTTTGGAGACAGGATCTCATTCTGTATTTAGTCCAGGTTGATCTGGAACTCATTATATAGCACACACTGGTCTTAAACACATGACAACCCCTCAACTTCCTAGGTGCTGGGATGACAAATATCGGCCACTTAGCCTGGCTTAACTGAAATATTTTTAAATAGCCTTGACATTAAAAAAAAATATCTTAAAAGGTGCCATTCAGGGACCCAGTATTAGGTAGTAGAAAGATTCTGGATGAAGAAATGAGAGTGCTAGGTGACTGGACAAGCCAGCTCCTCTTAGCTAGTTACGTGTGTTCCTAGAGCAGTCACATTATTCTTTCATGATAACCAAACTGCATTCAGGTACTTTGGAAGCTTAGAAGCTCTGTACAGAAGGGAAGTGTTAGGTTGCACCTGCTTAGGGATGCTGCAGATACTTTGATCTCTCTGTAACTTTTGGGCATTTTCTGCTGAAAACTCCTAGGGCAGGAATGAGGCCTGAATTCTGGGTTCTGGGTTCAAGTCTAAGAGGTGAACAAGTAATTTCAATTGCCTAGGCTTTAGTATATTATCTGTAAAAAAAAGGATGGATCCTGCCTTTTCAAAGGATCATTGGAAGATTAAAAGGACAAGGAAAAGCACCAAGAAATTGGTCCCTGATGCCAGTGGGTCTGTTGGCTAGAACTGACCTCCCAAAGGCCACACCCTGCAGCCTCATCCTCGGCCAGCTATCCTACTTCTGCCAGTGTGTTTTGTGATTTCATAATGGAGCACTTACTTAACATTGATGAGTATATTCAGGGAAATGTCTTTCCTTTACCTTGTCCTGCAAACTCAGGCATGGGCATGATTCATAGAAGTTTTCTAACTGAGTTGGAATTCTTGTCCTTTGCATCAGTTCCTCTTAAATCTGCACTGCCTCATGTGGTAGCCATGCACCTTTAACCGAGCCCTTGAACTGAGGCCTGCCTCAAGTGAGACCTGCATTTGAGAGACATAGTCTAGACAAAACCTTGTTTTATATTGATTACATGTTGAAATAATATGTTATTGGCTATGTTAGAATGAGTAATGTGGGTTATTACAGTCAACTCACCTGCTTCTTTTTACTTTTGACGTGGCTACTAGAACATTCACATCACAGATAGCTGGCATTCTATTTCCGCTGAAGAGAGCTGTATTTGTGGCTTTCTTAGAGGCTGAGTTATTTCCCTCATCATTCTGACCAATTGGTCTCTACACTGTATCTTGTCCCTCCCCAGCCAGAGGTCTTTTAAATTTTCAGAGAACCAAGGGAGGGCCACTGGGTCCTTCCAGAATGCCCACCTTGAGTTCCCCATAAAATAGGTAAATGATGTTTGGAAAGAGTCTGCATATACGGATCCCATTTAGTTATTCTGAGGCTGGTTGGCTATAGCAGAGGGGAACATCTGGTGGGGAAACATCAAGTCAAAGGCGTGTGGGGAAGTGCTGACGTAATGGAGAGACAATGTGATTGTGCAGTCCTGAGGTACTGCTTTTACTTGATACCATCTAAACGCCTCTTAGATCATGAGTGCTGTCTGACTGTTGGAGGTGCCCCATGAGGAAGGGTTGTCTGTGCACTCTTGTGTTTCCCTGGTTGCTTATGATTTTATGTCGGTCTGCATTGTTCCTAAAATGTGAGGGGACCCTGAAGGAAAGATGTCCGTGTGTTTAGTGGCCAGTCCCACCTCCCTTGTCTCCACATGGCTGCTTCTCATTCTCTCCCTGCCTCAGAGGCTGCTGCTTTCCTACCCCTGCCACCATCCACTCTTATGCCCTTTGGGGTTCTCATAACAAAGCACCCTAACTTGGGTGGCTTCTACATAGTAGTTCTGGTTCTCATAGTTCTGGAGGCTGGTGCCGGGCTCCCCCGGCAGGTAGTGCTGAGGAAGGACCAGGCCCGCTGGTTCCTCCCAAGGGGTTGAGGAGGAGGATGAGTGTCGACGACTCAGAACCTCTCCTAGTCACCAGAGAAAAACCACACTGAGTCGGGAGTCTTGTCGGAGCAGGAACTCACTTTATTGTTACAGGTGGTTGCCTATGTAATGTTGAGAACGAGGGTGGAGATTTTAGGATGGGGGGAGAGGTAAGGGCCAATAGTAAACTGCGACTATTGAAATGATTGGTTCTAAGTGCGTGCATGGGAATTCCAACTCCTATGCGGAAGTAACAGGCCAGAGGCCATTAGGCATCTTGCTGAGTCACATCTGGCCAGAGGCAGATCGCCAAACTTTAGCTAGGCTCAGGAAGTTCCACTAGGCCTCGCATCTGGGCCTCTTAAGGCCCAACAGGCTGGTACTCAAGGAAAGGTGCTAGCACATCCTATGTCTGAGCAAGGCCTACTTTTTGGTTCACATTGCCTTTTTGCTGTGGAAGGGGCAAGGCAGCTGTCTGGTCATGAGGGCTCCATCCTGCTAGCCTAATCACATCTTACAGGCCCCATCCCCTAACAGCCTTTGGTCAAATGCCAGGTTCCATAGGTGTTTTAAGAGGATATAATCATTCAGACTATGGCATGGCCAGAGTTTCAATCTACCCACCCCCATGCCTGTTGTGTCCACCAGTCTGTCAGAGTTCTTCATCTCATGTCACTTCCAAATACCATGTTAAACCCACATTTCTTTTTGAGCTTGGAACAGTTCCATTCATATGAAGATCACCCTGAGCAGTTGAAATCTGATGGCTTTTCTCACTGCCCCTTACTTCTAGCTGGCTATTTTTTCCTGTTTTCCTTGTGATGGGAGAGGGGACATGGATGGCTTTTGGATGTTTTCTTTTCTACTTGGACACACAAGCCCTTACCATCCCAAATGTCACTTCGCTCTGCCTTCTTCCACCCCACTTATTGCTTACCCAGTGACATAGCCCTTCTCCAGCCTTCCGCTCTGTTTCCTGCTGCTCCTCTTGGTGAACCCTCCAGATGAATAGGAACTCCTTTCATAGGCCCACATAGAATAAGCACATCTACACCATAAAGCTCCTTGGTGGTCCACCACCTGCCTGTTCCACCATTCAGCAAGGTTCTTTTAAAAAAATATTTTATTTATTTATTTATTTGAGAGAGAGAGAGAGAAGAGAGAATGGGTACACCAGGGCCTCCAGCCACTGCAAATGAACTCCAGATGCATGCACCCCCTTGTGTATCTGGCTTACCTGGTTCCTGGGGAATGGAACTGGGGTCCTTAGGCTTCGCAGACAACCACTAGGTCATTTCCCTAGCCCAGCATGGTTCTTTTTAAAAAATTTTTTCTTTAAAAAATAAAAGTGTGTGTACGTGTGCTTGTGCATGTGTGCACGTGCGCATGTGCACACATCAGGATTTTACCACTGCAAATGAATTCCTGTCCAGCTTTATGTGGGTGGATTTCAAGCAAGCACATTTAATTGCTGAGCCATCTCTCAAGCCTGCCAGGTTCTTGACCCTCTTTCCCTCTCATGCTCACTTTTCTGAATTGGCTTATTCTCCCCATGCCACTCCGCCAAGACCTGGCTAAGCTCCAGCATTGCCTGTTCTACTAGAGCACCTTAGGGCTTTGTAACCTCTGGTGGGCCTATCTCCCATACTTGAGGAGTACTTGTCACAGTACCCTGTGAATTCTGGCTGTATCCTCCAATGCTCGACTATTACTCCAGGAGCAAGTATGGCACCACTTTGTGATGGATTTACTTTCAGGAAGATCCATTTTTCTTCTTAAACAGAGAGCAGTGTGCGGTCCTCAGCGAACCCAAAGATGCTAGGATTATGAAATGCATTTCTGATGTGTCGTGTGTCCTTGCCACTGAGAAGCACTGCCATCCAAACTCTCTCTAACTTTTAATTGGCAGGGATCCACCACAGACGGGAGCTCTTGCCTCCCCTGCCACTGTCAGAAAGATCCAAGGCCAGAGCTACAGCAATGTGACAATCATCTGAAAGGATGAAGCCTGGCCTGTGAAGCTGTTCACCACTTCATACAGCAATTTTGTTCAAGACGAACCAGACATGGGAGGGACAAAGGTGTCTGGGTTTTCTCACTTCCAGTGAATTTACTAAATGATGCCTTGACATGGGACTCTCTGGTATTTGATTTCAAGTATAGTCACTCCTCCAAAAACAGAAGAACAAAATAAAGTTAAAAAAAATAACAAAAGTTAAAACCTGAGACCTCGCTGCTGCACTTGGCTTCCTAGTACTTTTTAGCCGACCAGGATGAACAGTTTGTGATCTGCTCACAGTGCCTGGATTGTGCATGTGAAAGTTGAGTCCTTGCTAGGAAACCCACAAAGGTGCGAGTTTGGCTGCACGGGAAGGTGGCTTTGCTGGTGGGGTAGCCTTATTTTGATTAAAAGGACGTTAACTGGAGCAGCAGCCCTGCAGCATGTTGCATTTCCTACTGTCTTCAAAATGAGAAACCAGGCAAGTAGCAGATTAGAGTCTTCCAGTGACAAGATAGTACATGACTCCTTTTACTGACAGAGAGAGACATTCTGTTGCCATCTCATGGATGGGATCAGGGACTCAGAATGAAGGCAGGTGGTATAAAAAGGGCAATTCTGTCTCTTCTGCCTGCAACTTGTTTGCATTCTTACATATCAAACACTCCTCAACAAGGCAGCATAGGCCTTTGGAGTAGAATTGCTTCCCTTCCCTCGTTTTCTTACAGGCTGGTACGTCTCTCCCACCAAGTCCAGGTGGAGTGCTTGTTTAAGCATTTGTAAATCAGCTTCCAATTGGAGCCTAGAGAATGCAGTTTCTCAGCTGCAGAGCCTGACAATGTGATGTGTGTGGTTTCTTCTTAACTTTGAAACTTTAAAATGTTTATTTATTTGAGAAAGAGAGAAGAGCCAGATAGAAAATGGGCATGCCAGTGCCTCCACTTACTGCAAACAAATTCTAGACGCATGTGCCACCTTGTGCATCTGGCTTACATAGGTACTGGGGAATTGAACCTGGGTCCTTAGGCTTTGCAGGCAAGTGCCTTAGCAGCAAAGCCATCTTTCCAGCCCTTAACTTTGAAACTTTAAACTACCTGGGAAGACCTGGAGTATGTCTGTGGGAATGCTGTGTGGATTGCCACCAGGCTTCTAGGGAATTTTGGTCCCTAAGACTTCCATCATAAATTGTGATATGGACCTGCATTTCCAAGGGGGTCTTGAGAGACAGAGATAGAGATAGAGAGAGAGGGGCAGAGACAGAGACACAGGCAGGCAGGCCTGTAGATAGTAGTGGAAAGGCAGCCCAGAGATGAGCAAGTGGGCACTGGCTTCAGTTTGTGTTAGGAACTCATCTCCATTCCCCTGGAATGCTTCTGCTCTGGTCAGCTGCCTCAAGTGTGGGGGTGATCTTTATTTAGAAAGGGTTCACATGCCCTGGGGCCTCATTGCTGTGCCTTTTATAGTCAGGCATGGAGATCGAATTCTATTCTTCTGACTATGACCCTGGTATTGAGATGGTGAAGCAGTTGACACCCATGTTTTCTTGGGACACCTCTTAGGAGACTCCATCTCTTGGAGCATGTGCCTAGTTCCTGAGAGGCTTTGCTTTTGGCTAATTGTCAACTAATTGAGGTGTCATCCTCCTGGGTCCATTTTAGAAGTTAGTTTTTAACTAGGGATCTCATCTCCGAGACTAAAAAGCTTTCAGACTCTCTCATAGTAATTTTTGTAATTTGGAAAACACCAGGAGTCCCTTTATATCTCTCCATCCAAGACTACATCGAAGATGGTCCTGGTTTCATCTTGATATCCTCCAAAGCCTCTTATGTTGCATTAGTATTTCTATCTTACTCATTTGTATGCCAGTGTGACATTCTCAACTAGAGTGGTGATGGAGCATGTGAGCTCGTGGCTAATTTTGTCCTAGATTGCATTGCTCAACTCCAGTGTATAGGTGCTTGAAAGGTTAAGTTTGGCTTTTGGCAGTACTGTAGGCCATCATTTGGGAACATCCCTCTTTTCCAGTGTATGGTGTAAACCAGGGACTCAGGATGTAAAAGGTGGTTCTTTCAGCATTACCTTGGTTGGAATGCTCCTTTTAAACATGGAGGTAGCATGGCAGGCTTCACCTTCTTCACCTTCTGCCCATGAAACAGGGATGGTCAGATGCCTATAAAGCACCTATCAGATTGCCCAGCATGTAGCAAGTTCTTGGTAAATGGTAGCTTCTGCTGCTGTTTTTTTTGTTTTTTCCTTCCTTCCTCTTCTAATGAAAATAAGAGCTGCATTCTGAGGCCATCTAAAACTCTGAGCATTAAGCTGGACTGATTGTATATTTGCTGTCATATCTTAAGTTGTCTTTTTCTGTTGCTTTTTCTGAGTTATAAAAACTCAGTTTTCGGGCTGGAGAGATGGCTTAGCAGTTAAGCGCTTGCCTGTGAAGCCTGAGGACCCCAGTTCGAGGCTCGATTCCCCAGGACCCACGTTAGCCAGATGCACAAGGGGGCGCACGCATCTGGAGTTCGTTTGCAGTGGCTGGAGGCCCTGGCGCGCCCATTCTCTCTCTCTCTCTCTTTCTCTCTCTCCCTCTTTATCTCTCTGTTGCTCTCAAATAAATAAATAAAAATGAACAAAAAAATTTTAAAAAATTCAATTTTCATTAGCAGGGAGCTATGTAGTGTAGCATTGGTTCTTTCTGATTTAATCTGAATTGTTCAGATTCTCATGTCTATATCCAGATAACCCATATCTTTAAAGATTAGTCAATGATGTACATACATCTGTATTTGAATGCCAGTAGGGACTCTATAGTTGCATATAAACTCCCTTTCTTTGGTCATCAAATTCAATATATTTATTTTATCTGCAACTTTGTGTTTGGGAGAATTGAAATATCAACAGATGCTTGTTGGGCACTGACATTAAACATTATCTTAAAACATTTTATTTTCTTTTTAAAAGCATTAAGGTACTTAGAGAGTGGGCACAGTTTTTGATAAAGATAACAAATAGGTACATTTTTCTTTGTGACAACTGCAGCTCTCCCATAGTGATGGTGGCCAGCCACCTGCTGCAGCCTGTGCATGTTAATTCTTTTCCTTGAGTAATACTAGCTGTGTGTGCACATTTGTGTGTGTTTGTGTGCATGTGTATGCATTTCTACCACTCTTCTCCCACCCAACCTCCTGTTATGTTTTGTTTCATTTTCCTCCTCTCACTCCCATTGCAGCAGACAAACAGTGGCTCTCTGTGTCCTCCCTTAGATCTTCCTTCCGTTCCAGGGGATCAGGTGGGTGGGAAAATGTTGTGCAGGAATGCCAGGCCCTCTTCCGGAAGCTAGGCTTCTGTTTCATCTCGTTATTGAACAGAAGTTGCCTTTTGTATCTTTGCCTTGGTCACAAACAAGCACTTGGTCTTCCCTTCTTCCTGTCTTTTTTTTTTTTTTTTTTTTTTTTTGTCATGGAACCCACGTGGGATGGCATCAGACACAGTGTTTTGCTTGAATCTCATAATCTTAGAGAAACTGTGCAGATTGACCACAGATAAGAGGATCTCTGATTTGTTTTTGCAAGTCTTGGTGAAGGGATTAGCTAAAGTAGGTAGTCTCCTCTCAGGCATTCCATGGCCTTCATGAGATGACTCAAATCACATGTAACCTTCAACCATAAACATTATCTTTTCTCCTGTGCATGCATAATTATGGTTAAGTTCAGCTTATAAATTAGGCACAGGTAGAGATCACCAGTCATGACTGATAAAAAAGTTGAGCAATTGTAACTGCATATTGAAATAAAATTCCAGATTCACTACTCTTGTGCTTTAAGGCATTACTAAATAATAAAAAAAAGTGTTACTTGAACAAATCTAAGACCTGTGATGCCATGTCAGTTGATCTGGTAACCAAAATGGCTTATAACTGACCAATAGGAGGGTAGTGTACATAGTGTGGATACACTGGACACAGGGATCATTTATATCCCATATAGGACAGAGCTTTAAGATTTCAGCACACTACTTGGAACAGTATACAATTTAAAACATAAGAATTACAAGAATTGTTTGTTTCTAGAGTTTTTCATTTAATAGTTTTTTTTTAATTTTTTTTGTTCATTTTTGTTTACTTATTTGAGAGCGACAGAGAGAGAAAGGCAGATAGAGAGAGAGAATGGGCGTGCCAGGGCCTCCAGCCACTGCAAACGAACTCCAAATGCGTGCGCCCCCTTTGTGCATCTGGCTAACCGTGGGTCCTGGGGAATCGAGCCTTGAACCGGGGTCCTTAGGCTTCACAGGCAAGCGCTTAACCACTAAGCCATCTCTTCAGCCCCATTTAATAGTTTTGGAATGCAGTGGACCGTGGGTAACTGAAACCATAGAAAGTAAAACTACAGATAAAGGGACTACTGAGGCCTAAACCATCAGGCCCATGCCTGTGGAGCGTGGCTGCCTTGTATGCAGAAGTTGTGGCAGACAATGACACCCTTGCTGGCTGGCCGAGGTGCTGAGCTGCCTGTGCCCATGTGGCTGTGGGGAAAGAGGTCCTTGCTGTAATGCAGCATATCTCCTTTTGGCAGCATATCTGTGGGTGCCAGGCTGCTCTTCTGGAGTTCCTGGTAGCACTTGGTGGTTTTGGCAGATGCAGAGACCAGGGAGTTGAGTTGATTGGGGAGTTTAGTAGTATAAAGGGGGAGAAAACAAAAGATCAGTAAGCAAAGTGTCTCTAATGGGCTACATGTATCTCTAATACAAAAAAGGAAATGAAGGACTGGAGAGATTGCTCAGGGGTTAAGGTGCTTGCCTGCAAAGCCTAATGACCCAGGTTTGATTCTCCAGGGCCTATGTAAAGCTGGATGCACAAAGTGGCCCAGGGGTCTGGAGTTTGTTTGCAGTGGCTAGAGGCCCTGGCATGCCCTCCCCCTTCTCTCCTTTCAGGTAAATAAAATATTTCAAAAAAGGAAAGAAGATTGGTACTATAAGCATCCTTCCTATGCAGCTCTGGTGTTTGAGTTAGCTCCTCCACACCCAAAATGTATTAATTATAGTATGGACACAAGTGGAAGCAGTTGGATTTCTGTGTCCAGAAAAGACTAGCTTTACTCCTGGGGCATAATTTGGTAAATGCTCCTTCTATATAATTTTGTGAATAGTATTTTTTACTTTGCTAGGTAAATGACATTATTAGGTTCTTGGACTGTTCCAAAGATAGGATGTAGAGATATAGTTTTGTTCTGTTACTCAGTGAATTGGAAATGATTATATTAGTCTGTAATATGTCAATATTCCTTTCAGAAGCTTTGAATAACCATGTCACACAAGCTTTAGGGAAGGTTGGAGGCAAAGTGGCAGAAAATGTACTGAAGACTTCTTTCCACTTACAGGGAGAGTGAAGCCTATGGCAGAAGGGTATAGCTAGTACACCTCTTTATAATTTCTCATACTGTGCAGGTGGTATGAACTAGTGGTATTAACCATTTCAGATCATTGGATTTCTGCCTTCTCCTCCCAACCTCTACCTCTTCCCTGGCTGTTCGTTTGTAAATTCAGTGTGTGTGTGTGTGTTTGGGGGGGTGGGTGATGGTGGTGGTGTCCAGGCTTCGTAAGTGTTTATGAATGGAATTCTGAGATATATCATTTTCTCTGAAGAATGTTCCTGGAGCTAAACAAACACTTCTTGTTTGCTTAGTGGGAAAAGAAAAGAACCTTCTTAACCAACTCATTGGATGCAGAGGTGGGCAATTAGGAGGTCTGGATCTCTGGGTTAAACAGTTGGCATTGATAGACAAGGAGTGAAAAGCCAAATTACCCACTAACATTGTCTGAGGGGTTTGTTTGCAGGGCTAATCTGATTTTGGGTTTGTTGATGGCCACACAATGATGATGGGTTTTAGTACCTGCTGCCCATTATACCCATGCAGGATTTGTTAGCACTTGGGTCTCTGCCATAGCTTCTAACCTCATCTCAAGTAGTGCAGAGTAGGGAGACTTGAGACCCTCAACTTGATTTAGTCCCACTGGAATATTTCTTTTACTTTAGATAACTTGATTTTGCTGGCCGCTATTGTTATCCTATTCTTGGAGAGTCTTGGGTTGTGGATAAAGGGCTCATTATAGAGAAATTGTAATCGGGATGGTGTTCAGACCCCACTTCAGCTCGTAAGTGAAAGGTGAATGGTCTGTGAGTGGTTTATTGTAGGCCAGTTCACATTCTGCCAACAGGCTTGGTATACACGGTGCATTTGTAAAAGTGCAAAACATTTCATATGCCAGCTCTTCAGCCTTTCCTCATTTCAGTGTCAATTTCAGTTGATACACTCAAATAAATACAAACCTCTCCTTCCTCGTTGCCTTCCCATTATGAAGCCAGACTGCAGAGGCAAGTGGCCTGGACAATCAGATGGCTAGAAGGGGAAACTGCAGCCTAGCCTCATGGTCAGTTGAATTTTGCATGAAAACTGTATGCCTAAAAAAATGATTATAGAAGCAGATCCAGACTCTGTTAACCACAGCTTAGGTGAGTGGCCCAGTGGCATCCATTTACCCTCACTCCTCCTTTTTCTCATTTCTGAACAAAGTAAGCCCTAGATGTCCTTCTAGCTCTGAAATTCAGTGTTGAAGGGGAGGTTGCTGAGAACCTAGGATAGATTTGCTGACCCTTTTTTTTTGCTAAACACTGCTAAGATTGAAGACAGACGTTATAGACAACGTCTTTGGATTGGGCCCCACTTTTATAAGCCAGCTCCAAGATTGGTTCTAGAAGAGGACTGTGAACTCCCAAGAGGTGGTTGTAGTGCCCGAGTTTTGGAGTGCTTCCTGAGAAGTAGACGTAGTCTAGAAAGCAGCTCAGTGAGTAGAGAGAAGGAGTGGGGGAGGGCAGGAGAGGAGCAGTTATGAGTAGGAAATTCAGGTAGGATTTATGTTAAGTCTTGTATTTGTGAAGTGACTTTTTCTGGTGTGGTCTTTGCTGTTACTAAAGTGAATTATTCATAAGTACTCTTGAGAAACATCAGTGACACGTGATTATATGGCATGAATTTAAATTCATCTAAGTCATTCTTTTCTATTAAAGTCAGCTTTCCCTTTCCCAGAATCTATCAACTTGATAACCTGGGAAGAGTTTTCTCCTCTGTGGTTGATGATTGACATTTTCCATGGTACTGCTGTGGGGCTACAGACTCTTAGCCCTGTTGAAGTGAGTGATCATAGCAAAGTTAAAATGTTGGGTGCATTTTTCTGTGTACTTTGTCATTAGGCATATGGGTTTGGTGACCATATATAGCAAGACTTAGCTGTAGAAACCATTACTACTGAGGTCATGCTCTGCAGGGTCTCACTTTCTCATTGTCCACCCACTTTTTCAGGCAGCCTCCCAGATCTCCCTTATGGAGGGTTTTCTCCTCCAGGGCACCCTTGTGTGATTTTGTCATTGATGATCAATTCTTTGTCCTCCGCCAGTATTTTAAGAAGACCGTGTTCACTCCTTACTCGTCTCTCTCCTCATACAGTAAGTGAGCCAATTGGGTAGTTAGGTCTGATGCCCTGTGAATGATTTTTGTTTCTCTACCTCACAGCTACAGCAGGCCTGTGGAAGAGGTATTGTATAAAAATCTACCCCACCTCCAATGTGGGCTTGACCATAGATAGTGTCTGAATTGTTATGTTCTTAGTGAAGACTAGTGAAGGCAGGGGCTTGATAGAAGAGGGAGAAGATGAGAGAAGGAGGACTAGGACTGCAGTGAGGAATGCAGAGCTCAAGGCATCCCTCTCAGACAGTGAGAGCTTGAGTGTGAGCTCTGTCTAAATTCTGTACCCTGGGCAGTAATCTTGTCTTACTCTCCTACTGGTTCTGGTAGGTTTGTAAACTTTAAAAATGGATTCATAAAATATCTCTAAATAACCAAAGTGGTCCATGGTTCTAGCTGGGATGAATGAGTCAATTAAATAACAAAATAGACTGTAAAACTGAATGTGGGGCTGGGCAGATAGCTCAGCAGTTGAAGGTGCTTGCTTGTAAAGCCTTTTGGTCCAGTTTCAGTTCCCCAGCACCCACATAAAGCTGGATACAAAAAGTGTGACATGCCTGTGGGGTTTGTTTGCCAGTAGCAGGAAACCCTGGCTGGTGTGCCATACGCATATGCACTTGAATGAATAAACAGGTGGATAGATAGACAATGTGTGTATGAGAGGGAATGCCCGTAAGTTACTTAGCCTTGTGCCCATTTCTACCATTCCTGTTAGTATCAACTATTGTGAATAATGAAGCAGGAGAGAGTGGTAAATCAGAAGTAATGTCTAAGTTGGGCTTTGGTTGTGCCTTCACAGGTATTTATAAGTTTGCATGCTTTTTTCTGTGGCCAGCCAGTTGAGGTGCCCTCATTTAATGCAAGTTACATCCTGGGCAGTATGACGTGACATAAGCTTCTGATTTTGTTGGGTGATAAGATTTTTTAAAAAAATGTTAAAATGTTAAAAGAAAAAGAGGGTGACAACTTCCACTGTGTGATGAGGCTGAAAAAGTAGTAGAGGCAACAAGTAAACACTTAGCAGAGGGCAGGCTTGGTATTTCGAGCTTTGGAGCAGATGTGTGTCTCTGGTGGAGTTAAGGCTTTCTTTTCCTTAAGAAATTCACACTGGCTCAGTCCTGTTTACCCAGCATCCTATACATAGCCCTCAACCTGTGAATAGGTTGTGCTCTAAATCTTTGCTAGGCTTTTGGAATGTGGAGCGTATTATTACATAAAGGTGGAGAGGTCTGGATTATGGTTTGGGTTCCTGCATAGACACTAGCTTAGATATCATTTATATGTGACTTTCCCACAGCTATCATTTGAAAGGCCCCATCTCAGCTCTGTCCTAGAACACGATGCTTTTTCTTTGTTAGATAAGGCAGGAGTGGTGGTAGGAAGCTGGTTGTTTCCCTTTAATAGCCCCTTACAAAAGGTCCCCTGCGAGGTTGTGGCACTTTCTAGGTATTGAGGATTGGGATGAGATGGCAAGCACAGAGGGGGATGAGGGCAGGTAATCAGCCTCCTGAAGCTACCTGTTTGTCCAGGTGGGAGATTTGTAAGTGGAATCAGGGACATCACCACCAGTTGCTTCTGGAAGATTTAAGTTCACTTCTGTGTGGCTAACATCTGGTCATGAGGAAGAATGGAATTGTGGTCCACATCTGGGTTAGACTGTTCTCCCCTTAGTGCCATGGAGCAAGTTGGATGATCCAAAGTCAGCTGAGTATCTGACAGCATTTGAATCTGAAACGTCAAGGCATATAGTGAAATGTTTTGTAACTTTTATTATTGAGAATAATGTCTGAAGTTGTCTGTAAAAGCAAAAGAATTCCAGACACCCTCCCTCTCCTGTCCTTGTCTTTTATGTTCTCCAGTCCAAAAAAAAAAAAAAAAAATTCTCAGCATTATGATCATTGGCCCAGAGAAATATTAAATCTATGTTAACTATGCAGGCATGAATGGGCAAAGGAAGGATTTGTGGCTAAGGATCTGCTGAAACAAACAACTAAAGTAAATGGGCAGAGAGAGATATTAAATTGATTGTATCTTTCAGCTCCTAGTACTTAAGACGAAGATAAAGTAGTGGGAAAAGGTTGTCATTTTGAGGTAATGAAAAGATGAGGGAGTTTTGAAGCTAGCTGGGATTTTCTGCCTGTTGATGGAGTGACTTGGATTAGAGTGTATAAATAAGGAGAGTCCACCAATTCCATTTAGTATGGATCACAATTCTAACTGTTTTCTGAGCAACTTCTGTACTCATAGGAGAATCTAACATCCCCAGACCTGGAATTTTTGGAAAACAGCTCATTAAACTATCAAAAGTGTTCATTTAGACTTGCAATATTGACATTATGAAGCCATTTAGAATTTTTTAAATGCATGTTCTTAACATTGTTTCTTTATTAAGTGAGGTGTAGTAGACTAGGTCTCAGTGGATTTGAGTCTCTCTTCTCCATAGTTATGCCCAGAAGCCCAAGATTTCTCAGAATTTTTATTATAGGAGTCTGGGGAAATGGCTTAGCGGTTATGGCATTGGCCTGCAAAGCCTGAGGACCCAGGTTCGATTCCCCAGGCCCCACATAAGCCAGATGCACAAGGGGGCGCATGTGTCTGAAGTTCGTATGTAGTGGCTACAGGCCCTGGCATGCCCATTCTCTCTTTTTCTCTATCTGTCTCTTTCTCTCTCATAAATATATATATATATTTTTTTCATAAATATTTTTTAAAAGAACTTTTATTATAGTAGTAAGAACAAATTTAATTAGCAGGAAAAGTTTAGGATATAGTTAATTATATTGATGATTAGTATTGTGAGAGAATAAAAAGAATTAAGCAAATTTACTTTTTCTTTTGGACTTTATCTTTTAAGGCAATAGTGAGTAAACACTTGAACTAACAGACTGGAGCAAACTCTTGCAGATAAGCTAGGAAGATTTTCTTTCTTCTGTGGCCTTCTCCAGTATGATTATCCCATTAGTGTTATCTGTGAACTTAAAGCCCAAGGGCTAACGAGATTGATTGATTGAATTGATAAAGTATCATGTATTGCTAAGGATGGAACCCAGGGCCTCACATGTGCTAGACAAGTGCTCTGTCACTAGCTACCCTTCTATCCCCACATGACTGTTTTTAAATTTTTTTTTATTTATTTGAGAGAAAAAGAGAGAGAATATGAATAGGTGCACCAGGGCCTCTAGCCATGGCAAACAAACTCTAAAGGCATACACCACCTTGTGCATCTGGCTTTATGTGGGTATTGGGGAATCAAACCCAGGTCATTAGGCTTTGCAGAAAAGCGCCTTAACTGCTGAGCCATCTCTTCAGCCCCATGACTTACTTTGTTTTTAAAGGAGATAACTTTCCTATATCTGCATGAAGGCAATTGAGTTGTGCATAACAGAAATGAGTTCTATGGAGAGGAGGTTGCTGACTCTTGGGTGAGTAATTTAGGAGCTGCGCTGGCTCTACCTGGCTTCCTGACATTTGACATTTTCAGAGCAGGTAAATTAGTGGATCTGGGCAACTGCTGTGGGTCTGTGTGGGTCTCAGAATGGGAAGGCAGCCTAAAGGTCGCTTTGCAAGTCCTTGATTTCATTGAGAAATTTCTCTTCCACTGGCCTCAGCAAGTGCTCTGATGTCTGTCCCTGAGGCCTGAGGTCACAGCTGTCATAGCCGGTCTTTCCCTGACCCAAAACTCCCATTTTCTGGCTGAGTAGAGACCCTCCATGTCATCTCACTTGTGCCTGCAGGTATGCCCAGGTGACAAAAGTCTTATATTTCCTTCTTAGAGGTAACTGGGGTAGCTCCCTTGTGGGCCCGAGCAGGTCCTGGAGTAGAAAGCAAAAACATCTTGTGTACACAGAGAGAAGACAGCAGGAGGTGCACGCTGACCTTTCCTCCTGCTTACCACTCACAGCAGGGGCCTTCAA
Organism: Dipus sagitta; assembly: GCA_036346955.1. Taxonomy (NCBI): domain Eukaryota; kingdom Metazoa; phylum Chordata; class Mammalia; order Rodentia; family Dipodidae; genus Dipus; species Dipus sagitta. The sequence goes on along the minus strand of CM070772.1, from coordinate 131,341,001 downwards.
ATCCCCTGTGGTATCTATAGATTTGCTTAAGGGTCTGCTGCCTTTAACACCAGACAAAGCAGCTCCTGGAATAGTGAAGCCCCTTTAGAATTTCTGTGTGCTACAAGCACTTTCTAGGAAAGAACTTTACATGTTCCACTTAATCCCCAGAAAAGTCACTGTGAGCCAGAAGAGGGGAGACATGGCTTGGACAGGGCCACATCAGTCCACCAAAGAGCAAGCCTAGTTAGAAGCGGTTCACTCCAGCCACTGTCTTCTGGCCCCCTGCTTCAGCTGCTCCCTCCATTCTGCTCTCAGGAGGGAGATGGGCTAGTATAGTCAGCCACACCAACAGGGCCAAGTGAAGGTATTCTGATGGTGGCAACAGAGTCTTTGATTCAGTGTTTTCTGAATATAAAAGAAGAAAAAGAATTTACTTTCCAAATCCCAGGCACTTAGCAAAGTAGACAGAAGGGCTTCTGAGGTCTAGTCAATAGTTAGAGCTGTTGAGAATATTATAGAAGATCCCCCTACATTTGAGGTTTTGCAGATTAGAATTTTAGTTTCTCCTATAGCCACATATGTGAGCCCACTTAAACCTGTGGGTGTGGAGGGTCCTGTGGAAGTAGCTCCTCTGCCTCAACAGTCTGTAGGGATGAATGACCTTCTAACGCACTGTCATAATAACTCTCTTAGAAGAACTCTGTTTAATGACTGGCTGCCATTTTCTGAGCAGTGACTAGGTGCTAGGCAGCTCCCCAGTGTTTGCATTGATTCTTTATCAGCCGGATAAGTGTACTGCCAACCCCTTTTATGTGAGCCAAGAAACTGAGGCAGAGTGCTGGCATAAGTTGTGCTAGGTACCTTGCAGGTAAATAGCCAGCCTTGCTTTCCTGTGATGATTCTCCTGTCACATCCAGCCTAGGACCTCCCAGGGAGCCAGCCCCCACACTGTCTCCCAGGAATGACTTGGTGCCTGTCTTGCTCGGGAGAAGGCTGAGTACAGTGTTTGATGAGTTCTTGAAGGCACTTTGCTCTTGTCTGGCGTCTTTTCTATCTTGAGGGTGTCTCCTTAGTGATAGTAAACAACAGAGTCCTGTTAGCATAGTGCTTACCCCTGCTCTTCACTGCTTTACTCCCTGTCTCTTCCTTCTTTTCTCTTTCCCTCCATTCTTGCGTCTTCCTCACCTACTTTCCTTCTGTCTCTCCTTTTCTTCTGTCCCTTGTCTTTTGCTCTCTTCCCCTTTTCACTTGCTCAGTGTTGACATTAAAAGGGTGACAGAGCAGCAACCCCCCCCCCCCCGAAACTAACAGAGGCACTAATTACCCCGCAGTGAACACCAAGGATCCTACTGAGGAGGGCCCTCAGGGAAATGGGGCCCAGGGTTGAGGGGATATAAGACTATAACCTATGTAAAAAAATACACACACATACATATATATGACTAAAAAATATATGACTGAAACACTATCAAACTACAGTCACTTAATTATCATAACTTGCTTATGAGTTTTAATTTTGTACTTTTGTCTGAGTCTTTAAGGTCCCCCTTAGGCAACATTCATTTCTACATCGATGAATTATTTTTATGTGGGAGACAAAACTTTGATGCTGATCAAGTACCTTTGATTGGCTAATTTTTAACTGTGGAGACTTCTTTGTTTGCAAACCATTCTTTAATCTTATGAAAATATCTTCAGTGGATGCTTCTGTGCTGATGAATTGCAGGTTGTGGTAAAGGAAGAAAGGGATGTGGTTTACAGTAAACTTTCATTCTTTTATAAAAAAAATGCAATCATTGTACAGCGAATAAAACATATAACATCTAAGGAAAGGATTTATCACAATCAGATTTGGGACAGCTATTTTTTAACCACAAATTAGGTTTCTGCAAAGTGATTGAGCCAATGTAGCCTTACATCATTTTTCCCCCAAAGCATGCTGCAGTGGTGCAGTGGGTTAGTGTGTGCTCCTTAAACAACATTATTTATCCCCCCTTCTATTAGCTGTGCTGAACTTGGAGTTGACAGCCTGGAGCCATCAGCATTTATTGTCTTTCTCAAGATATGCCTGTGACTTGACTTTCGTATTTCTTGGCAGAATTAGGCCCCATTGTAGACTCAGATGCCACTGTGGGGCCCTCATAGTACAGAGGGCGTCACCTGAGCACAGGTAGGCATTGTTCCTGGCCATAGTGGCCTTGTGCCCTACACCCAGGGATGGAAGGGAAGAACATGGTCTCTTTCCTGGCTAGGGCCTGGGCTGCCAGGGCCCTTCTTGCAGCTTGCCCGTGCTGTGTCTGCCTGTCCTTTGAATGGGGTGGGTCCAGCACTGGCTGGGATTCCTTTGGGCTTAGTCACCAAGCTGCGGTGGCTGTAGGACAGGGAAACCGCCGGGTGCTCTGTCACCCTGAAAGAATGCAGGGCTGGTTGGGGCTGCTGGGCCCAGAAAGTTCTGTAGGCTCAGTGGCAGATCCAGCTTAGCTGACTCAAAAGTAAAGCTGTCTCTCTCTCCCATTCAAGAATAAAGGAACCCGGGCTGGAGAGATTGCTTAGTGGTTAAAGCATTTGCCTGCAAAGCTAAAGGATCCTGGTTCGAATCTCCAGGACCCAAGTAAGCCAGATGCACAAGGGTATGCATGCATTTGGAGTTTGTTTGCAGTGGCTAGAGGCCCTGGCGCACCCATTCTCTCTGAAATAAATAAAACATATTAAAAAAAAAAGAATAAAGGAACCCATGGTAGTTTCTTTGCTCAGGGATAGTGACTTTTTAAAATTCACTTTAAATAAAAATTGTAACCAGGCATGGTGGCGCATTCCTTTAATCCCAGCACTTGGAGGCAGAGGTAGGAGGATCACCATGAGTTCGAGGCCATCTTGAGACTACATGGTGAATTCCAGGTCAGCCTGAGCCAGAGTGAGACCCTACCTTGGGACCCCCCCCCAAAAAAAAAGTAGTTTTACTCTGCATCTTTCTGGTCCTATAAACATACTTATATTCAAGATAGCAATTTTAATGAGATGTGGATGAAGAGAGATACCCCTTGTTCTGTGGCTGTCAGAAGATCCTTTGCCTGCAGGGTAGGTTGCATGCAGTGGGCCTTGGAACAGGGCTGAGGAGTGGTTACCTTCCTGTAGCTTTCTGTGAGTAGGCCCGACTTGGTGTTCTATTCCCAGACCTCTGGCCCTTACTGAAGGAAAACACTTCCAGGAACTTCAAGGACCCCAGGCAAGATTCTTGAGATCTGGATGTGTTTGAGTATGGTTGGTCATGGAGCCATTTTGTTGCTGCCTGGCTCTGCCTCTTCTCTTTTCTTGAGTTCCTTCTGCATTCTTCCCCAAGCCAGCATTGGTGACTGTCCTTCCAATTTTCAGTGTTTCAGGTAGCTTCTTGTTCTCTGGTGAATACGACATTACTTTTACCTGCAACCAGAAAGGTCCTTAATAATAGGAACCAGGAAGATCTGGCCTGATCTACAAGGCTTGTTAGGTGTCCAACTACAAACACCCCTCCCTTTGAAGATGGTTATGAGGGGTCAGGACAGGGCTTAGCATATAGCTGACTAGTGGCAGCTCTTAGCAGTGAAATGCTAGCTACAACACTACTATACTTTCTCTGCTAAATTCCCATAGGTGTAATTGTTTAGAATAGACACAGAAGTAGTGCATTTTATACCGGAGAGATAGCTTAGTGGTCAAGGTGCTTGCCTCCAAAGGCAAAGGACCCAGGTTCAGTTCTCTAAGACCCACATAAGCCAGGTGCACAAGGTGGCGCATGCATTTGGATTGTGTGGCTGGTGGAGGCACTGGCATACACATTCTCTTTCCCTCTCTGTGAGCCTTTTTTTTCTCTCTGTCAAATAAATTAATTAAAATATTTTAAAAAGTAGTGCATTCTGAGTTTTTTCAGATTTATACATTTTGAAAGATTAGAATTCTTAGTGAACAGATGTTCTTAAAGTTCGATCTTCATATTCTGCTACAAATTAAATGAAAAAGATGCCAAAGATTGTGTGTACTCTGATTCCTCAGATCTGACATATGAAGAGTCTGTTAGGGCAGTCATTAAAAAGTCTTCTAGAAAGTATCCCAGAAAACAATACTTCCTTCTACAGAAAGGAAGTGGGCATGCTACATGACCTTCACCCCTCATCTTGTATGTATATGTATGTATATGTATATATATGTGTATGTATATATATGTGTATATATATATATATATATATATATATATATATGTATATGTATATGAAAACAACAACATAAGAAGTGTTTTAATGATTTTTGAGAACTACTGATGTGGAGAACAGTGGTTTAAAGAACATAACTACTAAAGGCCTCCAGCTTTGATGTTGAATATGTTGTCTTGGTTGAGTATCCTAGTACTCATACACAGGATGTTGACCTTTGAGGTCAGCCTCTTGTTTTCTTATGAAAATGAGGCTCCCAGGGAATTAATTGTTTCTTCAGGGCTACCTCCTGAGGACAGGGAGGAATTTCAGAATTTGAGTGAAGGTTCCCAATGGTAACATGCATTTCATTGTTCACCCACAAATATTCTTAGATATTTGAGATCTGCTGTGGTTTGGATAAGTTCTATGTATTTCTGATTTGTAAAATAATTAGAAGTCAGTTACTGAAATAACAAAAAAAGGCCAACTTTTTACTTTTCTGTTTTTCTTCAGTTTCCCTTAAATACATTAAAAGACTTTTATCACAGTGTAATCAATGAATTATTTACTGTTGACTTTTTGTTTGAAGAATTTAAAAAGTTTATTTGCATGCCCGCACGTGTGTATGTATGTGTGTGTGTATATGGATGGGTGCACTATTGCCTGTTGCCACTGCAAAAGGCTTGCACCACTTTGTGCATCTGGCTTAAGTGAGTAGCTTGGGACTTGAACCCAGTCCTTTAACCACTGAACAGAGGAAACAATGTTTGAGTGCTCATTGTGTTAACTCTGACTTGTAAATTACCCTATTAGCTAAGTCCTAGCAAGGTTTTGGTAGGAATCTTCTGAGGCATTTTGAGAATGATTTGGTCTGTCCTAAAACGTACTACTAGATCCAAACTGTTGTGGACTAGTGCTTGGCAACTTTGATGGGCATTTTGAGATGTTACCACAGTGATAATTCTTGTGGAATCTTAAGATATTAAAAGTGATATGGCCAGCTTTGGACCCTGTGCTATAAAAATAGATGCCATGAGTTGTGTGAAGAACCCTTTCAGTACTATAGTCAACATTATAGTTTGTAACAACTGAAGGAACATTTTAGTCAAGTCTTGGATACTTATTAGAGGCTAGTAGTTTTGCTGTGTAAATCATCCTTCCATGTAATAATTAACCCCTAAGAATGAGTGGCATTTAAAATATGATTCAATTTTCCCTCATTTGACTTCACTTACTTTGCCCCTTGTGTCCTTCTCCCTGTAAATTTTTCAAAAGTCGGGTTGTGACAGTAGATTAATCATCACCAATACTGTTCCCGTGGGTTTACTAAAGCTGTGTCTAGTGCTCCTGGGCACTGTGGCTGGGTTTACAACAGCTTGTTGCAGCTGTGGCATCTCTTGGAGGGGAGTAGTGGGTGTTGGCTCAGCTTGTGTTCTGTTTTCCTGAAGGTAACTGTGGACATGTTAGAGGACAGTGTACCCTTTCAGCTTAGCACTGCTCCTCTTCCTCCCAGACCCCAAGTAATAATTACAAGTGTCTGTGTTGGTTCTTTCTTTAGTGTGAGGCATCCAGGTTGGAGACTTGTAAAAAGGGTTGGACTAGTTGATCCAGGCCATGAAGCAAACCATTGGGAAGTGCGGTTGGTAGTGACAGTGACAGTGTGTTTGCTTGTGGTGGGGATGTTGGTTCTGCTTGTTGACTGGATTTACTTGCCTGGGGAAAGCCCTGCTTAACTTAGCCAGGGGTGTGTGTGAGAGCCATCACGTTCCTTTTAGCCCTCCCCACCAAGCTGTCAGTATTCTGCAAACATTTACTGGTTGGCAGGCATGGGTGCGGTTTTTCCTAGCATCACCCTTGGAAAGCACAGTTCTCACTTGTAACATCCAGTCTTCAGGTCCATGATATTGTAATTAAAAATTTATGGGATCACAAGAGCCAAGCACCAGGCTCAACCCCAGGATCTAAAAAAGAATAGACACATTTGCTTTCCTTGAGGAATCCTGGCCTGGTGGAGAGGTTCATTGGTAAACAAATGACACCACCCTATGATGACTGTTTTTACAAGGACAGCCAGCCAAGTGCCACAGGAGGCTTAGAGAATGGATAGGTTGGCATGGAGGCTCACCTAGGAGCAGGGTCTCAGAGGATGCAGAGGAGTTTACCAGGTACAGGTATTAACGTTGCTGGTGATGGTATGTGTATATATGGCAGAGTATATGGGTAAGTCACCTTGGGCAGATGGCCTCTAAGGATAGATGGGTGATTACTAGTAGAGACCAGGTTGTGCTGGGTCCCATTTGCCAGTCCACAGAGGTTGGGCTTCACTTTTCAGGCAGTGGCTGTGAAGTAGGGGGGTGCTGCAGTTTATTCCTATTCCAAAAAGCTGCCACGGCTAGTAAGTGCATGAAGGTGGATGCTTGAGTGAACTTAAAAAGGATAGATTTGAGAAAGACTCATGGGAGGGAGGGAAAGAAGGAAGGAGGGAAGAAGAAAAGCAAAAAGCTAGTGAATGACCGAAGGCTCACCAGAAGAAACTGAACACTGGTGCCATCAACTAAGACCGTTAAAAAGCAGAGGTAGAAATTGGGCAGGAGAGGAACGAGCATGCTTACAGTAGTGGCAGGTTGTTTAGGTTCCTTGCATGTGCATGGCTGAAGCTGGTCTTGAAACACGTCTGGGAGAGGGAGGGAGTCCCTACCTGATTTGGAATAGGAGTTAGCTCAGTGACTCCTCCAGAGGGAGGCATGGTAATCAGCTTTCTGACTTGAGATAAACAATTTATATAGATAGAAGGTGGTTTTTCTTTTGGCTCATGGTTTGGGAAGTTTGAATTTAGGGGGCCCGTATTGTGGCAGGGGAACCTCGGAAAGCAAGGCTGCTTGCCTTATAGTCAAGAGATGTGAGAAGCAGCAGCAGCAGCTGGGTTTTACCATTCCCTTCAAGGGCAAAACTCTATAATGACCTGAGGACCTCCTCCCTCCAGGCCCCAACTCTTGAAAGTTCCAGCAACATCCAGTAGTTCCGTGCTAGGGTCCAAGACTTACACTTGGGCTTTTGGGAGACACTAAATATCCAGAATGCAGCAGGAAGGTTCAGAGAGAGTCCTCTTTGGCTCATTTTTTTAGGGATAGACTTTCATTTTGTAAATTATGTTAGCTGGGGTAGCAGACACCCAGAAAGGTATCTGCACGTGATCAAGCATCTGGCTTACTTCCTGAAGAAGGCTTCAGGGGCCTCCATGGTTACAAACCGCCACATTGTTTTCAAAGCATATGAGTCTACAGAAGGAGGTTGCGTAAAAGGGCCCAGGTTCTTCCTGTGGAAAAAAGTAAGGAATCTAAGAGAAGGTGTTTTCTTACCCCGCTCCCCAACACCATGTGGCCAGAAGAGGTAGAACTCTCCCAGGTATGGACCTCTCTCTCTGAGGAACCTACACTGCTCTTGCCGTGTCTTTCTGCATCGTCATTTGCGGAATGGATCCTTCCAATCCTACGCCGTCTCCTAGGAGAAGCAGTTTACGGTGAAGTGCCTGGTACCATGGCAAATTTTGGACCCTGTAAGTAATATCTTAACAAGTGACAAGGACACCCAGGGCTGTGTGCAGGTACTTCCCTTTCTGAAATCATGGCAGTGACCTCATCTACTAAAAGGCGTCTTTGAGGCAAAGCCTAGGGATTTGTCTCACTTAATCTTCTCTTCCGTTTCCTTTTTTTAAACAACTTTTATATCTAGATACTTGAGCACATTTGATCTGCTAAGAGACAGGACCCTAGCAGGGTTGGTTGATATTACATTCCTGGAAAGTCCCCTGTGAACACTGCAGTGACAGAACAATGTTTGAAGCATAGGTAACACTAGCCTGCCTGGTGGTACCCTCTGTTGCTGGCCATGTCTGTGGCAATTCCTAATTCTTAGATACAAAACAAAGATGTATCAAATTTCTTTAACTCTACTAGTATTTCCACCGTAAGTTTTGTTGTGGTGTAATTTTTGTTTGTATTCTCCATAATGGTATTTATTGTGTGATGGGAAGTTCACTTAAGTTTTGTAACTGGACACAATACCAGGTATTCTCACTTAGTCATTTTGCTCAGTAATATTAAGCTAAAGTTTTAGAACATGCCACATTTTTAGTCTACCTTTAAAAAATTGTTTTTAATTGTCACCTTTAATTGCATCCTTTTAAACTTTAAAGTAGGTCAGCCTCAATCAGCATTTCTCATTATGATTTTTTTTTTCTACTTCAAATGGAAACACGTAGCAAAAAGGTAGCATGTTTATGTCCTTTGGTTGCACCCAGAACTGCCCAAAATGGCTTACAAGAGTTTGAGTGTATGGAGCTTTGTAAAGGTGACATTAACTTTGCAGTAAAGCCATTGACCCCAAATCAGTGTCACTTCAGGACTGGTCAAGTGCTAACAGAGCCATTTAAAACTAAAACAGAGGAATGAACTTGATAAGTAGGTGCGTGTTTTGGATTAATTGGTGACTGCCAATCTGAACATTAACTGCCCTTTGTATCTGAAGGATGCCGGGAGGTCATTTGTGAACCCTTGAAGGCCTTATTGTTTGGGGAGTAATAAATAGCAGTGAGGTCTTCTGACTGATGGTGACTGTGGGAGCCATGGGATTGCTTTAGTGGCACAGTTTCTGCTTTTTTAGGTTTTTATATTTTTACACATAGATCTTCCTAGGCAAGAGAAGTGTACAGAATAAAAAGTTTTGGAGCCGGGCGTGGTGGCGCACGCCTTTAATCCCAGCACTCAGAGGCAGAGGTAGGAGGATCGCTGTGAGTTCGAGGCCACCCTGAGACTAGAGTGAGACTCTACCTCGAAAAACCAAAAAAAAAAAAAAAAAAAGTTTTGGGCTAGAGAGAGGGCTCAGCAGTTAAGATGCTTGCCTGCAAAGCCTAACGACCCAGGCTCCATTCCCCAATACCTACATAAAGCCAGATACACAGAGAGGCACATGCATCTGGAGTTTGTTTGCAGCGTTCATTCTCTCTCTTTCTCTTTCTCTCTCTGCTTGCAAATAAAGAAAGAAAAAAATTAGCTGGTTGTGGTGGCGCGCGCCTTTAATCCCAGCACTCCAGAGGCAGAGGTAGGAGGATCGCCATGATTTCAAGGCCATCCTGAGACTACATAGTGAATTCCAGGTCAGCCTGAGCTAGAGTGAAACCCTACCTCAAAAAAACAAAACAAAAAAAAAAAATTAAAAAAAAGGAAAAAATTAATTTTTTATTCTACAGCTAGTATGTAAAAATGGCCCTAAAGGACTGTGTCACTATGATTACAGTTTCCTATGTTAAAGCAGCATGAGCAACACTGCCTTTTCTTGTCCAAGTCCAGGTAGGGGTTTGTAGGCCTGTCGAAAGCATGTTGTATGAACCAAACTTATTTCAGCTAGTTTATAGAAAGCAAAAAAATGGGTGTGTGTGGGGGGGTTCATTTTGGTCTCAGTGACAGAGTCCAGGGCAGACTTCAGCAGGGTCACTGAGATTCTCCATGGCCTTGTCTACCTGCTGGCTTCATTGTCAGAATCCATATGGGAGCTGCTTGTACCCTGTACCTCCTCTGACTTAGGGCTCAGTGCTAAGCTCCATTTTAATAGCATAGTTAGAGTTCACAAGGTAAACTGTCGACATTACTTCCACCTCTGTCTTGGGAGATGGGCCAGCCCAGTCTTCGGGAGGAACAAGACAAGGCAATCCTTGTGAAGATATGTAGGTTTCTGAACAGAAGAAAGAGGGCTCCAAAACTAGAAACACCCACCATAGATAGTCCATTTAGGATGTGAAGAAATAGTTTTGGGGTTGGAGGTGCTTAGAAAGTAAGAGTTGTTTTAATTTTTTAAAATTTTTTTGTTTGCTTGTTTTTTTTTGTTTTTTGTTTTTTGTTTTGTTTTGTTTTTTTTTTAGGAAGGTTGGTGGTGGTCGCTAGAAACAGCCAGTCCCATGATTGCTTACAGTCTCTGGCTTCTCTGCACTGCCCTAGAAGAAGCCTTGTGTCATTGCCTTGCTATCAAGATGGTATTGAACAGGCACATCAAATTAAAAACTTTTGGGATCACTCACTGAAATGGTTTCCTGTACTGTACTCCCCTGAGGGAGGATTACAAGTAGTTATGCATCCATGTCATTGATCTATTGTTTTTATTAAAAGGAAAAAATATCCAACCAAGAGAGGAAGTGCAGCCAGCTGCCTGGAGAGTAGAGAAGATGGGAGATGATATTTTGATTACATTAATCCATATCCTGTTAGTTCACTTTGCCTCTATCGCTGCTGCTGGTGAAGTTACTAATGTGAACTAATTACATTTGCTCTGAAAATCCAGAATTTTTAATGCGTCTCAGCAAGAAAGGTTAATATTATCAATTTAACAGCATGAATGAAACATTGTGTGTATTGAACTTGAACTGTCCTAAAAGCTTGGATAATAAAAACCCAGTAGCTTCTTTTATAATGCACTAGATAAACAGTTACTGGTGAGACATGGGCAGTGCTTTCTTCTCAAGTTTTACAGGTATGGTTAAGTGGCCAGTGCTGGGTACAGTCTGCTTACAAAGCCATTCAGTAACTTCGTTTGCAATAATAAGCTGCTTTAAATAAAGGTGCTCCTTCTTCTGAGAGCTTTGCAAAAGGGCTGAGTATATTTTCCTGATATCTAAGTGGAGGAATTTTCAAAGAGAAGAACCAACCACCCCATCCTCAGATGGTAACAGCCTTCTTGTTTTAAACTGCATCTGCAACTTATAGCAGAATATATTTTTAAAAGCCAGTCCCTCCTCGAGCATTTGCCCAACCCCCCTACAGACTGTTTTGGATCGTGGAGTGTTCTGGGAGGGGCACTTCATCTGCAGGGACTTAAGTGGCCTGTCCTCTTGTTTCTGCACGTGGTATTTCAGTGATCCCTGATGTTTAATTATTTCCTGCTTTCATGTGAGTCACTCAGCGGTAAACAATGAGAATGGGAACAGCCGGCAGCCCTCCTTGCCATCTCCAGCTTAGAAACCACAGTGTGACATTCTCCATGGGGCAGGGTGTTGAAGGGTTTGGCTGGTGACATTTTTGGTGACCAGTTGGTTCCTCGGTGTCTTTCAGTGTAGAGATTAGGAACTGACAGAAGCTCTGGATGGACCCTTTGCATGTGTTCTGCCCAGGACAGCATGTCTTTTGCCTGAGTTGTGGAGTAAACTGATAGGAGCTGGGATATTCCTGAGTGAGACTGAACCAAAAGGGTGGGCTGAGTCACAGCACTGAGTTAGAAATCAGATAAATGGATCACGTGTGGGCCTTTGCCTGGAAAAGCCTTGTGCCATTGCTGTTGTTGAAATTGTATTGAACAGGCATCTCATTAGAAATTTTTTGAAGTCGGGTGAGGTAGCACACACCTTTAATCCCAGCACCTGAGAGGCACATGTAGGAGGTTAGCCGTGAGTTTGAGGCCATTCCAGGTCAGCCTGGGCCAGAGTGAAACCCTACCTTGAAAAAATAAACAACAAAAAAAACTTTGAATAACTCAAAATTGGAGTTCAAAAAACAAACAAAAAAGTTATCTTGCTCTTATTCCCTCCTTTCCTCTTTTGTCCTCTCCCCATATCTTAGGATGAAGAGAAAATAGAAAAGGAGGTTTTAGAACCACTTTTTTCCATCATACATATTTTTAAACAGTCCAGGCCTGTGGGGATCCAAGAGGGAGCTATGAGCTGGAGTGGGCAAAGGGAGGGAATGGACTTCGAGTAGGTATGGGTGGGGAAGCCAGTAGAAAGTTCTGTGACCTTATACAACCTTCTCATGGCCAGAGTCTCAAATCAGCCCTTTAGGCTTGGGCCTTTGATCTACATTGATAAGGAAAGAACCAATTCATGCTATTGACATCTGACATAGGAGCAGAAGTTTTCCTATCCTGTCTGGAGTTCCTGCAGCCATGTTTATGTAGACCTGTCACTTCTGTTTGGATGGTGATATAGACAGTTGTCACTACAGGCTTATCCAAGGTTCTTGACCATACTCTCCTGTGTGGAACAAAACCCCGTGACAGTTGGCCAGTTTGTATCTATATGTATTTAGGAGGAGATGGTGGAGGCAGCAGGTCATCCTTTACCAGGGTAAATTGCTATTCATCCCAGAGTTTGTTCCCTTATAAGGCCAGGAGAGGAGCCTGTTGATGAAGGTCTGCCTTCTTACTGAATAGGATTCAGAGTGCCTAGTGGCTATATTGCAAATGCCCTTGCTGGATGGTGGAGGAGTGCCCACCTTTGCTCAGATATCATTAGGCTCAGCCTCTCTATCTTGCCCATGGCTTGGGCCTAGAAAATATCATGCAGGCTCTATTTAAGAATGAGTGAGCTGGAAGATTGTTTCACAGAGTTTTATATCTGAGATGCATATTAGGCAGCTTTGTTTGTCAATAATTCACCGACATTGCTGTCCTCCATCCCTTTCAGGATTTGCAGTTTCATAGTCAGGTGAACTTACTCATTAAGATTATAAAAGACCAAAATAACTGGAAATTCAGCTTGGCACTTGAATACCTAATGATGCCCAGCATTCTTTTTCATGATCATAGCAGCATCTTCACCTGACCCTCTCAACAGTTTGTTGGGTAGATATAATTGATATAATTAACCCCAGTTTGTAGCAAGGACAATAGACTGTTAATCAGTTCCTTCTCTGCAAATTTCCCAGCCTCTTAATGGCCATAGTTGAGACCTCACACCCTCCAACTCTAGTGTGTATACTTGAATACATATTCTTGCTTACAGAAACATAAAGAAACAAAGTGAAACAAGAACTAAGCCCAGAGGTCTAAAGTACTCTTTCCTCTTAATGATTTCTAGTTTGTTATTTCAAACAAGTTCATTATAACTCTCAGTGTGGGACCTGTGGCTCCACCCCACTGGTCATGTGTCTTAGAATTGACCTGCATTAATACTTGACTCAGAAACTATGTGGAAAATCCAGGAAAATGGCAGCAACTGATCATGACCATCCTGTTTTGACATGGTGGTTCATGTGCCACCTCACCTGGGTTCCCTGGTGAAGTTCTAAATTTAGAGAGCCCATTGTTTGCCTGGGCAGTGTAGCCTTTGTAAAGACTTTTAGGCATGCATATTTTTTTCATCATTTCCTTCGAAGTGGCAGTTTGGCATTGTTTGTCAAGCATAACAAAGTATTTCTCCTAAAAATGGCTAGTGATTAAACTTTTTTTTTTGGCATGTGCATGTGTGGTGTGATGTGATGTGTATGTGATGCATACACGTGTGTGTGTGTGAGAGAGAGAAAGAGAGAGAGTGTGTGAGTGAGTGAGTTTGTGTGCGTGAGTGCAGATGCATGTTCCCAGGCCAGAAGAGAACATTAGGTGGCCTCCTCTGCCTTTCATTTCCTTGAGGCAGGTCTTTCCCTCAACCTGGCCCTGTGATCTTTTCAGTCAGCAAGCCCCAGGGATTCTCCAGTCTCCCATTTCCCACAGGACTGGAGTTGTGGATGTGGTGCCATGCCCAGCTTCATGAATGGGTGCTAGGGATTTGAATTCAGGTGTTCTAAGACCCTCTCAGCCCTCTTGTTTGAGCACTATGTGTTCTTAACTGCTGACTCATCTCCTTGTCCCCTAGATGTGGTTTTTGATGCCAAATGGCATGTTCTTGGTGGCTGATCATACTGTTTTATAAAATTGTATTTTGAATTTGCACTGTGTGCATGATATTTTTTATGAAATAGAAAGTGGTCTGTGAAAAATGGTGATTTTGATAAAAGGAAATATTAACCTTAGGATAGGAAATTTAATCTGCACAGTAATCCTGTGACTGCCTTAACCTCTATGCTCTGTTCCTTGATGGAGGGACAAGGTTTCACAGTAATGTGAAGATCCCTAGTTGTGGAAGACTGCTCAAGTATGGGTAGAGTCATTTTCTACTGAGAACATTTGACTCTTTTATTTAATTCAGAAAATAAAAGCATTAAGACCAAAACTTGTGGGTTATTAACCTCCATGTAAAATACCTTAGTTTTCCTGCCTTTGTTTAGTTCGCTGTGTGTGGTTTTACCCTAAGTTACACACCTGTGTATGTGATCAATTCACCATGGTACTCCTGGGCTTATGAACGCCTCTGCAGTCTTTCCCTTGGAGATTGTCTTGGCTGTGACTAATAGGATGATGAATAGGATCAAGAGGGAAATGCAGCTAGAAAAGTATTTTACAGGTCAAGGATTTGAGACTTTCAAGAAGAAAAAACAATAAACAAGAAGTTTAAACAAGCCCAAAGCAGGATACACCTGCCACCACCTGAATCTCAGGATCCGTGGTCACCTTGCTGCCAAATCACAGCAAAAGCTGATCGTTTTGTGGTTACTTATGTGTGACGTAGAAATAAAGCTGTCTGGGAGCATTAGGATTTCTTTTTAAGGAAAACAGTCCAACCAAGGGAAATATTTTACATTTAGTGAATTGCCATAGCTGTAGGGCATTAGTTTGGTAAGTCAGATTCTGAAAGCAGGAGAAAGATTGTAACATGCCCATACTGTGAGGTTTGCATTAGAACTGCGCATGTCAAAATATTCTTGAATTCACACTGTTGAAATAGAGTGGCTGCTTTAGGAAATGCTTGTTCCTATTCCTTGGCAATTTCTACATGCCTCCTCCCTGCCCCCCCCCCCCCGTACCAGTTTTGATTGGTTCTTTAAAGAGATTAGTATTTTTAAAAAAAAATGTTATGCTCTACACTTTAGTAAAACTAGTAGGCTTGATTCATGGGAAAGAAGTTCTGTTGTACTATTGCATAATAGGGTGACTACGCATAAGGGTAATGTCCTGTTTATTTGAATGTTTTCAGCATAAGGAAATGATCAGCATCCAAGGAGATAAATAACTTTCTCATAATTTGGACATTACACAGTATATGTGTGTATTAAAACATCAGATGGAACCAGATGTGTCTGGGCATGCCTCTCATCCCAGCACAGGAGAGACTAACGCAGGAGGATTACAAGTTTAAGGCAGGAGGATTACAAGTTCAAGGCCAGACTGAGCTACAGAACAAGACCTTGTCTCAAAAGAAAAATAAAAGCAAAGAAAAAAATCACACAGTACCTCATTAAAAACATGTAGTTTATGTAACAGTTAAAATTTCATTTTTGAAAAAACTATGCTTGATAAATTTCAGTGAAACTTCACATGTCTAAGCCTGTGACTTAGAGTGACCTCTTGGGTCAGCTGCTAGTAGAAATTCTTCTGTTCTTTTCTAGTAAGCTGTTTGTATTGTAAGTCTTTATATAGCTTTGCTGTATTTCCCTGAGCAGTTTGGGTAACAGATCTGTGAGTGATGAAACCTCTTACTTCTTTAGTGGTCTCTGTCCCTGACACTTGCCAAGCTGCCTATGGAAGGGACATCCTTCTGGGAGAGCAAAGGGTCACTTGTGTACCTGCTGCCTAGTGCCAGCCTTGCTCCACATCTTAATACTGCAGTTCTTCACCATAGACCAGAGGGTAGCTGAATTTTGTGGAATTTTCCATAAGATATTCAAAGAATGTTCATCAAGAAATAAAATCAGGGATCTGAGATTGTAGCTCAGTGGCAGAGGGCATGCTTAGCATGTGGGAGGTCTGGGGTCCAGTGCCCAGCACCAGAATAAAATCAGGTTTTAGTTTTTAAAAGTTTTTAGTTTAATAAAGTTTTGAGCAACTTGGTTTAAAGGCATATTATTCTCTTCCTATGTGTCGATTTTCATGTGGTTAGGAATAAAACTGTATGTACTTATAGGTCTGTATTTCTGTTATTTGTTCATGTTTATAAACATATAAATAACTATGTGTATGTATTCTATGAAACTCCCAGCATGTTTGAAAGAATTAAGATGTCTACTTGATGATTGATCAAGGGAGTGGAAGGAAGAATGGTAAACCAGTTTATGTCTGGGAAACTGGTTCTTTAAAACTTGGTCTGTCCCCATGAAGCCAAACCTATACCCACTTAACGTTAGTTGCTGAAGGGTTCTGCCGTGCCTTCATCAGAACCTCTTTAAAGATTGATCTTCCTGAGGAGTGTGCTCAGCCAGCCCTCCCACAGTCATATCCATTTTAAATACCTGTTTAGAGTTGGCCTGGGCTTGTAGGATGCAGCATGAAGCCAGATAGGGCCAAAACATCAGTTCATTTATATATCAGGAATTTAATAAAACTTGACAGTAAACCCAACAGAAATTGTGTTCCTCTTTGTCATCTGAAAGCAAGCAGGAGTGAAGAGCTTAGTTTGACTCAGATGTTGAAATTCCTAGGAGTGGGGGACAGGTCAGCTCAGGCTGGGGCCAGCTCCTGTAGATCTTTGCATGGGTTGAGGAGCTCCTACACAGTTAGGGTGTGTATTACTTCCCAAAGGCTTTAGAGTACTGGACTTAATGCTAGGCTATTTCACTGAAGTTCATGATTTCAATTTGGAAAGAAAAAAGAAGTACTGATTATTTTGGATTGTTTGTAAGTAATATTTTTACTTGTTTACAAACATTGGCTTACCTGTATATATAATTATATACATAATGAATCCCCTCAGGAATCATGTTACGTAAATCATGATTTTGTAATATATAGTTTTTTTCTTTTACTCCCCTTCAGCTGATGATTAGCTCTTCTGTGTTGTTTATATATTTTTAAATTTAATTAATTTATTTGCAAGCAGAGAGATAGAAGAGAGACAGAGAGAGAATTTAAGTTTTGAAACATAGCACAAATTAGATTCAAAGAGAAGGTGGGAATCCACTTCTTTTTTTGAAAAATCATTTCTTCTTGAGATTTAGAAGTACAAACAGAAGAAACCATGTTTCAGTGGTATAGGCATATCATCACATCATTACTATATACCTATGAGGCAAGTGACATTATCCTGTCTCTGAATAGGGCTGAGCTGGTGATTCATTCATATCCTTTCATTGGTTCAGTTATTACATAAATACATATAAAATGCCCTCTGGGTACTGTGTAGGTGGTATGTACTTTTGTGGACTAATATTGGGAGACATTTAGTCAAACCAGACACAAATAAATAGAACATTGCACCTGTGATGGGTACTAAAAAGATTGAGTTATGTTGCTGTGAGACCTAGGCAGAAAGGAATCATATGCAAATGACCTGTAATATAAAGGGGTGGCTTAGGCCACAGGTCTCAGAAGCCATGTTGAGGGTTTTATCTTTAACATAGGAGCAATGGGAAATGGTGTAGAAGATTGAAATAGATGTTTCCACAAGAGCGAAGTAGAGAGGGGAGGTCATTATATTTGCATGAAAAAAAATCTTCTCTGACCACAACCTGAACAGCAGGGAGGAGGCGAAGCTGTTGGAGTAGGCAGGCAGAGAGGAAGCCATGGACTATGGTAGAGAGAATCAAAAGATGACTGTTGAGCTAGAAAGATTGCTTAGTGGTTAAGGCTCTTGCCTGCAAAGCCTAAGGACCCATGTTCAACTCTCCAGATCCCATGTTAGCCAGACACACAAAGATGAGGTAAGTGCAAGGTCATACCTGACCACTGGGTGGTGCAAATGTCTGGAATTCGCTTTCTGTGGCTGAGATCTTGGCATGCCAATTCTCTCTCTCTCTCAAAAAAAAAAAAAAAAAGAAAAAGAAAAAAGAAAAAAAGAAAAAAAGAAAAAAAGAAAAGAAAGGTAACTGTCAGGGACAGGGAGGTCAGATTAACAGATCTGTGCTGAGAGGCGAATAGAATGCCAGTTATGTTCCATGTCCATTCATGAGTAGGGAGCACTAGACAGAGATCAGGTGATGCATGTGGGTTATGATTTTTTTTTTTTTTTGAGGTAGGGTCTTGCTCTAGCCCAGACTGACCTGGAATTCATTCAGTAGTCTCAGGGTGGCCTTGAACTCATGGCCATCCTCCAACCTCTGCCTCCCAAGTGCTGGGATTAAAGGCTTGCGCCACCACATCTGTCTTGTGGTTGACTTTTGAGGTATGTCTGAGTCAGATAGGCATTTGGTACTCAGAGGGACCTCTGGTCAGGCAGCTTAATTTTGGAAGTTGTGATGGCTTGTGAAAGCTGGAACACAGGTTAGATGGCTTTGAATGAAGCTGGAAGGATATGAGCTCTGAAAGAGTAAAAGCTGAGGGGTGTCATGGCCACCACTCCAGACAGCTGGGTGGGGACTGGCAGGTAGTGATCAGAATGCCAAAAGCCAAACAGGAGGAGAAATATAGACCCCACCTCCTAGGTTATACAAGGAGGTCTTTGAGGACTGTGTCTGAGGCAGGTAGGCAGAGTGATGGGGCAGAAGTGGTGGGCTGGAAGAGGATTGGGAAGTGAGGAGCTGTGGAAGTAGAGAAGAGGCACCCTGAGAAGCATGGCTATTCATGGAGCAGGCATTTTAGAAACATGGACACAAAACTCTGGAAAGTTGAGGAAGTGTTTTGCAATGCAGGTAATGCTGGGTCAGGAACCCACATATTCGAATTCGGAGCCTAGGATGTTTTACACATGTGCTGCTTCCATGAGCTGTGGGGCTGAATTGTGGCCCTGTACTCTGACCCAGAGGTCTGAGAGCAACTGCCGAGTAATTCTTTTAGCTCAATAAAATTTAACATGAACTTAGTGTTTTAAGGAGTGACTACATTTATTTTAAAAATTAGTTTTTCGGGCCGGAGAGATGGCTTAGCAGTTAAGTGCTTGCCTGTGAAGCCTAAGGACCCCGTTCGAGGCTGGATTCCCCAGGACCCACGTTAGCCAGATGCACAAGGGGCACATGCATCTGGAGTTCGTTTGCAGTGGCTGGAGGCCCTGGCGCGCCCATTCTCTCTCTCCCTCTCTCTCTCTCTCTCTGCCTCTTTCTCTGTCTGTCGTTCTCAAATTTTAAAAAAATTCTATCTTTAGAAAAAATTAGTTATTTTTCTAGTAATGTTAATTAGTATAGGGGAATGAAATCAAATGTTCTTTAAATTATCAGCATTATCTATGGGTCAGTTTGCTTGGTGAGCTTTTCTATTGAATGATAGGAGTCGATTTATACTTGGTTACAGTAAGACTTGATACTCTAGAACAATGACCATGCAGCTAATGTAAAGAGGTACTAGTTAGTTTTCTTTGGTGCTCATGATTTGTGCCATTCCACACTGACCACCTGTCAGCATAACTCCATGTGATCCCTCTAGTCTAGTTGTGCCATTTGGTTCCTGTGTCATCAGTGACAGTCTGTTCCAGGTAAGGAGGCCGGGAGGTACAGAGATCAGGTAGGCTCCCAGGTGTTGGAGCCATTTTTCCTGGATTTCTTTTCTCAGCTTTGTTTCCTCTTACTTGTTTTGAAAGGACCTTGGAATTGATCTGGGTGGGGCCTCATAGTGGGGAACAGTCTGGTTCTCTAGTATTGCTGTGGTGTTTCGAAGATTTAGTACCCTACTCCCCAGTCTTTGCGGATGCTCTGGGAAGATGATGCCTGAAGCTCCTGGTAGCTATTCAGATCCGCCTTCTGTTTTGAGTCTTGAAGCTTCTCTAAATCTGCAGGTTTGTCAGGGGTCCCTGTTGTTAGGACTTCGAAGAAACAAGTTCTCCTAGGCCTTGCTGTGAAGAGCATTAAATAGTACAACCTTCATGGAAGACAAATCGGCATAGTCTGTCAATTATAAATGCATGTAAGCTTTTAAACACAAGTCCCACTTCTGGGGACTTAACCTTACAAATACACCTGCACAGGTGTGAACTGCATCTCTGTTTGTGATAGTGACAGATTGGAAACAACCCACTTGTCCTTGAGCAAGGACTAGTTAACACATGAAGATCTGTGCACAAAATGGGATAGTTTTCTTCTGAACAAAGCCTGAGGATGCTGTGGTCCCCTGTGAATAGATCTTCAGGATACTAAATGGAAAAGGCAAGATGACCTTCTTTTTTATGAAATTGAAGATGGGGCGATTGCATTTGCTTGTATTTGTGTAGACTGACATTAGGAGGGAAAACAAAACTGTCTACATGAGAAAGCACATGGAGTAGGGAGGAAACAAATCTAGGTGGGAACAAGGATGAGATTGGCACCCCTTTGTGTACATCCTTGAATTTTGATTTAAAGCACATGTTTCCATTAAGTACTTTAAAAAAGTAGCTGTTGTACTCTCTCCTACTTATTCACTGGGGCCTTTGGAACATCTCCTAGGTTGATCTGATGCAGCATTCTTACCTGGGTAAAAAGCAGAGTTCAAGAAATCCCTTGAATAATTTCCTTTATGTTCTCAGAAGCCCATGGTCCACCACATGTTTTCCACACAGTCCTACACTTTTTACAATCAGTCATTCAGCAGACTAGACATTTCCTTAGTTTACAGGAAGGAGCACTTTCCAGACAACCTGTCTGTCTTCCTTGTCAGTCACAGGGTCTGAGAATTAAGCATACCCCCAAGGGCTTAAAAGAACTTGCTGTTTTTGTTGGGTGTTGCTTTTGAGAGGGAGGCCCTTAGGTTCATATGGTAAGGAATTTGAAGGGCTCCATGGGTGTGTCTTGTTAGTTATTTCTTTGAACCTGCCTTGGCAGTTGGATGTTGTCAGCTTTTTCACTAATTAGGGTTGACAGAGAAACACTTTGAACATTGGTTTGGAGCTGTGTTGTTCACCCTCCTATCTTTTGAGTTGAATCAGTGCTGTCTTGGGCAATGAACTTGTAATTCACTAGGTATGTGTGGATCACTATGATTAATTCAACCCATCACTTATTTAACTCTTTAATGCCACACATTCAGAAGGCAACATAAATTCATTGTAATGGAAATCGAAGGTGGTGACTATGGTTTTTCTTAAGGTCTATGCAGAAAAGGCTTGGTCCCCAGATGGTACTTTTAGGAGTGGAATCTTTAGGGGTTAGGGCCTACTCGGAGATATTTAGGTCATTGAAGATGTGCCCTGGAAGGATATTGTAGACTCCTAGCCTCTCCTCTTTTGTTTCCTGGCTTGTGAAGTGAGGATCTTTCTCTCCTGCTCTCTCCATCATTACCACCCAGCATTTCCATCAGAAGCCCAAATCACTGAGTCCACTCAACCTTGAGCTAGAAGCTATAGATTGTGAGCTTCATCTCATAAGTTAAAATACCTGAAGTATTTTGTTAGTGATGGAAAGTTGACTGACACATATTTACTCAATCTGTGATCAGATTTAGTACTAAGTCAACTGAGTGCCTATAGATTATTTTGCATCTTAGATTCTTCCCATGATTAAGTCCCATGAGAAGGGGTGTGAGTATGAGAACTGTGTTCTGGCCCTAGAGGGAGGCTGGTAATGGATTAGAAGGAAGTTTGGAGATTTTTTTTTTTTCTTCTAAAGCTAATCTAAGCTGTAACCTTTGGACACTGAATTTAGTCCTGGGCTATCAGCCTGTAGTTCAGACATTTTAGGGGAGTAATAATATTCTGCTATATCTTGTAAGAGTTAGAAAGAGATGATAATATAACTAAATTTAAGTGGTATCACTGATCTGTTAGATGCTTTCTAACTCCCTGCTGCCTATAGGTAATACCACCTATAACATTAACTTCACTAGCCGAAGTGCTCACTTTTATTTTGTGTGTGTTGAAGGTATGTGGTTTGAAAGAGATAAATGCTTATCTATTAACTATCCTAAAACTGAAAATGTTCCTCTTAATCTTTATTCTTCAGTTTATTTATTGTGACAGGGCCTCAATCTGTAGCTCAGACTGGTCTTGAACACACAGCAGTCCTCCTGCCTCAGCCTCCTGAGTTACAGGTTTGTGACATTATGAGCAACTTTAACCTTTAATTTTTTATTTGCTGTTAGGGAATGATCCTTACGTGATAAAACTGTGCTTTCATGTTCATACTTCTACACAAACAACTTTTATTCTTTACCCATTAAAAGCATTCTTCAGGGGCGGGGGGTATGGCTTAGTGGATAAAGTACACACTAGTCAAGCTTAAACACCAAAGTTTGATCTTCAGACTCCACATAAAAAACCAGAAATCATGGTAGACTTCTGTTATCCCAGCACTCTGTTAAACATAATGGGAGACAGAGACAGAATTTCCCAGCAACTCACAGCAGGAACAGCAAAACAACAATGACAACAACAACCCGGAGGCCTAGAGAAGCCCTACTTCAAAGGAGTTGAACCCTCCAGGATTCACTTGAAAGTTGAGACACTGTGACTTTCACATGTGTGCTGGGTGCCTGCCACACTCATCCACACATGAACACATACATGCATGCACACACTCACACAAATAAATAAAAATCAAAACTGGAAAGCAATCTTCAATGAGTATGTATAGAATGAAAATACAGGTACTGGTTGCCTTTTTCTATTGACTTTCATTGTAAAATGTGAAAATAGTAATATCCACAACAAATTCCACTTATGACTCATGTTCACTTGTACTCCTTACCATTTTCAGCATTCTGAATTTGAAATTTTTTTGCCACACGAGTAGTTCACTGACAGTTGCACTGTTTTGCAGCAAACATGACTTTATCTGCCTTTATTCTTGCCATTCTTGTTCTCCTCTTAAGACTTTGTTTTCAGTACCAGAAGTTTCCAGAATTCAGAACTGGAGATAGAATTTAAGCTACATGAGACTTGGCTAGACATTCATCCCTGTATTTGGAGTGTCTATAAAGAGCAGCTTTTGGGAGGAAAAGGTTTATTTTGCCTTAGTGACTTGAGGGGAACCTCATGATGACAAGGGAAAACGTGGCATGAGCAGAGGCGGGCATTATCACCTGGCCAACATCAGGTGGACAACAGCAGCAGCAGGATAGTGTGCCAAACACTGGCTATAACACCCGTAAGACCACCCCAAACAACACAACACAACCTCTCTAGGAGGCTCCAGTTCCCAATTTGCCACAAGCTAGGAACTTTGCATTCAAAACACATGAGTTCATGGGGGACAGCTGAATCAAACCACTACAAGCTGTATCTTTTTGTGGTGCTTTGTGTTTTCTTAGGACAGGTTCTCATGTAGCCCATGCTGCCCTCTTAACTCACTGTATATTTGAGGCTGGCCTTGAACTTCTCTTTCTCCTGTGTTTACCTACTACAAGCATGCCACCATGTCCACCTTAAAGCTGCATCTTAAATGTTTGTATTGCTGTTGGTTCTTGGTGACACAAAATGATTTGGGTCATTATGATATTTAATCAAGTTAACATGACTCTTAAGAAAGGTTTAGCAGGTAACCTCAGAGCTAGTCACCCAACTAGCTAGATACCTAGTCACCCTACAGAGAGACTTTGTCAGGCATTAATTGATTATTTTTTTAAGCACCTCTTTTTCAATTTTGCCTTCATTTTTCTAAGTTCATTTAGACACTGTGGCCTTGCTCATTATTTAATAATGAATGGCTACAAATTGTTTGTGTGTTTTTGTAATTAGAATGTGATAGCAATCGTCTACCAGATGAACTGACATTGTAATGACATGAAGTCAGTAACAATTATGCCTAACAGGAAAATTAATTATGCAGTCCTATCATCCCATATTTTGCCTACGAGATTAGATTTGGCTGTTACGAGACTGCTTAGGTGGGTGATAGCTGGGCGTAACACTTTCTCACTTTTCTGGTTGGAGCAGCTAGCCATAGTGTCACCTGGGAATATCACTTGATCAGTTTAAGTGTACAAAATACTTAAACGCTTTTGATTTTTTGCAGGGCAGGGCGAAACTATTCCACCCTGCTATTTTCTGTTCCTATTATTTATTCTAGGGACTGGAAGGATGGCTCAGTTGGTAAAGTGCTATATAAACACACAGACCTGAGTTCAGGACCCTAGCACCCACATGAAAACTGATCTAGTGATATACACCTGTAATCTTCAGTACAGGCGGGGCAGAGAGACAGGAGGATTCCTGTGGGCTTACTGGGTAAAGCTACTCTAGTTGAATCAGTGAACTTCAAGTTCAGTGAAAGACTGAATTTCAAAAAATAAGATTGAGAGTGATAGAAGAAGTCACCTGACATCAACCTTTGGCCTCCATGTATACACCCATATATACACGTGTGTCCACACCTTGTGACTACGCATGCATGCACATCACACACACACACACACACACACACAAATATATTTATTCCATTTTTATCCCAGAGGGGCCATCTTCTTCCTGTCCCTTCTGTCTAATTCTTTGGTATAACAGTACCATTTTCACTTAAGCATGTGATATTCTTAACCTTGGACCCAAGGAATCCATTCATTCCATGTGTACAGAGGCTGGAAATCTAGGGTACAGGCGGGTATTGAAGGAACCAAGCAATGCTTCATCAGGTTACACGGGTATACCTTACTGTGCCTCTCTTGAGTCTGAGTAGGCTGCTGTGCTGCCCTGTGACTGAGACTTTGTGTGTCCCAGTCAAAGGGCTGGCTTCCTTGGTCAGGTATTCCAGGATGGTATAGGATTTTGGGGTTACCTAACCCAGTGTCTCATTTAGGGTAAAAGCTAATGCTGTGAGATGTTCTGAGATTTGTTCAAGGACAAAACTGAGGCCACAAGTCAAGTACTTTGAGACTCGTGTAGTACTCTGGTCATTGACCTTGGCTTTATTTTATTCTGTGTTTAAAAATTATCTGAAGTCAGGCTGGATGGATGACTTACCCATTAAGGTGTTTGCCTTCAAAGCCAAAGGACCCAGGTTCAACTCCCCAGGACCCAGGTAAGCCAGATGCACAAGGGTCACATGCATCTGGTGTTTGCAGTGGCTAGAGGCCCTGAGTGCCATTTTCTATCTGCCTCTTTTTCCTTTCTCTCTCTCTCAAATAAATAAATAAAAATGATTTAAAAAATTATCTAAGGTCGGGCTGAAGAGATGGCTTAGCAGTTAAGCGCTTGCTTGTGAAGCCTAAGGACCCCGTTTCGAGACTCAATTCCCCAGTACCCATGTAAGCCAGATGTACAAGGTGGCGTATGCATCTGGAGTTCGTTTGCAGTGGCTGGAGACTCTGGTGTGCCCATTGTCTCTTTCTCTCTCTGCCTCTCTCTCTCTCTCTCTGTTGCTCTCAAATAAATAAAAATAAACAAAATTAAAAAAATTATCTAAAGTTGATGCTGTATAGATGGCTCAGTGGTTAAAGTTGCTTGCTTGCAAGCCTATCTACCTGAGTTCCATTCTTTTCAGCACCCATGTGGACAAAAAATTTCACTTGTCCCAGACACCTATGACAGTGGAAGAAGGCAGAGCCAAGAGAATCTGGAAGCTCACAAACAGCAGTAACAAGAGAGATCCTATCTCAAAAAGAGGGTGGAAGTAGAGGAGAAGCACCCTGAGGTTGTTCATTGACCTGTACCCATTCTGTGGTGCGTGCATGTATATACACATACAACTGTTAAGTTGAAATAAACTCATTCCTTCCCTAAGCTGCTTCTGGTCACGTATTTTGTCCCAGCAACAGAAAATAACTGATAGCCTCATGTTCCATCTTGCTTTCCATATGGCTAAGCTCAGTTTATACTCTGGTATTTGTAAATCCCATGTGAGAGGTGTCATGTTGTCTTTGTGATAAATTTTCCATATGACAAAGTAATGTGATTGTTTGGATGTATTCATTGATTTGTGTGAGCTTCTCCCACTCCCTTCTCTACTTACTCAAGTCCATGTTATTCTGTGTAAACATCTTGGAGACCTGTGTCTGTACTGTTTGTCTTCTGTGTTTATGTTGTCAGTTCTCTTCATTGTGTTTACATGGGAATTAGAGTATTGGGCTGTATCTTTTTAGGGCTCTACTCTATAGAATTGAGTAGAGTCTTGGATCTTTGGGTACTGAGTTGAGGGACCCTCACACCCATTAAGATGACTGCTCAGACCTGTCACCTAAGCATTTACTGTCTGGGGACACTCTCTCCTTTGAACTGGTTGGTATCAAGCAGATGATTCTAATGAAACATTCCCTTATAGACTGTTGTCATTTTTGACTTCTTTCTGACTTGAAACCAGTCATTTTTGTATATAATCAGGACACAGAAGTTGGAAATCAGAGGATGCAAGGCTGTACTAGCTAGAGTCCTGCTACCTGTGGAATTGTTTCGCTTGAAATCCATTTTTAAAGAATGGAGTGTTTATTAATGAGCATGTAAGTGTATCTTCTGTATAAATCTCACATGTAAACCTCAAGCTAGTGATCAATTTACTGCTGTAAGTATGCTTATGTAAGCAACTCCAATTTAACTTAGACAGACAGACAGACAGACAGAATCACACACACAAAACATAAAAGTAGGAAGGGGGCTAGGTGGGAAGAAAAGGTTGAGCGGGAGGGGGATAACAGAAGGTATTGGGAGGTATGTGTGTATATGTTATAAACATGTTTGAAATTGTCAAAAATTAAAAAATAAATTTGCTTTGAGTTACTAAACATGATCTATACCTCAATGTAAGTTAAATATTTTATTTTAGTCAGTAGCTAGTATTTCAGATGAAAATGCTAATGTATTAGCAAAACAGCTATTTAAGTGAGATGAGAAATATGTTTGGGGCTGGAGAACCAGGTAAATTTTGATATAAATTCCTGCTGTTAAAGGAAATGTGGATTTTCTTCCCTTAAGAGTATATTTATAAAATTAATTGAATTTTACACACAGAAAGCTTTTGGCTCATTTCATCTAGTTGTAAACTTATCATCTGATGGGGACTGTGAAGAATTCCCTGTTAGCCAAACCATGGTGAATTAATGTTTCTTACAGATGGTTTTATTTCCTTTGTATGATATTATTTGGATCACTAAGCAAGTATTGTGGAAAATATGAGCTGAAAAGATGTGAGCTGGGAGGTCTTTCTGTAGTAGAGAAGGAGTTACTTTCAGGTTAAGCTGAGATGTTTTTCCTCCTTACTCTTGACTGTCTTTCTTACAAAGGAGCTTATTTAAGCATTCCTGTACTTTCCCATCTTGGGGATAGGCAGTATCTTCTTGCTGGCATTGCTATGCCCTGTCATATTCCATCCCCTTCAGTTCTTTGAGAAGCTTTGCTTCTCTTTCGTGGGAAATTAAAAGCTATTTTCAACACGTAATTTAACATTCTTCCTTCTCTGTTGATAAGTTTTCCTTCTCTGTATTTTGCTCTTAATTAATACCTTGCCAAATTAGGCCAGTATATTTTTTCCTTTCTGCTTTTAATTAATGACCCTTAATTAATCCAGGCAGTTTGGAAGCAGTAGCTAGAGGTCTCCCTGATATTTTCCTTCTCCATTCCTGTCTCGGGGCTTTGTAAGTAGAGGGCTCCATTAGTGCTGCCTTTGTCCTCTTCTCATTTTCCAATGGGTCTGAAGTAATCTTCAGGAAATCCCTGGCCCCTGCCAATGGCCTGCATATAAGCATTTGAGAGAAGTTGTTGCTTTCTAAACACCAGCTGAGAAGCTGAAAGTTGGTGGTGTGGCTGTGATAAGCTTCTGGGGAGACAACCTAGGACCACCAAGTATTCTCAGCTCACCTCTGGCTCTCACAGTCTGGCAGCTGCAGCAGCACTGGAAAGGAATCCATACGAAGCATCCGCTTTGGATTTAGGTACAGACAGGGAAGCTCTTGGAAGCACATAGGGAGGGAAGTTGAGTGTCATCCTTTGGGAGAGGAAACATACTAGTTATAGCTGGAGTTTGAGAGTGTGAACATTTAATCTTCATATTATTATTCCCATCTTACAGACAGGAAACAGACTCCCACATGGAGTGTACACTTGCTACCAAGTATAGTCCGGACTCAAATATAAATTGACTGAGGCTAGCTGCTGCAGGGTATTCAAGAATTAATAGAGAATTAATTATTTGAATTTTGTGTTCCTGCAGGGTATATTGTATTGTCATGTATCTATCTATCAGTCAATATGCACCTATCTAGTCTTTAAAAAATTTTCCTTAACAAGAGCCAGGTGAGGTAGTACATGCCTGTGATCCCAGCACCCAGGAGGCAGAGCGATTCAGGAGGATTGCTGCAATTTTGAGACCAGTCAGGGCTATATATCAAAATCCTATCTTTCTTTAACAAAATAAAAAGAAATCATTCAAGTGGGCTAAGGGTGTGACTTAGTGGTTATTTGCCTACTTAGGTTGGGTTTGATCACTAGAATTTCCAATAATAATAATAATAATAATACAGATATATGGGTGGAAAACTTAATGTCCTATAGTCTCTGTTCTTGGAAAATATAAATATATACCCAATATTGGTTTAGAGATTTCAAAAAGGAGATCATGTTATTACTATGTAAAGACTAGCTTCTTTGTAGTGTTTTGCATCATTTTCATCTACCTTCCTTTGCTGCTGTCATTTTATGTCAACTGCAGATGTTTAAATAAGAGTTAAAATTATAGCTAATTTAGTTAGCTATCCTGTGTCAATGGATAAACCTTTCTGTTTCCCTTTGCTACTAAAATAAGATAGCAGTAAAGTCATTTGTATAGATGTGCATATTAATCCTTGTTTGTTTACTAGGACTGTACTGTTTGTAGAAAAGGGCACTGCTGTGTTGTTACTGGTTTAAATAAAACTGTTTCAGTGTTTGAGCAATGAATATTATTAAATTTCAGTAAATATAATTTATCATACTTAAGATATATATAACTCTTCCTGCTCTAACTTTTATTTAAAGAATCCATTTCTACCTTAACTTTTATTGAAAGAAGCTTGTGAATTTTATTAAATGCTTTTTTGGCACAATATAATTGTGAGCTTTTGCCTTTATTTTATGGTGTAATAAATTACATTGATTTGATTTCCCAATAGTGAGTCATCTTTGCATTCCTGGAATAAACCCTGATTTGTTTATATGTGCAGTGTTCTTATATGTTACTAAATTTGATTTGCTAATATTTAACGTTTTACAAATGGAGTATTGAGATGGATCTGTAGTTTTCTTCTTTGTACTCTATAGGGTATTGAAACTGGAATTACATATTTTAAATGACTTTAGAATTTCATTTTTTAGAGTCCAAAAGTGTTTTCATGATGTAGAAAATACCTGTTGCCTAAACATTAAAGTGAATCAACTGTAAAAGCTAGACTTGAGGTGCTTCCACCCTCGCCCTAAAACCTCTTCAGAACATGGCACACATACCTGTAATCCTACTGCTGTGGAGGCCGAAGCTGGAGGACTGTGTGTTGGAAGCGAGTCTGGGCTACGTAGTGACAGCCTGTCTCAGACAACAAAAAAATGAATAAGAACGAATTTTTTTCAAAATATATTGAAGTTCTGTTTGGCTCTTTTGTGATTTTCTCTGAATGTTGCTATTTTCTACTTACTCAACATTGCACAGAGTTTTATATATACTACTGTCATATATTTGGTAATAGTCCCTCATTACTAATAAAACATATTTTTGCTTTTGTTCTTTTTTTTGGTGAAGCTTGTGGGGATTTATGTATTTTATCATCTCCAGAAGACTAGTTCTTATTAACCTTTCAGTCATCTTATTTTTTATGTAATTCTAAAGCTTAAGTTTTCAAACTTTTCTTTTTTTTGACGTAAGTTTATTAAATTGAATGCCTGTCTCACTTGCTTAAAGGAGCTGTATAAAGATGGTGGCATCTAAGGCACCATATTTCCTTTGAGAGCAGCTCTAGCTGTATGTCATTGTTTTGGGATCACTGATCTTCTTTTGGTTATTTTCTGTATGTATCTTAAAAAAAAAAACACCTACTTGGTCTTTGGTTCTGAGATGATTTAGAAGTATGTGGCTGAGTTTTTCTCTAACTTACCATATGATATTTTGTTTATAGCCTACAAATTTATCTCTTAAATCTGAGGGGATTTGTTAAGGTTAGTTCCTTGTATCCACATTCATAGATAATTTTTAAATTGTGTCCTTTCCAAAATATGGATGCTTCATTTTCTGTGTTTAGCAAGTCAGACTTACTGGCTGTATTACATTTAGGGCTTCCAAACACTTGTTTGTTTTTAGCTACCCAATTGAGAGGTAGATTAAAGTACCTTTTAAAATTGTGTAGTTTTTTTTGCCTTTCTAAGAATTTTTTTCTTAATGGATACATCTGCCGTTTTTCTTCATGAGTGAAGTTACACCCAGTTTAATAGTTGGCTGTGACTCTGAATTGGGCATACCATCCCTCTCTATTTAGTTTAATGTGGTCTGGGTTCATCTCTGTTTCACTTTTAAATTGCCACCTTTCACCGGGTATGGTGGTGCACGCCTTTAATCCCAGCACTCGGGAAGCAGAGGTAGGTGGATCACCATGAGTTCAAGGCCAGCCTGACACTGCATAGTGAATTCCAGGTCAGCCTGGGCCAAAGTGAGACCCTACCTCAAAACCCTTCCCCCCCCAAAAAAAATTGCCACCTGTCATTTGCCTTGCCTTGCCTTGCCTTGCCTTGCCTTGGTATGACTTCAGTGCATGCGTGCGTGCATGCATTTTTTCTTTCTTTCTTTTTGCATTTTTTTTTTTGAGTGAGAAAATTGGTACACCAGGGCGTCCAGCTACTGTAGTCAGACTCCACATGTGTGCACCATCTTGTGCACTTGCATCATCTTGTGTATCTGGCTTATGTGGGACCTGGAGAGTCAAACATGGGTCCATAGGTTTTGCAGGCAAGCACCTTAACCACTAAGCAATCTCTCTAGCCCTTCAGAGCCTCATTTTAAACCTTCTTTGTCTCTTTGTTTTGTGCAATTCTCTTATTTCTTTCTTTTGTTTTTTCAAGGTAGGGTCTCACTGTAGCACAGGCTCAACTAGAATTCACTATGTAGTCTCAGGGTAGCCTCAAACTCACAGCAATCTTCCTACCTCTGCCTCCCAAGTGTCACGTTTATTTTAATAGAGCTAGGTCTTTTTTTAAATTATTATTTTTTAATCCCTCCCTGTGACAGTTTTGTCTTTCAGGTGGGAATTCTGCCTTGTCTGTGACAAGGAATACATTTTACATTATTGTTTTTTATTCATCCCATGGCTGTCATATTTTGTTTGGTTTTTCTCAATTCCCATGCCAATTTTTCATCTTTCTCTGAACTAGATAACTAACATCCAGTCACTGATTCTCCCACCACAATGTCCATTCATTTGCTAAATTTCTGCCATTCCCATGACTCCTTACCTCTCCTTGAACTAGCACCAAACTGGTCTTTGTCATTTCTGAACTCCCTGTCCCCATTCCTGGCTCTTTGATCCTTTATCATCTCTCTGATCCTCCAGAATATAAATTTGATCCTCGAGAGCAGTAGATCTTTTCTACTCAGGTTCAAAGTTTTAATTTTTTTTTTTTTTAATTCCAGAAAGTGTCTGTGCTCTAATGGCATAGTCTAGGTGTGTTCTTACTACTTTTCTGTTCAAGTTCTCCTCTCTGTTCAAATGGTTCTCTTGCAATTCAGCATGGTTCCCCTCACGCTGCACCCCAGGCTCCTGTATTGTCCTCAGAGAGTCCTGGTTTCTATTGACTTGCTGGTTGCTGCCCTCAGCAAGTCATAGAGATCATAGGTTCCTTGTCACTCAAGCAGGGGAGACTCCTAGGTATTAGATGACCCTTCAGGAAACAGATACCCTGCTGCAGAGTTGCAATCTTCCCACAAGGCTGGGAAGTACTCCTACCTGCTACTGCAACCCCTCCTTATTGATTCACTGGATCACCCAAATGCCCAGGGAGGAAAGGTCCAAAGCTGCCTTCCCTTTCAATGAACTTTCAGCACATTAACCATGGAGAACTGTACCTGCCTTCTTTCTTGCAGATCCTGGGAACCCACAGAGGCTCTAAAGCCCCATCTCGGATACCACCTGAAAGATCTTTAGATTGTTGTCCTTGATACTCCAGAGAGAGGGGTAAGAGGCAGGATCAAGTACAGTTCCATTGACTGCCATCTTTCCCATAAGATTATGTGAGAGTTTTTCTTGCTGTATTGTGGGTGGAGGCAGCAAAAGGTGTGTATACCTGCTATGGCAAACAGCATTGAAAAGTAATGACGCATTGATGGAACAGAATTGCCCTTAATTAAGTTGCAGGAAATTAGAATATTTAGACAAAAGAAGCATAAAGCCACATGTTTCCCCATCAGAAAGGGCTCTGTTTCTTGTCCTATCCTTGGCCCTCTTTTGCTGGCCCCAGCATCTCTCAGTATAGAGACTAATACACTCCTGCAACGGCATAGTCTTTGTTGATAACATCCAGTAGATGCTCGTAGGTGCACATGGGAAGGTGTCATTTCCTTGCTTCGCAGCTGGAAAACTTAGGGCAGAGTGCCTAACCAGCTTAGCCAAATTAGAGGATGTTATCATCGGCATCTCAGTGCAGGTGTTTGTGGCTTAGATTCATGCTCTGTTTATGTAAGGTGGTGCTGGGGTGCCCCAGAAAGGGTTGTAGCAGTAGGTTAGGCCCCTGTATGCTTACTGTTATTTTAATGACTCTTCTTTTTGGAAGAACTGGGTTATTTTTTAGTAGTTCAGGATGTGCATACCAAAGCACCTTGGTTACTTGGTTTGATATGAGAAATGCTCCACCCCCTGCATCACAGTGGAAGTGCAGCCCCCCATCTGTTTGATGAGAACATGTATTATTGTAGCAAGGTACTGTAGAAATAGCATCATGTCCTTGCAAAATTGCCAACACAAATAAGGACCTGGAAATTGTTGCTATGCGTGTATGTCAGAGGATTTATTAACCACTTCTGTGCTGAATAAAAGATTTTTAAAGTTTTGTAGGAATGTGATACAGTACATTGGATCTAGGTATGTATTTTCTAGTCAGTTTTAGTTCATTGGTACACACATTTTGTTACAATATTTCTATGTATCAGTGCTAAAAGTTACACGTGTCTACCACCTGCTAGTGATACAGTTCTTGGCTTTGGCCATCTGAGGTTCATGCACTGTCTTGTCTGGTATCTTAACCTTGCTAGCTTCCAGTCCCCTAACAGTCCAACTGCCTGTCTCATAGTACTTGGAGACTTCCTTCTTATCCAGAAAGACCAGTATTTGCAGACAGGGCCACTGCCTCTGTTGCCATGTTTTGCTTGGTTATTGCATGGGAGCACCATCATTTTTCTCTTTTTTAATGAAGCATTAAGGTCCGTTTACATAGTGATAAATAAAGTAATTACTGTAGCGATGGCATTCTGCCTAAGTCATCCCGGAAACTGAATGCAAAATCTTTTTAATAGCCCCATAATGGTCTCTTGAAGTGTTACAGATTTTTATAACGATAGCTGTAATACAAGTGCCATTATTTACTGCGAGACTTGAACATTTTGAACATTTACACAGTACTTGTGTGTCTGTTGGCTGAGCTGAGTGCATGCTGCACAGCACTGAGACGTGTGTATATGCTGGCTTCTGTGGCACGGTGTCTGCCAGAGACGGCCTTGGGCAGGACATGGAGGCTACATGGCACCACTTGGGATCAGTGTGTCTAGCTGAGTTCACTGTTGCTTTATGGGAGGTTTTAGAAAATCATCTCTTTTGTGAGGGTGGGCAAAATAGAGATAACTGGTGTGGGAAGTCCAAGTTCCCACCGGGTTTGATAGTATTACATAAGAAGGCACAGTTCTTGTTTTCTCATTACCTATTCCTTGAAAGAGGTCAAAGAGCCACTACAATGATAAAAAGGGAATGAAATTGTCATCAACTGTTCTTGGGTGATGTCATGTAGTTTTTGATATCTAATTCATTAAAGCATCTTTTTTTGTTCATTTGTTTTTTGAGGCATGGTCTCCCTCTAGCCCAAGCTAGACCTGGAACTCACCTGTACCAGGCTGGCCTCACACCCATGGTGATTCTCCTACCTCAACCTCTCAAATGCTGGGATTAAAGGTATGAGCCACTACCCCCAGCTCATATTAAAGGGTCTTTAAAGTGACATATATTATGAATTGCCTCTTCTTGGCAGATGTCAGAGCAGAGATGAGTCTAGCATTGAGCAATGTGAGTCCTTCCCCTTGTCGTAGAGTCTTAGCCTAGACTCCGGCCTCTGTTCACTGAAAGGCTAGCAGTCTTCTGCAGTGCTGTGTTAAAGGTGAGCCTGGTGCTGAGTTCTGTGGTGCTGTCCTTTGGAAGAGCGTGCAAGGGCACGGTGTGGCATGTGGATGTGTGAACATCAGCTGCTGGCTGGTACTGGCTTTGATGGCATGTTGTATGGAAGCACACTTTTGAAGTTCACAGCGATTACTGTTGTCTGTCACCACTTAGTTCCTGAGATTTTGGGGGGCTTTACATGCTCTTTAGGGACAGAGGCAGGAGATACAGATGGGGGGTGGGTGGGAGTCAGAGCTACAGTGCAGATAAAGACAGCACTACAGGGCTGGAGAGATGGCTTAGCGGTTAAGGTGCAAAGCTTAAGGACCCATGTTCAAATCTCCAGATCCCACGTAAGCCAGACATACAAGGTGGTGCAAGTGCATAAGGTTGCACATGTGCACAAGGTGGCGCACACATCTGGAGTTCAGTCATAGTGGCTGGAGGCCCTGGGGCACACGCAAATGCCCTCTCTCTTTTGCATAACAAAAGGCCAGTTTTTTGGGCTTGCCTCAAAAAATAAAAAAGATTAAAAAAAAAAAAACACTTCAGAGTCAGGGAAAGAGAAAGGATGAATGTGAAGGCCCAACATTCAGAGAGGTGGGGAAATGACTTCACGTACCAGCCCACACAGGACAGATCCAAGGACCACATCCTGATGATCTGACTTCAGTTTGCTTCAGACTAGCTACTGGTAGAGTCTCCTGAAGTCCCAGGTTCAGACATGAAGGGATCACCTACCTCCACCCCACCCAAATACACACATGCATACAGGAAAGGTCTTGTGAAAACCACTACTTTCACAGGAATTGCTTTTTTCCTGCTGATTTTTGTGGCTGACCCTTCAATCACATTTCCCCGGGGGTCTTTGCCCCTACCAGAAAAGCCTTTCTTTCATTCTCATCCCATTCAGGCTCTGACTCCATGACTCATTCAGTTCACATTTTTTGGCCACCTGTCAGGTACCTGTTACTCTGCCAGTATGGAGGGGTCCATAAACACTGAGCGAATTCACAGTCTCGTGGGAGAGAAAGACAAACCTTACATCTTAGTTACACACTAGCCTTTTAAAAATGTTTGCTTATTTAACAGAATACAAGAATACATTAGAAAGATCATTCACCCTGACCAAGTAGGCTTTATCCCAGAGATGCAGGGATGGTTCAACATACGCAAATCTATAAATGTTATACATTATATAAATGGGTTGAAGGACAAAAATCACATGATCATCTCATTAGACGCAGAGAAAGCATTCGACAAAATCCAACATCCCTTCATGATAAAAGTCCTACAGAGACTGGGAATAGAAGGAACATATCTCAATATAATAAAGGCTATTTATGATAAGCCTACAGCCAACATATTACTAAATGGGGAAAAACTGGATGCTTTTCCACTAAAATCAGGAACAAGACAAGGGTGTCCACTGTCCCCACTTTTATTTAATATAGTTCTGGAAGTCTTAGCCATAGCAATAAGGCAAGAGACATGCATAAAAGGGATACAAATCGGAAAGGAAGAGGTCAAGTTATCATTATTTGCAGATGACATGATTCTATATATAAAGGACCCTAAAGACTCTACTAGCAAACTGTTAGAGCTGATAAAAACCTACAGTCATGTAGCAGGATACAAAATAAATACACAGAAATCAGTAGCCTTCATATATGCTAACAACAAACACACAGAGGATGAGATCAGAGAATCACTCCCATTCACAATTGCATCAAAAAAAATAAAGTACCTTGGAATAAACCTTACTAAGGAAGTAAAGAATCTATACAATGAGAACTTTAAAACACTCAAGCGAGAAATTGCAGAAGACACTAGGAAGTGGAAAAACATCCCTTGTTCCTGGATTGGAAGAATCAATATTGTGAAAATGGCAATCTTACCAAAAGCAATCTACACATTTAACGCAATCCCCATCAAAATTCCAAAGGCATTCTTCACGGAAATAGAAAAAACAATCCAAAAATTCATTTGGAATCACAAAAAACCTCGAATATCTAAAATAATACTGAGCAACAAAAATAAGGCTGGTGGTATCACCATACCTGATTTTAACCTATACTACAGAGCCATAGTAACAAAAACAGCATGGTACTGGCACAAAAGCAGACTCGTAGATCAATGGAACAGAATAGAGGACCCAAATGTAACCCCATGTAGTTATAGCCACCTGATATTTGATAAAAATGCCAAAAATACTCATTGGAGAAAAGACAGCCTCTTCAGCAAATGGTGTTGGGAAAACTGGATATATATCTGTAGAAGGATGAAAATAGATTCTTCTCTTTCTCCGTGCACAAGAATTAAGTCCAAATGGATTAAGGACCTTAACATCAGACCTGAAACTCTGAAACTGCTAGAGGAAAAAGTAGGGGAAACCCTTCAACATATTGGTCTTGGCAAAGACTTTCTGAATACAACCCCAATTGCTCAGGCAATAAAACCACAGATTAACCACTGGGACCTCATGAAAATACAAAGATTCTGCACTGCAAAGGACACGGTGAAGAAAGCAAAGAGGCAACCTACAGAATGGGAAAAAATCTTCACCAGCTATACATCTGATAGAGGATTAATATCTAAGATATACAAAGAACTCAAGAAGTTAAATAATAAGGAATCAAACAAACCAATCAAAAAATGGGAAATGGAGCTAAATAGAGAATTCTCAAAGGAAGAAATACGAATGGCATATACGCATCTAAAAAAATGTTCTACATCCCTAGTCATCAGGGAAATGCAGATTAAGACTACATTGAGATTCCATCTCACTCCTGTCAGATTGGCTACCATCATGAAAACAAATGATCATAAATGTTGGCGGGGATGTGGAAAAAGAGGAACCCTTCTACATTGTTGGTGGGAATGCAATCTGGTCCAGCCATTGTGGAAATCAGTGTGGAGGTTCCTAAAACAGCTAAAGATTGATCTACCATATGACCCAGCTATAGCTCTCCTAGGCATATATCCTAAGGACTCATCTCATTACCTTAGAGATAC
Organism: Dipus sagitta; assembly: GCA_036346955.1. Taxonomy (NCBI): domain Eukaryota; kingdom Metazoa; phylum Chordata; class Mammalia; order Rodentia; family Dipodidae; genus Dipus; species Dipus sagitta. Next base: position 131,303,916 of record CM070772.1, on the reverse strand, counting down.
TTGCTCAACCATGTTTATTGCTGCTCAATTTATAATAGCTGGGAAATGGAAACAGCCTAGATGTCCCTCAACTGATGAGTGGATAATGAAGATGTGGCACATTTATACAATGGAGTTTTACTCAGCAGTAAAGAGGAATGAAGTTATGAAATTTGCAGAAAAGTGGATGGATCTGGAAAGAATTATACTAAGTGAGGTAACCCAGGCCCAGAAAGCCAAGCGCCACATGTTCTCCCTCATATGTGGATCTTAGCTAGAGATGATTGGGCTTCTGTGTGAGAAGGAAAAAACTCAGTAGCAGAGGCCAGTAAGTTAAAAAAGGAGATAGAAAGGGAAGAGAAAGAAAGGGAGGAGGGCTTTTATTAGGTTGGTATTGTATATATGTAAGTAGAAAGATTGAGATGGGGAGGGGATATGATGGAGAATGGAATTTCAAAGGGGAAAGGGGGGAGGGTAATACCATGGGATTTTTTTGTTATCATGGAAAATATTAATAAAAATGGAGAAAAAAAAAATAAAAATAAAAATAAAAATAAAAAAAAAAAAAAAATGTTTGCTTATTTGTGTGTGTGTGCATGCATGTGTGCATGGGCATGCATACACATGACATGACACATGTGTGAAGGCCAGAGGACATCCCCAAGGTGTCTGTACTTTTCTCTTACCTTCTTTGAGACAGGGTCTTTTGAAGCTGTGAACAAATGCCAGTCTAGCTAGCCCGTGAGCTTCCGATTCTTTTGTCTCTATTTTTCATTGTCGTGGGCATGTTGGGATCATAGACACATGTGCCACTTTGGATCTAGCTTTATGTGGGTACTGATGGATTGAACTTGGTTCAGCAGCCTTTGCAAGCAGGTACTTTTAATCACTGAGCAATCTCCCTAACCCTCCACCCCATACTAGCTATTTATTGCTTGTGTGTGTGTGTGTGTGTATGTGTAGACTTTAATTATAATTGTAGATACAGTCTGCATGGCCTTTCTGTAGAGAGACTGCTGTGAGCATGTCCTCAGATTCTCTGATGATGCCACTTATTTGATCTGAGAACATTGCATGTGTAGAGTAAGTATCACTTTAATGTGTCCCCCAAAAGTTCATGTAGAGAACCTAATTCCAAAATTCATATATTGATGGTATTGAGAGGTGGGACTTAGGAAGTAATTAGCATTAGGTTAAATTCATGAGGCTGAGGCACCATAATAGCAATAGTGGCTTACTAAGAAGAGAATATCTCCCCCCCTCATATAAACTTTTGCTCAGTATTACCACGTGATGCCCTTTGCCATGTCACAAGGCCGCAAGAAGGCCCTCTCTACAGCAGGTGCCATGTTCTTGGATGTCCCAGCTTCTAGAACCATGGCTAAAATAATCTTTTGTTCTTTGTAAATTACCTTGTCTGTGATATTAAGTCATAACAACAAAAATCCCAGTAATATATAAATATTATAAATATATTATATTTATATATTTATTATATATATTTATAATAACTTATATATTTATTATATAAATATATTATATTTATATAAACAGAAGGATACATAAGAAATAATAAAAGTTGTTACCTCTACTCATATGTCTTTTGGAGGTATTTGTTTTAGTTTTGGCTTTTTCGATAAAGTTGGCCTGAAGCTCATTAAGCAGTCCATGCTGGTCTTAAACTCACAGTCTCTACTCCCTCAGCTTTCTACATGTGAAGTTACAGTTATACGCATGAGCCACCATGCTGGGCCTGACTGCCTTTTTACATCATCTTGATATTTGAACCTTGTGATTCTTTTATTTATTCCAAAAAGTTTAAGTAGAAATAAATCAAGCTCCTTAGATGTGTACATTATTGAGTTGAATTGTTTGCATGTGTTATATGTAGAAATCACATGCAATCAAGTATGTCCATCAAACTTAAAAGAGAAACTTCGACAGAATTAAAGTTCTTATGTAGTTTAAAAATATTTTTATTTATTTATTTGCAAGTGGAGAGAGAGGGAGCGAAGAAAGATAGGTATACCAGGGACTCTAGCTGCTGCAAACAAACTCCAGATGTGTACCCCACCTGGTGCATCTGGCTTTACATGGGTATTGGGGAATCAAAACCTAGTCATTAGGATTTGCAAGCAAGCGCCTTAACCGCTGAGCCATCTCTCCAGCCTTTAATAGGCAAGTCCAACAGACTGGCCTTTTTTTAGGAGAGAGAAAGAGAGAGAATTGGTGTGCCTCTCAAATTCCAGATGGTGTGCCACCTTGTGTACATGTGTGACCTTGCACGCTTGTGTCACTTTGTGCATCTGGGTTACATGGGACCTGCATAGTCGAACATGGGTCCTTAGGCTTCACAGGCAAGCTCCTTAACTGCTAAGCCATCTCTCCAGACCTAATGTAATTTTTTTTGATAAGCTTTTTGAATTTTTTCTAGCTCACTTTTGTTTTTTTCTTTGTTTAGGTTCTCTTATAGTCTGTTTTTTTTTTTAATCAATTTTTGTTGGTATTCTTTAGGACATAAAGACACAGTGCTCCTGAGGGCTATAGTTTGCCTGCTTGTTTATTTTTTCAACAGTAGACATTGTACAGTTGACATGGCTGCAACTAGGAGGGTGCTACCATGGCCAGCTTTTTTTTTTTTTTTTAATTTAAAACAAAGAAATGTGTCTGTTGACCTGACTTGGAACAGGCAACTTTCCCTACCTCCCTTTCCATCTTTTCTTGTTTGTGAGGCATCCTAAAACTGTGATAATAGATAACATTCTCAGGACCTTGGTGGGGAGGTCTGAAACCTTGGAGTCATTATCTCATACAAGTTATAATGTTAAATTCTGGTATGGGTCACTTCTTACTACAACTAGTTAAGTGACCTAACCCTTTTTACGTTTCCCTTTTGATTGTGTGGGCTGGAAAGTGACATAAACCTGGAAACATCATTAAGTAAACCTGTCTTTTTCTAGCGTGATTAGTTATTTAGATGTCTCTGCAAAGCAACCTTACACTTCTAACTGCAGCTGTGATCCTGAGCATATGTGTGACTTTAGTGATCAGCTGTGTCTTTCTAGAGCACCCTTTAAGCGGGATGCTGGAGGGCAGGCCTTGCCTTGTGGGTGCATCAGGTAGGGTGCTTGGTGTTCTTCTGGAGAAAGCAAATGTTGTTGATGAGAAAGAACACTTGGTGCATCGCATCTGATTTGTTCTTGTGGTGGCTGCATTAGCAATAAATAGACACTCCGTTTGCATATTTAACACCCCTTCTTCCTTCAGCCCACACCTCTTCACTCCAGGATTAGCTTTTCATTACTTTAGGAGAGCTTTTAATTACTTGAGGCTTTTGTGTCTTTACTGGGATATAACTTTTCTCCTTATTAACCAGCAAAATTCACTGAATATGGTGTAATTTATAATGCAATGGAGGCATGCTCATAAATGTATTTTAGTGGGAATTTTTGTTTTTCCTTTGGAAGGAGCTTTTGGAAGTAAAATCAAATTATTCATGTGCTAAAATCATTAACTTTCATGCATCACACACACAGAATGGTGGTTTGAGCAAAGAAATTGCATCTACGAAAATTCTGGGCAGCTTTATAGAGTAAGGGAGATTTAGATCTCATCACAAATAGACCCTTCAGCATAGGGGATGAGGACACGTTATAAATATTGTGGAAACTTTTCAAAAACACAGAATAATAAAAAGCAGGAAGCCAATATAAAGACTTGGTAGTGTGTGGTTTTAATTGCATGGAATACTTGAATGATGATTCCTGTAATGTATGACCATGTGTTTCTAGATGATCAGATTTATGTTTTCAGCTAATTATTGTGATATATGTGGTGGAAGATTTACTTGAAAAAGTTAAGGTGAAATTCACATAACATAAAGAATGTCCATTTGAAAATGAACACCTCAGTGAAGTTTATATATTTTTACTGATGGGTGTCCATTTCTAGTTCCAAAAATGTTTTCATCACCCCAAAAGGAAACCCTGTACCCACTAAGCAGTTCCTCCCTATTTCCACTTCCACTCAGCTGTTGGCATCCCCCACTCCTCATTCTGTCAGTTCACTTGTTTGGGCTGTTTTCTACAAATGCAGTCATATAATATGCCTTTTTGTGACTGGCTTCTTTCACATAGCCCAAGGTTTTTAAGGTTCATCCTTATCATAACAGGGACTTAATTATCTTTCTTGACCACATAGTATCCCATTGTATAAATCCAAGACTTTGAGCTCAGTCTTTGTTCTTGGATACATGCAAAGTTAGTGTGTGATCGGCTCCTCCTTGTCCCCTGCTCTTTCAAATGAAACCCAGCGATTATGTCAACATTTCTTTAGAGATATGGCGAGAAAGCATAAAAGTGGTAGTAGTAGAGACATTTTAAAAAGAAAAACAGTTTATCATTACTATATGATGTTTTTTTCTACAGTTCAAGGTAATGTTACATTCAGTTAAGGATGGCTGCTAGCGATGAGTACCCCATTAAAAACAAACATAACTATTCCTGTGGTATTTCCTTTCCCTGCAGTAGTTTCCATGGAGCCTGGCAGAGGCGATTGTGGGCTAGGGCCGAAGGGAGAAGGGTGCTCTCTAGACTCAGGTCTGGAGGCAGCATTTCAGGAAAAGGGCAAGGATAGGGGTTCTCTATGAAGGTGTGGAGCACTTTTGAGATACTCTTCATTCCTTGGTCATAATTCGTTAATTCTAAGGTTTAAATAAATTCAGTGGTAATAAACTGCCCATCATCTAAGTGGTAAATTTAATCATATTTTCTATGTCCTTAGAAATCCCTTTCCTCTCCCATTTGTTTTGCTGAGCACTGGTCCCCATTTCCAGTTACCTTTGTTCTGATTCCTGTCTCCCATTGTGTCCTTAATTTTCTGCTTACTGGGTTTATGATTTAACCCAATAGGGTAAAGTAGGTATTTTGAAAATTTCAGTTTTTGAATGGATTAAAAATAATTAGATGCATCTGAGTCCTTGTTTTAAGAGCTATACCTTTTTTTTCTATTTGCAATAAAATATGCTTAAATTTTTGGGTGGCTAATACCACATTTCATTGTCTGTTACAAAAAAAAGAAAGAAAGAAAGAAAGAAAAGAAAAGGACTGTGACCTTTAGGTATTTGTGTTCAGAACAAGTTTGTGAATCATGGGAAATCTAATGGTTGGCAATATACATAAATGGGAGACTCCTGAAGCACCCAGGAACCTCCTGTACAGATAAGCCTTCCTAGATGAAATCTGTTAGCAAATCAAGAGAGGTATTTAGGGAGCCATTAGTGCTTTTAACTCCATGTATGAAATTGCCACATACTTCTTTCTCTTAAAGTGTGAGGAACACTGGCCTCTGTGACAGATTGTTCCAAGTTGGGATACCCTGAGCAAGTTGCTTACAATCTCTGAGCTTCAATTTCCTTGGTAGAAAAAGGAAAATAATACTCATGGTTCACGTTTGTTCTAAGGATTATACTAAATGATGAAATGATTCAGAACATGCGGAACCAGCAGTGGACATGCCCTTGATAATATATTGGCATGATTAGAAGAGAGTTAAGGACTAAAAAGTACATTTCTTGATTAACTCTGTGGGTCTATAAGGAGCCATCTGCATGTCTTTGAGGCCCACTTTTAGTCATCTTTTAAAATTTTCACAGTGTTAAACTCTGCCTAAGTTGACGCAGCTATTGTGGGTGGTAGGAAACAAACATTTTGGGTTATTCTTGAAGGCATTACAAACAGTACCATCTTAACGGTTTGTCATGATCATCTTGTACCTATAATTCTGTACTGTCAGTTACTTTGTTAATTGAACTTACTGTGAAAACCTCTATAGGGGGTTACTTAACCAAGTGACAAATTTCTAATCTTATAGAAAAATTCCAGCACATCCAACCAGCCATATTATTCTAGGGCCATGTGATGTAGACACACCTTCTCACCTCCCAATCCAGTTAGTTGTCCACCCACTCAGTGATGCCTGTGTGCTGTTAGAAACCCTTCAAGAATTTTCTCATGGTTCATTGGAATTCATTTATTTTTCTCATCTGTATTTGTTTTATTTGCATTCTCTGGATCATTAGCTATAAATAGCTAATAACTACTTTTACATGCATTCTTGATGTAATCTCTTTTTTTCAGTCCCCCCCCCACCCCCAGGTAGAGTCTCATTCTAGCCCACGCTGACCTGGAATTCACTATGTAGTCTCAGGGTCGCCTCGAATTTACAGCAGTCCTTCTACCTCAACCTCCCTGATGCCGAGATTAAAGGCATGCACCATCACAGCTATCAATGTAATCTCCTAACAAGTGTACTCCAGGACAAATTACTTTGGCATTATTGATGTTCATAGGCTAAATGATATCCTTTTTTTTTTTCCAAGGTAGGGTCTCTCTGTAGACCAGGCTGACCTGGAACTTACTATGTAGTTTTAGGGTGGCCTTGAACTAAAGGCAGTCTTCCTACCTTTGCCTCCAAATGTTGGCATCTGGCCAAATGTTATACTTTCATTTAATTTTTTTTTGTGTGTATGTGGTATATGTGTGCGTGTATTGGATGTCTTTCTCAATTACTTTATGTCTTATTTTTTAAGACAGTCTCTAACTGAATCCAGAATCACCAATTCAGCTAGACTTGGAAGCCCCAAGGATCCTCCTGTCTCAGTCTGTTCAGCACTGGGATTATAGGCATGAGCCACTGGGCTTGACTCTTACATGGGTTCTGGGGATCTTCACCGAGGGCCACATGTCTGTTCAACATTTACTTTACTTATTAAGCCATATCCCCAGCCCGAGATATGATTTGAAGCATACACTTTTGTCTTTTCTCCATGTTCAGGCTGCCTGGCATCTCATGCTGTGGTTCTGTGTGGGGTTGCTGTGGGCAGAAGAGCGTGTGGACACAGGAGGTGGAACTGGTTGGGCTTTGTGTTGTTACCCTCTTCCTCAAATTCTGGTAAATTTAAAACAAAAATGATAGTCATTTTTACTTTTAAAATAAAAAAACATGTTTTATTAGTTTTGAACAACTCAGAAAATATTGTTGACTTGTTGATATTTAGCACTTTACAAATACAAAGATTTTGTCACATTTTTTTTGGCCTTATTACATGTTTGGGCATGATAGAATTTAGTGTACTAAAATGTACATGTCTTAGTTATAATAGGATGTTACAGGAATAGAGAACATGTGGACAGCTTTCCACTGGAGTCCATTTTGTTTCTTCTGGCAGTGGGCATAGTGTGCATGGCAGGCTAGGGTGTCCCCCTTTCATGGGTAGGGTGCATTAGGATAGGGAAGAGGTGGGGAACACTATGCCTTACCTCCTAAGTCAGATCCTTAGCATTGCTGGAATATTTGTGTGGGGGGTGATGTTTTCGGAAAAATGTTCTAAATAATAGAAATTCCCAGAGTTCCTCAGCCTGCAGCATGCAGCTGTGTGGTATGCTGCTGTGTGTCATCTAGCAATGAGGTAAGATTCAGGTTGGTAGGAACACAGGCTGGCCGACTGCTCAAGATAGAACACTAAACTGCTAAAGGAAACTGGGCTTTGATGCCAGTTGCTGACTATAGCTTCTGCCCTTGCAAAACCATCCTTCAGAACCTTGGATGAGTTTTATGAGACCAGGAATTTCTCTGATATTTTCTACGGCACTGACTTTTTTGTTTTTTTGTTTTAACAGGTTCTCCCTATTATCTCCCTGTCCAGCTCCTGGGCTCCAGGGATACTTTTGTTTCAGCTTTCCTAGTAGCTGAGACTACCAGGAATATGCCACCAGGCCCTTCGACCCTTTAAAAAATTGCTAATTAATTTCCTACCATGGGGGATAGGAGAGAGAATATGAGAATGGGTGCACCAGGGCCTCCAGCCACTGAAAATGAATTCCAGATACACACACCACTTTGTGCATCTGCCTCTACATGGGTACTGGGAAATTGAACCCAGGTTATTAGGTTTTGCAGGCAAGCACTTTAACCACTGAGTCATCTTTCCAACCCCTTTGAGCTTTTTTTTTTATATATATATAGCTCTGATTTCCATTGATCTCAAACCCTTCCTTGGAGGGGGAAAAAAAAAACTGTTGCTACAGAATCTCTAGATTCAGAGAAATAACACTTTCAAGTATGTAGTGGAAATTACTCAGCAGGAAAAGTCTTCCCATTGTCTTTATAAGTAGACAAGCATCGAAGATTGGCGTTGCTGAGTGGCCTGGGCATCCTATAGCTGACTTGTTCATGAAGGGGTATGCTGAATAGTATTGCTTCTATTGCCTCATCCCTGTAAAAAAATTGTTGAACACTCCTATTTTTACTCCAATGAATATAAGATTTTTTTTTAAAGAGAGAATAGAAATTAACTCCTATTCTCACCTTGTCTACCAGCTTTCTTTGGTTCTCCTCATGTAAAAGTTTAGTGTTGTTTGTGCTAACCTGCCCCCAGATGCCTTTTCAGCCCATGTCTAGCAACAGTGCTACCTAGGAGCAAGGAAAGTAGGAACATGGTCATCATTCTTTCTTTTAAGCCTGCTAAGACATAGATTCAAACAGGTCAGATGCTCTGAAAATCACAGCATGTTGCACTTCTAGTAATTAAAACTGAAGTCCAAATTGAATAAGATATAATTTTTTATTGATTGCTGGCATTTGTGAAAAAGGTTTAATTAGATCAGGATATGGAGGGAACTTATTGGCACTTTCATTTAGGCATTGCTGACATGGTTATTTTCTATGTCTCATTTTGCTGGGGAATTTATGATTCCTTCTCACCTTCTTCCAAATATTCCAGCAGCAAGCTCAGTGTTATATTCATTAGCCATAAGTGCTTTGTCTCTTAATTTTTTTTTTTTTTTTTTTGGTTTTCAAGGTAGGTTCTCACTCTAGCCCAGACTGATCTCAGGGTGGCCTTGAACTCACGGCGATCCACCTACCTCTGCGTCACAAGTGCTGGGATTAAAGGCGTGTGCCATGACGCCTGGCAAATTTTTTTTTAATATGGCACATGCTCATAGGTTTTTCCATGCAAAATTTCTTTCAAGTGGTGTTTGAGATGTTTCATCCCCTTCCATTTGGTGGCTTATTCCTGCAAGTGTTAATCTCCTGTTTTTGTATTCTTGAAGTTGCCTCCTGTTCTTGGTATATCTCTGGGGGTCTCTCAACCATTAGCTATCCTCAGTCAGCAATTGCTGCCCCTCATATACCTGCCCTCTCAGCTCTGCCCTGGCTCTACATACTGGATGAGATCTGACTTAGAATTCCTCTCTGATGTAGGATCTAGGGTCCTCACTATGTCCACATGACTTCCATTTTGGAGGTGATTTTGAACAGGGCCATAGTCTGATGGGATGTCTCTGTTGGGACGAGATGAAAAGTCAGAAGAAGAGATGGGATGGACATAAGTTCTTGCCCTGATGACCTTTGAACTAGCGAGCCCAGAGATAGTTTCTGGGTATGAGGAGTCCACAAATCCCTCATTATTATGTAACATTTATCTGTGTATATTTATGGTAGCAAGAAGGTTATCAACAGTCATGATATTCTCAAAGATATTCCTGTCCCCAAACCTGTGGAAATCTCCAGTGAACAAGACATCCCAGTTGTGTCTTCCAAGTTCCCTTTGCTGGTACATCGAATGCTTAAAATTGAAGAATGGCTACTTGTCACTTTATTCTATGAGTGGAAGCCAGTGGGCATTATTTATCAGCATTGGACTGTTAATTGTATTATTATGTGCAACTTGCCATTTAATGGTGTCCCTAGAGCTGAGAGGGCAGTCATGGCACAGTTCTGTGTCCTTGCTCCACCCATCTGTTCAACCTCCATCATGTGCCCAATATGTAGATCAGAACACTGACCATGAAGCTGCTGCATCTATCCTCTAGCTAGTACTGTGGAGAGTGTGTTAGAATTTGTAGGGGTTTCTTATATGCCATCCTCTCAGCCCCCTCTCTCTTCTGTGCCCATCTTGTTCTCTGTTCATTCTCACTCTGTTTCTCTAGTGGTTCCTAGGCTCCTCCTAATAGAACAAACCCATAAATGAAGTGTTGATATATGCATACTCAGTATGGGGAAAGAAGAGCTCCAGCTTTGCAGTTCATCTGTAAATAAGCAACAATTTATGTAAGAGATTTGAACATTTTCAGTAACAAAGGAAAAATTTTCAGGTCAAGGTCAAGCTTGGCTTGCTGGCCTTTTTTTTTTTTTTTTTTTTTTCTTATTGGCAATTGTTATAGAGGCAGAGTGTCCTTTGTTTACCAGTCACATCCCTATCAAGTTGCTGGTATTCAGGCTGATGTTCCCACTTTATCTCCTGCTTTCTCCTGCTCCACTCACTTTTTTGTTGTTGTTTGTTTTCCGAAGTAGGGTTTTACTCTGGCCCAGGCTAACCTGGGAATTCACTATGTAGTCTCAGGGTGGCCTCGCACTTACAGCAGCAGTCCTTCTACCTCTGCCTCCCAAGTGCTGGGATGAAAGGCATATGCCACCACACCCGGTGTGTCTTTAAATAAGCAGAAAGGCATTTAATTTTTAACAGCATGAGAATAGCTTAAATGTCCCCCCTCTAGTGGCGTGTTTATAGCAGTTAAGGTAAGGAAAAGATCAGCTTGCACAGCTGAGCTCAAAAGAGAATAGATACATCACTTCTGTTCTCATACATATGCTGAACTCTTCTCCAGAAGAAATTCCAAACTGTGAACAAACAGCATTTTACTTGAGCTAAATGTGTGGGTTATTCTTTAAGATATGACTGCATGACATTCCTGACATAATTTAAAGTTTCTGAAAACACTAAATATTGGTGGTTATTTATAAGGAATTTTGTGACCTTAGAAATTTGTGAAATAAATCATTTGCCAACTTAAATACTAATTCAGATTTATAAATATTTCTTATAGTTGATTACTAATCATTTCTAGACTCTGCTTCAAAAGGTGAACTTTTAAACATTATTATGCTGTACATGACTTTTTTTGGGGGGGGCAGAGATGGCTTCAATAGTGTGGCATTAATACCGAGCAGGCTGTTGTAAACCAAAGAAAGATTTGTAAGAAATTAGAATGAAGACTTCAGAAGACAACTTTATGTGGTTTGGAGGCAGGGTGGGGACAGGAATCGTAATCATGACTTGGGGGCAAGGTTCCCTATGACAAGTAAAGATCACATTCACATGGGTGATCATCATGGGGTATATTTGCTTTTGAAGGGGTGATACTGAAGTCTTTTTTTTTTTTTTTTTTTACTCAGATAATATCCTGCTTTATTCTCAAATATTTTTTCCTTAATAGCTCTGCATTTTTTCTCATTTTTGCTTAATCCATGGCTTCATTTTATGCTGTTTTTATTTATTCAGTGTTTCTCTCTAAAACTCCAAAACTAAATTCAGAATAATGCTGAGGAGAATTTTTTTTTTTTTAATTTTTTGTGGTTAGAATCTTCCTTTCCCTCCGGTTAGAACCATGATGACTTTTTTAAAAAAATTATTAATTTGCAAGGAAGGAGGGAGGGGGAGAGAGAGAGATTGAAAGAATGTAAATGGGCACTCCAGGGCCTCCTGCCACTGCATATGAACTCCAGGTACACGTACCACTTTCTGCATCTTGTTTTCCATGGTTACTGGGGAATCGAACCCAGGCTATTAGGCTTTGCAAGTAAGCCCTTTAACGACTGAGCAATCTTTCCAGCTTCTTGATTCATATCATTTCCATTTAAATTGTAAATACATGAATTTATGTTCCAATATCATGATTATAAATTCTTGACTCATATTTACATGCCCATATTTTGAACTTAAATCCTGAGTAGAATTCTTAATGTCACTGGGGACAAGTTTAGATGAGCAAATTAGAAAATTGTTTATAGTTTGTAAGAACTTTAACTATATTCTTGCCAGCAACTATACCTAGTGCTTTCTTGGCATTTAACTCACATAAAAGATAAGTAACTTATGTTTCAAATATACTTGGACAGTGTGCGTATTCCCACACAGAGAATGTTGGAGGCTATGTAAACATTCACCTTACTAAAAAATGCATGGCTGCTGTTGACTGGGAAGTTCTATTCTGTTACAATATGCGTGGTTCAGAAAGATCATGGCTTTTGTGATCATATGAGGTGTATCAGTTTCTCATGAGAAAGGAAAATCTGTTAAAATCCCAGGTTACCTATTACTCTAATCAATGAGATCCCAAGAAGCATGTGAGAACTTGGCACCCAGGTCAACTTGAAACATCACTTAAGGCGCCTTGAAGACTATGGATCAGCAACCATCTCTTTTTGTATATAGCACCCAAGGTTTTGGTCTGGGGACCACTGGATCTGTGGTGCATAGACTCATCCTTGGGGTGAAGTTAATCCAAACTTTGCATAAACTAGTCAGAACCTCTTTGGTACCCAAAGGACAGGATATATACATAGTCTACCCTGTAATTGGCAGGGAGCATTTTTTTCTGGCCACGTGTAACAACACAATTCAAGAGAATTCATTGGAATAGGAATTTGGAGTCCAGTAGCCCCAAGAAGCAGAGCTGAAATCCCTGAAAGTGAATAAGGAGGCATGCAGTTACAGAAAAGCAAGCTTGTGACAAGGAGAAGCCAGCTCCTGGACAGAGCTCCCAAGGAGAGGGGAAGGATTAGGAGAGTCACTCACAACCAGAGTAGAAGCCCAGAAACCAGCTCTGTTTCTGTGGGGAGTTTTCTTCAATTTTGAACAAATAAATTCCCATTATTATACAGTCAGTTGGGGTTGACTTTTGGTCAATCTCAGTAGTTCAGAAATAGCTGAAGGACTTGGCTGTGGGCTGGACCTCACACCCTGACAGGTAGGAGAGGGTCTTAAAGGAGAAAAGGAGAACTTGGCTGTGGGTGGACCTCACACCCTGACAGGTAGGAGAGGGTCTTAAAGGAGAAAAGGAGAACTTGGCTGTGGGTGGACCTCACACCCTGACAGGTAGGAGAGGGTCTTAAGGGAGAAAAGGAGAACTTGGCTGTGGGTGGACCTCACACCCTGACAGGTAGGAGAGGGTCTTAAGGGAGAAAAGGAGAACTTGGCTGTTGGCTGGACCTCACACCCTGACAGATAGGAGAGGGTCCTAAAAGAGAAAAGGCACCTACTGAAGGTTTCTTTATTCTTCCTCAGCCCCTTAAGATCACCTCTAGTTCTCCTCCCCCACCTCCCAATCCCATCTTCAGAGTTGCATGTTCAGGATGGCCGGCTAGCTCCCAAAATTCAGGTTGTAAATGTGGATTTCACTGTACCAAATTTGGGTTCAGGCAGTTTTTTACAGATTTCCCCACAGAAGGTTGAAAGATGTGGTCAGTCACAACAAGACAAAGGCTGGGTTCCCATCCGTATGACATACCCCGATGTGTCAATTTAGGAAACAGAAATGGAATGGAAGCTGCAGGTATTTGGGAGAAGCAGGAATTGGGGAGCTGTAATTCTATATAGTGAGGAACATTCTGGAAATGGAAGGTAGGGTTATTGAACAGCATCATGAATGTACTTGCTGGTGCTGTGTTTTCCTTCTAAAAATGGTTAAAATGATCAATTTTGTTATGCTACCTTTTAGCATAACTAAGTAAATGAAGAAGAGTAGGGAGCTAGAGAGAAAGCTCAGTTGGTAAAGGGCCTGCATGAGGACCTGAATTAGATCCCAGCACCTACATAAAAGTGCTGGTATGGTGGTACACCCTATATTCTCAGTACTGCAGAGTTAAGAGACCCTAAGTGGGCAGCTTCCCTGAGGATGACACCAGAGATTGTACGCTCCCTTCAACAGCATGCACATGCTTTAAAAAAAAAAGAAAGAAAAAAAGTGTATACAATTCCTCTGGCTGTTGGCTGTTAGATCAGGGAACCTGAGGTGTGAACTTACTTGCCCACTTTACACAAAGGGGCTGAGTAGTGTTGGCTCCAGCTGGAGGTGTTAAAACTGACTTGCCTCAACTTCAGCATCAACCTTATAAGGAAAGTAGGTTGATATGACCTAGTATCAGGCCCTCCCTGTCTGAAGGCAGACTTCAGTGGAAAGGCCTTCCTGGGGCTCTTCCAGCTATCTCCACACTTCCCTCTGTGCCCTCAAGTCCTGCTCCATCGCTGTTTTAACACTCACAGAACAGTAACAGATCTAAACTTGTCTGTACATTGTAATCACCTAGGGAGCTTGCTCAGTGTGAGTCAGGCTGCTTCCCCCACCCTCACTCAGATGGACTGGATCACCTTTCCTATGGTGGGACAAGGCATTGATTTCTAAAGCTCTTGATGAGGATCCTGTGCAAACAAGCACAGGACAAAGGCTCTGGACATTGTCCTTCCCCTCCTGTCTCCAGACCACCTTCCCCTGCTGCCACAATTATGTGACTGGTAGAATGGTCTAGATATGGAAGAATCACCTGGGAATGGAATCCATAGCTGCTGTCATGAATGAGCTAGGGAAGCTTGCCTGGGCTGCTGCAGCTAGGCTGGTGCGGTGCTTCTCCCTTTCCCAGTCCCTTGGGGGCTTGTGCGCAGGCTCACCCGGCTGGGCCGCAGCCCTTGGGCTTCTGATTCAGAGGGTTCTTGGCTGCAGTGTGTAGAGAATTTGCATTTCTAACCAACTCCCCAGTGATCTTGCTGCTGGTTTGGAAATGTAGTTTGAGATCCACTGGCCTGTTGAACACATCTTTGTAAATCAAGGTGTGTGGTGGGAGGAAGAGACTGGATAGTTGAAAGAGTGCTTGGTTAAGTGCATTGCCAAGTACCCAGCCGTCTTTATGGCTTTAATCATCATACAGAGACTTTCTAAATCATATGTAATTGCACATTCTTTAGGCAGCTTTTGACTGACTTTGGCTTTCTCATTATGGTGATTTCCCCCTAAACGTGTGAAGGGGGAGGGCTGGTGGGACAAGAGAAATTTTATTTCCTAAACAAAGAAAGATAGCTAATAGTTCTTAGTAGTGGCCTTGCTGTCTAAGGAATGGATTTCATAGGAGTCAGCCATGCTTGAGTCTATCTCTAAATAGCACAGGTACATGTAAAGGCCCACTTCACCTGGCCATTGGTGCTGTCATCCTGCACTCACCTAAGGCCACCTAAGAGTGAAACCATGGGGTCTGCCTCAAAGTTGCTTTCAAAGTTGTTGTTTAATCTGTGCCCTACATGTTATTTTGGTGATCAGCCTGAAAGGGACCCACATCTTAAAGAACAATGACCTTCCTTGCATGGTCTTTCTGGAAGGGCTGGGTGCTCTTGCCATCTCAGATATGTGTCAAGCCTGCCTGTTTCCGTGCTGGACACAGGTGCTTAGGAAAATTCCTCACCAAAGGGCTCTTGGGATTTACAAGTTCTTGCTGTTTTTGTGACCTTGTGTGGTTTCTGGTTTCACAGAAGGCTTTGTTTCTTGGTTTTGTTGCTGCTTTCAGCCTTGCCCTGTAATCACTGGGCGCCAGGGAGGGCTGTGGTCTGTTTCCCAGGATTCTGTGCCAGTCCACGTGTGTCACCACAGCGGTAGGGGGCCAGGAGGGGACAGTGTTCTGAAGAACACGAGATTGCTGATTGGGTCTTCATAATTTTATGCATGCCCAGGAAGGAGAGGGATTCCTTACGGTTTGTTTTAAAGGGACCATCAATCCTTCATGTGACTGGTGCTGGGGAGACTAGGTGAATGTGCTCACGTGCTTCCAAGGAGGAGCTGTTAGTGCTAACCTTTTTTTTTTTTTTTTCAAAACAAAATTTTTTTTTGAGACAGGGGCTTATATATTTCAGGGTGGCCTTGAGATCCCTATATAGACCACGATGACCTTGAAGCCTTGAACTTCTGACCCTCCTGCTTCCACCTCTCTTTGGTTTTTGTGGTGCTAGGGAGCAAGCCCAGAGCTTCCTGCTAGGCAAGCACTCCACCAGCTGAGCTATACCCCCAACCCTAGCAATAATCTTTCAAAGAAGGAACATTTTTGCCTTAAATTCGGTTTCAGGGTTTAGGGTGCTGTGGGAGGGGAATGAATGGCTTAGGGAGGCCCTAAAAAACAAAGTGCTTGTTCAGGGCACACCTAATGGCCTACATCAGAATGTCTTAGTGAGTGTTCATCCTAAGTAAGAAGTGATAGCCTAAAGGAAAGCTTCAGGGTGCAGGTGTCTCATAAGATCTCGGGCTGAGTATCCTAGTGACGGAAAGCAAAAGTACTAGCTACCATATCCATCACCACAGCCTGGCCGCAGCTGTATGGACAGGAGTGTAATAGCTATATGGGTCTGTGTGTTGGCCCAATGCACTCTGACAGCTGATGGAGAAAGCAAAGTTCTAGCTTGAGGAAAAGAAGAAAGCACAGATCTACAGGCTAAAGACTACACACACACACACACACACGCATGCACGCACGCGTGTACACTCGGCCTTGGTGGCTTAGAGAGGACTGTTTCTGAGAAGTGGGTGATGCTCTGCAAGGGCCTTGTATTACTCAGCTTCAGTTTGTGGGTGAACTTCCAAACCAGGCACAAATTATGGGAGGAATGGCATTTATTGAAGCTTACAGATTCAGTGGAAGATCCATAATGGCAGAAGAAGCTGGCCCCCTTTCATTGATCCACGCAAAGAGAAAAAAGCAACCACCACCAACACAAGCATGCATACTCCAGGAACCCCAGATAGAGCTCAAGCACTTTACATGTCTTAGGCTGGAATTCAGATCTGCTCACAGTAACAAACACCTTTGGGCTGGACCCCAGGATCTACCAAGTTACACCCCTTCCAGCTAGAGAGCTGGAAATCTAAGAAGCTTTAGTAAAACTCCTTAATCTATTGGAAGACATCCATTAAAACCACCACAGGCCCCAAATCTGACCATTACAGCGAGATCTGGAAGAGGACTGGTCATAGGGAGAGGGGAAAGAAAGCAGAGCCATAGGTCAGATGCTATTCTGCTTAGCGGCTGTCATCTGCTTCAGGAAGGTAGAATCAACAATTGTAGAGAGGAGCTGGATGAGTGCAGTTCTGGACTCAATCTGGTAGGAGGAAGCCAGAGAAGAAATGGGTCCTGAAATCAGGAGAGAAAGTTAGTTGCTGGCATGGCCAGCTCTGCCTGAGGACACCCGAAAGAAGTGACATACCATGAGGCTCATCCCATCTGTCTGTTGCCTGTGCAACATTCAGTGTGTGTAGACACATTCCACTTCTTTCTTACCAGCCTCAGTACTTAGACTTGGTGTACAGTCACTCATACTGTCCCTTGTTCATCCATCTCTGCATAGATTGGAAGTCACTTCACAGGTGAGAAAACTGAGACCCAGAGAAAGGCTGTGGTTTACCCCATGTTTTTGTTGGCCAAATGGTGCAGAAACCCAGCCTAGCCCAATGGCCTACAGGCTCTAGTCCACAAATTTTTGATAGGCCTAAACAGAGGAGCAGAGTGGGCAGGTCTTTATCCTGTATCTTATTAGCTTGATGGCTCTGAGTGTGTGCCTTTTGATAGAGTAAGCCTGCCCTTTAACAACTTATCTTCTCACATCCAGGTTGCCTTGGGCTTCCTTTGCAGGGACCTAGCAACAGCCTGCAGTGGCCTTACAGAGAGAGCTAGCTGTCACATGTGGCAGATCTCTGGTGGTGACCTTTTCTGCCTGACTTCCATTGACTGGTATTTGTAGCCTCTGTGGAAGTTAGTAAATGCATAGCTCCCTGTCTTCTACAAACAATGGAAAAACCCATCACCAGTCCCCAAACCAGCTGTATTTCTTCTGATGAATAGACAGCAAACCCTGAAGAGCAGAAGAGTAGTTTCTCGTAAGTACTCTGGGACTGCATAATACATTTTCAATAAGATTAAGAATTATGTATTATTCTAACTAGCATCACAGTCAGATCATTGAGCTGAGAGCATTCAGTGCTGTGTACTTGGTACGAGGTAGTAACATCTCTTCAGTGTGCACTACATCCACTTTGTTCAAGAACAATGCATTCAAGGTCAGTGTGTTTTGGCTTTGCTACAGAGTTCTGGAAATTCCCAAGAGAGTAAGTTTCTTGCTGGTTATGTAACCTGGCCCAAGTAACTGTGTAGCAGCAACCTCATGTTTAGTAATGACTTTAAAAATGCAATTGATTCTAAAATTCTGCTTTAAAAAAAGACTTGAAAATCTTTTGTTTCTCTCAAATTCTAGCAAGGTATAAGGCATGCTTTTTCCTTTATTGACTATATTCAGGAAGCACTTATAAGCCCTGATGTGTGTTAGGTACCATTTATTTGATCATCAGAAGGTATGTACAAATTCTACCACTGCTCAGAGTTGGAATCTGAGCCACAGAGGAGGCATACTTTGGTCAAGTTGCCTTCCTAGGTAATAGGTTTGTTTGTTTTGTAAGTTTCAAGATAACTGCTATGAAATTTATCTGTCTTGAGCTGCATATGTCCGAATCCTTCCTGATGTCCATACACTTACTGCTCAATAGTATGGTCTTTTTTTTTCTTTCTCTCCAGTCAAATGTTGGTGACACATTAGCACTTGACTTGAGTTGTCCCTGGAGAAGGACATTCCCATCTGTAGGAGCTGAAGCAGGGGTCAGAACATAAGGACCACAGCTGTCCAGTAGAGGGAACAGGAGAGCAGGCTACATGTCAGGATGTCCCGGTGGATGAAATGGATGGACAGAGGGAACCCAAGTAAGCTCCTGAGCAGCAGATCTCTCCAGGCCTGGTGGACACATGTGCCTGGAAGTCTGGACTGCCTGATCTGTGGTGGCCATTGAAGGCACTCAGAGCATTTTGTGATGTGGGACTATCTGGCTGCTAGAGTGACCTGCATGGGAGATTCAGAAATGCCATATATATCAACACCATCTGTTCAGCTGGGCAAGAATCAAGCCAGCTACAGTTTTTTCAGTCATTGTAACAACAAGCATTCAGGTGAACTGAATGTGTGTGTGTATCACACACTGACTTTTGGGTGCTTTGCAATGTCTTATCACATTTAATATTTCTCTAATAGAAATCAGTAGACTCAATAAGATTACAAGGTAACTGTGTGCCAGACTTGATAGAACTCTCTTAAGCACCTTGAAGACTTTTATAATTTCCTATTTACAGATGAAGTAACATGCTAATTACAAATCATCCCCCTCTCTTCACTCAGGCAAGCTAGCTCCTTAAGGTTTAGATGGATAACTTAATTGAATTGCTTAATGTATTTGGAAGTGATAAAACCTCATTTCTTTTTAATTATATAATCCAGATAACAAGGAGTGAGCCTACTAGAAAGGTACAGGGCATATTTACAGGAAATTTATACCGTCTTACTGAGCAATATAGGAAAGATTAAAATGGAGTGGAAAACACCATTTCCCCAAGAGTGAGAAACTGGAATATTAGCCATTTCCCCTTTTCCCACACTGATTTATAATTCCAGACCAGTTTTAATATTTCCACATTGTATCTGGAGCTTGATGATTCTCCCATCCAAGTATCAACCCTGCTTAGCTTCTAAGATCAGACGAGATAAAACACATCGAGGGGAGTATGGCCAAAGATAGGAATTGATGATTCTAAAGTTTATCTTGAAGCTACTATAATGGTGAGATAGGCTTGAAACTAATTGCGGGGGCGGAGGGGAGGTGCAGGGGATATGGTTGAGTGAGTAAAGCACTTGCTACACAACTCTGAGTACCTGAGTTTGGATCCTCAGACCCCACATAAGGAGCTGGAAGCCATGGTAGGCTTCTGTAAGCCCATTGTGCCTATAGTGAGAAGGAAGGCTCAGACAGGAGAATTTCCTTGAATTCTTATGAATAGGACAGTGAACAGAGAGCCTGCCTCAAAATGAGGTGGAAGGAGAGAACCAACCCGAAAGTTGTTCTCTGGCCTCTATACACATGTCATGGCATGTCCCATCCATACTCATACTATATGAATAAAAATTCAGAAATATTTTGGAAAACAAGAAAACTAGAGGCAGGGTGTGTAGAGGATTTTCCTGATAAATTTGGTTTGAAATAAATGTTCCTTCTCCCCAGTAACAAATATGCCACATAGATCACAATCCAGTCTAGAGTTCCCGGATAATTGGTGAAGACTGGTGCAGTGTCTCACTGTTTAGATCTCTTTAACTGAGCTTTTGTACAAAGTTTTACTTGGTTATAGCTTCATTGTGTATCACATTTTTTTTTTTTTGTAATAGAAATAGTGAGCTAATCACATGTAGTCCTTCTTGATAAGAGTGGCAACAGATTGTAGGGCATATGTGTAAACTACTGAGAACACTTGGCCTTACCTCACAGCTTTCAGACCGTGGCTGTGTGTGCATGCTGTGTGCTCAGCTGTAGAGTGTCATGTGTCCTAACTGCCCATGCTGGACACCATGGCCATGATAGGCCTGCTACTTTTCTGTGTGTACTTGGTGGATAATTTGGGCAGTACTGAAGTATTATAGAGTGGAGGGAATCAAGTTCAGCAGGTTTCAGGTTCTGAACTTGACTGAGCATCTTTCTGTGTACTGACTTAAAACAGTTTTCATAGTTGGGTAAAAGGCTGTTCACCAATCTCCTTTCCTGTATGTGTGTAGGGAGGAGTGGTTATTATTTTTATAGATAGTATTTATTTTCATTGATATTTAACATAATTTCATGTAAGCTTGTGTTCTAAGATGAGCACATGAAAACGAAAAACATCTTAAACCCCGTTGAGAAGAAACTTTTTCACACTGTTCTGAGTGGGGCATGGGGCTTCAGGGCCCCAGTGTTGACACTTAGTATTTCACCCTTGAATTTTAGCCACTTATCAGTGGCAAAAGAGAGTGTGTCTTCATACAAGAGCCAAACTTCACAAAGGCAACATTAAACCCTTAGGAATAGGTATGTATGCCTCTGATCCCCCCACACACCACACGCACCAAGTTCTGTGGTTTTTGTTATGCTTTTTAAACTAAAATGTCAGAGTACATTTAAAAAAAGTGGAAGCATGGATATTTTTAATTCTCATGATTCTGAACTGGAATGTGACTTCTATGGATGGGGTCTACTTAACATTCTGATTCTGACTTTGGCAACTATTAGCAAACTGTCTCCTGAAATTAAATCCTAGGCATAAACTTTCCATAGTTGTGGAATCTCATTCCCATAAGACCAGCCAAGGTCCTAAAGGGAGCTAGGAAAACTCAAATGCTGCTGGGGTCCTGAACAACTGCTAGGCCCCCAAGCCTAATAAGCCCCTAGGACTGCAGGGACTACATGCCACCTGCTTTTGAATAGCAATGACCACATCAGCAGCAACCAGTGCCACAGAACCAAAGCAAAAATCATGAAGGAACCATGGGACCTCTTGGCTTCAGCATTGTCCTCTTGGCAAGCAGGAGGTCACATCAGGCCTGCACCATGCATCTGAAAATCTTCTCCTGGACTGTGGGGCGTAGGCAGGGGTTGGGGAAGATGGCTGCAGGAAAGCCTTTTGAATAATTCCTGAATGTCAAATACCAGAGCCTCTCTCTCTTGAAGGCGTCTACTCAAGGACAAGGATGCATAAGCTATAAAGTGGGGAACCAAGGTCCCCACTGGTGATTTTTTTTTGGGGGGGGCAAGCCCAACAGATAGCTATCTTTTTTAAAAAAAATTGTTTATTTATTTGAGAGCAACAGACAGACAGAGAGAGAAAGAGGCAGACAGAGAGCAAATGGGTGCACCAGAGCTTCCAGCCACTGCAAACAAACTCCTTACGCATGTGCCCCCTTGTGCTTCTAGCTTACATGGGTCCTGGGGAATTAAGCCTCGAACTGAGGTCCTTAGGCTTCGCAGGCAAGAGCTTAATTGCTAAGCCATCTCTCCAGCCCAAACCTTTTTTTTTTTTTTTTTTTAATGCAAGCAAGAGAGAGGAGGGAGACAGAGAGAATGAAAATTGGCGTGTTGGGGCCTCTAGCCACTGCATTCAAACTCCAGCCGTGTGCACTCCCTTGTGCGAATGTGCAACCTTGTGCGCTTATGTAACTATGGGTCTAGCTTACATAGGACCTGAAGAGTTGAATGTGAGTCCTTAGGCTTCACAGGCAAGCACTTTAACTGTTAAGCCATCTCTCCAGCGCCCCCCCCCACCCCTGGTGTTTTAAACTACATTTCTCTTACCTATTTGAACAACTTACTTTCTTTTCTGCTAATATGTAGGGCTCCTTGAACACACTTTTTAAGAAAGAACAAGTCAGATGAGATGGCACACACCTTTAGTCCTAGCACTTGTGAGGCAGAGATAGGAAGATCGCTGTGAGTTCGAGGCCAGCCTGGGACTACAAAGTACCTTCCACTGGGCTAGAGTGAGACCCTATCTCGGGGCCTAAAAAAGAAAAAAAGGAGGAACATAACCTTGTTATGGATAAAAGGAAGTAATATCTTCTCTTTTTTAAAAAAATATTTATTATTATTTGAGACAGAGAGAAGGGGGAAGAGAGAGAGAGAATATATGGGCATGCCAGGGCCTCTAGCCACTGCAAATGAACTCTAGACACATGCACTACTTTGTGCATCTGGCTTACATGGGACCTGGATAATTGAACCTGGGTCCTTAGGCTTTGCAGGCAAGTGCCTTAACCGCTAAGCCATCTCTCCAGCCCTTATCTTTTTCTCCCCCCCCCCCTTTCCTTCCTAGTTGAAACTTAAACAAATTTTAACCACAACTGACAGAAATCTAAATTTGTGTGTCTTTATTGTATTTTTTATAATGCGAATATTTTTTTAATTTGTGAGAGACAGAGAAAATGATACATGGACCAGCAGACTCCAGCTATTTGTGCCACTGGCTTTACATTAGTACTGGGAATCAAACCCGGGCTGCCAGGCTTTGTAAGCAAGTGCCTTTTATTGCTGAGCCATCCTCCAGCCCTGAGAATACATTTTAAATGTTGCCACAGTCCTCCTCCTGAAGTTTTCCATTACAGATGATTCAGAAAAGATTCTGTTGGATGTATTTACGTTATATGTGCATATCCTAATAGGTAGTTTTCAGTACTTAGATGAGATCATTCTATTGTTTTGTGCCCTTTCCCAGCTTACTTATTCACCTTGATTCTTATTCATTGTGAATATGAGAGAATCATTCTGGTTATTTTTAACTATTGCATGAGGCTAGGATGATGGACAGTTTATTTCAATAACAAAAATTAGGCATTTATGTTGTTTCTAGTTTTTTCAGTATTACAAATAAGCCTGTAATAAACATGTCTCAGATATGCACTCTTTTAGTTTAAAATTGTCATATTCTCTCAGAAACTTGCACAATAATCAACTTAGAAATTCTTTTGTGCTAATTACTGTGATTACTTATTTTGAGTTCTTTTTATTGTTTTTGCAGTATGCAATCCTAAACTATAACTACTCTTAGTATTTTTGCTAAGAATGCACTTTAACATAAAGTTGGGATTTCTAAATAAAGACTTAAAACTTAGCCTCCTTGTAGTTGTGACTTCCTGATGAAGTGGCAATACATGGTGGAGTATGTTCTGTGTCTGGACAACATCTAAATGATGTGGCTTGAAAGATGCCGTCTGCCTCGCCTACTAGAAGAGGGCAAGTTAATTGACTTGCTGTTGAGATATTGTGGATTTGTGAGCAGTTTCAAGAAGTAATAGAGTCCTGTGTGCTTAGTCCCCTCCTCATATTTTGTAAAACCCTTAATACAGTATGACAGCCAGAAAATTGCTATTGATACATCAAGTCATGTTTTATCAGTACAAAGGTATCCTCATGTTGCCTTTTATAGCAACACCTATCCATTGTCCTTACCTTCAAACCTCCTTACTCCCTGGTTGCAGAGGATCTCCTCTCCATCTCAAAAATGTTCCCATTTTAAGACTGTCTGCAAGTGGAATCAAGTAACCTCTTGGGATTGATGTTGTTCCCTTTAGCATAATTCTGGAAAGACTCATCTGCAGCTGTTGAATGCTGTCAGTAGGTGTGCCTTTTTGTTGCTTGAATAGTATTCTATGATATGGATAGATATATCACAGCTTAACCATTCACCCTTTGGTGTTCAAATTTTTGTGTCAATCTAAGCTTTCTTTTCTCTGGTACCAGATAACTATCCAGGAGTTCAGTTTCCATGCTAATTAGTAGTTACATGTTTATTTTTAAAGAAACTACCAAATGGTTGTCCAGAGTGGCTATGCCATTTTACATTCCCTTTAGCAAGGTCTGAGTGACCCACGTTCTTTACTTCCTCCTCAGCATTTGGTGTGTTCCTCCGTGTGTGTGTGTGTGTGTGTGTGTGTGTGTGTGTGTGTGTGTGTATGTGTATGCATGAGCTATTCTAATAGATGTGGAGTGATATCTCATTGTGGTTTTCATTTGCATTTCCCTAATGGCTAATGCTGTCAGATACCTTTTCATGTGTTTGTTTGCTATTTATACTCCCATGTCTTTGACGCAGCTGCTAATCTTTTGCTCTAATTGGATTATTTGTTTTGTAGTGTTGCATTTTCAGAGTTCTTTATAGATTCCAGATCTTAGGTCTTTGTCAGATATGGAGTTTGTAAGTATTTTCTCCTAGGCTATGCTTTATCATTTCATCTTCTTAACAGTTTTTCACCAAGCAAAGCTTTCCAAATTTGTAAAATCTAATTTCTCAGTTTTTCTTTTTATGATGTTGTCTTTTGGTGTCCACACCAAAATACTTTGTCTAGTGCTATAGCTCAAAGCTTTAGTTCCCTAACAATATTATTGTTAAATGGTTCATATTGAATTCCATGAACCACTTTTCAGTTAATTTTTATTTATTCATTATTGTGTGTATAGGTGTGGGTATGGGTGTGTGTGCCTATGTGTGTGGATCCGTATGGAGGCCAGAGGATAACCTCAGATATTGTTCCCCAGACATTCAGTATACCTATTTTTGAGACAAGATTTCTCACCAATTAAGCTAGCAAGCTTTAACTACCCACCTGTCTCTACCTCCCTAAGGCTGGGATGACAGACATGTGTTGCCACACTCAGTATTTATATGGATACTGGGAATTGAGCTCAGGTCCTCATGCTTTCAAGGCAAATGCTTTAGGGACTGAGCTCTGCCCCTAACCCCATACCCAGTGATGCCAGCTTACTCTAGCATCCTTTGTAGAAAAGACTGTTCATTATTGAAATGGAGTGACTGTATGTCTTCCCCAGCACTAAGCCATGTACTCTGGCCTTGTCCAGGTTCTTTGCTATTACATCGATCAGCGCCACGCAGTATGAGAAGTGTCACTGTATCATATCATAAATGTTGAAAACAGCTAAACTGATCCCAGTTGTTTCTGGTTTGAAATTATTTTAGCTATTTTAAGTGGCATCAACTTGGGTTGCTGGGATATTGCTAGGAATTGCAGTACACCTGTTTGGGAGAATGTGCATCTTGGTATATATATTCTTTTGTTTCTTAAATATTATATGTTTTTCCAATTTTTTGGCATTGCTTTGAGTAGCATTTTGTAGTTAACATATAGGTCCTATATATGTTTTGTTAGATATACTTAAACATTTAATTTCTTTGCTCACAATTAGTAAATAGAGCGATAACTTAGCTTTAGAGGTACCCCCCCCCCCTTCTAGGTAAAGTCCCATTCTAGCCCAGGCTGACCTGGAACTCACTCTCTAGTTGCAAGCTGGCTTTGAACTCACAACAGTCCTCCTATCTCTGCCTCCTGAGTGCTGGGACATCCTGTTTCCCTTTTGGACTTTCGTTGGAAGAATTTCTTGGAATTTTCTACCTAGTTGATCATGTCATGTATACACAGGGGCAGATTTCCTTCTTTCTTTGTCATCTGTATAACTTTGTTTCTTTATCTGTCATATTGCAATGGGTTGTTAATACTCTTGCTTTATCATTGTTTTAAATGAGCTTCTTGAACTTTTTCCACTTGCAACCTTTTTTTTTTTTTTTTGCCCAAAAATGTTTATGCTGCCTTAAGGCATATAGATATATAAAGTAGGCATTCAAGTCAAACATTTTCTGACAATAAATCATAAAGAAATTTATTTTAAAGCAGTTCTTTGGTATGTGTACTGTTTATTAAAGATGTAATTTTAGTTGAAAATGAATTTGCAGATTTTCATACTATTGAAATGGATGTGCATTATTGTATGAAACTTATCAACAATTCAGTGATTTTTTTTAAATCAAACATTCTAACACTGTACAATCCAAAGATACACTACTTTGATAACTTCATGCTGAGGAATGATGATAGAAAAAAATAATAAAGTCTGTTTTCCATCACTGAAAAATCATGCTTCAGTTCATACATGTATAAAGTTTATACTTTATACAGAGAAAAAAAAGCCAATATAATTTATAACATTCATTAGTTTTGAATCTGTGCCAAGGTGTTTCAGGCAGTATTCACTGGCGCTGCATGGCTTGATGGCATACACTACGCAGTGTGCATGTTGTGTATTTAGAATCAAGGCCACAGTGAAGTCATGTAGTGCAACACAAGTGAGTGTTGCCAGAAACACCTTGAATTCACTATGCATTTGATTATGAATTAACTTTTGGCTATGTGCATTTAGAACCAACCTTTTATTGTTAAATTTTCATGACCCTCACATTCAGTTACACAATCCCATATGTTATGGCCCACAGTTTACTATGTTGTGTTTCAGAAGAATTTCCATTAATTTTAAACTTTAAATAAAAGAATATCTTATCTTGCTTAAGTATAGATCAGAATCCTGTTTCTAAACCATTCCCTGTACTATGGGTTCATACTCAAAATTTGTTTCATTACACTCCCTGGTACTTAATTTTAATCTAGTCCAGAAAAGTTAGGGTTTGCTTAATACATGTAAAGTCCTTTTATTTTTGTTGGGTACCAGTTGATAAGTCTTGTTGCACATGCTGAGTTTATGTAGTCACAGTGTGTTAATATATAATATCATCCCCATACATTTTTAATTCTTCCTAGACTAAGCTATCAGCTATTTATGTTGTATGCATATGTAGATTCTGATTAACCTGTCACATAATATGATATTATGTCAGATTTTTGTTTTTTGAAGTAGGGTCTCACTCTATCTAGCCCAGGCTGATCTGGCACTCACTCCATAGTCCCAGGCTGGCCTCAAACTCATAGTGATACTCTTACCTCTACCTCCTGAGTGCTGATGTTAAAGGCTTGAACCACCACAACTGATCTTAAGTCTGATTTTTAAGTATAGAAAGTCTTTCTCCAACTTGAAATTAGTTTGTGTGTAGAGTATGTCCAGTAGTCTTTTCCTTATGGCAGTAAACAAGAGGAGGAATTGATGGGGACCCATCTTCATTGGGATGAACTTTTATATAATATTCCGTAGTGTTTATTACATGTTCAGTTTTTTGGACACTTTGAAGTTACAATATGTCTGGTTTGGGGATACATTATATAGTAAACCATGAAGAATACGTGTGTGTGTGTTTAGAAGAAAGCAAGCTCTGTTTTTAAAGTGTGTGTGTGTGTGTGTGTGTAAGTAAAAGTCAGACTCTTAATACAAAGGACTGTCTAGCTTTATATGGGTGGCTAGAGAATTGAACTTGAGCAGTCAGTCGTTGTAAGCAAGTGCCTTTAACTACTGACTCATCTCCCCAGATCCAAAGCAAGCTCTTAAATATGAGAAAAAATTCTCAGTTCCTAGTAGTTTATAATTTTAAGATTATAATTTCTAAATTTGGGTTTTTTTTTTTGCCAAATATTACTTAATTGGTTGATGTCTTCTAGTGATTAACCTTGAGCTCATGAGAATACCTTAGTATTGTAAGTAATAGAATCTAATTTTCTTACATATAGAGTGGTTTTAGAAATGATACACTATTTATCTAATTTGTACCAAGAATTGATTGTACCAGACAGGTACCTACAGTTCTTTTGGAATTAAGTTTCTTAAAAGTTATTTCTATCAGCTCCTTACAATTCCCTATTCCCTTCATAACAGGTAAAAGTGCTTGTACGTGCTCTGAACTGGAGAACATCAAGTAATAGTCATTAGAAAATATGCAGTGGTTTCATTGCTGAGTAATCCAGAGTGAACTATAATGACCATTTGCAAGAGTAGTTAAATTTACTTTTTAAAACATATTTTTGTGTGTTCATGTATGTGCATGCTAATGTGGGAGAGTATGTATGCTACAACACATGTGCAGAGGTCTGAGGCCAACTTTCAGGTTGGTTCTTTCTACCTCATTTAAGGCAGGGTTTCTCTGGATTCTCACTCTGCTGCTGTTGTTTGTTGCACTTACCACAACTTCAAGAAATTTCTCCTGTCTTCACTGGGATCCCATCTTGCTGGCAGTCAGTATGCTGGGATTATAGAAGCCCACCATGACTTCAGTTTGATCTGAGGGTCACATACTTATATTCAGGCCTGTACAGTGGAATTTCTTCACTGAGCCATATTCCTAACATGAATTTACTTTTTAAAAAATTTTTTGTTTATTTTTATTTATTCATTTGAGAGCGACAGAGAGAGAAAGAGGCAGAGAGAGAGAGACATAGAAAGAGAGAGAGAGGGAGAGAATGGGCACACTAGGGCCTCTAGCCACTGCAAATGAACTCCAGACGTGTGCATCCCCTTGTGCATCTGGCTAACATGGGTCCTGGGGAATCAAGCCTTGAACCAGGGTCCTTAGGCTTCACAGGCAAGCGCTTAACCGCCAAGCCATCTCTCCAGCTCTGAATTTACTTTTTAAGATTAATCGCAGAAGGCATTGTTGGTCACTGGGTATGGATTTTGACATCCAATGGACTTTGGCTACAGAATTAATAAGTGCAATGGGAATACATACACCTTGGAGTAATTTTGAAGAATGCATTAGATAATGAGTATGGTTAAAGCATTTTAGCCTGTTACTGTTAGACCCTTAATACTAATATTCAGTAACCTGTGTTGTTTTTCCTTGGAACTCTTCCTGGCTCCTATCACTGGCTCAGGCAGGCAGCCAGGGAAAGAGGCAGGAAGCCTGACCATGAAAATGCTTTATATCTGGGTAATTGGGCTTTTCTGAAAACAGTGCACACCTATAGAACCATTGTCCTGGAGCATGACAAGAGCTGGGTCTGTTGGACTCCCTGCCTGATCCAGTTATGGATGGTGCTGCCCGCCCGCCTGGCAGACCCTGCTGCTCTCACCCCACCCTTTGCTTGGTTTGTGGCTGCCCTGGAAATGGAATGCACTCTTAGGCTTCCACAAGTCCAGCCACTTACTCCCAGGGTACTATAGGTGAGTCTTCTGATTTCCCACAAGTTGACCTCCATGTAGGCTTCATTGGCTCTTGGCTTTTTTTTTTTTTTTTTTTTTTTTTTTTGTGGTAGGGTCTCACCCTAGCCCAGGCTGACCTGAAATTCACTATGTAGTCTCAGGCTGCCCTCATACTCACAGTGATCCTCTTATCTCTGCCTCCTGACTGCTGGGTTTAAAGGTGTGCACCGCCATGCCTGGCTACTCTAGGCTTTTTATGCAGCCGGCACCTTTGAGTCTTGGGCACTTAGAACAAAGTAGGGAAAACTTGAAGATAGATGAACTGATTTCCTTGGCTCATGTAATTGACTTGACCAAAAAAAAAAAAAAAAAACAGCATTGTGTCAGCGTGGTGGCGCACGCCTTTAATGCCAGTACTCGGGAGGCAGAGGTAGAAGGATCACCAAGAGTTCGAGGCCACCCTGAGACTACATAGTGAATTCCAGATCAGCCTGGACTAGAGTGAGACCTTGCCTCGAAAAACCAAAAACAAACAAACAAAGCCATTGTTACAAATTGTCATTACATGGTTTAATTGTTAACCACAAAGCTAAGAATTATTTTTAATGGAAAAAAAAAAAAAAAAAAAAACAAGACTGTGGAGCTGCTGATGTGCTTTCCAGGTCAGGAAGACCATGTTCCTTTGTCACTTCATGTTCCTTTGTGTGCTTGAGGACATGCAGATGCCTCAGCAGCTTTCACAGACCCCTTCCAGGTTTTTCACATGCTCTAGAGAACCAGGGAACAGAGGCATTGTCATACTGACTCCTGAACCTAGTGAGAGCCTACTGTGTGCTTGAACCGTGCCTTGGAGAAAGGGCTAGGTTTGCTTGTGTTTTGTTCATTCAGAGAGTTTGCGTGGACTCAGTTAAGGAGGCCGCGCTTCTGATCAGGAGATGATGGAGCAGGCGCCTGTGCTGTGGAGAGTCTCCTGAAATGTGAGGACTCACTGCTGTGTTGCTGCTCTAACCTTTATGCCATGGCCAGTGGATTGTGACTGGGACATTCCTTACCTTTCTCACACACTTGAGGAGCCTTGGAGCTTAGGTTCAGGGTTGAAATTACACTATTTCTGGCTGATGATGGCATTCCTTAAGCCCAAAATGCAGTTAAAATATCTACAGGAGTATCTTTGATCCGTCAGCACTTATTAGAAGTTAGTCATAAGACTCTGGGCTCCCTTGGGGCAGAGGCAGGCTGTACAGGGCGTTGAGTAGGTTTTCAGTGTTGAGTCCTGGGGTGGATTTCTGTGTTTGTTATTTGCTGAATCCTGAATCTTTGGGGGCTACAGAACAGAATGAAGTAAGTGTCTACCAACTCGAATTTTGTCAGTGATTATATTAGGGGCTTGCCTGGAACATGACGCTTCCAAATAAAACACTTGTCAGGCCAATTAAAAAACCTAGGCCCACAGAACCACCCAGCTCAAAGGGATGGAGCTAATAGACCTGGACTAGAGTGAGACCTTACCTCTAAATGCAGACAGAGACTGCTGGAGTACAAACTGAAGGAAAGTTGTATAAGAGGGCTTTGCCTTCCTGCTTTACTTCCATAGTAACACAGCCCCACTCCTTCCCACCTGGCCTGGAACCCCAGGTCCCTAGGACATGCACATGTCCTGTTTTATGGATGGATTTCCTTGATCCCAGGTACATTTATAACTGAAGTGGGTTCCACATTAGTAAGACTCTGTGGAACTGTCTAGCACTCTGAACATAGAGGAAAGTAATCAAAACACTTGGCTGGAAGCTTCTGGTAGGAATGTCTGCCAGCTTTTTGAATGGGGTTGCCTCGTCAGTTTGTACCTGTATCTGGAGGCCATTTGTAGTGTGAGGACATTTAATTTGGAGGGAAACTGGGAAGCAGATGGGAAGCATGAATGTCTGGCATTATGCTCAAGACTGTTGTCTTCTCCAGCAAAGGCAGGTTTCATTGTCAGTACCAGGCATAGGAACAGATTTGGCTCCAGAGCCCAGGGCAGGGCTCCAGTGATAGGTGGGAGGGTGGATTTTTCTTCTTATTCTCCTTCTTTCTCCTTTTCCTCCTCCTCTTTCTTCTCCTCCTCCTTCTTCTTCCTCTTCTTCCTCCCCTTGTCTTCCTCCTCCTTCTCTTCTTCCTCCTCCCCTTCTTCTCCTCCTCCTCCTTTTGACAGTAGCTTTCTTTCTGGAGACTAGCATAGTGCTCGCTATAAGTTAATGAAGTTCAGGGTGACCTTCATGCTACTGCACTGCATTGAAGGAGCTGTGCAGGTGTGGGGATCGAGATACTTTCTGTGTGCCTTGATTGTAAATCTGCATCAGATTTTGTGGCACTTTCACAGGTGAAAGGAAAATCTGCCCCCTGGCCTGGGAGTAAGGGCCACCCTGATGACAGTTGGAGAGGAACATCTGGATTATTTTGGAAGAGGAGGAGCATTGTTTTTCTCCCTGTTAGGAGGCAGAGACAGTTCTGTGAAAGTTCAAAGTCTCCAGTTCCCTGCCTAATGTGTTTACACACTAGAACTTCTCTCTTGTCAAAGCATTTTCAAGGCAGTTGTCAAGTATAGGTCCCTCTGTCCTTCCCTGATTGCATGTCACTGACAACTTTGCAATTTGTGCAATTCTTCCAACTGTGCAGTAACTGTTGGCTTTGATTGGGGCTCCCTGAGGGCACTGTCCTGCAGAGCTCAGACAGTACTACAGGCCAGTGAGGGCCTGTCCTTGAACCTGCTCTTTGTGTAAGACCCCTCCCCACCCCTTTTAAGTTTTCCTCTTCCGTCTGATATCTGGTTTTCAGGCAAGTGGTGTGCATCACATATATTCTTAATTTCCCCAGAGTTGCTTTTAGTATTTTTCAGTTGAGAGAATCAGTAAGAAATTTGTATGCCCAAAAATCAACTGAATGCTAGTCTACCTGGCTTATAAATGATAAGTAATTATAAAGTAAGTTTTTCTCCCCTTTCTTGTTTTTCAAGTTTTTAAGCAGACCAGGCTCCTGGCTTAGGAGAAGACATGGGCTCTTGGCTTAGAGCTGCCTCGTCCCTACTTCCTTTCCTGCTCATTTGCATTCCTGTAACATGGAAAAACAAATAAACCCTTAAACCTGACTCAAAATGCCACTGCCAACTTTTTCCTTTGTACGTAAGTAGTTATATTATTTCTAGGTTATGCCTTCTTTATCTTTGAGAGGAACAAGAAACCACCTTGCAGTGTTTACAAGAACGCATTGTTCTAGGTTTGTCTCATAGCTTCTGTGACGCCTGGGAACCATGGGGGTGATAAGGTCAGTGTTGGCTGGTTAACCTTCTTTAAAAATGCAAAACCCACAACCTTAATATACCAGCATCATTTTCCTTTAACATGTAGTCTGTCACTCAAGAAATAGTCTTCCAGAGTCTACCATCAAATGTGCTTTGCACTTTCCTTCCCCTCTACCCTGCCCTTCTAAGGCCTTTCGTAGAAGGTCATAGCTGTCTTTTATTGGGAAAAGCCTGGTGTGGAGGCCCACAGCTGTGTTACACTACTCCAGAGGCTGAAGTAGGAGGATTACAGTGAGTTCAAGTCCAACCCAGACTACAGAGTGAAACCCTTTCTCAAAAACAAACAAACAAAAAGAAAATTGTGTTTTAAATTCTGCTGAGTAGTCCAAGGGCAATTCCATGACCTGAAGAGAATCCTTGGATTTGGCAAGAGGGACATGTTGGGTGAGCACAGTGGAGGAGATAGAGAGAAGAAGCCTCCCGGGGTTCAAAGAGAAAAAGAAGGTTCAGACAGTGGCCCTGATTTGCTTTGGGTGTGCCCCATTCTAGTTAACTGCTCAGGTCCTATGAAGTGTGACCTAGGACTTTGACAGGTGTAGATTTGCTTCATCCTCTTCTACTTCGGGTTGGGAAGGCTTAGGTACAGTACTGGAAGAAAGTACATGTTGCCAATAGTTGAAAGACGTGTCATGCTTGGTCACTTCAGTGTGTAAGGCGGCCCAGCTTCTTTGGCATTTTGTGGTGCTATGCATACCATGGTGATGGAGGCCTGAGTAAGATGGATATCACCTGTGTCCTGGCCTAGACAGAAGTTGTTTGTTACCATTTAAAAGAAGCATGGAAATGAGCCATGGGGCATAGTTTAGCCCTCCTTGTTCTTAGTGATAACCAATGCCTCCCTCCATAAGGCGATTTTATCTGTGTACAAAAAAAATACAGTACCTTACACATGAAAGAACTGATGAAAAAGTCATTTCTCGAGAGCAGTTTGCACCTTGCAAAGGTCCTGCATGCAAGGAGTTAGGGAGACAGAGTTCAGGACCTGGAAAGAGTGCAGGCTATGCCTCAGCTGTCCTGGACCCTGGACCCTTTGGGCCTTGTCCCCTGCCCCCAAAGAAAGACCTTTGAACATCCAGTGTCTTCCCATTGCAAGGACCTTCCACTTCTGTGCCCTGAAGGGGCATTTATAACGTCAAGAATGGGAAAATAAACAATAGCCTTAAAACCAAGTATAAAACTTCTACCCTTTCATAAAACCAAGTTTTTCCTTTTCTTTCATTTTATGTTGAGTCATTATTCAAGTGAATCAGAGGATGGAGTTCCTATTTATTACCCTAAGTTAATGTATAATCAATTCATTTATCTTAAATGCTTATCACAAAGAACAGAAAGTCATGTTGGTTAAACGTAAAAAAATCTACTTAATATTCTTTTGTTACCTTTTGAGATGCCTCCTATCTAGAAAACTTTACCTTCATAAGCCTTCATTAGACTGACCCATGGCCAAAAACATCCCTTAAAGAACTTTTCTTAGCTGCTAGTTCATGCTCACGTGGTTTGATGGTGCCAGCTTTCCAAGTAAAATGTACTCAACAAGGCCTAATAAATTATTGATATATAAATGTTAAGGCACATTCTTTTAGTGCGTAAATATGAACTCTCGTGATTTCCTGAAGACCCCATAGGTATAGTTGTCATTTTTCTTTAATATTTAACTTCTTACACATATTAAGGTGTTTACTTTTGTTAAATTTTATTCATGAAAGGATGAAGTGAAGAAGATTGGTGATTTGTTCAGAAGAAACCCCTATTTATGACTACTCACTGTTTAATGTGTGACTCATGGACTGTATAAGAGGAAAGCTTTCCAGCCCCAAGATACCGTTTGGTGTCACAGAGAAGTAAAACCTAGGATGAAGCCTGGAAACTGCCAAGCAAAAGAAGCAGTCACAAAATGCCACCTCTTGCCTGATTTTGTTTTAAAGTCAAAAGTTGGTGAAAAGGTTGGGGAGACTGCCCAGTGGTTATAAAGCCTGCTGAGCTGGGTTCAATTCCCCAGTTACCCACATAACCCAGACTCCAAGAGCAGCACAAGCATCTGGCATTCTATTTGCAGTGGCAAGAGTCTCTGGCATGCCCATGCATGTACACACAAATAATTTTGTTTTAAAGTTAGTGGTAATGACACATAATTGACAAAGGTGACTATATTCCAGTAAACAGATACTGTGCTATGTTGGGATAAAATTCTCATACAAACATAATGTAGTAAATTTATAACGTTACTGTGCTGTGTGGCAATTTTGTGCAAACACGTTTGGCTTGGAAGAGGAGAAGTATAAGATAGAAGAAGAGAAGTTGGTAGAGTAGAAATCTTCACTAATACCCAGTTTCCTGTCTAGATGGAGGTCCTGACCTGGAAGGATAGGAGGCAGGAAGAGGTTAGACAAGGTAAATCACACAGGAATGATTCTTGCCATTCTTAAAGTCAACCAAGTGATTTAGAAAACAAAAACTTTGCTTCGTCCCTATTATCTTAAAACGCCAAAATGCACTTCATGTAAAATGCTGGTTGCTCTCCCAGTAGCCCTCATATATTTGCTAGTTCAACCGAGAAATTATATTAATGACTGTAGAGATGGTGTATTCTTCAGTCTTCAGTGTTCATCTCAAAGAGAAGAGGAGATCACTGACACCTAGATGCATATCCATTCTTCCATGAACCTAGCCTTCAGAAGGCATTTATAATTTTCCGATTTGAGCACCCCCAAGGAAGATTTAAGAGACTTATCTTTTTAAAAAAATAATTTTATTTATTTATTTGAGAGAGAAGGAGAGAGGGGGTGGGCGTGCCAGGGCGTCTAGCCACTGCAAACAAACTCCAAATGCATGTGCCATCATGTGCATCTAGCTTATGTTGGATCTGGAGAATCAAACCTGGATCCTTAGGCTTTGCAGGCAAGTGCCTTAACCACCAAGCCATCTTTCCAGCCCAAGTTTCAACTTTTGAAATAAAAACAAATCAGCAAAAATCTTTCTAGTTGTAAAATGTGCTTGTTGCTCTGTTGTCAGTTTGTTTGGAAAGATGCTTTTACATTTTACCAATGTATAACCATTGTCTTCAATGATAAATTAGGTAGGAAATTAATACTTACATTCTTCACCACCACCACCTTTTTTTTTTGAGGTAGGGTCACACTCATCCCAGACAGACCTGGAACTCACTCTGTAGCTAGTCCAGGTTGGCCTTGAACTCATGATGATCCTCCTACTTCAGCTTCCTAAGTGCTGAGATTAAAGGCATGAGCCACTATGGCCAGCTTCCAGATTCCCATTTAAAATGATTATGGCTGGTCCACATCACAGGCTCTATATGTAAATACATTTCTATAAACATATGTTAGTATTCTATTAATATTCCTAGAAATAAGTGGGAGCAAGGAAGAGAGGCCAAACCCCCAGAGCCTAACTTTTAAATATTCCTCTTCCTTGTTAGCTGTTCTTTGGAATTTACTGTTTTTCTTGTGGAAAAGTTGAACTGCTGTTTTTGAATGTTTTGTACTGATATTCTACATGTATACAAAATCTCTTCTTGAGATTTTCTTAGGAGTTGCCTGCTTTGAAAATCTAGCTCCAGGTTTAAGTTAGCAGGCTTTTGAACCAGATGTTTCTATGTGTTGGAACTGTGTAAACACATGTAGTTGTGTACACCATTGTATATCACTTATTGATTTTTCTTTTTTTGCCTTTTGAAAAGCACAGGCCTTTCTGTTCTCAGTGGATACAAAGGCTAGTCTGTTCCCCAGGGTCACTTTCGGGTACCTGTAGGGCACGGTAAGGTTCAGTGTGACTGTGAGTCACTCCTAGATCCCTTGCACCTGATCACAAAATCCTGCTCAGAGTTCAGTTTTATATTGAAGTTTCTTTGTCAAAAAGTAACACATGTTTATCTGGCAGGTCCAGCTGTCACCAGTGACACATGAAAATTGACTAATAGCAAGAGGGTGCTCCTTTAGGGAAAACAAGTACTTAAAACAATATTGTATTGTCAGTAAACTTATCAATTTCAAAAGCATTTTCAAATATCTATTGAAAGTAGAGAGACTTACAATGTTTCAGGGTTTACATCTTTCATGTCATCAAATATTCATTCCTGTTCCTGTTACCTTGTAGTATTAGGGCTTTGTTCTGCCCTTTAAGTCACAGGCACAAGTTCCTCCCAGTGATAGAGGCAGTCAGAATACATTTCTAGAAGGGAAGAGGTAGTTACCTCAATGCTTCTCTATATTAAAGTAGGAAGAGAAGCCAGCCTGCTAAAATAACAAGTTAATGGAATTTTTTCCTTTCACCATCTACTATGAGGGATACTTTCACTAGGTACTATAGTTTGAGTTGGATGTCATATTTTTTTAGACTTTGAAGTATTACATTCCAGGCCCTTCTGATTTTTTTTGTTTGTTTTTTTATTAATTAGTTTTGTATTCAGCAAATACAGTCAGTTTGGTACCATTATTAGGCTCATTCGTGACCTACACAGAAAGCCAAACCTACAGAGAATATTTCAGGGAATACTCCACATAGAACAGTCAAACAACCAATCTCAAGAACCTATAAGAAAAAGATCAAAATAACCAAAACAAGAGCAGGGTCAAAAACGTACAAGTCCAAGAAAGCAACAAGTCCCATAAGCCATCCCATCATGGCAGGGATTAAATCAAACCTCACAATGATAAACTTAAATATCAGTGGTCTTAACTCACCCATCAAAAGACAGGAGTCATCAGGATGGATCAGAAAAATGGACCTTTCTATCTCCTGTCTTCAGGAAACCCACCTTACCACTAAAGAGAGACACCTCCTCAGGGTGAAAGGATGGAAAATGATATTCCAATCAAATGGAAATAAGAAACAGTCAGGTGTTGCCATATTAATATTAAAATTCTATGTGTACATGAAATTTCCTAGACTAGCCAAATTGCATTTTCAAAGAAAGAGCAGATCTGCAGGACTAAACTCAACAACAAAATTCCTAGCATTAATAGTATCTCCCCTTTTATTCTCAGTTATATTTGTTTTGTAATCAATTTTATCAATAAGCATTTTGATAATCAGAGCTGTAAACCTGATTCTTTAAAAATTTAAAGAAGCCTTTTTGTTTAACCTTTCAATGTTGATTTTTTTATTTCACCTTTTCTAACATTAAATTATTTATAAAATAAAAAAATAAAATAACAGTTTAGATCTTATTTTATTGACCAAAATGTTAGTAAATGCCATTATCCCTTGGCAAATATTTATGGCATAGAATATGTACTCTGATGCAAAATATTTTGTGAAGGAAACTTCCTTTGCCTCATATCCATTCCACCACTGTGTTAAAATCACTGTGTACTTTAGGCTCAGAGTTTGTAGGAAGGAAACTTTGTTAACACCTCTTTATTTCAGCAGAAATAAGCTCCATTCTGAAAGAGAACTCTCTTGAATCTTTCATGCTCTTTCAAGGTGGAATATTCTGAAATATATACATTAATTCCTTGGCTAGGATCAAGATGGCTCAACTTTTGGAAGAAGGCACACGGTGATTAGATACAAATTTTAGTTTTTCACGGGAAGCTGTGTACTTAGGGGTGAGGCATATGTAAGGGCCATGGTAAATATCCCCTGCATTCAGAACTACTATTTGGAAATGGCAGTATTCTCTTGAGTTCAGTCCTGTGACTGAAAGACATTATCTAACAGCTGTGGGTTTTATGATTCTGTATACCAAATACTTCAGCTCATTTAGAAATAGCCTAGACTTCTGCAATTTTGGATCCATGGCCATAGTTTTGGATTTTATTAATGGCTCTCCAAAGCACTTTTCAGGTGGTTATTGATTTCATGCCAGCTGTCTGAGATGATTTCCCCTAAAAACAAATGAGTTTATTGGGTAATTCCGTTAGGAGCAGAAGTTGTGGTGATCCTCAGCTTGGTCATGTATGAGAAAGAAAAGACTAGAGATAGAATGGGGCTTCATGAAGCTCTGGTAATAGCATAGTGATTCTCTGCGATGGATCTATTACTGGTTTTCTGTGCAAAATGGGCTTAAAAATTAATTAGTAGACAGACTGTCTCCATTAGGCAAGTGGCACTCAGGTTCATCTTTGTGCAGTTCTGTTTCTCTAGTAAAATGATCCCAGGCACTGGAAACTGCTGTACAAATGTTTGTTGTTATTTGGTTGTTACAAAATTGGTAACAAGTTTGAGAATGGGATGATTGCAGTGCCCTTCATTTAGAGCAGTTTGGGAAACACTTAAAATACCTAGTGAATATCTTAATTCACTGCGAGTTCTTCAACTAGAAAATGTGCCCAGCATGTTCTTGAAACAAGAATCTTCACCTCTTAACCCTAGCCGTTCTCAGCTTCAGCCTTCCCTGTTGTGTAGACATCAGCATTCTTGCTGTGTTAATCAGTGACCCCCACCTCCACATTGGTCTTCCGGGCTTTGATTGGATCACTTACCTTAACAGTGCTCTCAGTTTGGACCAGAAACTATGCATGTTCCTTGACCTTAACCTTGCTGTGTGTATCTGATTAAGATGTTAGATTTGCTGATATTTAAGTATTAGATCATGGTAAAATATTGTAGTAACATTTACCCCCCCCCCATCCATAAGCAAAGTAAGAGGGAAACAGAAATAGTGAGAAGTCTATTTATTTAAAGGAGTATGGTGAAAGAGGGTGAGAAAGGAAAGACATAAAGAACATGGCGTGCTGTATTACTTTAACTTTGTTCTCTAGATTTGGATTAAACAATTGTATATTTTTTTGTCTTGGAAGCTACTTGGATGTATCAGTAATTCAAAACAATCACATAATTTCTTATGTGACATTGTGATGTAATTCTTAAGGAAAAAATGTTTTTATTTTTAAAATATTTTTATTTATTACTAGAGAGAGAGAGAGGAGATAAATGGTAATGAGAATGGGCATGTCAGGGCCTCCAGCCACTGCATATGAACTCCAGACACATGCACCACTTTGTATATCTGGCTTTACAAGGGTACTAGGGAATTGAACCCTGGCTGGCAGGCTTTGCAAGCTAGCATCTTTAACTGCTGAGCCATCTCCTCAACCCTGACTTTCTTTAAAGGGTCTTTTTCCAAGGTAGAACCTCACTCTAGCCCAGGCTGACCTGGAGTTTACTATGTAGCCTCAGGGTAGCATCAAACTCTCGAGATCCTCCTACCTCTGCCTCCCGAGTGCTGGGATTAAAAGTGTGTGCCACCACACCTGGAAAAGGGTCTTTAAACAAAGAAACAAACATGGAACTCTTACCAGGCTGCCCTCTTGCCTCAGCTTCCCAAGTGCCTGAGACTTGTGTACTACATTGTACCTGGCTAATCTAACTTAGATGGTATTTCTTGAAAACCATCACTTCTGCAATGCAACGGGTCAGACCAGATGTTTTTAACCTCTTTATATTGTCTGTGTTTTCTGCTTGATTATTTGGAATAACCAGTAAATTGCCTTTGGCAAGCAAAATATCCAAATCAGCATTTCAGCATTAAGATTTATGTTTTTATTTATTTATTTTATGAGAGGGAGAGAGAGAGAGAATTGGTGTCCCAGGGCCTCTAGCCAGTGCAGTCAAACTCCACATTCATGCCACCTTGTGCATATGGCTTACGTGGGTTCTGGGGAGTTGAAGCTGGGTCCTTAGGCTTCATAGGCAAGCACCTTAACTGCTAAACCAACTCTCCAGCCCAGCATTAAAATTTATAATATACCTTGAGGACATCTAAAATATGGGTAGTATTGAAGCCCAGTGTCTATATCTCTACAGTGTGGTTTGGCCTCATCTCAAGAACAGACTGTAGTCCCACTCTTGATCCCAGGTGGGGGCCAGCACTCTGTATACATAAGGCTCCTGGGCACTGGCCATTGCTTGAAGAAGGTGCTCTGTTGGAGGAGAGATTCTAGCAGGATACCCTGATAATAACCCCATGTTGATTGAGGGACTGTGCTGGGAGCATCTCATCACTGGAATGCTCAGGCTGGTTAGAGACCTTATGTGCCTCAATAGTCCAAAGGGTAATACCAACAAAAGTTACTGATATATCCCTGATGGTGTATAGGAGGGAGGGTTGTTCAGAATGTACTTCTTGTTGTGAAAGACCAGCCTTTTCACCTTGGGAAGATTGCAGCCAAATCAAGATTGTTACTTTGGCTGGGGATGTTGTAGAAGTGAGAACTTAGTGAGCAACTCTGTGGCTTCATCCTGTGCTTGCTGAGCCTCTGCCAGATGATCTTCATGAGCAGAGAGGCTGAAGATGGGTCTGCAGTTTGCGGTATAATGGGGCCTCTCGTTGACCAGATAGGAGGAACTCTTTGTTGTCTCTACATATCATATGCATGCTCTTCACTTCTCCAAGGTCACATGACTGGCGCAGTAGTGCCCCTTCATTTGTGGTTTTGCTTTCCATAGTCTCATTTACCCTGGGTCAACTATGGACCAACAATATTAAAGTGTAGAAGTTAGGAATTCATCAGTTTTAAATAACTTCTTATAGTATATATTTAGTAAGTAGTCTCATTTATTGCTCATTTCTTACTATGCCTAATTTATAAATTAAATTTTGCCATAAGTTTGTATATATAGAAAAAGGACATAATGTGTATAGGTCTCAGCACTGTCTGTGGTTCTTGGGAGATAAGGTATGTCTTGGCACAGGTCCCCATGAATAAGGGAGGACTACTGTAAATGATGCTTTAAATCTGAGTTTGTTTATAGCACTTACTTTCTAACAGTTCCAATTTACTTATCAATTGCCACCTTTGCATATATTCTTCTCATCTGTCTCTCTCTCTCTCCCCTCTCTCACACACACACACACACACACACACACACACACACACACACAATGTGTTCTATACAGGCAGGGGCCTTTCCCCCTCTCCCTGTCTTACACATGTGTCCCAAACACTGAGGACAGAACCTGGTGCCAAGCAAGGACTCAGCTGATGTTCGTCAAATGCCTGTTAACCCTGGATCTGTTTTACCACCCTCACTTAGGAATCCTGGTGGAGTCCAAGTGTGTGGAGCTCTAAAACCCACTTCTTGAGGGATGCCCCTGTTTTCACTTTGTGGTGTCAGTCCCCCACATCTAAGTAGCCCTTCTCCCTGAGTGGGTGGCATAGTTCTATGTGTACCACAGTCACATTTGTGGTCCTTGGCTTCCCCATGAAGGACAGCTGCACGACTAATCATTGCTCCTGCCTTGTTAATGGCCTTATCATGTGTGTTTCCTTTTTAAGGAAGTTGTCTGAACTGTCTGTTGCATAGGAGATGCAACAAAGCTCTGTTGGTCCCCAGGCTACAGCTGGAGCTCATTTTAGAGCTATCTCTCCTGGGCAGCTGTGAAAAGTACTCTAAAGCCCACTCAGGGGGAAAGTAAACCCATAGCCCCACTGTTTGGACAGTCAGCGTAGAGTGGGGACTGTTGGCCCAGGGTAGAGTTGTTCCTCTGTTGTGACAGATGTTAGGTTGTTACTTAGTAACTTATTTAGTAATCTCATTTTTCCTTTGAGCACAAGCCATCTCTGGCTTCTGAACTCTTCCATCAGGTATAACCCAGACCTCATCAGCAGGTGATGCATGTTCACATGCCCAGGATGGCTGCTTGTGTCAACTCAGTGTTAGAGCACTGGCCTAGCATGCATAAAGCCCTGGGATCAACCCCCAGCACTAGGAACTT
Source organism: Dipus sagitta (assembly GCA_036346955.1). Taxonomy (NCBI): domain Eukaryota; kingdom Metazoa; phylum Chordata; class Mammalia; order Rodentia; family Dipodidae; genus Dipus; species Dipus sagitta. The sequence continues at coordinate 131,261,783 of CM070772.1, read as the reverse complement.
GAAGTGTGCCTACCACTTGAGGAAGATAGCCCTTCCCAGCCCCTCTCCTGCATCTGTATTTTTAGTTTTTAGAAGATAGACAATGTAGGCAACACCATCCAATAGATAAAGATTAAGTTCCTTTGTACTGACACACAGCCACTGGGGACATGGAGAAGGACAAATCTGTACTTAGATGAAAATATTCTAGTGGTGGAGCCATACAACAAACAAGTAAACAGATAAGTGCTATGAATAATAATAATAATAAAAGATGGAACAGCTAGTGGAGTCAGGATCCTCAGGTTGGGTTTCTTGGAGGCCTTTCTGAGGAGGGGACATTTTCTCTGAGGTAACGAGTCAGGCATGAGCAGATGTGGGGAAGACCATGAGATAGAAAGATCTTGTGACAGGGTCACTTATTCACTCCACAAATATTTGTTAAGCACCTGTCTGTGCCAGGAGTTGTTCTCAGTGCTGGGGCCATAGTAGACAGCACTTCTTGTTAAAGAGAGAGGGGAGCTGGGGAGGGCCTTATGCAGAGAGTGGTAGGAGGTGAGGTGCTCTTGGGTATGTGTATTTCACAGGATTCATTTGGTACCTCAAATGATTTTCTTGTTACTTTGGCTGTCCTGGGATGATTGGGAAGATGATGGAGTGGAGGGTGGGAGAATGTGGTAGAGATGAATTTTTACTCACCCAAAGAGGACACTCAGGCTAACACCCCATGAACATGTACCCCTGGTCCTCAGCATTGCTGGACAGGATGAGTAGGAGGTGTTAAAATTCAACTGCTTACATCTGAATTCCATGTGTGTTTCATACAAGTTAAAGGGGAACAGCTAATAGCTGTGGTCATCTTGTCTCTGGAGAGTTTACATCTTCATCCACCAGAAGCCTGTTCTAGTATTAGGACAAAAATGGTTTTATTTCTCACTTCTCTCCTGCATTCTGTTCCTGTGTCATTCTTCCACCAAAACCATTCCTGGTGTTCAGCTGTGTTGACAAAGGAAGCTAGGTTTAAAAGTTTGATAACCTTGGGCTGAAGAAATGGCTTAGCGATTAAGGTACTTGATTGCAAAGCCTAACTACCCAGGTTCAGTTTTCCAGTACCCACATAAAGCCAGATGCACAAAGTAGCACATGCTTCTAGAGTTCTGTTGCAGCAGCTAGAGGTCATAGTGCACCCATTCATATTCTCTCTCTGTCTCTTTCTCTCTTTGCAAATAAATAAATAAAAATATTTTTTAAAGAGTTTAATAGGCTCTGACCTACTATGGGGATTCCTGACCCTCCCAAGGACTTGGTGCTTTCCAGAGCTTATTACCAGCCTCCCTGCCCTGAAGGAGGTGAATAGTTCCAGCCATGGAAACAGGAAGTGATAGGGAGGACTTTTGTCTAGGTGGAGCACAGTGGCTATTGCTCTGTTGATAGATTGGGGTGAAATTAAGGATCGAAATTATCTCCTGAGATTTCTAGCAGCCTGCATAAAGTTTGGGTATGGCACTCTTCATATAAAACCAACCAATTTTAAATTTTTTATATATTTTTTGAAATATGATGTCACCTCCAACCCATTTTGGCAATTCGTTAGGAGCTGGCAACACCCTTTACCAACCAAAAAGAACCTTTTCAATTAAAAAATTAGTTTTATTTATTTTTTATTTGCGAGAGATAAAGAGGCAGATAGAGAGAAAGGGCACGCCAGGGCCTTCAGCCACTGCAAATGAACTCCAGACGCATGTGCCACCTTGTGCAGCTGGCTTACATGGGTCCTGGGGAATCGAACCTAGGTCCTCTGGTGTGGTGGTTTGATTCAGGTGTCCCCCATAAACTTAGGTATTCTGAATGCTAGGTTCCCAGCGGATGGAGATTTGGGAATTAACGCCTGCTGGAGGAGGTGTATTGTTGAGAACGGGCTTATGGGTGTTATAGCCAGTTTCCCCATGCCAGTGTGTGGCACACTCTTCTGTTGCTATTTTCCACCTTATGTTGGCCAGGGGGTGATGTCCACCCCCTGCTCATGCCATCATTTTCCCCTGCCATCATAGAGCTTCCCCCTCGAGCATATAAGCCAAAATAAACCTCTTTTTTCCCACAAGCTGCTCTTGGTTGGGTGATTTCTACCAGCAATGTGAACCTGACTGCAACACCTGGCTTTGCAGGCAAGCACCTTAACCACTAAGCCATCTCTATAGCCCTCAGTTTTTTTAAAAAGTAAAATTATGGGGGAAGGAAAGATAGGGAGTGTGAGTCAGCAGATAGGAATTCCTTTAATAACACGCTAGGCATCAGAGTTAGAAAAACCATGGACATTTCTGCAAAATGCCCTCCTTGCCCCATCATTGGTTTGAGTAAGGAGTCCACTGCCATGGAGAAACCCCTGCAAACTCCCAGAGGAAGCCAGTGCCACATTGATGTCTGAGCACTTCTCTTTGTTTCAGTTGTTTTCATTCTGTCTTGGAAAATATGGACAGAGATCCAGTCCCAGTTCCTGCAGCTGCTGGGGCTTTTTATGAATGAGGCCCAGAAGGGGGAGGAGAGGGCTTGCATTACACCAGCAGTTGGGTAATACATTTCGTTCACTCAGTTATCTAGCCGTGGCTTTATTTTAAAGGAAATTGCTTGATTTTGGCAATCCTGATTAGATATTGTTCCCCCTGTGCAACTGGCAATAAGTTCAAATACTAAGCCATATGTGCATTAAATCGTGTGTGTGTGTGTGTGTGTGTGTGTGTGTGTATGTGTTTTGGGTGAAACAGTAGGAATGGTGAACTGAGAAAAGAAGAACCCTTGTCGTATCTGGGGCCATTGGTTACTTTTCTGTCTCTGTGGCAACTAGAAGAACAAGAGGAGAGGTCTTCCTGCCTGACTCAGAGAGCCCATAAAGATGGACTACCTGTGGCAAGATGACTTCTGGAGGCCTGTCCAAATCTGAATGTGTGATCTCCCTACCTTATATCTTGGCCTATTCCCCACCCTGAAGTAGACATTTCTTTATTTGTGGCACTTGATGTCCCATTTTTGTGGTCACCAAAACATGAATTGCAATCTCCCTGCCATTGCTTCCTGCCAGGGGAGGAACAAAGAGGGCAGGCATTGTCTTGAGCACAAGTGATGCTCTGTCAAAACAAGCATCCAGAGACAGGGGCCTCCTGGTTCCAACTGCCTGTATGAGCCCAACAGCAGGCTTCATTCTACAGAGAGACCTTTGAGGCCAGAAAGAGGTCTCTCCTTGGTGACCATCCTGAGCATGGATAGATAGATAACACATTTACTTAAAGCAAACTACAGAGCCACAGGACATCTCTGCTATCCCCATGCAATGATGTTCCCAAACCATAAATGCTGGCTTTGTGTCCTTAATCATGTATTTTTTTAGGGGGAAAGCTCTCTAAGGCATTATAGCTATATCAGTGGGGTATAATTCTGTTTTAAAGTTGTTTAATCAAGGAGCTTAATAATTTCCTCCTGCATGGCAGACTGAAAATAAAAGAAGGAATGACCTGGGTGTTTGCTCTGGGTTTTAAGTGACACAACTCTCCCTGAGCTCCCTGGCTGTCATAGATACAGAATATGTAGATGGTGATGATCTAGGCATCATTCGTCTGCTGCCAGGCTTTGTTGTATTGATACACTTGGTAGTGACCCAAGATGCTATGTTCTAGCAAGAATGTGGATACTGCACATCAGTCATTTGTGTTGTGACTGTGGTTTTTCTCCTATGTGAGATCCTATATGCCACTACATAGTGTGGCCCTTCCTTCTAGTCATGAAAGCCACAACTGAGTTGTTCTTAGGTATGGTCCACACAGGTTGGGTTTTCTTACTGTGAGAAGACAAGGGGAGTCGTGGCTAGCCATTTCAGAAACTGGCCTGCGAGAAGATGGGAGAGGATGTGATAGCTGTGCATAGCTAGTCTCAAGTCTTGATTGGCTAGTTGCTGTTCTTTGATAATGACCAATTTGCTGCTGGTATCTCAAGTGATTTAGGAATACAGTGTTTGTTAACTCTGGGGTGCCATGATGGCTGGGGCTTGGGGTCTGATTGCACCTTCCCATTAGAATAAAGTCATCTTGTGGCTGGTGATTCTAATACAGTCTTGGCCCTAGTCAGCACCCCTGAGGAGACCCTTGGACAGCTTCTAGACAGGAGGCCAGAGAAAGCCAGAAAGGAATGGAAGTAGGAAATAAGGTTTTATTAAAAATCTCTTTGCTCAGACCAAGGTCATGTAATAGTTCCTCTATGCTTCTTCTACTAGTTTCATGCCTTAAACATTTAGGTCTTTAACCCATTTTGAACTTTTTTTTCCCCCCTGGGTCTTAAAAGCTTGCTCAGTGGTTGAAAGTATTTGCTTAAATTTGTTTTTGTATATGGTGAGAGATAAAAATTTAATTTCATTCTTATGTATGTGAATATCCAATTTTTGAAGCGTTCTTTTTTGAAGAAATTCTGCTCTCCATGCCTGTTCTTGGTACCTTTGTTAAAAATCAATTGTGTGGAAATGTGTAGATTTACTTCTTTCTTTTCTGGCCCTGGTTTAGGTAGCATCTGTTTTGATCAGTTCTATGCTCTTTTACTATAACATTGTAATATACCTAATAATTTTTTTATTTTCTATTTTATTTTCATGTAGCTTAGGTTAGCCTTGAACTCATTATGTATGGCCTTGAACTCCTGATGCTCCTACCTTCACCTCTGTAGTGTACTCTGAAGTCGGGTGATACCTACAATTTTGTTCTTTTTGCTTAAGATTCCTTTAGCTGTTGGAGATCTACTAGATCTAGCTGTGGGAGAGAGCTACCATAGAAGGGTAGCAAACCAAATATTCTAAATGAGGAGAGAGTATGCAAAAAGCTGGCCAGGTTGTCTGAGTGGAAGACAGAACCATTTCTCAGCAGGAGCTGGAGCTGTATTGCCCAGTGGTTAAGTTGTTGACAGAGGCAAGGCAGCTATAGGCTGTTGATTCAAGATTGCTAGCAAATGGGAACAGGGAACTTAAGTAGGACTGTGGACTTCAGGACTTGCAGAAGACTTAGGTTTTGATTTGCTTTGGTTCAGGATGAGATCAAGGGATTCAAAACTGTCAAGTTTCAGAGACAACAGCAATTTCATGGAGCAAGTTATTTATATACTTTATATTTGGCCCCATGGATGACCAGGGCTTAGATGTGAACTCACATTTAAAGCCTGCATTAATCTGGATGTGGTGGTGCACCCCTTTAATCCTACCACTTGGGAGGCAGAGGTAGAAGGATCGCCATGAGTTCGAGGCCACACTGAGACTGTATAGTGAGTCCAGGTCAGCCTGGGCTGGAGTGAAATCCTACCTTGAAAAACAACAACAACAACAAAAAAGCCTGCATCAGCCTGTTGCAGTGTGTAGGTACATGCAAACATCTACGTATGCATTTTGGTTAATGCCATTACAGCAATCATTTTTTTTTCTTTTGCTTTAGTTGATTTTCCGAGTAATTGAAGCTTGCTTCTCAGAGTGTAAAATATTTCTGTGTTTCTCTTTAATTGTTATTGACTGACAGAACTTGGGCTATGGTTAATAATGCATCATTTTCTTGGAAACCCAGGGCAGTAGTATGAGCCTGGAGCTGAGAATCTGTTGGCATATGAAGCACTGATGTTCCTTAAAGTAAATAGCTTTGGAGAGCTGCACGTATTTGTACTTGATGCAGTTTGTATGTTTTTATTTTCTGTATCCTGGAATCATGGATTCTGATTTTAGATCACCATCACTCTTAGTAAATGCTTGTGCATTTAAAATAATATTTATTCGTTTATTCATTTATTTATTTGAGAAACACACAGATAGAGAATGGGTGTGCCAGGGCCTCTAGTAGTAATTGTGAATCAATACCAGATGCATGTGTCACCCTGTGCATCTGGCTTTATGTGGGAACTGGGGAGGGAGGGCTCAAACCTGGGTCTTTTGGCTTTGCAGGCAAGCGCCTTAACCACTAAGTCATCTCTCCAGTCCTTGTTGCTGCTTTTATGTGGATGTCAGGTGCCAGGTGTTTGATGGTTGTGAGACTTGAATGCTGTCCATGAGACATGGGTCATTACCATAACCACTCACTTGGATATGAAGTGAAAATGAGAAATACGGTTAATGTGTAAACATTTTTGTTGACATCATCTTCTTTAGATTCCTTAAAGAATTTTGAGTTTCTTTATCTTATCTTTCCTCCACATGACTCCTTATGTTTTCCTAGGTAGGAGCTGTGCTAATGAAAATGAAAAGTAAATGTAATATGTAATGTTCTGTTGGTAATTGTTTGTTTGATTTTGAGCTTGACACTGAGCTAATGATTTTTTAATTGCAGCTGACTTGAATACAATGAAAAAGTGGTATCCTGCTGTTTTTTTAAAGCTGGATTCAGTAACTTGAAGGTAATTAAAAATGTATGAATCCCAGGAATGTGTTTATACTCCACAGTTGTGGACTAACCAAGCAGTACACATGTTTAATCACTGGATGGAATGTAAGCACAGTAAGGAAATGAACAACCTGACACTTGCATTTATTATGTACTATTATTTATAGAGAGGAGCTAAACATCTTGCCTCTCTGTAGTTGTAGAATGCCATAAATGTCTGTTGGGGCATTACTGTTTATGGCAGGTCAATCTGTATCTGAAGAGTGTCACCTGTACAGCACTCTAAAGCTGACTTAGGACTACAATAAGGAAACTAGGCCTAAGTAGAGGAGAAGAATTAAACACAATTCTTAAAGGGACAGTGGTTTGCTTGCTGTTCAGCATTCTAGAGCAAGTAACGAGTGTGTGTGGTTGGGTGCACACATTACCCCTGAATTTGTGATTGTGAATTAGGAAGAAAAGGAATACACTATAGTAGGTACTCAAAAGATATTTGCAGGGCTGGAGAGATGGCTTAGCAGTTAAGGCGCTTGACTGTGAAGCCTAAGGATCCATGTTCAATTCTCCAGATCCCATGTAAGCCAGACACACAAAGGTGGGGCAAGCAAGGGTGCACATGCCCACTAGGTGTCACAAGTGTCTGGAGTTTCATTGCAGTGGCTGAGGCCCTGGCGCACCAATTCTCTCTCTCAGGAAAATAATTTTTTAAATGATATTTGTTATTCCATCTATTGAAAGATACAGTGTACTACAAAAAAAACTTTTTAAAAGGCCGGGCATGGTGGCACACGCCTTTAATCCCAGCACTCGGGAGGCAGAAGTAGGAGGATCACCGTGAGTTCAAGGCCACCCTGAGACTCCATAGTGAATTTTCCAGGTCAGCCTGAGCTTAGAGACCCTACCTCGAAAAACCAAAAAAAAAAAAAAAAAAAAAAAAAAAAAAACGTTAATGACAGGGTCTCACAGATAAGAAGTAAAGAATAATTATTTTTTTGGAATTATTGACATATTCAGAAGTATTTGTGGGGAGTATTTTTATATTAAGCTTTCAATTTAGATGAGTCAATATTGATATATGAATGTTGCAATAGAAGAGAATATTGAAAACATGCAGGTAAAATTTAATTTGAAGATACTCCCATTTAAATTTTAAGCTGGCACAGAACCAGGTGGTGTGGTGGCATACTGATATAATCCTAGCACTAGGGAAGCTGAAGCAGGAGGGTTTCCATGAGCTTGAGGCCAGCCTACACTATGTAATGAGTTCCAAAGTGAGACGTTTTCTCAACAACAACAAAATACCCGCCTCACTAGAGCTGGCAAGCTATACAAGAAGTTTAAAAAAAACTTCTGGGCTGGAGAGATGGTTCAGTGGCTAAGTGATATCTGTTTTTCCAAGTTCTTGCAAACATGTGTTGAAAGCCAGGAGCAGCAGTGTCCAGAAGTGTCCATACTCAGGCAGTATTAAAAGGCCAGCAAAAGCCAGGCGTGGTGGCGCACGCCTTTAATCCCAGCACTCGGGAGGCAGAGGTAGGAGGATCGCCGTGAGTTCGAGGCCACCCTGAGACTCCATAGTGAATTCCAGGTCAGCCTGGGCTAGAGTGAGACCCTACCTCGAAAAACCAAAAAAAAAAAAAGGCCAGCAAAGGCACATGTGTATGCCAGCGCTGGGGTTAGGCATTGCAAAATGCCAGTCCCTCTTTATCTGAGGGAAATACATTCCAAGACCCATAGTAGATTCCTGAACCTGCAGAGAGCACCAAGCCCTTATACAGTTGCACAGACATATCTGTGACGAAGTTTAGTTTATAAATTAAGCATAAGAGATTAACAAGAGTAACAATATGACTGGTATCACAATATGTGTAATAAAAGTGCTAGAATCACTCCTCTTATAGTTTGGGCCCATAAGTAAAATAAGTATGTTTTGAACATCAGTACTGCCACCCCACTTAGATTGCTACTGAGTTGCTAGTGGATGGGGCCCACTGTATCATGGAGAATCTTTACAATGTCAAGCAGCAGGATTTCATCATACTACTATGAATGGCAAGTAATTTAAAATTTAGGGATTGTTTGTTTATGCCCTATATTCATGTCATGATTGCCCACAGGTAGCTGAGACCATGGAGAGCAAACAGTGAATAAGGGAGAACTGTTCCACAAGAATTTCAAATCACACCTGATCCTGACTCGATGTGATTGTTATATCATGCAAACTGGCAAGTGTATACTACCTAGTGGGTTATAATCTCTAAGCACTAAAGTCAGAGTTACTGACTGAGGTCATGGCCCTGTGGCTGCTGCACAGTTATTCCATAAGATGCTTTGTTACTCGAAATATAGTGAGATTTTTGTAAATTGGAACAACCAGGAGGTAAATGTCAAATTTTTAACAGTTAACATATTAATCACACAGCCTAGATTCCTCTAAGTAGGTTGTTGAGCATCCTGGATGCATTCACAGATGAACCAGATTGTGTATGCATGTGACAAACTCTTTGTCTCTGGGGACTTTCCTGTGTTTCTTGATAGTAACCATGTAATAAGTCTGGGCAGCTTTAGATACTTTTCTTATTGTGTAGCTGTGTGTGGCAATTGTACTGTTTTGTGATTTCTGAAGCATTCAAGTTATATCAAGCTTGGTAAAATTGAGTTTAGATGCCCAACATGGCTACTAACTATAAGTGCTTTCTTTGAGGTGGAATAGGTACCAAGAGCATCAACTTTAGTACCAAATGGGGTTCCTTTCATCCTGGCTTTCCGCTTTGAGAGAGACTGTGACTCTGTTTCCCTACCAGTACAAAGGCTGTTCACCTTCTATTGATCAGTAAGATTTTCTCTGTGTTTGCACAGAGTAAATCTGGGGACAATAATAGCTGTGTGGTATTGGGAGCATTGCTGGAACTGTTGGGCAAGAAGCACAAACCACCCCTGTGGTAAATTAGCAGGCCCTGTAGCTGTCTTTTTTTTTTTTTTTCTTTCTGTGTTTTTATAAAGTTACTGAGTAGACACCAGATTGTAAATTCTGGTGTTTGGGATTAGCTAAATGAAGGCTGCTCATAATCTCTAAGGCTGGTCCACAGTAGTATTAGTGAGCCATTGCACACACAGCTTGCAAGTTGGAGCCCAGGCTATTCAGCCTTATAGTGGAAGGCATGGAAGTGGATGGCAGCTTTCTCCTAGCATCCTGAAGGAACTGTGTGACCCTTTCAGGTGCTAGCTATGTTTCCATTGTGTTATTCCTAAATGTCACTATTCTGTGTAAACTTTTCAAACTTCATTGTGTTCTTAGGACTTGGATACATCCTTGCACACTTGATCTTTGTTGTTTTTGTTTTGCTGCTGCTGTTTTAAGACAGGGTCTCATGTAGCCCAGGATGGTCTCAAACTCACTCTGTAGCAGAGAATAAACTTAAGCTTCTGATCCTCCTGCCTCTTCCTCCTGAGTGCTAGGATTACAGTCATGTGCAACCAGGATTACAGTCATGTGCAACAGTACCTGGTTTAAACTTGATTTGTATATGTCATATTTTATCTTAGCTAATTTTATCTCTGAGTTCCCTCTCTTCCCAGCCCCAATCCTTTCACTTTTCTAAAAAAGAGTAATTTTTATTTATTTAGTTGAGAGAGAAGAAAGAAAGAAAGGAAGGAAGGAAGAAAGAAAAAGAAAGGGAGGAAGGCAGGCAGGCAGTCAAATACAGAATGGGTACACCAGGGCCTCCAACCACTGCAGATGGACTTTAGATACATGTGACACCTTGTGCATCTGGCTTACATGGGTTCTGGAGAATTGAACCTAGGTCCTTTGGCATTGCAGGCAAATGCCTTAACTGTTAAGCCATCTCTCCAGGCCTTTTTTTTTTTAATATTTTTATTTATTCAGTAGAAAGAAGCAGAGAGAGCTTTAACTTTTTAAAACTATTACTTTCCCACATCTTAACAAGACACGAGGAAGCAGCTTATTTTATCCCCCTCTGCACCAAAAAAAACCACACACAATCCCTGTTTGAAGCTCATAATTGAGCTGACCACTAGCATAGCTCCAAGTTGCCTTGACCTCAATTAGATCAAGATAACTTCAATGCCATGAAATGTCTTGTTGACAGAAGACCATAATTCCTTTGTTCACAGATCCACTTCTATTCTCCATGGCTGTTCTTGCCTTCAGTTGGAGAACAGAGGCTTAACGTGGCTTCATCAGTTGTACTGGGGAGCTAGGGTGCCTCTGTTCCTATGTCTTCATTCATTTTTTCTCTCAGTTGAGATAATGGTTAGTACCTGGGGTTGTGGAACTTTTGACCTAATTGATTTACATCACTATTCCATATTCATCTTTCCTTTTTATTTCCAGTGCTTCTGATACACTGACATCTTGGGGACTTCTTGACCTAGAGAGATCCTCCTAGTGCTAGCCAATTCCTAGATAGTAGAGGAACATGCATTTTATGCAAAAGACCCAGTCTAGAGTTAAACCCCATGGCCAATATTCTGTCCTAATCTCTCCAGGACCGTATACCAGACAATAAAGATTTGCCAGTGATTACATTTACACAGTTAGCATTGTGTTACTAGTTTGAAATACTTGACACAGGGCTGGAGAGATGGCTCAGTGGTTAAAGGCCCTTATTTGAAATACCTTTATAAAGAAAAGAATTGCATGGCAGTGCACCCTTTAATTCTAGCACTTGGGAGGCAGAGGTAGGAGGATCGCCATGAGTTTGAGGCCATCCTAAGACTATATAGTAAATTCCAGGTCAGCCTGGGTTAGAGTGAGTCCCTACCTCATAAAAACAAAACAAAAAAAAAAAAAAAAGAATTTTACTTAACTCTATTTTGGAGAATGAGAACTCAAACAACACAGTGCATGCTTCAGCAAAGGTTGCCCCTTAACTTATGGCAGGTAGCAGTGGCAGGAGCATTGGAGCAAGTGATCACCTCTTGAACCAAGAAGCAGATGTGGGGAGAGGTCAGACTTGTATATGACCCTCTCATAAGAAGTACTTTAGGATACCCAGTGGTCTAGGCAATCTCACTAGGGCACACCTCTGAGGTTCCACCACCTCCCAGTGCTGTCTGTCACTGGAGACCAAGCCTTTCATACACAGACTCCTATCGTAGGGACACATAAACTATGGCAAGTTTCTTCCTGTGGAAACCTTAATACCATCTTTTGTCAGTATTTTCCTCTGCTTCCTCCTGACTGACCTTGATGCTTTGCCACAAGACTCTGTGGAGTATGCATTTGCCACTTTGTGCATCTGGGTTTATGTGAGTACTGGGGAATCAAATCTGGATTGTTAGGCTTTGCAGACAAACGCCTTAACCACTGAGCCATCTCTCCCGCCCCACACTATTTAGTGGCAGTTGTCTTCTGATGATACTTGGTTTCACCAAATCTGAATAGCAATAAATAAGCCCTTTGTGGATAAATACTACTGAGAAATAGTAGGATTGAAGGATGAAGACAGTGTGGTGAATGTACTGTACACAGAGTAGCCTTGGGAAGTATAGATCTGGGCAAGTATCACGAATTGCCTTTTGAGGTGAAGTGGACTGAAGAAACATCAACCCCTTCTCATCAGTGTGGCTCCCTGAGTAGAAAATGATGCTGGCTTTGACAGCATGCTTCAGGGCAGTAGAATGAAGGTGCAGAATAGATTCCTGGTACCAATTTGTACTGTTTTGTACTTTTGGTGCTGAAGTCCACACAAATTCAAAAGCACCTCTTGAATGTTTCGTGAGATAATTGAAGTAGGTCAGATTGTGAATCAACCACTGTCTGCTAGTTGATCCCATGTGATGTTGAGAAGCCAAGAGTAAACTTTAAAATTCATTTCAGATAAGTTGTTCTTAAGGGCATGAAATGAATGATAAATTACTTCAGAATAGCACTGTCCCATGAAGCCAAATACCCCCTTTTTATGCCCCATATAGCATTGCTCTCTCTGTAGCCTTGTATTGCTTGCTTACATGGCTTGAAAAGCAAAAGTGTATGTGTTCACAAGATGACTTTCAAGGGGCTTATTAGTGTCTGAGCCATGTGAGGCTCTATTTCATTTTAATTAGAAGAACAAAATGGAAGTAGATGGGAAAACACCATAAAATGGGGGAAAGGAACCCTCTTTGTATCTAACATAAACATGGCCCTGACTGAGAATGATCCTTCTAAGTTGTTGGAAATATAAAGACAACTAGACAACTGTTAAACTTCCTTAATGGAATATAACTGGGAGTGGGGGTGAGAGAGAGAAATAGTCCTAGCTGAGTACTTCCTTGTACCTACAGCAGGAAGAAATCAAATTTAAGATATTGAAAGAGGGCCCAATGGGTTCCCCTTTTGAAACACAAAAGAACGTGTTTGTCAAGCACTAGTTATAAAGTGAAAGTTTTGTCCTTTGAGTGTCGCCTGCCTTTTTAAACCAGGAAGCATACTTTAGTATTAAAAATATATGTATTCATTTTATCTCATTCTGAAACTGGGTTGAAGACCTACATGTAAAACCAGGATATTTATTTTTTTATTATTTATTACTTTTAAAAATTTTTATTTTTATTTGAGACGGGGGGGGGGGGAGAGCGTATATGCACACCAGGGCCTCAAGCCACTGAAAACAAACTCTAGACATGTGTGCCACCTTGTGGATCTGGCTTACGTGGGGCCTGGAGAATCAAACCTAGGTCCTTAGGCTTTGCAGGCAAATGCCTTAACTGCTAAGCATCTCTCCAGCCCTATTTATTACTTTTTGGGACAGGTTCTTACTGTGCAGTCCTGCTGGCCTGACACTATGAAGAAAGGCTAGCCTCGAACTTGGGGTGATCTTCCTGTCTCTGCAGGAACATTTCCAAAGTTAATTATTACAGTTTAAAATCAGCTTGAAATTTAATAAAAACTCAAAAGGATATCACCAGCATAAAATGGCGTAAATTGGATTTTGCAGCCAACTAGTCCTGTTCGGGTGAAAGAAAAGCTTTCTGGATGAGGTCGAAAGGCAACCGAAAATAAGGGGAACAATGGCTGCTCTCTCTAATGGGAATCATTCCTTTTTCTTGTGGTAACAGCCCCTTCCTGTTGTTCCCTTCTTAATGGAATAGGTAGCAAAGAAAAGAGGAAGGGGAGAAAAATACCCATCTCTCCAGAGCCAGGAGAGGCCTAGCCTGTGAAAGCAGCCCTTTGTGTGTGCTGGGCTGGGCCCATGTCAGACAGGCCACAATCAAGCTATTGTTTGTTTGGGGAAAGCTATGGCATCCTATTGCAATTATTTATGGAAGAAAATATTTGATGTTTTTGGAAGAGATTGGATGTGGGAGGATGAGGGAGGGAGAGAGGCTGGGTTTACCTCTTGTCCCATGTACTTTAGATCTCTTGGTGGATAGAGCAAATAATCTCAAGGAGAGAATTTTCTGTGACTCTGTGTTTAGGAATACAGAAATTCCGAGCATTATCAGCTGTGGTCCTAACAATGGTGGAATGGTGGGATGGCCTTTTTCTGTAACTTGAAGCTGAAAAGGTCTGTCCTACTATACCCTTCTAATCCCTCCTACTTTTTTTTTTTTTTTGAGGCTTTCTTGGTCATTGTTTATATTCTCCTCTCTACCTTAACTGAGATCTGGACTTAACCACATAGTATATCAACTAATTATTAGTAAAAATGGTAAAAATACTTGCAGCTTCCCCTCTCTTTCTCGGTGCTCATGTCTGTGTTAGCTTTCTGTCAACAAAACAAATATCTGAAATAATTAGTCTATAAACAGAAGGGCTTTATTTGAGCTCATCATCTGAAAGGTTTCAGTCCATGATTAGTTGGTCCCTTTGCTTTGGGACCTGTGGTAAGATAGTACATCATTGCAGGAGAACGTGATTGGAACAGAAATGCTCAGCTCATTGCCAGGAAGTCAGAGAAAGGGAGGAGGGTGCTGGAGTCCCATAGCCTCTTCAGGAATACACTCCAGTGACATAAACACACCCACCCTACTAAGCCACCATTCCTTTTGAAAAATACACATATTTTATTAATTTACTTATTTTGAGTGAGAGAGATGGAGGGAGAGAGAATGGGCTCTCCAAGGCCTCTAGCCACTGCAAATGAACTCCAGATGCATGTGCCACCTGGGTGCATCCGGCTTATGTGGGTACTGGGGAATTGAACCTGGGTCCTTAGGCTTTGCAAGCAAGCCCCCTTAACTACTAAGCTATCTCTTCACCCCGTAAGTTACCATTTGTAAAGTTTATACTACCCCCTTGTAGTGCTACCCTTTCACACATGGCATTTGAAAGCCGTTCCAGATCCAGACTCTAGAAGTACCTGATCTTAGAGGGCTGTTCTCCATTCTCAACATGTCTTTCCCCCCAAAGGGGAGAATGAGGCCTGTTTTTCATCTGTGCTGTGCATTCATGCTATGACATCTCACACCACCCAGGCCTATGTTCCAGTCTCACCTCTGACCTGCTTCACCTCTTCCCTTTTCCCACAGAAGCTTCCAAGGTTGCTCAGGTTTTTCCCTTATTGGTCTGCCTCTCCAAGGCTGAAACATCCTGCTCTCCTTGGTACTCTCCCAGAAATTCCTATCAGTAACTCCACGAGCTTCTCAGCACTGAACACATAGTGTGTAGGCCTCAAGAATTTTTAGTACTGTTACGTGTTTTTCCTTCATAGGCTCATTATTCCTCACACTACTATATGAACCCAGACCTTTCTTTATAGAGGGCCAGGCATTCAAAACATGCCAGTGCTGGCTGCTTCTATTTCCCTGCTTGCCTGACCTTTGCTTTTACCTGAATTTCCTTCCCCTGGCTGACCGTTCATTCACCTTGAGTCTAAATGCCACCTTCTTAGAAAGGCCTTCATGACTACCCGGCCTTTTGTAGAGCCTCTCAGTCTTATGCCCTCCCCCCTTATGATTTGCCTTTGTTTTCTTTAGACTGTTCCACATTGGTCTCATAATTGTAGCATGATCTCATCCTCACCTGCTCTAGCTACATAGTGAACACGGGATTGCAGTTGAGGTTGGGGGAATTTCTTTTTCAGTCCTATGTTTTAGTGCAAGCTTGCACCTCGACACTCCTTGGAGTGAAGAAATATGAATAACTGCTACTCACTGTGGATATTGTGGTTACTAACCCTCCTGCCCCACATGGTCCCAGAAGAGGCTGGCACAGACATGACAAGCTTCTTCAGGGAAGAAGCAGAGGGAACTGAGTCATGGGGCAAGGCAAATTTGGCCTTACAGCTCCTAAAAGCCAACAAGCTCAGCATGGCCATAAATGACTAGGTGTTTAAATTTGAATCTGCAAAGCAGGTTATTAGTTCTTTAAATTTATTTTTAATGAGAGAGAATGTGACACACAGAGAGAATTGGCATGCCAGGGCCTCCAGCCATTGCAATCAAACTCCAGACACATGTGCCATCTAGTGCAGATGTGCAGCCTTGGGCTTGCGTCACCTTGTGCATCTGGCTTATGTAGGATCTGGAGAGTTGAACAGGGGTCCTTAGGCTTCGCAGCCAAGTGCCTTAACTGCCAAGCCATCTCTCCAGCCCTCCTTAGCTTGTTTTTAATTAAACAAGTATTACGCACGTAGATTGTTCTGTCCACGGGCAGGAGAGATGGCTTAGTAGCTAAGGTGCTTGCCTGCAAAGCCAAAGGACCCAGGTTCAATTTACTAGTACCTACATAAAGCTAGAGGCACACGGTGGCGCGTGTGTCTGGAGTTCGTTTGCAGTGGCTAAGGGTCCTGGCATTCCCCATTTTCTCTATATATATCTGCCTCCCCCCCCCTCTCTTTTTAAATAAATGAATAAATAAATAAAGTAGATTGTTCTGTCCTGATCTAGCAGGAAACATGACAGATCTTCTGCACTTTACCCTAGAACAGTGGGACATATGGTAAACAAAGAGGACTTAAAAGTTCAAGAGTACTAAGTGGGTGTGTGGTTGAGGGGTGGGTAGTTACAGAAGCCCTTCTCAGAGATTGGCAGTTGGACTCAGGGTTGGGAGGTGATTTGGTTGGCTATGGGAAGGTCAAGGGAAGGGACAAGGGCAGGAAGATGATAATAGTTTGATGAACAGCAAAGCTAAAACTTGGCAGAGTAGGGAAACTGAACCCATGATAGTAACTGGTAGCAGATAGTTTGAATAATATTTCGAGACATAAAATATAGTATATGGGGAAATGGAGGGATAAAAGATGACTCAAATATTTTGGCTTCAGAAGACCAGGGCTAATGGTGTCCATTCCTGAACTGGAAGGAGAAGGAAGAAGGAACAGGTTTATTTGGAAAATGTGTGGTGGAGATGGCAGATGGAGCAGGAACTCTGCTTGCAATTCTTACGTTTGAGATGCCTCTTTGCCGTCCGGGGAAGAGAGCTAAGGGGAGTTGAGTAGGGGTATATTGGGTATAGGGGACCAACCAGGAGAAGCATGTGGGACTTACCTGTCGAGAGCTGTTCTCTTAGGAAGGATGGAATCATCTAGTGGTTTTCAGACTTGGTATTCTCAAGACAGCTTCAGTAAAAATTACAGATCCCACTACCATGGTACACATGTTTGTGTTACCTCTGTATTTATTTTGAAAGTCACCAAGGTAATGTTTTTAGGAAGTGATTAATTCATGAGGACTATCCCTCACAAGTATGGTTAGTGCTTTCGTGAGAGACTCAGAACTCAGAACTGCCTGATACCTTCCATGATGGGATGACAGTGAGATAGGGTGCCATCTGTGAACCAGGAAAATGAGGTAGCCTTACAAGACACAGAATCTTGAATTTCCAGGCACCAGAACAGTGAGTGATAAATTTTTGTTATTATTTACAACTTCGTTGGTTGGTAGGTAGATTTAGTTACAGCAAACATGAATACAAACTCCATACAAATAAACTTATATAGATTATATCCATTGGTATTTGTCATCATTTTAAAAAGACTTCTTTGGCTGGTATGGTAGTTTAAAAGTATGGCCCCCAATATATTCAGGATTTTATTAAAGTTTGTAATTTAGATCTGCAGCTACCTAGTTGGAGGAGGTATCACTGGGCAGATCTTAGGGTCCAGCTCTAAGGTGTGGTGGTGAATTTGTAATTCCAACCTAAAGATATGCAAAAGTGCCTGAGTTCTGCCTGGAGTTCCTAAAGTGTGTGTGTTTGTGATGTGGCTTTTGGGTTTTGGCTTATGGCCTCTCTCCCTCTCTCTCTCTCTCTCTGCTTGGACCTGTGAAAGTTGGCCAGCTTCTTCTATCATTATAGAACTTCCCCTCTATCTTTAATAAATCCATTCCTCCATAACTGCTCCTGGTCTGGAAGTTCATCTCAGCAATCTGAGGCTGTCGTTACAACTGGCAAGATGACTAAGTGCTTAAAGGCAGGCACTTGCAAAGCCTGATAGCCTGGATTCAGTTCTCCAGTATTCACCTAAAGCTAGATGAACAAAGAGGTTTTTTGCAGCAGCAGGAGGCCCTGGTGGGCCCATACTCATCCTCTCTCTGACAAAGAAAGAAAGAAAGGGAGGGAAGAGGGAGGAGGGAGGGAAGGAGGAGGGAGGAGGAGGGAGGGGAAATTTTTTTTAAAGTCTTCATTTAGAGACAGTCATATATCTAATACATGATATATGTGTGTGTGTGTGTGTGTATATATATATATATATATACATATATATATATATATACATATATATATATATATATATATATATATATATATATATATATATTGTTTTTCAAGGTAGGGTCTCACTGTAGCTCAGGCTGACCTGGAATTTACTGTGTAGTTTCAGGGTGGCCTTGGACTCACAGTGATCCTCATACCTCTGCCTGCTGAGTGCTGGGATTAGAGGCATGTGCCACCAAGCCCAGTTCATGCTATATTTTTTGAGGAAAAAAAATTCTATATCCCCACTCTCCAGTGTATGATCAATGTGACATTATTTTGTGTCATTAAAAAATCTGTCATGCCGGGCGTAGTGACACACGCCTTTAATCCTAGCACTTGGGAGGCAGAGGTAGGAGGATCGCCTTGAGTTCGAGGCCACTGAGACTCCATAGTGAATTCTAGGTCAGCCTGGGCTAGAGTAAGACCCCACCTCGAAAAACCAAATATATATATATATATATATATCTGTCATGTTTGGGTCATCTAGATGTTCATGGTCCACCTATGCATTCAGTTTACTACATATAATACTCAGTTTCTGCAAGTCTCCTGCATACCTTCATGAAATCAAGAGTTAAAAAATGAATAACATTTTAGTAAAATTATAAAAATATTTTATCTCATAGATGTCCTCTGCAAGGTTCAAACCCCTACAGACCACACTTTCAGAACCATTGACCTAATGATACATACAATTCCTTGAGTGTTGTGTAGGTCAGAGCGTATCTGAGGTCTATTGTCACTCCTTCTAAGAGGTCCACACCCTAAGTTGATGCTGTTTTGACCTCATTTAACTAAGGAATTGCTTGAACTACTCTTGTGTTTGTGTATTTCCAGCTGTTCTCTCTTGTTCTGCAGAATACATAGACATGGATAATTTCATTTCTATCAAACAAATGTGTACTCCAGAACATTCCAAGAATACAGAGTCAAACTTAACAGCTTAAATGATGCTGATGGAAGTCATCTTTTTGCAGCAACACAATTTAACTAATCACTTTTAAAGGAAATATTTCTGAAGGACATTTCACATTGCTTATATGAAAGAAAATGATCATAATCCAGCTTTCCCTGGGAGCTCTGGGTCATTACTGGGAAAAGCGTTTCACTCCATGATGAGATAATGATACTGCAGGTGAACAAGCAGTGTTTTTCATCTGACATAATTGAGGCCCCCTTTAAAAGTGAAAGATAGACTCACTGACTCTCAGTGTCATTATAAATTACTGTGGTAGAAAGAGATTTGAACGTCTACAAACATAAAGCTGAATATCAGTTTCTTATGCTCCTAGATCTTTTACAACCATAAATTAAGTAAATTTACACATTAAATGCATGTAATATAGAAATTGAAACCAAAATATTAATTTAATGATATGAATGATATTTTGCTAAAATTAATTCACTGCTGCAGATATGATAAGCTGACCTCAAAGGTATGAGCACCTTGGGAAGTGGAACATCTACCTTTGGCATTTCACTTGATTATTAGTACTTTTTTCCCTTTTAAGTGTTGCACAGCCTCAGTTCACAGAGGACTGTGACATGATTTAGTCTCTACTTGGACATAAACATATTTCTATCCTTCATGTGTTCTTTTCTTCCTCTTTTTGGTGTATACCAACTAGAGTAAAACAGTTTTTCCATTGAGTTTATTTTATTTTGATGTTTATATTTCCAAGAAGAGAGAGAGAGAATGAGAGAATGGGCATGCCAAGGGCCTCCAGCCTCTGCAAACCAACTCAGGACATTTGCTTTATGTGGGTACTGGAGAATTGGACCAGGTTGCTAGGCTTTGTAGGCAAGCACCTTAATCACTGAGCCATCTCTCCAGCCCATCCATTGTGTGTTTTCAGCTAATGTGAACATGACCTGGCAGCAGTTAGGTATAAGAAGGTTAAGTAGATGAACTAGAAGACACATAGATGAGTAAATCATACTCGAGGCAAGCCACATTATGGTAACCCTCAAGTTCAGTGCAGAGAGTGACTTGGGATGCTAGAGGCTCTGTGCTGTGTCCAGTGTGAGTTCATGACTTCTAAAACCATCTGTTAACATCATTCATTCATTCATTCATTCCTTCTTCTGTGGGAGTATGCACCATGTTGCACATGTGAAGGTCAGAGGAGTGGTGTGTACTGTACCTACTTTGGACAGAGTCTCTTGCCAGTGCAAATGAGTCTGGCCTGTGAGTAGCTTTTTGTGGTGGCTAAGGGATTGAACCCAAGTTGGCAGGCATTGCAAGGAAGCATTGTTAACTGCTGAGCTCCTCCCCAGCCCCCTGGTGACTTTTGGTAGTTGTTCTTTTTTAAAAAAACTTCATATTCCTTGCGCTTTTTTATCTTAGTGTTTTATTGCCTTTGTCATCACCCTCTAGCCCTGCCTTCAAGAATTATCTGCTTCTGATCTACTTTAGTTTTGGAGTAGAAAGATTTTTTTAAGTGTGTGTGTATACATACGCATATACATGCACATGCATGGCATGTATGTGCAGGTGGAGGTCAAGAGACAAATTTGAGTGTAGGTCCTCACCTTCCTCCTTGTTTGAGACGAGGTCTCTCACTGTTGTTTACTGCTGTGCATGCCAGGCTGCCTAGCTGGCTCTGTAATCCTCTCATGAGGGAGAGGAGTACAAACACTTTCTAGTATGTCAGGCTTTTATGTGGGTTCTGAGGATTCTAACTCAGGTATTCACACTTGTATGGAAAGCCCTTTACTCACTGGCTCATCTCCCCAACCAACCCCTAAATATCCCTTCTTGCTGAAAGTACATACAAGTCAATATTAAGTCCACTGTATTACAGATGAGTCACACACAGTCATGAATGCATGCTCAGCTGTGGCTTGGCTGAATTTTGGGTTTGTAATATGTGATAGGGAGTAGGAGAAAGACTGGCAGTGTTTCTGTGTTCAGGATGACTTCTCTTCCTTGGATAGTGAAACCAAGATACACAAATGAGATGTACTAACCTCAGTTGGTATGGGAATGGGACTGGTTAGTTGTGAAACTGTGCCTTAAATCCTTAGCTCACTACCACTATGGTCAAATTTGCTTGATTTGATATCTGCAGAGAGCTTCAAGTGTAGACACCTGAGCCTACAAAGCCAAGCTATAAAGTGTCCCAGTGTAGAAAGAAACAAACACATGTGTCCACATGCTTGTGCATGCACACACATTGGTATTCATGATGGCGTCTGCATTTCAGCTCTGGGCCTGCTCAGTTCCTTTTCTTTTCCACAGGTTATTATACTACAGAAGGTTTATGAAGTGATGAGATATTTGCAGAGTGTGTTGCCAATTGGAGCTACTTTATAAATGATAAATAATAATTCACTTGGCAAGTCGAGGCAGGGCAAATCAGTGAGATTACAAGAAAAGTGATAGTAGGTCCCAGAAGGACAGAAAATGTCCTTGTCTATGTAGGGTCTTTTGTGGAGTCTGAGAGCCAGCCTCCAAGAGTAACTCCTCAGAGCAGGCTGCCTGGAGGTACTGCCTGCTGTGGGTTTGAAAGTTATCCTGTGAGGGGTGCATTCCTGGCCCAGCCTCTCAGACCCAGGCGGGTTCTCCAGAGTATGCAGACTCTTCTTTGCTGCTGTTTCTGGCAGGGGGCACTTGAGTACAGAATTTGAGTCATAGACATTTTTAGGCTTTGCATATTTGGTTAATGCCACTACATTTCCTGCAGGATAAGAAAGTTCAACTATATGAGGAGTTCTTGTCTCACAAGAGCCTAGTAAGAAGGATTGAAGCTAAAAGTGCACTTTGACCCATTGCTACTGGAAGCTGGTAGAATTTCACAGTGGTGAGCCATGGGTCTTCTAATAGGCCAGGTTTCTATAGTCTGTTTTAATTCATTTGTTCACTCATTTATTAAGGCAGTTATTTTCCTAGGAGGAAGCTTTTTTTCTTTTTGTTTGTGATGAACATCAAAAGAAAATCACATTTGAGTTGTAACTTCTCTGCTAACTCACTATGTGAAAATGGAGAAAAAATATCAGAATAAACCTTTATTTTCCCAATCAGAAAGGGATTACTCTTAACTTCTTTCTGCTGGTCACATTGCTAAATACCAAAATGGTATAGTTAGGTGAAATAAATTAGACTAATTATTTGGGGAAAGAGGGATAGTGTTTGGCTAAATTAGAAGTGTTTGCTGAGTTTTAGAAGCATGGATAATTTAAGTGAGTTTCCAGCATAGGATTGCATGTGGTTTCCCTTTTATAGTTTTCTTTCCCAACTGAAAACAAACTTTGAGGATTTTATTGAAGTCAGTCAGTGTTGACTTGCTCAGGGCTGAGCAGCTACCTTTTGCTCCTCTCCCAGTCCCCTTCTCATGCTGTGAAGAAACCAATACACCATTGTGGAAATCTTTATTTTACCAGTTCCCGTCTTACAAACTGGGCTAAGGGACACAAAGGGCATTTGGCATTTCATGACTACACAAGACTTGCTTCTTTCTTTCTCTTTTTCTTCTAAAGTGACTTGGCCCGGTGAGGCCTGGAGTCTCTGAAAAAGGAGGAAGCTGAAATGCAAACAAAGTTGGATAATGAAGTGATGTCATTCTGAACCAATTGGAACAGTTGGTATCATGTGCTTGGCAGCTACTTCAAATGCTCACGAAACAATAGTAATGGCTTAGGCCCTCCTCTTCTTCCCCTCCCTTCCCACCACCAAGCCAAGGCAATACCGCTAGAGACCAGAAACAGAGCAATCATTATAGGAAGCTTCTTGTACATAAAGGATGCATCATAATAAGTGGTTAAGTTTTTGCAAAGCATTAAGGCTATCAAAGCTTATTTTCTGATTTTGTCCCACCAATATAGCCAAACCACTTCTTATTGACTGAAAAATGGGGCTAGGCTTGGTTTGGATTCCAGCTGATATTGTGAGCCTAATAGGGCTGATCCATGAGCCTATGGCATCTTTCCAGGTGTCAGACTGTGATTTTAAGCTAACAATTACATTCATTGGGCTTAACAACCATAACGTCTTAGTTTCATTACCACAATGGGTTGTGCATAGCCACCATGCACTCTGTGATTCAATAGTTAAAGCCCTTCCAGAAAATATTTGTCAGACTGGAGCACCCTGGATTAAATAATAAGACAACCACCATACAAAAATGGACAAACTTGGTTAACTATTATTCTCAAACATATTAGAGGGGAAGGGTAGGAGAGAGGGAGGGGTTAGTGAGAGAGAAGAACACTAAGCATCCTAAAACTAAGCAGCATTGTTTTGGATTTTTATGTATTTATTTATTTTTGAAATTGTGTGTTATCACTCAGTCATTTGGGAGTCATGGGGAGCAAACAAAACTTAAATGGGAATTGATAGGTTGGGGGAAAAAATGTATCACCAGCTCTGGGACCCAGGGAATGTAACCTGAGAGTACCAAGCAACTCTCTGGGCTGACTGCAGCCCATTTAGGAATGGAAAGTATTGACAGGTAGGGTCGCCAACTCTCCCCAGGTGGAAGAGAGCAGTGCCTTTGTGCATGCCCATCTCATTCTTTTCCTCCTGCCTGGTGAGCGTCAAGTGGCTCACATAACTAGGACTTGTCCTCCCTGTCCATCCCCTTCACACTTCTGTAAATGCTTAATGTTCTTAATGTTCACTCTCATTCTTTCAGTCCTGATTCCTCTACCCAATACACACTCCGGCTCAATCTCCTCATTTGCTTTTCCTTCCTGCATTTCTTGCTGCAAATCACTGTCAGACTGTTGGACCTGCACTGCTACCTGGGTTAAGATGCTCACCTGCTGACAGTTATTCACAGTCTCCCTATTGTCCATAATGTGAAGTCCTGTTCAGTATTCCCACTAGATCCCTAAGCTTGTCTGTTGCTGCTCCATAGAAGCATGGACCTTGGATTGGTTTTCTGAAGGTTCTGCCAACATGCTCAATCCTTGTCTCCCACTCTCATGCCTTCTTGCACTTGAATGGAATTCCTTCTCATGCTTTTTCCCTGACCAGCACTCCCCAGCTGAGCTCTATTTTTTCCTAAGCACTTGGTTGCCATTGTAGCCTGCATTCTCTCTCTATGACTTAATCATGTACTATGTTGTTTTGTCCTTTGGTTTCACAAGCTTGGCATAGCCTAAAAGATAACAGACTGGTGTGGTATACTGGTCAGCTCCCTGTGTGGGAGAGGGATTTGAGCAGCTCTTGTAGTATACCAAACTTTGTGACCTTTATGGCCCTGAGCCTTGCTTTCCATACCTTTCAAATGAGATGATTATCTCCACCTCTTGGAAATGTTACTGGGATGAAATAATGTGCTTTGTGTTTGTAGGTGTTTGGGTCCATGCCTACCATGACAGTGCATGCCCATAAAGTGATCATGGTGGCAACAGTCACCACCCTGAAATCACAGACATCCCCAAATTCCTACCCCAGGTCCTGATACCTGCATATTGCAGGAGCTCAGTAAATATCTATTGAACCTAATACCTGTGTAAATACACTGAAATAACATAAATAATTTAAAATTTAAAAATGTAGTGCTTTCTTCAGGAATTTAACTTATTAAATGTAAAATACTGTGATAGAATATATAAGCTGCATTTTTTCTTGTGATTCTATGCACTGTCCATGTTGCAAGTTAAATTGAAGATTTTTGGAAAGCAATGTAAAAATGATTTACTGCTGTGTAATTGGTTTCCTGAAAGCAAAATTATATTTATGTGAGCAGCCATGAAAGATGCAACTACTATAATTTATTGTGGAAGAGCATTTTCAAAGTGTATAGAATGACTCAAGCTTAAGTGTATTAAATATTCTAGAAGAAGACATATTTAGGCCATAAATCTAGACTTTCTTTGGAATTTGTTTTCCTTCTTCTCTGCCAGGTGTATGAAGATTTTAAGTTCCAAAGCCTCGGTGGGAGGAAGATTTAAGGTTCCCGAAGTACATTTGTATATCTTTTAAATTTCTATTGTTTATCAATGACATATATTATTTTAGGGTAGTGTTTACTGTAATATTACCCACTATAGCTCTGCATAGTTGTCTGGCGACCAACATGATAAAGACAGAGGGGAGTGTTGCATTTTGTCACTGACAAGTGTATCTCAAGAGTGCAGGGCACCTGAGCAGGCAATAAAATATGACTGGTTGCTTCTGGTGCCGTTCACTCTTTGTGATGTGTGTGAACATCTATGGGGTTTATAATTGGCCTGGCCATACGGCTGCCTAGGATTAGACTCTCTTCATATCCCACTGAACCCTCTCCTTAGAAGCAAGAACATGGAGATAGTTTATTTTAAAATGTAATTGCTATGTTACTGCAATTTGAATACCCAGAATAAACTATATTTCTGTTTAGAAGCTGGTCGGCTAAAATTTTTCAGTCTTAAGCACACACACACACACACACACACACACACCGCCACCCCATCAGAGAATGAACAATAAATATGTCAGTAAAGTCCATGCTATTTTTAGAGTTGTATTTAGGAGTTTCAGAGCAAATGGTTCTTGGAAGACAGACAAAATGCAGTGGCAGGGCACTTGGAACCACCTGTAGGATCTGCAGGGACTCTACTTCGTGCCTTGTCACTTTGTTCAGATAGGATTTACATGCACACCATTAATAGTTAGACCTGATCCTTTTGTTCCATTTAGGTGATTTAAGTGATGTTCTTATTCTTTATTTTTTTAATGTGGTGTGTGGTGTGTGCTAAGTGCCCTGCAGTGCCCCTTACGCTCTGCAGTGGCAGGCGGTAGGTGGGGGTGTGGCTGTAGCCAAACTTTAGCTGAATGATTTCCCTGGTCTCTGCTCCCCTTTTCAAGACTGGGGTTACAGGCATACATAGCTACACCCACCTGTTTATGTGGGATGTGGAATCTAGAGATTGGAACTTAGGCAGTTTCAGGCCCTCTGCTTGCACAGGAAGTGCACTAAACCAGCCCAGGTGTTGTTTGTATTCTTAATGAACCAAAGAAGAAATAGGAGAAAAGAGCCAAGACTACATTTTATTCTAATGCTTATACACAGAGTTCTAGGCAGCCCTCAGACTTTAAAACAAACCAACGTACTTGGAGATGGTGTGAATTAGCTTTAAAGACCACTTACTCAAATGGAGGAGTAATGTAACTATCACTTAGCTACTTTAACATGGTCACTAAAAGTGCCGGGCACAATCAGGAAGGAATTTCTCTTTGGGGGCTCTGCAGTTCAAGATGTGAGTTAAGGAGAAATGCTTCCTGGCTTACTTATCCTATCAGCTGAAAGGTGATTGTTCAGTCACATGTGGATGTTCCATTGGCATTTAGCCTTGGTGTCTGAGCTATCAGTGGTCTAAGAAAGCAGGACACTCGGAGAAATATCCCTGTGGAAGATAAGCTCATACAGTGTACCATACAGTGCTGTTCTCTGTTTGTTTGTGGGAACATGGCTGCTCAATTTTGGCTGTATTTTAAGATCTTCCCAATAAGCTAGACACATGGACTAAACTTTTTCAGTCATGACCTCGGCCTCAAGAGGGGTCCTTGGGAAGTCTTCTTTGGATCAGGCTAGTTTAGCTTTATCTATAAATCTACAAAGGAGCTGTGGATAACCCTCCACCCTTGTGGCTTGTAAGGCATGGTGCCCTGGTCCTGCCACTGTGACTGTCCACTGAGTGGGAATGGCCTTTGGTTGCCTGGGTAAGCCAGGCAAGGAAAGTCGGATGAGGGTCTGACTTCCTGTGGGTTGTCTTGGGTTTGAGCGAACAGATAGAGAAGTGTTTGGAAACCATGGGGGGGGGGGGGTGAAATGAGGAAGTTGGAATGTTGAAAAGAGCTGACCTTCCTCAGCCCCTTCTCATCATATCCCATGGGTCCTCCTTACAGCAGGTGCTCTGGCCATGTGTTCTCTGTACCTCCAACTTTTTTGCACAGAGATTGATGATCTGTGAAGAAACATAAGAATGAAATATTAGGGCTGGGGAGATGGCTCAGCAGTTAAGCGCTTGCCTGTGAAGCCTAAGGACCCCGGTTTGAGGCTCAATTCCCCAGGACCCATGTTAGCCAGATGCACAAGGGGGCGCACACGTCTGGAGTTCATTTGCAGTGGCTGGAAGCCCTGGCATACCCATTCTCTCTCTCTCTCTCTCTCTCTCTCTCTCTGTCGCTCTCAAATAATAAATAAATAAAAATAAACAAAAAAATTTTTTAAAAGAATGAAATATTATCTACTATTAAAAGAAATCCTGAGGCAAATAATTTTTTTGAGTACATAGTTATCCTAATGGATTTACTTAATGTGTGCTTAGATATATTTCTACTTTGGGAGTTTTAGGTTTGTTTGTTTTTTTTTAATCTAGGGAATGCCTAATACGTGCTATTTAATTCATTTATTATTCATCAAATTATCCTAGTGCCTTGCAAAGTTGACCATTTCAGTTAAATGCCTTAGAATTCTTCATATGAATTTGATGTTATTTGAGCTGCTACTTCAGAGTAACTACTTTCAAATCCTCAAAAGCACTTAGTTATAATTGTTGATCTAATTGCACATTATTTTTATTCATTAAAACAAATCCCCAGGGCTGGAGAGATGGCTTAGCGGTTAAGCGCTTGCCTGTGAAGCCTAAGGACCCCAGTTCGAGGCTCTATTCCCCAGGACCCACGTTAGCCAGATGCACAAGGGGGCGCACACGTCTGGAGTTCGTTTGCAGTGGCTGGAGGCCCTGGCACGCCATTCTCTCTCTCTCTCTCTATCTGCCTCTCTCTCTCTCTGTCACTCTTAAATAAATAAATAAAAATGAACAAAAAAATTAAAAAAAAAACAAATCCCCAGGGGCTCCTTAGAATAGTGGTCCTTATCATAAGTCTTTCTAAGTAGAAAAATTTCATTAATTTAAAATAATCTCCAGTTCATACTTTATTCAAACAAGTCACTTTACCAAGCCCAGCTTGTTGAAGAGTTTGTTTGCTGTTTTGTGTGTATGGTGCTAGGGACAGAACTCCAGAGCTTCTCATGCACTAGGCAAGTATGCTACCACTGAACTACATCTCCAGTCCAAGAGATGATTTTTTTTTCTTTTAAAACACATTTCACTTAGTGAAAGAAGAATTATTTTTAGTAGATTCCTTACTTGTTACTAGAACCATTTCTGATTTTGTGTATTTTGCTTGATCTGTATGAGAGACCATGATACTAACGATGATGATCTCGTAGAATTATCCCATGAGCATTTGCTGCTGTGACCTTCAAATAAATTCTTAGGGAGGAAAAGGTTTGTGGGGGTTGGAAAGATGACTTAGTGGTCAAGGCACTTGCCTGCAAAGCCTAAAGACCCAGGTTCGATTCCCCAGTACTCAAATAAGTCAGATGCACAAGGCTAAGGTTGTATCTGGAGTTGTTTTGCAGTGGCTAGAGACCCTGGCATGCCTGCCCATATTTATAGTCTGTCTGTCTCACTCTCTTATCTGCCTCTTTCTCTCTCAAATACATAAAATAAAATATTTTTTTTTAAATAACATGTGTTTTCCCCCTTTCTTCAGATGTCATGCACATTAGTGTGCTTAGAAGCTAGAGAAGAAAGGCTTTCCTCCAACTCACTGTGTAGCTCATTCTGGCCTCAAACTCAAACTCAGCCTCCTGAGTTCTGGGATCACAGGTATGAGCCACCATACCTGGCTTGAGGAATTTAATTTTGAAAAAGCATTTGTTGGGAGATAGAAGGTAGAGGATCAGGGGTTCACATTTCTCCTTGACCTACCAAGTAAATCTGAAACTATCCTGAGTTACCTGAGGGTCTGTCTCAAAAAGAAAAAAGTGTGTGAGGGTGGAAAAATGCCTGGGCTGGGTAGATGCCTCAGTGGTTAAAGGCACTTACTTGCAAAACCTGCTGGCAGCCCAGGTTTATTTCCTCAGTACCCACATAAAGCCAGATGTACAAAGTGTGCTATGTGTTTGCAGCAGCAAGAGGCCCTGACACACTCATACTCTTCCACTCCCCTGCTAAATAATAAATATTTTTTTTTGAAAAAATGTATTTGCTAGCCACGATTGAGTGGTGAGCTGCTTCAGAGCTATGGGAGGCTGGGGTCTGCTTCGCTTTGTTTTGAGGTGCGATTTTTTTAACATTTCTATTTCATTCATAAAGCAGAAACTGTAGCTCTTAGATCTGGGAGAGGTGAGTTACGAGGGCCCCCACTGTTCGGGGACAACTTGTGACTCTTAGTATTACAAATACAGCAATTATGACCTTGAAAAATGAGTAGTTGTAATACTGGTATTCATTGACTTGAAAAGTTTAATGCACAAATGCCAGTAACGAAGTCATCTCAGATGAATTAACCACTGCTTTATTCTGGTGAAATCTGATACCTTGGCTTTTCTCTGTGTTCTGTTCTTTATTATAAAACTATGAAAATAACTGGGTGTGAAAAACAAAGTATTATTAAATTTAAGGGGTAGCTTCACATTGTTGTAACTTAGTAGATGTCCACCTTAAGTATAGTGAAGGCAGTGGTCTAATGTGGAGACAGCAGGGATGGACCCCCCTTTTGATGGCTTGTTCATTTGTCCCTATCACATTCTGGCCTGGGACAGTCTTTCCCCTTCCTTCAGCCACTGTTGTAGGTCAGCTTAATCTTTACTCTTGGACACTCTTTTCTGTCTACCAGGCCCCTCCTCCTGTTCCTGGTTAGTGCAATGGATGGGAGCCTTGTGAGAGCTCATCATCATCATGGCTTTTTTCATCAGAGTTACATCCTCTGCAGTCAAATGCTCTGCTGGGCTGGAGAGATGGCTTAGCGGTTAAGCGCTTGCCTGTGAAGCCTAAGGACCCCGGTTTGAGGCTCGACTCCCCAGGACCCACGTTAGCCAGATGCACAAGGGGGCGCACGCGTCTGGAGTTCGTTTGCAGTGGCTGGAGGCCCTGGCGCGCCCATTCTCTCTCCCTCTCTCTATCTGCCTCTTTCTCTCTCTGTCTGTCACTCTCAAATAAATAAATAAATAAATAACAAAAAAAAATGCTCTGCTACTGAGCTATAACCCCCTCCACTCCGCACAAGCCACATCCGTTGGTAACTTCCCCTGTACTTTTTTCTTTTGTGCCCCACTTCTGTCTCCAAAGGATGTATGTTTTGTGACCCAACACATTGGGTTCTCATAGTCGACCTGCATTCCACATGGAACACACTAACCTCAGCTCAAAACTTGAAACCTATAAATTTTAAACATCCACATCCTCTCACCTGACTCCCCACTACCAGTTATGCACTCCCTTGCATTATCTCTGCTCTGGCATAAATACAGCTATATCAGCCACTCTAGAACTCCATGCCCCCTTTTCCACCCTCTGAAATCCTTGCCCTTTGACTGCAGTCTGCCACCCACATCCTGTTTTTATGATATACTCTCTTGCCTTTGCAGATAAATAGCCTCTGTTTTCTTCTCCATGTGTTTGGCTCTATTTCTTCAGAAATTCCTCTTCTTGTCAACTCAGGATAAGTATTGCCTTGGCCCTCTGTGTCTATTTAATCTGTGTCTCTGTGCACAGGTTCTGTGTGGCCAAGAAGATCATAAACTCTTGGAGGACAGAGATTATACCTTAGTCTACTCAGAAATGGACATGTGCATTTCTGCAGCCCAGCTATAATGGATGTGGGAATCATGCTGGTTTATTCTACTTGGGGGTCCTCAGTGTATTCTAACAACCTATTATATATTTAAATGAATGAAGGAGGAAAAGACAAGGAAGGACAATTTGTAAAACTAAGATGCTCAAGCATCTTAGAAGTTATATTTTAAAAGCCATGATCTGGACATTTTATTTCTACCCAAAAAAACCTGAAAAATTTGGGATAATCCTTCTGTAGATGTATGTTGACTCAACTCAGTGAATATGAATTAACTGTAGATCTTAATTGCTTTTATTGCACAGTTCTCTCCAGAAAACCAAATTCAAGTAGGTGGGATGCCTAAAGAAACTTAAGACTCTTCTGTTTTTCCCTTAAGACTCAGGTAATTACCTTAGGCTAAATTGGAATCACTTCCTAAACTGTTTACTTGCTGAGTCTAACCAAAGAACCTGATGTTATGTAAGCTGTGGTATCTAGAAGTTCAGGCACATTTACCTAGTCTTCATTACTCACAGGTTTGTGAAACTAATTTCTGATTGCAAATAGTACTATTACCCACTTAATTGCTAAAGATCCTAAAGTCTCTGTCTGTGAGAGTAAATTGCTTTCATTCATGGTCATGTTTGGGGATCTGAATGTTAGATTGTAATCCTTTAGGTTTATTTGTTTATTACGCTGTGGATTGAGCATAGGACCTTGCCTGTTAGCAAGCACCCTACCATTGAACTGCACCTTGAGCACCTCCCGCAGGTTTAGGTCAGATCTGCTGCTGGCTGTCAGTGGAAGTAAGTGATGAGTACTACATTGTATTTTAATTGTATATTGTAGGCCTTCTACCCACAGTTAAAACTGTCAGAGAAGTTTCTTGGATTGAGGTACTCAACAGCACCATTGCCTGAAGCCAATAATGGAATGGGAGTATGTAATGGAGCATACTAGAAAAACTAGCCAGGGGCCAGCCAGCCAGTCTAGGTTCTATGTTAACTCAGCTCGCTTCCTTCTCCCTCATCTTTTCTCATCTTCATAACAAAGTAGTTAAGCTCCATGCTGCCCATCTGGAGTGTTTAAGAACCACAATGCATCCCACTGTGCCATAGCTACATAGCCAAAGTGTTACAGACCTTGTCTATGTTGTCTCTCCAACGAAGGGTGTAAATGGTGGCTCTCACTGTTCTGTTTTAATCATTCTCAATGATTGCTCTGGCTGCCCTGATGTGTGGTCCAGCCTCAACATGGGTTTATAGGTGGACGGCTTCTTCTTTGTTCCTAATAAGCTGCTAGAGTACAGCATGGGCCTTCAATATCTGTACAGTCTGTCTCTGGATTCAACCAGTGACAGGTAAAAAATATTCTGAAAAAGAAATTTGTAGTGATACAAATGTGTGACAGCTATTTACAAAGCATTTGTATTGTCTTAGGTTTATAAGTCATCTATGCGTGATTTAAACTGTATAGAGGAAGGTGAGCCCAAGTTGTGTGCAAACTCACCATTTTATTATATTTGCCCACCCTCGGATTTTGATGTTCTTCAGATGTTGGGAACTTGAACAACCCCCTCCCAGGGATACTGAGAGATGACTGCATTGACATCAGCTATTTGATTCTTTCTTCATAATCTTCATAATTTCATATGAATGCCTTGAGAAAGGTTCCGGTTTTGAATGACCCATTGATAGGTGCAGTCTGAAAATTTCCAAAAATTATGCAAGGATTTTTTTTAAGGGGATAGGAGTGGGGAGGGGCCCTGTCAGTTCAAAAAGTGTCTCCACAGTAATTACCAGCTATTAGGGAATGTCATATAATAGCAACACAACTACCCAAGCTTATACCACATAAATCATTAATCATGCATACTCTTGACAGGGAGATTATTCGGCAGGTTTTACAAAACAGAAAATCTTAAAAGTGTATGTTTATTTTGTTTGCTTTTTTTATTAAAAAGTAATTTGAAGCAAGTAACTAAACCTGTTTTTCATAAACGTGCTAGTTAGAGGCAGCCAAAAAATATTCATGCTTACATGGTTAGGATCCTCAAATGAACTTATATGTTGGATCAGGATAGCTAGTAATTGCTGTGAATTGTCCTTGTTGAGTAATAATAAACAGTATGGACCCTGAATACAAGGGTTTAATTTATATGGCCAGATCTACTCTGCTGGGTTTATAATGACTTGGTTAATATCGACTCCTAGTTAAGACACATGTATATGACTCTACTCTCCTATCCCCTCCCAAAAGATTTTTTGTTGTTGTTGTTGTTGTTGCTCTAACCCATGCTAACCTAGAATTCACTAGGTTGTCTCAGAGTGGCCTCAAATTTGTATTGATCCTCCTACCTCGGCCTCCCGAGTACTGGGATTAAAGACATTAGCCACCACACCCAGCCCCAAAGAATCCTTTCTATCTCTAGTACATGCCATGGTTTGTGTTGTAGCCATGTGTTTATGGCTTTAACCTCCCCTAGACTGTGCCTTTTTTTTGTAAGAGTTTATATAAGCCAGACTCTTCTCTTTGTGCCCCCTGTATCACTATAATCTTTGTAGTAGAAATTTCCACACAAATCATGCCTGTTGGCATGATAGCTGTTGTCCATGTTTAGGCGAAATGCTCCTAAGAAAATGGAAGTTATTAAGCACCACAGCTTTAATAGTGCAATCTGGCTAGATCCTCCATCCTTTTGTGTGAGTTTCATCATGAAAGGATCAGATTCTGGTCAAAACCAATACTTGCCTTCACACTTACTTAAACTTTATTTTTCCTTACTTAACACTTCACCAGATTTGATATATGCGTTCAGAAAGGCTTCAGTCCTTTGGTACAGATTGTACTAGAATGACATAGAACTCTTGGGGTTACCAGAAATACTTGAAAACAAAGCAGTTTCTGTTAGGTG
This sequence comes from Dipus sagitta, assembly GCA_036346955.1. NCBI lineage: Eukaryota > Metazoa > Chordata > Mammalia > Rodentia > Dipodidae > Dipus > Dipus sagitta. Next base: position 131,228,295 of record CM070772.1, on the reverse strand, counting down.
GGGATCTCGAAGCAACCTTCCTTTTGCAGGTCCATGTGACTGCTCTGAATGGGGAAGCATCACCCAGGTTAGCTAGGCCAAGCAGTACTAGATAATTCATTTAGCTCAAGCATCCTTTGACCCTGAACTTAGAAAGGTTTTAATTGGAGTTGGTATTTAGGGCATCCTCATAAAATAGCAGACATAGCTTGGAAGAAAAATCAAACCCATGCCTCACAGTGCATGCTGTTATTTGTGCCTAAACTGTTCACTGCAATTTTGGTTGAGAACTTGTTGGGGGAGCATGGGGGGTACAGAAGGCACAGCTAGATACCTCGATGCTTATCTGGGTTTGTCAAAAAGACAGAGTTGAGCTATCCAGCAGGCCTGTATTGACCCTAAACTCATATAATCCTTAGTCAAAAGTCTGTCAGAATATTTAGGCTACCAGGACAAGAATATGCACAACACACTCACAGGAGTTGAGACTCTGCTGAGAGGTGACAGCAGAAGGATACAACTAACACAGTTCTTGCTTTTGTGTGTAGGTCACTGTTTGGAAGGAGGATAGGTAGAAATTGCCAGTAATTTTATGCATATATAGACATACATTTTTTTTCTTATAGTTGTGTTACTATTATATGGGGCAAGAATGACTTTAATGTGATTTTTAAGTTGTTTATTTATTTATTTGAGAGAAAGAATATGAATATGGATGTGCCAGGGCTCCAGCCAGTGCAAACAAGCTCTCATGGCACCACCTTGTGCATCTGGCTTACATGGGTCCTAGGCAATCAAACTTGGGTCCTTTGGTTTGCATGCAAGTACCTTAACCGCTATGCCATCTCTCCAGCCCTTTAATGTTGATTTAAACGGAACAATTTCCTCTGAGAATCATTGTGTCTCTGCACAAAGGGGAAGGACTGAGGTTGTAGCTCAGTGGTAGAGCCACCTGCCTGGCAAGTATAAGACCCTGGGTTTAGTCCCAAGCATACAACCCCCACCACCCAAAAATTGTGCATCCTACAGATGGATCCAGGCAAGCAAGAGTAAATATTCTGCAGTTTAGCAAATTTAAAACTTGAGTACACTTGAGGTCAGAAAGTCAGGGAAAGTTGCAATCCTTATAATCAAGCAACATTGCTTAGTCTATAATGGATTAGAAGGGAATCTAGAGCAAATTCTGGCAGCTTTCAGTACTGGTGCCCAAATCACCTCTGGAACCAACACCTGTAAGGTGAAGCATCTGCATCCTTCACTGACTTACTACAAGTTTGGAAGGACTACATTTGCTGCAGGAGTGGTGGTTTGGGACCATCCAGGTTACTGAAGACTTGTTAAGGGGGCAGGATTGATATACCAATGAACAGGATGAGGGGTTGATGTGAGATTGGGAAGGTGGGTGCAACATATTTAGAATTCTTAAAATTTTCAGTAATTCCTCCCTGTCATTGCAACTTCATTCTTTCTCCAGTCATTTTGAATTTCATCTGTGTAGTGTCAGGTTGTGTCACTGAAAGTTAGGAAGTCCATTGAGTGGGGGAATTCTGAAGAGCTGGGACACAAGCAGCAGTCTTGTAGTGAGGGTGGCCCCACCCCGCTCACCAGAGACAAACTAAACTAAGTCAGTCTCGTCCTGATCTTGCCTCTTTAGCTTTTTTTTAATTTTGAAATAATTTTCAACTTTTTATAAGTTGAAAAACAGCACAATTCGTTCCTGAAATGTCACCCAGCTTTCCCTCATGTTAACAACTTACATAACCACAATCCAATTATCACAATCAAGAAACTGACATTGGCACAATACTCTTAACTGAAGACTTGGTTTGAATTCCACCAGTATTTCCTCTGTCTTTTTGTCAGTTCCAGATCCATCCTTCGTTGCATTCATTTACCATAGGTTGTATGGTCTCCCCAAGTCCGTAATGATTCTGCTGTCTTTCATGACCTTGACCCTCATGAAGACAGTGGTCATTTATTACTCCTAAGCTGGAATCTCAGGTTTCTCATCAGGAGATGTAGTTTGTGCATCTGGATGAACTTTAAAGGACACAATACCCTTCTTGCTACATCACATCACAGTGATGTCAGTGTGTCTGTGACAGGTGACATGGACCTAATCACTCCAGAGAGATGTTGCCCTCCAGGCTTCTCTGAAAATTAACACCATCCTGTGGTTACTGATGACTTGAGAGCTAGGATTTGGAGACAATGCAGATGCCCTATTTCCTAATACTTGGTTACTTTCTTGCTTGGCATTGTTGATGAAGCTTACCTGTAACAACGAGTATTAATGATGTTCCAATGGCAGTTTTCTGTTTCCCTCAAAATTTATTCACTGGTAGATTTTTTTTCTGGAAGGATGGAAGCTTTCCCTTCCCCAGCCTGAAAATACTCTCAATATGCTTTTCTCTGGGAAACTGTGTAGGAGGCTGACATGACTTCTAAACAATGCAATATCTTTTAAATGTTGAAAGGATGGCAATCTTACTGGATCCCAAGGAGTCTGTCTCACAGGGCATGGAGACTCTGCATAATTCCTTCAGCTTGATTGTCATTTGGTTCTGTTGGACTAGTGAGTCCACTGGGATTGTTTCCAAATAGTGTTCATGTCTGTAAGTCTCTCTTACACAGATTATTCATCAGTCCTTTATAAACACATCACTTAGTAGAATATTATTGCACCCCTTTTGGATTCCCCTTCATTGGAAAGAATTTTACTTTCTAATTTCAGCCTTTTCATTATATGTCGCCAGCCATTCATTTTGTCATCCAGACCCTTTATTTGCTTTTCCTGAAACTTTCCATAGGTGGTCACCTCAGTATTACTACTTAGCATCTTCACCAGAGGGTTAGAGAATCAGTGAAGGAAATGAGATGTATCTCCTTGCAGTTGTGTCAAAAGTACAAGCTAAAGATTAGAAAGGCTAAGGAAGTTGACAACACTGGCTGAAAGGAAATTCTAAGACTGCAGATTTCCATTGGCCATGCTCTTTGACTGAGATAGGTTTTTCAGAAGACTGTCCTACAAGGAGAGAGGAAAGATCCAAGTCCTACCATGTGATGATAGTGACATGTTGCCAATGCACAGCTACTAGAGTTGTGGGATCAGGAGAGAGTCTTCAGCAGGGATGTGACCAAACAAGCTATGTATAGAAATATGAAAATTGAAATGCCATTTGAACCCTGCATGTAGAACAGAAAAAACTACTACATGGCCCTAAAAACCTCTGTCTCTCACTCTAGGTTTTGCATTTCAAATTGTACTGTCGAGGACTAAAATTAAATTAGAATGACTAAACTTCATTACAAGACGTACTGGAATGGAGTTAGTTAGGCAGAGGGAAAGGTAGAGATGCCTGTGTGTGCCGTCCTGAATTCTACACTTGTTGTTCAGGAGGTGGAGGACAGCCTTGCTGGCAGCTGGGCAGTTTCTTCATAACTGAGACCTTGGCCCTCATCCCCGTGCTTTTGCCCAACAAGACCTCTCAAGCACAGTGAGGTCAAAGAATGGTGTGTGCCAGGCTGATCTGATCAGAGTGTACCCCTGGCCTCACACATCTCTAATTATTCATACATTCCCAGTGCCCAGAGCATCCCTGTAGAGTCACAGAAATGGGACAGAGGACAACTTAAATAAACTTCCAGCCAAAAGGCAGCTGGCTTTTAAATGCAGGGGAGGTGCTAGGCTCCCTTGTCACTGCTGGAGAGCTCTCCTCCTGTCCCTCAGCTCTCTTCTTGTGACCACTCAGCAGACCCTGGAAAAATACAAGAATATTCCTTGGTGACTATGGGAGAGGTGGGGCTCCTTTTTGCCAGAGAGTTTCAGTTGTCTCAGGCCCCATTCAACCTTAGACTTCTGCCAGGGTCACCAAGGGTGGGAGGACTGGAGGACTGACTGAGCAAAGAGGCCACTCACTGGGTTTCACAAACAGCATTATCAGCCAAGATATAGCTTGTTAGCCATCCAAGAGATTCGTGTCTGCTTCCAGGGAGCTTATGCCTATAACAATACTAGTTAACAGTCCTTAGGGTATGCTGGGTACTATTCTAAGCCCTTTCCATATACAAGCTCAGTTTTTACATAGGTAAGAAAATCAAGGCACAGAGAAGTTAAGTAATTTGACCAAGGAACTCGGGTAACAGCAGTTGTGAAATTTGAATTCAGTTTATTGGGCTCCAGAAATATTTTTCAGATGCCACTCGCTACTACCTCTTGATAGAACCCTGCCTTCCAGTTATCAGCACTGCATACACGTGCGCACACACACACATACACACACACCCATCACAGAATTTGGCTGGCTTTGGATACTTGAAGTGATGGTTCGTGTCACATCTTCAGATGTGACAATGTTAGTTCAAATGCTGCTCAGACAAATGGCCTTTCCTTCTTCCAAGATTGTCTTTCTCCTTCCAGATTTTGGCAGTGGCAGCTGTGGTCCAATAGCCCTGATTCTGTAAGCCCCAGTAATGACAGGTCTATGAGCCTCTGGCTTCCTCAGTTCATTAAAGGGACTCCTCTCTGCCAGCCCTGGTGTGCTGTGTACCCATATTGCCTCCTCAGGGGATGGAAGCCTCCTTTGAGTACCAAGTGCTCCTTGGCCTGAGGTACTTATACATGTTCTTCAGTGAATGGATGCCTTTCACTCTCTGCGTCTTGGTTCAAATGCTCCTTTGGTCCTCATTTCATTTGGCAAGACAAATAATTTGCTGTCATTTTGTCTGTCATCTAAGGAAAGCTTCTGATGTCACCAGCCTTTTTAGCCACATTATTCATTTTGCAGTTACTTTTGTCAGATCCCTTCTGAAAACTTAGTTGTTCCACCAAACTGTTGACATGACCTTTTGATTAGCTTTTGCTGTAAAAAACTGCCTCTGATGGTTTTAATTGCACATTCTATTCTTCCTGCCCTCCCTGGATGTTACTACTTCCACAGTTGGGGTCTCTTTACCTTGAGTAGAGCCATTTCATTGGGGTGTAGAAAATAAGCCAAAAAGCACATGATGTACGGTGAAGGGAGTTACTGCAAAAAAACTGTGTACCTCAGACCTGCCCACCTTCAACCCTCCTTGGCTTTGGCTTTGTTGTGGCCAAATACTGTTTATAGTATCATGGTCCTTCTTCTGCCATCTAAACCAGTGGGAGAGGGAAGGAGAGGAGAAAGAGAAAAAGTACTGAGATTGCTTTATCACTAGGTTGTTTTTGAAAGTGTGCATATGGGTTGAAAAACACAATTTTACTGCCATTAGGAGATGAAGATACCTATTGCATTTCTACAGGCCACCAAGAAAAGCCATATCCTATGGCCCATAGAGCCCCATACCAGGTATTGCTGATGAGACTGTCTACAGGTTTTTTTTTTTAAAAAAAAAAACTTACTATGATGATATGAGAGTTTCTAATAGTTCATCAATTTTGAGTCACACCAGTGATCTTTGTCCTTGTGGTTTTGCCATTTCCCACCCTAGTTGGCCCCGTGTTTAACCTTGCCAGTGTCAGGAAGGAGTTTGAGTGGCTGTGTCTTGACTTGTGAGTGTGACTGTGTTTAACAGATACTGTGCCTGTTGAGTGCCTTCAGATTATTGAAGTAAGCAACTTGTGGAGAAACAAACTGCCTCTCCACAAATGGAATTTACTTACTAGCCTTCCTCGTTGTACTGGTCATCAGTGCATGGTCAGGAGCTGAGGGCCACGGCTCTTCCTTGGCATATAGGAAATTTCCTGTTCCTGTTCTTGTACATTTATAAAGAAGTTCATTTCCTCTTTGGAAAGTTCTGGAATGGGGGTAGAGGCACCCATACTGCTGGCTTCCTGAGGAGAGCTGAAGTTTGTTTCTGTCTTAGAAAAGACAACTCTTGCCATTCTCTCTCTAAACACCTTCCTGGGACTTCTTTAGAAGGGATTGTCTTTGTGTTGTTTTGTTCATCTCTGTCAAAAAGAGTAACATTCTAACATTGTAATGATTGAGATGATTTCTTTGGAAAATTCCAGAACAAACACCTCTTTCTCCATTCCTAGAGAGAAAGAAATGGGTGATGTTGCAGGGAGGCTCAGTACTTACTATTCTTTTAAGATCTAGTATTAGAAACCCTTGAAGTATACGTTTTTGTTTTGCTCCTTTACTGTCTTTGATTTTAAAAAAATCAACTTTCATAGTAAAGCTAATATTACTCCAAGGGGACTAAAGAAAAGACAATCTATTGTCCTGTGGAGGTCAAGTCTGTGCTCAACAGTACGGTCATTGTGCTGCCTATTACTTTAGGAGGCAAGAGAAGTATATATAAACACAAACTTGTACAACAGGGACAATGAAAGGCTTTTTTTTTTAACCTTGTCTCTGAACTCAAGGTACTGATTTTGCCTAAGGAACAATGAAAATGCAGAGCTATCATTAGAAAAGGTTGATATAATTGATGTGTTAAAAATTTTTGTTTGAGAGATTTTTTTTTCCTCCCTTTTAGGACAGTCATGCAATTATTTTTGTTGAAGCCAAAGTCAGAACCCTCAGTCTAAAGCTAAATCAGGCCTCACTGTCTTGCCAATGGATCATACTTGTGTTCGGCAAAGAAAGACAAAGGTTCTTATTCTTGAGGATAGTGTATGTGTGTGTGAGTGCGTGTAAAGTGTTCAAGAACAATTGTGACATAGACACTTTTAGAGTGAAATGGTCATTTTTATGGAGGTACAAGTGGCTGCTTGCAAACATTTTGCTGTGAGCCTAAGATTTCCACAGTGGAAATAGAGTGGTAAAGTCTTCATCATATTGGTATTACCTGTCTTAGTGCAAGGTTAAACATTTGTAGAAAATACTTGGAAACTCAATTGCAATCCTTCTATTTTGTGCTTTTAGCAAGTGGCAGCATGCATAACATAGCCAATGAAATTTAAAGCTTTCTTTCTGTTATTAGGTTTAGAATTTAATTTTGAAAATTGCAAGCTTCATTCTTAAAGATGGGTGTTTTCCTTGTCTGTGTGTCTGTGTGTTGATATGTTCAGTTGGCTGTCAAAAATGCTCCTGTCAGGGGCGGAGGCTGCAGCTCAGTTGTAGAGTGCCTAGCATGCATGAGGTTCTGGGCTCGATCCCCAACACTTATAAACCAGGTTTGCTGATGCAAGTAAGCAGTTCAAGGTCATCCCCATCTGTAAAGTGAGTTCAAGGCCATCCTGGAATGCATGAGACCCTGTCAGAAAAGAAGAGAAAAAAGAAGAAGAGGAGGGGGCCAAAGAGGAGGAGGGGGCCCAAAGCAGAAGGAAAAAAGGGAAGAGAAAGAAAAGAATGAAAATGTTCCTGTAACCTTTTCTTTTTTTTCAGATCTAGACAGACAATGAGAGTGAGAATAGGCAGCACACCAGTGCCTCTAGCCACTGCAAACGAGCTCCAGATGCATACGCTACCATGTGCATGTGGCTTACGTGGGACCTGGAGAACTGAACCCGGGTCCCCTGCTTTGCAAGCAAGTGCCTTCACTACTAAGCCATCTCTCCAGCCCTCCTATGATTTTTTTAACCCGCTGAGCTACCTTCCCAGATCCTAACTTACTCTTTATTTTTGTTCTAAATATGTTTATTAGAGGCTTTTTTTTTTTTTGCATCTCATTTTTTCCCCAGAAAGTTGGAACATTGGCAGTTTCTTAGTGAAGTTCCCACTTTACAAAGTAGTATGCTCATCTTGTACAAGCAGGATAGCTCACTTCAGATGAATAAGAGTGAGAGCCAGGCTCTGTGCCACAAACTTCACAGAACTCCACAGACGAGAGAAACAGGAAGGAACTTGTTCTCTTATTTTTTTAAATATTTTTATTTATTAATTTGAAGGAGAGAGTGGGGAGGGATGGAAGGAAAGAGGGAGATAGAGACAAAGAGAGAATGAGAGTGAATGGGTGTTCAGGGCCTCATGCTGCTGTATACAAGTTCCAGATGCATGCACCACTTTGTACATCTGGCCCATCAGGCTTTGCAAGCACATGCCTTAACCAGTGAGTCAGCTCTCCAGCCCAAGCTTGTTTTCTTGTTTTACTTCTCTCTCATTGATTTAAGTTTTGCCAGTTCTGGATTGCATTGAAAAGGAAATTTCATATATAGAGAGAATAGATCTATTAAAATATTGTTAAAAATAATCTCTCAGTACGTGCTTTCCTGTGTGAAGTAGCTTTTCTTCATACTTCACTTGACCTATGGAGGGAGCAACTCTAAAAGAAAAACCATTCGAAATTTCTTTTGGTCCCACTGAGCGGTAAGAAATTCACTGCTAGTTACCGGTCTTCTGGGCTTTCTTCAGAGTTGGGATTGTTTTTTTTTCACTATAAGTAATAGTCTATTAAGTTAACACTTGCTAGAGAAGAAACAACATCTAGATCTGGAATTACATTCTTGTCAGCAGTACATTTTCATAGCAGCAATGAGAACCCACTCTCAACAGCTGAGGCACATAGCTAGTGCTAGTACTGCAGGAATTCCTGTGAACTGTGGCTGTGTTTCCTTTTGTTTGTTTGTTTTCAGAGCAGATGGGTTTGTTTGCTTTTTGCTTAAACATTAATCAAAAATCAATTTATGGCTATGTAAGTGGCATTAGATAATTCTCATTCTGACTACAGTAAATAATATCTATTTGTTCATGTTAGATAAGTCTGGGTGGTGGTGCAATGTAAGATAGAATTACATGAGATATGACATATGGCTATGTGTTTTATAAATTAATGCTTTTATGCATGTGGGCAGAGAAGTAATTTAGCTTTCTGACAAAAGGAAAATCAAAGGAAATACTAGAGAAAGAACGAGATACCAAATCTAAATAAATTTGAAAGATAAAAAGAATATGATAGCTTAGTTCAGTCTCTTAATAAATCACTACAGTTTATATGTTGGAATAAGAACCATTAGCCAGAATAGTCTTAAGTCCTGAACATTTTTAAGAATATTGATTTATGCCAGGCGTGGTGGCGCACACCTTTAATCTTAACCAGCACTTGGGAGGCAAAGGTAGGAGGATCACTGTAAGTTCGAGGCCAGCCTGAGACCACAGAGTGAATTCCAGGACAGCCTGGGCTACAGCGAGACCCTACCTTGAAAACAACAACAAAAAAAAGACTTATTTATTTGTTTGTTTGTTTATTAACAGAGATAGAATGAATATGGGTATACCAGGGCCACCTGCCACTACAAACACTAGAAACATGTGCCACTTTGTGTATCTGGCTTTATGTGGGTACTGGGGACTTTAACTCAGGCCATCAGGCTTTGCAAGCAAGTGCCTTTAACTGCTATGCCATCTCTCCAGGTCCTGAACACTTTTACGTACCATGAAGATGCTTCTGTACTACGTCTTCTAATGAACCCCTCATTTAAAAAAAGTATTTGAGGGCCGGGCATGGTGGTGCACGCCTTTAATCCCAGCACTAGGGAGGCAGAGGTAGGAGGATCACCATGAGTTTGAGGCCACCCTGAGACTACATAGTGAATTCCAAGTCAGCCTGAGCTAGAGTGAAACCCTACCTTGAAAAAAAAAAAAAAAAAGTATTTGAGGGCCGGAGAGATGGCTTAGCAGTTAAGAAGGCACTTGCCTACAAACCTAAGGGCCTCAGATTCGATTCCCCAGTACCCACGCAAGCAAAATGCACATGGTGACACATGTGTTTGGAGTTTAGTTGCAGTGGCTGTAAGGTCTGGCATGCCCATTGTTTCTATCTGCCTCTCTCTCTCAAATAAATAATAAAAAGCATTTGAGGATTAAAGCAGGAGGATCCATGTCATGTCGTGCAGATTTTTTTTTTAGATACACTTTCCCCTAAGGCAGCAGGAATAGCCACTTGTATATAAATTGCTTAAATTTGTTATGTTTATGCAAATGTGACTGACATTTCCTGAGATTTAAAAATGGAAATTTAAGGGCTGGAGAGATGGCTTAGTGGTTAAACGCTTGCCTGTGAAGCCTAAGGACCCCAGTTCGAGGCTCAATTCCCCAGGACCCACGTTAGCCAGATGTACAAGAGGGCGCACACATCTGGAGTTCCTTTGCAGTGGCTGGAGGGCCTGGTGCGCCCATTCTCTCTCTCTCTCTATCTGCCTCTTTCTCTGTATATCGCTCTTAAATAAATAAATAAAAATAAACAAAAAATTTAAATAAAAAAAATAGAAATTTAAGTTTTGCTGAGTAACTAGTTGTATATCTGCATGTATACATGTACAGAGAAAGATTTTTTCAAATTATTTTAATTTGAAATATCTAGAGAAGGTGAAAAGTTGTTAAAATTACCATAAATACTCCCCCTTTTCATAGATTTAGACCTGTTAATTGCAAGAAATCTGTTTTTAAATCAATCAGCAGGAACTTTTATTTTTACCTTTCCTGAGACTCATTTAGCTTTGAAAAGGCCAAAAGTTTAATGAAGCTTCTAAATGCCAGTTTCTTCCTCCTCCATTGAGAGACTGTGCTTCAGCTACAGTCACACTGGAATTGTGTAAAATACTAGTAATTCCACAGCCAGACCTCTGTGGTAGCTAAGGAACAGAAGAGAAAGTAGAAGACATTGTCAGGCACCGAGGCACCCAGACACTTGTACTGGATCCACCCATGCTTATCTTGTGTTTCTTCCTTGGTAAACCTGGACCATTCAGGCAATGCCCAAAGCTTAACACACCCTTCTTGCCCCCCGTGTACAGTGGATAGTCAGTAGTACTGAGAAGAAGGTGCGATACACACTAGAGGTAGATTTAAGCATGCTGACTACAGTACAGCATTAGAAACTTAACACGGTGGGTTTCATTGACAGAATGAACATTCTGCCTTTCCCTATGACTTGTGCTTTGGAATTAACTTTTTGCTTATGCTGATTGAGGAATGTATTTGCCCTAATAACATTTGAGGGGCTGTGTATGTGTGCAGTTTAGAAACTGAGTCAGTCTCCTGCGCGCACTGTGCCTCTCGCATTCATATATCCTCTCCATGCCTTTGCTGTCCATTGACAGGAGACTGCAATCTATTTGCAATTGGTTAGCAGTGTTATTCTCTTGCAGCTGCACCTGAACCATCGTGCCTCTGTCAGGTTTCTGAATGCCTCACCTAGTGATCATGGAGGGGAAATGACAGTGATTTAGTGCTCTGATGCTTTTGCCTGTAAGTGTTCCAAAGTAGCATTTTTTTTTTTTGTTAAACTTTGAAAATCTTTGCTGTTCTTGTAGTAGATATAGTGAATATTAAATGTACCCTAATTGACTAAAATTTTTGTACTATACAATTGGATTGGCAGCTTTACAATATCAGAGGTTAGAGGTGTAAGCTTGACGAAGGCTCAGTCTTGGCAGCATCCTGACTGCCGTCCCTGTTGCAGTTTGCAGCATCATCATATGATAAATAGTGCCACATGGTGCCGACACTGTTTCATTTAACTTTTGTTTTTCTGAGATGCTAGTAATTTTTCCAGGGATTCTCTGATATCATCCAAAGAAAAAAAACACTTTGTTTGACTCATATTCATTTCTCACTACGATCTTACTGACATTGATATCAAAGTTTATTCTTCAAAATGGCTTATAAAAATTTTAGATTATGCCAGTTACATAAGCCATGCATAAAAAACTGACATCTGAGCTGGAAATATGGCTTAGCAGTTAATGTGCTTGCCTGGAAAACTTAAGGACCCAGGCTCAATACCCCAGTACCCATGTAAAGTCAGGTGCACAAAGTGGTACATAAGTTTGGAGTTCATTTGCAGTGGCTAGAGGCCCTGAAACACCCATCTGCCCCACCCCCAAATCTTCCTCTTTCCCTCTCTCTCTCTCTCTTTTTCTGTCATGGTCTCTCAAATAAACAAAATATTTAAAAAAATACAAAAAGCAGATGACTACAGGTGCTGACAGTGCATTCATAGTTTGGATTTCTGAGCCATTTTAACATCTCCCATTAACTCCTCTGTGCTTCACCTAGCTGTTCCTCTGATAAAATGAGCATGGGAAGTGACCAGGGTACAGGCACAGTAGTGATCTTAATAAATTGGGACATGAAGTAGGTTAGGGGAGAATTTCAGGGCAAACATAATTGTTCTTTCTGTATGTGTATGTATGCATGTTCATATGTGTGTGGGCACAGTTGTGTACAATTACACGTGCACATTCTGTGCATGTGGAGGCCAGTGATTGATACTGGGTGTCTTCCTCAGTCACTCCTCACCTCACTTTTGAGACAGGGTCTCTCAGATCTTACCAGTTTAGCTAGATTAGCTAGTCAGTTTGCCCCAGGAATCCTCCTGTCTCTGTCTCCCCAGTACTGGACTACAGGCCCATGCTGCTTTGCCTGACATTATATGAGTACTGGGGGATCTGAATTCGGATCTTCATGTTTACACCGCAAACACTTTGCTGATCAAATCATCTCATCTCCTCAGCACCTGTTCTTGCTTTTGTACCTAACTTTAGGTACATTAGGAGAAATGTTATCTGTCCATTAGCTCCACTAATAAGTTGGGACAGTGGACTGGTTTCTTGGTCCATTTCTTTAGCAATACCACAAAGCACTGTCCAGTCTCTGGTTCATGCCAGGTGAGCTTCTCAGAGGCTGTGTGGAAGACATAGTGTGCAAAAGTGGGCACTACTGCCAGATTCTACTTAGTTCATAAGAGTAGAAGTGCTTCCTCCTAGGCCACCTAAAAACATGTTTGAAAGCTAGTAGATAGTCCCCCCAATTCATTTTAATAATTAAATGCATTGATGCTATCAAGGGATCTTGTCAGAATATTTTGTGATAAATACATGAGCATTCTGTTTTAAGCTTAACCTTGACTCAGGTATATATGTCTATGTTTTATAGCTGTCAGTTATTATATCCCCTCATAATACAAAGACAGGACAGTCTTCTGTTTTCGTATAGTCACCTCACTATAGACCCAGAAGGTGTCAGAGATGAGATGCCAGTCTAAATGTTCCTTAGCTCCTTGTCACCACGCTGACAGATGAGGAGGATTGAGAGTGTAGTGTAAGCAAAGAAGAGGCTTTGTGCCCAAATCAGCTTGCTTCCACATCAATCTAATTTCTGCCCCTGTTTGCATCAGGTCTTCCTCCTTAATAAATAGTATTGGTCTTACCTACAACCCCCAAGGGTGAATTTATGTCAGATCAATTATGTAAAATGTAAGTGTACTTTATCCAGGAGATGCTCCTTGATAGCAGGAAAGATGGGAGCATTTCAAAATTAGGATGCAGCTAAACTCTGACACCTGTTGTAGGCTTTTCTTCCTGTGCTTTCAGAATGGTCTGGTCTCAGTATTTTATGGAGATTTTCATTTCCTCCAAAAAGTTGCAGAATGGCTTCACCAAGATTTAAGCGTGGGCTGGAGAGATGGCTTAGCGTTGAAGCGCTTGCCTGTGAAGCCTAAGGACCCCGGTTCGAGGCTCGGCTCCCCAGGACCCACATTAGCCAGATGCACAAGGGGGCGCACGCGTCTGGAGTTCGTTTGCAGTGGCTGGAGGCCCTGGCACGCCCATTCTCTCTCCCTCTGTCTATATGCCTCTTTCTCTCTTTGTCTGTCGCTCTCAAATAAATAAATAAAAATAAAAATAAATTTTTTAAAATGATTTAGGTGCTTCAGGAGGTTGACTCTGAGATGAAGCTGTGGGCCTAAGTGGTTTGCTAAGGCTTGAGGGGAAGATGTAGTACGAAAAGATGGTGGTATGGTGAATCTTCCAGCCATGACCTCATTTGCACAGGGCCTGTGGACTCTGTCACTAAGCCAGGGCAGAAGTGCTCATTTGAGCAGCCCCTTGTTAGGAAAGTGGCTGTGACCTCAGCTAAAAGCTAAAGTGGACCCCAAAAGAACTAGCAGCTGGAGACTGTCAATTAGTGACACTCCACAGCTGGACAAAGAGTCCTTTATGAAAGAGGACCTGAGCCAGGTAACTCTGTTCTAATGGTTCATGTTGGGAACTCTAGGCTTGAAAAATGTATGTTGCCAATGAGATTTTGTTTGTTTTATTTATTTATTTATTTATTTATTTATTTATTTATTTATTTTGAGGTGGGGTCTCACTCTAGCCCAGGCTGACCTGGAATTCACTATATAATCTCAGGGTGGCCTTGAACTCACAGCCATCCTCCTACCTCTGCCTCCCAAGTGCTGGGATTAAAGGTGTGTTCCACCATAACCTGGTGCATTTTAATTTTTTAATATGTATTTATTTGAGAGAGAGAGAGGTATGTGCCAGGGCCTTTAGCCACTGCAGATGAATTCCAGATGCATGTGCTACCTTGTTCATCTAGCTCACTGTGGATACTGGGAAATTTAACCTGGGTCCTTAAGCTTCGCAGGCAAGCACCTTAACCACTTAGCCATTTCTCCAGCCCTGTATGTGAGATTTTGATCATTGTTTTGTTTTTGAGAAAGGGTCTTGCTGGGTGTGTTCTGGAATTACAGATATGTACTACTATGTCTGGCTTGATTTGGGACAATTTTAAAAAATTTATATTTTATTTTTATTTGTATTTTAGAGAGAGAATGGGCACACCAGGGCCTTTAGACGCTGCAACAAACTCCAGAAGCATGTGACACCTTGTGCAGCTGGCTTACGTGGGTCATGGGAAATCAAAACTAGGTCCTTTATCTTTGCAGGCCAGTGACTTAACCGCTAAGCCATCCCTCCAGGATTTGGGGCAATTTTGAAGGGACATATCCTTAAAATACACAGATCCTGAAAAAGGAAACTTGTTTTCAGTTCCTAACATTACAGGAAAATTTCACATTGTGGTGAAAGAGCCCATCACCTATTATTTACATGCTTATACTCAGTGCTGGATTCTGAATGTATGTATTGCTGTTCTTCTTACCTTGACAAGACACCTTTCAAAAGCACCCATTATAGCATGCAGTTAGCTTCCTAGCCTGCCCTCACTTTCAGCCTATTTCTACAAAAGTTTCTGAATCTGAGGTCAGAAGCTTAATACTAGCCTCTCCTGCTCAGAATCTGGCCTCAGCCACGCCAGTAGCTACACCATCTGACTTGTTTCTGTTATGAATGCCAAGTCAAAAAGTAATGTTTTGATGTTTGATTAAAATCTCAGTGTTTATTAAGAGTAGCACCTTATGATTTCTTTTGTAAAAGCTTTTTACTGACAATTCTCATACATGTATATAATATATTTTGATCGTCATAATCCCCCACATTATGTTCTCTTCTACATTATGATCCTCCTTCTACTGAACCCCTTTTTTCTAACTACTACTTCTTCTACTTTGATGTTTCTCTCTCTCTCTCTCTTTTTTTTTTTTTTTTTTTTTTTTTGGCCCTCCGCCACCATCCATGATGGAATGTTGCTGGGCCCACTGTTGTGCAGGTGTTGTGTAAGTAATGACGTTGGCTGTGAAGTCCAAGTGTAACATTCACTTCATGTCCAAAAAACAATGTTCCAACAAAGCATTCTTCCCTAGCCTCGGGCTTTTACATTCTTTCTACCCCTTTTCTGCATTGTCTCCTGAGCCTTGGAGAACATGATATAGATGTCTCACTGAGTACTGAGCACTCAACAGTCACTTCTCAGCACTTCAGTGATTTTTGAGTCTCCCCGGTAATCACCACCAACTACAAAATTAAGTCTCTCTGACCAAAGATGAGAACAACACTAATCTGTGGGCATAAATATTGAGAGGGCAGTTTGCTTGGCACAACATATCCATTTAGCCAAACAATACTAGTAGCTACGTGTCTAGGACCTGTGACCTCCCTAGCCATAGGCTTTGGACTAGGGTTTTAATACTAGGCATGAATGCCCACCCATGTAGCGGGCCTCAAATGCAATCACAGATTAGTCATTTACCCTTCTAACAGTCATGCTGCTATTGCACCAGTGGGAACATCTTGCCCGGCTGGTCAGCTGTGTAGCTCACAGGTTCCACTACTGGTTAAAACTGTTGATATTTCTTCCCTAGCAGTCTGCATAGCACTTTCTAGCACTTTGACAACTACCCAGAAGCATCTTTTGATGTCTTCCCTCCATCCCACTGGATCTTGAAGGCATAAAACAGAATGTCTTCTGCTAGAAATAAACAAAAATGAAAGGGCATAACCTATCTCTCAGATGGGAATAGACAGTAATGTTAAGTCTCCCTATGTTGGTTTGTAAACTTCAGATAACTCAAATACCAAGCTGTTTATTTATTTATTTATTTACTTACTTATTGTTTATTTTTATTTATGTATTTGAGAGCGACAAAGAGAGAGAAAGAGGCAGAGAGAGAGAGAGAATGGGAGGGCCAGGGCCTCTAGCCACTGCAAACAAACTCCAGATGCATGCGCCCCCTTGTGCATCTGGCTAACATGGGTCCTGGGGAACTGAGCCTGGAACCAGGGTCCTTAGGCTTCACAGGCAAGCGCTTAACCACTAAGCCATCTCTCCATCCCCCAAGCAGTTTCTTTTAATTAGAGTAACGTCCAGTCATAATCAAAGCTCCAAACAAGAGTAATGATGAGTTTTTAGCCTTACCAAATATTAAAATATTCCACAGAGTTTATATAATTAAACTAGCATGGTATTAGTACATGAAGAGACAGACCAACAAAACAGGCTAGAACATGCAAACACAAATGCAAGAACATGTGGAAATTTGTTAATAGGTCCCATTTCCCATCAGTGGACTAAAGATGAACCCTCCACTTTATTGGTACTGGTATATGGGTAACTGTCTTCTGGAAAACAAACAAAACCAAACCAAAGTTGTCTCCACACACCTTCTTAACCTCTAAATGGACCCAAAATGAAAATGCAAATAGCAAAACTATAATACCTATAGAAGAGCATACCAGGATGGCCTTTTTATAGCCTTGAAATACTCACCACTCATGTCCAAAATAACCCTAAAATGTTTGATAACACACTGTGCCTGCAAACCTATGGGAAACAGCCCCACATGGCAGAAAGGACTGTAGAATAACTCATCTGTGGGAAAGAATTTGGCAGTCTCTGAAGTCATCAATACATATACCTCTGACTTGGCAACTTTGCTGGGCCATTTACCCCACAGATACACCAGCACACATGTGAAATGACAGTTATATGAGGCTATTCATTGTAGTGTTGTTTGAAATGACAAGTATGAGAAATAATCATAAATTTCATCAGTAGGAGCATAAGTTAGCACAGGGCTCCCAAACTTGTTTTCATATTAAAATTAGCTATGATTTTATTTGTTTTTATTCCCAGACTAAATAATCTCTGGAAGAGGAATACAGATTATTTTTTTTAAAGCTCCTATGTGGTTCCAATGTACTGACAGGGTTGGGAAACATTGAATTAAGGATTGTCTGCACAGTGGAATATTATTTATGTGTTGAAATAGAATGAATACTTTTTTTGACATTTTCATACATTCGTACACTGGACTTTGATCACATCCCAGTTGTCTCTCATTTCTACCACTCTTCTTCCTCATCCTAGTCTAACTTCTGTTTTCATACCATTTTAAGTTTATACTCAACATATGAGAGAAATGTGCAGTATTTCTCTTTCTTGGTTCTGGCTGTTGTCAAAAGAAGTTCTGTGGTTTCACCCATTTTCCTGAAATTGACTTAATTTCACTCCTGTTTGTTGCTAATAAAACTCCACTGCACATATATGCCACATTTTCTTCATCATTTCATCTGTTGATGGACACCTAGGCTGATTCCATAATTTACCTGTTGTGAATGGTGTCATGGTAAGATACAGATGCTGCATACTGACTTAGATTCCTTTGGGTATATTCCCAGAAGTGGGATAGCTGGACCATATGGTGGTTGTAAGCCATATTGATTTCCATAGTGTCTGGACCAAGTTACATTTTCACTAACATTGTAAGAGATTTTCCGTTCCTTTGCATTCTTGTTAATAATATTTGTTGTTGATTATTGTTTTGACATGATATCCCTTCTGATTGGGGTGAGATGGAATCTCAGTGAGGTTTTGGTTTGCATTTCCTTGACGACTAAGAATGTTGAACATTTTTTTCATTAATTTATGGGCCATTTGTATTAACTTCTTTTGAGAACTGTTCTTTCATTTGCCCGCTTATTGATTTATTTATTCTTTTTGTGCTTAGTGTTTTGAGTTCTTTATATATTTTGTATATTAATCCCCTGACAGGTAAATAGCTAACAAGATTGTTTCTTTTATTTTATTTATTATTTATTTGAGAGTGACAGAGAAAGAGGCAGATAGATAGAGCGAGAATGGGTGCTCCAGGGCCTCCAGCCATTGCAAACAAACTCCAGATGCATGCACCTCCTTGTGCATATGGCTTACATGGGTCCTGGGGAATTGAGCCTCGAGCTGGGGTCCTTAGGCTTCACAGGCAAGTGCTTAACTGCTAAGCCATCTCTCTAGCCCAAGATTGTCTCTTCATGGTTTTGTTTCCTTTGCTGAGCAGAAGCTTTTTAATTTAATATTTGTCAGTTTTGATCATCCTTTTTCATTTGTAAATCTCTACAGGTATCTATGATAGATCAAGTTATAAAAGCACAATAACAAAAAATTCTGTACTGTATGTCATATGTGTATATATTAATATTTTTGTTTTGGTTTTGAACCATGTAAAAATAATTAACAAGCAAGTATCTATGATATGAGCCTTAAAGAAGGGCTGGCTTCTTTTATTACAAATACTAATTTTGTCAACAGTTTATCCTTTCTCACCATTAAATAAGTCCATCCCTTTGAGAGTATAGAGGGGTGGGGACACATAACATGTTATATCGGCGTCCCAGCTTTGGAAACCCCCAACTTTATAACACCCAGATCTTGCCATCTGGGGAATAAGGTAGACTATGAGCATGTAAGTTAGTAATCAGATAGAAAGGGTGACAGTTCAGTGTCACAATGAAATAAAAGTTATGTGTGATAATGGTAAACTTGTATGTGTGAGGGAGACTAATACTAGAGCTGAGCTCTGATGGGCTGACTTGAGACCTAACGGTTGAGGACGCCTTCAGAATGTAACAAACACCAACCCTGCTTCCTCCTTTAGAGATGGAAATGCGTTGGTCCTGTAGACACTTGGATGATGCCATCTTGTGCATTTGCCTTTCAGTGTTTGGCTTTCCCAACAAACCATGCGAGCTGTGGATCTGTAGCTACGTTCTGACAGATGAGAGGATGCGGGGGGATTTCTTTGAGATGTCCAGAATATACAGCAGAGTTGCTTAGAGCTTGTGGAGTGACTTTAGACAGAGTGGATGACTGTCAAGTAGAAAAAAGTAAATAATTATACATGTATAGAGAACCATTGAGAGATATGTAGGGTTAGAAGCTCTTGGAACATTAGCAAGGAACCAGGTAGTAAGACCTGGCTTTGGGAGTGGAAGCAACACTGGGTGGTGGAGAAGATGAGAACTGAATGCTGCAAGTGTTGGCAAGTCTGAATTAAGCCCTTAATGTGAGCCCATCTCCAGTGGAGACACAAATTAGAAGATAGCACCATCTGAACCTCTGGTCTGTTGAGGTAGCCAGACCTGCAAACAGTCTAGAGCCAAGTCCAAAGCCCTGTTAGTATCTGTGCTGTGGAGACAGATTTCATGGTCTTTTGCAGGAAGTGGGATAGCTGGGGCAGGGAAAGTGATGGAGAACAGTGGCCTCTCCTGGGCAGGCAGGGGTAAGGTCTAGAAAACAGAAAAAAACAACCCTCTGAGTAAAAGGGACCTGGGGCCAGAGCAGAGTGGCTGGAGGTGGAGTGCTTGCCATGAAAGAGGCTGCTGGTTTGGGGTCTGAGGCCAGGCTGTCCGGACTGAGGAGAGACTAAACCCACGCCCCACGCTGAAGAGGATATGTACAGCAGGACTGACTTGGATGAGCATTTCACTGGGACTGCTTGGGACCAAATCCAATTGGAGATATCAGAGGCTGGGAGAGAGTTGCAGCCTGGGTGATAAAGAAGACCTCCAGGTGTCCAGTTTGCACTGTTGCTAACTGCAAGGAGCCCTTGGTATCCTTACTTTATGTTTTAAGCCTGTGACAACATGGCCTCAACAGTGTAGAATCAAGGAGCAAATAAGTTGAGATCCCTCTTGGCCAGCCCCTCCTTCTGCCTTCTTCCTTGGCACAGGGAGGGGTGTTGCTCCAGATGATGGCTTATGTAGACTGCCCTGGGTGATTCTGCACCTGGGAGCAGCGCCCCATGCTGGGAGCTGTTATTTTCCCAGGGCTGGGGTCCTGTGTGGATGGTGAATCCACAATGAAGAATGGGTGGTGATTCAAGCCAAATTGGCATGCAGTCTGGTATCCTGGGTGAACTACACCCTCTATGGAAAAGGCAAGTTAACTGCTTATTTCTTATCAAGTGCCACTCATACTATTGTGACTCTTTTTATGTATGCTCCCCTTACCAAGCAGCTCTGAGCATGATCACAGCCTCCTAAAACTTGTTACAAAAACGTCTAACAGGGCATTTGAGGCACTAGTGTGCCATTAATGGCGTACTGTGTAAGGCAAGAATTTTAGCATGGTAGTTTTAAAACAACTTCGGAAAAGATAAAACTAAAAATTGATTGCGGGCGAGGCGGGATCCAAAGAAAAGCGATTAAATCTCTTATCACTCCCTTCGGAGAGTTTTTTAAACCCTAAGAAGAGTCTCTTCTTCATCAAGATGGAAACAAAACCTTTGCGATCTTCCATAGGGGGGAAAAATGATGTGAAAGCTGCAAGTCAGCAGTTCTGGCGCAGGGCTCGGGAGGATGCCCACTCGTGCTCGCAGCGGGGAGCACCTCTTCCGGCCTTCCCTGCTGCTTGCAGCAGCCGCCGAGGTTCCTTTTGTCTCGGGTGCTCCCCACCCCGCCCTGCGCCAGCCAGAGGGAGCGGGCACCCATCTCGAATCCTCCCCACCGCCCCTGGACCAAGGTTGTTTACTACTTTCTACTCCGAATAACACGCCAATCACCAAGTCCCGCCCTCCCTGCCGACCAATCAGCTCGTTGAGAAATTCTACCTTTCCAGGGGCCCCCAGACAGCAATTGGTTGCAGCTCTTGTCAGTCAAGTGGGCATCCCACAAGGATGCAGCAGGAGTATTAGGGACACGATCACCAGAGCGGAGGAGGAGTAACCTTCCCATAAACAAGATAGCCTCCCCCCCCCAGGAAAGCGGGGGTGGAGGTGGGGGGAGAGCTGCAGCACCACCCAGCCCGGGCCCTCCAGAGTGGAGAGGGCTGAGCGCAGAGACGGGGAATCCCTCCTCCTCCCTCCCGCCTGCTGCTGCAGTTGTAAACATGCTTCCCTCCATGTCTGTTTTCCTATCTCCAGCCGAGGCCATTACAGCTGCTGTTGACAAAAACCCCGCGGGGCAGGGGCATTCCCTGGGCCCCGTCCTCTACTCCCCTGGCTTCCGAACCCCGTTTTCAGGCTTTTTTCTTTTGGGCATGCACGCAGTCAAGGGGCCTGTGGGGAGCTGGCTTGTTTTCCTGGTATTGCTGCTGTGGGGCAAGTCATGCTTGATCAAAACAGCATTTCCCACAGAAATCGTGGAGGGGCTCCAGTGGTTTCCATGAGGAATACCGCACCCAACAGGGGCAGCTCTGTAAGAACTGGGTGGTTTTCTGTTGTTGTTTTGCTGGTTTGCATGGCATTGGATGCTATTTTAATTCTGCATAGTCTTTAAAAATTTGTCTAGAAACCTTTCCCCACTTACAGGTTTGAGGTCTTCCGCCCCTTTCATAAAGACGATATTGTGTTGAACTAAATGTTTTTCTACCTTCTGTGATCTGAATCAGGTTTCCCATTTCTAGCAGCACAATGTAGTTGTATTCAGTGTGATAGGGGCGTAGTGGACATGAATTATTTGCGACAGGGCTGCCTGGAAGATGCGGAGCGGAGTTTGCGTAGCCTGGAACAGCTCCAGTGCTTAAGGTTTCGGTTACACATGCTCCAAGCAGGAAGCTGGGGCAAGATGGCAAAACACAGCACGTGGCATTCCGTTCAGACATGCTCTCTTCTAGAAGCTGTCCTTGCAGAGGACATCCAGTTGAGTTGTTTTCTTTCAGAACAGGGGAAAATGTGAAGATGTCTTGTTTGAGATGTTCTGTGAGAAGCTTGGTCAACATAAAATAGTGTGGGTTTGTAGAGTGGAAGACAGGCCCTTCCTCCTGTGAGCTTTCTGGTTTGGCTTGTAGGAATCACAGGGGCATGCCAAAGCTATAGTCAAGGGGAGAGAGGGAACTCAATGCTGCTCTCAGCCACTGCATCCTTTGAAGCCATTCAGCAATGGGATTCTTGGGAATCATAGAAACACAGGAAAAGCAAGGTGTGGTGCAGGTGTGAACTGAAGGCCTTGCATGTGATGGCCAGAATTCACAAGAATGGATTCCACAGCCTTTCTGCATAACCCAAGGAAAACTTCAGTGTCAAGTTACCCACATTTGATTTAGAACCGATCATGGTTCGTTCTTTCTCTCCCAGTTGTCCGTTTTCTTCCTCTCCCCCACAAGCAGACTTTTCCCAAATGATCTAATTCATGCATAATGTGCTGTTATGGGTAAAGCATATTCAGCTTTGCTTCATGACTTGAAAGGAGCAGTTTTTGTGCATCATGTGGAGACAGCAGGCTAAGAAGGCCAGAACAGGGGCAGAGTTCTGCCTCAAGGCCACAAAGTTCCTGGCATCATTACACCACCTATGAAAATACAAACTGGGAAGGTGATTGAAGGCAACAAAGATCCCGTGATGACGTGTGTCATACTGATATGTGCTCTGGCTTCTGCCCCTTATTAGCTGTCTCATGTGAGCCAAGTGAATTAACCTAGTGTCCTAGCTGTCCCCCATCTGAGAGGAGAATAACGATGTTTCTGCAGGTTGGCTCAATGACATTTGTTAGGCAGTGTGCCTGATGCACTGCTGGGCCCACAGGCAGAAGTGCCTGAGGCTAGGACTTTTCTTTGTCTAGTAAGTCATATCCTTTCTTCTGTGGCTCTTCATGTGAGCCTCCTATTTATTCAGGGTGGCATGTTGAACTCGTCTTCTGTTGAGTGTCTATGTCACCTGTTCCTTTCTGGCTAGGTCAGCATGTTCATTTCTCCATGCCAATAGGCCCTAAGTGCCAGGAAGTCACGTCTGAATAACCAAAGCATGTTTCTCTGCTTGAGAATGCCAGGGTGCCAAGTGGATTTCTGCTGTTCAAATGGTGGTAGAGGGAGGAGAGAAGAGCCCTAGCTGCTCTCCTCTTTAGTGACTTGAGACAAATTTTGAATCACAACCAACATTTTGACCTACTCACACCCCAGTGTTTTAGCTTTCCCACACAAGGCAGAGCAGGGGCCTTGGCCTGGCTTTGAGTTCTTCTTGACCTGACTTTAGCCCACCTTTGCCTATGTCTCCCATCCCACCAGTACATGGTCATGTGCACCACACACATGATCTGCCTAACACCAAGATGCCAGCCTTTGGTGACAAGGACAGGTGGAGAACCTTACCCTTCTTTCCAGTTCTGGAACAGCCACTTAGATATCACACCAGCTTCAGTTCACCTCCCCTCACCCACCTCTCACTCTGCTTACCCTTTGCTCCTTTCTTCTTATCAATTTTGCCACTGCTTAGGGGTCAGTGATGCTGTCTTGTGATGTGTCTTTCTCATGGTTGACTTTTGCTTTTTACTTCCAGAGAAGGTAGCTTTCTGTGTGACCCCAGGGCCAGAATGAAAGACCTGAAAGCAGGGTGTTTTTTTTTTTTTTTTTTTCGGTGGGGTGAGGTTTTTTAAGGTAGGGTCTCCCTCTAGCCCAGGCTGACCTGGAATTCACTATGTCCTCTCAGGATGGCCTTGAACTCACGACAATCCCCCTACCACTGCCTCTCAAGTGATGGGATTAAAGGCATGCACCACCACACCAGGCTGAAAGCAATTTCATTCTGTGACACCATGGACTGGACAACCATGTCGCCTGCATGTCTGTCTCCACTTTCTCACAGTTACAAGGCTTGTGCCTGGGACTCAGGCCTGACCCTACAGCCTTTCTTTCTTAATCTTGAGCAGAAGTGATATTACCTCTTCCTTGGGGAGTTGCAAGGATTAACTGTGCCTGGCTTCAAGTTCATACCTCACAGGAACTCAGGAAGGGAGAGTATGGTAAGCATTGTTTGGTATCATCCGTAGATGGAGATGTTACCATCTGTGCAGTTCTGCCAAAAGAGTAACTAAATGTGCAGCCAGGTGTGGTGGCGCACGCCTTTAATCCCAGCACTCAGGAGTCAGAGGTAGGAGGATCACCGTGAGTTCGAGGCCATAGTGAATTCCAGGTCAGTCTGTGCTAGAGTGAGACCCTACCTTGGAAAACCAAAAAAAAAAAAAAAAAGAATAAAAGAATAACTGAATGTTATATAAAATCAGGGGCTTGGTTAGTTGGTATTCATTTACCTTTTTTCCAGCACAGATGCCCTTTATTGTATGTCTGTGTCCCTTGTTTGGCAAGCTCTTGATAAATGTTGATTCAACAGAAACTTAGTTATTCATTATGTGTACATTTAGGATCTATTGCTTCATCAGTAGTTATATTTGGGATAGTAAGTGCTCATGGGTCAGGCTTCCAGAAGCCCTCATCTATAGGAATTGGATCAAAATGGAAAATCTGAGCCACCTAAAGGCAGAATTGTCTGACAATACCTGGCCCTTGATAAATCACTATCAAGTTAAAAAAAAAAAAACCCACTGGAGCTATTGGTTTGATGTTCCACCTAGTAAGAAAAATGATAATATCTGAAATAATTACAGCTCTTCTCAGGTCCATGCACCTGGTCATTTTGCAAAAACAATACCTGATGCAGGAGGTCTGGGAAGGCCATGGCATGTGGCTGTCATATGAAGCTGCTTTATAGACAGCAGAGTCACAGTGATTCCCATTTTTATTGTTTGGAGGGAGGTGTTTTGTGCTGAGATCTGTCCACTTCTGTAACTCTGATAGGGGTTCCACACTGGGTAGATTGAAGCCAGTAGGATTGTTGAGTCTTACTTGGCAAACATCTGTGGGCCTACATGGCAAATGTTAGACTAAACTCTGGAGATACAAAGATATAAAGTCATGCCTCTCCTTGAAGGAGGACCACTGTAACCTTGCTGACTCAAGCAGGCATTCTCCAACCAGGTAGTATGACCAGCATGGTCTGTAGAGAAGATATTCAAGTGAGGGGCAGGTAAAATAAAATACATAAATGCTTAGCTCTGGACTTACCTGTTAATTATGTGATAAACATTACCTCTCACTCTATAGTTACATAGATTCCTTCTGGAATGGGCTATTGCTGAGTATGAAAGATACTAAACCTGTGCCATACATACTTGGGACAATTTTGTTGTATAAAAGTGATGATTTTCCCTTTCTTTTGCAAATAACTACTTGCTCTATAAGTAACAAGAATCTTACTCAGTTATGTTGTTAAAAAAGAAAGGTATTTTACAGTAAAAGTAGAAGAGAGAATTATATGCACATAATTTTGTGCCTTGGCTTATACATGAAGTTGCTTAGGAAAAGTCATAACATGCAAATGGAATTGTATTGTTTTAAAGAAGCTACCTAGACTTCAGGTGGAGCCATTTTTGTAGACATCTTTAAAATTAAACGTAAGCTGGGTATGGCAGTGCACACCTATAATCCCAGCATTCAGAAGGCAGAAGCAGGAAGAGCACGAGTTCAGGATCATCCTAAGCTACATAAATAAAAGAGAGCTATAACTATGTTCCTCCACCTAGACCTGCACTGCTCAATAGAGCTTTGAGGCTTGATAGAATGTCTGTCTGTCCTACCTTGCCCAGAACAAGTAGCCGCTAGTCCATATATCAGTCACCATGGATCATTTGAAATGTGGCTAGTGCTACTGAGGGACTGAATGTCAGATTTTATTTATTTATTTATTTTACTTTTTATTTTGGGTTTTGAGGTAATGTCTCTCACTGTAGCCCATGCTGACCTGGAATTCACTATGTAGTCTCAGGGTGGCCTCAAACTCGTGGTAATCTGCCTCCCAAGTGCTGGGATTAAATACATGTGCCACCACGCTTGGTCTCATTCTGTTTAATTTTTATTAATTTATTAATTTAAAATTTAATAGCCACTGTGGCCAGTGGCTTCCAAGCAGCAGAGAAAAGACACAAAGTTAACAAAATACTTTCCTTCTAAACGGTGTGTTTAGAAGGTTTTGGTAAGGGTAACTAAGACCTGTACATTTCATTTTCCCTGTCATATGTAGAGCTAACAGAAGAGGTGTGCATAGCTTTTAAAATGCCGCCAATCACATAGAGCAACTGCTTAATTGCATACATTTTTGGAGGCTGTTTCAGAAGGTGGCTGGTAAAAACTAAGTATTTCCAGTGACCTAAGAATGTGAGCAAGCCAGCCATCTATGACTGAGTGCCAAGGGGTTAACATGCTGAGGGAAATGGTTGTGAGAAAACAACCAGGAAAGGCTTAATGGGTCTGTCAAGTGGCTTTTTGATTCATGGATATTCAAAAGCTTTTGTGGCTGTGAAAATAAAGTAGATGTTAAACATTTTGAAATAAAATTGAAACTCATTTGAGTTGAAAATGTTAGTTGAGTTGAATTTTATTTTTTCTTTTGGTTTATTTGTGGCTTTGTTCCCCCCAGCTTTGTTGTTTCATGAGATTTGGAGAATAAAGCCTGGCTGGTCAGTTTCAATTTTATTTAAATTCATTTTGTCTTCATTCCTCCTAATCTAGCACAGTTCTGTGATATATTGGGATCAGAGTGCTCCCAGGAAACGTTGAAATATGAAAACATTTTCATGAAAACATTTCCACTTATACTTAATTTTTCTTCTCAATAGAAAAATATTTCTAGCTTAACCCTCCCTCTCCCCTCTTGAAATGAATTGCATGCTTTAGAAATAACATCAATCCACCAAGTACACAAGGACAATCTCAGCCATCTAATGGAGATATAAGGGCTCGGAAAGCACCAGGCTTCAGAGACACCAGCTCTCTCTCTCTGGATGTTGGTAAACACAAGTGAAACCCTCACCTAAGCTCTTGGTTTGCCTCCAGCAGCTCCACAAACCAGCATAGCATTGAGCTCAAGGCACCACAGGGAAGTCTCTCATTCCATTTGAAGCCATCATTCTCACACTTACCATCGTCGCTGGAGTTTTATTTTTTTATTTAAGATTTATTTTTATTTATTTATTAGAGAAAGAGAGAGAATGAGCATGCCACCTTGTACATCTGGTTTATGTGGGACCTAGAGAATTGAACCTGTATCCTTAAGCTTCACAGGCAAGCGCCTTAACCGCTAAGCCACCTCTCCAGTCCCTAGAGTTTTATTTTTGAACAACTTATAAGTATCTGCCAAGGCTAGCTGATGTTGAAACTTCCTCTTTCCAAACCCCATCTGACATCTGGGCCCAGCTGTGTGAGGTGTTGGAACACACTTCTCATTGGGGGGAAAACAAATGCCCCTTCAAGGGCAGAATTCTATCTTCACATGACCCTTTGATTTTGTTGTTGCTTAGAGCAGCATTCAGTTCCTTGGGAAGCCCATTCTTGGGTTTGGGGCCTCCCTTCTAAGGAAAGAGAAGACTATAAAGAAGAAGGGGCAGTATAGGAATATATGCAGTTTTCCTACTTCAACTCTGCTACATTTTCATCCCAGTTATAAAACCTGTGTAGGTTCAGCACAGTAACCTGCATGGTAATGACCACTGTTTCCAAGAGCACATTCCAGTTAGCTTTTGCAGTACCCATCATGATGGGCTCTACAAGCATTGTTTCACTGGTGAGTAAACAAGCCTGCAACGATAAATAAATAGCCCATGTCCACATACCTGATAAGACAGAATTAGAACTAAGATAAACTTGGTTTGAAAATGTATGCTTTAATGTAGTTTTTTGTATTTGTATATTTGAAAAAAAAATGTGTTGCCTGTCCCCTCACCTCAAAGAAAGAACCTAGTCGCCGGGTGTGGTAGAATACAATTGTAATCCCAGTACTCAGGAAATAAAGGCAGGAGGATCACCGCAATATGTACTAGGCCAACCTGGACTATATAGTGAGAGCTTGTCTCAAAAAGCCAAAACTAAATATGATAATAACCTGGATATAGTGGTGTATGCCTGTAATTCCAGTGCTTGGGGAGGTGGAGGTAGGAAGACCAGAAGTTGAAAGCCATCCTCATCTCCTTAGTAAGTATGAGGCCAACCTGGACTACATAAGACCCTATCTCACACACACAAAAAAAAATTTTTAATTTTTTTTGGTTTTTGTTCAGGTTTAAGCCATTTTCTCAAGAGGAGAAATGCTAGAGTTTCTAAAGCAAGAAGAAAAATGAAACATATTTTTATTTTATCTAGATTTTTCTGGTGGGTTTTACACTAGTCCAGGCTGACCTGGAATTAACTATATAGTCGCAGGGTGGCCTCGAACTCTTGGTGATCCTCCTACCTTTGCCTCCCAAGTGCTGGGATTAAAGGCATGCACCACTACGCCCAGCTCTTATAATCTTTTTGTTGTTGTTATTGTTTGGTTAGTTGGTTTTTCAAGGTAGGGTCTCACTATAGCTCAGGCTGACTTGGAATTCACTACGAAATCTCAGGATGGCCTTGAACTCATGGCAATACTCCTACCTCTGTCTCCTGAGTGCTGAGATTAGAGGCGTGAGCCACAATGCCCGGCAAATAGGTCATATTCTTAAATGCATGATTACGTGTGCAGATTAACTCAGCCACAGGATGTCATCAATTGATTATAGGAATCCATGTTAGAATGAATTTCCTCAGCAGGGAGAAGGAGCAGCCAAACGCAAGAACTACACTTTTGTTTGCCTTTTGCCTTGGAATTTGGTGTGGTGCAGACAAAGCTGTATGCACGCCTGTGTTCTTGGTCACATGGGTATCAGTTCTTAAAGTATTGACTAATCTTTGATTCCCAACAGTATAGTCATAGACTTTTGAAATACTACCACATTACTAATAACTCCAAACTCATCGCTCAGCCCTGAGTACAAAACTCCAAACACCGCAAACTGTGTCAACAGTGATTTTGAGTCTGAAGGACAACTGCTCCTAGTAGGACTGAGCTCTGGAGAGCAGGAGTCTCACCTCTTAGTACCATTTCTCTAACATTCCTCCGATGGGAAAACAACCAGATGCCAAAGCAGACTTATATGTTTGGGAAGAGCTGAGATTATTACTGCACCCAGTTTTGTGCACTGCCCTGAAGGAACTCTTGCCACCACATGTAATGTATTGCTTTGTGTCTTACTCTAGTGAATGCTGCTTGTTTCTGGCCAGTTCAGGAGCCTCAATGAGCATAATTTAGATTCTGCATAATCCAGTGATACCCTCCCAAGGTGAATGGGAGGCAGCTTGCTCTCTGCTGAAGGTTTCTTGCACTTATTATGTTCTAATGGTCTGGGTTTATCATTTCCAAGCCTCCCTTTCTGTTTAGTAGGAGTACTGCAGTCCAAGAAGGCTGTCTCCGTCAGCTCCTCTGCAGGTGATTATTTGCAGCTTCCTCTTTGCTGAGAGCGCTTTCAAGAGAGATGACCAAGCTTGTTACCTCTGGTAGATGAGTAATAGACAGCAAGCAAGTGAAACCTAGATTCTTCCAGGTACTTGACTGTATCCTAGAAATGTGTGCTTTCCGGGTAGGTAAGTTCTAAAAAGAAAAGGATCAGTTTGTGAGAAATACCTCCTTCATGTGATCTGTTTGTCTGTATGTCTTACTAACTTCCCCTTCATCCACCTATGGATGGCACAATAGTGTTTCTTCATGTCTCTGTCTTCTGTCTGCCTGTCTCTACCATGGAATGGGTGTGCTGGAATAATTAAAATGAAGATAACACATTTACCCATGTTGAAGCCTAACATAGAGGTCGAGTCCATCTTCAAATGCATGTTTGGTTCCTGCTACTGTATCCTGGACAAATCCCCAGCTCCTAGTTTCATGATCATATTTTATAAGGATCCTCTGTGCTTGACTGTTAAAGACTGAAAAGACTTTTCTTGAGCAGCTTGCTGTGGGTCCTCCCTATCCGTCCCATCTGTTCTTCTAGGTCTCAGTTAGTTCTGGTAGGGAGGCTCCTGATCAAACCCTCAGCATGCCGTCCTTGGGCTCCTAGTGTTCAACACCTTACCTCCTACTGCATCCCCCAGTGAAGGGCCCTCCTTGGGTCTCTCACCATTTCCAGATTAAGCATTCCCTCCAAAATATACAGCTTTCTTTATACCTTCCACTTCAGTAGGTATCTCTCCAGTGTTGGACTCCCTGCATATGAATTTTAATATAATTTGGGAGGCAACATTGAATAATAGAGGCTGGAGCCTGGGCTGAGGCTGACCTGAGTTCCTCCATCCCTTCACCCCCAGGCTCTCTAAGCCTATACAGATCAGGGAAGCCTTTTCTCCTCAGCTTCCTAACTCTGCAAAGGAGCTTGTAACTGGCCAGGGTTGTGTAAGCCTGCATCCCTGGCTACTCTGGAGGCTAGCCAAAACAGCCCTTGCACCCAAGACCTAGAGACCAGGTTAGCAGGCACTGGTAACATAGTGAGACCATGACTCAGGAGAAAAGGAGCTTGTGACATGCACATTCTGTCAGAGAAGGCTCACAAAGCTTCTGGAGCAAGCGAAGGATCTGGACCTGGTCAGGCTTGCTTCTTTCAGTCCCACTGCCTAGATGGAGTATGTTTACCAGAAAGGGTTTCCTGCATTCCTTTGCAGCCCAGTCTTCTTTTACGGCATACCTCAGAATGCTGGGAGCACCAAAGTAAAAACCTAGCCTTTGAACATTCATTTGTGGCTTCAGTTTTCTGTTATTTGCTGGTGAGGATCCTTTCATTTGAGAACAGTCACAGGGAATGATGATTCTCAGCTGATTCTAGTGAAATCCTGACAGTCTTTTTATTGCCTTCACTCCCACATAGTGGTGGATCAGGAAACTGTAAGAAGGGCTTGTGATGCTAGGAAATTGCTGCTAATGCAGTGAACCTTTTTTCCTTTTGAAAGAATTTGGTCTATTTTATGTATAAGATGCAGAGCAAAGAAGCATATGTTATCAGTAACAGAGGACAGAATAATGTCTGTCCAGATAGATGGACTTGCTATAAGGACCCAGAGATGATGCGTAGTATTTTATTGACTGCTTCCCTCAGCCAACTGACTTCCCATTTCTGTTTTCCACTGGGATGAATAAATTAACCTTTTTCTTGTCCAAGTGGGAGAAACACAAAATTAAACATATCATTCCAAGTGAAGGGGTTGTTTTCTCGTTTTTGTTTTTTGTGTTAGTTTACCGATGTTTGATTAGGTGGTATATAGCAGTAGTTCAGGGTAGCTAGTGATAATACTGAGTTGTTTTGTTTTAGGAACTTTCAAAAACTTTTTTTGTTTTGTTTTGCTTTGATTTTGTTTTTTCTAGGTGAGGTATTGCTCTATCCTAGGCTGACCTGAAATTCACTGTGTAGTCTTAGGCTGATCTTCCAACCTCTGCCTAAGTGCTGGGATTAAAGACATGAACCATCAATGCCCTGCTAAAAACTTTTCAGGAGGCTAAGGTAGGTGGATCGCTGTGAATTTGAGACCAGCCTGAGACTACAGAGTAAGTTCCAGGTCAGCCTGCACTAGAGTGAGACCCTACCTTGCAAAAAAACAAACAACAACAACAAAACAATAATTATTGGGCTGGGGAAATGACTCAGCGGTTAAAGCAAAGCCTGCCTGCCCAGATTCAATTCCCTAGTGTCCACTTAAAGCCAGATGCTCAAAGTGGTGCATGTGTCTGGACTTTGTTGACATCAGCAAGAGGCCCTGGTATACCAGTACTTTTTCTCTCTCTCTTCCTCTTCTTCTCTGTCTTCTTCCCCCCTTTCCAATAGAAAAATAAAAATATTTAAACTTTTTAATTTGAAATATTTCAGCTTCATTCAGAAAAGGGTGAGGAACTGAGTACCAAAAGTCCTAGAATATCCATCCAGCTTTCCCTAAATGTTCACATCTCACATAACCCTAATGCAGTTACTAAAACCATGAAGCTAACAACTGAAAAAGTACTTTTAGTCACTTCTTACCACTTTCTCACTACTGCTCTTCCTGTAGCCTACATCTAGGAGAACTCCCACAAGGCATTGATTGAGGTACCTGTTTAGTTCGCTTCATTCTGGTCATTTGCCACCTACACACTTTTCAAGAGTGTGGGCCCTTTATCTCTCCAAATGTCTTTCTATTCCCATTTGTAGACTTGGCCTCACACTTAAACTTGGGTTCTTTGCTCTTAGCTATATCACTGAGGTGCTAGGTGCCTCTCAGTGAACACATCAGGATGCCAGCATGTCTTATTTTGGGTAGAGAATTTTGATCTCTTGATTATGGTAGTCTCTGCGAGGTCCTCAGATCATTTGTTATTTTTATCTTTCTCTTTGTAATTTGGATGTACCTTTCAGAAAAAAAAACACTTGGGACTATGTAAGCATTGTTTCTTCATTCTTTCTTTCCTCTCCTAATTTCAACATCCATGATTGTGGTATTTGCCAAATGGTGATTTTTCTATTTTGTGTGTCATCCTTAGTAAATGAAGTTCTCCTCTTAGGACTTTATGTATTTTTTAAGTTGAGGAACATAAAACTTTTTAAATAGCAGTGGTTGGTCCACTTTTATCTGGGAGGACAGTTACAAGTGCCATGAAGAAGGAAAATATGCAGAAGCCAAAAAAATCTCAAATATGAATACTATTTGAAATGTTCTTACTATTTTTCTCTACAGAGGAGGTGAAGGAGAAGGCAGTATTTCTCTGTTGCCAAAATAGCCTTACTGGTTTCAGACCTGGCCCCAAATGGCTCTTGCTTTTGAGGTCTCCAAGGTAGAATGCTATTGGGGGACTGGTGCTTGAGACACAGCCCTGAATGTTTTGGATGGGTTAGGAAGATTATCCAATACAAGACACTTAATTCATGATATGCCAGCCTTATTTCCTAGCTTTTTAAGATGTAATGAAATGTCCTCAGTATTATTTCCTTCTTTTGGAATGTACATTATTACTGACATGGCAGACAAGTTGAAGGATACTGTCTCTAATTGAATTTCAGCATCGTAAAACCTAATCGGTGTGTGTGTGTGTGTGTGTTTGTATTGGAGGACCAGAACCTTGCACATGCTAAACATATACTCTATACCCCAGCCAAATTCTGGACTTCCCATTATTAAAAGATTAAAACAGCTTTTTATCTTAAAGAGTTTTTAAATGAGGGGAGAATATTTTATTTTTTGATTTTTTTTCAGACCTTCCTTCTATGATCTTTTCTTTTTATCCCTTGAAAGACTGAGATCATCTATATTTTGTAAAATTTCAATCATATGCTTGATAGAACTCTGAAAGGTTGCAAACTTAAATATCCTTCATTCCCTTCCAGAAAGAATACTAGACACCAAGCTCCCCATGGTCCCCATTTTTCCTCACTACTATGTCCTCACTAGTCAGAAATGAAGTTACAGGAATTTGAAACATAGCTATTATATAGGAAGTGAAAATAAATCTAAGGCATTGAAGACCACACATGCTCAGTGGGATCATTTGTGAGGTAAATCACATTGGTGAAACCAAGGAGGAATTTTTTGAGCTTATTTTAATTGGCAATTTTCATTCATGGGTATGATATATTTTGATCATGATCCCCTCCCATTACCTTCTCTTGTTGTACCCTCCTCCCCATTCACCTTCCACCAAACCCCTGCTTTCCAACTAGTTCTTCTTCTACTTGGATGTCTTTGTTTTTGCTTTCCTCTACCATCCTGTGATAGAAGTCAGTGCACCCAATATTGTCCAGGTCTTGACATTTAGTATGAGGTCATGAATGCAAAACAGCTACTTCATGGCAGAACACAGTGTCCCCAAGCACTACTCCCCATCCTCTGGCTTTCACATTCTTTCCACCCCTCTCTTGCAGTGTTCCCTAAGCTTTAGGGGACATGATATTGATACCTCATTTAGTACTGAGCACTCAGCAGCCATTTCTCCTTGACACTTTGATGACTTTCAAGTCTCCTCAGTAGTCACCACCAACTGCAGAAAGAAGCTTCTCTGAACCAAAGTGACAGTAGCAGTAATCTATGTACATAAACATAAATATTGTGAGGCAATTTGATGGGTACAACATATCCATTTAGCCAAACAACAGTAATACCTTTCCTCCTCAAGCCTATGGCCTTCCTAGCCATAGGAATCCAGTCAGTGAGCAGTTGGTTACTCTCATAACAGTCATGCCATTATTGCATCCAGTGAGTACATCTTCCCTAGCTAGTTGGTTCTGTAGCTTACAGGGTCCACTGCTGGTTAAGACTATTGATGACTTCTTCCCCAACAGCCTGCACAGCATTTTCCAGCACTATGAACATCTGCCCAGCAGGGAGGAGGCTTCCAGCTCAGTCCCAAGAGTGATTTCTCAGGGTCTTTCAAGGCAGAATTCTGATGGTAGAATTTGTAATTCTGGTTTAGTTTGTATACTAAGTACATATGGGTGTTGAGGGTGAAGTTGCACAGAATTCACAGTGCCATTATCCTAAGTATTCTGTTATGTTTGCAGTTTTTTGGAGAGTACTTGAAAGTTGGCAGCAAAATAACATGTAATAGGTAAGTTCTGGGTGTTATTTCTAGACCCTAAGTGGAAATCAGTGCCATAAGTGTGCTTAAGATGGTGGCAGATGCCCTCTCAGGTTAGTTAATGCTTCTGATTGAGCGCCAGTAGCAGTAGCCACTAACCAGCCATTGGAGTTTGTACCGGGTGAGGCACAGCATTCTTCTCTGGCACACCCACCCACACCTCAAGGTGATCTTCACCAGGCTGTGCTGTCTCAGTGGCGCATAGTGGGTTGGGAAACCATCTGTCAGCTTGGACAAGGGTTTCCATGTTTGAAAGGCAGCACTACCTTTGGTTAGACTTTTTCTTTTCTATTATCTTATTTTTTGAAAATGCTTTAAAAGATGTCTTTTTTTTTTTTTTTCAACAATGCCTGCTAAACCTGTTTCAGTGATAGGTGTGCCCATCCCACCCACAGTAGACACTGCAGCCCTCGGGTCAGCACTCTGAGCTACCTCACTGTACACATTTTAAAGACAAGTTGAGAGTCAAGAGTGCTCCCACTCCAACCCCTCCCTCTGACTCTAGATGGCCACCATGCCGTGTTTTCTGCAGCAGGAACCTGCTGTGGAGTAAAGAACTGGCCCAATCGCTCCCAGGAGTTGCTAATGCATTCAAGCACAGCAAACTATTTAAAATGAAAATTAAAAAGTGCAAAATGTGCTTGTAAAAGAGATGAATTAATACAGAATAAGGGCATGTGTGTTCTCAAACTGAACTCAGTCTCTTTGTTCCATGCTGTGCCCCAGTGTGTGCTGTAACCAGAGCCCAAAACACACAGAAACAGCCAGGATACTCAAGTCTTCCAGAAAGCAGTATCCTGATTCTCCATTTCCTTCCCCCAAGACTCCGGAACCTTCTGTGTTCCTCTGTACCTGGTCAGTGCATATCCTAATTTACACTGCTGTGCATACTTATTTCTTCCTTATTCACACCAGGAGCTGAAAGTTCTTTCCAGTTCACTTTCTCTTTTCCGTCACTGAAATGTGGTAAAGCATTTAAGCATTAAGAGAGGTACCAGTCTATAAAGGCAATTTGTTGAAAAGAAGCAAGACCTACAAGATTAAACTTTATCTTAAAAATCCAGATTCACCCTTGTTATTAATAATTTTGAAGGTAGAAACCCAAGTTTTGATAAATTATTTCAGAGGAGTGACTAGGTGAGCCTGTGTCTGCTCATCAATTATAGTGATTTCCTTGCATCAGCTCCACAGAATCAACCATATTCATGAGCGCCCTGGTCTGACTCAGACCTTCAGGAGCCACGAAGTCTTCCTGTTCAGATGAGTGGAAGTGCTAGCAGTCATTTGGGGAACGTAATGAAACCAGAAATCGATAAGCACAAGACAGAGGAGTGATGTTCACTTGTTTGCTCCTACTCTTCTGATTTGTAACTTTTTAAAATTTTTATTTATTTATTTGAGAGAGAGAGAATGGGAGCGTGAGGGCCTGCAGCTACTGCAAATGAACTCTAGATGCTTGTGACACTTTATAGATCTGGCTTACGTGGGTCCTTAGGCTTTGCCATCAAGTGCCTTAACCATTAAGCAATCTCTCCAGTCCTACTTTGTAACTTTTGAAAGTTAAACTTAAAAAAAAAAAATCTAAATTTGTGGTCCTTTTTTGAATGCATCGGATATATTGTGGTGGGGAAATAATGAATCTGTGATAACAAATGACTGAGGTTTTGTTTTTCATTTCAACTGGCCAAGCAACATTGCTACGCTTTTCTGAACTCATGCAACCAAGCCCAGCAAGGCTGTTCTCCTCCTGCTGCTTTGTGAGGGTCAGACAGGGAGGCAGGCTCCCATGGAGGTTTGTTTGTTTATTTTTAAATTTGAAGGAGGGGTTGTTGATGGTTTAAAACCTTTTGTCAGGAAAGACAAGATAGCAAAAATGAATTAACTCATTCTAAATAGCTTTAGAAATGGATGGTCATCCTGTAATGTTTTAAACAAATAGGTTTTGTTTATATACTTTTTAAAGCTTAATGTAAAATTTTAGTTATTAATAAAAATGGTGATTTATAATTTTATTTTGCAATGCATGGATCAGAGGAGGCCAACCAAGCCTTTCACTACTTGGGTGCTCCTACCTTTTGCATAGCCTGCTGTTCTGTGGTCCTCCCAGCTAGAAGGGTTCTTGTCCTTCTGGTGTGCACTTTTAATGATAAAAACCTGTGCTTTGAATTATTATGTTTTCTATGTGTACATCTCATTTCCTTGTCTTACTGTGGAAAACTGTATTTCTGTAGGCCCTGTCAGCACCTGCATGTATGCAGACAGGCATACTCAATCATAAGTGAACAGACATGGACCAGAGAGATGGCTCAGTAGTTAAGGTGTTTGCATGTAAAGCCTAAGGACCTGAGTTCAGTTCCCCAGTACCCACGTAAAGCCAAATACACTAGGTGGTACATGCATCTAAAGTTTGTTTGCCGTGGTTACAGGCCCTGGCATGCCTATTCTCTCTCCATGTCTGCCTCTTTCTCTTACTCTCTCTCAAATAAATAAATATTTTTTAAAATGAACAAGTACTTAATTCATAAAAACTTGCAAAAGGTGTGTATGTGTACATACTACTTTTGGTGTGGTACTAACTCTGTGCACTTAAAGTAGAAATAAGTGAGTATTTTGATGTTAGGTTAAACACGGTAATAAGACTCTGCTTTTTTTGTTTGTTTGGTTGATTTGATTTGGTTTTGCTTTGAGATGGAGTCTTGCTGTTTCTCCTGCTGACTCCAAACTCCTGAGCTCAAGTGATCCTCCGGTCTCAGCCCCCTGAATAGCTTAGTATAGGTCATTGCCATTGTATACAGCTTCTACTTTTTAGGTAACCAAATTACTATTTTTCTACCTATTGGGCTTGAAATTCTGTCTTGACTCCCTGACAGGGCAGGGAACTTCAGAACCTCCCTCGGTCCTCTGTCTGAAGTCATATGCTTCCCTCCTGTGGGCTGTGAGAGCTACTGTACAATGCTCTGGGATGGCGCTGGTGCCCTGTAGTTTATTGGTCACGAGCATCAGTCCTGAGTTTGAGTCACTTAGGTTGGAGTTCAAGCCTTGCCTCTGGCAAGCTGTGACTTTGCCCATGCCACTTTCTCTGTGCCTTGAGCTCTGATTCTTAAGGTAGGAAAACACCTGGACCTCCCTACATTGTTCCCTTTCCCCGCTAGTGCTCTCAACTTTGCTCATATCACACCCTTGAAAGAAAGAATTGTTTTCATTTTGTCTGCTGGGAAGCAAGGGTTGAGTGTGTTACTGTTAGGTCCCGTGATGGCTTTGTGCATCATTAGGGAAAGTCATCCAGGGTGAAGCCAGGAGCTGCACTTTCCTGTGTTCCTGGTCATTAATGTGACTTGTCTGGCTGTTACATTTTTGCCTTATTTAGGAAGGGGCAAAGAGATCATTCATCTCAGTACTCTTCTCATCAGTTATTTATTTAATAACATTTTGCTATCAAAACATAGGAGAGTACTTGTCCTGCGGAAAACTCCTTCTGTCACTTGATTTATTTGCTTTCTATTTATACTTTGCCTAATCCCCCTGAGAATTTGAGGCAGCTTTCAACTAAAACACAATATAAACAAAAACAACAGAAAATGCTGTGGGTCACACAAGACCCAAATGGCAGAATGACACGACATGAGAGGGAAGATTTTTCTTCCTGGAATTGGGTTCCTCTGGGACTCTCAACAGCAAAGGCAAAAGAAGAAGGGCAGTGAGCTCCGAGCACATGTACATGCAGGCTTCCTCCCCCACCTTTATGTGAAATTCAAGGGCTCTGCTTTTGGCAAGTAATCTAGAGTTCAATTAACACCTAACGTCACCTGTTTGTAAGACCCTGTGGAAGGAGCTGTGAGGCCAATAGAAATAAGAAATGGTGTTCCTGCCTTCTGGGAGGTACAGTGTGTGTACTGTGTGCATGAGTTCCTGAAGTAATACATACTGAACATGACAAAATATAGGGCTCTTGCAGTGGTGGAATACATACCAGTGGAAGAAAGAGAAGCATTAAGTATAGAAGTCTTTTTAAAAATTGAGATGGGCATGGTAGTGCATGAAGATTCAGGAGTTCAAGGTCATCTTCAGCTACACAACATGTTCAAGGCCAGCATAGGTGACACAAGACCCTGTTTCAACCCTCCCCACCTGCCTAATAATAATAAAATTATGGTAAGTGTACATTACTTGAAATTTACTGTCTTAGGGCTGGAGAGACGAATCAGTGGTTAAAGGTGCTTTCTTGAAAAGCCTAATGGCCTGGCTTTGATTCCTGGGTACCCACATAAAGCCAGATCACAAAGTGACACTTGATTCTGGAGGCCCTAGCTCACCAACTCCATCCCCCTCTCTCCTTCCCTCCCTCCCTCTCTGGCTTACCTTGCAAATAAACAATTAAAATATGAAAAAGACAGTGAGTTATAGATAAGAGAGGTACACATGGTGTGAGAACTAGACATTCCAATGACCACTCCAGGCAGCTGGACATCCTTCCCACCTCCACACCCAGGAACTGGCCCAGGGTGCTTGTTGTACAGAGCCAATACATCCTCAACAGCCGTTCTTGTTTATAACATAGAGTCTAACCCATGGATCCCAAGACCTGGGAAATCTATGGCAGATGCTTTTACTTATTCCTCTGACAAGACTCCAATGCCTGTGTGGAGAGTCATTTAACTGCACCTGACTGTGACAATATATATATTGATTTTCCGGGTAGAGTCTTGCTCTAGCCCAGACTGACCTGGAATTCACTCTGTAGTCTCAGGGTAGCCTTGAACTCATGTGATCCTACTACCGCTGCCTCCCAAGTGCTGAGATTAAAGGTGTGTGCCACCATGCCTGGCTTAGTTGAGAATCTTGTTGAACAGAATGAATTAGCACTGCCCATTTCTTTGAGCATTTCAAATTACCTATCCCAAATTTTGTATTCCCTCATCTTATCTCCATCTTAAGCCAATAATTAATAACAAGGGATATCCTTCCTTCCTCATCTAGGTCTTCACTGACTGGAAGGGAGTTTTTATTACCATATAGGAAAAATCGTATATGTATTCGTTAGCACCATATAAAAGTTTAATAAAGTTATTTAGGAGGACATTGTAAAGGGAGGTTTCTGTTGTGTTTTGCTTTGCTTTGTTTTATTTGCTGAAGCTCCAACCCAGGGCCTGGCTCAGTGGTTGGCAAGTGCCGTACCACTGAGCTACACTGTACCCAGTTCTTCCTTGTTTGTTTTTGAAGAGCTAAGTAAAAGTTTTTTTGAGCCAGGCGTGGTAGCACAGGCCTTTAATCCCCGCACTGGGGAGGATCAACAAGAGTTCAAGGCCACACTGAGACTTCATAGTGAATTCCAGGTCAGCCTGGACTAGAGCAAAATCCTGCCTCAAAAAACAAACAAAAAAAAAAAAAAGTTTTTTGAAACATATAAAATTCTTGTCCTCATCTAAAAAGAACTTGCAGATACCTCATTCATGTCTATACTTTGTATTTTTTAGCAATGCTGAAAATTGGATCTGGGTCTCAGGCATGCAGCAAGCACTCTCCCACCAAACTACATCGGCCTAGTGGGAGTTTTTAATTCCCATGCTTGTGAGAGCTTTCTTAGCAGAGTTTGAAAAGTGTAATAACAGTGATCAGTCTGTACCTGTGTGCAGTCCAAGCACTGCACAAAACAAAAACTAACAGCAGCCACCTGTATTGAGCAACAGGGATGTTTTAGATGAGCTTGAGTTCATTTTGCACTGCACAGAGTTTACTTCAAAGCAAGTAGAAATTTCAGAATGCTGCTGAACTAAACTTTGAAATCTAGACTGTCCTGAAATTACCATATTGCTGCTGAACTAAACTTTGAAATCTAGACTGTCCTGAAATTACCATATTGCTGCTGAACTAAACTTTGAAATCTAGACTGTCCTGAAATTACCATATTCTTATTTGACCAGAAGTAAAATTTGAAATACTTCAGAAATTCTATCCTTTGGTTTTCTTTATTAGCCATATGACCACCACGACCATCACCATTCCCCACCCCTCTCTGCCATTGCCCACCTTGAGATAAAATTATCTGTGGGTCTCCAGATTATAGAAACACTCAGAGACACAGCCTTTGGTCTCTTCCTCCTTCACCCCCTTCCAAGCACATCATGGCTCATAAGTACCTCTAGAATTAGAATAGCACGTTCTAGGGTGAGACTCATTGAACATGCATAGTTGGTAGGTCAAGTCTAGGTACTGGGAAGATGGCTCAATGGTTAAAAGTAGTACTTGGTTGCAAAGCCTGGTGGTCTGAATTCAATTCCTGAGCAACCCATATGAGCCAGACACAAAAAATGGCTCAAGTGTCTGGTATTTGTTTGAGTGGCAAGAGGCCTGGGATATGTATAACACATTCGTTTAAGTTAATTAATTAAAAATAAAGAATATATGAGCCGGCATGATGGTGTACACCTATAGTCCCAGCGCTCAGGAGGCAGAGGTAGGAGGATCGCCACAAGTTCGAGGCCACCCTGAGACAACACAGTTAATTCCAGGTAAGCCTGGGCTAGATTGATACCCTCCCTTGAAAAACCAAAAAAAAAAAAAAAGAGAGAGAGAGAGAGAGAGAGAGAATACAGTCTAGAGTCCAAATGAAGACAGCAGCTAATATTTATGGAGTATTTGCGATGGGCCAGAAGACATTCCCTGTAATTAGGAGTCTTGCCACATATAGTCAACAGCACAAGGTGATGTTGTCTGTCTGATGTGGAATACTGAGGAAACAGATTCCCTTTGACACACTGCAGTTTATAATGTCAAGGTCAGGAGAGCTTCTGAATCAACTCCAAATCCATGTTCTTCTCCTTTCTTAGCCTGACTGCCCTACTGTGCTTTGTCTCAGAAATGGAACACGAACCAAAATTCCTCAAACTGTTCAACACCAAGTCTCCCTTAAAACCATTTTTTAAAAATGTAGACAGACAAGACAGTCAGATAGACAGACATGACTTGGGCCTTTAAAAATGTGG
The DNA here is from genome assembly GCA_036346955.1 of Dipus sagitta. Lineage (NCBI taxonomy): Eukaryota > Metazoa > Chordata > Mammalia > Rodentia > Dipodidae > Dipus > Dipus sagitta. Next base: position 131,186,746 of record CM070772.1, on the reverse strand, counting down.
CCAAGTTGGCACATAAATGGGCGTAGACTGTTTCTAAGTTGTTGATTTAAATTTTGCCAGCATAGCTCCTGGGTTGGTAGTTTTATTTGTGTTTTAATATATTTGTGATGCTATTTCAGTGCAGAGGAATGCTACCACATTCTATCATGTCCCTTCTCCCGAAGGGTAAGCCAAGGCCATCCAGGGGCTATCTCAGGGAATGTGTGTCACAAGGTGAAACAAACCCAGTGGGAGGGTTTTGTAGTCAATGACGATGTTCCTGGGCTGTATAGGTTTCTTTAAATAAAATATTTAACATAGACATAATGGCATGCAACATTGCATAACCTAAACTACTCATCATTTTCCACTTTCTTACATATTCTTTTCTGTTTCTATTTTCACTGATCATTCCCTCAGAAGAACCTTCAGAAAGTTTAGGGCCTGGGCTGGAGAGATTGCTTAGTGGTTAAGCACTTGCCTGTGAAGCCTAAGGACCCCAGTTCGAGGCTCGATTCCCCAGGACCCACGTTAGCCAGATGCACAAGGGGGCACAGGTGTCTGGAGTTCGTTTGCAGTGGCTGGAGGCCCTGGTGTGCATTCTCTCTCGCTCGCTCTCTCTTTCTCTCTCTCTCGCTTTCGCTCTCGCTCTCTCTCTCTCTCTCTCTCTCTCTCTCTCTGTCTGTCTCTCTCAAATGAATAAGTAAAAATTGAATAAAAAAAATTTTTTTAAAAAGAAAGTTTAGGGCCTACCTACAAGATTTATCTTTAGGTAAATAGGTCTATGTTCTTTTATTTTAAAAAATGTATATTTTACTTATTTATTAGATAGAGATGGAGAGGGAGAGAATGGGCACTCCAGGGCCTCCTGCTGCTGCAAACGAACTCCAAGTGCATGCAGCACCTTGTGCATCTGACTTACATGGGTCCTGGGGACCTGGGTCCTTTGGCTTTGCAGGCAAGTGCCTTAACTGCTAAGCCATCCCTCCAGCCAAGGTTTGTGTTCTTAATGCCTGTGCTTGTCCAGAGAAAAGGTGTAAAAGGCAGTCCCACATAAGTGAAGTAGTGAATGGATTCTTTCAGCAACTCAAAGCATATACTAATTTACAGGTTGTTTCTTGTCATCAAGAAAGGAAAACTGGATTCAATTCTCCAGGACCCAAGTAAAGCCAGATGCACAAAGTGGTGCCTGCATCTGGAGTTCATTTGTAGCAGCTGGAGGCCCTGGCAGACATATTCTCTCTCTGTCTCTCTTCTTTCTATCTCTTTTTGCTTGCAAATAAATAAAATTATTTTTATTTTAAGACATCTTACACAGAGGCAAAAGGCATGTGTCCACTGTACCTGTGCTCCCCTATGCACCCTAAGTCTTAAAAGTGAGCCAAAAAATGAAAATACTGGGTTGGAATTTTTCTTTAACATGTAGCTAATTTAATATGAAGAGTGTACACTCGTTTTTTCTGGTGTGGGGTTTTCTGTGTAGGTGGTGAAGATTTTCTGTAAGTTTTGCAAGTTCCAGGGCAAGGATAGTTGCAGTATGTACCCTCTGTGGTCACAGCAACAGGAAGGACAGTTTCTCAATCCAATGTGGCCATGGGTGGGTGTAGGCGGAAGGGGGATATTATAGAGAGTATCCTTTTCACCCACGCACTGTTGCAAGTTGCCAGGTATACGAATGAAACTGAGTGAGAATGGTGCTTTCAGGAATTCCAAGCATTGAGTTTTGGAGGCAGATCGTCTTTTCTCTGGATGTGTGCTCCGGTTGGAATTGCTGCCTACAATACCTCGTGGGTGAGACGGATATTTCGAGCATGACTGAGCTTATTAAGAGCCCTGCAGCGCTCCCTCTGCTGGGGCTTAGAAATTTCAAAGGATGGGGGTGGAGGGGGTTATAGGCTGCCATGTGGAGGGCAAGAGGACGGAAGTAACTGGTGCAGGGTGTATCATGTGTGCCCTGGCATAGCACTGATGCCAGCATTCGCGTGGGCTGAGAATGTTAATTTAGGAAGATAATGTCTTTCCGTCCATGGAGCAGGAGAACAATTAGGTACTGTTTATTTTGATAGAAGTAAGGGACTGCATTTGGGTAAAATGCATGTATTTGACCTTAGATTGGGGAAAAGTGTGTTTATGAGGGACAAGTGCATTTCAGGGAATACATTTAATGTGCAGTTTCACAATTAGAAAACAAGGGGAAAATCCATCTCAGAATTTCCAGGATTACTAAAGATTTGTGGTTTGTGTAATCAAAAAGATCTGTAATTTTAAACATTGAGAAATGTTGATCTCTTCAGGGACACAATGTAAGGATATGGGGTGAGAGGAGCCCTGGGTTCAGAGGCATGTGGCTTGAGTACTCAACCCAGTTCTGTTGAATGAGTGCCCTTTACTTTCTTCATCTGCAAAATGAAGACCTTCTTCCACTGGATGCAGAGTTCTTGGGCTACTTTCATCTACCGAATCCAGTGACTCCTTCCCTGCAGCATGTCTCCTTTCCAAGATGCTCCCAGACACTGCGGGGATGTGGCCCAGGTTGGAGGTGGCTCTCCCTCCTCCTTTCTCCTCCAGGCCTTAGGTGAGAGGCCCTCCAAGGAGAATGCAGGGAACCAGATGTCCTTCCCTTCTTCAGAAAGCTCTACTTTATTAAGAATTGCAGACTCTAGCTCCCACTGCAATGAATAGACATTGACTTCAGCCTTTGCTACCTACCTTCCTTCCTTCTTTGCTTTTTTTCCCTTTTTTGTCACTTGCCAGTACTTATTCTCTCTGTAAAACATAAACACATCCTGAGGGCTGTTGTAGACTGGTTTGTAGGCTCTGAGGTTCTGTACTCTGGTCTCTGTGCCCCTGCTCCAGGAGGAGAATGCTCTGGGATCTGGGAGGTAGGAGATTTTATGAGTTTCAAGGAAGCTGCTACTTGGCTTATTTCTTTGAAAGAAAGCAATTACTCTTCAGTACTTTTTGATCCTTATTTTCAGGTTATTCAAGTCCAGAGTTTTCAAAAAGAATTTATTTTTTTTTAACTTTTTAAAAAATATTTTTTTTTATTCATGAGAGAGAGAATGAGCGCACCAGGGCCTCCAGCCACTGCGAACAAACTCCTGATGTGTACCCCCTTGTGCGCATGTGCAAATTCGAGTTCTTAGGCTTCTCAGGCAAGCGCCTTAACAGCCGAGCCATCTCTCCAGCCTTCATCTTTTGTTTTGTTTTGTTTTTTCAAGGTAGGGTCTTACTCTATCCCAGGCTGACCTGGAATTCACTATATAGTCTCAGGGTGGCCTCAAACATATGGTGATCCTTCTGCCTTCTGAGTGCTGGGATTAAAGGTGTGATCTACCATGCCCGGCTTCATTTTTTAAATATGTATTTTTAATACATTTTATTATTTATTTATTTATATAACAGAGAGAAAGAGGCAGAGAGAGAGAATAGGCATGCCAGGGCCTCTAGCTGCTGCAAACAAACTCCAGACACATGTGCCACCTTGTGCATCTGGCTTTTGTGGGTCCTGAAGAATCGAACCTGGGTCCTTTGGTTTTGCAGGCAAACACCTTAACAGCTAAGCCATCCCTCCAGCCCCATTTTTTTAAATAGAATTTTCCTTCGTTTCCAAAGAAAATTCCTGTGAATCCTGAAAGTCAGGCTGTGGCATATATCAGAATGTGTCTGGGTGGTAATAAAAAGATGTGAGATGTGAAATCTCAAATTGGAAGAAAGCAAAAGCCACCTGTATCTTCCAGTTTATGACCTTCCCTGTCCCTTACCTCAAGTAGGGGAAGGGTGGTCAGGTAATTTATCAGGAATAAAAAGGGAATAATAAGCCAGGCATGGTGGCACAAACCTTTAATCCCAGCACTGGGAATGTTGAAGTAGGATCACTATGAGTTCAAGGCTAGCCTGGGGCTACAGAGTGAGTTACAAGTCAACTTAAGCTAGAATGAGATCCTGCCTCAAAAAAAAAATTTTTTTTTAAAGAAAATTCTCCACCCTACTTTTCAGCAGTACCAGAAGGCTTGTCATATTTGTTTCACTTCTAGCTCTTGTTGGATGGTAGATAATGTGGGGTGGGTCTGTAGTAATATAATGCAACCTGGTAGATTGGAAAACACTCTGGCATGAACCAAATACTTAAAATTGGCACTGCTACATATAGAATACTTCTGAGATCAAATAAAAACGCACAGGCTGATATTGTCTAATTAGTTGGAAAAGGCAGAAGGAATCTGGGAGCCCATCTCTGTTGGCATTGATACCTGAATCCACTCTCCCGGCTAGCATTCTACCCCTCCATGCCTATGTTGGCTCCCAGTTTGAACCCATTCTTACCTAGCATTTATGAAAACAAAAAGAACTAAATAGCACAACAGAATACTTTCAACTACTAGGGTTAAAAAAAGAAGGAACCTTGAACTTTAAATTCTTTCAGTCAGCTTTTCCATACTATAGAGCCGCATTTTCCACCCAGTTGAAATTGAGGAAATGATAATTTCTAAGATGATTGGATTTCTATTGCCAGGATGGGATGTTAGCTCTTCTAATGCATTCTGGCAGAGTTAATACTTTCTTTTCAATTGGTATTGCCCCCACCACCTCCACTGCTTATAAAAATAAAAACTAAGCAAAATAAAATAAAAGCCAACAGAAGTCTGTGGAACAGCAAGTGCTATTTTTCTACAGTGTGTGTATGTGTGTGTGTGTGTGTTAATAATAGTCTGCAAGGACATTCCAAAGATGATACTCCCATGTTGGTATATTTTTCTGAGGTACTTTTGAATCATCTAATGGACTAAATATAAATTCCATACATTTTTGCAGAAGGGAGGTATTCTGTGGTCTAGTTGTCCACAACCCTGAAATCCTGATTCTTAGGAGGCTTGTATTAACCAGAAACTGTGATTATCAGGGTCATGCTGCTCTGTCATCCTGGATAACAAAGACTAGCTGCTTTGAGTACTACAGGGTTGTAAAAGTATTGAAAGTATTGGGGTGGGAGCTCAGGGCCTCATGTATGCTAGGCAAGCACTTTCCCACTGAATCCCATCCCCAGCCCAGTGAAACTACTTTAACTCTAGGAGAGGTGGCCAGCAATCAGATGTGATCACAGCATATTGGGGTGCTTTAGTGTAACAGATACTCTGGGCATGTTTACAACTCCAAAAGTGTGCCAACAGGAAAGGAGCAATGGCCAGAGATGCCACAAAGGTACTAAGTGAATAGGTTTAAAAGTTACTATTCTGTAGCTATTGCCATTCATGTTCCTTCTATGACTTAATTAGATAGAGAATGACAGAAAGAGGGCCTGAATTTACATAGGCATTTTCCCCATGCCACCCAAAACAAAATCCTTTAAGGTCAGATGTGATGTGTAAGAAGCCCATGCTTCTTCAAGATCTGCAACAAACTTAAACAGCTGTGCATCATGGCTTCAGTCCTGAGAACATGGCAGTGGGCCCTTGAGATTATATTGCTGACATCATAGCCATCTTAGCCTATGTGAACATACTCAGTGCTGTTCACACAGTGACAAAATTGCCTAAGGCACATTTCTCAGAAGGTATGTCCCCATTGTTAGTGGTAATTTATTTCATATATGGAATAATGATGACATAGTTGTATTGGAGTGAAGATATATGACTGTACATAGTAAAACACTTAGATTCCAAAAAGAAAATGAACCCAAAGTCATTAGGAGACATTAAGATGTGGTGCACATGGCCAACTTAAAAATACATGGGAAAAATAATTCAGCCTCATTGACAGCCACAGAATTCAGGGGAGACACCTCTTTTCCCATCTGACATTGCAAAAGAACGAAAAGTAGACTATGTGCTGGGTTTTTTTTTTTTTCCCTTCTTTTTGCAAAGATTTGCTTGTCTTGGGGCTGTATCAAATGATGCACTACAGTTGCCAGAAGCATTCTTCAAAAGAAGATTCCAGAGCATTTTTGTAATTGTGAATAGGCATCTTTAGAGGAGTTGTTCCAGCTCATCTGTTGAGCACCTGTGTACAGGTTCCTTGTACATTTATTAGCCTCCCCATAAAAAGTGTGCTGTTCTTGACAAAACTATATCCAAAGCATTATCTACAATTCTCTCATAGTTTCTCTATGTGTGGCACTATTCAGTCACATATATTAAGTTGACAGAAATGTTTATGTGTGTGGTTAGGGCCTTTTGCATGAGCTGTTGAAGCACTTGTACAAATAATTTGACCAAAATCACCAGGAAGGTGATTTATCTGTAGCCACAGCTACATAGCACTGGATTCTGAGAGTATGTGCAGTAGTGTGCCCATAACAGTGTACAGATCCCTGGGTCAGCACCACTTAGCTATGTAATTGACCAGAAATGGTCCCTAACACCCATTTTAAGAGAAACAACCAATAAATAATAAAAAAAGTATTTTTTAAATAAACTTTTTTTTTTAAGCAGGGCTAGAAAGATGGCACAGCAGTTAAAGGTACTGGGTTGAAAAGCCTAACAGTCTGAGTTTGATTCCCCAGTACCCAGGTAAAGCCAGATGCACAAAATGGCACATGCATTTGGAGTTTGTTTGCTAGTGGCAGGAGGCCCTGGCATGCCCATTTTCTGTCTCTCTGTCTGCCTCTGTCTTCCTCCCTCCCTCCCTCCCTCCCTCCCTCCCTCTCTCTCTCTCTCTCTCTCTCTCTCTCTCAAGTAAATAATGTTTTTAATTTATTGGAGCTGGAGAGATTACTCAGTGGTTATAGGTGCGTGCTTACAAAGCTTGACGGCCTGGGTTCAATTCCCCAGTAGCCATGTAAAGCCAAGTACACAAAATGGCACAAGCATCTGGAGTTTGTTTATAGTGGCAAGAGGCCCTGGGACACTCATTCATATCCTCCTCTCTCTCTCTCTCTCTCTCTCTCTCTTTCTCTCTCCCTCTTTCTGTTTCTTTCTCCCTGTCTTTCTCTCAAATAAATAAAAAAATATTTTTAACTTTAAAAAATCCTTTAAAAATGGCTGGAGTGATGGCACAGCAGGTACAGGCGCTTTGTTTGCAAAGCCTGACAGCCTGGGTTTGATTCCCCTATACTCCTGTAAAGCCCAGATACACAAAGTGGACATGTGTTTGACTTTTGTTTGCAGTTGCAAGAGGCACTGGTATACCCATTCTCATTGTCTGTCTGTCTCTTTCTCTCTTTCTGTCTCTCTTTCCAAAAAAATAATAAAAATATTTTTAAAAAATAGCATTTCTTGGGCAGGAGAGATGGCTTAGTGGTTAAGCGCTTGCCTGTAAAGCCTAAGGACGCGGTTCAAGGCTCGATTCCCCAGGACCCACGTTAGCCAGATGCACAAGGGGGCGCACACATCTGGAGTTCATTTGCAGTGGCTGGAGGCCCTGGTGTTCCCATTCTCTCTCTGTCTCTATCTGCCTCTTTCTCTCTCTGTCACTTTCAAATAAATAAATAAGAATAGTTTTAAAAAATAGCACTTCTTTTAAAAGAGAAACCATAATGCTAGAGGCCTCTTTCTGTCTCTGAGCTTGGCCTTCACTTGGTCAAAACAGCCCCCCAGTTTGTCCCTATAGGACACAAGCCTGCCTTGTTAGGAAATGAGCAACATTCAGGAGCCCACAATACCTCACATAACTCTGTGTACAGTAACAGAGAGTGGAAATAGGGCTGTAAGCACGAACAAGCAGACAAGTTATAAATATAGAATACTCTCTCAATTCCACTTCAGTTAGTCATGAAGAAGCAGTGTGAGTTTTATAAACTTATAAGGAATATACAAACAGTTCCAAATTTAAAATAACTTGGAGTAATTTTTAAGTGTGTGAAAAAGAGTATTTTTTCCACCCTGTCCATTTAAGCATCTGTGACAGGCGGTCATAAGTGATCGGTATCTATGTGCTCAAGCCTGCTGCTCACAGCTCTAGGGAAGACCACTCCACAGAGAGTTCATGCTTTGCTGCTTTAAAAGACCAAAGATGAAAAATGCTGAAGGAGGGCTGTGGGAGAGACCCTTTAGGCACAAAGCAGCCTCACCCCTCTGACTTTGTTCCATCACCACAGTGGCATCCATTTCTCTTGGACTCTAATGGCAACCCTCCTTGGCTTTGATTTCTCCCCTCTTGTTACAACCTGCTTATGTTTTCTAAATTTTTATGTAGGTTTTGAAAAGACCATTTTGGATGACCTAAAAGTACAATAAAATTGTTACAAAAAATAATCTGTGTAAAAACACAATTATGGGTTGGGCGTGGTGGCACACACCTTTAATCCCAGCACTCGGGAGGCAGAGGTAGGAGGATCACCATGAGCTCAAGGCCACCCTGAGACTACACAGAGAATTCCAGGTCAGTCTGAGCTAAAGTGAGACCATACCTTGAATAACCAAAAAAAAAAAAAAATTATTTTCAAAGGAGTAGAAATTCAGATGTTTAACGTTTCTCCCTTTCTTCCTCTCACTTCCTCCTGACAAGACCTTCTGCAATGAACATCAGTGTCCATTTGCAGGAATTTCTAGAGAGATGTGTCTTGGTTATCTGGTGTGCATTTGATTCAGTCAGTGGGACAGGTAGCATGCTGATGCTGAGCCCAGAGAAGGACATGGTGGGTGGCTGTGACTCTGCCCCTGCCCATCATAGACACTATTTAGTCCTGCATTTGAAATACACCAAAAAATGCAAGTAGATTCTGGGGTTTAAATAAACGTGTCTCTCCATTCTATCTGAAACCAGTGAAAGCCCTCCTTGTCTTTGATCTCTTTCCCCTTTTAAAACTTGCTTGTGCTTTCAACTCTTGTATGTAGGTGTGAAAGAAGTGTAAACGAGGATTTTGGGGTGCATTTTTACATCCAACAAAAGTACTTGTGATTTTATCACTATACATTAATAGCAAAACTCATGGAATTCATTTTCCTGCTGTGTGAATCATAAAAGCCAAAGTTTATGAATGAAAATAAAAAAGAATCAAGTGCTTGATAGATGTCGTACCATGGATCAACCTGGAAAATATTATCTCAAGTAGAAGAAGCCATTCACAGGAGAACACCTCTCGTATGATTCCATTAAATAAAATGCCTCCCAGGGTGAAGGGGATATAAAGGAGTGGGGAGAATGGCTAAGGGGTATGAGTTTTTCTTTGGGTTGATGAAGTTATTATAACATTGTGTTAGTGTTTACAAAACTCTTTGCAGATACTCAAAACCATCAAATCTTATACTTTTAACGGATGAATCATAAAGCATCTGTAAAGGGAGCCAGGCATAGTGGCACACATCTTTAATCCCAGCCCTCTGGAGGCGGAGGTAGAAGGATCACCTTGAGTTCAAGGCCCACCTGAGACATAGTGAATTCTAGGTCAGCCTGGGCTAGAGTGAGACACTACCTCAAAAAAAAAAAAAAAAAAAAAAGAATGTATGAAGGGACCTGGAGAAATTGCTCAGTGATTAAAGGCACTTCCTTGGAAAGCCTAATACCTGGGTTCATTTCCCCAGTACCCACATAAAGCCAGATGCACAAAGTGGTCCATATGTCTGGAGTTTGTTTGCAGTGGCAAGAGGCCTAGTGTACTCATTCATATTCTCTCTCACTCTATTTCTTTCTCTTTCTCCTTGCAAATAAATAAAAATATTTTAAAAATATGTGAAGCAACTGCAAAAATTCACCTAGTCCAGTGCAATCCGAAGCCCAGCTGAAGGGGTTCCCATGCTCTTTCTGCCTCTCAGTGTGCGTTCATTGACATTTCCTGTTCTGCATCTTTGGATTGACAGCTTCCCTGTCCTCACTCTTACTACCCAGCTTTCTATTTAATAATGATGCTATTTATTCCTTCTGGCTTCTTGATCACCCTTTATTGCAGTATTTGTTTATTTTCTCGGTACTCTGCCCAGCATCGCTTGTTGGTTCCTGAGACTCCAGTGATCCCGTGGGCATTGTCAGTAGGCGATTGTTTCTTTTGCTCATTAATGAACTGTTCCCAGATGCATTCAGCAGCCGAGCTTGGTGGCTTACCTTCTGTCCTACACTGTAAGAAGCTACTTGGAATTTGGCTGTTTCTCAGAGCATTCACCATGTGCTCGGCCAAAAGGCAGGCAGCAGTAAACTAAGTTTTTCTTTTCTACCAGAAGGTTTCCACTCCTGCTGAGTTATGACTTGATAGAGAGTGTGTCTGTGCTGCTAAGACAGGTTTGAGGGCATGGTGAGGTGCACAGCCATGACTTGAGCAAGGCATTTGAAAGGACACAATCATCATGTTGGAATACTTTACTCCATTTGAAAGTCTAAGCTAAACGACAGAGTGCAGCCTCTCTCGTGTCTCTGGCATGTACATGAGGCTGGGGAGTGTGAAGTATGGGTCAGTACTTCCTGTAAAGTACTGAGCTTTGTTAACTCTGTTTGAGGGGCTGCCTGAGATTTTGGTGAGAGGTGTTTCTAGTGGATGCAATTTGGGGACCTGTAAACTTCTTTCAGCTCTGACATCTGTGATTGGGTCAAAGGGGAAATAGCTGCCTGTGCAGCTGTTGCTGATGCAGTGGACTAGACAGATCCCCTGGCCATAGGAGCTTCATGCAGGCAGTTCTGCAACCCTGTCACTTTGGAAGGAATGGAAGGTGAAGAAGAAAACAATGATGAATGATAGTATTTAACTTCTTGGCCTTTCTATATACCCCATGAGTTTAAAAACTCCCTATGTTAGCACAGGATGTCTTTTCTAGGGGTATTCCTGGTAGGAGAACCAAACCAAAACTGAGTTGAAAACCCTTTGAAGTCTTCAACAAGGGAGTCATTTGTAACTCTGAACCCTGCAGAAGATGGGAGCCCAGAGTGCAAACAGTAAAAATCATGCAGTCCTACCCTTTCCCTGCCCAGCTTGCTATGCACATGACAAGCTCTGCTCACGTGTACTTTTCTTCTGCCCTGAGAAGCTCTGGTTCAGTTACAGCCTTTGATGGGCACCCTTTGCTTGTGGTTCAAACAGACACTGAAGTATCTTTGGATTCTAACCTAAAATTACATCCCTTCTGGATGTGGCTGGGTACTGCCCCCTCTAGGACAGAGGGTGGTTGGAAATGTTACCAATGTGATTTTCTTTGTGAGCATTTAAGACACACAAGTTTACCAGGTGAACTTTCCTTTGCTATGTGTAACTAATTCTGCATAGTGGGTACACTTTTCCAGGCAAAAATGTGTTTGGATGTTAATCTGGGATTTATAAGGCACTCTTTGCAGTGACCTGTCAGACTCTTCTTGTCTTCCTTTTGAGAAAAATCTGTGATGCCTATTCATGTTTGTGTGTATGTGTAAAACCATTTAGCTTTATTTATTTTCCAGTGAACCTGATTTTCCATCCCAGCAGACTTAGAGAACTTCAAGCTCTAGTAAGCTGGGGTACACTACACAGTGACTCTCTCTGAGCTCAAGAGGCCTTGTTCCCTACTGTTCTACTCCTTTTGATGGATACTTGTCTTAAGTCTGTTTTCTATTGCTATAGCAAAATGCCTGAGGCTGGATACTTGCTTTAAAAATTATTTTTATTTCTCATTGTACTGGAGGCTGGGAAGTCTAATAACATTGTGCTAGCCTCTAATGAGGGCCTTCTTACTGTGTTACGGCATGGCAGAGGGCATCACATGGTGAGTGCGAGTTTTCTCTTCTAATAAAGCCACTACTGCCATGATAGTATCCCACCCTCATGACTTCTTCTAATCTGGGCTTCCAAAGGCCCACCTCCAAACCCTATCAACATGGTTAATTGGGTTTTCCAAATTCTACCATAACAATGGTAACCAGATTTCAACACATGGTTTTTCTTTTTTTAATTTTTTGTAATCTTGTTTTAATTTTAATTTTCATTTTATGGAGAGAGAAAAAGAGATTGAGAATTGGCATGCCAGGGCCTCTAGCCACTACAGTCAAACTCCAGACATGTGTGCCACTTGTGTGCATACATGCATACATCACCTTGTATATCTGGCTTATGTGGGTTCAAACCTGGGTCCTTAGGCTTTGCAGGCAAGTGCCTCAAACACTAAGCCATCTCTCCAATAGTTTTTTTTTAAATTTATTGATGATTATATACCTGTATATAATGCATTTTGGTCATAATGGGAGGACCCACTACCTTCTCTTGGTCCTCTTCCTTATTGCCTTCCACTGAATGCCTTCTTTCCTACTAGCGCCTCTTCTACTTTTTCTTGTGTGAGTTTAATTAGGGTACCTGCATGAGCATGAGTGGGTGGGGGGTGATTAACACATCAAACTTACCAGTGGCTACACCACTACCGAAAATGTACCCATCCCCCCAGGAACAGCCAATAACTCTTAGAGGGGATGGGGCCTCATGTCCTCCTCTGATATCCATAGTGGAATAGGTTGATGTGCCCAATACAACACATGATTTTATTTTCAACAAGATAGTTTCAAGCTACATTCAAATTTCTTTGTCTGCGCTAATGGGAGTGAGAAGAAGTGTGTGAAGGATCACAAGAAGGAAGATGAAAGATAATTTTACAAGTGGAGAGCATTGTAGTACATCTCCTAAAGTGTTAGGTTGGCACAGCCCCCGCCAAGCTGTGCTCCTCCCATGCCCATCATGGGTACCCTGCCTCCACTGAAGTAAGTTACAGCTTCTGCAGATGAGGACATTCTTCCCTTCCAACCAAATGACAAGGAGTCTTGAGCTCCATGATCCACCTCTGCCTTTCTAGAAAAGTTGTGAGCAGCCCCCTTCTTGCTGGATAATCGAGAACCAGAGAGAAAGCACGCACCAACCTTGGCCGACATTTGGCTCCATGGCAGTGAAACAGAAAAACCCTGGGAGTTCATTGTGGTCACTACTCAGACTTGTGCTTTGTGTGTTATGAAGGGTGGAGTGGAAAGGGCTAAAAACATAGGACTGAGATTTTACAGGTGAATATCCTAAAATTCACTTATGTGCCTTTCTTCGAAAGTAGTAGGGCTCTTAAAAGGAGCCAGGGTATAGATGGGCACAGCAGGGCTTGGTAGTCTGCAGTTCTGTTCTACATCTCCTGACATCCTCAAGTCACCATAAGCTATTGACCCTGATACATAGGTCTACTGCCATTGCCCCATGGCGTTTCCAGCCCAGATCACTTATGATTGCACCCATAAAAACTGCATGCCAGGCATTTTCACTTGGGTGTGTACAAACAAAAAAGGATAAAACAGCACATTTTAGACTAGACTTTTACTAGACTAGATTAGACTAGATTTTTACTCTACCCCTGGAAAAAAAATATCAGCACATTCTTCTTAATTCTCCAAGTTACAATGTTGAATTGGCCCTGATTTTTCCATCCACACTGTTGTCCCCTGGTCTGAGCTATGGCTTCTCTAGGGGAGGTAACTCCTAGGGCCTCCAGCCACTGCAAACAAACTCCAGACATATGCACCATCTGGCTTATGTTGGTCCTGGGGAATTGAACCTGGGTCCTTTGGCTTTGCAGGCAAGCACCTTAACCACTAAGCCATCTCTCCAGCCCTCACATGTCTTTTAAAACGTGGTTTCGTCACCGTCTTTGGGACATGAAATGACCCCATTTAATTCATAATCTCACAACAGCTGTTATTACCTGCACAATGTAGAATTCAACCAACATTCTGTCTGTCATAGATGATGGAGGAGGGGGAAAAAAGAAACATCAAAATGGAAGAGGGACGTGCCAAATAGAAGAGGGGATTCAGGGGCTGGAGAGATGGTTTAGCGGTTAAGCACTTGCCTGTGAAGCCTAAGGACCTCGGTTCGAGGCTCGACTCCCCAGGACCCACGTTAGCCAGATGCACAAGGGGGCGCACGCATCTGGAGTTCGTTTGCAGTGGCTGGAGGCCCTGGTGCGCCCGTTCTCTCTCCCTCTCTCTATCTGCCTCTTTCTCTCTCTGTCTCTCGCTCTCAAATAAATAAATAAAAATAACAAAAATAAAAAAATAAAAAGAAGAAGAGGGGATTCAGTGGAAGGGGGACAAGAAGGTACTGGATGAGGATTATGATCAAGACATATGCATGTATAAAACTGTTAATAAAAAGTTTTTTTAAACATAAAAAATAAAGTTTTTAAAAAAGATTATTAGAGCCAGGCATGGTAGCACTCGCCTTTAATCCCAGCACTCGGGAAGCAGAGATAGGAGGATTGCTGTGAGTTCGAGGCTACCCTGAGACTCCTTAGTGAATTCCAGGTCAGCCTGGGCTAGAGTGAGACCCTACCTTGAAAAAGCCAAAAAAAAAAAAAAAAAAAAAAAGATTATTAAAGAAATTACTAGCAAGAGCAAAAACAAGTCTTTATAAAACTGAAGAGATACTAGGACTGTAAGGAAGGGAGTGAGTTAAAGACTGATATTTGTGTGTGTGTGTGTGTCTTATAAAAAATGAAGCAAGTGATCTATTAAATGCCATGTCTCATTCTTGTGCGGTGGTGACCCTGAACCATTTCTCCTAGTGGTTGACGTGAACATGCTGTTGGCTTTTGTGACTGTCTTGATAAGCTTTTGTATTTATTGTCATCATTGTATGAATTCCAAGAAATAGAAAGACCTCATGGGCAAAATTCACTCTTCCTCTGTATGTACACTAGTTTATTATAGTAGCTTCCATTTTCCTTTTTTTGCAAGTTGAACTGCCTTCAGTCACACTCTGTGTGCTTCTTCTCTAGAGCCATGGGAAAAGCTCCCTCCCTTTCCCCCACAGTGCCATAATTGGAAATTTGGTTACTGTACTAAATTTTAAGTTTTGGCACCCATGAACAGCAGCTATCCATCTGCTGGCGAGACACACTGCCCGGGGCTTTTCAAGAAATCCCTTAATAGTCCTGAACACTAATAATATTTATATACATTGAGATGAGGCAAAATTTACAGCAGGTTTCTGGGTCTGGCTCCAGTACTCTATAATCCCAGACTTCCCCATAGTCTCCTGCTTACCTCCCCAAATCCTCTCACTGAGAGGAGTACCACTTCCCTTCTGGGAGTCACCACCACTTTAATGGAATTTGTCCCCTTGGATCCCATCTTCTTGGCCCGCCCCTTCTCTTTTCACCTGCAAAATGTGGTTGTTCCATGTGCATCACCTGCCATGGAGGGACCCATTGATTTGGCATCTCTCTTAAGAGGAATTGTTCTGTCTTTAAGGCAATGTTTAAGCATTGCTGAACTTGGTTTGGTAGGAGATCCTTGCACTTGAATGGAGCAGGGGATGGACATGCCAGACGTTTACCAGGAACCTTGTCAAGTGTTTTTCTTTTCTCATCTTAGGGGAATACAGTGTTTTCATCTGGGTGTAACTCATTGCAAGCCAGTGCATAGGGAGCTTTTTTTCATTCTTTTAAATGCTCAGGTTTTTACTTCTACACAAATAACTATTTAATCTTAATATCTGTTACTCGGTATTTTCTTTCTATTATAAGTAAAGAAAGGTGGTTTTGCAAACTTGGTATCAGTTAGGCTCTGATGGTGATTGTAAGACTCCTAGTCAACTTTCCCTTCCAGTCACAAAACACAATAATGGTACGTGGCTGGTGCATACTCCAGCATAGGCTGCCGCCAGTTGTATCGAACTTCCCAGATCCATTACCCTGCCTGAGTTGTACAGGCAGCAAGTCACCTTTTGCCTGGTCCCTCTTCTGTCCACTCTGCCAGATGACAATTTTGTATGAAAGCCTGAGCCCTATCTAAAACCTTTGATGATTGCTTGTTGCCTACCAACTGACAGCCCTGTGATGCCTTCCTGGACTGCCCCTTACCCTCCCAGCAGTGTCTGTCACTGGGCTCCAACCTTCATCCCCACCACAGTAACTTTTGCAAGCACTTGTATGAGTCCCTCTGTGGGGGTCTTAATGCTCCTCCTCCTGTTTTCAGTGCCAGTCCCATTACCTCTAGGGACCTTTCTGACACCCACAGCCCAGGAACACCTCTACTTGCCCCTGCTTCTCTGGTGTCTTGTCCCTTCCCTGGGAATGGGGACTGCCACTGTCCAGGATGTGCAGTTGCCTGGCACTCAAGTGCAGCACACACACAGCAGGTACTGTGTGGAAGAATAAATGCAGGATTCTGTTGTTACTGGTTCAAAAACCTGAACCAGGATATGAAACTTCAGTGCTTGTTGACACCTTGAACTTTGATGTGACTTGAGCAATGGTTATATTTGAAATTAAATAATCACCTAAACTAAATTACTTCTCAATGTCTTTGAGTGAGAGAGATGATAGCTGTGGGTGTGAGGTCTGTAAACACACTAGGCTGGTAAATTAAATCTATTTTGTTCTCTTCACAGTAATTGCCAGGGTAGACAGTGTATATGTATTCTAACATTTTAGACATTTTAGGAGCTCCTGCAACATTCTTTTTGTTTGTGGTGTATAGCAGATTTCAAAAATAGCCAGAAGCCAATTGTGATGATGTTTTCCTCCTTTACTTTTACATGGCTCTAAAGGTATGTTTGACTTAGGTAGTGCAGTTGCATGTAACAGATGAAATTTGTTTCTGTCTCACCAAAGAAGTTCAGGGGGAAATATCCCATTGTTACAGCCTACTGCCTTCACAATTGCAAGGGACTAAATATCTTTTGCTCACTCTACTCTATTCCCTCATGGTGCAAGGTGACTGCATAAGATTCTTGTAATATTTCTGCTTTCCACCCAGCAACGAGGAAGAAAGGCATGTGTATCCTCTCTGCTTTAGGAGTATTCCAAGAAGTTCCAGTTAAAAAAAATACTTATATCCCCGTGGGTATAACTTAAGACATATAGCCACTTTTAGCTTCAATGGAGGCTAAGAGACCTAAGGGAATGACAGTATATCCAACTGAAAATAATGGAAAAGCAACCTAAAGTTTCTGCAAGAAGAATTTGCAAGCCTTTTTCCAGCTTGCCAGTATCATGAGAATTCACTGGTTTGGATTTTCTTCCTAAATGACAGTATTTATTTGAATGTACCCATTCTGACACCTGTTTTTAAAGTCACCTGTTTGCAGTGACACAGGAATTCTCAGATGGAACTAGTAGAGGACAGTCAGACTAATAAAAGTCAATCTGGAAATTGATCCTAACACAATACTAAAGGTGCACAGGGAGGTCACGATGACTATTGAACAGTAAAACATTGGGAATCGGGAATGTGTCAATGACAGAACATGGTGTAACTATGAGCCATGTGATGGTGGGTGTAGTGTTACTACTCAGTGGCTGTGGAGTCCATAGTGTAGTGTCAGGAGTAGCCATGTGATTATGGGGTGTAGTGTTAATGCTCAGTGGCCGTGGAGTCCATAGTCTAGTATCAGGAGTGCTTTCCCAATGGCTTGATCCTTCCTTGTGCATATTTGTCTTCGCATGCCTGACACTGGCAGGGGCTGTTTGTGGGCAGAGGAACTTGTTTCCATGTTCTTTAGATTCTCTTATTTGATCTCTGGGGTAGTTTTTAGCATGTATATTTAATAAGAAAACAATCTTTGCTCTTGGTATGTCAGAGTCAAAATATACGTATTTAAATAATTTTGTGTTGTTTTCCACCTCAAGGGAAAAGGAGGACACATAATACTAACCAGATTTTAGGTTTTGTTGATTTATACCTTATTTACCAGTGAAGTTAACAACCTGTAGATGATCATTACAACATTGTTATGGAAATAAACCAACTCATCTATTTAGGACACGAGTGGTGGATCTGTGGCTCCTGGACTTGGGTTTTGCTTAGCTTTATCATGGAGGTGCTTGAAGGAGGTGAGCCTTGGGCTCTCGAACTCTATACTTCATCCTCCTTCCCATACCTGACAGTGACTATTGGGTATGATGGCTTCTCAGTGATCTGGGGGTTTGGGTGTGCAGAGAAGTTGCTTCCATAGCCTTTTGTGGCAAAAGGGCTTTGAGGTGATAAAGACACAATTGTTCAAAAGCCCTTTGGTCAACCCACGCATACTATCGTGCTTACACGATGGTTTAATCATTTTCAGAATAAATGAGCACTTCTTCACAGGAGGGCGTCCAGTAAGGAACATATAGTAGGCGGTCCCCCTTTATTCTTTCCCAGAATTTCAGATACCAATGGTCACTTAGGTTCTAATTTTACTGTCTTGGCTCTTTCAAGAGAAAGACCATGCTCACATAATGTTTATGACAGTATATTACTATAATTGCTGTGTCTTATTAGTAGGTACTGCAATCTCTTGTTATGCCTAACTTATCACTTAAACTTTATCATGAGTGCATATGTATAGGAAAAGACATTATTAGTACCATTTTGTAGTTTCAGGCATCAAGTGGTGGATTTGAGAATGGATTCCCCCTGCATAAGGAGAGGGGCTGCTGTGTTGAAATGCAGAGAGGCTTGTGCCTTTAGAAGAACTAGTGGACCACAGTATATGTGCCCCTCTCTCATGGTCACCTGTGTCACAGGCCACCTTGTAATATGGGTGCCATCACCCCCATTTTACAAATGAGAAAAGAGAATCAAGGTTGTTAGAAGTCAATGGCCTAAATTCATACCAGAGGCTGGGCTTGTGTCTTCATGGGGTTTCCACAGGTACATCCTGCTCCTAACCCAACCAAAATCTGGTGTGGTAATGATAGCAGATGACCCAGCAGACTGGCCAGACCCCAGGGAGGCTGTGTAGCCCATGCACTGTCTCACCACCCTCTCCTTCTGTCCCCACAGTGTGCCCAACCGTGTGCGGGAAGCGTGCGTGCACCGAGAACAATGAGTGCTGTCACCCCGAGTGCTTGGGCAGCTGCCACACACCTGATGACAACACAACTTGCGTGGCCTGCCGGCATTTCTTCTACAAAGGCATGTGCGTGCCCATCTGCCCGCCAGGCACCTACAGATTTGAGGGCTGGCGCTGTGTGGACCGTGACTTCTGCGCCAACATCCCCAACGCTGAGAGCAGTGACTCCGAGGGCTTTGTCATCCATGACGGCGAGTGCATGCAGGAGTGCCCCTCTGGCTTCATCCGCAATGGCACCCAGAGGTCAGTGTGCTCTGCCACTCAAGTTGTGCAGACAGGACTATCAAGACGTCAACCCACAGGGATCCATTTTAGAGAGCTGGCTGAACCTAATCTTACAGTAGCTGGAGTGTGGTTTTGTTTCTTGTTTTTGCAGCTTGTTTCGTTTGCTTTAAAAGTGTAAGGCGTAAGTACCCGCCTGCTGGACCAGGTGTCTTGAGCCCCCTCCCCCTGCTCCGTGACACCTGTGGAGCTGAGGTCCCTGAAACGCCGACTGTAGCTGTAGATTCTCCTCCTCGGTTTGTTGCTGTAGCCCAGTGAGGCATTTGGGGGTGCAAGAGGACAGGTCTCCTACCTCTCTTAGCACAAGCCTGAGACCTGAGAATAGAATGGCTATAAAATAAGCTGACTTTCCCATCAGCCCCTCCTTCCTCTCACCTCCCTGCACCTTCACTTGTCTTTGTGGCCCCTCCTTTCCTTCCTGAACTTTGAGGCTATCTTATTTAACAAATGGTATCCTCCTATGTGTGTCCCAGGGGCTCCCATAAACTTGTCAAGAGTTAAAGTTCTTAAAAACAAGATGCCATATTGCTACAATAGGTGTTGACTAGATCTGGAAGTAAAAGATCAGAAACTTAGGTTTGCTCTTCCCTCCCCTGAAGGAGAGCAAAAGACTTTGGGAGAGTTCTGCTTAAATAGGTGTCATGCTTCCTACACTATAAACACCACACATCTTGGGATTCTTCAGAATAGGCCTAATGGGTTATGACTATAGCTCGGTAGAGTGCATGCTCAGCATGTGTGAGCCCTAGATTCAGTCCCCAGCATTGCAAACAAAAGTACCAAATACCATTCAGAAAGTAAACTTCTGATGTAGTCTGTTTTGATAAAATATGTCAAGCAAGTCTTTATGTATTTATTTATTCATTTGCAGTGCTGGGGATTGAACCCAGAGCCTTGAACATGATAGATAAGGACTCTATCACTGAGCTACACTCTTAGCCTTCAAGCAGGCTTTTAATATAGAGTATTCTATTTCTTTTATAGTTTTGATGATAGTCCTACTATAATCTGACCTTCAAATTAAATCAAAGATAAAACTTAACTTTCTTCCATTTGTCTTCGCATGCCTGATGCAAAACAACTTTCTGCCTGTTAGGATGCCTGTAAATATTATAATATTAGGCCTGGCATGGTGGTGTACACCTTAATCCCAGTACTTGGGAAGCAGAGGTAGGAGGATTGCTGCGAATACTAGGCTACCCTGAGACTACATAGTGAATTCCAGGTCAGCATGGGCTAGAGCGAGACCCTACCTTGAAAAAAATTATAATAACAAATATTAAATAAACAATTAAATACTGTGAAATGATAAGTGGGCCAAGGATTAACATGATTAAGAGTATATATAGCACACAAAAAAATGTCTACCATATTTTACTCACATTTTGTCAGCCTGTGTTAGTCAGCTTCCTATTACTATAACAAAATACCTGAAATACCATCAGTTTACTAAGAAGGAAGATTCCTTTGGCTTGTAATTTTAGAGGTTTTGGTGCATGGTTGGTTGGCCCCATTGCTTTTGGACCCTTGTCAAGGGAATACAGGATATCTGGGAGCACATGGTATAAACAAGCAAGAGGAGAGGGGTCCCCGGATGACTGGCAGACCTCCCAGTAGCACCAAACTGGAGAATAAACTATGAGTAGGATGGGCTTTGGTAACATTCTAGATCCCAACCATTGCCAGCGTGAAGATACGTAAAAGGGAGGAAGGTAGCAGGGAGGGGTAGTTTGGTCTATGAACTCTGTGGCATCATCTCCAGCCTGTAAGTTCAGTTTCTCATACTCTATTCTACAGCATCCAGAGCAGCAAGCAGAGTGGGACTATTTGTACTGTTGATTTTCCTTCCCTCCCCTGCAATGTGTTCCTGAAGAATTGAGCCAATGTTCTCATTCAGTCATTTATTTATTTATTTTTGTTTTTTCGAGGTAGGGTTTCACTCTAGCTCAGGCTGTCCTGGATTTCACTATGTAGTCACAGGGTGGCCTCGAACTCACAGTAATCCTTCTACCTCTGCCTCCCAAGTGATGGGATTAAAGGTGTGTGCCACCATACCCGGCTCAGTCATTTATTTTAATGTGTTCTCAGGCTGGTCTCGAACTCATAGCAATCCTCTTACCTCTACCTCCATAGTGCTCAGATTAAAGGCATGCAACACCATGCTCGGCTCATTCTTATGCTCTAGTCTCAACTACTGATCTACCTTTTCTGTTTTAAAGAAGAACACATCAAGAAATCATAAATACTCCGCTCTCAGACTTGAGGTCTATTTAATATGTACTTTTAAAATACTATTTATATTTTCATTATACCAGAGTAAATTTAGGAAACTTATTCTGTAAATACATACATAATAAGAATGCTTCCATGCAATTTTTTAAAAAATATTTGCATTTATTTATTTGCAAGCAGAAAGAAAGAGAGAGAAAGGATGGGTGTGCCAGGGCCTTGTGCCACTGCAAATGAACTTCTGGTACATACATTACTTTGTGCATCTGCCTTGACGTGGGTACTGGGAAATCAAATCTGGGCCATCAGTTCTTGCAAGCAAGCACCTTTAAACACTGATCCCTATACAAAAATATTTTTTAAGTTCTAGATGACAGCTAGGTATTTTAACAAGGGTGTGTGGGGCCCAAAATATAAATAAAAGGTGGAGAAATACTAAACAAAGCATTATCTGACAACCCAGCAATAGCAACCCAGGGTATGTATCTCCAAAAACTGAGAATTTGTATCCAAACAGAAATATTCTTGCAGTTGTCCATAACAGCTTTATTTGTAATAGCCAGAAAATGGGAACAACTCAAGTATCCTATAATGGTAATTAGTGGAATATTACTCAGCAATGAAGAGAAACTTACCATTGAAAGACACAGCAACCTGGTTGATCTCAAAGACGTTGTACATTGTGAAGAACCCCAGTCTCAAAAGTAACTAATTCTGTATGATTCCATTCATGCAGCATCCTTAAAATGACGAAAGGGCAAAGTTGGGGAACAGTTACCAGGAGTTTGGGATACTGACAGAATGGCGACATAATGATGACAGCTATAATCAGTACTGCTTTTCTTGAATGCTCTTCAATGAAGTTTTGGAAAGCTCATTGATAACTATAATACAGGGCTGGCGAGATGGGCCAGCAGGTCAGGTACTTCTGTGCAGGCCTGAGTACCTGGATTCTTATCCACAGACTCCAGATAAGATCTCGAAGCTGTGTGCACTTCTGTAATCCTAGCACACAGACAGGCATCAGACGGAAAGCTAAGACAGGATTCCTGGACGCTGTTAGACCAGTGCCACCAGGAACAAGGATGAGAGACCCTGCCTCCAATGAGGTGGATGGTGAGATGGACCCAGGGAAGGTGTCCTCCAGCCTCTGTGTGTGTGTGTGTGTGTGTGTGTGTGTGTGTGTGTGTGTGTGTGTGCGCGCGCGCACGCTGTGGCATGTGTATGTCTGCACTCATACACATGAATACACACACATTATACACACTGAAATTAATTTGAAAGATACCTAGGAACAGTAATACTCATTATAGCCTCTGTTCAACTTCCCATTTGGTCACATACACACATCCTGGGTCGTTTGTGTTGTTTGGAAATGGACCCTGATTCTGTATATAGCTCTAGGTCCTGAAGGTTCAGCCACTGGGTTAGCACCTTCTCTGCTCCTTCCTAAACAATGGTAGATAAGCATAAAGGCAGTCTTCCTCCCTGACTTGTGACGATCTGTGGCATGCTCAGAATGACATTTGGAATAGAAGCTTGTTAAGAAGCAGTGGAAGTCCCTTGCTTTTATTGTATATGTAGCAAAAGCAGCATTGGATCAGTTTACAGGCTTCTGCAAACCATTGTCAAAAAATAATTTCCTGTGTGCTTTAGCCAGAAAACAAGGGATCTGTGCCTGTTGGAGTCCATGGGCTTTGCTGGAACACTGGCTTCCGGAACTAGACCCTGGTAGTGGCAAAGATATTGCTGTCTGGGGCTGTCCCTGCTGGGTCTCCCAGCCTCCTCCTGTCCACATTGGAAAGTAGCTCCATTCTCCCAGAGCTGGTTTTTGTAAGTCTGTATCTCCCATGTGGAACCAGCTGGCTCTCCATTACCAGTGTGGGGTGCCCACATGCCTCCAGTGCGGATCATATACTTAGTCTGGAAACATACAGGAAACTTTTCTCTGTAGGTGCTTTCTCCTTGTGGTCTGCATGTGGGTGGCTCACCCTGGGTGGGCTTGTGGAGGAGACACACTGTGACCACTTGGACCCTTCAGAATGGTTGCTTTTTGTAATGTGCTCTGTAATAACAACCCCAAAGCCATCTCCTTTTTGTTTGGCTCTTTATCTTCCACAGCATGTACTGCATCCCTTGCGAAGGCCCTTGCCCCAAGGTCTGCGGGGAGGAAGACAAGAAAACAAAAACCATTGATTCTGTTACTTCTGCTCAAATGCTCCAAGGATGCACCATCTTCAAGGGCAATTTGCTCATTAATATCCGCCGAGGCAGTAAGTATTCCGCCCCACTGGATGAGCAGCTGCATCTCTCAGTTTGGTTTTGTTGATGCTTTCCCTGACCCTGTCTCTGAGTCACAACTAAAATATGGGCTTAGGAAAACAGCGTGGTGTGTATGTCTCAAAAATGACGTCTTTCTTTTGAGTTCCCCTGAAAGATTTATTAAAAAAAAAAACAACAGATTGAAAGGCAATCCATGTTGGAGCCATTAGCACAGAATTGATTCCCGTAAAGAGGGTCATCTCTCTATTTCTGCTACTCACATCTTACGCACTAGAGGCACATCCCCACATGCAAACCCCAGCTGAGCCTGAGGGATCAGAGGCATGACTCAGCTAGCCCCATCTGCAGCCAGATCCATCGTTAAGCCCAAAGAGTTTGGGTTACTTGCATATGATGAGGCTGAGCAAAGGAAAGAGTTGACTATGTTCAGGTTTTATGAAGTCCTGAAGAATGGTAGGACTCCCGGTTTACTTATAAGAGCCAACAAGTTACAGGCATGTGCCGTCACATACTTAAAGCTTCAGCCTTAACCCCACAGAATCGCCTTTATTTGCAGATGGTACTTCTGAAGCATTGTTTCTAAGCTGCATTTGTGTAAAGTATTTCCCATCAACTTAACCCCCCATCTTTTTCCTTGATTGACAAAGGCTTCTAGTAATAATGCCATCAATCCTCCACCACTGGGACCACTCAGCTGAGGTACTGGTATGTTTATATGCTAAAATACTATAGGAGGAAACTGAGGCAGTTCAAAGCAATTTTTTTAATTTTAACTGATAACTCATTTTATGAAGAAAAATTTTAGCTATATATACTTAATATATTTATTTTGTGAATTTCTTTTCCTTTGTTAGAGTGAATTGTATTCTTGTGGTTGAGAGGTAGCAGAGACAAGGTTTCGCTGAGGGTTGTTTGTTTTTCGTATCCCTTATTTTCCATTACCCATCCTTTACCATTCCACCACAGAAGTAATGTTCCCCACAGTAAGCAGTCATCATTGTAAAATGATGTTCTTGTTTCTCTTACTAGATTGCTTAGTTTATATTCAATATAGTTTATCCCCAGAACACATACCTGCCCTGCCTGTGGTCTTGAAGGTAAACATTTAATCTATGAATTAAATCCATGGAGAAGTGTCACCTGGGAAGGAATTGTGCATCTCCATGAGTAATGATGAAGGGCACCTTCCAGTCCCTGTCCAACGCAGGAAGTCAGATGCAGTCAGAAGGGTGGGGCATTTTGATGGAAGGATGAGGTTCCCAAGCCTTACCTGAGAGGTACATTTCCTGCCTCACATGTAAAAACTCAGTATTTTGTCCTTAAAACATCAACTATTGGACCTTGAGACACCAGCCTTATCATCCAGGTACTTGGGAATCTAAGGCAAGAAGATCACAAGTTCAAGGCCTGCCTGAACAACCTGATGAAACCCTGTCTCAAAATAAAAAGAAAAGAGAAGGCTAGAACTTATCTCAGTGACATAGCAATTGCCTCACATGTGCTGAGGCCCTGGGTTCAATCCACAGTGTCACAAAAACACACAAGCACAAAATCAACTACAAATAACCTCTGGTCTTTTTAGATTCAATTTCCCTTTCATTTCTGTTAGAAAGACATTAAATGTAAGGCCTGCCCTCTAGGAAAGTAGCCTTGTTATTTTATTTGTATCAAATCAAAGCTGAACCTTTCACTAAGTAGGCCTTCATAATCATACACAGTAAAACCCCATTCATTGAACCACACCTGATTCATCATAGTCTTTATTATAATTTTGGCACAAGTTGGACTGAAGCTTTTGTTTTGTTTGTGTGTGTCCTTGTGTCCTGTTTTCATACCTGTATTAACAACTGTTTTTTCCAGCTGTTTTGTAATTACAAAAAGAATTTGTGAATGGTAGAGAGATACAGAAATGAACATTTTAACAAAGGACCCGCAGGCTGGGTGTGGTGACATGGAGGTAGAGGCAGAAAGATCAAGAGTCCAGGTTCGTCCTCAGCTATATAGTTACATGGAGGCCAGAATGGTCTACATGAGACTATGTCAGAGAGAAACAGAAGAGAGCAGGGCTGGAGAAGGAAAGAAAAAAAAAAAAAACTATATGCAACTGCCATTGTTAACATTTAGGTGTATTTTCCTCCAGTTTTAGGAGGATATAATCCTTAAATTCTGATCCTTGTATCTTAGGAACTTGAAATACAGCAAAGGCAGGTCCTAATGAGACTAGGAGAATGTTATTTGTTTGGTCCTGCCCTGCACTGTGGAGGCAATACTATCTGTTGACAGAGCATATTAAAAGACGATCCCTCCGTTTCTCAGCAGAACTAATTGGCAGTGTGGTATTTATGGTTTCACATTCTGTTAATCAGCTTGAGAACTGCAGTACCCAGCCTCCAGAAATTTGCTCTCCTCTGCCTCAGAGGCCTTGTCCCAGGAATGGCTATAGAAAGCCAAAGCTAGGGAAATGTTTTTTGACAAGGAACAGTTGGTCTTGTGCCAGGATGCTAGACATCTCGTTGAGGAGCTCCCCAAAAATAAGACCTGCCACTGATCCTTACACCTGTTTGTGAAAGCCAAGTACAGTATGTCAACTGATACCCAGTGACATGTCTTTTCACATAGATAACATTGCCACAGAGCTGGAGAACTTCATGGGGCTCATCGAGGTGGTGACAGGGTATGTGAAGATCCGCCACTCGCATGCCTTGGTCTCCTTGTCCTTTCTGAAAAACCTTCGCCTGATCCTAGGAGAGGAGCAGCTGGAAGGGTGAGTGCCCCATGTTTCTTCTGCAGTCAAAAAATACAACTTACACCGGGCATGATGGCACATGCCTTTAATCCCAGCACTTGGGAGGCACAGGTAGGAGGATCGCCACCTGAGACTACATGGTGAATTCCAGGTCAGCCTGAGCTAGAGTGTGACCCTACCTCAAAAAAAAAAAAAAAAAAAAAACCTTAGGTAGAGCCTTTCTTGTTAAACAAAAGGAGGGAGCCCCCTCCTTCCCCTGCTGATAGTCCTGTGCATCGTGGCAATTTGCCGCCCTTGGGACACTGATGATTTGGAAAACAGGTGTTTTCATTTCTACCGTTGAGATCATCAGTCAGGAGTCGCAGTGAAGGTGTGGTCAAATGATCCTGGGGACTCTTCCTGCCAAAAGTGACAGCTGTCCGTCTGAAGTGCTTACCTCGTAGGTAGAACATTATTTACCTGCTCCAGGATACTGTTCTCAATTTTATTAAGGCCATCCCATCTTTTAAAATAGCAAAGAGATAGTCAGCAAAATGTGGGCAATTCATGTCATTAAAAGAAATCTCAATTTCCAGAACTGTTTTTTATGGAGTTATGCTATTGATAAAACTTTTGCCTTCTACACAAATATGCTTTGTGACAGGGGTTTTAAAACAACTATGGGCTTTTCAGAAGGTGATAAAAGCTGGTGCTTTACTGCATGCACATTTTATTTATTAGCAAGCAGAAAGAGAGAGAGGAGAAAGGGAGAGAGAGTCGCCACTCTAGGTCCTCTTGCCAGTGCAAACAAACTTCAGACACATTTCCACTTTGGGCATCTAGCTTTATGTGGGTATTGGGAAATCAAACCCAAGCTGTCAGTCTTTGTAAACCAATGACTTTAACCACTGAACAATCCCTCCAGTCCCACGGTCTCCCTTTTAAATATGGCTTTTGCCTAGCTTTAAGTAAATGCTTTGAAATAAAAGAAGTCAATTAAGGAATAAATTCCTTCTATAGTGAATTCAGGAAAATGATTAAGGGAAAGAGGTGGGAGGTCATGGGAAAGGTTGGCCTTGATGATTTATCTGCCCCAACTGGATAAGGTTACAGCAAAGGGATTCTTTACAGCCTCCCAGTTTTTCTCAACCAACTCTTGATTGGTCTTAAATTCTTAAAATTCCATCCTCAGATATAGCTAGAGAGGAAGCCTTTCTTCATTCCAGCCTTGAAAAGTATACTATCTTCCCACTGGGAGCACCAGTTCTTCATTTTAAAAGAGAGAGAGAGAGAGAGAAAGAAAGAAAGAGAGAGAGAGAGAGAGAGAGAGAAGAAAGAAAGAAAGAAAGAAAGAAAGAAAGAAAGAAAGAAAGAAAGAAAGAAAGAAAAGAAAGGGCCTTTCTTATTTTAAATCCAAAGAGAACACCACCGTGCTCAGCCCCAGTGAGTTTTGGCAGCTTCTGTAGCACCCTGAGGCTCTGCCAATGTGAGGTGGTGTTCATTGTTTGTTGTGTTAAATTTTAAATTTGTTTTATTTTTATGTATTTATTTGAGAGAAAGAGAAATAGGCAGGGGGGAGAGAGAGAGAATGGGTGCAAGCTAGAGCCTCCAGCCACTGCAAACGAACTCCAGATGTGTGTGCCCCGTTGTGCATCTGGCTTACATGGGTCCTGGGGAATTGAGCCTGGGTCCTTTGGCTTTGTAGGCAAGTGCCTTAACCACTAAGCCATCTTTCCAGCCCTTGTTGTGTTAAGTTTTAAAATGAATTTTAGCTTATGATTTTCCCCCTCCAAAGAGACCTATGCTCTGAAATGCCTAGTATCAGCAAGTACTTTGTCTTTTGCACATGGCAGACGTCAAATTCGCTAGTGACTTGAAGATGCACCTGTTTTTTTTTTCTTCCCCAGACTAAGCAGTGATAGACATTGAGGAGAAAGCCAAGAAGAGGCTTTAATTCATTTTTATTAGGAATTCTTCCATGGTATGGTCACTTTTTTGTTATGGCTTAACTAAAAGTATCATACATGAATATAGCTGAAAATTGAAAGTGGTTTTTATTTGCAAGACTATTTATGGTGTATTTTTCATTATCTGAAACTTGTATTAAACCTGAATATTAGCATGGCTGGACTTTTTAAGGACACTTGTGTTGGGGGTGGGGTTCCCAGGTAAGTCAGCTTTCCCCCCTACTGTTTGTTAGGGAAGGCAGGTGAGGCAGAAACCACTTCTTGGAGGCTTTATGGCTAAGGCATTTGAGGCTCTTGCCTCTTTGATGGGAGTTGTTTTCTCCTACCTACTTTCTGTACACATGGCCAAGGAGATGTGGCTTCTCCTCACTTGTAATGAACTCCCCAAGCACTGTTTGTTTCCCTGGACCATCCACAGCAAAGCCTCCTTGCTTCACCTTCTTAGATTCAGGGATAGAGTTAGGCTCAACTCCCTCACCTGCTCCACTCCATTCTCCTGCAATAAGAGAAGTCAGGGATGAAGAAAAGAAAGGGGTATGATTACAGATGAATGTCAACAATGCAAAGTACTCTACTCTGAGAGAAAGGAAGGAATGTGCCATGGGCACCAGAAAGAGGCATCCGGTTGAGAAGGTCAGACAGGCTCTGAGGAAAGGTAGCATTGAGATGGGCCTTGGAGAGTTTGTGGAAATGGAAAGCAAGAGTCAAAAAAGACAGGGAAGGGGTCAGGAGCAAAGTCAATGAGTTGGGGCATCCTGGGACCTGTCTGGCAAATAACACTGGAGAGGGAGATGGTACTAGAATTACATAAAGTGTTGCACCCAGGTATGGAGGTTGTAATTTAGGTTAGCCATGGAATACAGTGGAGGCTTTTGAGGAGTATTAGCAAAGCTGTCTGACATTTAATTTCAGGGTTCTATTAGTTAAGGCCAGGCTAACTTTTTCTCCCCAGTATTTTCCAAACTTTGCAATACTTTACAATTTGTGGTTGTGGGGCAGGGTGGGGCTTTGGGAAATCCTGATGCATCTCACCAGGTTGGACCTCACTCAACTCAATCAGAATGTGTAGGGGTGGGATTCCAACATGAATACTGTTCTAAAGATATTGGCTTACTTTCAGCTTGCAGCAAAGACTGAAAATGGCTCCTTTATCCCTTTAGTTCTTCTCATGTGTTTATCTCTAGAGCAATACATTTTTTTTTAATCATTCACTACTATTACCTTGAAGGAGTATGTTTCTTGAATCTCTCCTAGGACCAGTGAGTACACAAGTAAATGTTTCCATTTGATCAACATAATGAGAGTTCCTCAGCTATTCTGTTTTTTGTGAAAAAGGAAGCCCTTGTCCATTGTGCAGTGATCCTTCTAACCTTTCCTTCCTAAGATGTCTCAACAAGTCTACTGAGCAGTTACCAACAGGAATCCAAGCAGTTTGCCTAGAGTGGAGCTCCCGAGTCCTTCCTCTGAGCCCTGTTACTTTTATGTCATTCATTGTGAGCCAGTTCTGAAGGCAAATGAGTAGACTGGTAGAGGCTAAGCAGAGTAAAGAACAGAGTGGTCAGCCTCAGAAGGGGGCCCAGGCAGCAGCCTGAGCCTTTGGTTTGTCCAGAAGGTCTCAGCCATCACACATCTGTAATGTGATACATCTCTAGAGTACTAACTTTAGCTCATAAGAAAACTCAGAGTTTTCCCAGGGGCTGGGAGTGTGGCTCAGTGATAGAGCAGTTGCCAAGTATACTTGAGCTCCTAGGTTCATTCCCAGCCCATATCCAGGGTAGGGGAAAGTCAGGGATGGTTAGTTGGTTGGTTTGTTTGCTGTTTGCAAAAGCCTTTGAATAAGAGAAAACATTTCTGCTATCCGTAAATATCTTTATTTGGACAGCTCTGATTTTTTAGATGCCATCGGATAATTTCAAAGTTTTTGATGCTGCCAATGATTGTTGTCTTGAAAAGAATAAAAATACAAAAAGGTGGTAGATTATGCAAACTGAGATTGTTAGGTTCATTTGGACATCTCTATGCTCGTGTACCCATCATTTGACTTCGTAATACTCAGTGCTTTGTCTCTGAGACGGCACTGCAGCAAGCCTGTATTTTCATTCTTCCCCAGGACTTTGAAAAAAAAAATGCACTCAACCAAGTGCTTCATATTTACCCAAGAAAAATGAAAGCATGTCCATGCAGGACTTGTGTGCGAATGTTCATAGCAGTATTATTCATCATAGCACCTCTAAATATCCAGCTGGATATAGTCCAAAGGTTTGTCAGCAGCTGAATGGGTAAACACAAGAGCATAGTGAAACACTACTCAACAGTCAAAAGGAATGGAATATGATTCATGTAACAACGTGGATGGACAGACAGTGGAGACACCAGATAGAGGTTGCTGTCAGTGGGAGAAGTGCAGGGATTGATCACCTATGAGAACAAGGGAACTTTGTGGAGATGGAAATATTTTGAGGTTCAGTAGTAGTGACTGTTGGGCATCAGTATAAATTTACCGAATCTGTGCTGGAGAGATGGCTTAGTGGTTAAGGTACTTGCCTGCAAAGCCAAAGGACCCTAAATCCCCCAGCACCCAAGTAAGCAAGATGCACAAGGTGAAGCATGCATCTGGAGTTCATTTGCTGTGGTAGAGGCCCTGGTGCACCTGGTCTTTCTCTCTCCCTCCCTCCCTCCCTGCTTCCCTCTTTCTTTCTCTCTCTCAAATAAATAAATAACTTTTTTAAAAAAATTATTGAATCTTGTGGAACTATACATTTATAACTGGTCACATGTTAGATGGCAAATTATACTTCAGCAAAGCTATTTTTATAAAACATTCAACAAAGAGGAAATATTTTGTGGAGCTCTATGTGGTGCCTGCATATATATTTGAGCCCTCGCTGAGCCTATATAGATGGTGTTAAAGTGGGTGTAGTTGAGCCAGGGATCTACAGATAGGTTTAAAGGAGCAGGTGCCTTTGTAGGTCTCTCCATGGTATGGCAGCCTTCATGTGCTGGATTCTGATGCCCTCTAGAGATAGCTATTGGGAGGCAGCAATGTCTCCTTGGAGAAATGAACAGGAACTATTGATTGTGTATTTGTAGATTTTCTTTTAATAGATAAGCTTGAAAGGAAGGATGTCCCTTTCTGCCTGTGTCAGCTAGAGGCCTCAGGCCCAGCCCCATGTGTCAAGGCGCAGGACTTGCCTGTTCTCTGTGACTTTGTTCTGGGGACTTTGACACTTCAGAGAGCAACACAGGTCATCCCGCACCTTTGTGAGGTGATTCAAAGCTCACAGCATCCTTTTATATTTAGCTTATCCAATTCTTCTAACTGGTCTTGAGGCCAGAAGAGAATAGGAAAGACACTCTCATTTGTAGCTGAGAAGCCACAGCCCAGGAGAAGCTGAGCAAACTGCCTAGAGCTGGCCCTTCACAAGTGGTGGGGAGAATGCTGCGGACATATTTTCATATGGCCAGACCTTTCCCCTGGCCTGTCTTCCAAGTGCCACTCAGCTGTGCAGCATTGTGACTTCCTTTGCTCCCACCCTGTCTGTAGAGGAGACCGTGGCACTGGCTCCAGGTGGTAGCCACAGGTTACAGCCCAGTGTACACTAGGTCCTAATGGCTACATTGAATATCCATCCTGGTGACATGGCAGTGCCCTTACAGAGGTAACCACCTACTCCCAGCCACTGGAGTCAGTCTACTGATTGGCAGTGAAACACATCCAAATAGAGAAACAAACTTTTTTTTTTTTTTAAACATTGAGAAGACTGAGAGGCAAGATACCAATATCAGTAAAACCCGGGCATCATACAGCCTATGGGAACTAGGAAAAAATAAACAACTCAAATTTAAAATACTCTGTGAATGTAAAGGCAGCAAGCTTAGAAACAATTTATGAAATCACATTTACTGAGCCATTTCCTTAAATAGTCCTTCCCTTTAAGAAACAATGAAATCATAAGTATGTTAGTATTTTGAAGGCATGTTGACAGATCTCTACCTTGGACCATCTCTTAATTCTCACCAAATCATGGGGAGGCTTGAGATGAAGCAGACCCTAAGCTGGGGTTGGACAGACAAGAGCAGTCGGCAGGCAGTTCTGGAGTGGGTTGGTTATTATTTTGATGAGGGTTTTATTTTTACTCTGCTTTACCTTCCTGAGGTTTCCTAATGCCTGAGTCTTATTGATGCTGATAGTCTGGCTCCCAGTGTTCTCAATCGTTATAAACAATGTTTGTGTTTACTGTAAAAAGATAATGTTGCTTTTCAAAGTGATTAATCAAATACACAGAATTTCTCTGTGCCTGCCATTCATATGTCAGATTCCTGGTTTATAATTCATGCTTCCTCCCTGGGGAGAAGAATGTTTTGTTCAGAAGGTATTTTCAGTGCAGTTCTATTTCCTGCTCGTGAAATTAGTTTACTAAAAGAGGCCTTGGCCTAGATTGAGATGGAAGTTTAACCTGATTAATTGGCCCCTACATCTGGCCCAAAGGTTTATTATGCACCTGCAAGATTTGTGTCTCCTGGGCAGGGGCGGGGAGCTCTCAGGGACTTGGGATCATCTAGACCCACTGGAGCTAGTGTTGACCCTACAGTCTCCTTAGATCTAGAAGTATTCTGTGAGCGAGGATGGGTCCAGTCTGTTTCCACTTCTCCTACAGATGTGCGGCTGTCCTGACCCATCAGTGAGAGTGATTTCGCACCCAGGAATGGTAGATCTTACCAGCCCATATCTCAGGACATCCCCAGGAAACATCGCTGTGTTGCAGTCTGGATTCATTTAAGCAATGTCTTAGGTTCTCTTTCTAATGCATAGACATGTCAAGGAGAACAAAAAATAGAGTTGTGAGCTTATAGGTTTTTAACCATTCGTTTGATAACCAGAGGCCTACAAATAGGCTTGTGAGCTGTCTGGCTTGGTTTCAGAGGTACAGTCTTTAGATTGATTGCTGGTTCCTTGAGCCCCTGTGTGGGTAGAACTCCTATTGGAGCATGTGTGCGTTGAGGATCAGGTGCTCAGGGAGGGCAGGGCAACAAGCTGGTCGGGCGGATTTCACCTCAGCTCTGAATCCTCCATACACAAGGACTCTTAAACCCAACAGGGAGCTCACATGTCACCTGTTCCTGTCCCTTGTTGTCCTATGTGTGACAGTAGTAAATAGTTAATAGTGTGACCGTGAGCTGCAGACTGTATGACGGAACCTGCCTGTGGTTCATGCTATCATGATTTATGGCATTTCTGGTCCTGGGCCCTTGCTTGTGAGATCCCCTCGTGAGTTCTCAAGGAAATGACCAGAATGGTTTGGCAGTGTTATACCTATAGCTCGTGCCTCACTGGAGGTGAGGCCCAGACTGAGAGTGAACCAGCTGGTTAGATATTTCAATTTGAGTAGAATCAAGACCCTGTGAGGGTGCAGATGTACCTGGAGGATGCAGTGTCCAGGGCAGAGCAGGACTGTGCGTTTCTTTTGTCCTAGATGTTGCTGGCTCTGCAGAGGAACCTTCTCTGCATGTTTGTTGGGTCTGTCCGATTTTAGAAATTACACTGTTACCAGGCACACAGAGTGGCTTGTGCCTAACACTTTGGAGGCAGAGGTAGGAGGATTGCTATGAGATTGAGGCCAGCCTGAAACTACAGAATGAGTTCCAGGTTAGCCTGAGCTAGAGTGAGACCTTACCTTGAAAAAAATAATTTTTTAAAAAATTACTCTGTGTTGAGGAAGCCCAAGGAAAAAACTGAGGCAGGGGAAGCAAGGAGGAAAGGAAGAGTTAAACATCCAGGAGGAGCAGACCCCTCACTCAACAGAGGATTCAGACCATCCTGCCTGTGGGTTCTCTGGGAACCCAAGAAAGGCCTGCAGCAGGATCGTGCTCCAGCCCCCAAGGAGTAGCTGTTACTCTCTTGCCTCCCCAGAAATGAGCTCCTCTTGTCAGTCTCTCTGCTGGCTGTGCCCATATCTTCTCTCTGATGAGAGCTGGGCAATGGGAAAGAAGTCACACCCAGCCTGCTGGGCTCTGGGCCTCTAGCACCCTGCTGGAGCTCAGCCACTATTAGTTTTCCAAGTGTGGGCCCAGGATCGATGGCCTCAGCATTGCTTGTTCTAGAGATCCACAATCTTGGCCCACCCCAGGCCTCTGTATCAGAAGCTCTGAGGCAAAGGCTGAGGCGCTGGAAACAAGCTTTTTGCACACTGAACTTGGAAAACTGCTGTGCCAGGCACTGAGTCCAACTACCCAGGGGAATTGCTTATCTCTTGTTCCTTCAGCCCCCAGGATTGAAATAAGAGCTTCTCAGGGTAGAAAGCAAGTGTGGCGGAGAGAGAGCAGCTAGTCTGTCTCCCATCCCATCATGCACTGCTGATTGGGCACGGGTAGGATTTACTCCCAAGGATAATGGCAGACTTTGCTACAAGTATGTAAGCTGTTCCGGTTGAGTAGCAGAGCATGTCTTTTCTCCCATGGACTGATTTCAAGTGTATTGTACATACCTGGTTCTGAGAAAAATAACCAAAGGCATTTCTAGGGAATGACTTGAGGAACATCCTCTGCTGTGAGAAGCTTTCTGTGTTGGTAATGGAGGTCATAAAATTAATTAGTGTCCTATCGATTTCAATATGTTGTCCTTGACTCATCTTGCTCCCAGTGTTAACACCGTCTGTCTGCACTAACATAGTGTCAGTGAGCAAATCCCTTGTTGATAAAAGAAATATGTGCAGAGTCACACATGCAGCAATGTGAATGTGTATGCTGGAGGGGACCATGGGCACAGCAGGTGCACTAACGGCGATTTGTGTGCTTCCAGGAACTACTCCTTCTATGTCCTGGACAACCAGAACTTGCAGCAGCTGTGGGACTGGGACCACCGCAACCTGACCATCAAGTCAGGGAAAATGTACTTTGCTTTCAATCCAAAGCTGTGTGTTTCTGAAATTTACCGAATGGAGGAAGTAACTGGGACAAAGGGCCGCCAGAGTAAAGGGGACATAAACACCAGGAACAACGGAGAGAGAGCCTCCTGTGAGTGATGGCATCCAAACCACTATGACTCCCACAGTCATAATAACCACAGACTTCTAACAGTGGGGCCATGGCTATCATGGGCGGTCGCTTTTTCATCTCACTGGAATAACCAGGCCACCTTAGCTAGCACCTTGCTTCTCCATACGTCTTCAGTTAGTACTTGGCAAACATCTAATATATTCGTAGAAATATATTTTCCTGATAATCTGTTTTTGTGTGCTAAATATTTAAATAGGTTCTTACAGAATGCACAGTTAAATATCTTTTCTGTATGGGCATGCATGTAAAGCCCTTATGAAAGAAGAGACAGCCCTAGGAGCAGGCCAGTTCTGCCATGTAATGGGTGTAGACGCCTTGGGCTTCCTGGCCCTGACATTCAATCCCCTCCTTACTCTATATCCCCAGTACAAAGAAGAAAAGTGAACTCACGTCCTTGAGTCCATCATGCTTTCTAAGTTTTGAACAATGTAATTACAACCTTGTTTTGGTGATAGTACTTTGACCATGTGGAAATGGAGCTCTGCCTTAGACAACCAGCAGCTCTCACGATATGGTCTTGGGACTGGAATACATAGTGTGCTTCCTCTGACCCTGTATGGAAAACTGCTCTTAAAAGTGCTGTGACTCTGCAGGCATAGTGGTACACTCCTGTAATCACAGTGCACAGCTGAGGTATGAGGATCGCAAGTTGGAAGCCAGCCTGGAATACATGATAAGTCTGTCTCCACTTAAGAAAGATATGCCACTTTTGGTTTTAGATTATCAGGGGGAAAATGTCATTTATGTCATCAAGGATTATTTTCACACACGTGTGTACACACACGAAGGGAAGCAAATCTGTGAATTGGCTTAGCAATGGCCTTGCTTGTCTTGCGGCTGCCAGGTCCTAGTGGTTTTAGACGGAAGATACTAAGCTATAGGTGGAGCAGGTGTGCACAGCCAGAGCCTTTCCTCTTCCCTCTAAGCTTCTGCCCTGCTGCCCGTCTGAACCATAGCAAAGGAGCCTTTTCAAAGGGCTTTATCCTTACCGCCAGACAGCCTGACCTACCACATGAACACAGCAGCCATTCGTTTTCCTTTGAACATGTGGTCAGAGCTTCTAAGTAATACTTCAGTGAGTACTGCAGCGCTCTCTGGGTTTCAGTTGACCACATTTGCCCAGAAGACTCCTCAGCATTGTGTTACCTTCAGTCTTTTGGCTTTAGCTCCTTTGCATGCAATTGTGGGGGAAAAGATAATACACTGATGGGCTTTGGGTGTCCCTGAGGGTGGTGTTCGTCAGGTTTCCCGTATTATATTTGGTATTTGGTACAAAGAAAAAACCAGGAGAGGCTTGGGGTAACTCCCCACCACCCCTCACTTGCCAGGCACACCTGCCACAGAACAGAGGGCTTGCCAAGGCCATGGTGTGGTAAGTGCAGCACCTAGTCTAGTTCTGGCAAGAGCCTTCCAGAATATTTCTGTGTCCTTCCATTTTGATGCTCAGTCAGACCAAGAGAAGTTCTCTCTGTGGGTCACTTGGGATTTCACACCTGCAGAGCAGTTACCATCCTTTCTCGGGAAACTCAGTCTGGCTTGCAGGTCTGCCCTCACTCACCCTTTGGCAGCCAGCATCCTATGGATGGGCGAAAAGGTGAAGCCACCTCGTTCATGGAAGTGGTCCTTCTCGTAGGTCCATGCCCATTCTCTGGGGAGGTGGCCAGTTCAGTGGACTGAATCAGAGCACACTAATGAACTCCTAGGAGCTGTACAGTGAAAGGCTTGCATTCCTACTGGAAAGTAAGAGAACTGCCTCTAAACGTTAGACAAGGATTTAGCATGCACAGCCAGCTTTGAGGAAGAGGACAGTAGTAAGCAGATCAGAGACTTTTCAGAGACATGTGGCCCTCTGTCATTCATGGATGTTCCTGTGTGCCCCAGGCGAAAGTGATGTTCTACATTTCACCTCCACCACCACCTGGAAGAACCGCATTATCATAACCTGGCACCGGTACCGGCCTCCGGACTACAGGGATCTCATCAGCTTCACTGTTTACTACAAGGAGGCGTGAGTTTACGTTTGGGACTGTTGTTCTGTT
This sequence comes from Dipus sagitta, assembly GCA_036346955.1. Taxonomy (NCBI): domain Eukaryota; kingdom Metazoa; phylum Chordata; class Mammalia; order Rodentia; family Dipodidae; genus Dipus; species Dipus sagitta. The sequence continues at coordinate 131,149,492 of CM070772.1, read as the reverse complement.
GGCAGGGCTGGGGGTGGGTGTGGCCAGTCCTTTGGTTGTTGTATGAGTTGACTAAATAGAGTCAGTGGGTTCCCATGAATGGTACAGGCCAAGTGACCCCACTTTTTCGCATGTGTCCTTGCCAGCCATCACATGACATCCAGCCTGTGGCAGCCACAATCGGGAAAGTGTTAGCTTGAGATTTCTTTCATTCTTTAGTGGGTCATTAGAGATATTAGAGTGAGTTCAACTCAAGGAGGAAAAGGTTGGTTGTTTTAGGGAACTGGCTCTATCCAAACTTTCATCATCTATAATGGGGACATGGTTGAAATATAATTTCAGCCTTGTGCTCATGCACCCTTGTTCCAGGATAAACAGTTCTCTTTGCAGCTACCCTGCACTAGTCCATGTCTTCTACTCACTCTATGCACGGGCTTCTCCCGGTCTCTGCTCTGGGGTCATGTGCCCTCTAGCAGTGGAGGAAAATGAAGAGGCACTGATCTCAGTGCCTCTCACCTTTCATGAGCTCTCCCAGGATCTACCAAGACTTTTCTTGTACTGTCAGACGACATTCACCTTCTGTGCAGCTATGACTTGAAGATCCATAAGAAAACTGTAGTTTTCTTTGGTTTCCTCTCCCCCCCTCCCAACCCAGTTTCTTCCTTGGCCTCCTGTAGCCTGGCAATTTCCCAGTCTGCCTAGTCATCCCATTAAAGCAGATGCTTGGCTTCCCAAAAATAAGAACCAGGACTATCAGAAGCAGCATCTGGTACTTTCTTGCTGCTGGACCCTGGGTACGGGGAATTGTTCTAGCTGATAAAAAATGGGAAGCTTGGGATTCTTCTGCCTCAGTGTTTCCATATGTTTCCTTATATGGGAGTCCCCCATGACCTGCATTATGATGGCAGGCAGTTTATGTTATGTCTGTTTCTGGAGCCAGTGGCCAATTGCCCTTTCCTCATAAATGTACACTCCTTACCCAGCCGTGATCTGCGAAGAACATTCTCTTTGAAAAGGCTAACCATTGGTGCTATCGACTGGTAATTTCACTGTGTGGTAGATGCTAGTTTCTGAGATTTAGTCTCTCGGAAACTAAATATTTGAATATTATGAGATACTTGAGCATCAAAACGAGCTATGAGCAATTTAGAATTTTTAAAAACTACTTTTGTTTCTTTGGTTTAAAAAGTCAATTTTCTCCAGTTATTCTTTATCAGTATCTAATGTTGCATTAAACAACCATTGCATGGTTTTTCTTAGTAGTGGGAAACCCTGCAATTTAGAAGAGAAGAAAATCACATCTGCATGTCTTCTTAAGGAACAGAGTTCTTAATCCCGTGAATATAGAACTTGCTCTTCCTGAGGCAGATTATTCAGTTCTATAGTGCATAACTAGTGAGCCTCTGAGGCCAGATGCTTCGTTTCACTCGTGTATATAAATCTAATTGATGATGGGTTTTATTTGGAATTCCTGTTTTAGAAAGTGTGACATGCTCAGCCCCTGGGGAAGGTTCATGAGAGCCCTTAAACATCCTCTGGCCTTGATTGATTGTCTTTCAGACCCTTTAAAAACGTTACGGAATATGATGGGCAGGATGCCTGTGGCTCCAACAGCTGGAACATGGTGGATGTGGACCTGCCTCCCAACAAGGAGGGGGAGCCTGGCATCTTACTGCATGGGCTGAAGCCCTGGACTCAGTATGCCGTCTATGTCAAGGCTGTGACCCTCACCATGGTGGAAAGTGACCATATTCGTGGGGCCAAGAGTGAAATCTTGTACATTCGCACCAATGCTTCAGGTATCCAAATATACAAGTCCCACTTTTCCTTGATTCCTTGTGAGCTACTTGTAGATGTGTAGACGAGGTGTGGTTGTAGGGCCAGCAGTGAGATGCCTGCTATCCTTCTCTTTACCACATACTACCATGTTCTATTCTTTTTACCACTGCTAGCACTGTAACCTCTTCTGGGCTATTTTCTGCACTGGATACCATCTTTGCCATCTCTCCTTGCTCTCTGCCAATGAGCCCAGATCTTCAGGGTGCTGAGATGGATTCTTTGGAATGCCCAGGATTAAAAAGCCTGCAATGGCTTTTCTTGTCTATTTTGATATAAATATCTGGAAAATGAAGCTGTGCTAGTCTGTGCACCACTTGCTTCCCATGTCTTTGGTTTTCCATCTTTATTCTATAGCCACTAGGGTTCTAGGGAGGTAAATAAAAGCATGTTATGATTTTCCAAGTATTGACTATGATGAAAGTATTCCTCCTCCAAAGTTTATCTTTGTTTCTCAACTCCAGAACCCAAAAACTAAAACAAGCATTTGTATGTATTTTCCAAGTACAGAAAATCTAGTTTAAAAGTGAGAAGATGCATTTCATGTTTAGACATTATCTTAGTCCATTTGGATTAGAACAATCCCACAGAGGTGCTGGCTTTATAAACAATAGAAACTTGTTTGAGCTCTGTGCACTCATATTCAGTTTTGGTTTGGGGTCACTTCTTTTTTTTTTTTTTTTTTTTTTTTTTTTTCAAGGTAGGATCTCACTCTAGCCCAGGCTGACCTGGAATTCGCTGTGTAGTCTCAGGATGGCCTTGAACTCGTGTCGATCCTCCTATCTCTGCCTCCCGAGTGCTGGGATTAAAGGCGTGTGCCACCACGCCTGGCTTGGGGTCACTTCTTGATTCAGAGAAAGCCATCTTTGTCCCATGCTGTCACATGGCAGAAAGAATGGACAGGAGTCTCTGACATTCTTTTTGTAAGAGCACTAAGTTCTATTTTATTACCCTCGGGATTAGTTGTAGATTAGGATTTCCACTAAGATTTTGTTGGGGGTCAGAGAGTACAGTTAGAACACTAGTAAACACTCTTTAATAACAGCTATTGTTATAATGAGAAGACTTGTTAAAATGTCCACAAGCTAACACAAAATAAATACACATGGCAGAGAGGGTGAGAAAAAACATGATGAAGAAAGCCTTGAGTCTATGTACACTGCTCTCCCCAAATCACATTTCACTGATCCCATAAGTGGGCAGAATCATGTCAATGAGCCTGAGGAGTTCATAGAAATGAATTTATAACGGCTTCTGATTCCAGATTCTAGATATGGGTTGCTAAAGCAGGAATTCAAGTGCAGCAGAGTTAAGTTTTTCATTTTAAAATTTGCAAGTAATAATTCCCAATAAATCTTTGGTAACAGGTCTGAGGGAAAATGGGGATTTCTCTTTATTATTGCAGATTCTTAAGAAAACTATTTTCTTTTCCCACAATATAGAAAACTAACCTTCTACAGGGTAAGCCTTCACTGCATCCTGGTCCTTGACCTTACAAGTGCTGGGTGCTAATAATACTTTACTTGGTCCATCATCTGCTCTGCTTTGTGACATCTCTCATTGAAATACCTAGGAATAAACTGTTGGGCTTGAGAAGTACTTATTTTTGGAAAGCCTAATGCGACTGAACATGAAGTGGTCATGCTTTCTCTGCAAAAGCTGAATTACAGCTGGAGAAATGGCTCAGCAGTAATGTGTGCTTCCTACACAAGTATGAGGGCCTAAGACTGCTGGAGTTCAAATCTCCAGATCCCACATGAAACAGCTAGGCATGGCTGTGCTCACCTATAACCCTAGTCCTGTGGAGACCCAAGAATCTTGAGAACCCCACAATCTGGAATTAGTAAAATGAGACTCTGGCTCAAAACAAGACCAGGCCAAAAGTGATGGAATGGTTCACTTGACATTCTGCTCCTGGCCTCTGCAGACAAACAACGCTCCCCCACCCCACACGTACACACAGCATTGAAATAGTAACAGCAGTTACACCCGCACCACCACAGGTGAGTATATGGGGTGCCACAAGGGCACATGCACGTGCATACATCCCTTCACACACAAACACACACACACATATACACACGGGTGCAACAAATTAAAAAAAAAAAGGCTCCATTATCTTTGATCTATTCCCAACACACCATCCCTCAGAGGTGTTCAAGACCTAGGATACCTCATCTAAAGCTCTTTGCCCTTTCAGGTTTTAAAAAGTTTGATTGACCCTAGTGCTTAATTGACATGCCATGAACCTATGGCCTGTACTCGGAAAAAAACTGTCAAAAAAGTGAAGCTTATTGTTTTGTTTTCTTTTGTGAGCCCAATAAAAGTAAGTCAGTGATCCAGAGACACTTTCCTTTTTTATAGATGCCATTTTTTTTGTTTGAGTTCAGGTTCAGTAGCAAGTAAAGCTCACTTGGGTTCTTACAAATATAAGAAAAATCAGGGGTTTGTATCGAGCTGACAGAGTCGTGTCTCAGCCACTCCACCAAAGTGTGCTCACAGGATTTCCATGTTCTTTGCTCTGCCTACTCCTCAAATCCCTGTCATACAAGTATATGCATGCACATGTACACAAACACACACACACACACCACATACTCCCTAGCCCCCTTCTTACTTCCACCTTTAATTTTGGTTTTTTACTATTTTTATCAGAGACCCAAATCCAGAATCTCAGATGAAATCCAAATCAGTTCATTTTCCCATTGTCATTGGAGAATGGCAGTGACAATAGGGAAGAAGAAAACAAGGTGTTTGAATTAGCTGTAGGGTTTAGGACTTTGTAACCAGGGTGCTGTAACCTCGTCCGTGTATAGCTGCGTGGGTGGTATGTGTCTGCACAGATTACCTGAGCACGGATGCTCTGAAAGGGGGCGTTGACACGTCACTTACATATTTTTTCAAAACAAGGTTCAACTTTCACCTTGCGTTCCAGTATTCATTGCTGTGTCTCTATCCAGGTCAGGCTTGCAGCTTCCTGGCTGGTTTGCATTAAGTCCCTGATAACATCAACCTTAGGTTCATTCCATTTTCTGAATTTTTCTTTGTTCTTTCCAGTTCCTTCCATTCCCTTGGATGTTCTTTCTGCATCAAACTCCTCCTCTCAGCTGATTGTGAAGTGGAATCCCCCGTCTCTGCCCAATGGTAACCTGAGCTACTACATTGTGAGATGGCAGCGGCAGCCCCAGGATGGCTACCTGTACCACCATAACTACTGCTCCAAAGGTACAGTGCGCCAGCAGGAGGTCCCACCCAGTGTTACACCTATCAGGTGCTAGGTCTTTTTCTCTGGGGTGCAAATCAGCCCTTCTTCATTAAGGATGCCAACAGCTGTTCTTTTGCCTCACATGCATATTGTGCTTGGCTTTCATTCCCCTCCTTTCTGCTTCTCTTTTCTGAAAAGACAAAATCCCCATCAGAAAATACGCTGATGGCACTATTGACGTGGAAGAGGTGACAGAGAATCCCAAGACGGAAGTATGTGGTGGCGAGAAAGGGCCTTGCTGTGCTTGCCCGAAAACGGAAGCGGAGAAGCAGGCTGAGAAGGAGGAAGCTGAATACCGCAAAGTCTTTGAGAACTTCCTGCACAACTCCATATTCGTGCCCAGGTACCTGTGCCATCTGAAAACATGGCCAGTGATGCTGCTTGAGTGGGTTCTACGGCTTCTGTCCCCACTGAATAGTGCAGGCACAGTGACACTGAACCCACTGAGAGAGCAACAAAAGATGGCATCACCCTGGTCAAGCAGAGCTCCATAGAAACTAGCCCAGAAGGGAAGGGGACCAGGGCTTATGTTATCTGGGAGACATGTGTAGTGGTGTGCTGCCTCAGTCTCACCATGTGCTGCAGAGAGCAGGTGGGATCTAGAACCATGTGCCTCGGGTGCCCTTCACAGTCAGGTGTTAGAAGCAGGTTAGAAGACAACCCAAGGGTTCCTCTGCTCCTATACTCCAGCCTTACTTTCTACAAAGTAGGAACAAAAGTGAAAGAGAGGAAAAATATTCAATGGCAACACTATTCATACTAGACAAAAAGCTACACACAAAACAGGTATGTGCCACCAGACGTACAGATGTACGAGATGTGGAATGTCTACTCAACAGAATAGCATTCAGTGATGAAAAGGAAGTACATTCTTATGTGTGATACAACGTGCATGAACCTTAAATGTTCCATGTGAAACAAAGACAGGCACTAAAGGATGAAAACTATGGTTTTAATGTGTGAAACATATAGAATAAGGATATGTATCAAATTAGTGTTTCCTAGGGGTTAGGAATAGGATGGAAAAGAAAATGGAGAATTATTTTGTAATGGATAGTTTTTTTGTTTGGGCCACTGGAAAAAAATTTTTTAAATCGTAACAACAGTTACACAACACTGAACACAATTAAACTTGTTAAAGTGCATACTTCAGTTAAAATGAGAAAAGTTTGTGTTACTGATGTACAGAATATATATTATGTTAGCATTTTACTTTCTCACAATTGAAATAATGAAATAGTTTGGGGTTTTGTTTGTTTGTTTTTTTGAGGTAGGATCTCACTCTATTCCAAGCTGTTAACTATGTACTCTCAGGCTGGCCTTGAACTAATAACAATCCTCTTACCTCTGCCTCCTGAGTGCTGGGATTAAAGGTGTGCACCATCACGCCGAGCAAAATAGTGTTTTCTATTTTTATTTTATTTTATTTTTTCTCAATTTTTTAAAACTTTTTCCATGATTATAAAAAATATCCCATGGTAATACCCTCCCCCCTTTCCCCCTTTGAAATTCCATTCTCCATCATATCCCCTCACCATCTCAATCAGTCTCTTTTATTTTGATGTCATGATCTTTCCCTCCTCTTATGATGGTCTTGTGTAGGTAATGTCAGGCACTATGAGGTCATGGATATCGAAGCCATTTAATGTCTGGAGGGAGCACGTTGTAAGGAGTCCTACCCTTCCTTTGGCTCTTACATTCTTTCCGCCACCTCTTCCGCATTAGACCCTAAGCCTTGGGAGGTGTGATCGAGATGTTACTTGGTACTCTAGTCACTTTTTTCCAGCACCACGATACCTTCTGAGTCGTCCCAAGGTCACTGCCATCTGAAAAGAGAAGATTCTCTACCCAAAGTGAGAGTAGCATTAACTTGAACCAATTATCCAGTAAAGTCTGGGAACACAGAAGGAGGAAACGAGGTATTGGCCCATGAGTCTCTTTCTTCCTGAAAGATTTTGCTGAAGAATTTGGAAACAGCCTCAAGGCTGGAGTCCAACAAAGGATGTGCCTGCAATGTGTCCACCCTAGTCCCTACAGCGCACTAGCCTATGGCAGTCTACCCAGAGAGGCCTCAAGAGCCTTTAGCAGCTCTTCATTCTGTTGTTACCTCTTTTCCCTTAATGGCTTTCTTGAGTTGTCCCAGCAGTTGTTCCCCCCTCCCCCAATGAAGTGGCTTTCTTGATATTTGTGCAATGGTCAAAGAGAGCCATCTTTGAAAAATAAGAAAGAAATGAAGACCTTTCCTTTAGAAAATGGAGTTCCTTGCTCGTGGGTAGATCCTATTCCCCTCCTCTCCTTTCTCAGAGTTAAAATAAGTAGAACTTCCAGTGCCCAGTAGTGGGCTTCGTGCCCTCCTACCTGCCCTTCTGGAGAACCTCCTGCTGGCTGGGAGACCACAGGACTGCTGTTCATGTGTTAGCCTTACTGTTAGTAGGTTCTGTTCTTTTCTTGTCCGGGCCACCTGGGTAACGTGTGTGTTTCCTACAGTCTGGAAGCTTAAAGATTGGAAAGAGCCCAAAGAAGTGTGAAAACTGTTAACCCAGTGACCTCCAGCATCCTATTAGTTTACGATCTGAATCTTGGGCCTGCATTCTCACACATCAAACCTCTTTCCCTTTGTTGCTTTTACCTGGTCAACAGAGGCTCAGCTAGTAGCAGTTCTTATCACTACAGAAATTGTATGCTGGAGAGCAAACACATGCTGAGTACTGCCAGAGAATCAGGTCATGAGTCAAGGGCTTAAACAATATCACTGGTCCATTTTGCTCTTCCTAACAAAATACCTGGTGTAATTAGAGTGCAGAGCTCACAGTTGGAGAGGTTCGTGCTCCGTTCTGGTAAGGGCTTCCTGGTTGTACCACAGGGCAGAGCATCATAGCTGGAGTGCTTGTGAGAGAGAGAGAGCACAAGGCACACAGGAAGCTAGACAGAGATTGAGGGGTTAGCCTTGCTCTGTTTATAACACTCCCTCTTATGAAGACAACTCACTCACTCCTTGAGACCAACATTAATCCCTCTTGAGAGCAGCAACCCCAATTACATAAATATCTCCTTGTAGGTCCCATCCCTTAAAGCTCTTACCACCTCATGCAACTACCATAGTGGGGGCTAAACTTCCAATATGAGAACCATTGGCATACAAGCCATAGCAGAAAGACTTTACTAAAAGAACTCTAGTATTTAGTTGGACTCAAGTGGCATTGCCTTTTTTTGCCCTTAGATTTATAACACCAGGTTAAGTGATGTAAAGGCGGTTGTGTATGTAAAGTGGGTGGTGTGGATGTCATTCATGAACAGCATTCATGTGGGATTTTAAATAAGTTTCCTGCATGATGAATACCTTCATCTCTTCATGGAGCCTGACTTTCTGTCTCATGTAACAAGTCTGATTTGTGGTTCTCTCATTGTGAGATGAGCATAGATTCCATATTTTGTTCATGGTGAGAGGTCACAATTTATAAGAACCTATTGTGTATTGTTGCTTTTTTTTTTCAACACTAGTATTGAACCCTAGGTCTCACATGTGCTAGGAAAGTGCTCTACCACAGAGCTACACCCTCAGCTCTTTTTTTAACTTTATTATGAGAGTGTCTTGCTAATCTGCCCAGGCCGAGCTTGTGTTCTTCCTGCCTCAGCCTCTACAGGAGCTAATATTATGATATGTGTCACCAATCTTGGCTGTTTTGTATTGTGTTTGTTGGGTTATGCCTGTTACCAAGGCATAAATCTGTTAACCATACAAATTCTGACAAAGTTACTGTAAAGGAGTGCATAGATGGCAAACAATGACATCTAGTTGTTTTGGATTCTACTTGTATTGCTTTCATTTCATTTTTAAGAACAACTTATTTGGGAGCTATCTACCTTGCTCTGGGTGTTTATAATAGAATGGAAGCTAGGGTTTGTAAAGCTGCTTTCTGAAGTTGATACTTGCTGGTAAATGCCTTTTGATGACTGCCATCTTTATTTCTCAAGTCCCATAGTTTGTAGTATCTAGCTAAAATGTTGACTGATGCTGAGAAAAGAAGTTTTCCAACAGTCATAGATTATCGCATGGAGTGGAGTGAGGAAAGTTGATAACGGTGTGTGCTGTTAGTCATACCATTTGGAATGTAGCTATTGGCAAAGAATTATGTATGGGTCACTGTTACTCTGCCATCCCCAATCTTTACACAGTCTTTAAATGCTTGGAATTGCCACCCTCTCTCCCACCCCTACCTGTGACTGGGTATCCACAGTAACTCCTATGCATAACCCAGAAGTGAGGTGTCTACAAATAGGAGACAGTTGAGTATACTGACTGGTGTGATCCTAGTTCTGTAGGGGTGTCTAGAGTGGACCCAGTATCAAACCCAAGTGACTTCTTACTTGTAGATACAAGTCTTTTCTTGTGTTAGTTTTGAAGGAAGGATAAGAAATTTATTCGTAATGTTTTAAAGAAGATCTCCCAAACAATGAACGTGGTTTCTTATGTCTTTTCTTCCAGGAAGGAAGGTGGTAGGTGGGTGGGTGAGTCATGTGCTGGGTGTGAGCATCATGGATTAGTGGACTCATATCCTAATTCTTCCCTCCATCCTAACAATAAAATGTAAATGCATGACTTGTGGCCTTCTGATTTTGGAATGGGCTGCTTCTGCCTTTAGTGGGGTCTGGCATGTTGTGGAACAGCGAAGGAAAATGATTTTGCAAGGAAATCATTAGGCCAAGCTGACTGGAAACCTGCAGCCACCTCCCTGGTTCCCTACCTTCCCCTTCCAAATTTGGGCCTAGGGACCAGCAAAAGACCTGGGGCTTGGCTAAGGGTGTTTCTCTCTCTGCATGGGCTCTTGATCCCCTACGCTACTCTCTTACATACTTAAGACTGATGCATTCCTGGGCTCTAGGCTTTCTCGTTGCCTTGGACTCAGTTTTCTTAGCAGACGGGATTCATTCCACTTGTTCCCCTCCCCCTTTGCCCATCCATAAAGTGAACAGTGCCGGTCAATAGATTTGACATTCAGTTTTCCCACTACTCACCCATGGCTGTACTGAGGGTTGCTCATACCTCATCTGGGTGTGTCTCCTGCATTGTGTTTTATTTTCCTGGTTCCTGTAAATGTTAAAAGACCATTTTTAAGGTTGGATAAAGAAAAGACTCCCCCCTTCTCACAAGCAGGGTTTTGGGGGTACCACAGGTGCCCACTGCCAAGAAGGAAACAAAACAAGGCTTGGTAGACCTCCAAGACTGTGCACACACTAAAGCCTGGGGGCATTAATCAGCAGGAACCCTCCCCCCAGCCCCGAAAAGACATTGGTGTTCAGGCACATATTTGCTGCCCAAATGGGGCAGTTTTATTTCCAAGATCAAAGAAGTCACCACTGTGGGCTTCTGTCCTGTCTGTCCTGGGCCTGAGCAGCATGTCTCACCTTTCCCATCAGCCCCTAGTCATCAGTCTTATGGGGGCTGGTATGTTTGTCCCATTTAATACCCGGTTATCTGGTTTGAGACCAGATGGCATTAGCAGTCGGGTGGAACAAAACACTGCCTGGCCAAGAATGGCTGAGGCATTGTTTGCTTCCTGGTAACACGGAGGGATGACTTGGCGGGTGGGAGCTGATTCTGAAGGCGCAGGATAGAGAACGCAAGATGAATCATGAAGAAGGAAATCCCCATGTCATTTGTTGGGTCTTCTCCAAGGGGCTTGAATAGTTTCTTTTATTTCAAGGTTAGGTTGTCTCTTCTGTCATTTTCACCCGGGTCAGAGCAAAGACAAGCGGGCAAAAGCATTTATGAGCTGAGCTTCTCTTCCTTGCAGACCTGAAAGGAAGCGGAGAGATGTCATGCAAGTGGCCAATACCACCATGTCCAGCCGAAGCAGGAACACCACGGTGGCAGACACCTACAATATAACAGAGCCAGAAGAACTCGAGACAGAATACCCTTTCTTTGAGAGCAGAGTGGACAACAAGGAGATAACTGTCATCTCCAACCTCCGGCCTTTTACTCTGTACCGCATTGATATTCACAGCTGCAACCATGAGGCTGAAAAGCTGGGCTGCAGCGCCTCCAACTTTGTCTTTGCAAGAACCATGCCTGCAGGTACAGCTGTTAGCCCTGTTGGCCTCTCACAGCCTGGGTGAGAAGGCAGTGTCTTAGAGACAGGGGGATGACACACAGGGTGATCATTGGTACAGAGCCCAGCTGCCCAAGAACAGAGACTTTGCCCTCAGACTGGCAGCACTACTAGGTCAGTCTCTTCACAGAAAGCACTCAAAAGCTTCCTGCAGAGACCCACACACACACACTCCTCAGCTGATCCATGTAGTGTACTTACCCTGTCGTGTGTCCCATCTGTGCACAGGTGTGTGAGTCAGCTTTTCCATCACTATCACACAATAGCAGATATAGTCAACTTACAAGAAGGAAAGACTGATTTTGGCTCTTTTGGCTCTTGGTTTCAGAAGTTTCATCCATGGACGCTTGGTCCATGGCTTTTGGACCTGTAGTAAGGCAGTACAGCATGACAGAAGTGTGTGGTAGAGGAAATGTTCACCTCAGGACAGCTAGAAAGAGGAAAAGCTCCCAATATCCCCTTCCAAGGCAGATCCGCAGTGATCTAACTTCCTTCGACCAGGCCTCATCTCCTCCCAGTGTTTCCATGGAGGCCAAGAACCTATGATCTTCATGCACATGGGTCTTTGGAGGGGGCACTCCAGGTCCAAACTAAAGCAACTACCTTGATTCAGAGTAGCCATCACTCCTCAAGGTCAACTTGAGTATCCTAAGGCCATGCTTATTTGACCTCATCTTTCCCATGTAAGTTTGATGCTGCCTGTCTCCCAGAGAGCCACTCACCTACCTTGAAGGTGGGTGAACTGTCCAGGCTTTTTTGTTTTTTCAGGAGGGGCCAAGTAGGGAGGGAGGGAGAAAAAAGAAAGGAAGTAAGGGGTGCCTTCTGAACATGAATCTGATATTCACATGCAACCAACCCTCAGCCTCCTGTGTCTATTTTCCCAACCTTCCCAGGAGAGACAGCTTACCTGCCAGCACCTTTCTCAGCTGTTGCTTCAGTGCCTTGTTTTCATGAGGAAGATCAACAGTAGCTGAGGGTGTAGATGATGGTGGGGACAGACTGGTCACTTGCTCTGGGCACCAGCTTCTTGGCCATTTCCTCACAGCTTTGTGAGCAGCCCTCAGCCCACATGGAAGTTACAATTGCCGCAGGAGAATACAGGCTGCAGAGGATTTGTCCCCAATTAGAGGCTCACATACTGCTGCAGTTTGTTGTACCCTGTTAGTGGTGCTGTGTTTGGTGGGCTCCTTTTTCCCAAGTGGGAGAGCAGATCAGAAGAAAGATACCTATGTGTCCATGAGTTTCCTCTCTTACTTGGTCACAGGTTGGGAAGGCATCTTGAGATGGTGGGTCATGAAGCAAGTCTAAATCCTGAGCCTTCACTGTGTGCTAACGGCCTCTCAGGAGGAGCCCACGTGGTCCCTGTCCACAGTCCTGCACATGCGGATTGAGGAAAGAGTTATTCTCAAGTCAGCCCAGCATTTGTCTACCTTACTGCAGATCTAAATTCAACTGTGTCACTGTTTACATTATTATACAGAAGGAGCAGATGACATTCCAGGACCAGTGACCTGGGAGGCAAGGCCTGAAAACTCCATCTTTTTAAAGTGGCCAGAACCTGAGAACCCCAATGGATTGATTCTTATGTACGAAATAAAGTATGGATCACAAGTCGAGGTAGGACTGGGCTGTGGCCCATATCTGGCTGCATGTCTGTCAGTGTTTAGAGCATGTGCTGCAGCACCGCACAGGTTAGCTGCTGGCCGGCTAAGCTGCGAACACCAAGGTGGTAAACAAATGTTGTCCAGCAGCTCCACGCTCTGTGAGTGAGCCATAGTCCAGCGTACAGGAGTCAGGCTGCTTCTCACTCTCCAGCACTCCCGTTGTAGAAAAAGACCTTACGGCACAGGTTACTCCCACTTTATTACCATCAGTCCTTTTTGATTACAAGTATGTCTGGTTATAATTTGTGGTGTGCTTTAAGTCACTTGAAGACTACCTTATGACATGATTGTTTTCCTTCTGTTGATGGCCAAGTAGATTGTCAGACTTGGGGGCAGCTGGAATTCACCAGCATGGTGGGTTGAGCTGGCATGTGCCAAATCTTTTTCATGTTTGTAGGAAATTGACACATGTATTTTATTTGGGCAGGATCAACGGGAATGTGTGTCCAGACAGGAATACAGGAAGTATGGAGGGGCCAAACTAAACCGACTAAACCCAGGAAACTACACAGCCCGGATTCAGGCTACCTCTCTCTCTGGGAATGGGTCGTGGACGGATCCTGTGTTCTTCTACGTCCCAGCTAAAAGTAAGACTTGTTAAGGGAGAAGCATGGTAAACCTAAAGCTGGGATTCAGAAAACCTAGGTTTCTGAGGCTGTCTGACTTTATGTTGGAATAGAGTTAGGCAGGTTTTAGAGGGGTCATACTAAGGTGCCACTACAGGGAGATGCTGAGCCTTGGGTCTTTACCTCATGTGACAGACTAGAAGAGGGTGGCGCAACATCTGGAAAGCCAGAAATACTTTGCTTTCACCTTGACTTCTGTGCAAAGGCACTTTACAAAGCATGAAGCCTACCATTCTGTCTCCTGGTCAGTGATGCTGGTTTAGGGAAACACAGGGGTCATCTGGTCTCACTGTTCTAGGGCAGAAATCTCCATGACAACATCTCTGCAAAAGGTGTTCTCCCTTTACCCTGTAAAACAGATGCAATTTTAAACCACCGATGCACATGGAAAGCACGTAGCACTCAGCATGTGCACAGAGACTGGCAGTGTTCTGAATTGCATTCCAACCACTGAAAAGACAGAATTCTTAGAATCTCTGTAATGGTTTCTGATTTAAAACTAGGTCTTGTAAAATGTGTAAATACAAGGTCCACATATTTGATCACAAATTTAGTGTTTTGCTTGGAGAAATTGCGTCTATATTGAGTTTTCAGATTTCTTATTAAAAACTCAATTCTTTAGATTGTTTCATGTTCATAGACTAAATGAACACATATACAACTACATATATATTTATAGAGAAAGAAATAATGGGCTCAAATGTGATACAAGATGGTCTTCCTTACTACACCCCACCAAAAATCATAGTTCAGCTTTGCTCTGTGGTAGGAATCCTGGGTCTAGAATACTGGTCTTTTGTGGACTGTGTCTAAAACGAGGTCTCAGCCAATCCAATGATCCCACTCTTGTGTATGTTTCCAAAGGAAACAAAGTTAGTATGTTGAAGAGAACTCTGGACTCCCATGTTTATTGCAGCATTATTCACAGTAGCCAAGCAATGGAAGTAACTTGTTTCCCTCAGCAGATGATGCACGTGACACAGATAAGCACAGGACATTACATTCAGTGAAATAAGCTGGGGACAGAAAGACAAATGCTGTATGAGCTCACTTATATAAAAATCTAATAGTTAAACTCCTAGAGAGTATTATTGGGAGGGGGAAACTAGGGGTATCTTTGTCAAAGGATACAAAATTTCAGTTAAATGGGAGAAATAAGGGAGGAATAATGAAATCAATTGTAATCATTTCTCAGCCTTTTGGCTAAGATCAAGTGAAGAGATCAGTTGTACAACATACTAACTATAAATAGTAAGATAGTCTTAGCTGGTCAGGGTGGTGCACACCTTTATTCCCAGCACTCGGGAGGCAGAGGTAGGAGGGACCTACCTTACACAAAAAAATACTATATATATATCTATATATATATACACACACACACACATATACATACATACACTTTAATATTACAAAGAAAGTAGGGTTTATTATTATCACAAAAAATGGGTAGAATAGTGAGTAATGCTTATGTATGCATACATGTTTCAAAGTATGTTGTAATGATAAATATATGTGTATGTATAATTTTATGTCAACTAAAAGAAAAATTTTAAGATACCTGTAGTCCACCTAACCAGCACCAGATTTTCAAAGATGTACCTGATATCCAGAAATTCTCACAGTGACAATAAATGGACAGGAGTGAATAGAATATGCAACCAAAGTTTTATGTGCTTTCAATTGTACTGTGCTTTGATATGTGATTTAGAAGTAACCAGACACTTAGATAATTTTGTCCAGTTGACTTATTCTTACCAGTTAACTTGTGTTAACGTTCTATAGCTGTGACAAAATACCTGAGATAATTAACCTAGAAGGGGCATGGTTTGTTTGGGGGTTATTTATTTTAGAGGTTTCATTGCATGGTCAGTTGGCAGAGAGTACATGGTGTAGCTAAGCTGTTCACCTCATCGTCTCTGCAGGAACTCAAAGAGAGAGGAAGGAGCCAGGCTGTCACAGTCCTCTTCAAGAACACCTTTCCCAGTGACCTAACTTCCTGTCACTATGCCCCATCTCCTAAAGTCACCACCACTTCCTAATACCTTCATAAATTGGGAACCAAGCATTTGACATACAGGCCTTTAGGGGACCTTTAATCAAACCACAGTACTTTATGTCACCTTTCTGACACCTGAAAACAAAATATTCCTGCATCCCTATCCTAACTTACTAGTATGGTTTTCTTGCTCTCCCTCTCCCTCTCCCTACCCCCCTGCATGTCACCTAAGGAACAGAGCCTGGTTCTAGGAATTTGGCTTTGGGCTGTGGTCTCTGAAACAGATGCCTTGACTTTGGGGGCTGAGTGAGCTTGGCTTTTCTGAGAAAGGACATGTTCCTGTCCGCCTTTGATGTTTTGTTTATAACCCTGTGAGGCCAGGAGTCCACTGGGGAATCCAGGAGGCTCTTTAATGGCGTTCCTCCAGCAGAATTTGGCATCATCCACAGGGAAATTGCCATTGCATGCTGGCTTTGCTGCTGGGAAGCTTTTCCTTGTGTCAGGCAAGACTCCTGCTACAGTTTAGTCTCATTTCCTCGTGTTTAATCCTTAGGAGATAGAAGCAAGCTTTCTGGCATCTGTTCTTTTCAGGAAGGTTCTGTGTGCTTCAATTCTATTAAATTACCCTTTAGACCTCTCCTCTACAGATTAAATATTCTCAGGTCTTTTGCTCTTTTCTTGTAGCCCAGTCACATAGACCAATTTTCTAGCCATTCAATCATTTTGTTCCTCTGTATGTGTTCCAGTTTCTCTGTGTCCCTGTTGAAATGTGAAACTCAAAAAGAACACAGTACAACCTGACCAGTAATGTCAGTAATACAAATATAAGAAATAGCCCTTAGTAGGGAAAAGAAAAGCTCACTAGCTTCCCATTAGCAATGATGCCTTGTGAGTATTTTCAGGAATTGGAACGCACAGGAACCTTGGTTTATTTTTGAAGATATTTGATTAAAAATAACTAAATTTTGAAATTAATTTAATTTTCATAGTACTTAAAGAGTAAGAATAATAACAGTGTTTAGAGATGTATCATTGATGAATGACTTATGATCCATAAACTTGTCCCCAGTGAATTCCAAACCCATTTCCAAGTAGACATTTCTACTTCATGTCCAGTGGGTACTACATGCTCCTTGTACCCTAAACCGAAATCCAAATTGCTACCCTCAAAACACCTCTATCCTTTTTAGGTCCTTAACTCTGTCTGTGACCCCCAGAGTCCATTGGTCACCCAAGTGAGAACTCTCACTGCTACCCCTCACTTTACCTTTTCTCCAGAAGTCTATGTGGATTCTGTGTGTTACATATCTTGGAATCCAGCCTCTCCATTGCCACCCCTGCTGCCTTTGGTACACAGCCCACTGCTTTGTGTTGTTATGAGGCTATGGCTGCTTACGTCAGCTGTGGCTATTAGGAAAGCTGGGCTCCCATCTTTGGGCCATGACTTAACACTACCAGTGAAACCCCAGGAAAGCTAGGTTTTCTGTGCTATTTCCTGGGGTTTGAAATAATAATCCATGCCCAACACATCCAAGGAGAAGAGCAGACCCCTCCAACTCTTCAAGACATGGCATTGGCCAAAGGGCCTCAGTCTGGCTTCCGACAAAACTTTTTACCCAATATTTGAATGACGTCAGTTCACTTCTGGCTTGGAAAGAGTTCACTGACACCTTTTAATATGCAAAATGGTGTGAAACCACTTATCTTGAGCAAAGTCCATCATCAGTGGCCTTGATGTCCCTCCAGTGTCATCTGCAAGTCATCTCTCTCCTTGGGAAGCTATTTACCCATTGAAAAGCATGCCCTTATCCCTCAAAACTCAAGCTAAAAGACTTTCCTTGTGGTGAATCTTTGACTTCCCTGTCTCCTCTACTTCCTTTCTGCACCTCTACCTTGTATGCAGTTCACTTTTCTCTATCGACATACTCAGCTGTGACATTTGGCAGAATTTTCATCTCTGGTGTGCAGCCTATCACCTGTCACACAAGTAACTAGTAACAAGTGCTGCAGCAGGCTCTGTGGTCTGACTTTAACTTGTTTCACATATTTTTGGAAATTTCAGAGCAGCATTGGGCAGAGGTACCATGCACATACATGTGTGTGTGTGTGTGTGTTTAAATTGCTCATGGAACCATCTTAAGACAGATAAAGGTCAGCATGGCTTGAGTGTACATATAAAAACCTGTTCATTTTATTTCAGCAAATTGCATATGTCCACCAAACTACATACAAAGACTATTTGCCTTCAGTTCATCATTTAAGCTATTATATCTGAATATCCTTTACTTTAAAAAGGAGCAAGTAGCCGGGCGTGGTGGCGCATGCCTTTAATCCCAGCACTCAGGAGGCAGAGGTAGGAAGATTGTCAAGAGTACAAGGTCACCCTGAGACCACATAGTGAATTCCAGGTCAGCCTGAACTAGAGTGAGACCCTATGTCAAAAAAAAAAAAAAAAGCATGTACCTCAGTCTGTAATTATTTATCTTTTTTTTTCTTCAAATAATTCAGTTTCTTTCCTGTGTTATTCCTGGTACTGTTTCAGAACCTCTGTGTGTGATAGGGGAGTAAATGTATTTGCAGAGATAGTTTTCCATTCCTCCAACCAAGATTTAAGATGATGAGATAAGCAAATTGTGCATCCAGTGACACCATGCTCTTTTTCCTCCTTGTTTCTGCAGCAACATATGAAAATTTCATCCATCTGATCATTGCTCTGCCTGTCGCCATCCTATTGATTGTGGGAGGGTTGGTGATCATGCTGTATGTCTTCCATAGAAAGAGGTAAGCACCCGAGCCAACACGAGATGAGTTTTGTAGCCAGGTGGTTTAATGATTTGAACTTGAGTGAAGGACATCTTTTTAAGAAAATATTGCACAGATTTGACAATCTGATTTCCCAGTCAGATCTTCTTCGCAAGCAAACGAGAACATTGTCTAATAATTTAAAACCAAAACTGTTTTTTTCTCAGCCCCATCTTCTGCCTACTTGTTCTGGCTCATACTTCTGGCTTATGGAGAGCTTCTCCAAGTATGCCAGCTTTGCCCTCCCAATCAAATAAGCCTTGTTATTTCCAGTGAAGCAAAGAAACAAATGTTTCTTAAAAAGCTCTAATCTAAGGCCACTGAAGAAGCCAAGAGACTTGTCCTCAGATGTCTTCTGGCCCACGCAGGCCTGAACCAAGAACATAAAATAGAGTTCCCCATCAGCAGTAAGCAGGCTGCAGTCCTTGTTTCAAGGTACTTCTTCTTTTTTTTTTTTTTTTTTTTTTTTTTTAGTTTTTATTTATTTATTTGAGAGTGACAGGCAAAGAGAGAAAGAGGCAGATAGAGAGAGGGAGAGAGAATAGGCACACCAGGGCCTCCAGCCACTGCAAAGGAACTCCAGACACATGCGCCCCCTTGTGCATCTGGCTAACGTGGGTCCTGGAGAATCGACCCTCTAACCCAGGTCCTTAGGCTTCACAGGCAAGCGCTTAACCACTAAGCCATCTCTCCAGCCCTCAAGGTACTTCTTGAAACAGAAAAATCAAAGCCAATACAACAAAGATGAAAGTATTTCCAGAAATGTATGGAGATGGGGTTTGTTGACCTGAATTTCATCTTTTTTTTTTTTTTTTTGATAGAAATAACAGCAGACTAGGGAATGGAGTGTTGTATGCCTCTGTGAACCCAGAGTATTTCAGCGCAGCGGATGGTAAGGTTCCTGGCTGTGGGAAAGTTGTGAATGGGAAGGAAGATTGTGTTATGTTCAGGTACCTTTGGCCTGTGATTTGTGTTAACGTTTCCTTTTGTCTTTTAATGATGTTTTTAGCAAGTCAGTGACTTGGTCAAAACTTCTGGTACTATATGAGACGTCCCAAGGAACAATAGACTCCAGAGATTAATGTGGCCAGAGAAGTAATCAGTTTACTTAATTCCATAAAATTTTATGCCAGGATGAAAGAGCCTTTCTGATTGCTACCACTCAGTCCTAGAGTATGTGGCAGCTGTGGCACAGCCTTCCTTAGTGGGCTTCAGTGCAAGAGTGGTGTTCTAGTGATTCTGCCTGATTCTACTCAGGACTGCACTGCTTTGTGGGATCTGGGAGCTCCTCTGCCTTCTCGCCTGACTAGTATCCTAGTCTGTCTTTTCATTCACATTCCTGACTAATGAGGTTCATTTAGTTAAATGCTCACAAAGTGTTACTTCAAAGGTACTTCTTTTTTTATTTTGACTATCCTTTTTTGCTAGTGCTTAAATCTAAACTTCACATAAGTCAGGTTAGGGAGAGGTTTCACTGGCTCCTGTGACACTAATGCCCGTAAGTAATACTTCGTTGGGGAGCTTTTCCAAAGATCATTTCATTGTTTTCCCTACTCCCCTGCAAAATGGGTTTCCTTCTACCCATCTAGGTGCGGGTCAAGAAAGGAACTTTGAGAAGGGACATGGCCAGGGTCACTCAGCTGTGCATGGGCAAGTCAGAAGGAGAACAAATTCCCAGCCCTCCTAACTGCACCTTGTTGACTGAGTGGCACACAAAAGTGCTGAGAAGTTTCTGGGGCAGGCAAGGAAGTGGGTCCACAGAAGGCACTGAACCAGGTTCATAAGATGAATTAACAAGTGTGTGGATTTGGTAGAGCATGTTTAGGAAAAAGCATTGACAGCCTTCTTGCTTCAGGAAACGTGTAAGTAGATGTGTAGGAAGATATGGACTAGAGTCATGATCACGGCTGGGGAGACGGCTCAGTGGGTAAAGTACTTGCCATGTAGGAACAGGATCTGAGTTTGGATCCCTCGTGCCCACATAAATGCCAAACATCTAGGCACATGCTTGTTGCCCCACCCTGGGGTGGCAGAGACAGAAGGATCATTAGGGAATGCTTGGTTAGTTAGTCTAGCTCAATCGGTGAACTCTAGGTTCAGTGCGAGGCCCTGTTTCCAAGAATAAGGTGGAGAGCCATTAAAGGAAACATGCAGCATTGACTCTGGCCTCCATGTATGCACCTGTACGCATGTGCACTCACACACATGCACATACCACATGCTCGTGGGAAAAAAAGACATGATTATTCTAATTGAGTATCCCAGTCAAATGAGAAAACACAGGGAATTACTTTGGTAATTTGTATAAATACGTATGGTTGTACTATGGTCTCTTTAATCATTACTGACTGAATTATGTTTAGAGCAAGTCAAATCAAAAACAGCCTTTTTGAATGGGAATCAGGTGTTGAATAATAAGGACATTTTTCCTGTTTATAGAAAGGTCTCACAGAGTTGCATTTTTTTATTAGTCATGTGTGTGTGAGAGAGAGAGAGAAAGAAAGAGAGAGAGAGAGATAGAAAACATTCTAAGTGAGGCTGGGTGTGTAGCTCAATGGTAAAACACTTCCCAGCATATGTAGGCCTTGTGTCCTATCGCCAGCATCACTAAAATCAAGCAAAAAAAAAAAAAAAAACAGGCAGAAGCTAGGTGTGAATTGTTTGCAAGTAGTATCATTTTCATATTTTTTGAAACAAAGCCTCGCTATGTTGTTCAGGGTGGCCTCAGACTGCTGCACTCACGCAACTCTCCCACCTCAGCTTTCTGAGTAGCTGGAAACACAAGTGTAGCCATGCACCCAATCAATAATAGCTTTTCTTGAATGGATGAGAGAGAGAGAGAGAGAGAGAGAGAGAGAGAGGGAGGGAGGGAGGGAGGGAACGAGGGAAGGAAAAAGAGAAAGAAAGGGGAAAAGAGACAGAGAGAAAAGAGGAAGGAGAGGGGAAGGGTAAAGGAGAGAAGAAATGGAAGGAGGAGTAAAGAATCATGCAAACGTAAGGAGTTATCCCAGGCAATGAGAGTGATAGGGACAATGCGGGTCACTTGATAAGACCATCCAAGAGAGTCTGCTCTGTCAGCTTCGAAGTAAATTGCCAACAGTTAGTTAGCATTAGCACCTTTGACTATGAAAAGTCCAGCAAGTTTACAGTTTTATTTTACAGTAAAATCAAAAGAATTCAGATTTAGTTTCCTTCCAAAATAATTACATAGTAAATCATAATTCTTCAAAACAAAACACAAGCTACTGCCACTCAGGCAAATAGGTAAGAATACTCACCTCATGGGAACTTCATTTACTCAACCCTTTGACAAGTGCCACATAGCCATTTTCCTCAGCGAGCAGCAGAGGATATTGCGGCTCTAAGGTGCTTAAGAACTTCTTTCTCCCAAAGTTAATCTACATGTCACTGTTCTCAGGAGTATACTGAGAATTCACCACAAGAAAGTACTGATAACATTGTGCCTATTTATGAACTGCTCCTGGCTGGTGGAGCTTAGGAATGCTGCTTGAAGTCAGCTACTGGGTCAAGTTTAGAGAGAAAGCTCGAGCACATTAACTCGAGGACCTCCCAAGGAATGGATGTGATTGGTTTAAACTCTTATGTTCTATAGCAAGCTACATAGTTAATGCCAATTAAAGGACAGCCTGGATTCTAAGAGTTAAATGTGTAGAGACAGTGACCCTGCACTTTTTGAGGAGTGTTATAGAGAGCTCATCTCCAGGCTGCCTTGCATCCTTATGCCATGGAGCCAGATAAGGTGGCTCTTGCCTGTAACCCTTGTACTTGAAAGACTAAGGCAGAAGGATTGCAAGATGAGGCCAGCTGGGGAGGGGAAAAATAACTGGATGTATGAATGTGTGTATGTATGTATACATACACACACATACACACACACACACACACACACACACACACAGAGTCCAAGACAGGTCTAAACAAATGAGAAATTTTAGGAAGCTTGGTTTTGTAGTTACCTTCTTGTTGGTGGCACAAATCTCCTGACCAAAAGCAGCTGATAGAAAGAATTTTTTATTTTGGCTTACGGTCTCAAGGGGAAGCTCTATGATGGCAGAGGCTGGACATCACCTCTTTGCCAACATCAGGTGGATAATGGCAGCAGGAGAATGAACTGAGCTCTAGAAAAGGGGAGCTGGCTACAACACCCCTAAACCTGTCCCCAACAACATGCCTCCTACAGCAAGGTTCCACCTCCCAAATTGCCATCAGATGTGAACCAAGCATTAAAAACACAAGCATTAATGGGGGAACACCTAATTCAAAACTCCATACTTGTTGTCATCCATGTAGGACACTACTCAAAGTATGAGTTGTCAATGTTTCCTAGACTTAACTTACAATAACCATGTTTTCTTTAAGATATCATTCAAAGGTAAGTGCTTGTGCATTGGGGATGTCAGAATACAGTGGTCAGTTTGCTGTTATTTCACACTCAGCTCTAGACTGCACCATCTGAAAGCGTAAAAGCAAACACAGTTCTGATTCCCTCCCCTCCAGTTGTCTGTTTTTGTGTCAGGACCACCTCCTTCTGACCAGGCTGTGTCCTGGTCATTGCCCTTCAGGAAGGGAGAGCTGTTAATACTCAGCATTACATTATGGTTTTATAGTGAGATTGTTTTACAGATCTTATAGACTAATTTAATGTTATTTTAATTTTTACTCCTCACTCCACCTTCTGGAATTGTGGATGTAATCTTTGGTTTTGCTTACTTGTTTTCCTTTTCTTTTGTCACTTACTTATTTCCTTCTTTTCTGCCTGCCTAGAATTTTCCATCATTTCTTTTCTCAAACCAAATCAAACATAACCAAAAATTGAAGCTAGAGAAGGAATCCTGATTCTGTTCAGTATTTACCATGCCTCCCACCCTGCCCAGGCCAGATCTTTGGGGTCACCCACCAAGTCCCCTTCAGTTGCTTCTGTGCCTCACTAGAGGTCCAGTGATTACCCACATGCTAGAGATCCCAGACCATGCAATGTCGGGCAAACACTCTACCACTGAGCTACATCCCCAACCCTTCCGTGGTTTTGTGAATTTTGAATTTGCTGTGTTGTCCAGACTGACTTTGAACTCACAGTTACCCACTTCTACCTCAGCCCTCCAAACGTTGGGGTTTATAGGCATGTGCCTTCACACTCAGATAGTAATGAGGCATATTTTTTAACTTTTTATTGATAATTTTTATACATGTACATAAGGTATTTTGATTACAATCTCTCCCATCTCCCTTCCACTGAATCCCTTGCCTTCTTAAATAATCCTTCTTCGTGTGTGTGTGTGTGTGTGTGTGTGTGTGTGCACGCTTGATTTGTTTTGTTTTTATTAGCATACAAAGTAATAACTTTCATAATAACATTTTTATACATAAATTGTTTATTGATCCTTCTAATACCTTTGTACCACTTCCATCTCCAGTTATTTCCACTTCCATGTCATATATGTTCTATTATTCTCCCTTCCTTCTTCAAAACTAATTTTTACCCAATTCTGGTCTCCTTTCTAGTTTTCTTTGTTCTTTTTTAAAAATTTTTTTTGTTATTTTTATTTATTTATTTGAGAGTGACAGACAGAGAGAGAAAGAGGCAGATAGAGAGAAGGAGAGAGAATGGGCGCGCCAGGGCCTCCAGCCACTGCAAACGAACTCCAGACGCATGCGCCCCCTTATGCATCTGGCTAACGTGGGTCCTGGGGAGTCGAGCCTCTAACCCAGGTCCTTAGGCTTCACAGGCAAGCGCTTAACTGCTAAGCCATCTCTCCAGCCCTTCTTTGTTCTTTTTAATAAAGAACCTTAATATAGGAACAAGTTGCCAATTGGTCATGTACCCATCAAGTTATCTTCTTATGTCCTCTCTCCCCATCCCATTCCACTAAGGACCCTCCTCAGTGGGATTATTGGTAATCACTGTGGAATCATAAATGCACCAGTCAGACCCTGTGGTGGGGACAATGCCTCAGGGTAATTCTTCCCACTCTGTGGCACTTACATTCTTTCTGTCCCCTCTTCTGCAGTGTTCCCTGAGACTTGAAAGGGTGGGTTATAAGTCTCCTTTAGTGTTGAGCTCTCAGCAGTCTTTGATTTTTCTGCCTTGATGAGTTTTGAGTCTCTTCAGTGCCCACCACCATCTCTCTAGAGGAGGTTCTCAGACTAGCAGTGAGAGCAGCACTCATATCTAATCCACCACTTCCTCTGTAATGGTTCCCGCATCCTGGCAGATGTGATAGAGATGACTCCTCTTGTGCTAGGCAGATAGCTTTCTTTCCTTGTCATTCCGATGGGTCTTTGGTCTCCCTGTATCCACTGCCATCTTTAAAAAGCAGATTCTTTAGTTAAGAGTGAGATCAGCATGGATCAAAGGAGGTAAACATAAACATTTAGAAGACCTATTGTTGGATATAATCTCTCCTTTGAGCCAAAGAACAGTGGAAGCTTCCCTCTAGGATCTTAGTTCTCTGTATGAGGCATGAGTTCCTTTCGGCTGAAAGGGTCTCATATTCAATCAGAGAGCAGTCGATTACCCCAATAACCTATGTGCCCTTATTGCACGGGCAGGTATATCTTGCCTGGCTGGTTGATTTGGTTGATTTGGCAACTTGCAGGACCCTCTGCTTGGTCACACTGGTGGTGACCCTTAACCCCAGCAGCTCACATAGCATTTTCCAGCACTATCCCAGCTAACTAACTGGCAGGGAGCTGGCTTCCATCTCAGTTCCAACATGATCTCTCAATGTTCTGTGCCTGCAGCCTGTGCCATCTTCAGAAATAGGGTCTTAAAATATAGTTCTGGCAGGTAACCAGTGCTTTGGCAATGGTCTGCATTGTTTTGAGGGCCTCATGGACCTCCCTGAGTAGCAGCTCACTGGGTGGGGGTAGGTAACCCACTTCTGGCACTGAGTTTTACTAATAGCCTATGGTTTTAGGATAAAGCCTTCTCCATCCCTGCAGGATGCTTCTGTCCAAACCAGCATCCACCCCCCTCACTGCCCCCCCCCCCCCACGAATCTCTTTTTAGGGAAGAGTTATATCTTTTAATTAGCTAAGAAGATTTCTGTGGTACTGATTCACACCATCATTAGTGTTGTGTATCTCCCCACTTCCCTCCCTTTCTTATCCAGTCCCCCTCCCAAACCTTTCTACAGCCTGTATTCTGTTCCTGCACTTGCCTGTCCACTGTCCTCTCCTCTGATCCCTTCTTGCCTCTCCTCTCTCCAAGCCCCATCTTAGCTTCCTAACAGTACTGATGCTTAAGTAGTCATGTTTTTAAAATATAAAGCAAAGCTGTTGAAATAAAGTTTAATAATGTTTTTCATTTAGCTTAATACATCCAAAAATCTATCTTAATTTATCAATTTTTATTTTTTAACCAAATCTTTGAAATCTATGTTTGCTTTATACTGACAGCATGTCTCAGCCACATTCACATGCACAGTAGCCATGTATAAGGGCCTTGATAGCCACAGACCAAGAGTCAGGGTTGAGGAGGCCTCACACTCTTTATTTTCATCCAAGAAATGAAACATTAGTGTATCTAATACACACTCCAGTCTTTTTCCTGATTCAGAATAAAAAACTCACCCCTACCCCACCATGACTTTTCTCTCTAATGTGTGTTTAAATCTACTGATGAAGATGAACAAAACTTGAAACCCTGAACCATACTTGGTTGACTAGTCCTTCAGTTTCTGTGTCTCCTGTGGCTTCCTTTTTTTTTTTAAGTGATGGAGAAGTAAAGAAAGCAAAGGAGCCATTTCTCTCTTTCTTGTCTTAGGCATATGCTTTCTCCTTTTCTTTTTTGTTTTTGTTTTTGTTGTTGTTGTTGTTCTTATATGCTGGTACTACCCTCAAATTATTTTGAGGTCCTCAAGGATTTAGAATATGCCTGCTTGACCACAGAGTAATGTTCAATTCCATAGTATGTTGGGAAATTGTAGAGTAAGCTATGCCACTGTGTTCTGATATTTGCCTTTGTGGGTTTTAGGAACTGACAACTTGCATTCTTGGGCCTGAAACTTTCCCCAAAGGCTACATCTGACTGAGGGCCGGCTTCTATCTCTGTTCTGATTCCGGTCTGCTCTTCTCTAGTGTATGTCCCTGATGAATGGGAGGTAGCTCGCGAGAAGATTACCATGAACCGGGAGCTTGGACAGGGGTCCTTTGGGATGGTCTATGAAGGAGTGGCCAAGGGTGTGGTCAAGGACGAACCTGAAACTAGGGTGGCCATCAAGACAGTGAATGAGGCTGCAAGCATGCGTGAAAGGATTGAGTTTCTCAACGAGGCTTCAGTGATGAAGGAGTTCAATTGTCACCATGTGGTAAGAAGAAATCCCCAGAAAGCCAAGATCAAGCACAGAGAGCAAACCTCCCCCGAGCCCCTCTGTATGCCCATGGTCATACCCATGCGCTTGGTACCTGTCTGTTTAGGTCCCCCGTGGCTTCCCTGTTACCCATAGACCCTTGTAAGTAGAGGCCTCGCCCCTTTCCCCTTGCCGTGCTCTTGGCCACCAGGCCCCAGTACCATACCGCTCAGATAGCATGAATGGTTGCGTGCTTAGCCCTCCTACTCTGAGTCCTTCTTCTCTTAATTCCTCCCAGGTGCGGCTGCTAGGCGTGGTGTCCCAGGGCCAGCCTACCCTGGTCATCATGGAACTAATGACACGTGGGGATCTCAAAAGTTATCTCAGGTCTCTGAGGCCAGAAGTGGAGGTCAGTTTTGATTCTTACTTACCATGTTATCTCACCTGTTCTGTTTCCTTTGGGCCTCTCATGTGACAACACACATGTGTTTCCACATCAGTTTACTCTTCTGCCTTGCGTGTCTTGCTGCATGCTTGGTTCTAGGTCCCGTAAGTCAAGGGTTTCCCAATTAGAGGCAGACTGTAAACTTTCTGAGGAGGTCCTGCCCTTCCTCAGATCCCACCCTGTCCATGCAGGTCTCTCTGTGCCCACGTGCCTGTGTTCCCTTCACCCGAACGTCTCCTGACGCTCCTCGGCAGATATGTCCACTTCCACAGCCTACTCCCTCATGAGGGGTGGCCTCCCCACTACTCTCCAAGTACACTTGACTCTCCTCCTAACATGTGTTTTCTCTTGTCATGATCCTCTGAGTGTTTCTTTACCCCATTGCCTCCCATGTTTGGCCCAGAGCCATGCTTGCGGCAGGCATCCTTTCAATAAGTGCTTGGTGAAGTTCAGCCTTAGGCTGGCTAGGCCTATGACCCTGCTCCTGTGAAGTTGCTAGATTGATTTCCTACCTAGTCTTTGCACAGCACAGTGCTTCCTCACAAGCGCATCACAAGCACACACATGCATGCATGTGGGCCACACAACCTTTTCCTTGCACTGTCAGCAGGCTGTGCCTTTGCAACCAGAAAATGAGACTGCACCAGCTCTGCACCTGCCTTTCAGACTGAATCCTGAGTCAGTGTCTTACTTGCACCTTCGAATGATAATCACCTCAGTTGCACATTCGCTGCTTAGTCTAGTAAAAATTTCAAATTGTGAACCTGCAAAAGTTGCTTGTAATTTCCAGTAGTCACCATGGTGTCTCCCCTGCCATATTAACCTACAGCTGGCTTTTTAGCATAGAGGTCTGTCTTATAAGTCATTAATTCTAAGAGTAAACTAGTAGATAAATGCTGAAAACTAATATCAGGACCAGCTGCTTTTCACTGGGCTGCCTCACTGTGACTCAGATGCTGCCCATGGTAGGTAAGTTATGTCTGCTTTCTTTCTCTAGAAGGGGTAACTTCCCTCCTTCTGTCCCTTTTACATTTCTGTTCCCAGTGTTTGTTTTGAGCTTTTGTGTTTTTCTTTTAATCTACAACTTAGTCATCTCCTTCATTTTAGTTCGAAGCACCTGTTCACAAATAATCTCATTAAGCACAGCACGTGATGTGTGGCATGTGGGAGAGAGCCCCAAGGCTGAGTGCGCACAGAGGCTCTGCTCGGGTGCTTGGTCACTTTGCTAGCCACTTTCCTCCCAGCTTTGGTTCCCAGCTGCGTGGCTGCACTCTGTTCTGCCCCTCTTTCATACACAGTCAGTGTGAAGACAAGCTTGGTCAAATAGGTGACAAGAGATGTGACTAAATATTATTATTACCTGCCTCTTTTGAGGTACCTCTGAGAAACAGGGAAGGATTTGCCTTTTCCATCCTCGTTCAAGCACACATTAGTAATCCAGAGCTTGTGGTCTGAGAGTTGTCTCTGCCAATGGTTGCCTGCAGTTTTCAGGCAGCTGCTGTAGATTTCTGGCCTCCAGTTTCCTCATGTATAAGGGACAGATTAAGATGGTAACTGAAGTTCTTTTCAGATATGAAATTCACCTTTAGAGTCATCAGATTTATGTCATTTTTCTAACTCATACCAGAATAAAAATTATACGCAAATACTAGTTTTACTAGGTTATGCCCCCCAATTATTTACTTATTTGCCTTGCAAAGTTGTGACAACATGTATGTGTTTGTCTTAAGTAGCCTGAACGAAATTAAAGGTTTTTCCTCTCTTGAGATGAATGAAAGAATGAACTGGCAAATGACAGCATGAACTAGAAAGATGTCAGCCACTTCTGCATAAACTTAAGTTCCTGTTGTTGATTGTTTTTCACATTATGAGTGACACTTCTTAGTAAACACCTAGACTTCATATTCTAGTATATGTTATGAGCCTAAAATTTTAATATTCTACCTGTATATGTCCTAGTTTCTCATGCATATTTAAAGCCTTAAAGAGATTAAAAGACAGTATTAGGTATTAAGAGGAAAGGGCATGTGTAGAGGAGACTCCTGCTTAAAAAAAAATGATGAATTTGGCTTCCCCCAGTGACATAATGTCATGCTCCTAGATAACTAAGGAACGTGTATTAAATCACCAGAGATAGTCTTGGCACCTTCTTCAGAGACCACATGTGGTCTGGGGCTGTAACCCAAGTCTTGAAGTCCTTACTTAGCATGCACAAAGCCCTGGATTTCAACCCCATCACCATATAAACTGGGAATGGTGGTATATGCCTGTAATCCCCGCAGTTAGGAGACAGAGACAGGAGGACCAGTAGTCCAGGGTCATCTATAGCTACCTACATGCCTAGTTGGAGACCAGCCTTGGCTGTATGAGACTCTATCTCAAAATAAATATATAAATTAAAAAAATAAATAAACTCAAATGTGTCTATGTTGTAGTGTGAAGAACCCACTTAGAGGTGCTTGGGTAGCTGTTAAATGACATTTAGATACTGGCATTTGATTAGAATTTAGCCCCTCCCTGGATAACAGCCAGAATTCACTTGAGCATTTGTCATGGCCAGGGCTAGGTCATATCCCCCGCAATGGATGCATTGTGGGGCCTGTATGGAAGCACCCAGGCAGTCAGATCCCAAAGCTCTGTCGTGGTCTTCCTATGGCCCTCAAGTTGAGCCAGGAAGCTAATATACTGGACCTAGCAGAGTGAGATGCCTTGTAGTTAGAGAAATATGATAGAATCTATTGTACTGGTACCTACCCACAAAAGCTATTTTGTATCTAAACTATGGGACTGTGGTTGGTTTTTCCATTTTGAGGGTGGTGGGGATAGAAAGTCTTGTTTTATATGGTTTTCCAAATGGATTTACTGCTACTTAGGGGTAATTCTTTTCAATGTCAAAGGAAGTATGTTGACTTCTGCAGATGAGATGCTTGTCCATGTTGTTGGTCACTGTTTGACCTTGGCCCCCTTCAAGGTAAATTCTAGTTGAATTTCAGGTGTCTTCAGTATCCACAGAAAACAATAATCCAAGGTGAAGAAATTAGTCTTAATATATTTGTACCTCAGAAGACAGCAAAAGGGAAAGAAGATTAAATGATTCCTAACAGTGCTTGCATAGGAAATGATACAAGCAGTGTCCACTAGGAAGCCTGTTTGCCTGTCTACATGGCCTGTGAACCAACGTGCTATTATTGTTCCTCTTGCCTGTGCTTTGATCATGGATGTTGAAGGAGCCTAAAAACCAACAGGAATATCTACCTGAGGACCCTTAATATCAGGCAGTGCTCATTTCACTTGAAATAATTTTGCTCTGTTTAAAATAGAAAGTGCTATTACCAGAGTGCTGATTGGTGTTTCCCTCTGTGATATGGTTGGGGAACAAGCGGATGACTTTACCATCAAGCAGATGACAGGGTCTCAGAAATATGTTCCTTCTGAGGAAGTCCTAACCTCTTGCAGGATGACCTGTGGTACTCAGATTAAACAAACATAAATTTACAAAGCCTAGCAAACCTCTACAAGTGGAACAAACATTCCTAAATTCTCACGTCATCATTCTTTTTCATCTACAACAGAATAACCCAGTCTTGGTACCTCCAAGCTTAAGCAAGATGATCCAGATGGCTGGAGAAATTGCAGATGGCATGGCATACCTAAATGCCAACAAGTTTGTTCACAGAGACCTTGCTGCTCGGAATTGCATGGTGGCCGAAGATTTCACAGTCAAAATCGGAGGTGTGTCCTTTGCTTTCCAGATTTAAGCAAAAATTTAACACATCCCAGGAGTGCAAAGACTTGCTCTTGAATACAAAGATGTGTGTATCCAGTGTGATTGTCTCTAGTTCCTGGTCTAATCCTGAGAAAACCCTAATATGGCAGTCCAGGTAGGAACCATGGGTTCCTGAGGTCATCTTGGTAGAGCACTTGTTAGCTATTGGTTACAGAAACAATCAGGACATTGTTTGCAGGTGATTTTGACATGGGGCTGAAAGTCACCATCAAGTCTTCCTTCAGTTAAGGAGCATTGTCCCTGCAGAGATCCACAGTTTCCTAAGAGCAAGAGAGGTGATAAGGAAGCCATGACAATCCCTCTGGTGAGGGAAGATTACTGCTTGCTGGGTTTCCCATCTCTGGCTGATCAGATCCACACTCTTGACCTCTCTGCCTTAGCACATCCTGTCATGACTGTAGCTGGCCAGCATCCTTGGTAGACCTCTTGTTGTCACCATGCAGTGCAAGACCAAAAAGAAATGGGTTGAATTGCATTTCTGATCATTGCCTAGAAACTCCTCTCAGTCTTTAAGCTGATACTGCTTTGGTCTTTTAATCCACCCGACAAAAACATGCAGCATCACGGCTTCTTAGAAAACTGCTTGCTTTTATCAGGACCTTTATCTTCCCACTGTAATAGTAAGACAGTTCAGAGACACCAAATGTTTGTCCTGAGAAAATGCAGTAGAGACAACATGCAAAGAAAGCTGTTTATGGTTAACCTTTGTCTGCCTGTTCAGCTGTGTGCTCTGGAAACATTTGCCTGCCTTTGACAGTACTTTTTTTTTTTTTCCTTGGCGGCGGGGGGGGGGGGCGGGGGGAGATGGTTGGGGAACACCATGTTGGACATGGAACCCAGGTCCTTGGATATGCTAGGCAAGCACTTTGTCACTGAGCCATATCCCAAACAGTGATATTTAAATAAAGTGTTTGGGCCTCCTGTTGAACAATGAGTATCCCCTGCAGAGAGGATTCCAAAGCCCCTTTCTTCAAATTACTTGTAGGAGCTAGGGGTGTCAGCACTCAGCTGTGTCACAAAGCACACATCACTCTTTTGTGGCTCCCATGATATAGCTGTCCTTGGGTTTGGCTCTTAAGGCACCGTCATATTTGGGGCCCTTGGAGCCCAGCTTGGCTAGAGGGCCCTCAGTAAGTTGTCCTTCCCTAGAGTTTCCCCGACAGAAGCAACCTTCCTCATCAGCCAAGCTTCCTATGTGATCCTTCCTGCCTGCCTTTCTATCCCTTCCTTACCCCATGGGCACCTGGACTTTAGCTCCTCCTCCCCAATGCAGATGAGACCACCATGTGGGTCTTCTCTTTTTCCCATTCTGTATAAGCCCAAGTCCTGCCAATAATGCCTAAAAGGCCTAAGATAGGTGTTTTCCATCCTGGGAGCCTCAGTTTCCACCTCTGACATGAAGGTGATAATAGGACAGAACCTGGAGGTCAAGGAAGAAACTAAGCCTTTGCCCTCAGTGTAGTAGGCCCTCAGTAAATGTGAGCCCTTCTCCCTCTGTCCTCCTAGCTACCCTTTCTGGCATAGGCAGGAACCCAGTTAAGGGTTCTCTTGTCGCACTGCATATACAGTGAGGAATATGTAGCTTTTTGTGCAGTTATTTTAAATCTAAATCAGGAGAGGTTGTTGTTACTCCTTAACCATGTGGCATATTTATGGTATTATGGGGTTTTGTGTTGTTGTTTTGTTTTGTTTTTGAGGCAGGATCTCACTCTAGCCCCGGCTGACCTGGAATTCACTATGAAGTCTCAGGGTGGCCTTGAGCTCATGGTGATCCTCCTGCCTTTGCCACCCAGGTGCTGGAATTAAAGGTGTTCACCACCACACCAGGCCGGTGATGTGTTTTTTATAATGATGATTTTTCTTTCAGAAATTATTACTTTTCTTTTGTGTTTAGGGATTTTTTTTTCCTTCTGGAAATCCTTCCTTCCTGCTCCAGACCTTTTTATTTGCATGTCACTGAATTCCTTCAGAGAGGAGGCTGGAGCACGTCATTCTTATTTTTCACGAGGACTCCTCTGTTCATAGATTACCAACATGACCCACTACTTCACTGCAGGCACTTTGATGGCTCTCAGTGTAGTACAAGTAAACTATGCTGGTTGACATGCAAGAAACTTTGTTCTCTGTAGGTTTGCTCTGCCTTCAGAGTGTTACCTCTTTGTGGCGCAGTTAGAGATATGAATGGGCATTTTAAAAAGTAGAGCAGCCCCTTTCTCCTAGAAAGGAGAATGGAAGAGTCCATGTGAGGAAGGGTTGGTGATTGAGTTAAAAATCAAAATCTGACAAAGATGCAGTAATTTGGAATTCTATATAAAGTAATTCTACCATCAAGAATAAATATATAGCATATTCTGGAGATATAGAAAATTGAAGAAATTTTCAAAAACGAGTGGGGGTATTGTGTTGAAAAAGAGTGATGGGTAATAACTTCAGGAGCCTGGTAAATACCATCTCTTAAGCATCTCACTGTGGACCTTCATCTTCATGAATTGTTACGCTAAAGAGTTCCCTGCTTACTAAGTGGTGGAAGTCCTTTTTCTTGGCAATGGGACTGTGTTGGTAAGTAAATGAGGTTGGAACTCTCCCGTGTGTATCTGATGAGGTTTTAAAACCATGTGTCACTGATCCTTGATCTATGCAAGTACATTTTCTTGATAAATCACAGAGCTCTCAATAATTTGCAAACTGCCTCTCATTTTAAATGCAGTTATGGAATTGACTTCTTAAATGAACCAGATTATAAATACATTAAGAGCAGAGACATATTTGCCTATCATGTGACTAATCATCCTGTACTGTTTCTGCCTTATAAGATTGGACGCCCTGACAATGAGCTTGCTCAAAGTGGACCATGAATGTGTCTCACCTTGAGCACGGGACCTGTGCTGGGGCAGTGACAGTACCTTTGTCTCTGCTCTAAGAGCTGCCCCAGCAGGATAACCATGTACCTTCTCTGCGCTTTCCAGATTTTGGCATGACAAGAGACATCTATGAGACAGACTACTACCGGAAAGGAGGGAAGGGGTTGCTGCCAGTGCGCTGGATGTCTCCCGAGTCCCTCAAGGATGGTGTCTTCACTACTCACTCAGACGTCTGGTAGGAGACCCTTTCCCTGTGTGGCCAACCCAGCACCCACCAGCCTCTGTGTGTGTCCCTGACTTGGGCCTCCAAGCTTCACTTTCCTTGTGATCTCTGGTATTACCACCCATTTCCTTCTAGCCTAGTGTTGGCTAGACCACACTCTTCCCTCTCTCAGGTGTTCCTGCTATCAGGGAGGTAGTTTAGGACAGAAGGGCATTAGTTTAGGACCAACTCTCTTCCTTATATCTTTTTACAGATAATGAGTATGTGCCTGAGGAGCTGGGACATGTGAGAAGTCTGGCTCTTCACTTCTTTCTGCTGCTCCCCCATTTGTTTGCCCTTTTCTCATTCTCAACACACAAGTATTGGGTCACCTAATTGAACCTTCAAAAGACTACAGACAATACTTGAATTAAATTCAAAAATTAAGGATCATTGCTATTTTCCTGTTGGTCCCTTCTGATGTTTTTCCTGCCATGTTGCTGACCCATGGAGGGTTACTGAAAGCAAAATGCCATCCTTAGTTTTTTTTGTTTTTTTTTTTTAAGTGTACTATGCTGGACACACATTGGCCAAGGGTTAAATCCCTATAGTGCTGTTTGCTACAGTTCCTAGGAAACACTATGTGGAGGCCACATCAGGTTCTGAAATACTAGGCTTCTTGGCAGGCGAAAGCCCTGGCACATCCACCTCCTAGAATGTCAGCAAGTGTCTTGGCTTTCCTCTCAGGAGATCCCATTGCTGTTGTGTTACAGAAACGGTAGTTGTTTACTCCAACTGCGAATGACCACACAGAGAAACTATTTCAGTAGTGACTGACATCATTTTTTTTAACCTCGTGACCCTTTCTCAGTCAAGGGCCTTGGATCTTATTCTGAAGACAGGTGCAAATTGGAAATAGCATTTGAATGTGTCCCAGCTTGGCCTGGTTGCTTCTTGACTGAGGATGAGGTCTCTTCTGTAGTCAGCCTGACTGAGGTTCCTTATTTTCTGTCAAATCAAAGTGTTCTGTACCACTTTCAGATGAGCTAACAGGAGGGAGCACACCCAAGTAGAAGATGAAGCTAGATTAGTTAAAATCTCAGTGCGCCCATTCTCATTCTCTTCCCCTCCCCATCTCTCTCTCTCTCATAAATAAATAAAACAAAAAATATTTTTTAAAAATCCCATAAGCAGGCTCTACCCTGATTCTGGGTAACAGCTGTTACTCCAAGCCAGCAGTAAGGGCCATACAAGATGTTCACTGCCAATTTCCTCCACTCGGACTACATCACCATTATGAACTGACAAGGAAAAAAAACTGTATAAAGAGGATGGACATTGGGAATTCATTCCAAATGCCCAAGGCATTGATAGAACTTTGAGGGTATTTGATTTCTCAACCCAGATCTATTATTCTTGTCTTTGTTGCTGTGACAAAATATCTGATCAAAAGCAACTTATGGGTTTGGAGAGATGATTAGCACTTAAGGCACTTGCCTATGAAGCCTAAGGTTCTGTTTCCCAGTACCCATGTAAGCCAGATGCACAAGGTTTCTGGAGTATGTTTGCAATGACAAGAGATCCAGGTATGCCCATTCTCATTCTCTCTTTCTCTCTCTCTCACTTTCACTCTCCTTCCTTCTCTTCTTGCTCAATTAAATGAATAAAAACATTAAAAAAAAAAACCAAGGGAGGAGGGAAGGATTTACCTCAGGTTATGGATCATCACAGCAGGGAAGACATTGCAGCAGGAGGTGGCTGGTCACATTCAGTTTGCAGTCAGGAAGCAGAGTGATGAACGCTGGTGCTCAGCTCACTTTCTCCACTTAGTTCAGTCCAGAAACCTAAGCCCTGGATTGGTGCCTCTGACTGGGTGGATCTTTCTACCCCAGTTAACCTGGGCTAGAATCTCTCTCAAAGACATACCCAGACACTTGTTTCCTAGATAATTCTAGATCCTGTTAAATCAACAGTATTAATCATCAGACCAGTCTTTGAGGGTATAGATGGGGACAGGAAGGACGCTGGAATATATGGGCAGCTTCTTAGATGTCCAGGCTATAACCTGAAGCTATGTCCCTTAAAAGAATGGAAATTATCTTAGAATATTTGCAACAGCATAAAAGAATTGCTCCTAAGACGTTAAAAATTAGAAGGAAATACAAGGAATTTTGTTTGAATTAGGAGACCCTAGGATCATGGTAGGGTTGGGAGGCTCCCCTGGGGTCAGGTCAAGCCTTGAAACCCACTACTGTGTGTTTCACAGCTTCTATTTGAGCTTATAAGGAGATGTCCCAGGGATTGCATGTCTCAGAAAAGCAGTCAGGCACACAAAGACAGGCGGGCCAGCCTGTTCACCCTTACTGGCCTGTCTGTCCTTGGGTGGCATAGTTGCACTCTGCACTCTATCCAACAGGCCATAGAGACATGCAAAGAGGTATCTCTGCCTGCTTGTCAGAGCCCCTCTAGGTTTCTGCCATCACTCCAAACTGTTGCCCAAGGCCCATGGGAACCCTGGCTACTGCTTCTTCATCTCTCAGGGTGCCTTCACACAGCCCATTTGGCTCCAAGGACACATGGTGCCCTGGACGTGGAGGAACCCAGACAAAGAACCACCCCTCTTTGGACTAAGTTTCTCAACAGTTAGAAATGGCTGGGCTTATTTGCTTATTTGATGGCTAATTCCCTTCACTGGGGAATGTAAGCTTCCCGGTAGGTATCAATTTGTTTGTGCCTTGGGTATTGAGATACTCCCTCTTCTGGTGTGGGAAGCTCAGTTACTGAGTACCAACCCCAGATAGTACCAGTATGGAGACAAGACTCTGCCCTCACACTCTGAGAAGCAACCCCATACAGGCACCCCTGGTATTTTAAGATTAAATCAGTCCACAAAATACAATACTTGGTTTTATATGAAAGCATTAACAACCAATGGCACAGAGCAACATGTCTGCTTTGAAAACTCATGGAAGTTGCACGCTTCTCAGCACCTCTGACTGGCTGTGTGGCCATGATCAAGACGCAGGGATTCTCTCTGACTTTGCTTGTTCTATTAGGTGAGCATGTCTGGGGATGGCTCTGTGATGGCTGGTGTTGGGTAGCTCAGGTGCAGTCCCCATGCCTGGAAG
Organism: Dipus sagitta; assembly: GCA_036346955.1. Taxonomy (NCBI): domain Eukaryota; kingdom Metazoa; phylum Chordata; class Mammalia; order Rodentia; family Dipodidae; genus Dipus; species Dipus sagitta. Next base: position 131,112,476 of record CM070772.1, on the reverse strand, counting down.
CGGAGCAGTAATGGGATGCTGTCGTCTTTGAACTATGAACTGTGATCAAAGACTGGAGCATGATGTGTACCTTAGTGACAGGTGGTACATTAGTCAGGAGTCACTCAGAGAAAAGCTTTCGTGGCTCAACTTGACAAGCCTTGGTGGCAAGCTGGGTGTGTTGCATCCTGTCTTAGTTGGTGTTTGTGATCTCAAGGACTTCAGTGTAAGGAAAAGTTAGGAATGAAGTTTTACAGAGAAAAGGAAGTGATCTTGCAAGTTAGGGTCACAGAAGCCTTGGTAGATGAGGTAAAGTTCTGGAAGCACACTCGTAAGTAGATTCACTGAAGGATCAGATCAAAGAAAAATCAAGTAAGACCTCAGATACACCTTGCTTGAGATTTGGGACTGATTCTACAGGCTCTGCACTGATGGATAATGTTTCTGGAGAGGAGTTTGACCTGGAGCTATGTTTTAAGAACTTTATCTTAGCCACAGTGTGCTGCCTTGAGAAAGATGCTAGAGCCAGAAGAGGGAATGTGGTAGGCCTGGCAAGGAGGTCAAGCAGCAGCACCAGGGCACAAGCAGAAGAGTCTTTGGACAAACTTGAACCTGAATCAGCAAGCTGTGGTGGAACTCCAAAGAGGCCAGGTTGGCCGCAGGTGGAGTGTGTAGAACAGGGCACTGGCTGCAAGGAAGCCAGAAGAACAGGGTGTGGGACAGAGTTCAGCTAGAGACACATTGAGTGTGTAGATGGCCAAGTAAATCAGCAGGCTAGATAGAGCTGTCAGGGCTCAGGGCCAGGGTGGGAACCATCCAGTAGGAACTGGCCGTCTGCAAGCCTGTGACAAGGCCAGGGAAAGCATGTGGGGCATGAAAAGTGGACCTGGGAGGAAACCACGTCCTCAGACCAGCTTACAATCAACAAAAATAGAACACCCCCATCATTGCTCATTTTGGGCCATATTTCAGATGTGAGGGTGGGCACCAAAGCCTCTGAGGCATGTCTCTGATGTGACCACACAGGCTTTGGAAGGAAACATTCGACAACTGAAGTTGACAGAAAACCCGCTTCCCGGGCCCAGGTCGTTCAAAGTCATGCTTTGGCTTCCACGTCTGGCTTTTCTGGGTCTCTTGTAGAACACAAAGATTGTGTCTTAGTCACTGCTAGTTAGACAGGACTTTGAGCTGGTCAGCTCACTGATTGCTAAGATTCTATTTCTGTCTAACATCTGCTTGGTATCAATTTGTACAGAAACTTTTTGTTCATAAAAGGGAGCTGAGGCAGCAAATCATACATTCCAATTCTGAGTCACCCATGCTGAGCCCCAGCTTGGGCACCAGGCCAGGATCCCCAGTGCACTAGATAGGAGATACCTCCCAGGTTCTCCCATGAGGCCTGAACAGCCCCACCTTGGTTCCCTTCAGAAACCTCATGGAAAGCCTGCTTTATTCCACTGACATGACCCAAGTGTGAAAACAGATAGACCAGGAGAAATTTTACAGAGACTGGGTATTTGCCCTGGGAGGGCATGCTCATTTTGCAGACGATAGTGTTACCTTGTTGTGTCCTGCCTATCTGAAATGTCTACATACGTGTGGTATCTGCTTGTTTCCTCTGATCTGACAGGCCAAAATTGCTGATGTTCCTGGGCCAACCTCTGTACAAATGAGTTCTTTTTTATGACCCACCCCATGGGCCAGTACCCCTCCTGACACAGAGACCTCCCCCACCAGAAGCTACTAAGTTCTATGGGGGACAAGGATTTTTTAATTCTCTTGGCCCAACTCAGGATCCCTGCATAACTTTTAGGAATTCTAAAGCTCAGCTACCCATTGGAGACCCATCCCGTCAGAACTGCTTTGGGAAGCCCAGGCATCCAACTAGGAGATTGTTCTTTGCAGTAGCATTGAGAACCACAAGGATAGAGGTTCCAAAGTATATGGTTGGAAAAATCCTCTGAGGAGCTTATTAAGATGCTTGATTGTCCCAAGTCAGCAGCCAGGCTGGGGTCTGGACATTTGCATATTTTATTAGGCTAAAGCAAGTTTGAACTATAGCACCTGCCAAGTAATAGCTCTGACTAGGTGGTGGACATTATGGTCTAGATGGATGCTTCTGAACTCTTGCAGGAGGCGCTGGAAGCTCCCTAGGCTCAGCTTCCTCAGTCCTGTCACCAGTGCTGTGGTTACTGTACAGGGAGCATTAACAATGACAAAAAATGCCAGATGTCCTACATTTAACTTCAGTGCCTGGCTTGACATCTGCAAAGCACTGTCACCACACTGGGGACACTTTTCATCACCTAAGGCTGAGGAAATGCTAGCAAGGAGGGGCACATGGTCCTATCCATCTTTAAAAAAAATAGAAATTTTGTATGGATACATCATGTATACCAAGTACCATCATTTCCCTCCTCCCTACCCCCACTCCATTGAGGGCCCCCCTCAGTGGGATTGCTGGTATTCACCATGGTTTCTGGGTTATGACTTGTGAGAGCAGCAGTCAGTGGGGGGACAGTGCTGGATATTCTCTCCCACCCTGTGGCTCTTACAATCTTTTCACCCCCTCTCCCGCAAAATTCCCTGAGCCTTAGTGGGTGTGCTCTGAGTAGGTTTTTTTGTTTGTTTGTTTGTTTGTTTGTTTGTTTGTTTGTTTTCGAGGTAGGGTCTCACTCTGGCCCAGGCTGACCTGGAATTCACTCTGTAGTCTCAGGGTGGCCTTGAACTCACGGAAATCCTCCTTCCGCTGCCTCCGAGTGCTGGGATTAAAGGCATGCACCACCACGCCCGGCTTCTGAGTCTTCTTTAGTGTTGAGTCGAGTTCTCAGCAGCTTCTGGATGTTCTTACTCTTTTTCTCCCATAGGTCCTTTGGAGTCGTCCTCTGGGAGATTGCCACACTAGCTGAGCAGCCGTACCAGGGCTTGTCCAACGAGCAAGTCCTTCGCTTTGTCATGGAAGGTGGCCTTCTGGACAAGCCAGACAACTGCCCCGATATGCTGTATGTATTTTCTGGGTCCCCTCAGCTCTCCTTTGATACTGTGCCTCACGTAATTGTCTTCTTGGGCCACCTAAGGTTAGTAATTCTGGGAGCCATTCTCTTTGATCCTATATGTGCAGGAGAGGATTACAAGAGGGCTTTTGTATCCATACTGGAGGAAACACATTTATAGAGCCTTGTGGGAGCACATGAATCCCATCTTGTGCGCCTTGGCCCCTCAGTGCTGATTTTCACTTTGCACAACTCCCCGTGTGAAATATGTGACCAAAGCAATCCTGGATAATCTTTCTCATGCAATGATATAACAGTTACTACTCTTAAGCCAAGAGTTTGTCCTCAGACTTTTACAGGCTAGAGAGATCTGCACAGCTGGTTCACACAGCTTGGTGGTCAGAACTTACTTGTGAACTGCATAGAGTGACAGGAAGTTACAAACTGCTCTTAGCTTCATCTCTGAAGTAGGGTTGAGCTCACCCCTCTGTGGACAAGGTCCTAGTCATACCCTCCTTTGGGTATTCATGAATTTATTGACTCACCCCACGTGAGAAAGAAGCCATGTAATTCCTGAGAGTTGTCAGGATGGGAGTGTGTCCATAGTGCCATGGTGCCTTGGAGACCTCAATGCCTCCTTGAGAAACTCCCTGAGATAACCAGTGAGACAAGGTTTGCATTGCATCACACTTGTTGAGATGTTATTCCATGGTTGGCTGGCTCCCTTTCTTCTGGGATTGTGGTAAGGCAGCACATAATGGTGGGAAGTAGGTGTCAGAGTAGAAACACTTCATGGTTGGAGAATGAAAAAGAGCAAAAATAAGGAGCAGAAACCCCACAGTTCCCTTGAAGGCATGTTCCTCGTGACATGAAGGTGTCCCACTGGGCTCACCTCTTAAAAGTTCCCCACCTGCCTCAGTGCACCAAGCTAGGGACAAGCCTTTGTGGAACATTCAATATACACACTCTTTTACCCCTGTGGGGAGACTTCTTGCTTTGATTAATGGTGGCATTTTGTGTCTCCATGGAGGTCAGAGCTGCGGAAGAAGGAGGATGGTCTTTCCTGGAATGAGGCCCCAGGGAGAATGATAAGGTGGTCTGGTTGAGCCTCAGGGGCAGGCTGGGAGTTGTGGGCTTATTTTTGATGTGCACACCTTAAGTCAGGGCTCAGCTATCCTTCTGGATCCCAGGAGGTAAACAAGAAGATAAGCTCCCACAAGTATGTTAAGGCCATCACAGGGGTTTACTAGAAATGCTTCTCAGGACAGATTCGAGCCTCACTTGTGAAAGGATCCCAGAGGAATTGTCAGGCTGTCTTTATGTCTGCATAAAAGATGTGTCCCTGGCTACCATGCCTTGAGTGAGCACTGACTCAAGTTGGAGCTCTGAGGTGGCCTGATGATATACTGATGGGAGTAAGACAGGCGTATTTTGTGGGCAGAGACCCCTACCCAGGGTTGCCAGCAACTCTTCTCAGAGTCTCACAAGGCTGAACTCAAGGAGGCTCTGTCAGGTGGTTGGCAGGAGTAAACTCCTTGCAATCGTAAGACTAAAGTCATCCAGAGACTATTTGCGGTTTTGGAGGCCACGTTCACTCAAGACCTTGCCACACGCCACCTCCATCAGCCCTCACAACAGCAGCTTGCTTCTTAAAGGCCAAACAGACAATGGTTCTGCTCCTTCTACTGTTTTGGCTGATTTAAGTTGGAGCCATTCAGAATAGCCTCCCATTTGGACACTCACTGTTATCTGATGTACAGCATAATTAAAGCAGTAAAACATCCCATCATATTCAAAAGGCCCACCTGCACCCAGGCAAGGAGATTATAAGAGATATTTATACCAGGGTTGGTAATCTTAGGTCCCTCTTAGAGTCCCACAGCCTCAGAAACATTCCATCCAAAAATTAAAATCCTTGCCAGGTGTGGTGGTGCATGCCTTTAATCCCAGCACTGGGGAGGCCGAAGTAGGAGAATCACTGTGAGTTCAAGGTTGTCTGAGACTACATGGTAAATTCCATGTCAGCCTTGGTTGGAGCGAGACCCTACCTCGAAAAATAACAGAAAAAAAAAAAAAAACAGGAAAAAAAAAACAAGGTCCTGCTTTCATCCCAAAGCTCTGAGTGTTGCTGCCTATGTAGAAGGGTAGCCTTATTCTCCCTGCCACTGGCTGAGGACAGAAAAGTAAAGGAGGCCACACATAGACCCTGTGCTGCTGCCCAGTGGACCTCTGCCATAGATTAAGAGGGAAGGCCACAAGGAGGATGCCACAGAATGCCAGCCACAGTGCTGGCATTCTCCTCTCATCAGCAAATATGCATGTTGGGGGTTCCTATCTTCTTCTGGTATCAACCAGGACTTAGAGAATCAGCATGTGGCCTGGGGCTGGGTCCCATCCTGAGCCTGTACGATAAAGCTACCAGTAGTAGCTTCTCAGAGGGCAATGCATGTGGACAGAGGGGCACTCGGGCTTCTGGATCAGCCTTCCCAGGGAAGCCTCTTCAGAACTCCACAACCCTATGTTCTCAGTGTCGGAAGACCCAAAAGGGCACTCCATGCATTTTTATACATTTTTCCCGCCTGTATCCGAGACTTTATGGTTGAAAGTAACAGTAGATACCATCTTACAGACTTTTAGAGGGTAAAAAACCAGAAGCAGCTTAGTGGAGATTGCCACTGAGCTATCAGCTGAGGCTGTGGTCATCTGGAGACTCGCTTGCGGTGTCTAATCCACATCTAAGATGATGGGGACAATGATACGGCTGCGTTGCACATGAGGGCCTAGTTGTCTGTGAGCCTCCTGTAGGAGTGTCCTCATAACATGCAGCCTGCTCCCTGTGGAGCATATACACCTTATTTTTTGAGACAGTTTCTCACTGAATGGGGAGTTTGCTGACTCAGCAAGCCAGCAAGCCCTTGGGAGCCTCCTGTCTCCACTTCCCCAGCTCTGGGATTATAGGAGCACACCACCACACCTGGTTTTTACATGGATGTTGGTGGGGTGCACTTTACCAAAGGAGGCATCTTTCCAGCCCCTAAATGTTTATTTTATTATTATTATTTGGTTTTCTGAGGTAGGGTCTCACTCTAGCTCAGGTTGACCTGGAATTAATTCACTATGTAGTCTCAGGGTGGCCTTGAACTCATGGAAATCCTCCTACCTCTGCCTCCCAAGTGCTGGGATTAAAGGCGTGCACCACCACCCCTGGCTAAATCTTTATTTTTTGATACTGAAGTTTGAATTTCTTGTAATTTCATGTTTTACAAAATATTCATTTTTTGTTTGTTTTGTTTGTTCAAGGCAGGGTCTCACTCTAGCCCAGTCTGACCTGGAAGTCACTATGTAGTCTCAGGGTGGCCTCAAACTCACAGTGATACTCCTACCTCTGCCTCCTAATTAAAGGCATGTGCCACCCCACCCCACCAAAATACTCTTCCTTTGATTTTTCCCCCAACTTTTTACAAATATAGAAGCCATTCTTACTTGAAGAGCCTTACAAAATTGGGCAGGCAGCAGGCCAGGCTGGGTCTCTGAACCTATAGATTCTCCGTCCTCCCTTGAAGCAGTGATCCCTGCAAGCAAGGTAGCCACCGCATTGTAACTTGTGACCTGACTCCACAGGCACCAGCACACCTGCTTATGTGAGGTGGGAAACAGCTACCCAGAGGAGCTCTGTCTGTCCCAGATCCTTGCTCCCACCACCTACACTCACAGTGTCCCTCACAAGTCTGCTTTTACTTGAATATTGTGGCTTCTGTATTCATACCAGGCCATTGTAAGAAGTCATCTGTAGCCAAAATGTAAGTGGTGAAGGATGAGTGCTGCCACCTCCACACTTGCTAAAGGTGCACCATGCCAGAATAGATTTGAATAGTAAAATTTCGCAAGCTTAGAAAACAGTTCAAAGGAGCAGTTGTGAATTTTTGTTCCTGTGGTTTGGGGCTGGTCGCAAGAGAGGTACTGTTTTTGTGCTTTCCCTTATGCTCCGGTCAACGTTTGTCTCAGAAACTCGTGGGATTCCTGACGTTGCCCCATCTCCAGATGACTGGAGTTTTCATAAGAATTTAATATGCCTGGGAAGCAGCACCTGCCGTGGGAAAGGCAGTGGACTTCCTGTTCCCAGACTAGTGAGAGGAGGAAGTTTACACGGAGAGGTTGCTCTTGGATATGAGATGTTTAATTCAGGAGGCATTTCTGCTTTGCCATCCAGAACCCCCTTGGCAAATTTGTCTCCTTTCTAAGAAAAGAACAGAGTGAAGGGAGACAAGCTGGCTTCATGGGGAGTGTCTGTGATGTCCTTCTGAATTTACTGAGCTGATGGGAAGAAGTGTTCTGGGAAAGGGTTATTTTGTTACAGTAAGTAGAGAATGGACTCCCCTAACCCAGGAGAGTTCCTTGGCCCTTGGGAATTGTATGAAACCTGGTTGGTTACAAGTGTAGAGGAAGGGCTTCTATTGTGGGGTTCAGAGGTGGAAACACCCCAACACACACACATTTTTGGCCATGCTGTGGCCTCAGGAAGTCCCTTGGCTGCTCAGCAATGCCTGCAAGTGAAGCAGGCTGCTTCAGGCATAGCTAGATCCTCAGTCCGGAGTGTCAGAACACATTCCTACTTTAGAAGAAAGACTACCATCTGATCTTCCAAGGATATTTAGGTCTATGAGTCTCAACTCCATGACTCAGTATGAATTAAATTAGCAAGCATTGTGAAATCCTATTCACTGGGGTTGTAGTTCCCCTTTGCATCCATATTTAAATTGATAACAAAGCCCACCTTAACCCTCTTCAAACAGCAGAAGTTCAGTTCCTTGGCCCCATATATTAGGGAACTATCTGGGTGTGTTACTGCCTACTGAATTTGTAGAGACTTGAAACCCATAAAGATGGTCCTGGAGTTAAGGAACAAGGGGTCCCTGGAGGCATGAAAGGTTGCAGCCCTAATGCTGTAGGGAAAGCTCTAGGATAGGGGTTTGAGCTCAGTCATAAAAACTTGGGTACTGCTGGGTGTGGTGGCACACGCCTTTAATCCCAGCGCTCAGGAGGCAGAGGTGGGAGGACCACTATGAGTTCGAGGCCACCCTGAGACTGCGTAGGGAATTTCAGGTCAGCCTGGGCTAGAGTGAGACCCTACCTCAAAAAAAGGGGGGGATACTTAAGCCATTTGTTCATGTACCATCTCCACAACTCACATGCCAAGAAAAGAACTTGCCACTTTTGAGCCCAGAGAGTCACCAACTGAGATGTATCAGAAACATACTTGACTCTGACTGCTTTTATAGTTTTTCTTTCTCCCATGGAAGCCTCCACGTTGCTGGGAATCCTGAGCTGGTTTTGCAGAGCTCAAGTGCATAAGGTCCACATGCAGGTTGGCTATACCTGGTGACCCCCAGCATGAGTTTTGCTACAGTGCCAAGGCAGTACATCATCTCCACTCCAGGTCCTGTCTGGAGTGACTCCTAAGACACCTCTTGGCTACCTAAGGCCACTGGAAGGGCATCCATTCAGCCCTGCAGGACCTTCCTGAAGTCTGGTCCCTGGAGAGAATCAGCAGAGGCAGTGTGCTGGAGGCATTAGCTGCTGAGTGTATCTTGGATTTCTGATATCCCACACAGATTGCAGCCGGTTCAGCTCAGTTCATGGGAAGCAGGGGCAGAAAGGAGTGAGACTATGGTGTACATATGCCCCTATTCCCGGCCCCGTAAGGTAGACATCTCTCTTGGGAGCCTGCTTCACAACAGAGTAGGAATTCACTGGAGCCTGCCTGTCCCCTGGGGGAGGGCTAGAGGTGGGCCCCAAAGAGAGGTGCATTTTGTAAAGGACAGTTCCAGGCTCGCCAGAGCTGAGCAGTGGTTTAAACATGTGCTTTTTAAAAGAAGAGTTTTATCAGCTTATAAATCCTTCTAGAGTCTATTGGAGAGGTTTCTTGTGGAAAGAGTGTAAACAAGGTCTTGATTCCCGCAGAGCAAAAAAGACTTCCTTTTATGGGCAGCGCTGGAAGGGCTGTGACTCTGGAATGGTTTAAAAGAGGCATCACATGGCTTGTTTGTGCTGATGTCACTGCATCACTGCCCTGCTGGTGGCACCTTCTCAGCCCCCCAGCCACAGGGCATGGAGCCAGGCACATCTCATGTTCTTGGCCCTGGTTGCACTTCTATTCAGGGACAAATCAGTCAGCCAGAAAGGAAATTGCAGCCTAGCCATAGAGATGAGTTCTGTGTATTTACAGCCCATTTTAATTAATTTTGGGGGAAAATGATGGGGACATTGGAAGGCAGGCCTGTTTGCCACCTAACCAGAACAAGAGAACGGGTTACATACTGGATTATCAATGCAAACCAAACCTACCCATGAGATCAGGCTCTCAGTGGACAGCCGCGAGTGGGTGGTCTCCTGGGGTGGAGGACTATGGCTGCTGTAATTTGGGGAACCAAAGTGTAATCTCACTACTTCAAAGAGAACCTCACTCCCACTTGACCCTCACTAATTTTGTGACCTTGTACACATTACATAATACCTTGGTGCTTTCTCCACATGTGTATAATGCGTGTATGTTAGACAGTTCCTCCTCCTCTGAATCTTAAGGACTAGCGTGGCTTGCATTGCCTGAAGCCTGGCGTGCACAGCCAGCACCCACCACTGTGGTTAGTGCTGCACTGGGGAGTGTTGGGGAGGGAGAATAACAAGTTAGTTGGCATTCATCTTTAATATAGTTCTTCCTCCAAAGAAAGCATCAGACACCTTTTTTTTTTTCTCTCCAGCGGGTCAGATTGTCAATATTTTAAACTTGCAGGCTAAACAGCCTCTGTTCTAACTGACCACCCTGTGGTAGGACCCTGAACGCAGCCATGGGTGATATTCAGCCCCACGGGCCTGGCTTCTGCTCTAGTGAGACTCTACTTACTAAAACAGGCTGTTAGCTACATCTGACCTGGCTTGCCATTTGCTGATGCCTAGGCCTCTAGGATTCTGAATTCTGAATGGATCTTTGTCTAACCCTTTCCTGCCCCCTCTCAAGGTCACTGCACTGCAGTGATGTAAGTGACTTGACCCTAGGTGGGCAAGTGGAGCCTGTTTGCAGGCACTTTCCGCAACCAGCAGTGCACTGCTGTTGTACGGGATTCTCTCCCATGGAATTCTCTCTGGGACCAAATGTAAACAGGTGAAGTTCATTCGGCCTTTTTTTTTTTTTTTTTTTTTTTTTTTTTTACTGTTGTTGAAAAGCATCTCTTGAGCCAGAATTTTTAAAATAAAATGTGTACTTTCAGACAAAGAACAGGTGGAAGGAGCTTTGGTTTCATGTTTCTGTTAGAGAGGGTTACTGCCCTCCCCCAGCCATGGCAGTTTGAATTCCTTTTATCCCTGTGTTCTGCAACCAGCCTAGACCTTTGCTCCTTTGCTTTACCCAGAAGATCTTGGGGCTTTCTCTCTCTCTCTCTCTCTCTCTCTCTCTCTCTCTCTCTCTCTCTCTCTCTCTCTCTGTGTGTGTGTGTGTGTGTGTGTGTGTGCGCGCGCGCGCGTATCCAGGTGCACAGCCTTCCTCTTTCTTCTGCGCATAGCCTCCAGTCCTCCCACAGGACGCAGCCCATGGTGAGCAGACTCCTCCTGACCCATGTGACTCTGGGGGGCTTCACAGAGGTTGACGGTCTAGCTGGAGTGGCAGAGGTTCAGCACCAGCTTTGTGCTCTGTTCCTGCCCTGTCCATGCTTTGTAGAAGAGATTTATTCAGGGTTTTTGATTGTTTGTTGGGATCTGGCCTGAGGCCTCCTTCAGGACTCTGCTTCAGGGCAGTGCAGATCTTCCGGCTAGATCTTGCCTTTGTGGGGCACTCAGTAAGCAGGTTCTGGCTTGAGACTGCAAGGTTGAAATGTGCATTCCTTCTGTCTGGTAAAGCTGCCACCTACTTCCTCAGGTCTCCTTCTTCATGCCAGAAGTGCCCCAATGCCAGGGGAAGCTTGGGAATGGCAGAGGTGGGGCTTAGTGCTGTCAGGGACACCACAGTCTTCTTTAGTGAGAGGTTTTCTGCCTTCTGATCCTGTAAACAATGCTTAACCAGTGGCTGCAAGAGGTGCTTCAGCTAGAAAACCATTGTTTTTATTTCTTGATACCGTCACCGTAAATGCCCCTGGCATAGTGAACTTTGGGAAGCGAGAGATGCAGCATGGCACTATGGCTGGGTCTAGGTTTCCAGGTAGCAGGTGAGATGGAGAAGCCAAAGCCTGGCATGGGGTCCAGATGGGGTGTGGATGTGCTGTGTACTCTTCACTCTAACCTCAACAAGAGGCCAGCAGGCTACTTGGCCGCAGCTGGCAGCCGGCCTACCCTCTGTCCTTCTTTCCTTTAGGTTTGAGCTGATGCGCATGTGCTGGCAGTACAACCCCAAGATGCGGCCTTCATTCCTGGAGATCATCGGCAGCATCAAGGATGAGATGGAGCCCAGCTTTCAGGAGGTCTCCTTCTACTACAGCGAGGAGAACAAGCCGCCTGAGGCAGAGGAGTTGGAGCTGGAGCCCGAGAACATGGAGAGCGTCCCCCTGGACCCCTCGGCCTCCTCGGCCTCCCTACCATTGCCTGAAAGACACTCAGGACACAAGGCCGAGAATGGCCCAGGCCCTGGAGTGCTAGTCCTTCGAGCCAGCTTCGATGAGAGACAGCCTTATGCGCACATGAACGGGGGACGGGCCAACGAGAGAGCCTTGCCGCTACCCCAGTCTTCAACCTGCTGATTTTGGATCCTGGATCCCGTGCAAACAGTAACGTGTGTGCTCACTCAGCAGGGCGGGGGGGAGAGAGCAGGTTTTAACAATCTATTCACAAGCCTCCTGTACCTCAGTGGATCTTCAGAACTGCCATTGCTGCTCGCGGGAGACGGCTTCTCTGCAGTAAACACATTTGGGATGTTCCTTTTTTCAATATGCAAGCAGCTTTTTATTTCCCTACCCAAACCCTTAACTGACATGGGCCTCTGCAAACCTTAATGACAACACTTAATAGCAACAGAACACTTGAGAATTGAGTTTCCTCATTCTCTGCCTTTCTTTCTCCCTCCCTTCTTCCTTACTCCTTTCTCTCTCTTCTTCCTTCCTTCCTCCCTCCCTGTTCCTCTCCTGCTCTCTCTTTTCTCCTTTTTCTGCTTCATAATGGAAAAATATTTGCCACAAGCCCAGCTGGGAAGCCTTTTTTTTAATCAAATTGAGGAAATGGCTGTCCCTGGGGCTCCTCATCACCCCATACATACCTGCCTGACACCATAGGTCTTTACAGAAAAAGAAAATGAAAAAATACACACAGAGAGATGGAATTTTTTAACTGTATCTTTAACCTTTTTAGGATCTAAAATTTAAAAAGGGCCATTATTCATCCATGGTTGTTACCATTTTAACGCTGCCAAATTTTGCCAAAATCCTGTTCTTTCTCCCTCACACTCCCCATGCTGATTTTCTTCTGTCCAAAGGCAAGTGGTTGAACATGGCATCCAGTTAATAATGCCCTTTAAGAGACATGTTAGTGATGCCTCCACCACGCCCTGGTGTGCTTGTCAAGCCCACATTCATCTGGGTCTCATTGCTTTTGATGACTAGGTTACCAATTGGGAGAACTGCACAAGATGGGACTGTCCCTCTTTGAAGATGGGGAAAGCTGAACCCAGACCCCTCTCCTTCTCCCCCTTCCTCCACCCCACCTCTACCAGGATTCTGGAGGAAATGGTCCAGAGCAAGCCTGCAAGCCAGGCTCTGGGTCGTGGTGGTCCTTCTAACAGCTCCTTCCCCAAGCCCCAGCCTCCCTCCTGGGCCCTCAAGGCACACAGGTGGAAGGAGTTCCAGGGACCTGGCTGAGCTGTCGGTGCAGGTGTGTAAGGAAGGGGTTCAGACACCACAGCCGCGGGAAGAGCACAGGCAGTGGATCCAAGCATTCTAAGCTTTGTTGACATTTCCTCTGTTCCTATTCCTAGGACTTCTTCATGGGTCTCACAGTTCTATGTTAGACCATGAAACATTTGCATACACATCGTCTTTAATGTCACTTTTATAACTTTTTTACGGTTCAGATATTCATCTATACGTCTGTACAAAAAAAAAAGCTGCTATTTTTTTTGTTCTTTATCTTTGTGGATTTAATCTATGAAAACCTTCAGGTCTACCCTTCTCCCTTTCTGCTCACTCCAAGAAACTTCTTATGCTTTGTACTAGAGTGTGTGATTTTTCTTCCTCTTCTCCCAGTAATGGATACTTCTAGAACATAATTTGCCATGAACTGTTTGATGCCTTTTTATAAATACATCCCTCTTCCCCTGCTCCCCACAACCCCATTAGTTGTCTTCTAACCGGTTGGCCCTGTGGGCATGACACTGGTGAGGGGACTGAGGCAGTGGGAGACCCAGGCCCGGGGCCCCACTTTGGCACTCTCTCTTTCCTGTGTCTCCCATACACCACGTTGGCGTCTGTTACAGTGCAAGACATGCTGCAATCTCAGGTCAGAAACGAAAAGGTTGACTATCTCACACATCCTTGTTCGGTGTTTATATAGTCCCTGTTGTTGAGAGTCACACCTCCGCTCTCCCTCTCTCTTAGTTTTGGTTGTGACACATATATATTTATATATATTTTTAATTATTGGGTACAACAGCAGTCTTAACTGCAGACACTAGGCATTTGGATTGCTATTTTTTTTTAATGGATAGTTAATCCATCCCACAGAAACAGCTGCTGAGTCCTGGGGTATAGCAGCTCCTCTGCCTCCCTCCACAACCATCCTCACCAGACCAATCTACCTGTCTATAACCAGAGCATCCCAAGGGACTGCCTGCATGTGAGCGGGGCATGGACCCCCCAGTGTCCCCAAGGCCAGGACAGCTCTCTCCGAGGTACACAGGAGTACCCTTCCACACACCAGGTCTGCAGGCCTAAGTGCCACAGTGGCCATAGAGTCCTTTGTTGCCTCCCAAGGGACCATAGCCTGGCAGTGACAAGCTGTTCTATAGCCAGGAATGTCAGGCCTCGGAGACCCAGGGGTCTTGTTTTGTTTAGTTTTTAGCACTTCTCACCAAGAGTGATGACAGCAGAAGATGAGAAGGGAATGTTTAAATTCTGAGAAAGAACAAAGCTTGAGCGTGGTGACTGGAGATTAAACACAGAAAGAAAGTCTCTAGTGCTTTTTTACTTATTAGTTCAGTCTCATGACTTCTTCACTAGCCTCTGTCCCACCATGTTTTCCCTTAAAAAAAATAAGAAAAAAGTTCATTACGAAGATATTATATGTAGGAATTTTCTTTAATTTATTTTGTGATACCAGTTTTAATCACTGTAGAGAAGCCCCCATTATGAATTTAAATATTGAGGAAAGAGTTTGTTTGTATGTGTGAGTGTGTGTGTGAAAGGGTATAAGACAGGACAGTTCTTGTTTTTGGGGTGGTTTTTTTGTTGTTTTTCAAACATTTATCTACCTCACTCTTATTTTTTTATATGTGTATATAGAAAAAAAGATTACATCTCACACTTTCTCAGTACCTGACAATAGGCCATTGATACTGGTAACCTCATCCACACCACAGGCCACACACCCAGGTGATGCAGGGAGAGGCCAGGCTGTATTCTGGGGTCAAAGCAACACTAACTCCCTTCCCTCTCCACTCATCTCCAACAGCTTTTTACAAGATGTGTCCTCTCCTCTCCTGTTCCTTTTGTTCTCTTTTTTCTCACCTGGTTTCCTCAGAGGTTCCCCAGCTTCTCACCCAGTACACTCACAAGCCAAGAAAGGTCACCATGGGGCCACTTTGCCATACCTGGAAACTGAGTTTGAAACAAAATGGCCTTATGCTGATTTAATGGTCAACACATTTTGTCTCTGAGAGAGCAAGTCTCCCTGGGTTTTGAGAGTAGGCGGGTGTCCACACGCAGGCTGTCTGTGGCAATCCCATGTGTGCCCATGTGAGGCACCCATTTGGCCCCTTTAGTTGCTTCTGTGAGGCCTTTGCCAAGGCAAGGGCCATGCCACCTGTGTGTTGCTGCAATGGTTCTGTTCAAAAACACAGCCATGTCAACAGTTAGCTCTTCCCTTGGCCCTGTGCTGCAGACAGAAGACCAGTGTGATGGAGAAAGGGTCGGAGCTAAGCCTGTGCCTCTGCAGGCTGCTCCCTCACCTCAGCCTCCTCTCCTCATACCCACCCACCCCCATGACTAAACAAGAACTGACCAAACCTTGAGGCTGGAAAGCCAGTGGTCGTTGCCCAGCTGTCCCTGTGGGTTTGTGCCTCCCGCTAGGGCTGTGCCTCTGTCCATCCCATCACCCTGCTGCTCACGAGGGTGGACAGTGTGCTCTGCACTTCCAGCAGCTGCTCTCGCAGGCCCTGGGACTTGAGCTGGGTAACACAGTCAGTGGTTTTGCCCCAGGTGTGGGTGTCTACTGCTTAACAGTGTTTAGTACCACGGTTAAGCTCAGGAGCCTTTTCCCTCCTGCCAGAATGCTGCCCTTCTCCAAGTCCTGGAGATTGTAGGGCCAATGAGAGATATGTACTGTTTGATCAGGGTTTTCTTCTTCCACAGTGTCGGTGACCCCTTAGAATAGTGGCCTCTCCTCTCTTTTGCACATACCTACCGGTTTCCGCAACTGGATTTCTACAGATCATTCAGCTGGTTTTAAGGATTTTTGTTTAAACTGTCCGAGTTGTTGGTGTCATTTTGTTTTTGTTTCATATAGATGGTCTTACTTTTAAGTAGAGAGAAAACACTAACAGTGTAGTGCCCATCATAACAAATGCTTCAGAAACATTTCAATAAAAGAGAACATTTTGCTTGTGTGATGGTGCAGTCATTTTACTGGACCAACCCATCCACCTTGATTATTCCGAGGCATCAGTATCCACAGTTCTAGCCTGACTTCACGCTGACTTTCCCACCTCTTCCTGGTTTTTCTCTTTTGTATGCTCCACATCATCCTATCAAGCTGAGCTGTGGCATTTTTCCATGCACCCTCCTTTCTGACAGCAGCTCACATTGCTCGAAGTAACATGAACCACTGAGGCACATCATATAGCTGATGTGAGCATTGAAACGTTCTCACACGCAGCCCTTCCCTGAGGCAGCAGGAGCTGGTGTATTGTGGAGATGTTGAACTTGAGCTGTAAGAGACCAAGATCACCCAAGGTCTCCTCTAAGTGATGTCATAACATTTGACACTCATTGGATTGAAGCTTCCTCCTGGAAGATGGAAGATTGTTTGTGGCCATCACCACCCTCTCCTTCCAACCTGTTTCGTATGACTCAGGACCACTTTCAATGGTAGGCACATTGGCTGCATAAAACAGAGAAGTGGTTATGGTGAAACTACCAGATGGCAGAATGCTTGGTATGAAGCAGTGTATTTTGGTTACAGAGTGATGAGCTATGTATGGTGGCCAGCTCAAGGCAGTACGACCTACCAAAGCCTCTTTCTCAGCAGTCCACCTCTGTTGGTGGGTGGCTACACCTAACACAGGCAGCTGTGTAATAAAGTTCCACTGAGCTCAGGTGGGTGAGGATGCTCACCCAAGGTCCTGAGATGTCACCATTGGGTCCTTCAAGGGTGTCCAGACAGTGTTGAAGGCAACTCCTTTCCAAAACATCAGCACCCTGCCAGTGACAGTACCACTCCTTCGATATGCCTTGGCCCATTCCAGCAGTTTCAGTAATCCACTTACGGTTTGGGTTTTTTTTTTTTTTAATGTTATTTTTGTGTTTGTCAGCCGTCTTTTCATTTCCTGGGCTAAGCAGCAGCATTGGGCGATATGGACCAGAGAGATCCATCCACTTAAGAACCAGTGATGGTGGTCAGACTTTCTTACTCCACTCTGAACTAGATGGTGGTACAAATGAGAACGTCAAGAGAAGATGCTGTTTAGATTGAATCTCTGTTGCCAGAGATGCTGAAGATACAGACCTCGAACAGGCCAGAGGGTCTTGTTCTTGGCCTCCAACTTGGATGACTAGGTGGCCATTTAGAGAAATGAACGTTCCTTGATGGTGGGATGACCCCACGGTAGGAAACCATGGTAAAAGGGATCATGACGTGAAGACAAGAATTGCTGGCGGAAGGGTACCGGGCTTGGAAGAAGCATGGACCATGTTTTGAACTTGATGGTTTCTGAAGGTGTCAGACCACATCCAGGCACCACAGTCATCCGTGGGCATTTGCTTTCAGCACATAAACCTAACATCCTGCTCTGGAAACTTACCATAGACTTAAGTCACATTGTTCAAGAATGCAGACTCCATACACTCATCAGTTGAGTTATCAGTTCTGGGGCATGACCTTAGGGTTTTGTTTTATTTTGTTTCTGTAAGAACATAGTAATCACCCGTGTACGTCCACGTGTGTGTCTGCATTTTTCCAGTAAACATGTTTTACTTAGTCACCCACTAGCATTTCCCATAGGGCTTCTACGTCCAGTAGATTACGGGTAGTCAGCTGACGAAGATCTGGTTTACAAGAACTAATTAAATGTTTCATTGCATTTTTGTAAGAACATAGAATAATTTTATAAAATGTTTGTAGTTTATAATTGCCGAAAATAATTTAAAGACACTTTTTTTCTCTGTGTGTGCAAATGTGTGTTTTTGATCCATTTTTTAGAACACCTGTTTTAAATAGCAAGCTTTACAATATGCCAAAAAAAAATTAAGGAACAAAAAACAGATTTCCTCTCCCACCCCGGGACCCAAGCTGAGGTCCCTCTTCCTTCCCCCATGCTTTGTGCCCTTGTTTATAACAAAGGAATGATGGTGATTGAAAAAGTAGTTCTGTATCTTCGGTATCTTGGTCTTCTAGAACCCTCTGCTGGGGAAGGGACTCATCTTTTACTGATCATTTCCCTTTGAAGTATGGCAATTTTAACAGATGGAAAGAACCTCATTGGCCATGGAAACAGCAGAGATGTTGGTGCCCAGCAGTGTGTGACATTGTTCGGCATCTGGCTTGCCTGGTTTGGTAGTTGCATTGTTCTGCAGTGCTGTAGAGGTGGACGGACTTCAGGGCACAGCAAATGGTTGTCACAATGATCACACATACGATTCTAGAACCCAGGCCATTGTTTATATGCCTCATATCCTGATCAGTGCTTGGTTCTAACAAGGAAGAGACCTTATTTTTGTTTCAAGCAGAATGCTGAAGGTACTTTCCAATACAAAACAATTCTTTTTAATAAGAATCACAACATGCCCCTCATTTTTTTTCCTAAGTGAAATCCCATGTCCTTTAGTTCCCAGCACATTATTGGCCATGTCTACACAACTCCACAAAATACCCATTGTTGGAAACATCTGGAATTTTCACACTCCATAAGAGAAAGGTCCAGAAGTCATTTGTTTTCAGCTTCTCGTCTGGATGCTAGGCATTGCACAGGCGTGTCTACAGGCGCGGCAGATGCCCGGGAAACACCTGTCTGCTTCCTAAGCCAGTGAGGTTGGGGTGAGAGGCTTGCCAGAGTTTGTCTACCTCTGGGATTTAAAAAAAAAAAAACAAAAACCAGAAGGCGCGATGGAATGGATGCATCGCAAATAATGCATTTTCTCAGTTTTCTTGTTAAAGTTTTCTTAAAAAAGTAAAAACAACAAAAAAACATAACAATATGGCCAATTTGTTACATAAAATGACTTTCTGTGTATAAATTATTCCTAAAAATTCTTCTGTTTATATAAAAAAATCAGTAGATAAAAAATTCAAAATGTTTTGTATATTCTGTTGTAAGAATTTATTCCTGTTATTGCGATATACTCTGGATTCTTTACATTATGAGAAAAAAAAAGAAACTTTGTCTATTTTGAATGGCTGAAGCTAAAGCCACTTTAGTTTCTCTTACTCTGCTTTTTTCTAGTAGTTAAAGTACTACATGAGTTAAGTTAAATAAAAGAATTCTGTATGCACTCTTTGTCTCTGATTTTGTTTACTCCCTTTTCTGGAGCCCTCACCCCCTTCTTCCACAGGGGAGCCGAGCTCTGTATGGCACATGTGTTCACACATGTCACTTGGAAGTGCTCTGTGAGAAAGCATGGTGGTGTTCTTGACAGCTGAGCTTCTCTAACATGCAAATTGCTAGTGAATTTGGGGAAGCTACTCTGTTTTAAGTCAGCCAGAAGAAAATGTGAATACGTAAGTGCAGGCTTCTGTGCTGATTCACAGGCTTTTTCCCTACACCTTCCACCGATACAAGACCACAGTCGATTTTACCTATGGGACTATAGGGCAAAGGACCTACATGCCTGCATTTCCATGTCCATGTTGGCCCTTCAGAGCTAACATACCCACCTTGGAGGGTGCTGGAAAGAACCAAGAAAATTACTGGCAGGATGTGGCTGGCTATAGGTGATCCAGTGTGTTTGTCCCTTTCTAAACAGCCTTTTCTAGAGAGTGGTCTGGCTTGCTCCCATGGACTCTGATCCTGACATCATCACCTTTGTCCTTGCGGGAGAGGGGTGTGTGATAATAGTAGGAAAATGAAGCAGGCTGTAAATGTTCTTGTCTGAATGACAAGCTGGTCAGCTCACTCAACATTAGTCATGCGAAGCTGTGCTTCAGTGACAAAAATTAGGCATCAGATGAAGGACTAAATAGCAAGACGTAAACAGTACAGGCAAGTCAAAGGTCAATGTCACTCAAGACCTGGTCAGCCTCACAGATACATGGACATACAAGCAAAAGTCCTTGATGAAAGAACATACCTTCAAACCTGGTATTATCCCAGGGTTTCTGCCCACTGGGTGCCAAGGGACCTTCACTAGATGACTGACAAAAGTCTCATCTCCAAGGATGCCCAACAGGCTGGTGCTACACCCTCAGGTTGCTATGGTGTATCCTATACTTTGCCAGCCTTTTATGCAGTTGTTTATAAGCAGCCATGACTATACAGCCCCCAATGGGTACCACCAAAGGATGCCAGGCCATTTACACAGACCAGGATGCAAATGGGACCCTGGGGTTGGCCTTGGAAAACTCTGGAGTCACAGAAGAGGAAATGGGGAGAGAGATTTCACAGTGTAAAGTTCTGTGCCTCCCAACTAAATGTCTATATTTTTAAAAATGCAATAGCAGGGTGCAAAGCAATAGGAAATAACAGTGGAGCCTGGTGCCAGGACAGGAGCTAGAATGGTGAGGTTTGGTAGCATTGAGGACCCTGGGCAGCAGCTGTTTGCCCAGAAAGAGGGAGGTTTCCACATTTACAAACCATGCAGCCTAGCTCCATGCATGTGGCCAGCACCATCCACCTCACTTTCTATGTTGATCTGCCACAGTGTCACTTTGATCTGTTCTGTGCCCCATGTTCCCAGTTTATTTGCAGTCATAAAGTCTGTTCCCAATGCTAGCTGCAAGACAGGCAAGGGCTGGCCAAATCCTCTGGTTTGAGCTTCAGTTTTGGGTGGCCTTTTCATAGTGCTGGCTATTGCCCCCAGGACCTTGTATATCTAGGCAAGTGCTCTAGAACTGAGATAGATCCCAGCCCAGTTTCTTAGATATATGGTTACAAATCCCTTTTCTTATAGGAAGTGAATCTAGGCACTAAGCAACTGTGGGTTTTTGTAAAAGAGTCAAGTAGAAAATGATGGTTGTGATCACAGGAACATAACAAGAAATGTCCTAGTGATTAGCTGCCTTCATTCACTCTTCAAAGAAACAAATGCTACTGATGGGGCTTCAGATGAAAATGTATCCCCAAAGGACACAGAGACACTGGACACACAGAACACCTGGCTGTGAGCAGCTTGTAAGACCCAGTGCAGTGTCATAAAATCAAAGTAAAAAAATGAAACAAACACTGGGCATGATGGTGCACGCCTTTAATCCCAGCACTTGGGAGGCAGAGGTAGGAGGATCGCCATGAGTTTGACGCCACCCTGCGACTACATGGTGAATTCCAGGCCAGCTTGGGCAAAAGAGAGACCCCTGCCTTGAAAATGAAGAAGAAGAAGAAGGGCTGGAGGGATGGCTTAGCAGTAAAGGCGCTTGCCTGCAAAGCCAAAGAACCCAGGCTCCATTTCCCAGGACCCACATAAGCCAGATGCACAAGGTGGCGCATGCAACTGAAGTTCGTTTGCAGTGGCTGGAGGCCCTGGCATGCTCATTCTCATTCTCATTCTCTCTATCTCTCTCCCTCTCCCTCTTTCTGATATATATATATATATATATATATATATATATATATATATATATAATTTTTTTAAAGAAAGAGAAAGGGAGATTCTGATTTTTTTGCATGTGTGTGGTGGTGTACATGTGCATGTGGTATGTATGCTTGTTTGTGTGTGAATGCATATGGAAATCAGAGGTATATGTTGGGTGGCTTCCTCAGTCACTCTCCATGTGATTTTTCTTTAACTTTTTTTTTTCTATTAGTGGGAGAGAGAGAGAATGGACATGCCAGAGCCTCCACTGCCAACAAATTCCAGATGCATGTGGCACCATGTGCATCTGGCTTACATGGGTTCTGGGGAACTGAACCTGGGTCCTTGGGCTTTGTAAGCAAGTACTTTAATTGCTAAGCCATCTCTGCAACCCTCTACATTAATTATTTTTTGAGATAGGATATCACACTGAACCTAGAGCTCACTGACTCAGATGAACTAGTTGACCAGCAAGTCTCTGTCTCCCCAGGTCTGGGATTACCAAGTGCATGTCACACCCATTTTTTATGTGGGTTCTATGGATCAGAACTCAAGTCCCTGTGCCTATGTGGCAAGCACTTTCTTTATTCACTGAGTCATGTCTCCAACCCCAACATTCTGATATTTATTTATTTATTTATTTATTTATTTATTTATGAGAATGACAGAGAAAGAGGCAGATAGAGAGAGGATGGCTATGGGCATGCCAGGGCCTCTAGGCACTATAAACAAACTTCAGACACGCACTACCTTGTGCATCTGGCTTTACATGGGTACTGGAGAATCAAACCTGAGTCCTTTGGCTTTGCAGGCAAGTGCCTTAATGGCTAAGCTATCTCTCCAGCCCAAGGTTCTGAGTTTTAAAAGTTAAGGATAGTACTGATGATAGAAAAGAACTAAGTTCAACTCTCTGACAGTGACTATAAAAAAAAAAAAAGTTACAGCCACTGTAGAAAACAGTGTAGCAGTCCCTCACAAAAAGTTAAGCACAAAACTGCAAGATTCCCAATACCTCTGGGTATATGCACTAAAGCAATGAGGTAAGCCAGGTGTGGTGGTACATGCCTTTAATCCCAACACTTAGGAGGATTGCTGTCAGCCTGGGCTAGAGTGAGACCCTACCTCGAAAAAAAAAAAAAAAAGAAATGAGATGAAGGACTTGAACAGACAGTTGGACATGTGTTCACAGCAGCATTTATTAGGTGGAAGCAACTGAAGTGTCCATCTGTAGATGAGTGGAGACACCAAGTGTACCGTTGTCATACAATGCCACAATGTTCAACTTTAGAAAACAATGAGATGCTGTCACATACTACCACATGGATGAACTTCAAGAGTAGGTTCAGGTGAACCAGAGGGCCAGCTGGTTGGTTAGGGCTGGGGGCTGTCTTGTCTCAGGAAGAGATTAGTTCTGGCTAACCAAGTTCTGGGGGCTGAACTTGACCAACCATGATGTTTAAATCCTATGAAAGGCCTCCCTCCCAGAAGGGGTCCTGGCTGTTTGTGGAAAAACAGGTCTGAACTAGGCAAGCTATAAGAAGTCAGATCATGTAGCAAGTGCAAACTTTCCTGTGCTTTTCAACTTCATGGGTCCGGTCACCCTAACTGTACCCCCGTCACTCCCCCCCCCATAAGAAAACACTCTAACTGCTGTTCAGGAGGGGCTCGGCCTAGGCCCTAGCCCAGGCCCAGCCAGGAGGCCCCCCCACTAGTCCTTACTCTCCACATGGGTTCTTCATCCCCTCCAACTCCCCACATAGCAGGAGCTCCTTGAATTTTTCTTTTCTCTTTCTTTCCATGCTTTTTTTCCAGGCCCTCCATGTGGAATCTTTAGCCACACGCGTGCCCTTTCTTTGGCTCTGTATTTCCTTCAATAAATATAATAGTTTAATAACTTAAAAAAGTTTAGGCAAAGAAAAGTAAGACACACAAAAAATGGACAAGTATTTTAGGGTTCCACTTACACTGGGTACCTGACTCGTGGAGCTTATTGAGATGGAGGGTGTCGTGGTGGTTGGCAAAGGCTGGGGAAAAGAAGGAGTGGGGAATTCATATTTGATGTTGACAGAGAAAGTTCCAGAGTGGGTTGTGGCAATGGATGCACAGCAGTGAACATGTGCTAACGCCACTGGACTATACACAATAAAATGAGGAGTAAAAAGAGACGGGAACACCAAACACGGGAGACTATGGAGCCCAGAAGCCACTCACAGAACTCAGGTGACGAGCCTGGGGCCAGGAACGGAGCAGTGGCTGCACCGTGTTTCCGTAGCCTCTGGAAAGCAAGGTCTGTGCTCCTCACAGTCGGGATGGGCAGCCTTTTACAGAAAGGAAAGCCATTACTGGGATTTCATTTTATTATCATGAAAACCTTTATGACAGCTAGTTACTCCCTCACGAAACATCTGCCTTGCACAGTGTTCTTCTTTCCTCTGGCAATAAAATAATTCTTTGTGATTTTGTTGGGCAAGTTGAGAATTTTGCTCCCTGTGTGTAAAATATTTTACAAGCAACTTTTTAAGAGCCTCACACAGAACAGTTGAACTCGACGCCCAAGATGGAAATGTCTGTTTCACGTAAAGGAGGCATCCCCCAGTGGTTTCCCTTCAGCGGCTGTCAGTGCATTTTGGGCCTGGCCTTCCCAGCTTTCTTCCAGCATTTTCCGGATGATAGTTTGCAAGGCTTTCCCCAGAATGCTGGCCGGGAGCCAGCGTGACAGTGGAGGGACATGGATAAGCGCCGCATGCCCATTTCCGTGGTACAGAGACAGGTAGTAGGTGTAATCGCAGACATACCTGCAACAGCGTGAAATACCCTGAGACCTCTCAGACCCCGTGACCTCCGTGAAAGGCGACATGACAGTTCACTTTTCACAAAGCATGAGGAGACAGGACTGCCATTCAAGGGGACCAAGCAAGTTTTGTTTTTCTGTCTCAGGACACAGGGCTGGGAATGAGCTAGATAAATATGAGCTGTTGTTCTTAGGGTCCCCATCACCAGCAAGTGGCCAAGACAAATGAGGATCACACTTCCAAGCAACTTATTCAAAACATTTTTAGCCAGGCATGGAGGCATACGCCTTTAATCCCAGCACTCAAGAGGTTGAGGTAGGAGGATTAAGGATCGTGTTAGTTCGAAGTTTCCAGGTCAGCCTGGGCTAGAACAAGATGCTACCTCAGAAAAACAAAAACAACACCCCCAGATCTCTTTACTAGAGATGCCTTCCCTCATTCACACCTTCACTGACTCCTTTCTTTACTTGTTCTTTGGAAAGAGGAGAGATGTTTACTGAGGTCACAGTTTATCTGAGCCTTACTCTACATTGTTAACTCTCAACTTTGGTCTCCCCAAAATAAAAGTAAAAAGGCTTCCAAGAGCTGGGGAGGTGACTCAACCAGTAAAACACTTGCCACAAAAGTATGAGGACCTGAGTTTGGGTCCCCACACCAAAATAAAAGCTGGGTGTGGTGGCACATGCCTGTAACCCCAATCCTTGGGAGACAGATACAAGAAAATCCCAAAACAAACTGGCTAGTTAGTGTAGCTGAAGGAGTGGACTCTGGGTTCAGTAAGGGACCCTGTCTCAATAACTAAGGTAGAAAGTGCGTGTGCGTGCACACACACACACACACACACACACGCATACACACACCGATGCTCCCACAAAATATGATTCTCAAAATTTGCCTTTCCATGTCTCCTATAGCAATGCCCGATCACCCATGCTAAGGGAATAGAGGTTCCATAAAGGTGAATTTAGGACAGGCAGGGGTGTGGCCCCACTAGACTACCTATGACAAAGGACAACTCTAGAGATGCCTGTGGCCAAGTAGCCATCTGGACAATACAGTACAGAATAGCCTCTTAAGGGGAGAGAATGTCATTCCCTCTCCCCTCCTGGCTCGGTGCACAGTGTACCTGCCCGCATCTCTGGAAAAGGCCACCTCGACCCCCTCAACAGCAACGCGCTTGCAGACCGCCTTCATGTTGAACACTGACAGGATCACTTCTGGGCCTCCTGGGAGGCACACACCACCTTCAGGTTGAAAGCCCCGGATGTCTGAATCCCGGTAGCCTCTGTTCTTGCCACATTGTTCCAGAAAAATCGCCTTTGCAGAAGTGTCCACACCAACATGCACAGCAAGCTGTGTGAACACGCACAGCAGAGAGATCACAGGAAGGCAGATCACCAAATGTGCAGGAGAGCTGAGCAGTGTGACAGTCCAGCTCAGGGCACCAAACATCTCAAGCCCCAAACCTACCAAGAAACCCTGGGATTCCTGCCTATACCCATAATTAACATGGCCAGAACTAAACCAGTGGGCTCTTTTAGCTGAAGAGAACCCATGTTGCATTTACAGCTAGTTACTTTGTATTTCAGAATAGTCTCACGGGGTTGTACATCCTCTTTCCGGGTAGGTGTGGGGTGCATTGCGGGGGAGGGGAGCAAGCTGGCACCTAAGACTATCACAGCAGAAGCAAAGCCTTTCAGTGACACCATACATCTTTCTAATTAAACTTTCATGAAGTTAACAACAGTCCAATAAAATCTCTTTTGTGCATGTGTATGCATGGTGTGTGCATACCAGTGTGTGTTCATATGCAAGTGGGTGTACATGTGTGTGCAGACTCGCATGGACGTGTGTGTAAATGTGTGTGGAAGCTAGAGGTCAACACTGGGTGTCTTCCTCAATCATTCTCTAGCTTACCTTGAAAACAAGGTCTCTCACTGATCCTGAGCTCACTGATTTGGCTAGACTGGCTAGCCAGCAATACTCAGGGATCCTCCTATCTCCGCCTTCCCAATGCTGGGATCTCAGACACATATACCACTGTGCCCAGTATTTTACATGGGGGCTGGGGATCTGAATGAAGGTCCTCATGCTTGCATGGCAAGCACTTTACCAACTGAGCCATCTCCCCAACTCCTAAAATCGTATTAGAATTTATTTGGAAATATTTTTCCTTTTTCAGAAATAGCTGTCAAGTATTCTATTAGAATCTTACCAGCTTGCTGGTGTATGATAACCTTAATCACATAATCCTTTGTTTTCTTTTTTCACTTTTGTTTTTTCAAGGTAGGGTCTTGCCCTAGCCCAGACTGATCTGGAATTCACTATGTAATCTCAGGGTGGCCTCAAACTCACAATGATCCTCTTACCTCTGCCTCCTGAGTGCTGGGATTAAAGGTGTGCCCCACCACGCCCAGCATACTCTTTATTTTTATATAGTAGCCATGTTCAGTTCATGTAGGCAGGGTGCTTTGAAGGTGGGCTGCCATTGGGGAGAACATTTCTCAAATCACTCTCTTAGGCCCTGGAGGTCTTTACCTCAGGTCCTCTCAGAACCAGCCAGCTCCACATTGGCACACGTGGATTTTAACACAAGTCCTTTCCCTTAGGTGTAAGCTATGCTTGAGTATTGGCTTGAAATAACACTTCCATTTCTTTCCCCCCACTCTCCTCTCTTCTCAAGCTTTTCTTTCTTCCATGATTCATCCTAAAGTTTTACAAACAAACCCAGAAATTTATGTCATAAGCTAGGACCTCACACATCGTTGAGGGGACCTGGAGGCAAGATATAGTTCAATCATCAACCCTAGAACCAGGTGTAGGAAGTTCACAGGCTCCAGGCCCAACCACATCATCAGTCTTCTGGGACCAACACCTCCCACACCATCACTTACTTGTGGTTGAAAATCTTCCCAGATTCTGGTGACCCTCCGTTTCACCTCCCTGTAATCTACAGGCAGCTGCAGAGTTCGCAGCTCTACCTCCGTGTCCATCCCCAGGCCCAAGTTGGAGAGTTCCTGCAGAAAGAAGCAGCTAGACTTGCCTCAGGTGATAGGACACGAGGGGAATCCCGGAGCCCAACCTTGGGCTCACACCAAGGCTCTTCACTGGGCCTCAGTCCTGCCCTCCAAGTACTCACAGGGATGAGAAACCAGACGAAGAGACAGAGTCTCCATTCTGTCTGAGTTTGGAGAGGTGGCTTAGCGATTCAGGGCACTGGCTTGCAAAGCCTGATGGCCTGGGTATTGTTCCCCAGTACCCATATAAAGCCACATGCACAAAGTGACACATGTGTCTGGAGTTCATTTGCACTTGCACAAGGCCCTGGAACACCCATTCTTATTCTCATTCTCTCTCTCACTCTCGCTCTCACTCTGTTACTCTCTCCTGCTTTTTGTTTGTTTGTTTGTTTGTTTGTTTGTTTGTTTGCTTCTCACTCAAGGTAGGGTCTCACTCTAGCCCAGGCTGACTTAGAATTCATTATGAAGTCTCAGGCTGGCCTCGAACTCACAGCCAGAGAAAGGCTTCAGTTCCCAGCCACAAAGGAAGATTTTTTTTTTCTTACAGGTTTTCAGGGCACCAAAGTCTAGACCTCATGATTCAGCCTATGTGTTAGAGGCAACAGAGGTGCTGGATAGGATTCAGGGTGAGAAAGTCAGGAAGGCACTAGATAGGACACAAGACCATACTTTACATGGTTTAGGGATCCTGGCAACAAGGAACTGTCTTGTTTTCCCAGCATTTTGGCCTTGGGCAGCATGTGGCCCCTCTTAAAGTAACCTGATCTGCAATGCAAAGCTGACCGGAACAGTGTCTTTTACTCAAACTCCCAATCCCACACTATCTTCCTGGAATCCATGGCCACATATGCGCCATTTTTTTCTGAGTTTCAAAATGTCCAGTCATCATCCTGGCCACCCCCAGAGGATCCTCAGCACCATGGGAGGCACTCCTCACACCCCTGAGGAGGCGCATCCATCAGAGGTCGAGGAAGAGCAGCAGGAAGTGACAACAGGAGGCTGTCAAGCTCCGAGTAACCCCCGAGGCTGACTCCAGCCTCACTCAGACCACTTTGCCCGAACAATGTCAAGTCCCATTCTTCATATGTGACACTTGCCCCAGTGGTGGATAAACTGATAAGGAAAAGGTAGTAAATATGTACAACCATGCTACAAGCCTAAAAATAGTCCAGCTATCATCCTTACTGTCCCTAGATCTATCTCCAGTCCTCCCTCCCTTTCTCTCTCTTTCCTTTCTTTCTTTTTCTTTTTTCTTTCTTTCTTTATTATTATTATTATTTTTGGCTTCCTATTGTAGTTACTTTCTTATCGCTGGGACAAAACACCCAGCCAGAAGCAATTTACAAGAGGAAGAGTTTGATTTTGGTCGCACGGTTCTGGGGGGAAGTTTCGTCACGGTGTAGGTAGCTGGCTCACTTTATCATACACCCATAGCAAAGAATAGAACAGCAAGAACAAGCTGCTCTGAACACACACAGAGCTGGACTCCACCCCAAGGTCTGTCCGTGGTAATACATTCCCTCTAGCAGAGCTCTACTTGCTAGGTGGGAACTGTGGTGGTTTGATTCAGGTGTCCCCCATAAACTTAAGTGTTCTGGATGCTTAGGTGGCCAGCTGGTGGCAATTTGGGAACTGAAGCCTCACGGAAGCAGTGTATTACTGGGGGTGTACTTAAGGGTGTTATAGCCAGCTTCCTATTGCCAGTGTTTGGCACACCCTTCTATTGCTGTTGTCTAACTGATGTAGGCCAGAAGGTTCTGTCTACCCTCTGCTAGGGCCATCAGTTTTCCCTGCCATCATGGAGCTTCCTCTCAAGTCTGTAAGCCAAAATAAACCCTTTCCTCCCACAAGCTGCTCTTTGGTTAGGTGTTTTCTGATAGCAACACGAAGCTGATTGCAACAGGGACTAAGTAGGAAACTTAACCACAAATACTTAAGGCTACAAGGACATTACATTCAAAACCACCACACTTCCCAACCATCTCTCCATCTCTGGGGACAGTGTCTGAGGTTCCACCTCCACAGAACCTCTGCGTTCATTGCTCCCTGTCTAGGTATTCTTGCAAATGGCTTGCAAGATGGGAAACCCGGTATCACATACATCTTCCTCCCCACAGAGAATGTGGCATGTGAGTGCTGGGGCCCAGGGTGGGAACCCGAAGCTGGGAGAACTGGAAGTACTTGAGAGAGCTATAACCTTACAAAGATGGCCCAGGGTATAACCGCCTGTGGTTACTGATGTCATCGTACAGGTCAGGGTCCTGATTAATGGCACTTCTAGCAGGCTCACAGCCATAGGGGCAGAATCCAGATGTGGGATGATAATGTTTTACCAGATCTGAGACATGCTGCTAATGTGAGTGGATGTGAGGGTGGAGGTTGGAAAAAGCATGCCCAAGATGTCTTCCCTTTCTCTTGTGTTTCCCCAGAAGCTCTTGGAATCCCTGTTCAAATGTGACATCCTGCTGCTCAACTCCAGGGTCACCCTTGTTTATGTGTGGTTTCTCTGCCATGCAACTGTGTGTGTTGTAGGCAGTTTTGGTTTTTTTTTTTTTTTATCACACTTAGAGCAGCACAAAATTCTGTCTTCAAACTTCTGGCCTGGCTTCTACTAAGAGAGAAGCTGGCTGGAGCATTTCCAGTGCCAACAGAGCATGTGACATAGGAAGGATATTATATGGTTCAACTAATCGAAGCCCCAGAGACTGAGGGCTAAGCACTATTGTTTGAACCAGCAAAACAGTATAAGCACTGCCCAACTATGACAAGGTATAAGACACAGCTGACTGACATTCACCCAACGTCAGGAGGCCAGAGTGTCCTTTAAGCAGTCCTTCAAATCAATGGGATATGGTGAGTGGTGAGAACAGACTTGTGCAGCAGTCCCTTATCTATGCTTTCAGTTAACGGAGGTCAACCATGCTCCAACAATATTAAGTGGAAAATTCTAGAAATAAACAAGAAAGGAACTTTATGGTGGAGACACACTGGGCACATACAGCCTCAGTCGGGTGATTAAGGTCAGCATGAGCTTTGAATAACTTTGGTCACAATATATTGTTGTTGTTGCCCTATTTTTTTTATGGAGGAAGGGAAATTTATTGAAGCTTACAGATCCAGGGGAAGTTCCTAATGGCAGAAGAAGCTGGCCTGCCTTCACAGCACCAAGCAGAGAGAGAGAAGTACAAGCCTAAAGGTCAAAAGCCACAGTACACTTCAAGAACTCCAGCTAGGCACATTTTGCATATCTTTAGATTGAAATCTGAAACCCACCACCACACCTTAAGATCCACACAATGGCACTGACTCCAGCCAGGTGGCTGCAGATGCAAACTACAAACAAACAACTGAATATATTGGGGGCCATCTATTCTACTCAAACCACCACATTCCGCCCCTGGCCCCCAATAGATTTATAACCATCACACATTATAAATTGTACTCAGTACAGTTTCAAAGGTCCCCACAGTCTTGACCAATTTAAGATATGAAGACCTGTAAAATCAAACAAGTTAAACACTTCTAACATATAAAGGCACAGAGTAAACATTTTCAAGTGGTATAAGGCATAGCAAGGAGAGACTAAAACAATGCAAAGTCACCCACCATCAAACAAACATCAAACTTCTGCAGTTCAAGTTCAACATATCCAGAGACTAACTGTCTCCAGACTTTCCAATCCAGCCCCTCCAGCTGGGCAGAGTAGCTGGGGAACACTTCCATCCCAGGCCAACAATGCGCTCTATGGTAGCCCTTGCACAGTCCTGGTATATACAAAACATCTTCAGGTCTTCATGCAAACCATGGTCCATCTTCCAAAGGCCTCTTTCAGCCTATCAGGGCATCAGGCCCTGCCTCATGCTGCATCTCAGCAGCAGCTCCTGGAACCGTGTGCAATTCATGACCACTCCTCACATTTTCCTGTTGCCCTATTTTATTATGTGACATTGTCAATCTCCTGTGCCTAATTTTTAATAGTCATATATAGGAAAAGACAGCATTCACAGGGTTCAATATGTTTCAGGCATCCACTCTAGGTCTTGGCACATACCTTAGAAGATAAGGGGGAATGACAATATAAAGGAAGTACAGTTACAAAAAAGTTTCCCACCTTAACCTAGCTTCTAATATAGCAAAGTACCCAATGGTGGAAGAATGAAACACGGAATCATGCATTTCCCCTGGAGCCTTAATAATCAGGCCCAAGTAGTGGGGAGGTAGGAAAGGGTTCAGTAATCAAACTGTAGCCCAAAGTATAAAGTGAATACCCATGACCACATACTACCTCTATGGATTCATGTAACTCATCAATTCCAAAATGTTCTCAACCATTAATTTGAATATTCTTTTGCTTCCTTTCTCGTTGTTCTCTCCTTCTAGGACTCCAGTGAAAGATCTCATTTCCTGTCCACATCTCTTATGTTCTCCCACTTCCTCGTCCTCGTGTCCATCTGTTGTCATTCCCCATTTTCCCCTAGGGTTGATTTATCGAAGGCAACCACTAATCTCCTTTGTGTATCAATGACTTTGCTTAATCCAGACATCATATAAATGACACATAGTCTTTTGTGACTGCTGTCCTTCATCCATCGTAATTCTAAATGGTCTTTTAAGCCAGCTAATAGCTATATTTCTATAACTTCCATCACTCTCATTTTCAATTTGCCTGATCTGTTGATGCTCTATTACTGTTCATTTTGTGGTTCTGTCTTAAAATGTTGCACACATAGTTATGCTCTTCTCATTCCAATTGCCAAATTCCTTGCAACTCTAAATCTACTTCTACAGATTCTTCCACACGGCAATTTGTTCCTTTGTGTTCTTAGACTAGAAACTGATATTTAATTCATCTTCATTTGTAAGAAACCTGTGAGTTTAAATTCTCAGAAGAAATCGCACCATCATCTGCAGCAGTCAATCAGGGATGCTCGGGACACAGCAATGCTTCTCCGAGGTCGAGTGGCCTAGCTTAAAGGCAGGGCCTGGCTTGCATCTCTGGGCCCTTGCTGCTCACAATGCTGATCATGGAATTTGCCCTCACCTGCCCTTCATTTGTGTACTAACCACTGATTTCCCTCAGCCCGAAGCTCCTAGAGTGTGTGTGTAAAGGAGGAACTGCACATGCATGTGTCTTTGCTCCTCACATCTCTCCTTAACCTTCTGCATGCCCAGTGTTAGACAGACATTTGCCATTCAGAGCATCCAGTTTGTCAATTTACTTACTACCTCTTCCTGGAAGCCCCATCCTGCCCTCTCTGCCCTGGCTCCCTAGGCCTTATGTGAGCCCTGAGCCTCCACAGTAATCCTCTCTATCCTACCATCTCCTACGTGAATTTGCCAGACTCATCTGATACACCTGCAGTTGAGAACCCTGAATAACAGAATCATCTACTAATTGTAGGGAATTACATCTGTGAGTATTGTCAACTGGCCAAGACCATCTGTGGTAGTTTGAATTTATGTCCCCCAATAGACTCAGGTGTTATTAAAATTGAGTTTGCAAGATGGGCATGGTGGCTCATGCCTTTAATTCCAGCACTTGGGAAGCAAAGGTAGGAGCATTGCCATGAGTTCAAGGCCACCCTGAGATTATATACTGAGTTCCAGGTCAGCCTGGGCTAAAGTGAGACCCTACCTCAAAAAAATAAAATTGGGTTTGCAGCTTCTGCCCCTAGTAGGCAGACTCATGCTGAGGGTGGGACACATCACTGGGAGTGGATCTGAGGTCCAGCCTAAGGTATGCAGTGTGAGTTCTGCCTGCTTCCCTGATCCTTGCTTCAGGCTCCTGCGTGCTTGCTGGCTAGTTTTGTCTCTCTGCTTGGATCTGTGAAAGGGGGCCAGCCTCTTTCACCACTATGGAACTTCCCCTGGATCTGTAAACTGAAATAAGTCCCTTTCTCCCATCAACCATGTCTGGTTCAGAACTTCATCCCAGCAGCAAGGAGCTGACTAAAACACAATCTTAAGCAGTTTCCATGTGTTGACATCCTTAGTCATCATCACCTTCTCATTTTGCAAATAAGGAAACTGAGGCACAGAACGATTGGGCAAATTTTCTTGTGTTCCACAGCTTGTAACTGTTAGAACTGGGCAATAAACCTGAGCAGTGTGGCTCTTTCCCACTGTCATGGCTGCAGAAAGCAAGAGAAGGATTCAAGATAACTAGGATTTGGTGAACGTGCTATTGATCAGGAACTGGCTGCAGAGCCAGGAGCTCACAAAAGCTTGGGGCTGACCTCTCTGGTCCCTGGTCTACACCAAGGCTGGGCAGTGGGTCTGAGGTTCTTTGAGCTTTCTCTTGATCGGAAAAAACTCAGGAGTCTCCTGCCTGCCACTGTGTTGACAGATACAAAATCAATGCCACAGATGCCTCAAGTGTGTGACACTGGTCGTTTGGCTGCATTTTCACCATGACTGGGAAACCCTGAGATTCCAGATCCCACCTTCAGCTTGAACGGACAGAAGCATGAAACTGAAGGTCAATGTGAGCAAACAGCTTTCAGTGTCCAGAGTCTGCGTGCTACCCGTCTGAGGACCTGTCATAGAAAATTGCCCCAGGGAGTAGACTCTAAGGCAGTACACTGTGGAGGAGGGTCACTGTAGAGG
This sequence comes from Dipus sagitta, assembly GCA_036346955.1. NCBI lineage: Eukaryota > Metazoa > Chordata > Mammalia > Rodentia > Dipodidae > Dipus > Dipus sagitta. Next base: position 131,078,961 of record CM070772.1, on the reverse strand, counting down.
AGATGCAGCCTCCTCCCAGACTGTGATGTCTGAGGCTGTGGTTTCTCCTGGTCAGCCACATCCTGAAAAATAAGCGTGCTGCCATGGGCTGGAGAGATGACTTAGCAGTTAAGGCACTTGCCTGAAAAAGCCTAGGGACCCAGGTTTTAATCCCCAGAACCTACGTAAGCCAGGTGCACATGGTGGTGCACATATCTGGAGTTCATTTGCAGTGACTGGAGGCCCTAGCATGCCCATTTTCTCTCTCTCTTTCTCATAAATTAAAAAAAATGCATTAAAAAATGGCCTGGGCGCGGTGGTGCATGCCTTTAATCCCAGTTTTTGGGAGGCAGAGGTAGGAGGATCACCATGAGCTCAAGGTCAACCTGAGAATAGATAGTGAATTCCAGGTCAGCCTGGGCTAGAGTGAGACCCTACCTTGAAAAATAGAAAAATAAAAAAATAAAAATAAAAAATTTTAAATGCTGTAGTATTTATAACAATGACCACTTATTAAGTGTTCACACCATGTCCCTCACTACGCTGGACAACTTTCCTTGGCAGTTATCATAGTCCTGGCACCTCTAACTTCCTGGGGTCGCCACTGCCACTCACGGGACCCTGCCTCACACTGCTTAGCTTCAGTGGCTCTCTGAAACTAATTTTCCATGACCCTCTAGATCTTGTATCTTTCATGCTTCCAAAACCAGTACCATATAGGTAACACTACCAAGCTCTACTGTCAGATGGGGATGAAGCCTGGTGCTCCTGTAACGCAGCTATAGCAGCCTCTGTATGCTAACCTGGGGGAGCATAAACCTTATTCAGCCTTCTTCCTTCCAGCCTTTTCCTTTCCAAAGAATTCACACTGTCAGCTGGGCGTAGTGGCACATGCCTTTAATTCCAGCACTCAGGAGGCAGATTTGGGAGGATCTCCATGAGTCTGGGGTCACCCTGAGACTACACAGTGAATTCCAGGACAGCCTGGGCCAGAGCAAGACCCTACCTTAAAAAAATTTTTTTTTTTTTTAATTCACATTCACATAGTCTGAACCTCCAGTGGGATGGGCCTTGCCCTCAAGGCATCCTTCCTATTTTCCCAGTACAGAGCAGTTTGCTTACCCTTAATGGTGGTAAAATCTGTAACAATTACAGCCCAAAACACTGCAGCCTCTGAATCTGGGACTTAAAATTTGCTTTCATGTATTTCCATGTCAAACTTCATGTTTTTCATATCTTTCTGCTCTGCATTTTTCTCTCTTTCATCGCAGATCTGAATCAGGGCAGAAAAGATAAATCATGCCACAGAGTCAACGCTTTCCTGCCTTGAAATGTCCTCCTCCAAACATATTAGTCCATTACTTTTAAATTCAATTTTGCTCAAGTTCTAAGGACATCAGCAGAGTATGTCCAGAATATCTTACGGACTGCCTCTAGCCCAGTTCCTGCTAAAGTCCTTTTTGCTCTCTCCAACTTCGAACTTCGAACTTCATGAGTCAAGCCTCCACATTTCTCTTGACCTTCTGGGTTTCTCCTTCCTTCCTTCCTTCCTTCCTTCCTTCCTTCCTTCCTTCCTTCTTCCTTTCTTCTTTTCTTTTTTGTTTTTGTTTTCTGTTTTTCAAAGTAGGTTCTTGCTATAGCTCAGACTGACCTAGAATTAGTCTCAGGTTGGCCCCAAACTCATAACAATCTTCCTACCTCAGCCTCCAAAGTGCTGGGATTAAAGGTATATGCCACCATGCCCAGCTATTTTATTTTATTTTTTGAGGTAGTGAGAGAAGAATTGGCATACCAGAGCCTCCAGCCACTGTGACAAATTCCACATGTATGCACCACTTTGTGCATCTGGCTTTATGTGGGTACTGGGAAATCAAACTTGGTTAATCAGGCTTTATAGGCAAGTGCCTTAACTACTGAGTTATCTCTACAGCCCTTTCTCTCTCTCTCTCTCTCTCTCTCAATATATATATATATATGTGTGTGTGTGTGTGTGTGTGTGTGTATGTGTGGTGTGGGATATATGCACCTGTGTGTGCAGATGTGTACAGCCCATGCATGTATGTGTGGAGGCCAGAGGAGAATGTCGGGTGCTCTTATCGCTCTTCCATGTACTTCTTTCCTTGTGATGGGATTTCTCCTACTGGAAGGGACTGCTGGTCAGGTGCAGGGAGAGGTAGAGGAATGCCATGCTGTGAGGGAAGAAAAGCAGCTAAGAAGACAGAGGAAGAGAGAGAAAGTAAATGAGAGAGAAAGAAATAATGAAAGATAGCCGGGCGTGGTGGCATACGCCTTTAATCCCAGCACTCGGGAGGCAGAGGTAGGAGGATTGCCGTGAGTTCAAGGCCACCCTGAGACTCCATAGTGAATTCCAGGTCAGCATGGGCTAGAGTGAGACCCTACCTCGAAAAACCAAAAAAAAAAAAAAAAAAAAAAAGAAAGAAATAATGAAAGAGAGAGGGGGACTGAAGAGAGGACTTAGCAGTTAAGGTGCTTGCCTGTAAAGCCAAAGGACCCAGATTCAACTCCCCAGGACCCATGTAAGCCAGATGCACAAGGTGGCACATTGGAGTTCATTTGCAGTGGCTAGAGGCCTTGGCATGCCCATTCTCTCTCTCTCTCTCTCAAATAAATAAAAATAAAAGTATAAAAAAATCTTTAAAGAAAAGAGAGAGGGAACAGATTTAGAAAAATACACATCTAAACAGAAAGGCAGACAGAATAGACAACCTAGCTGGTGGTGGAAGGGCTTTTATGCACCTTGGGGCATGGGGGCCTTGCCAGTGGAAGGGAGCTGGTGGAAGTGCTCAAAGATCCAGGTTGTCTAGCTTCCTGTGCAGCAGAGAGCTGGGCCCTTTGAAAGTTGGTTTGAGGAGGGGGCGGGAGCTCTGAGACTGGCATCTCCCTCAACTCAAAGCTGCTGTCCATCAGCAAGCCCCAGTGATTCTCTGATCTCTGCCATCCATGGATTGGGGTTACAGATGGGCATGGAAACACCCAGATTTTTATGTGAGTTCTGGATTGTTGAATTTGGCAATCTCTAGTCCAATAGGCCCTCATGCTTAAGCTGAGTCATCTCCCTAGTTCCAGCCTCCTGGTCTTTCATATTCCTATAAGAGTGGCTCATTAAGCCCTGCTTATAGCATTGTAAGGCTTTTCTAGTCCAAAGTTGCAAATGCTTCCACATTTCTTCTGAAAACAAGTTCCAAAACACTAAGAATCACATGTTTAAATTTATCATAGTAACACCTCACTCCTGGTACCAATTTTCTATATTAGTTAACTTCTCATGGCTGGAACAAAAGATCTCACAAAAATCAGTTTAAGGAGGAAAGACTTTATTTTATAGTTCTAGGTTGCAGCCTGTCATGGGAGGGAAACTATGGTGGCAAGGGCTTGAGGCAGCTGGCCACACTCAGCCCATGAGAAAATAGAAAGTAATAAATGCTGCTGATCAGCCAGCTCTCTTGTTTTCTTATATAGTACTGAACCCAAGACCATAGAATGGTTGCTGGCCACATTTAAGGTTGGCTGTCCCACCTTAATTAGCCTAATAAAGATAATATCACACATACACACACACACACACACACACACACACACACACAGAGAGAGAGAGAGAGAGAGAGAGAGAGAGAGAGGCTGACTTAACCTACACAATCCCTTCCAGGCTCAGGTCCTGTCAGGTTGATAATCATTATAAACCATTACATTCTTCCATTCATGAGGACAATGACTTTTGAGGAAATGACTTTCTAGAGACCCCACAAATCTGAAGTGGCAGGAACAATAGAAACCCATTTCAAGTTGGAGCCCTCCTCATTCATTCTACCTAGGAATGTGCCTTAGCTTTTATCTCTCCCCCCCCCTTCTTCCTCTTCCTCTTCTTTTTCCTACTCCTTCTTCTAGCTCTGCTTTTCCCTCTCTATCTCTCTCCCTCATTCTGGCATATATATATATATAGCATGTGATCTGTGTGTATGTTTGTTTGTTGTAGGTATGTGAGTTTGTGCAAATGTGTGCATGTGTAAAAGCCACAAGTTGATGTCTGGTATCCTCAGGTGATCTCCACCTTAGTTTGCTTTTTTTTTGGGGGGGGCAGGGTCTTACTGTAGCCCAGACTGACCTAAACTTTATAGCCCAAGAAGACCTGAGTGCTAGGATTATAAGTATGAGCCACTGTACCTGGCTGTATCCTATTTTTTGAGATGGTGTCTCAGTGAATCTAGAGCTCACTGCTTAAACTAGCCAGTAAGCCCTGGGGATCCATTCACCTGCCTCCACTCCACAGTGCTAGTATTACAGGTGTTCACCACCATGTTCTGCTTTTATATGGATGCTGGAGACCTGAACTCAGGTCCTCACGCTTGCATGGCAAGCATTTTACCCACTTAGCCATTGCCCCAGCCCAGCCTGCACATGTGGGAGGAATACCTGCAGGCAGCCAAGTCACTACCCAAGGGCCAAAGACAAGCCTTTCTTCCAGAGACCAAATGTGTCTTCCTTCCTGTGTAGCTCTGATTACCAAGAGTCCTGTGCACTGCACTTTCCCAGCAGACACAGAATGAACCAGTTGTTCCCAAAGGAGGCTTTACCTTCACTGCTTCCCAGCTGGAATTCACCAGGTGCTGCCGGAAGGGCCCAAAACCTAAAACCAAAGATACCCAAGTTTGATCAAGCCGGGCCACACCACCCATTTACAATTGCTCGTGGCTCCCCAGGCCATTATAGGTCCCAGGGATCTGCTGCAACCTTGCCAGTCTGAGCCTGTCCTCAGAGCCCTCTGTGCGAGGTACAGTGGGGAAGCCTAAAAAAGCAGGTGAGACAATCCCTTGACAAGGTAGGAGGGCTGGAAATACTGCACACAAATATCCGATTGAAATGCAAGTTCTATTGGTTGCTTTTCTCCTCATCATTACAACAGACTCAACAGAAGCAATTTAAAGGGTTTATTCTAGCTCATGATTTAGGGAGCCATTCCATTGTAGGGAGGAAGGCAGCTTGTTACAGAAGTCTGAGGCATGTCAGTAGAACCAGAGTGAAGCTCCAACTCTCAAGGCCAGCTTCCCAGCTGTACACTTCCACCAGCGAAGCTCCGCCTCCTAAAGGCACCGCAGCCTTCCAAAATTGTTGCCACCAGCCGGGGACTAAGTGTTCAAACACATGAGCCCATTTCACATTCAAACCATAACACGGGCTTTATAGAAAAGCAGAAACAGACCCACGTGGCGTTTACTCAAATGTTTGTTGACACAGGGTGTAACAGTTTGGATCAGATGTCCCTCATAAAGTCATGTGCTGTGAATGCCTGGTTCCCCAGCTCGTGGCAATTTGTGAGGTGAAGATTTGCTGGAGGAGGTGTGTTGTTGGGTGCAGGTTTAAGCATGTTATAGCCAGCTCTCCCTTGCTAGAGTTCAGGTTATTCTCCTGATGCTATTGTCCACCTGATGTTGGCAAGGAGGTGATGTCCATCCTCTGCTCATGCCATGAGGGAGCTTCTCCTCGAGACTCTAAGCAAAAAAACAAAACTAAAAATAAACAGAAACAGCCCACTTCTCTCCCATCAGCTGCTTCTGGGTGGGTGCTTTATCCCAGCAATGGGAAGGTAACTAACACAGGTACGAAGGCCTGCACAAGTACAAAAATCTCATGGAGGGAGGAACACAGCATTTTCTTCCTTCCTTCTTTCCTTTTTTTTTTTTTTTTTTTTTTCTGACCTGGAATTCACTATGTAGTCTCAGGGTGGCCTTGAACTCACAGCAATCCTCCTACCTCTGCCTCCTGAATGCTGGGATTAACAGTGTATGCCATCACACTGGCTTTGGTTTTTTTTTCAGAGACAGTCTCACTCTAGCCCAAGCTGACCTAAACTCACTCTGTAGTCCCAGGCTGGCCTTGAACTCATGGTGATCCTCCAACTTCTGCCTACCAAGTGCTGCCACCACACCTGAGAAGAACAGCATTTTCAATAAGAGTTGCCGGAGCAATGGGGCACCAAGAGTCAAAACACTGACCTTCAGCCCAAGACTCATACCTTAGGCATGAGGGAATTCAAAGTGGACAGAGGTGCTTAAATGTAAACAGTAAAACACTAAAACTTTTAGGGCAAAAAGAAGAAAAAATCTTGGGAGCTGAGGGTAAAGGCAAAGAACCCTTAGACTTAAACCAAAAGCATCATCTGCAGAAGAAAAACTGTAAATTGTACTCCAGCATGGCTGAAAATGTTTGGAGCAGTGTAGGTATAGCTCAGTGTCAGTGGTCAACGGTGCACAAAGCTTTGTGTTCAAACTCCAGTACCAGAAAGAAAAAAGAAAAGATGGGCTAGGGGAAAAGGTTATTTTTTAAAAAACAATAAACTGATTTTTTTGCAGCTGACTGAGGAAGGCTGAAAATTGCCCTTCTGCTGTGTGTGGTGCTGCATGCCTTTGATCCCAGCACTGGGGAGGCCGAGGCAAAAGGATCACTGTGGGCTGAAGAAATGGTTTCATGGTTAAGGCATTTTCCTGTAAAGCCACAGGACCCAGGTTCGATTCCCCAGAACCTACATAAGCCAGATACACAACATGGCACATGTGTCTGGAGTTTGTTTGCAGTGGCTGAAGGCCCCGACATGTCCATTCTCTCTCTCTCTCTTAATTAAATTAAATAAATAAAACTGTAATCTTTCATTTAAAAAAAAATGATTCAAACAAACAAACAACAACAACAAAAAAAAAGGCCAGCCTGAGACTACCCTTCCTCGGGAGGCCCCGTGGTCTCTATGTCTCTTGCAATATTTTTCAGGTTCCAGAAGTGCAGCAAATGGGTTTGGGAATGAGATGTGGGGATAGTGAAGACATGAACTAAGTGATTTCCAATTCAGGAAGCCCTGGGTTTGATTCCCAGCCCAAACTTGGACATGGTGCGACATGCTATAATCCCAGCACTTTGGAAGTGGAGGCAGGACAATCAGAAATCAGAAGTTCAGGGGCTGGAGAGATGGCTTAGCAGTTAAGCCAGTTAAGCACTTGCCTGTGAATCCTAAGGACCCCAGTTCAAGGCTCAATTCCCCAGTAACCACATAAGCCAGATGCACAAGGTGGCACATGCATCTGGAGTTCGTTTGCAGTGGCTGGAAGACTTGGAGCACCTATTCTCTCTCTCTCTCTCTCTCTCTCTCTCTTTCTCTCTCACTCTGTCTGCCTCTTTCTCTCTCTGTCTCTCTCAAATAAATTTTAAAAAAGGAAAAGAAAAAAAAAAAAAAAGAAATCAGAAGTCCAGGTTGTGTTTGGCTATATCATGAGTTTGAGGCCAGCCTGGTATACATGAGATCCTGTCTCAAAAGCAAAACAAAACAAGCATGTCTATTCTTTCTTTAAAAAGGCCCTGTTGAGAGGACAGAAAGACAAATTATAGGAAAAATAGATTTTTTAAAATCCACATATGTAAGAATGTATAAGGAACTCTGAAAATTCAATATTAAAAATCCAATTAGGACTGGAGAGATGGCTTAGCAGTTAAGGCGTTTGCCTGCAAAACCAAGGGATCCAGGTTGGACTCTCCAGGACCCACGCAAGCCAGATGCACAAGGGGTGCACGCATCTGGAGTTCCTGGTGTGCCCATTCTCTCTCCCTCTCTCTTTCTGTTCTCAAATACATAAATAAAACATAAAAAAAAAGAAAGTAGGCATTTATGTTTTCTAAAAATCCAATTAAAAATAGGTAAGTGGGGCTGGGGAGATGCTCCAGTGTGTTAAGTACTGGCTGCTCAAGCATGATGGCCTGAGTTCAGATTCCCAGAACTCACATAAAGCTGGAAGCAGTGACCTGTAATCCCAGTGTACTCTCCAACAAAAATGCCAAAAAAATTCACTGGAGAAAAGACAGCCTCTTTAACAAATGGTGCTGGGAAAACTGGATATCTATATGTAGAAGGATGAAAATAGATCCTTATCTCTCTCCATGCACAAGAATTAAGTCCAAATGGATCAAAGACCTTAATATCAGACCTGAAACTCTGACACTTCTAGAGGAAAAATAGGGAAACCCATCAACATATTGGCATAGGCAGTGACTTTCTGAATATAAACCCAGTTGCTCAGGAAATAAAACCACTAATCAACCAATGGCACCTCATGAAATTACAAAGCTTTTGTACAGCAAAGGACACTGTGAATAGAGCAAAAAGGCAACATACAGAATGGAAGAAAAATCTTTGCCAGCTATACATCTGACAGAGAATTAATATCCAGATATACAAAGAACTCAAAAAACTCATTAACAGCTCACTGATGCTAACTTATTATGATTTAAGGTTTATAAAAACTGGATTTAAGGCTCTCAATAAAATAAATTGTGTTCCTCTGTTTATCAAGGTTTTAACTATTAGAGAAACTGAGTCTTAAGATAAAGGTTCATGTATCAGTGCTTAATTTCCAAATATGAGGTATTCATACCTAAAAACATTGTGACCTTAAAGGTAGTTCCTGTTTTATTTATGCTAATTCTATCAAGTAGTCATCACCAGGTTTAATCACTTAGGTTTCAGTGATTTAATTTCAGTCACTATAACCATTATCCTCCTGTTGGGTAAAATATGTTGGGATGGCTTGCCTAAGCTTTACCAATTTTAAGTAATAGGTAAGACATAAAATTGTTTTATGTTAATAAAAATTCTTCTTATACCTGAGATCAATTACTAGCCAAAATTCAGCTAAAAACATTGGTTGTTGTGTGGTGGTTTGATTCAGTTGTCCCCCATAAACTTAGCTGTTTCTAAATGCTAGGTTCCAAGCTGATAAAGATTTGGGAATTAACATCTTCAGGAGGTAGTGGATTGTTGGGGGCAGGCTTATAGATGTTATAGCCAGCTCCACCTTGCTAGTGTTTGGCACACATTTCTATTGTCCACCTGATGTTGTTTATGCCAACGTTTTCCCCTGCCATCACGGAGCTTACCTCTTGAGCCTGTAAGCCAAAATAAACCTCTTTTTTCCCCACAAGCTGCTCTTGGTTGGGTGATTTCTACCAGCAATGCAAACCTGACTGCAACAGTTGTCAAATAGTGTTTTCTTTTTTCAAAACAGATTTGTCAAGGGTTGTATTAGAGCTTAGCTGTTTTGGCTCAACAATGACCAGATTCTGCTCTATTGTATGTAAAGTAACTGTCTCATTTCTATACCTCAAGTTCAGTGCTTATAACAAAATTAACTCTTAAGACATATTCCCTGCTTTAGGGTATAGCCTCTTGTTCAAACAATGGTCCTCATCTGAGAGAAATAATTTCACTATCTGCGATTCTGTTTCCAATATACCCTGGGTAATTGGTACCCACAGAGGAACCTGGACTAAGCAAAGATGTTTTCAAACACAGCTGTCAAGACTTTATACTGTCTTACTTGTCTTTTTCTGATAATTTTTAAGTTAAATTAATTGGTTTAGATGTATATTATTTTCAAGACTGATAACAAGTTCTCCCTGCATTCATAGCTATTAGGTATTTAAAGGATAAGACATGCCTATTTTCTAATGCTTCAGATATACTCTATGCTGCCATAGAAAAACTTAGAGGTTAAACAAAATAATTTAAAACATTGGTGTCAATCTTTAACTGGATAGGTTTCAGTAATCAAATATGATCTATCTATCTATCTATCTATCTATCTATCTATCTATCTATTACATATAGCATATATATACTATATATATACATCCTTCAACATTGGTGTAACTTTCTTAACAAGTGTAATAATAACCTATATAGAAGGCAAAGCCAATTGGAATCACTGGTATTAAAAAGAGCAATATTTTGTCCAGTGCTCCCAGGTCATGAGACCACTGGAGATGATGGCACACTTCTATACTGGGCCCCTGGTAAGTCATCTGTCTTCCTGAGCAGGGAGGATATAGAGACCCAGAAACAACAACAACAACAAAAAAAAAAATGTACAGTCTTAAACAGGAGAGTCACAATTGAGGAACAATCAGTCCTCTTGACTTCCCAAAGAAGGGAAAACTACTTGGCCAGCACAGCCCTGACTCAACCTAACAGACAGAAAACACCAATAAGCTATAGGGCTACTCCTGGGTCCCTAAAGTCTCCTTTGGAGAGCCATTAGTGATCTCCAAAATTAATCCTTGATTAATTTTTTGCTATTTGCTTGGTCTTAAACTCTCAGAGAGAAATATATAACCAAAGATAAAAGGATACCTCAAATATATGAATGGCCTATTAAGTAACACAACAAGAGCTTTCCAAGAGGGAAAAAAAAACAATGCCTTAAGACATGTCCCCATCTCTAACAGTTCTAATTCTGTAATAAGGAAAAACAACCATAGATATCAAAAGGGTTATTTTCAAATCTAAAATATATATATATATGGATGACTCTGACCAAGGGTCACTTAATTCAGAAGACTTCCTTATACTAGGAACAACAGTGAATCTCTTCTAACTTGTACCAGAACATCTTTTGTTTGTTTGTTTGTTTGTTTGTTTGTTTTCCGAGGTAGGGTTTCACTGTAGCCCAGGCTGACCTGGAATTCACTATGTCATCTCAGGGTGGCCTCGAACTCTCGGCAATCCTCCTACCTCTGCCTCCCGAGTGCTGGAATTAAAGGCATGCGCCACCACACCCAGCCTCAGAACATCTTTAATAAATCATGAGACCAAAAATATATTTGTATAGCTAATGGCACCCATTGGCCCTATGGTACCAACCACTGGCCCTGGCTACCCCCAAGGCAAATTTAAAAAGGTACACTCTAGAAGGCTATTATGCAAAATATGGTATATTCACCATTATCAAAGTTAAATGTTGTATATGTTTCTGATAACTATGCTAATATCTCATCTGTTTTACGAGCCATACAGACACAGATTCAGGCCATGTCAGACTATTATGCCATTCAATGAACAGTTATGGAAGAAAATCATCCAGCTCATGCTCTGATGGTACTGAGACAATCCAACTCCATCTACCTGGGCTCCCTCAAATGCTCCACAAGGCCTAGGAGTCCACAAGAAGGAAAACCCTAAAGGCAACCAATTAGCTGCATACTCACTCATTAACTCCTTACTTTTATTCTTTCACTCCAACATTTTCTTCCAAGGCTATCTTCCTGCATTCCATCAATACACTTTTGGGGTCCTTTAGAATAGTTCCCCTCTCTGGGAGAGACTCTCTAACTGCCACAACTCCATGCCCCATTCAACAGGAAATAGTTCATGATCTGATGTCATCACCCCTTGTCCTCTAACAGCAGTAGCCTGTCTTCTCATGAGAGGGGAAAATGAGAGGGGGGTACAGTTAGGGTGACTGGACCCTTGAAGGTAAAAAAAGGGAGGAAAGTTTGCACTTGCTAGAAATCAAAGATGATTTCACTTCTTATCTCTTGCTTAGTTCCCTAGACCTGTTTTCCTACAAACTACTAGGACCCTTCCTGGGAGGGAGGTCTTTCACAGGATTTAAACACTGTGGTTGGTCATGTTCAGCCCCTGGAACTTGCTGCCAGGGCTAACCTCTTCCTGAGACAGCCCCTAGCCCTAACCAACCAGCTGGCCCTCTGGTTCACCTGAGCTGGAAGACAGCCCAACACCTAAAGATTATAAATACCTTTGCAAAGGGAGGGCAGGTTCTCAGACCACTTAGGAACTTCCAGCTGTGGGTGAGTTTTTCCCTTGGCTGGGCCTTGGCAACTCAGCACAAGCCCAGGCCCAGCAGGGAGGCCCCCTGTCCTTACTCTCTGCATGGCTCCTTGATCCCTTCTGCTTCCTACGTGGCAGGAGCTCCTTGAACTTTCTTTTCTCTTTCTTTCCATGCTTTCTTTCCAGGCCCTCCACATGGGATCTCTAACCACATGGGTGCCTTTCCTTGGCTCTGTACTTCCCTCAATAAATATAATAATTTAGTAGCAAATAAATAAATAAATAAGTGAACTATACTGCATGACACATATCTTAATTAACCCAGTCACAGTTTTTAAATGAAGAACAATTTACACACCCAACAACTTACATGAACCTAATTGAAAAAAAAAATTTAAATCTAGTTTCAAAAGACAACATACTAGCTGAGCGAGGTAGTGCTGGCCTTTAATCCCAGTACTCAGAAGGCAGAGGTAGGAGGATCACAGTGAGTTCAAGGCCACCCTTACACTACATAGTGAATTCCAGATTATCCTGGGCTAGTATGAAACCCTATCTCAAACAACCAACACACACACACACTAAAGTCCTAAACAAAAGGAAAGCAAAAGAGATCTGGAGAGATGGCTTAGTGGTTTAAGGCACTTGCCTGCAAAGCCAAAGGACCCACGTTCAATTCTTCAGTGCCCGCGTAAAGCCAAATGCACAAAGTAGTGCATGCATCTGGAGTTTTCAGTGACCCTTTTGAGCCTGTTTTTTTTTTTTTTCTCTCTCTCCCTACCCATCTCCCTCCCTCTCTCTCTCTCTCTTCTCTCTCAAATAAATAAATAATTTTTAAAAAGAAGGCCAGTCTTGGTGGCTCACACCTGTAAACCTAGCAATAGGAGGCTGAAGCAGGCATATAGCCATGAATTCTTGAATTCAAGGCCAACCTGGTCTACACAGTGAGTTCAAGATGGCCTGGGCTAAAGAGAGAGAACCTGACGCAAAAATAAATAAATAAATAAATAAATAGCCACATGCTACATGATTCGAAGTACATAATGTTTTGATAACAAAATAATTATAAAGATGGAGAACAAGTTCATAATGGTTACCAGATGTGATAGTCAATCAACTTTACTTGATTAATACAGGCCTAGTAGATTAGTAAAGCACACCTCTGGGTGTGTCTGTGAGAGGGGATTATATCACAAGGGCTCTGACTTATCGGTGGATTTCATGAACTTTTAAAAACATCTTTTTAAAATATTTATTTATTTGAGAGAAGTCAAGGGGGGGGGAGAGAATGGGCACACCAGGGCCTTCAGCTGTTGCAAAATAAACTCTAGATGCATACACCACCTTGTGTATCTGTTGTACGTGGGTCCAGGACGAACCTGGGTCCTTTGGCTTTGCAGGTAAGCACCTTAGCCAATAAGTCATCTCTCTAGCCTTCTTTTGGTGGATTTAACATTGGCTATCTCACTATTGGAAGGTGGGGGAACTGTGAAGAAGAGGCCTTGTCAAAGGAAAGAGGTCACAGGGGGCATGACCTTGGAGCTATATCTTGCCCTGACTCCTTCTTTTAAAAGAAAGTTATTTATTTCAGAGTGAGAGAGAATACAGGTGCACCAGGTGCCACTGCTAACAAACTCCAGACACATGCGCCACTTTGTGCATCTGGCTTTATGTGGGTACTGGGGAATTGAACCTGGGTCATTAGGCTTTGCAAACAAGTGTCTTGAACTGCTGAGTCATCTCTTCCCACCCCTGACCCCTTCCTGATTACTGCTCTTCCCTGTTTCCTATGCACTATCAGGTGAATAGCCTTCTCCTCCACATGTCTGTTACCATGATATTCTGCCTCCAGGTAAGCCTTGGCAACCACCAGCAGCATGGCTCACTGCAGCAAAACTCTCAGGGAATGGAAAATTTTGCAACAGGCTGGCCCAGGGTGCCCACAGGAATTCTATAGGGTAAACAGCTGTAATGGCCACAGGAACCTGTAGCCATAGAGAACAGCAAGAGAAAATACTGAGTTTTAGGGAAATTTTTAATGAGATACCAGGGTCCTCATAAATCACATGTTTTGGAATCATTCAGGTTTGCAAAAATAACATCTGTTGTTTTAAATGAGGGAAAACAACCTAGCTAGCAAAGGTTGGAAGCTTTTGCTTTGCTGGGCCAAACCTCAGGGTCAAGTTCAAGGCCCTGGAGTGGAGCTTGGGAACGGGCAGGAGAAATGTCTTAGAATCAAGGGGCCTTTTGGAGGGTTCAGTCTCTTCCCCTCTCTCACTGTTACCTTGCTGTTGGTGCCAGAATGCCTTGATCTTAAGGCAGTTTGCGGGAGTCTTTGCTTTCCCTCCATCTGTCTACGTGCCAATTGTCAAGGCGAGATTTACACACATAGCAAATCCAATTACGCAATGAGACTGCCGCTGGCAGCAGCATACACCGCTAATGAAGGCAGCTGGGGCTCTGGAATCCACAGGGCATCCCAAATGGCACCTGGTGACCAGTACTTGCCAACAAACAGCAAGCTGACAAGACTAAGGTAAGGGTGGGGTGTGATTCTAAGCCCAAGGAGGACCTTCAGTATTCACATTTCCTTTGGGACAAACACTGCATTTACCAGGCGTAGAGTTTCTCGGGGGAATTCATGTGTAATTTGAACCCTTCAAGCCTGTAGACACAAAATCAACACAAATGATTGGAGAAAAGGATGGGAGGGAGAAAAGTGTTGCCGAAGAATTTTCTTTTTCTTTTCTTCTGTTTTTGGCAGGTTGATAATATAGATTGCAGTCTGAAAAACAGTTAGCTAAATAACTCAGTTGAGACAGGTGACAGGAATCCTTTTTCTACGTGCTCTGAATCCAACGCAATTCGAAAAACTTTAGATGTGTCAAACGGATCTAACTAAAAGTAAATAAAGCGCTAACTAAAAATAAGCAAAGAGCTTGGTGAGGAAAGATTAAGTCCCCAGGGACCAGCTGTGACAATGATACGGGCGAGGAGAGTGTAATGGGTGAAAGGGTTCGGTCCTTTCTGAGCCCCCAGCTCTCCTGCACCCCAAAGAATGTCACGTGCCCTCCAGGCGGGGCTGAGGGACAGACGAGGTCTCAGCAAGCCTAAGCCACAAGTGGGCACGTCCGTGCAGGCCACCGAGCCACCGCGGCAGGAGAGCCCGTGCCCCTTGTTTGTTTTTTTTAATAGGTCACAGCGGCAAGTTAGCTTCCACCTTGGAATTCCTAGCGTCACCAGTTGCCACACGTTTCCCCCACCCCCCCACCCCCCGCCCGGGGAGCTGTTTACGAGCAGGATCGGGCCAGTGCGCATTCCAGGCTAAAAGCGGCGGGCGCGCGGGGACGCGGGCTTACCGGTCACCACCACGCAGCGCGGCGGCCAGTCCGTGAAGCCCCCGTGCGCCCCGGCGCCCCCTCGCGCCCCTCTGCGGGCCGCCAGCCGCTCCCCGCCGGCGCCATCCATGGGAGGTGGTAAGGCGACGCCCTTGGGAGCGCAAACAGCAGCGCTGGACGCATGACAGCAGAAGAGACCAGAGTCACAGCGCCCATGGGGATTTGCGTGGGCCGGGGATGACCCTAAGGGGCGCTGCCTGATAGTGACCAGCTGTCCTATCTTCCCTGGACGGAGGGGGCGTCTAGAACCGTGGACTAAAATAGGCTTCAAACCAGGGTCGTGGGTCACCCTATCTATCCTTACATCGACCTGTTTTTGTTTTTTTTTCTCTTGTCTTTTTTTTTTTTTTTTCCTCCCCTTCAAAACCCTTGCTGCCCAGATCGTTGTGTTTAACTATTACCATTTGGTGATCGCTCTTGAATTCTTCAAAGTGTTTTTTCTTTTTTAATTTAAACGGAAGGAGACACCTCCTCGCTCCCCCCCCCCCCCCCCAGGAAACTATTTGATACTGGTTGCAAGCACTGACCGCCCTGTCCCAGCTGCCTCAGCCCAGAGAGGTAGGAGCTCTCCATGTCTGCTGCTTTCTGGCTGTGGGCTTTTCCTCACTCAAAAGGGCGCCTGAGAGATGAGCTTCCTGCTGCCCTGCCCCCCATTAAAGGTGCCACAGAATGTCACCCACAGTCTGGCAGCCCTCAGAGCTCTGTAGTCACTTCCCTTTTTAAAAACTGTGTCAGAGGAACCAAAAAACTAAGATCTGGGGACAGTTCTTTTGAAGAAGCTGTGTTACTGCAACATCTTGACCTTCCAGAAAATACCATTAAAATACATTTTTATTTTACTAAAAATACTGGTTTTCAACAGCTGGATAATAAGAATAAAACTCATACTACTCTTTCCCCATCTAAATGGGGCCAAGTGAGCAGGCAGGGCTCAAATACCACACCCTACTGTTTCTAGAAAGTTCTGTATATCCTGTATGTAGAGCTGACCATATGGTCACAACTACATAATTGGCCCCTGAATCTAGAAAAAAAAATCCTTCCTTTTAATTAGGATCATTGCTAAGGACTAAGCCCCACCTGAGACCTTCCTGGGACTCTAAACCTACCACATTTCCTGTTAGTTGACCCTGAGGGTGAAGCTCTGGCTTCTTGACACTGACTGGGAATAGGTAGGAAGTGGCAGTTACCTCTGCTAGCTCGCTACTAGGCCCACTAGGTTCAAGAGGGATACCGAGGAGTTTTGTACCATGCCTTATGTTGAAAAGAGAGTGGACAATGCAGATATTCAAGTTCCCATAGTTTCTCACATTCCCATGGGCATTTGGAGACATTGTCCCAACTCACTTTGGTCAGTGGCTCCCCTGGTTGGTAACACCTAGTTCTACAAAGAGGGCTTTGCTTCCCTGTCCAATTAAAGAAGGAAAAAACACCCAACCAAAAGAGGCTTGTGGACAAAAGGGTCTATTTTGACTTACAGATTTGAGGGGAAGCTTCGTGATGGCAGAGAAAACATGGTATGAGGAAAGGCTGGACATCACCTTTGCTACAACAAATAGAACACTGTAGCATGAGAGTGAACTGAACACTGGCCAGGGGAAACTGGCCGTAACACCCATAAAACCACCTCCAACAACACACCTCCTCCAGCAAGGTTCCAATTCCCAAATTGCCATCAGCTGGAAACCAAGCATTTAAATACATGAGTTTATGGAGGATATCTAATTCAAATATCCACATTCTGCCCCCTATAAACTCATGACCATCCATGATGTAAAATGCAATGCACTCAGTCCAATATTAAAAGTCTCCATAGTTTTTATCAACTGTTCAAATATCCCTATAGTCCAAGGTCTCTCAAATGTTAGCTGTAAAACCAAAAAAACCAAAAAACAAAAAACCACAGTGGCACAGAATAAACACACTGCAAAATATGGCACTGGGAATAGCAAAGAAAGGTTGAACTAATACAAAATTTAAAACAACAGGGCAAACATCACATTCTGTAGCTTCAAGTCCAGCAACTCTAACCAGTGACAAAGTCTGAAGTTTCAATTCACCCCTCCAGCTGGACAGCTCATAGTCAGGGGGACAATCATATCATGCTGGCAGCTCTCCTTGACAAACATCCCATAGTCCTGGCATCTCCACTGGGTCTCCACTACAGCCCACAGTTCATCCTCATGGCTCCATCAGGTCTTCACATAGAGATTTTCAACAACCCGGCCTGAAGCAGACAGCTTCAGGTTTGCTAAGATGAACTTCCAGACCAGGCACAGTTATGGAGGAAGGGATTTATTGATTCTTTCAGATCCAAGGGCAGAAGAAGCTTTCACAGGACCAAACATAGAGAGAGAAGCCACAAGCCCTAAAAGTCACACAGCACACTTCAGGAACTCCAGGTGGAACTAGGCACTTTGTATATCTTTAGATTGGAATCTCAAACCCACTACCACACCTTAGAGCTAGTTTGCCCAGTGACACCTCTTCCAGCCAGGTGGCTGCAGATCCAAACTACAAACAAATAAAACATTGAATATATTGGGGGACATCTATTCAATCTACCATATTGCCCATGGTCATTTAAAACAAAAAAAAATTGCACATCCAATGACCCTCTCTTTCCTTTATTTGTTATACTCCGTAGTACCAGATAGGCTACCCAATTTGTTAATCCAGGGGAGAATCAAACTGACTTTTTGTTTTGGTTTTCGAGGTAGGGTTTCACTGTAGGCCAGGCTGACCTGGAATTCACTCTATATTGTCAGGGTGGCCTCGAACTCATGGTGCTCCTCCTACCTCTGCCTCCCAAGTGCTGGGATTAAAGGTGTGTGCCACCACGCCCAGCTAAAGCTCACTTTGAAGAGCAGAGCATTCCTTCAGCATGTAGGCCCCTTACTTTCAAAAAAGCGCATGTTTCCTGCCATCCCAATGCAGAACAGCTGGCTCAGTCTTAACAGTTGTAATCTCTCAAACAATTACAGCTGAATGGGTGCTGTTTCAGCCCAAAGTTTTCATTTCTGTGCCATATCCATCTTCTCATACAAGTCCATTTCTATGCAACATAACCCTGCACAAGTTCTCAGGACACAGAATGCGACAAGCATCACACAAACTGTTTCTAGCCTAGTCTGGGCAAAGTTCTTTCTTCTTTTCATAATGCAAACAAACCTCACAGTCCATAGTCCTTTCTGCATTCTGGTCATTCAACTCTGACCAGAATGGTCTATGAAATTCTGAAGCACTATAAGGTGTCTCTTAGACCAAGATTTCAAATCCTTCCATATTTCTCCTGCAAATCAGTGCGAAAAAGGCCAAAAGCCACACAGTCGGGTTTCTAGCAGTAATAACTCCACTTCTTGGTACCAATTTTCTGTTGCAGTTGCCTTCTTCTTTTTTTTAAATATTTATTTATTTATTTATTTGAGAGCAACAGAGAGAAAGAGGCAGAGAGAGAGAGAGAGAGAGAGAGAGAGAATGGGCCTGCCAGGGCCTCCAGCCACTGCAAACGAACTCCAGAAGCGTGCACCCCCTTGTGCATCTAGCTAACATGGGTCCTGGGGAGCTGAGCCTCAAACTGGGGTCCTTAGGCTTCACAGGCAAGTGCTTAACCGCTAAGCCATCTCTCCAGCCCAAGGCTCTAACCCCCAGGCCATCTCCCGGTTCAATGCAGTTGCCTTCTTATTGCTGGGATTAAACTCCCAACCCAAAGCGACTTGTGGGAGTAAATGGTTTTTGACTTACATAGCTTCTATGGTGAGCTCCATGATGGCAGGGGAAAATGTTGCATGAGCAGAGGCTGAATATCACCTCTTGGCCAACATCAGCTGGATCACAAGAGCAGGAGCATGTGCCAAATACTAGCAAGGGGATGCTGGCTAGAACATCCATAAGACCACTCCCAACAACACAACCCCTCCAATAAGGCTCTAATTCCCAAATTGCCATCAGCTGGGAACCTAGCATTCAAAACACATGAGTTTATGGGGGAAATCTAATTCAAACCACCACACAGTCTCAAAAGAAAAGTTTCATCATGGCAGGGAAAGGATGGTAGAGCAGAGGCTTGGCATCACATCTTGCTACAGCTTGCAGGCAGCAGCTTGAGATTAAGCTGAGCTACTATTGGCAAGACAAAACAGGTTATAACATCCCTAATCCTGGCCCAGCAACACACCTCCTCTAGCAAGGCTCCAACATCCAAATTGCCAACAGCTGGGCACCAGGCATTCAAAATACATGAGGCCATGGGGAATATCTCATCCAAACCATCACATCATTACAAAGTACTGGTGTTATGTAACATAAAAATAGAGAGGTGGGCTGGAGAGATGGCTTAGTAGTTTAGGCACTTGCCTGCAAAGCCTGAGGACCCATGTTCAACTCTCTGGATCCCACATAAGCCAGACAAACACAAAGGTGAAGCAAGCACAAGATCACACATGCCCACTAGGTGGCACAAGTGTCTGGAGTTCAATTGTAGTGGCTGAGGCCCTGGCACACCAACTCTCTCTCTGTGTCTCTCCCTCTGTCTCTTGCTCTCTGTAAAATAAAATACAATAAAAAGTAGAGGGATGAAATACTGAGGGTGTGGGAGGGGGGGCTTAAGCCAGGTATGGGGTTAGGATTATGGGGGAGAAGAGAAGATGGAATGAGGGAATATTAACTAAAACTAAAGACATATGAAAAAGCCATATGGAAACCTACTTTTTGTTAGCTAATTAAACATGTAATTTAATAAAGTGTGAACAGAAGTACCTTGTATGGTGGATAATACTGCTCCCAGAAGCCACAGGTTATTAAACAAAAATCCTAGTGACAGAGGTGGGATACCTCCCAGTAAGTTGTTGGTGAGTGAGCCCCCCAAAACAACACATGCTATTTCCACTGCTCATGGTTGTACACTAGAACTAGGTGGTAAGACCCAATTGTGGAACACATCAGAGCAATTAAGCTGGGACTGAGCTGGAAGTTTCCTCCATATTAACTAGCATTCATAGTACAGGAAGAAGATATGGATGCTACTGGGGGAGCAGTCTTAACCAGAAGTGGACCCTGAATGTTACACAACCAACCAGCCAAGGAAGATGTGCCCACAGTGGCTTGACTGTGGTACAATATCAGCATGACTATTATGGATATAACCAACTGCTTTCTGATTAGATTTGAGGTCCACTCCATGGTAAGGAATTCATGCCAGGCACTAAAAACTTAGTCAAAGGCCTGTGGTTCGGGAGACCATAGGACCTAGAAAGCTACTACTGTTGTTTGGCTAAATTGACATGTTGTGTCCATCAAATTGCCCTCTAAATATTTATGTTTATGCCCATAGATTAGTGCTGCTCTCATCTTGGGTCTAAGAAGCTTATTTTACAGATAGCAAGACCGAGAGAGAGAGAGAATTGGTACACCAGGGCCTCAGCCACTGAAATTGAACTCCAGACACTTGTGCCACCTTGTGCTTGCCTCACCTTTGTACGTGGGATCTGGAGAGTCAAACATGAGTCCTTAGGCTTCTCAGGCAAGTGCCTAAACCACTAAGCCATCTCTCCAGTACCAGAGAAGCTTCTTTTTGCAAGTGACTACTGGGGAGACCCCAAACTCATTGTAGTACTGAGAATAAATGGCTGTTGATTGTTTAGTGCAAATGAGATTTCTCTGCCACATCTGCCAAGGCTTGGGGACCATTGCAGAAGAGGAGGCAGAAAAATCTGAGTCAGAGGGTAGAGAAGAATGTTTTGTAATATTGTCTTTTCAACGTGATGTGTTCATTGTATTCATGTCCTCACAGCAACTGTTGTTTATCTGCACAAGACCTATGCAGTATTGAGTCAATTAACATTCCATTATTGATGGTGGAGAAGGGGCGACATCAAAGTAGAAGAAGGACTAGCTGGAAATAAGAATGAGAAGCTGGGTGTGGTGACCCACACCTTTAATCCCAGCACTTGGAAGGCTGAGGATTTCCATGAGTTCAAGGCCACCCTCGCTGACACTACAGAGTGAATTCCAGGTCAGCCTAGGCTAGAGAGCCACCCAACCTCAATAAACCAAAAAGAGAGGAAGGAAGGAAGGAGGGAAATGGTTTGGGGGAAGGGAGAGGGTAATGGGAGGGGCTTACAATTAAAATACACTGTATATGTATAAAAATTATCAATGAATATGTTTCTTTAAAAATGTATATTTATGCCCACAGATTAGTTCTGCTGTCAGCTTTGGTCAAAAAAGCCTCTTTTTGCACTGAGCATCAACTACTGAGGAGACTCAAAATTTATCAGAGTGCTGAGAAAAAGTGACTTCTGAGTGCCCCACTTTAAACAGAGCATCTATATCACTCGAATGTTCAGGACTCGGGGAATACTGTGGAAGAGGGGAACAGAAGGAATGTACAAGCCAGAGACTGGGGAGAAGTACTGTGGAAAGCTGTCTTTTGGACATGACATGTTCATTGAATTCATGTGTTCACAATAATTTTAATTGCCTGCACAAGACCTATACAAGTTTGGGCCCATCAACATTCTGTCATGGATGGTGGAGGAGCTCAGGAAGCCCCCATCGTTCCCTGAGGAGTTATTGGCAGTTAGTGGTTGTTGGGGGAGGAGCAGACATTTCTCCAGTGGTATAGCCACTAGTATATTGCCTGAGCTCTGGTAAATAATCCTAGCCATGCTCATGTAAGCAATCCTAATTAACCTCAGGGGGTCACAAAAAGAGAGAGAAAGAGAGGGAGGGAGAGGAACAAAGAAATGGGACTAATTGGGAAGAAGATGGGGTTTAGTATAGAGGGTAAGAGAAGGTAATTGGAGGTGAATATGATCAAAATACATTATATGCCTGTATAAAATTGCCAATAACAGGATCTGAGCTACATCTGAGTTTGAGTTGTGAGGCTGTTTGATAAAATTGTCATTTGGGGCTGGAGAGATGGCTCAGTGGTTAAAGGCACTTGCTTGCAAAGCCTGATGACCCGGGTTTGAATCCCTAGGTCCCACATAAAGCCAGACGCACAAAGTGGTACATGTGTCTGGAGTTCGTTTGCAGTGGCAGGAGGCCCTGGCATGCCCATACTCACTTTGTGTGTTTCTCTTTCTGTCTGTCTCTCAAATAAATAAATATTTTAAAAAATTGTCAGTAAATAAAATTTACAAAAACACAATACTAGTGCTTGTCAAGGTGGTTGCTACTAGTGGCAAGCACTGACCTCACCACATACTAATAGGGCCTGGGTTATCCTACCTCATGATCACTAATTTTTTTTTTAACTAGTCTTAGAAAAAAACTAAGATTACCAGTTTTGGACAGCACTATTTGTCTGATAATGATGCTGCCATTTTTATTATTCTTATTATTATTTAGGCAAGGTCTTTATGTATTGCCTAGCTGGCCCTAAACTCTTGGGCTCAAATGGTGCAGCTGTCTAATCTTCCAGAAAAGTTTAGGTTACAGGTGCATGCCACCATGTTCAGCTTAAATTTTTATGTTTTTTTTTTTGTGTGTGTGTGTGGGGGGGGGGAGTGAAATTTGACAGGAAGCTATTCTTATTGTGTCTTAAACTAATTAGTCCTGGAGCTTTTACTCTCCCATAATTCACTTATTTTTATTCTACCCTGAGGTTTTCTCAAGCTTTGTAATGAATCTCAAAAGCCCCTACGTGATATAAACTATTTTTACTTAGTTATAATGACACATCTACTATTGTATTCATTCTACTTGCAAAAAAAAAAAAATCCTACCACATTCCCACTCTCTAAAATGAAAACAGCTCAGGGAAGTCTGGATTTTGAGGTCTGCCATCTGCACTTTTATTTCTTATTCCACTGTAAAAACAAATGGCCTCTAACAATTGCTGATGTCAAACGCAATTGTTAGGCCGATGAAATACAGTAAGCCTGAGAATGAAGACGGCAATCTGAGGGAACAGTTTTATTTAACAGAAAGCACAATTGTAAGTTAGTCCCCCGAGGAAGAGATTTGTTATCGTATTTGACTCCGGGATTAAGGGGGTAAGGTGCAACCCTCCTAGTGAAACAGGAAGCAAGCCATGAGCCACATGTGTTCTCACCAGGGACAGCAGACATGGGGTGCCAAGATCATTAGATCTTAAGACCTCAAATATTTCACGTTTTGAACCAAATAAACTTTGTGGGATCTATTTAAATTTTCTTTTCTTTTCTTTTTTTTTTTTTTTGTCCTTTTGAGGTGGGGTCTCACTCTAGCTCAGGCTGACCTGGAATTCACTATGTAGTCTCAGGGTGGCCTCAAACTCACGGAAATCCTCCTACTTCTGCCTCTTGCCTGCTTGAAATTTCTTATTGGCAAGTGGTGGCTTCCTGCTTAAGCAAGAAAAGGGAAGAAAAAGGTCTGTTTGTTGTCTCTAACAGCTCTTACCACACAGTGCATTATGCACAGTTGACATGAATAAAATTTCACCAAACTGGTCAAATTCCTTTGGGAGTGTGAGAAAGAAGTCATCAGGAAGCAGTAGTCATTTCAAAAATAATGACAAGCCAGGCGTGGTGGTGCACGCCTTTAATCCCAACACTCAGGAGGCAGAGATAGGAGGATTGCTGTGAGTTCTAGGCCACCCTGAGTGAATTCAGCCTGGGCTAGAGTGAGACCCTACCTCGAAAAACAAAACAAAACAAAACAAAACAAAACAACAACAACAACAAAAAAGAAAGCACTCCTCCTTGTCAAACATCTCTGCTTCTAGATTCACTACTTACCTTTACTGTCAAACAGACATCCATTGCCAAACTGCATCTTGTCAAAGCACAAACTGAATCTGCCAAATGTCACTCTAGCAAAGATGAATTTGAGTCACTCTGCCCTACTGATGCAGGATTTGGGGGTTTATAAGGGATCTCCAAAATTTATGAGCCCTAAGTTTGGGTCTGTCCTACCTTTAGCAAAGATTTGATAAAGACGGATTCATGAAGAATAAATTATGAATTATTAAGTTTACTTACTTAAATTGTGGGGTTTATTTAAGGGAGATTGGGATCTAGGAAGGAAGGCTGGAGTAGAGTCATAAGCATGTGGGAAGTAGGAAACATGCTCATAAGGTTCATTTAGGAGAAATTGAGGTGTTTTTGTGGTGGGGGGGGGGACGAGTAGAGCCACAAGCATGTGGAGATGAGTTAAGCTGAGGCTTTCAAAGAAAGACTGAAGTAGAGCCACAAGCATATGGAAGTTAGAACTTAGGTGTATATGTAGGGAGACTTAGGAACACACATGGCATCTGCCATGTGCTTTCCTGTGGGGGGAAGCTAAGAGGGCAAATGGATAGAATCAATGGAAAATATTAGAGACCAAGAAATCCAGAGGAGAAATGAGTAATGAAATTTACACTCGTGGCTACCCAGAGATTAAAGAAATTATAGGCTGGAGAGATGGCTTAGCAGTTAGGGCACTTGCCTGCAAAGCCTAAGGACCTAGGTTCAACTCCCCAGAACCCATGTAAGCCAGATGCACATGGTGGCTCATGCATCTGGACTTTGTTTGCAGTGGCTAGAGGCCCTGGCATACCCATTATCTCTCCCACTCCCTGTCTAGCTCCATAATAAATAAATAAATAAATAAATAAATAAATAAATAAATAAATAAATAAATTTAAAATTTAAAAAATAAATTATACAGGTAGCAGACCTACAGTTAGTGAAAGCACCCACTCAGTGAGTTATCGAGAGCACCAAAATCATGCACGTAATCAAAGTGAGAAGTTACCTCAAACTGTAAAGCAAAAGCAGAGGCAAGCACAAGAGTTCCCCCAGACTAAGAAATAGGTTTATTCCTTCCCACCCACCTAGCAGGGGGAAGCCAGACTCAGGTGTGGACCTGTGAGCCGGTGAAGAGAGCCAGAGCCCAGCAGCACAGACAACGAGTGGAGCTGGGTGGAGCTAGCACAGGAAGAAGGCAGCAGCCTTTATAGGCACGGGGAAGACCCCATTGGTTTGTAGATTTGTAGGGTGGATCACAGAGCCAGCACACCAGAGCCAGTCCATTTGGACCATATATCTACATAGTGTGCTAGGCTGTGGACAGGAGGAGGCACCGTAGATCAATCAGTATTGATCATACTTGATACATACGAGTTCCATTTCTGTTCATGTGTCAGGATGAGGTGGCACGTAGGGTGGCAGCTCCTGGTTCTATCTGGGCCTCAATTTCTAACTGTGATCGCCAAAAAAAGCTAGCTTTTTTCCTATTCTCCTTCACTATTCTTACCTTGGCAGGACCAGCTAGCACGTTGTTTCTGTAAAGTGCTGGATATGACTTTCCCTCCCACCATCCTTATCACCAGACAGAGTGGCTGCCACTGAGAAGAGGACCAAGAAGAAGAAGGTTGGCACTATTACCAATGAGGTGGTGACCTGAGAATACACTATCAGCAGTCACGAGCATCTCTACAGAGTGAGCTTGAAGAAGCGTTCTCCTCGGGCACCTAAGCTTGGGCACCTAAATAGATCTAAAAATTTGCTATGATGGAGATAAGTACTCCCAGGTGTGCTCAACAAATTCAACCAAACTTTCTGAGCCAAAGGAATAAAGACTGTCCTAAAGTATATCTTTTGTTTGGAAAACATAGTAAGGATGAAGATTCCCTAAACAAGCTTTATACGTTGGTAACCACTGTCCCTGTCACCATGTTAAAAACTCTACATACTGTCAATGTGGATCAGAACCAGCTGTTGAGTATCAGATAAAGTTGTAAAGCTGCAAAAAAAATATTTTGGGCTTTGTGGAGTACACTGTCTCTGGTATAGGTCTCCAGCTGTGCTGTGGTAGCAGGCAAGCTGCCATGAATGATATACAAATCAAGCGTGTGGCTATGTGCCAGTAATTACTTATGGAGGCTGAATTTAGAATTTCGTATAACATTGACAGGTCATGAAGTCTTCTTTTGATATTTTCAACTATTGACAGGCATAGAGACTATCTTTGGTTCTCAGGCTGTACAAAAATAGATAATGGGTTGGAGCTGTGAACTGTACTTTGCAAAATCTTTCACTAGAATTCAATATTTCTCTCATGGGAAACATGATATACCTGCTGATGGAGTGATCTATGGTATGTAGTAAGGGTACAAATTTTGGTCACTGGGTACCTAGAAATAATAAATGAATGAAAATTTGGAAAAGAAAAAGAGCCAGGAGTGGTGGTTCATGCCTTTCATCCCAGCAGTTGGGGGGCAGAGGTAGGAGGATTGCTGTGAGTTCAAGGCCACCCTGAGACTATAGAGGGAATTCCAGGTCAGCCTGGGCTAGAGTGAGACCCTACCTCAAAAAACAACAACAATGGGCTGGAGAGATGGCTTAGCAGGTTAAGCGCTTGCCTGTGAAGCCTAAGGACCCTGGTTCAAGGCTCAATTCCCCAGGACCCACGTTAGCCAGATGTACAAGTGGTGCACGCATCTGGAGTTCATTTGCAGTGGCTGGAGGCCCTGGCGCACCCATTCTCTCTCTGCCTTTCTCTCTGTGTCTATCGCTCTCAAATAGATAAATAAAAAAATGGACAAAAATTTAAAACAACAACAAAAAAAAGAAAGAAAAAGAAAAATATTTAGAAACAAGCTATGCTGTGATGGTTAAATTCTGTTGTTAACTTGATCCTATTAGGAATCAAGTAAGAGACACTCCTCTTGGGTAGGTCTGTGAGGGCATTTTCTGGAAGGACTAACTGAGGGAGGAAGTCCTTCCTCCAGAGTGGGCACTGGTGGTGTGGACTATATAGAAAGCAGCTCTGAGAGAACACAGCCCTTTTTCCTTGGCTGCTCCTGCTAATTGTTGGTGCACAGTTTTTGCCTGGCTCCCCTTGCTGCTCATTTGTGCGCGTGTCTGTCCTGTTTCAGCTATCCTTTGTGGATGTTGGAACTGAGTTACCTCAGCCTTCCAGTATGGACTGGAGACCAACAGCTCTGGAAGCTTCCAGGCCTTAAGAGCTGGATTGGGCCTGCTGAGGCATCCAGCCTTGTGTGCTGAGCAGCTACTGGGTTCCTTGAAGCTCAAGCCTACAGACAGCTATTGTTGAGCTGCCCATCTCATATCCTATAAGATAATCTAGTAAATAACCTTTATCATACAAATTCTTTCTATTGATTCTGGTCCTCTAGAGTACCCTGACTAATACGAATGTATAGGTTTAAATTGCACATTGTTCCAGGTAATGTGATAAAATCGTGTTATTGTTCTGCTCTGTCCTACCTGGACATGAACCATGCCTGTGTCCAGCGTATCCACTCTGTATATTCTGCCTTCCCCTGTGTCACTCAGTAGTTGTCTTGGGTATGAAACGGATTGTATAGGTGTCACAAACTTTGTATTTATGTAAGCATTATTTTCTTTAATAATGGCCCCAAGGAAGTATGATGTGAAGCCTATTACAGTATATTGTTCTAATTGTTCTATTTTATTATTTATTAGTTATTGTAATAATCTCTCTCTGAGCCTTGTAAATTAAATCAATTAAACTTTAGCACAGGTTTGAATGTTAAAAAATATAGTATATACATATGGCTTAGTATGATCCTTTGTTTTATACTTGTACTCAGAGTGCCCCATAGATTAGTCACTACTGCACAATTAAAAAAGAAGAGCTGGGTCTGGAGAGATGGCTGAGTGGTTAAGGCACTTGCAAATGCCTGCAAAGCCAAAGGATCCTGGTTTGATTCCCTGAAGACCCGGGCACATGTATCTGGAGTTCGTTTGCAGTGGCTGGAGGCCCTGACATGCCCATTAGCTTTCTCTCTCTCTCTCTCTCTATCTCTATGTGTGTGTATGTGTCTCTCTCTCTCTCTCTCTATCAAATAAATAAATAAAATTTAAAAAAAAGAAGAGCTGGGCATGGTGGCACACTCCTTTAATCCCAGCACTCAGGAGGCAAAGGTAGGAGGAAGGATTGCTGTGAGGTCAAGGCCAGCCTGAGACTATGGAGTGAATTTCAGGTCAGCCTGTGCTAGAGTGAGACTGTACCTCAAAAAAAAAAAAAAAAAAAAAAAAAAAAAAAGAAAGAAAGAAAGAAAGAAAGAAAGAAAGAAAAGAAAAGAAAATGAGGGGCTTGAGAGATGATTCAGTGGTTAAGGTGCTTGCCTGCAAAGCTCAACAACCTAGGTTCAGTTCCCCAGTATACACGTAAGGCCAGATTCACAAAGTAATATATGCATCTGGAGTTTGTTTGCAACAGCAAGATGCCCATTGTCTTTCTCTCTTTCTCACCGGCTTGTAACTAAATAAAAATATTTTAAAAATAGGCCTGGAGAGATGGCTCAGCAGTCAAAGGCACTTGCTTGCAAAGCCTGATGGCCTGGGTTAAATTCCCCAGTACCCAACTAAAACCAGATGCACAAAATGGCACGTGTTTATGAAATTTGTTTGCAGTGTCAGGAGGCCCAGGTGTGCCCATACTCACTCTCTATCTCTGTCTGCCTCTTTTTCTTAGCCTTTCTCTATCAAATAAATAAATGAAATATAACAAAAATTTAAAAATGGACACAAATATGATATGATTCCAAATATTTGATCAAGAATCATACTTTTTTGTTTTAAAAATATTTTTGGGCTGGACAGATGACTTAGAGGTTAAGGTGCTTGCCAGCAAAACCAAAGGACCCAGGTTCTATTCCCCAGTATCTACATAAAGTTTCATACCTGCTTTGATGTCCCTGTTCTACTCTTGTAAATCAGGAAATCACACCCTGTATGAAAGATATTGAACTGTGGTGGCAATATCAGTCCAACTTATAAAAGGAGGCCTCTTCTGCTTCCCACTGCTAATTTGATGTTAGGAAAAAGTAGACCTTGAAATTAAAGTCTGTATCCACATAAAGCATCTGCCACCTTGTGCATCCAGCTTTATGTGGGTATTGGGGAATTGAACCCAGGTCCTTAGGCTCTTCAGACAAGCATTTTAACTGGTCAATCATCTCTCCAGCCTCAAAAATCATACTTCTTTGTTAGGTACATATGGAAGAACATCCTGAATAAATATGGCAAATACTATTGTTTCCAAAATTATAGTGTTTATGATTTTATTAGGAATTAACTAACTGAATTTTTTTTCTTATTTGATTAGAGATGACTGCCTTCTTTCTCCTCCTCAACATGCAATTGCTGGCTGGTTGCATGGTACGTGGTAAGGAAGGGTGTTAGCACCAGCTAGGTAAGGGCCCTGAAGCTCTGCTGTGTGTTCTTGGAGATTTCAGATGCCATACATTCGTATTTCTAAACTTCCATCTAAAGCATGCCTTTCAAGTTCTTATAGCACTTACTTATTTAAAAATTAATACTGGTCTAGGGCTAGAGCGAGGCCCTACCTCGAAAAATTAAAAAAAATAGTTACTACTGAGCTGGAGAGATGGCTTAGTGGTTAAGGTGCATGCCTGTGAAGCCTAAGGATCCAGGTTTGATTTCCCAGGACCCACGTAAGCCAAATGCACAAGGGGACACATGTGTCTGGAGTTCATTTGCAGTGGCTGGAGGCTCTGGTGCACTCATTTTCTGTATCTGTCTTCCTCTCTCCCTCTCTCCCTCTCTCTCTTTCAAATAAACAAATAAATAAAATATTTTTTAATAAGTAAAATTAATACTTTGGTGCTTTTATAACACTTGTAATCAACCATTTAATACTGTCTTAGGCCTAGTGTGGTGGCATATGCTTTTGATCCCAGCACTTGGGAGACAGAGGTAGGGCGTTTGCTATGAGTTCAATGCCACCCTGAGACTACATAGTGAATTCCAGGTCAGCCTGGGCTAGAGCGAGACCCTACCTAGAAAAATCAAAACCAAAACAAACCAACAAACAACAAAACACAACTGTCTTAGGGCTGGGAAAGTAGCTCAGTTGGTACAGTGTTTAAGTAGTATGTTGTGAGGCCCTGGGTTCAGTCTCCATCACTGTATAAAATGGAGTATAGGGCTGGCTAGCGGTTAAAGTGCTTACCTACAAAGCCTAAGGACCCAGGTTTAATTCTCCAGGTCCCACATAAGCCAGATGCACAAGGTGGCACAAGCATCTGGAATTCTGAGAAGCAAGGAACTTTCTGCCCATAATTCTTTAAAGACACACATACTCATTATATACACACAAATATCCATACATATTTTAAAGGAAGATTTGTTCATGTGTTATATATGCAATTTATAAAACAAAAACTTTAGAAAAAGATAACATGGTCTTTAAGAAGTAATGTTTTAAAGGACAGATTAATAAACCTTGAGTCCTATGTGCCAATAGCTTAAGTAACACCTATGGTTATCAAGAGCTCTATAAAGGCTCAGGTCAATGTGGTGGCTTGAATCAGATGTCCCCCATAAACTCATGTGTTTTGAATGCTTGGTCCCCAGCTGATGGCAATTTGGGAAGTGGAGCCTTGCTGGAGGAGGTGTGTTGTTGGTGTGGGCTTAGGGTTGTTACAGCCAGCTCCACCTTGCCAGAGCGCAGCTCACTCTCATGCTGCTGTTTTCCATCTGCTGGGGCAGGGTGGTGATGTCCAACCTCTGCTCATGCCATGCTATCACCTGTCATCGTGAAGCTTCCCCTTGAGACTGTAAGCCAAAATAAAAACTTTTCTCCCTTTAGCTGCTTTTGGTTGTTTTTTTTTTTTTTTTTTTCCTCAACAAGAAGGTAACAGCCAAGAAAAGAGCTTTTTACTTCCATCTCAGGGCCTTTGTACCTGTGGCCACTTTTGGTATTTCCCCTTCCTCCTCGTTTAGTATTCTCACTTTCCTCATAGAGTTGCTCACATGTCATCCATGGCCTTTCTTGGCTCAGATGGGCTTGACAATTCAATGGTCACCCAGGCCACTACAAGTCAGTGGCTGTCAAGTTCATGTTGCGTGCCAAAGAGAAATTAAGGAACAAAGACTAGAAGGTGAGGAGGGCAAAAGTAGATTTTATTAAGGAAAACACATCAAAAGACTCCCGAGAGAGGTGGAGGGGTCCTCAAAAGGAGAGAGTTGCTGGATCCAGCTTGAGGCTAGAAATATAAATGTGGAAAAACTTCAAAGTGTCAGGATACGCATGCTTTGGTTGACATCCAGAGAAGAGAAAGAAGCGGGGACAAGGAAAAATTATGTTCTTTCAGTTAGAACTCAACAAAGCAGGCAGGCTCAGCAGGGAGTCTGTGAGCAACAGCTCTGAGGGAGGGGCGTCTTGGGGATGTAGTACACTATCTCAATTAAAGGGATAATTATTCCCTCCACCTCTTTAGCATGTCATGTCTGTAGGCGAGAGGTGGTCCCTTGAGCAGAAGAGTGATTGACAGGCTGGGGAGGGAGTGGTGTGATTGAGATGTTTCCTTTTCTAGTGTTATCAGAGAAGCAGGTGAGGGTCTGTCCTTCAATGACCTCCAGCTCTAATGTCTGCCTACCTACAGCATGACAATGTAACACTTTATTTAAAATCTCAGCCCTGCAGGGTGTGGTGGCGCAGCCTTTAATCCCAGCACTTGGGAGGCAGAGGTAGGAGGGTCACCATGAGTTTGAGGCCACCC
This sequence comes from Dipus sagitta, assembly GCA_036346955.1. Classification (NCBI taxonomy): domain Eukaryota; kingdom Metazoa; phylum Chordata; class Mammalia; order Rodentia; family Dipodidae; genus Dipus; species Dipus sagitta. The sequence goes on along the minus strand of CM070772.1, from coordinate 131,047,472 downwards.
TGAGGCTATGTAGTGAATTCCAGGTCAGCCTGGGCTAGAGTGAGTCCCTACCTTGAAAAACCAAAATAAATAAATAAAATCTCAGCCCTGCCCCTTTCCTACTTAAAATTTTTTAAAAACTTATTTTGGGTTTTCGAGGTAGGACACCTCAACCAAACCACCACAATGCCTATTGCAGAGACTTCCCCTCTTTGCTGTAACCTACTGACTTGATGTTTCCATGTATTGAATACATATTTCTAAGTATTTGAAAAGTGCCTTGTTTATGACCTTCTTTTGCTTTGTAAGTTTAAAAATTTCATGATGGGCTGGAGAGATGGCTTAGCGGTTAAGCCCTTGCCTGTGAAGCCTAAGGACCCCGGTTCGAGGCTCGATTCCCCAGGACCCACGTTAGCCAGATGCACAAGGGGGGCGCACGCGTCTGGAGTTCGTTTGCAGTGGCTGGAGGCCCTGGCGCGCCCATTCTCTCTGTGTCTCTCTCTCTGCCTCTTTCTCTCTCTGTCACTTTCAATTAAATAAATAAAAATAATTTAAAAAAATAAAAACTTCATGAAATTATTAACATGTTAGAAGATGGAATTTGGGATAACCTAGATTTGTATTTGCAGGCCATGGTCAACTCATATTTGATTCCAGTGTCAATGATCACTTATTCCCTTTGAGATGAGAGCTGTGCGTTTTGCAACAACATTAGAAGCAATATTTCTTTTATATGGAGATATTTTCAAATAAGAATGTAAACTGGGTGTGGTGGTGCATGCCTTTAATCCACTCTGGAGGCAGGGGTAGGAGGATCACTGTGAGTTCGAGGACACCCTGAGACTACATAGTGAAATACAAGTCAGCTGGAGTTAGAGTGAGACCTTACCTCAAAAAAACAAAAAACAAAAAAAAGTAAAAATAGCAATGAACCATGCCTGAGGGTGTGTCCTCCCCTCCTTTCCCAGCTGTAACCCTACAGTCTCCTGGGAATCTCTCACAACTCTGAAGTTCTCTGTACAGTAAAACTTAAGCTCCCATGCAGTCCTTGGGACCTAGAGTAGCACCTTAGCAACTGGAGTCCTGCTTTATGCACATCAGTAATCACTTATCATCTCACGTTTCTTAGCAACTGTTTGAGATGTAACTTAAGCACACATCCAAATCATATATGTGGCTGCTGTAAAGACATTTCAGGAAGTGATCCCCCACATTTGAGGGTCTCATCCTTTCCTTGAGCCTCTCTTTCTAATATTTTCCTGATTCCATCTATGCTTCAAATATCTTATTAAACTCCAACTCTCTTACTTACTTACTCTGCTTGAAATTCATTTTTTTTGTTGTTGTTGTTTGTTTTTTCGAGGTAGGGTCTCACTCTAGCGCAGGCTGACCTGGAATTGGAATTCACTATGGCGTCTCAGGGTGGCCTTGAACTCAAGGCGATCCTCCTACCTCTGCCTACCAAGTGCTGGGATAAAAGGCTGCGCCACCACGCCCGGCTTGAAACTCTTTTCTGCTGTGAAGTCACGAACTCTGGCTACACCTGAGTGGAGGTTTTTGAAAAGGACTCCTTGGGCTGCTACTGGTGGAACGTAGGACTGGTGGAGTAGTCCTGTCTTTCTACCACTGCAGGGTCTCCCTGTACTGTCCAGGGTGGTCTCCAGCTGTTGGACTCTAGCCTTCTGCCTGCCTCAGCCACAATAGCTAGACTACATATGTGTCCCCACCAGGACTGGTTGGCAGTTGCCCGTAATTTTTTTTAAATTAATTAATTAATTTAGAGAGCACATGAGCATGTCAGGGCCTCTGGCTACTGAAAATGAATTCCAGATGCATGCACTGCTTTGTACATGTGGCTTTATATAGGTATTGGGGAATCAAACACAGGCCAACAGATTTTGCAAACGAATGCCTTTTTAATGGCTGAGCTGTCTTTCCACTCATCTTTTAAATCATTCACCTCTGCATTCCTGTAGTGAGGCACTGTTAGGGGGTAACAGGGCCCCCAAAAGTTAAGGCAAGAATGTCCTTGAGCCTGCCTTTGCTAGAGGTCAGAGAAGATTCTGGCTTCTCCTTATGTCTTGCTGCCTAAAGGAGTTCCCGAAATGTGTTTTTCCATAAATTCAACCCGGAGTCCCTCCCTAGGCAGGAGTTCCTCATGCCTAGAATTATGATTCCTGGAAAATTTAAACCTGAGCCTTGGCATCAGGGCTGGTTAGCTCAGCCGTCAGTCATAACCTTTAAAATGACCCAATCTGGGTCTCTCGTCTGGCTTTACCTGGTTCCTGCCAGAGGCTCTCTGTTTTCTCTCTTCCTTCTCTCTCTTTTTATAAAAAAAATTTATTTATTTACTAGAGAAAGAGAGAGAATGGGTGCCCCAGGACCTCTAGCCACTGCGAATGAACACCAGACGCATGCACCACCTTGTGCATCTGGCTTATGTGGGTCCTGAGGAATTGAACCTAGGCCCTTTGGCTTTGTAGGCAAGCGCCTTAATTGCTAAGCTATCTCCCCAGCCCCTTTCTTCCTTCTTTTAAGCTCTGAGCTTCCCCATTTTTGGAAATGCTGCTCATGCCTCTTGGGTATGAGCTCAGTCTTCCTCCCTTTTCTTAAGTTCTATCTATAATGGAATAAAACCTGTTAAGATCTCTCTAAACCTTACCCTCTGGTTTGAGTTCTTAAGACAAGAATTTGGGGAGCCCCAAAATTCTCCATATTATATTGGTGCACTGGCAGAGGAACCCCAATTCTTGTTTCATATTGGTGCATTGGTGAGGAACCTCAAAATTCTGGTATCAGTAACATCTTTAAACAGGCCAAGTATACTGAAGAAAGATTATTGGCATTGAATTTTGCTGTATCAACTGAGTGCTAGCTTGACCATTTTATCAATACATGTGTGAGCTATCAGCCAGTGCAGACACATTAAAGATTTGAGGAAATAATTGGAAAGACTTTAAAATGGGCATAAAAGATTTCTGGATGTCCTGTGTTGTGTGTACTTTTATTATGTTTTAGCTATTTTCCAGCCATGCAGTTTTGAAAAGGATTAACACAAACATACTTTTTTGTTTTGTTTTTTCGAGGTAGGGTCTCACTCTAGCTCAGGCTGATCTGGAATTCACTATGTAGTCTCAGGATGGCCTCGAACTCATGGCAATTCTCCTACCTCTGCCTCCCAAGTGCTGGGATTAAAGGCCAGCGCCACCACACCTGGCAGACAAACACATTTAAAAAAAATATTTTATTTATTTACGACAGAGAGAGGGAGAGAGAGAGAGAGAGAGAATGAATATGAACGGATGGGCTCTCCAGGGCCTCTAGCCACTGCAAAAGAACTCCAGATGCATGTGCCATCTTGTGCAACTGGCTTACGGGAGTTCTGGGGAATCGAACCTGGGGCTTTAACCTTCACAGGCAATCCCCTAACCACTAAACCATCTCTCCGGCCCACAAACGAATTTTGTATATAGAACTGGAATGGGTGGGCACGAGAAAAGGGTACCCAGTGGTGAAAAAAGGCCTGGTCCTAGGGCACTGGGGCGGAATGTGAGTGCCCGCGTCTGTGGTGGTGTTGGTGGTGGAAAAAGAATAATAAATGCCCCTAAGAGCCTGGCGTGGTAGCGCACGCCTTTAATCCCAGCACTTGGGAGGCAGAGGTCAGAGGGTCGCCATGAGTTCGAGGCCATCCTGAGACTACATAGTAAATTTCAGGTAAGCCTGGGCTAGAGTGAGACTCTACCTCGAAAAAACAACAACAAAACAAATAAATGCCCTGGTGGACCAGGCAGGAAGGAGCAAAGAACGTTCAGGGTTTGCTAGAGGAAAATGCTGGACGGAGGCCCTGGGGGAGGTGGTGAGCATCCTCGAGGGAGAGGGCGGGTTGGCGAGAGCCCCGGGGGAGGTGGCCGGGGCGGAGCGGCCCCTGGGGAGCCTGGAGGTGGAGGGTGGGAGCGTTCGGGACGCCTCCCCCACCCCCGTGGCCGGGCGGGACTTGGACGGAGCGGGAGCATGACGGAAGCTGGCCGGGGAGACGCAGGTAAGCCGAGCCGCCGCCTGTCCCCGCGTCTCGGGTTTCAATGGCTGGGCGCGCCGGGGAGCTCCGTGGCCAAGCGCTGCAAAAACAGGCGCGTCAGCAGCGCGGCGCCGGGGAAGCCGTCCCGCGTGGGCGCCGCGAGCCGCGCACCTGCGGCCGCCCGTCTAGTGGTCCGTGCGGGCTCCTCTCCTCCCCCGGCTTATTTAACTCCCCGGGCAAACGACGCGGGAGCTGGAGTAGGAATGGCCAGAGAGTTGCACCCCTCGACGACTCTGGGTTGGGTCCCCGCCTCGGTCCAGGCCACCCCCACCGCCGGGAATGTTGCGGTGGGGCCTGGGATGTGGACGTGCGCGCTAGCCAGGCTAAGGGCCGAGGGGAGCTCCTGCGTGGCTGCATCTCCGGTGGCCGTCTGTAAAATGGGAAATGCACAGTGGGCCGAGTTCAGTGCGGCTTCTCGCGTTTACCCGCCACCTCTCCAGCCCCGAGGACTTGGGCCCGGAGGAGCTCAGTGCCATACTGATCCCGGATCCCCGGGTGCAGCGCACGTGCCTCTCCCTCTCATCAGACCTGCTGGGGCGAGGGGATGAGGAGGCTGGGTTTGGGTCTGAGGATGTGACCCCCGAGTCTGCCTTCGTTTGGGTCCCATGCCCGGCCCTCTAGCACGCGAAAGGGTGCAACTTCACTGTCTGAAAGCACGAGGGACAGAACCTCACAGAGCATTCTGCTGGCCCCACGAAGGAGAAGGAACAGAGATAGGGCCACTGGAGGCTGAGGCCGTGCGTGTCTCTTTGCCTCCTGCATCCTCCTCTTCGTCTTGTGTGGACCCGTGGCCTGGTTTCGGTAGGTGGGTGGCCAGTAGCCCGCTGCACGTGTAGTAAGATCCCCTAGGCGCCCTGGCTACAGGTGGCAGATCCTGCCCCACAGGCATGAAAAACGGAGGCTGGCTGTGTCCAGCAGCACAGCTCTGTCAAGGAAAAGTAAATCTCACACCCGTTCTTTGGCCTTTTATTGGAAGCCATTGGCAGCAGCAGGGAGCCATTTGCTTTTATGACCTGCATTAAATGCTGTCATTGTTTTTCTCCTGACTGTAGGTGAATCAGTTAAGGAGAAAAGGTAGCAGCTAACCACTTTAGATTATCTAGAGATGAGAGAAAAGGATTCAGGGCTGGGAAGGTGACTCACTAGGTAAGAAGAATTCCAGGACCAGCTTGAGGACTTGAATTCCATCCCAAGCACCTACAAAAAAAGCCAGGCAGAACCCACAGGCCTGAAACCTCAGCACCTAGGGAAGGCAGAGACAGGAGGGTCACTGGGACTGGCTGGTCAGTCCATCTAACTGAGAAACTGGAAGAACTCCAAGTTCAATGAGAGACCCTGGCTCCGGAAAATAAGGCAGAAAGGACACTCAGCGTCTGCTTACATACGGGTCCGACAATCTGTACATATATGTGCACACACTGCATGCGCACGCACCACACATGCTACACACACGCTTTGTTTTTATTGTTTTGGTAAGGAAGATGCTATTTCCCTTTTGTACTAATTTCCTTTTCTTTCTTTTTTTTGGTGTTTCGAGGTAGGGTCTCATTCTAGCCCAGGCTGACCTGGAATTCACTATGTAGTCTCAGGGTGGCCTTGAACTCACAGCAATCCTCCTACCTCTGCCTCCCGAGTGCTGGGATTAAAGGCGTGCGCCACCACGCCCGGCTCAATTTTGTACTAATTTCTAAAGAAAGCTATTGCTAATCCGTGAAGAGTGTGATTTCCAGTTCCCATATTGGGAGAACTGAAGTAAGAAAAACGACTTGCTCCTTTGTTCTTATCTTCCTCAACTACAAAAACAAAACCAGAGAAGCCCTTCCCCCTGGGCAGCTCTTAATGAGAGCTCAGTCATTACACAGAGGAGCTCCCTCAGTCCTAACTGCCTTTTCCCCTCCACTGTCGGGAAGTGATACCATTAGTCACAGGGCTCCTCCCCACTACTGCTTCAAAGATCCCTCTACCCAGTTGCATTGCATTTTAATGGGAAAGGGAATAGTAATTTCACTGTCTGGAAAAGTATAGTTGGCCTAAACCAGTTTATGGATTTTCCTGAATTTCAACCTTTGCTGTGGTTTCGCTGGTCACCGATGGCTCAGATGACACACAGCAGTAGCACATTTATCATTTCCACATGTGCTGCGCCCTGATGGATTGGAAGTTTGCAGACTTGAGCCGCTGCCTGGGCTTTGATAGTCCATTTCCAAAACCAGCTTGAACGGATCAGGGCTGCAGGGGAATCCCTTTGCTTTTAGCAAAGAACTGTGAAAGGGGAATTATGCTTTCAGAATAGGGCAGATCCTAGTGTCTGCTTAGCTCTAGTGCTAAGAAACCATGAAAGGACATGCCACCTTCCTGTATAGGAGCTGTGTTCTGAGTTTGCATAAGGTTCCTCAATCGTGACTGTGTTGGTTTGGGGGGAATACTCTACAAAGGGGATTTGGGGATGCCCTGCAATAATTCACATCTTGACATGCCTTAAGGCCACACACACTTATTCCCTTCTCCCTCCCTCCTTTTTCCCTCCCTTCTTAGGTTCCTCTGGACCATCTGTTGCTGTCATTTCAGCTTAGAGTATAGTGGAAAGAAAAAAGAAAACCAGACACTGGCAGGTCCTGTTACTACCCTCATCTTTTACCTTGAACTCTCGCCCCCTGCCTCCCTGTCTATGAAATACTTGAGCTGCCTTGTTAGGATTAGATGAGATCCTGTGTACATGGGAGCTCACAGCTGGGCCCATCATTTCATTGACAATGGACGCAGAGACGGTTGTTTGTTTTGACTTTTAAAACATTGGACTTTTCTGGGGCTATGGAGATGGCTCACTGGTTAAAAGAGCTGCTTGCAAAGCCTGCCGGCCCAGGTTCCATTCCCTAGTATTCATGTAAAGCCACTCATGGGCCAGATTCATTTGTAGTGGCAAGAGACCTTGCCTCAAAGAAGGTGGGGCACAATTGATCTCCACACATGTGCACACATACATACAAACACACTTTTATGTAAATAATTTTTTTTAAGTTGGATTTTCTGGCCTGGAGAGATGGTTCAGTGGTTAAGGAGCTTTCCTGCAGAGCTTAACAACCCAGGTTCTATTCCCCAGTACCCATATAAAGCCTGGTGCACAAAGGGGCACATACATCTGGAGTTTGTGTGTCCATTCTCTTTCTGTCTTTCTTTCTCATTCTGCTTGCAAATAAATAAAATATTGCTTTAAAAGTTGGATTTTCTGACCGTTTGTGCTGTTAATAAAACAGGGCTAAAGACAACTAGCAAGGGGGGAAATTGGCGCAACTCTGAAGCTCCATTGGGGGAATCCTAGTTTGTATTACTTGCAGTGGAGGGGAACAAGGGGGACAAGAAAGAGACAGGGCAGAAGTGAGAGGGACCTTGGTTTGGAGGCCTTCCAGTATCCCTTAATTCAATGTACCCAGCATGCCAAAAGCCATATGTTGGCGTATCACTTTTTGAGCCTCACCAACCCAAAGGGGGTACCGGCAAGAAAAGATGATACTAAGGCTGAGGGTCCTTATGAAGGTTCAGAGATGGAGTGACTCAGAAGTGAAGTGAAGGGAGGGAACATATGACAGCACTCTAAGGGAGCAGGCAGAGCTATAGTTCAAAAGGGTTTTGCAGGGTATGGAGAGATGGCTCAGTGGATAAAGCACTTACTGTGCAAGCCCGAGTACCTGAGTTGGATCCTTAGATCCCCACATAAAAGCCATGGTGGGTTTCTATATTCACAGCACGCCAGAAGGGTGGGAGATAGAATATCAGGAGGTGGATGATGCAAACTCATGCGCCATGATGCCTTGGGCAGAGTGTGCTGACCAGGGCTCTGGGTAGCTTGACCCCCGGAGGCCAGAGTTCTCATGGTCTGGGTGTCTGTGTGATTTCTTCCCTTCATTTTGTAAAGATTTCTAGCCAGCTCTTGTTTTCCCATCGCTAGACTTCTGTATTAAACAGCGCTTGCCCCGGCGTGATGCTGTGCTTTGGAGGTGGCTGAGGTCCCAACCCTCTCCAAGTCCGGCTGTGGACTGGTCTGATAGGTGGATGATTTGGTAGCCAGGACTCTGACTGGACGGTGGGACACTGGGTACTGAGATGTTGTCTTTCTGACCTTTGAAATCCTAATCTGGTGACTGGCTGACTGGCATTCACTAGCTGCTGGCTCCTGATATTGTTTGTAGCTCAGCCCTGTAGAAAATGGCTGTAGATGGAGTATAGAGAGAAATTTCATGGTGAAAATGGAAGCTGTTCCCACAAAACATAACCCACAACCACATAGGGAATACCTACAGCCCCACTGAGGAGGGTCCCCAGCGGAATGGGGCAGGGATGCGGGTAAAGAGGGTACCAACACATGATAATCCATATGATATATGTTTAATAATAATAATAATAATAATAATAATAAAGAAAAAGTGGAAGCACTTGGTCAATAATTACCTGAGCTTTTGGTACTTATTTAATTTTTTTTTGGCGTGTGGTATATGCATGTGTGCATAGATACTCGGGTTCCATGCACACACGGGGAGACCAGAGGAGGATGTCAAGTGTCCTCTATTGGTCTTCTGCCTCATTTCCTTGAGACACAGAGTCTAACACCAAACTTGAGCTTTTCTGTTAGACTGGCTGACCAGCGAACTCTAGCTGATTGTCCTGCCTTCTCTCCCCTCAGCGCTGGGGATACGCGTATGTTCAGCCATGCCCAGCTTTTTACACAGGTGATGAGGATTAAATTCAGGTCCTCATGCTTGTACAGCTGTGCTCTTACCCATGGAACCGTCTCCTGACTCTTCCCCTAGCCTCTTTTACTTTTTTTTTTGCATTTTTTAATGTGTGTGTGTGTGACAGAGAGAGAGAGAGAGGGGGGGGGGGAACTGGCCAGATCCTCCAGCCATTGCATTCAAACTCCAGATGCATGTGCCATCTTGTGTGTATGTGTGACTTTGTGAGCTTGTGTTATCTTGTGTGTCTGGTTATGTGGGATCTGGGTAGTCAAACATGGGTCCTTTGGCTTCTCAGGCAAGCACCTTAACTGCTAAACTATCTCTTAAGCCCTTGTTGGATTTTTTTTTGAAACAATGCTACTTATTAGTCTGTAAGCAGAGAGAGTGGGGGAAAGAAAGGGTGTTCTAGGGTCTCCAGCCACTGCAAAGGAACTCCAGGTGCATGCGCCACTTTGGGCATCTGGCTTTATGTAGGTACTGGGGAATTGAACCTGGGTCATTAGGCTTTTCAAGCAAGCTGTTTAACTGCTAAGCCATCTCTGCAGCCCCTGTTTAAGTTTTAATGTAAGGCCAGATGGACAGGAATACTCTAGTGACTGACAGTAGCAACTGAAGATCTGGGGCCTGGGAATCAGGCTGATCAGAAAAAAGATGATAGTTGTGATTTAGAAATGCCACACCTTACTGGGTGTGGTGGCTCACACCTGTAAATCCAGAGCTACGGAGGCTGAAGCGGGAAGATTATGAAGTTTAGGGCTAGCCTAGGCTGAAGAGTGAGACCTTGCCTCAAAGTTTATAAACAAAACAAAACAACAACAACAAAAAACCAGTCAGGCCTGTGTGTTTACCTTTCCAAAGCTAATAATCAGCCAGCTTGGATGAGGTGAAGGTAGGACACAGAGTCTTTGTGAATCCAAAGGCCACTGTTTGTTGAAATCTAGGCATGTCCCTTGCCACCGCTACTGTTCTTTTCCCTGTCTTTCTTTCCTGTCCCAACCTCTGGCCTCTAGAGCTTTATATTATACATTTACATTATATCTATTAGATTCACTATCCCCAAGCTGTAGCCTCAGTTTGGTTGTCAGGAAATACTACTAACTTCCCATGTGTCTTTGTTCCTTCACCATGATGCAGCCGTGGAGTCACCAGAAACTGGCCTAACCCTGAGGTCTTGGGGGTCCCAGGATGGACAGTGGGGTGCTAAGCTCTTGTCCAGGACAGTAGAGAACTACCGAACCTCCCTGCTGTGTGTGTAGCCAGGAGGGAGGGCTCCCATGTCCTATACCCTTCTAGTCTTCTTGATTTGCTGAAATTAATATAAATGTATTGTTCTTAGAAACCAAGACTCTAGCCATGGCTCTCAATTTCATTAACAGAAGGAAAGCTGTGTTCATTTGTTCATTGCTTTTTGCTGAAACAAACCCTAATCAGAGTCTCTGAATATTTTATTCAGTGGTAAGTACTTGAGGTGATTTTGTTGGAGTGCTCACCATTGCATAATACTCACAGATAGACTTTTCCCAGTGGTACTCCCTGTTAGACTGGTCCTTAGTTGGTTATTTTTGGTGTGTGTATGGTACAGATGTATAAGTTTCAGGCAGTGTATTATGAATTTTTTATGAGAGAGAGCGCACAAGAGAGAATTGACATGCCAGGGCCTCCAGCCACTGCAATTGAACTCCAGACACGTGTGCCACCTTGTGTGCATGTGCAACCTTGTGTATGTATCACCTTGTGCATCTGGCTTACATGGGATCTGGAGAGTTGAACCTGGGTCCTTAGGCTTCACAGGCAAGCGCCTGAACTGCTAAGCTATATTTCCAGCCCTCAGACAGTGTATTATAACAGTCAGTTGTTCATTTTCTTCTTTATATTTTCCTGAGAGTAATTTGTATACTGTATCTATGATATCCTTTTTTTTTTTTTTTTTTTTTTTTTGAGGCAGGGTTTCACTTTAGCCCAGGCTGACCTGGAATTCACTATGTAGTCTCAGGGTGGTCTTAAACCCACAGTGATCCTCCAACCTCTACCTCTTGAGTGCTGGGATTAAAGGTGTATGCCACCACGCCCGGCTTACTATCCATATTTGGGTTGTTGGAACATCTTGGGAAAAAGTAGGGCTGGGGAGCTTGATTGGTAGGTAGAGTGCTTGCCTAGCAAGTATGAAACCCTGGGCTTGATCCTCAGTACTGCATAAACTGCATATGGTGCTGCTGCCTGTAATTCCAGCGCTTTGGAGCTGGAGGCAGGAAGGTAAGAAATTCAAGGTCATCCTTGGATACACAGCAAGCTCCAGTGTAGCCTGGTGGTGCAGTCATTTTCCTGTTGCTGGCAGAAGACACCAGGGGAAAGGGTTTATTTGGGCTTATAGACTCAAGGGGAAGCTCCGTGATGGCAGGGATAGATTATGGCATGAGCAGAAGGTGGACATTACCTCCTGGCCAACACTCTTATGGTGTGCCCAACACTGGCAAGGAGAATCTGGCTATAACACCCAAAAGCCTGCCCCCAACAATACACAGCCTCCAGTAGGCTCCAAGTCCCAAACTGCCACCAGCTAGGGAGGCAGCATTTTAGTACACGTAAGTTTATAGGGGACACCTGAATCAAACCACCACACCTGTGACACCCTGTGTCAAAAAACAAACAAACAAGGGCTGGAGAGATTGCTCGGTGGTTAGGGTACTTGCCTGCCAACCTAACATCCAAGTTCAATTCCTTAGTACCCACCTAATCTACATGCATAGTGTGGCACATGCATCTGGAGTTTGTTTGCAGTGGCTGGAGGCCCTGGTGTGCCCAAACTATCTCTCTGTGTCTTTCTGTTTGTACCTCTTTGCACAAATAAATAAATAAAATATATATAAAAAATGACAAAGTAAATCTATGAAGAAGGGAAGGTGTTGTCGTTTTTCATGATTTTTAATGAATATTATATAAAAAAGACAAATAAAACTAAATCTGTCTAGTAAACATCTAGTCACTCGTTAGTGAGTGTTTCAGTCACTTTCTTAGTGCCGGGACAATGTGCCTGAGAGAAGCAGCTTAAAGGAAGGGAGGGTTGATTTCAGTGTAGAGTTGGAAGTAGCAGTCATCACGATGGGGAAGGCCGGGCAGCAGGAGCTTGATGCAGCCGGTCACATTCAGTCCACAGTGAGGAAGCAGAGTGTGAGTACTGGTGCTCAGCTCACTTTGTTCTCTTTATATGGGGCTCTCCCCACCTCAGTTCACTTATTAACCTAAGCAAGTTAATTCTTCACAGATATTCCAGAGATTTGTTTCCATGGTGATTCTAAATCCTGTGAAGTTGACAACCAGAAAATAGCCATCACAAATATGATTTCCTTTCAATCACAAATATGATTATTGGCAGCTCATCTTCTTTCCATCTCTTGCCTCCTTTTATATTAAGCAATATCCCCTTCATCCTTGCCCCAATTTCTTTCTTTTCTCTGTTTTGAAATTTAATATCCATTTTTCTCCTCTTTTAAATAACTTATAAATTTTAACATGAATATTTAATAATTAGTCAAAATTTTCTCTGGAATAATTTAAGATCCTCTCATTTCAATGAGTTTTTTTCCCCACTTTGCATATTGCAATGGCTAATCTTCATTGTCAGCTTGACTAGCTTTAGAATCGTTTAGAAGACACACCTCTCGGCATGTCTGTGAGGGTGTTTCAAGAAAGGTTTAACTAAGGAGGGGAGACCCATTCTGAGTGTGAGTGACACCATTCTATAGACTGAGGCCCCAGACTGAATAAGAAGGATAAAGAGAGCTGAGCATCAGCATTCATCTCTCTCTTGCTCTCTGCTTTCTTTTTTCTTTTTTTTTTGTTTATTTTTATTCATTTATTTGAGAGTGACAGAGAGAGAGAGAGAGAGAGAGAGACAGAGAAAGAGAGAGAAAATGGGCGTGCCAGGGCCTCCAGCCACTGCAAACGAACTACAGATGCATGTGCCACCTTGTATATCTGGCTTATGTAGGTCCTGGGGAATTGATCCTCGAACTGGGGTCCTTAGGCTTCACAGGTAAGTGCTTAACCACTAAACCATCTCTCCAGCCCTCTCTTCTTTTTTTGGAGGTAGGGTCTTGAGCTCAGGCTGATCTGGAATTAGTCTCAGGGTGGCCTCGAACTCACAGTGATCCTTCTACCTCTGCCTCCCGAGTGGTGTGCACCACCATGCCTGGCTTCTCTCTCTGCTTTCTGACTGTGCAATGTGACCACACTCCTGTTGCCACTCTGGGGCTGCTCTCACCTCCATGCCTTCTCTTCCATGATGGACTGTACCCTCAAATTGTGAGCTAAAACAAACTCTTCAGTGTGGTTCCTGGCTGCCCCGGGGCCACTGCTCATTGGTCTCCTGGAGGCATCGAGGCAACTACGGAGCAGGGTCTTGAGTGGACATGAGTGCGACAGGAAGAAACACCTGGGAGACTGTCAGAGGACAGCCCGTTTATTTGTTAGGGAATGGGTTTATAAGTGTTCATGTAGTGGCAGGAAAAGGTATAGGGTACGGGTCACAAGTGGATTGGCTGTATGAAAGCTACTGGCTGATACCTCATTAACATACAGGGTCAGGGTGGGAGTACGGGTCACATGGCCATGGGGAAACCAACACCTAAGTTTTATCAGGACATCCAGGTGCTCCAGGCTGGTGGGGGTGGGGGGAGGGCTTCACTCCTGCCGGTCTCAAGGCAAGATTATTGGGATCTGAGCCTGTTTCAACCTCCTGTGGCCTGCGGCCCTAGTCGTACCTGACAGCTCAGGCCTGCTTAAACCTCCAGTGGTCCTCGGCCCTCAACTGTGCCCAACACTTAAGTTTTCTTAAGTTGCTTTTGTTAGGTGTTTGTCACAGCAACAAGAAAAATGACTAATGGACATACCATTTAATGCAGCACTTTATTGAGGTTTTATTTATTTATTTTTTGAGGTAGGGTCTCACTCTAGCTCAGGCTGACCTGGAACTCACTATGTAGTCTCAGGGTGGCCGTGAACTCTCACCGATCCTCCTACCTCCTCTGCCTCCTGAGTGCTGGGATTAAAGGCGTGAGCCACCACACCTGGCCTTTATTGAGATTTTTAAAAAGTTTTTATTTATTTATTTATTTGAAAGAGAGGAAGAGGCAGATAGATAGATAGATAGAGAGAGAGAGAGAGAGGGGATATACCAGGACCTTCTAGCAAACAAATTCCAGACACATGCACCACCTTGTGCATCTGGTTTACCTGGGTACTGGAGAATCAAACCTGGGTCCTTAGGCTTTGCAGGCAAGTGCCTTAATCACTAAGCCATCTCTCCAGCCTTCTATTAAGGTATATCTATATACATATATTTAAATACACCTTTATATATATTTATTTTATTTTATTTATTTGAGAGAAAGACGTAGAGCGAGTGAGAGAGAGAGAGTGGGAGGGAGAGAATGGACATGCCAGGGCCTCTAGCCACTGCACGTGCCCTTGGGCATCTAGCTCATGTGGGTCCTGGAGAACCAAACTGGGATCCTTTGGCTTTGCAGGCAAACTCCTTAACTACTAAGCCATCTCTCCAGCCCTATTAAGATATTAATATATATAAAATTTCTTTATTTATTTATGAGAGAGAGAGAGAGAAACAGTCAGATACAGAGAGAGCGGGCAAGAGAGAGAGAATGGGCACATCAGGGCCTCTAGCCACTGCAAATGAATTCCAGGCACATGTGCCACTTTGTGCATCTGGCTTTACATGGGCACTGGGGAATTGAACCCTGGTCCTTAGGCTTTGTAGGCAAGTGTCTTAACTGCTGAGCCATCTCTCCAGCCTTGTATTAGGATTTTTTAAAAATTCTTTAAGTTAGATGTTTCTGTGTTATGTGGTCAACATTGGCTTAGATTTTATCCATATTTATTATCTTTTTTTCACTCATCTCTTCTTAACCAATCTTTTCTTCCTGGGCCATTTTTCTTTTTCTGGAAACACAAGAAATGCTTTTTTTGGGTGTTAGGGACGGGGATGGGGAGTTGGGCATGGTGGTACACATCTTTAATCCCAGCCCTCAGGAGGCTCAGGTAGGAGGATCATTGTGTGTTTGAGGCTAGAGAGTGAAACCTCCAAAAATCCAAGAAGGAGCAGGGCATGGTGATGCATGCCTTTAGCCCCAGTACTTGGGAGGCTGAGATAGGAGGATCACTGTGAGTTTGATGCCAGCTTCAGGCTACAGAATAAATTCAAGGTCAGCCTGGACTAGAGAGAAATATTGCCTTGAAATACCCCCTCAAACAATAAGAAAAATTGGTAGGGGGTGGTCTGCTGGTAGCAAATTCCCTAATTGTTTTTTTAAATATTCCTTTTAGCTTTTTTTTTTAAAACCCACAGGATACCACAGGATAGAAGTTACTTTTTCTTTTCTTTTTTTTAATTAAAGTTTTTTATTATTGACAACTTCCATGATTATAAACAATATCCCATGATAATGCCCTTAGAAGTTACTTTTTCTAGATGAAGGATGCAAGCCACTTTGCTTTAGCACATTAAAAATAATATTCAAGGGCTGGAGAGATGGCTTAGCAGTTAAGGTGCTCACCTGGGAAGCCTAAGGACCCAGGTTCAATTCCCTAGTACGCACATAAGCCAGATGTACAAGGTGGCACATATGTCTGGAGTTCGTTTGCAGTGGCTAGAGGCCCTGGCATGCCCATTCTCTCTCTGTTTATCTGCCTCTTTCTCTCTCTTTCTCAAAATAAAATAAAAAAGTAAAATATTTTATACAATATTTAAAAAATATTCAAGGGCTAGAGAGATGGCTAAGTAGTCAAGGCACTTGCCTGTAAAGCCTAATGACCCTGACTTGGTTCCCAGTACCCACGTAAAACCAGATGCACAAAGTGGCGCATGGATCTGAAAGTTGTTTGCAGTGGTTAGAGGCTCTGGTGTGCCCATTTGCTTTCTGTCTCTCTCCCCCCTTGCAAATAATCAATCAATCAATCAATCAATCAATCAATAAATAAATGTAGTATCAGGATGGATTTGAACTCATGGCGATCCTTCTACCTCTATCTCCTGAGTGTTGGGATTACAGGCTGTGCCACCATGCCTGGCAACATGGCAAACTTCATGTACATTTTTAGCAGAATCAACACAATCTAAAATAACTATGAATATGTGCTGTGTTTTCCATACCAAACAAACTTCTTGCAGGCAGAGGCCAGATATTCAGTGTTAAAAAAAATCATTTAGGGCTGGAGAGATGGTTTGGCAGTTAAGTGCTTGCCTGTGAAGCCTAAGGACCCCGGTTCGAGGCTCGATTCCCCATGACCCACGTTAGCCAGATGCACAAGGGGATGCACACGTCTGGAGTTCGTTTGCAGTGGCTGGAGGACCTGGCGCCCATTCTCATTCTCTCTCTCTATGTGCCTCTTTCTCTCTCTGTCTGTTACTCTCAAATAAATAAATAAAAATAAAAAAATCATTTATTGTGGCAAAATACACACAACATAACATTTATAATTTTTGGCTGGAGAGATGGCTCAGCAGTTAAGGTGCTTTCCTGCAAAGGCTAATGACCTAGGTTCAATTCCCCAGTACCCATGTAAAGCCAGATGCACAAAGTGGCATATGCATCTGCATCTGGAGTTGGTTTGCAACAGCTGGAGGCCCTGGCATGCCCATTCTCTCTCTTCTCTCTCTGCTTGTAAATAAATTTAAGAAATGTAAAAAAGATTATAATTTTAATTATGTTTAAGTGTGCAGGTCAATGGTAGTATGATCATTCACACTGTCATGTAACCGTCACCACCATCCATTTCTAGGGCTTTCTCATCATTACAGACAGAAAGTCACACATACCTATAAAACAGTAACTACCTTCTTCCTACCTCTGCCTCCCAGAGTGCTGGGATTAAAGGCATGCAACACAATACCCAGCTATTTTATTTTGTCTTTGTAATTTTGTTCATCTTAGGTACCTCATATAAGTGGATTGTAAAATGTCTGTCTTTTTTTTGCAGCTGGCTTTTTTCACTTGGCATAATGTCTTCAAGTTCTGGCGGTGTTATAGTCTGTCAAATTCCCTTTCTTTTTAAGGCTGAATAAGATTTCTGGGCTGGAGAGATGGTTCAGTGGTTAGGGCACTCGCCTTCTAAAGCTAACGAACGACCTGGATTCGATTCCCCAGTATTCATGTAAAGTCATATACACAGAGTGGCACATATATCTGGAATTCATTTGCAGTGGCTGGAGGCCCTGGCATGACAATCCTTTCTTTCTCTCTATCTCTATATCCCTTCTTGCTTCCCCCTTTCTCCTTGCAAGTAACTAAATAAAAATATTAAAAAATTTCTTGATATGTATTTACCACATTTGTATATTCATTTCTGTGCTTGGTAGACAGTTGAGTTTCTTCTATCTTTTTTAAAAATTAATTTTAAATAGTATTTTACTTATTTATTTGAGAGAGAGAATTAATGGGCACATCGGGGCCTCAAGCCACTGCAAAGGAATTCCAGATGCATACGCCACTCTGCATCTGGCTTTATGTGGGTACTGGGGAATTAAACCTGGGTCCTTTGGCTTTGCCCACAAGTACCTTAACTGCTAAGCCATCTCTCCGGCCCAGTTTCATCTACCTTTGGGCCATTGTGAATAGCGCTTCTATGCACATGGTTTACAAAGGCAGTGGTGTTTTCAGTAGGCTGTCCTGAGTACTAGCTGACATTTGCAGTATGTGGCTAACTCAGCATCAGGCAGCAGCAGTGAAGGCTCTGCTGGAAATTTGGGTTTGAGCATTAGCGTCGTCACTCATTAACTTATTATTTTTTTCCTAGTGCTGGGGATTGAACCCATGGCTTTGCATGTGCTAGGTAAGCACCCTGTCATTAAGCTACACCCGTAGCCCTTAGTTCACATTTTCAAACTTCTCTTTCTACATCTGAAAAATGGGGTTAGTGCCCTGTGCTTTATTGATTTTGTGGGGTCAATGCACGTTTTAAATAAGCTAGATTGGGTAAAGCCCTTCAAAAGCTGGAAAACTATGCAAGCGTGAGGTGTAAAAGAGTTCACTTTAACATGCGAACGTATCACTTTTTTTGGAGTACTTCTCTACATTAGAAATACTGTTTATCTAAAACGTTAGAATATTACATTTTTTTCTATTTCTTCAATTTAAAACTTGACTCAGTACCAACTTTGAGCAAATATTAGCACTCTGCTTCTACTTCATTTACTTTTCAGTTTTACTTTATACAAATGAGCCTAGCGCTATTGTAAAAATGACAGTTATAGTGAAGAATTTCCAATTAATGAGAAGTAAAAGCATCTCCTTCACGAACCATCACATAGGTCTCAGATAAGCCCACTGAGCTCCACCCCGTCCAAGGGTGGCGTATCTGAGCGTGGAGCCTTCGTACTCGGGCAGTGAGCAGCTTCCTCCTGTGCTGCTGGACTGCCTGGGGGCGGTCCTGGGCTCTCAGCGTCCCTCGATGCTCCTTACAGACTCTACAGACTACATCACAAGCTCATTCTTTTCCTCTTCAGAAGTTTCTTCCTCCTCCCTCCCTCCCACCCCCGGCTATCCCCCAGGTAGGGTCTTGATCAAGCCCAGGCTGACCTGGAATTCACTATAAATTCTCTGGTTGGCCTTGAACTCATAGCGATCCTCCTACCTCTGCCTCTGGAGTGTTGGGAATATAGGCATGTGCCACCATCCCAGCTCTCTTCAGAAGCTTAATTGTTTGAAATGTAACAGGTAAACGTAGTGTCCCCAAATGTGACACTTCTTTGAATGCCAAAGGAACATTATGGCATAGTTCCATCTCATATCTTTTTGAATGATTCAGAGAGAAAATAGTTTTATCCTCATTTTGTATCATTTTCCCCCTGGCCTCAAAATAGGCGCCAGGGCTCAGATTATAAAACCAGAGGCTATTATAGTAAAACTAATTAAGAGCTGACAACAAGATTATATTAGAATTACCATTACAAGGCAGGAAGATTTAGCAAGTCCTGGCAAGAAGTTGGCCAAAGTTTAAAGTTATCCAGAAAAGAATCAGAAAAATGAATTTACATACCTACCATTGATGATTAAATTTGCCCAAAATATATATTGTCTTTAAAAAAATTATTTATTTTTTTATTTGCAAGCAGAAACAGAGAGAGAGAGAGAGAGAGAGAGAGAGAGAGAGAGAGAGAGAATGAATGAGAATGGGTGTGCCAGGGCTTCCAGCTGCTGAAAACAAATTCTAGATGCATGTGTCACTTTGTGTATCCAGCTTTATGTGGGCACTGGGGAATAGAACCCGAGTCATTAGGTTTTACAGGCAAGCACCTTAACTTCTGGGTTATCTCTCCGGCTCTATATTGTCTTTTTTTTTTGTTTTTTGATTTTTTGAGGTAGGGTCTCACCCTAGCCCAGGCTGACCTGGAATTCACCATACAATCTCAGGGTGGCCTTGAACTCATGGCGATCCTCCTACTTCTGCCTCGAGTGCTGTGATTAAAGGTGTGTACCCCCATGCCCAGCTCCTATGTTGTCTTTAAAAAAATACTTTATTTTTATTTAAGAGAGAGAGAGAGAGAGAATATGGGTGTGCCAGGGCCTCTAGCCACAGCAAACGAACTTCAGACACATGTACCACCATGTGCATCTGGCTTATGTGGGTCCTAGGGAGTGGAAACTAGGTCCTTAGGCTTCGCAGGGAAGTGCCTTAACTGCTAAGCCATTTCTCTAGCCTGCTGTATTGTCTTTCATATTAGCTGATAATAATAGTTAATTGTAGATAGCTGTTTACCTATTATCAAACTATTTTAATATATTGTTTATTTCATTAAAAACCAATTGTGATTATGTAAACCTTTGTGTGGGTGTCACATAAAGTCAACTGCATATTTTGGCGTCGTAGATTTGGGACAAGTGATTTATTCGCAGCCAAGGCAATGACAAGTTGCAAGTTGGCTAATACTAAATATGTGATAACAGAGCAACAGGCTGCCTGTCAGTTACCAGGGAATGAAACCTCAGCCACCTGCAGGCCTTCAGCAGCGCTTCCTCATTCCCTGACAATTTTACTCATCTGCTCAAAAAATTCTAACATATTCTACATTCTGTCTTCCAACTTAAAAAAAAAAAAAAAAGACTTTGCTAAGAATATTTTGGCAATCAGATGCATTTCAAAAACAACAAAAATATCCAAGTGTTTCTTGGCCTCACCTTCTGTTCTCTATTTTTCCATAGAGAGATGTTGTGCTGGTGCTGTGGCCCCTTTCCTGGCTGTGGGCTCTTAATTCCTTGACCTTGAACTCTAGACACCTGCCTCTGGCTCTCTCTCTCTGTCTCTGATAGTGATGGATCCTTCTGCTCTGACATTATATCAGAGCACTCTTCTCCAAGGGATGTTTTGTCATCTCATAGCATTCTGGGACAAGGAGTCCCTAGTTAAAAGTCCTTAATGGCTGGTAGGTAACTAGGACTCTCAGCAGTGAGATGCAGCCATCAGAAACCTGCTTTGGCTAGCATATCCCAAGCATATCTTGCAGAGGTAGTGTTCTGCAAGTTGTATTAGGGGAAACAGAATTGTGATGCCAGGAAAGAGGTAGGGGCATGTGCACAAGTCTCAGATGCTTTGATATCAAAGAAATGCCAAGCACTGCTTCACACGGCCGTGGGTGTTCCTGGACGAAAGTGATAGCCTGTCTTTTCTCCTCTCCACTCCTCTCCCCTCCTTCTTTTCTTTTACTTTTTGTGACAGGGTCTCATGTGTCCCAAGCTGGCCTTGAACTTGTTATATAGTTTGAACTATATAACCTCAAACTTCTGACCTTGCTGTTTCCACCTCCCAAGTGCTGGGGTTACAGGCGTGAGCCAGCACTATGTGGTGCTCAGGATCGGTCCAGGGCTCAGAGCATGGTATGTAAGTACACAACCAATTGAGCCACATCCCTACCCCTTCTTTTTATTTTTTAATTCAACATAATTAGGCTGGGGGGAGGGTATAGCTTAGGGATAGTTTGTGCTTAGCATGGGCAAGACACCAGTAAGCAAACATACAAGCAAATGATAAGGTAAAATTAATCGTAATCATATTTTCAGTTAAACGAAACTCTTCGTTTTAAAGTATCTTTTAAGGAATTAATTCTCTGGAGGCTCACAGTCCGCATTTGTGAATACTGAGTTTTTCTTAAATGTACACTTTGCACACACAGCTTTTGGGGACTGGATGATGAGCTGACACTTTCCTCACTTGATACTTGGGACCCGGATGAGCTTGTGTTCTGAACTCTGAGCAGTGTGGGTGGCGTTTGGGACTGTCTTTCTTTAGGCACTGTCCCACCACTGCGGTGTGAAGAGCACGCCACTCTGCTGCATGTTTTCTGACTTCCTGCACCTTTCTTTGTGCTGAGAAACCAATCTTTGTTCTCTGTGCTTAATCCACAGTTAGTTCTGTAACTTCACCGCCCATCCTGGGTAGATTTCTTCTTCAATAAATATTCCTTCTATAATAAGTTGCTTTTAGAAGAAAAATAATTTGTGAAGGGACCACCTATGTGAGAAATGCAGAAAAAGGAAACATACAAAAAAGAATGTTGTGTGAGCCACATCTAGCTTTAGCTATTTCATTAAAAATGAGAGCAGTATATTACCAGTTTTGTATCTCCAAATTTTTTCCACATTATCCTGAACAAGAATTGCTCTCTCTGTAATTGAAGAACGACAACACACATTACTAAAACATTC
Organism: Dipus sagitta; assembly: GCA_036346955.1. NCBI lineage: Eukaryota > Metazoa > Chordata > Mammalia > Rodentia > Dipodidae > Dipus > Dipus sagitta. The sequence continues at coordinate 131,025,975 of CM070772.1, read as the reverse complement.
AAGTGATTACAGCCAGCTTTTCCAATGACATAATGCCCCGTAGTTACTGCCAGGTAGTGGCTTTTAGAAAAGGCCAAGTTTGTAAGAGTGGGGCTAGTAAAATTTAAAATATCTCCCTTAATGTCTCTTATGATAATAGTCCCATTTGAGAAAAATGGTGCTTTGCCAAAAGGAAAGAATTTTCCTAATCTCTGTGGTGAGGCAGTATTTGGAGAGAATGTTCTACAAATGATACTAAATCCGTGATTAAGTACAGATCTCTGATCTGTGTCAAGGTTTCATTAATTGACATTGCTGTTTACATCGGAAGAACCAAAGCTTGCTGGGGAAAGCCTGAACATGGCCTTGCTGGACTGGCCAGCGGTGTCTGACCCAGCAGGCTGACGGACAATGAGGGGATGAGCGAGTGCTTCGCTGTTGATGCAGGCCTGGGAACTGGAGCTTTGCTTCAAAGATCCTGAATAATTTAAATATTTTACTCTAGAAGAATGCTTTCAGCTGTACCATTATTTTTGTTTTTAGGGTGAGGCCGCCAACATATGCTTCAAGTGAATTCTTAAATTCGGGGTCGGTTTAGGGGTTTCGGTTTCTTTTACAGTCTGCAGTGAATTATCTCAACTGTGTGCCTTTTTAATAAAAGCATTTTACATTGAACTGAAAAGATTACATTCTTTTGGCGTTGGAAAAATATTTCCTGTTCGGTTCAAACCATTAAAGCCTGTTAGCGTTTCACATCTGGAAGCCCGCGGAGCCTGCCTTCCATCAAAAGCAAAGCGAGTGTGGCAGCCCAGCCGGTCTCTGCGCAGCCTAAAGCGCCCCAGACTTGTTTACTTCCCAGGCCCAACTCTCCACTTGCGCTTGGAGGGGAGGAGGGTTAGGGGCCTCTGGTGGGAGTAGTAGCCCAGAAACTTCCTTTTGGGTTGGGAGACCAGTTGCTTTCTTTTGGAGCCCACGAGGGCTTGTTGTCTTTTCTGACTGCCTGTGGATATGTGACCCCTGTCCTCCCTTGGCCAGCTCCTATTTTTTTTTTTTTTTTTTTTCATTTTCACCTGGTTTTCCAGAGAGTGAACCTGAACATGGTCTGTGCGAGACGCAAGCGCTGCACTCTGGGCTGGGGCAGATGTGGAACCCCCAAGAGGCTAGACAAGGAATTGGAAACACTCCAGGAGCCTTGGGGGGCTGTTTCAGGGTGTCCCTGGCTCTTGGCTTGCTGGCTTTTGCTTCTCGCAGGGCAGGGGTTTTACGGTGCCTGCTGCTGGTCTTTAAAGTGTGACTGCTCTCTCAAGTTTGCCTCCCTGGCTGCGCTCAAGATATCAGGCTGGGTCCTGTCTGTCGATTTGGGCAGTCTGGGGTTCTTGAGACACCCCCCCACCCCTTCCAGGGATATGTCCCTGTGGCCTGCTGGGGCAGCTAAGGCATCCATCCGTGCCCTTCTAGGGACTCTGCCCACTAGTTCTTTGAGGAGTTCCTAACCTGCAGGGGAAACGGTTTTGTGATGTGGAAGGAGCCAAATGCGTTCATTACACTTCTCTGGACCACCCAAGGCCAGAGAGGATGCCAGGCAAATCTGGGCTAGAGTCAGGCAGGAGCCTCCCAGCCCCAGGAGGCAGGCCTCCAATATGGTGACCTTGGGTGGTGTTTATGTCCCTGCAGACCTGAGTATAGGGCCAGTTTCTCTGCAGGGGCTGGTTGATAATGCTCTTCCTGATCGGAGGGGGATCAGTGGTCCAGATCTGAGGAACATCTTTCCTGAAGATGGGGCCAGTAACAGAGTAAAAATCCAGGTCCAAAGCTGGGCATGGGGCACACACCTTTAGTTCCAGGAATCCGGAGGACAAAATAGGAAGAAGATCTCTGTGAGTTCAAGGCCAGCCTGGGGCTGCAGAGTGAGTTTCAGGTCAGCCTGGGCTAGAGTGAGACCCTGTCTCGTAAAAAACCAAACAAAACAACAATACAACAAACAAATGTATAAAAATCCAGGTTGAATGGATCTCTTGTTGCTCCTTAATGCTGGTGTTCCTGGGCTATTTTGAGAGAGGTAGCTCCTGAAGCTTGTCTTCTGTGGAACAAGCATATGGCACAAGTGGGTATCCAGGGTTGAAGGAGCCCATGTGCCAGTTTTTCTTAATTTATTGAAATGTTCACCAAATCTTTTTGCATACCCATGGAAGCCACATGACCAAGTAGATGAGCAGAATAGCAGGTTCAGTGGGGAGCTCAGTGGCCAACTAGTGCTAATTCCTGTCCTAAACTGAGGTAGAATTGGAACACAGGACTCAGTGATCCCTGTAGTCTTTGCTTTTGGCTTTTGGGGCTTACGGAAGGCTGCTTGGGAGTTTTGTCTGTGTCTGAGATGAGCCTTGAGGGTAGAGTGGCAGAAGGTGTCTGGCAGTGGGGAGTACAAGAGTCTATTGGGTACTGGATAGTCATAGTAATGGTGGAGAATTGTTGCTTGGGTCACTGTCATGCTCTGAGTGTGTTACACAGTTTGAAATCAGATGGGTCTGGGTTCACATTTGGGTGCATCCGCTTATCATTCATGCCATGTCCTGACGAGACCTCAATTTCACTCTCTTTAAAGTGGGGTCAGGATTCAGTGAGAGAAGGATGTGCACACTCAGCGGCCTCTAGCTAACTGGAAGGCTGCTGTTATTGAAAGAGAGGATAAATGGAGAATGGGTGCATAGAGGAGGAATGGACAGATGACGGGTGAGTGGGGTGGCAAGACCAGAGGCTCTTATGGGATGCTGAGGTTTTGAACTGAGTGAGGGATGGCTGTCAGGACAGTTGCAGGCTGAGTTTGTCTCTGTGACAGAGACAGTCCTTGCATGAGGAACTTGATGTCATAGGAGGTCCATCTGACTCCTGCATTGAGAATGAAATGGTCAGCTCTTCATGCCTTTTTATTTTTTCAAAGTAGGGTCTCACTCTAGCCCAGGCTGACCTGGAATTCACTCTGCAGTCTCAGGGTGACCTCAAACTCATAGCAATCTTCTTACCTTGGACTCCCAAGTGCTGGGATTAAAGGCATTTGCCACCATGCCTGGCCATACCTATGTTTTAAATCTTTGTATCCATATGCATGTTGCTAAGAGAATTTGTGTGTATGGCTTTTACATTCAAATGAGTTCAAAACCATGGGATAGTGGAAGAATGTAGCTTCCTTCAGTATCCATAGGGGACTGGTTGGAAGATCTCCCCGCATACCAAAATCTGCAGATGCTCAAGTTCTTTTTAAGAACTGGCATATTGCATGTAACCCATGCACATCTTCCTGGATCCTCAAGTTTCTAGATGGCTCATGATTCCAGAGACAAGTAAATGCCATGTAAGCAGTTGTAATACTTTAGGGAGTGAGGACAAAGAAATGTCTGTGTATGTTCAGTGTAGGATCTGCTTTTTGTCCATATTTTCAGTCTGGTTGGTTGGATCCATGGGTTCAGGGTCCACAGGTGGTGCCTGTTTTCACCCAGCTGCCTGCTGTCATTGTGTCTGTGACCTTTTGACCATGGAAAGTGGGCCGTGGGGCTTGGGTGTATGTACGCGAGACCATGCCCTGGTCCACTGTGGTTCCTGGCAGCCTCTATTCCTTTGAGCCTTTCCTTCTCGTAGGTCATTGGCAGAAGTGAAATTCCTCCCAGGCAAGCCAAGGGGACTGAAGACTTAGACTTCTGCTGCCAGTAGTATCTCTGAGCCCCCTGAAAGTGGCTGCCAGGAGCAAGGCAGGCACCTCTGAGGCAAGAGTGGGCAGCTGAGGTTCCACAGGGGCTCAGAGTGGGGCTTCATGTCCAGACAGTTTTTTTGTGAGGCGGAGAAAAAGGAAGAGGTGGAAAGAGGAGAAGGACAAAGAAGAGAAGGAAACCCTGCTGGATAAGGAGGAGTGTGGGGAAGAAGGGGCAGGCAGCTAGGGTGGCCTGTTTCCTTTAGGGTCGCCTGGTAAGGAGCCCAGTGGCCCCTCTGCCCTTGGGGACATGCCAGCCAGAGGCGAGCAGCATCTTTGATCTCTGCAGTGTCTGTCTGATCACTGCTTCCAAACCGAATAGGATTCTTATCAATTTGTATGATTCTTCGGTGATATCAGTTTCCTCTAGAAGTGTGACAGGAAAGACCTGCTGAGGACGAATCCCAGTGATTCTGTTAATTTCCTTGCAGATGAATGGCGATGATGGGCTCTGCAGGGATAGGGCGGCCCACTTTGATTCCTACAAGCCACCCCACTCAGTCTGTTATTGAACAGCCCTACTTGGGGAGAACTGGCAGAATCTCACACACTTCTTACACAGCAGCATGGGGCACGCAGGGTGGGAAAGGAACAACTTAAGCTGTCATGTGACAGAGTGGTTGAAGTTCCAGCCAGCTGTTCTCACCTTCCCAGGGACCTAGTGAAGGAACTTGGATAATCATTTGGTAGTTTGTGTTCCTTCACAGGAGTTTCTGTAAGAATCTGGAAGGAAAAGGGGAACATGATTTTGAACGCAAGTTATTCCTTTAAAAAAAATCCTCAAGAAATAAGCAACTTTCTCTTTAACCAACAGAGTAAAACTAACTCCACTCATGCCTTTTTACCAGCAGGGGTTTACCCGGTGGATATTTTGGAAGATGACAGCGAGGGGCTTCAGGCAGCAGCACTCGCTTACTATGCCTCACTGGGGGAAGGAGCTGGGACCTCATCAGAGCTTTTCTCTCTTCCCACTGGAGAGCAGGTATGTCCAGGCACCCTTGGGGGAGAGCTTCCAGCATGTCTAACGTAGAGAATGTTACAGGAAGAATATCCTTAGAGTGGGTGTGTGGGTGTGGTGGCACATACCTTTAATCCCAGTACTCTGAGGTAGGAGGATTGCAGATTGCAGTGGCCTGGGGCTGCAGAGTAAGTTCCAGGACAACTGGGGCAAGAGTGAGACCCTCCCTACCTTGCAAAAAAAAAAAAAAAAAAAAAAAAAAAACCCACAAAAAACCCCTCCAAGAATATTCTAGTTCTAGAAAAACAAAAATAAACAAAAAAGAGAAACTTCTGGAGGGAATACTAGAACATTTCCATTTAGAAGCAAAAGTAACCTTTGGCGGGGATTCTGGAGTCAGGAGGGTTGTACCAGGCAGTGGGGACCCAGGTTTACCACGTGCTCACTGTGTGGCTTGGAGCAAGTGTCTTTCCTTTCTGATCTTGGTATTTGCATACCTAAAACCAGGGGAATATCATCATTTTCTGCATGGGGCAGGTATGAGGACTAAGGCATACGGCATAAGGTCTCACTCCTCTCAGTAAACGTTGCTGTCTGGCAGGCAGAGTTGATGTAGAAAAACGGTCTTGTGTCCTTGCAGCGAAGCTATTCCAAGTTAGTGAAAACCATGGCTTGGGCTGGAGAGATGGCTTAGTGGTTAAGCGCTTGCCTGTGAAGCCTAAGGACCCCGGTTCGAGGCTCAATTCCCCAGGACCCACGTTAGCCAGATGCACAAGAGGGCGCACGCATCTGGAGTTCGTTTACAGAGGCTGGAAGCTCTGGCGTGCCCATTCTCTCTCTCTCTCTCTCTCTCTGCCTCCTTCTCTCTGTCGCTCTCAAATAAATAAATAAACAAACAAAAAATTAAAAAAAAAATGTTTATATATATATAAAAAAAAAAAGAAAACCATGGCTTGTATGGCTTCAAACTGCAGCTTCCTGGAGATTTTGCACATGGGAGTCTACACTCTTCCAGAACCACCTTCCATAGGTGTCCCTCAGGATGCTGTGGGGCAGAGGGAACTGGCTGTCCTCACATGCTTTTGGCACCCCCTAGTGGCGCTGGGACAGAAGAGCACAAGGCTTTCTCAAGGAGAGGGGCTTAGTGAGCCAAGGGTACTTGGGCGGAGTGTGGGGGATAAGGGCAACCTGAGAAGGGCGGTGAAATACAAGAGCTAGCCCCAAAGTTCTTAGGGTGCACTTAGAGTAACTGGTTTTCACCGAATGCACATTTATGGTATATTAAAAAAACAAAACAAAAAAACCCTCTTAATATGGAGTATGCCTAGAGACTGAGTAAAACTAGAGGTATTAACAAAAACGTAAAACAGGACAGTTGTTGATATTAGGTTGTTTTAATGTGATAGAAATGCTGATGTGCGTGTATATGTACTTGCTTCTCTCCTTTCTAAGCAGAAGAAAGTTTTATTAAAAACAACCATTTGGTTTCCTACCATTTAACTAGTGGGTTAGGAGGCAGGGGCAGTGACTTGCCATTGGCACACCAGAGTGACCTCACTTGGATGGCTTTCCGCGGGGTTAGCCGGTCCTTTTGTAGGCACAGGGTCTCAAGATAAAAAGAACAACAAGAAAGTGGCTTGAGGAGGTATAATGCCTTTTCTTTTTTCATAGTTACCCCTTTTTTCCAGTTTTGAAATTGTCTTGTCACATTTAAAATACATAAATACTTTCTGATTATAAAATGGTTCATGCTCATTGTATGATATTTGTGAATTACAAAAAAGGATAGAGAAAACATAGTCATGTGTGGTGAACCACTGGGAACATTCTCATGTGTTTCCTTTTGATTTTTATTTTCTTTGCAATATGTGTGTGTGTGTGTGTGTGTGTGTGTGTGTGTGTGTATTTAGGGTCTTGCTGTATAGCCTAGGCTGACTTTGAAATTGCAGTCCTCATACTCCAGCTTCACCAGTGCTGGGATTTTTGCATGCTATCTTTAATATATGGGGAATCACTTTCTGAGTGCAGTGGGTTTATAATAAGAATCTTTCGAGGTACATGCAATGCTTTGTAAACTTGGTGTTTAATGGCCTACTTACAGCCACTTCATAGATGAGCCATGCTTCACATAATCTCTGCAGGAAGGTCTTCGGAGACCCTTCATTAAAGTCTCTCTAAGATGAGGAGGTGGCAAGATGTTTCTCATCCCAGGATTTGCTAAGGAACAGCCTTCTGCAATGGTGGGGACTGCTGTAAACTTTTCCAAGACCTTGCATGTATAGCTCAGTTGACACATTGTTTTCTGATTTTCTTATATTCTCCTCAGTTTTCAAAACAGACTTAGTAATGGAATATATTGACCTTTTTACATCAGCAACTGGGAGCAGAGGGTTTGATGGCCACAAAGAGGGCTTCACATGTGGACCTTAAAACAAAAGACATTCCCAGTGTTTTTCACCCGAGGTCTGCAAGGGGTTAGGGCAGAGCCTGTTGGATCCAGACTGTGCACTTTTCTTTTCTTTTTTCTTCCTTCCTTCCTTCCTTTTTTGTTTGGTTTTTCAAGGTGGGGTCTCACTCTACCTGGAATTCACTCAGTAGTCTCAGGGTGGCCTTGAACTCATGGTGATCCACCTACCTCTGCCTCCCAAGTGCTGGGATTAAAGGCGTGCGCCACCATGCCCGGCTACAGTGTACATTTCTTAAGACCACTTGCAAAGCTAGAGCCAGGGCTGTGGGCAGCAGGAGCACCCAATGGAGGCAGGCATAGCCTGGGCTCTTTCTACTAAGTAGCCACCAGAGTTCTGGAAGGACACATGAGGTGGATTTGACAGGAGCAGGTCTGATGTGGTGGGAGGCCCGCTGCTCTGTAGGCTTAGGCCCAAGCTAGACCAAGATGGGAAAGACCGCAGGAGCCGGAGTCACGTGAAGGGAGAGACCCTGAGGGCATCTGTTGGCAGAACAGATGTTTCATCAGTTTTGAATGGATGGACCAGTGATTGTGGGAAAGAAGGTTTGCTGGGTAGGAGACAGAAGGATCTTTGCCAAATCTTGGATGGTCAGGATTTCCATTTTCATGTTGTCTGCATTCTGGTTAATTACCACTGTGTGTGTAACAGTGCTCTTTCAACGAATACCTTGCTAAGTAACTGTTTGGTGATTTCCTGTGCACTTTGTGAGATAGAAGAGCAAAATGGCAATTTTATTGTTTTTTTCCCCCCTTCAGGTTAAGCTTCAAACGTCTTCTGTTTGCTTTTGTCCTGTGCATCGTGATGAACCTCAACATAAAATACTAGTTTTGGTGAGTCCCCAGGACACAAAGACAGGTTGGTAGTTATAAATGGATGTGTACGTGCTTGTGTGTGTGTGCACACATTCCTATAGTGCTAGGGATGGGGCCCAAAAGCTTGCACATGCTAAGCAAGCAATCTACCATGGAGCCAGACCTATATCCCTGGGATTTATAAACAGACATCATGATTTCATGGTATACAATGTGTGTGTGTGTGTGTGGCGGGGGTCAAATACCTAAGCAGTAATAGCGTTGCTCACAGAGTGAATTTGGGAGAATATTAAGTCAAATCTGGTTTATTTTCAGATTTTTTTTTGTTTTTTTTTTTTTTGAGGTAGGTTCTTATTCTGGTCCAGGCTGACCTGGAATTAACTATGTAGTCTCAGGGTGGTTTTGAACTCATGGTGATCCTTCTACCTCTGCCTCCTGAGTGCTGGGATTAAAGGCGTGCACCACCATGCCTGTCTATTTTCAGCTTGTAGGGTCTTGGTGTATTCTTATTTCTGTTTAATTGACAAGTGTCTCTTTTTTGCATGTCCACACGCCTGCAGTGGTCCTACTCAGAGCTTCCTTTGGGAGTAGCACTTGCTGTGCCTGTTAACAGCAGTGCACAGAGCTGTGTGCACTGGGTGGGGTACTGTTGCTGGGGTGTACTGAAGGGGGCATTCTCATACTGTAAATACGGAAGAGGATGGGACATGGCAGAGTGGCTAAGTGACTTGCCTAAGGGCACACACCTAGAGCACGGGAGGGTTTTGTTTGCAAGGCAATGGTTGGGTGGAGGTTTGGTTTCCACAATCCACAACCCATTTGCTCTCCCTTACAATACGAGGAGGCCACTTGTGACAGGCGGTCAGCTCCTTGGACTGAGTCCTCTAGTGGGAGGCACAGCCATGTCTGTTGCATTGGAAGCAGAGGCCTGGGAGCTGCTGGCACTGGGCGTTGTGAGATGGGGAGGAGAGAGCGCCCGTTGTTCTGCACTGACCCCAGAGCACCATGCTGCGGGAGCAAGCGAGGCACCTTGTTTCTGAGCTTCTGACCTGATGGGTTCTCAGTTTTAAACTTTATCCTATGTAGCAGTTTTCTTGTTTATACTTCTCTGTATTTTAAATATTTCTTTTTTAAGTTTTTTTTTTTTTTATGTAGGATCTTGTTGTAGCCTAGGCTGACCTGGAATTCACTATGCTGACCTGGAATTCACTATGTAGTCCCAGGCTGGCCTCAAACTCACAGAGATCTTCTACCTCTACCTTTTGTGTGCTGGCATTAAAGGAGTGTACCACCATTCCTTGGAGAGAGAAAGACAGGCATGCCAGGGCCTCCAGCTGCTGCAAACAAAGTCCAGATGTATGCACCACTTTGTGCATCAGCATCTGGCTTTATGTGGGTACTGGAGAATCAAACTAGGGTTGTTAGGCTTTACGGGCAAGCACCTTAACTGCGGAGCCATGTCCCTAGCCCTCTTCTAAAAAAAATTTTGTGTGCTTGTGTGTGTGCATGTGTGTATGTACATAGACATATGAATGTATGCATGTGGAATCCTGAAGACAAGCTTTGGTGTCTGTCCTCAGGCACCATCCACCTTTTTTTTGTTTTTTTGTTTTTTTAGGTAGAATCTCATTGGCCAGGAGCTCCCCAAGGAGGCTAGATTGGCTGCTGGGATTCACCTCCTCAGGCTGAGATTACAAGTGCACACCCTTTGAGAAACAACAAGCCGGGCGTGGTGGCACGCACTTTCAATCTCAGCACTTGGGAGGCAGAGGTAGGAGGATCGTTCAAGGCCAGCCTGAGACTACGTAGTGAATTCCAGGTCAGCTTGGGCTAGAGTGAGACCCTACATCAAAATAAAACAAACAAAAAGGCTGGAGAGATGGCTTAGTGGTTAAGGCACATGCCTGCAAAGCCTAAGGACCCAGGTTCGATTCTCCAGGTCCCACATAAGCCAGAGGCACATGGTGGCACATGTGTCTGGCATTCGTTTGCAGTGGCTAAAGGCTCTGGTGTGCCCATTCTCACACACTCTCTCTCTCCTCTACTCCTTTCTCTGTCTTTAATAAATAAATAAATAAAAATAAATAGATCTAAAAAAAAAAAAAACGACTTGGCTTTTGGGGATTATACTCAAGGCTATCTCCTCAGTTCCTGTTTTACAGATTTCTTACAGTGCTTATGTATTCTTTTCCAACAGGAAGTAATAATAATCCTAGAGCTCGCCAATTTGGCTAGACTGCGTGGTCAGTGAGCCCCTAGGGATCCTCCTGCCTCCAGCTGTGGGGTTACAAGTTTGTGTCACTGTGGCCAGCTTTTTACCTGGGTGCTGGGGATTCAAATTCAGGTCCTTCTGCTTATACAGCAGGCACTTTACCCACTGAGCTATGACCTAGCCCCAGCCATGGGTCTTTAACTACCCTTTGCACAGGGGGACTGCTTCCACTTTCCACTTTCTTCAGAATAAAACAAAACAAAACACTTCTGCCCATCACTTGAATATCTGCCTGAGGTTTGTGCCTGGTTGGTGTCACAAGCCCACGTTTGTGACATCTTTGGGGCACGCTATTCAGAAGCATACACATAAGACTGTGCTTATCCCTGTCTTCTTGATACATATGAAACACACACAGTGTGCTTAGCTGGCTGTCTGAGAGTTTGGGGTGTGTTGGCAAAGTGTCCTCATTGCTCCGGGGCTGTTGGAGGCTGAGGCCCTCGTGAGAGTTTGCTGATCACTGTTAGTGTGCCTGCCATCCCTGTCCAGCGCAGCCTTGAGTGCCAGCGGACAAAGGATCTGTTATAACCCAGGCCTCTGACACTATCTTGAGTTTGCAACTCTATTGCCAGGTTGGTAAAAGATGCGCTGTGGGATCCTGTCATGCACAGATTGTCAGAAACTCCAAAAATATTGCTTCCTCATTTGAAGAAAATGTCCAAATATCAGCAGCTTCCCTCACCCTCTTTAGGCATTTAACAAGAATCTGGTTATAGGTCCTTAATGACAGTCTGCATAACGTAAACATGTAAGTGCCTCTTACAAATCTGTTTCCCATTTGTGCCGGACTTAATTTTTTGTTGTTGTTTTTAAGAATGTGCTACAATACATATTCATAAACTCTAAAAAGTCTTGCTGTGGACCCTTCTTGGTATATAAAAATGCTTTAAATAAGCTTTCCAAATGTCTTCATACTGCTGTGGCTCCATTGTGCTGGCTGTGACGTTCCATGATTTCAGAAGAGCACTCAGGTGCTTGTAGAGCCTTTAATCTGGTATTTAGAAGGCCTCGAGTTCCTTCCTGAACACTTCACATCTCATGACGAGACGAGGGCCCTGCAGTAGTTGATGGTATCCAGGACTGCTCACAGCTGAGACCAGCGTCCCACCTCCTCCCCGCGCTGAGCTGTGACTGTGGAGAACGCGACTGCGGGCTCCTCTGCCATTTTCTTTGAGTTGTGTGCGAAGGCTGCGCGTTGAAATGGAAGCTCAAAGAATCAGAAGCTGTTTGATCAGCCCTGTGTATGAGTTAATTATTGATAACTGTGTGTGAGTTAATTATTGATGGGCTGCTTGACTCCATTACAGTGACTTCCGATAACTCTGTAAGCAAATGAAAAACATCCTGGACTGGCGAAGTCCCTGGTGGCAAGCAGTTAGTGCTCATGGCTCAAACGCCAGGGAAGCTCTCCACCTTCTTTACGCACTTTGCATAAAGGTGGCTTAAGGAATAGATTCTCTGGCCCCTGCTACCCTCCCAAAATTTATTGTTTCATTATTGTTATTATTATTTTTACTTATTTGAGAGAGAGAGAGAGGGAGGGAGGGAGAGAGAGAGGGAGAATGGGTGTGGCAGGGCCTCTAGCCACTACAAACAAACTCCAGACACATGTGCCACCTTTTTACATTTGGCTTTACGTGGGTACTGGGGAATCAAACATGGGTCCTTAAGCTTTGCAGGCAAGTGCTTTAACTGCTAAGGCATCTCTCCAGCCCCATTTATTGATTTTTTTTTTTTTTACTGAAATGGTTGCACACATGACCCCTTCTCGCCTGCCCCTATTCTGCTGAGAGTCTTCGGTGGGGTTATTGGTATTCATTGTGGGGACCAAGAAGCCTCAGTCAGTCTGTGCAAGGATGGGGGAATCATGGTGTCTCAGGCTATTCCCACCTACCCAGAGGCTCTGACAGTGTTTCTGTCCCCTCTTCTGTGATACTCCCTGAGCCTTGGTGGGCAAGATAGAGACTGACTTAGTGTTGCTTGTTCTGTAGACTCTGGGTCTCTATTTTTATGAGATTTGAGTGATTATTATTTGTGGCAGTGTATCATTCTAACCCAGACCAGCCTGGAACTCACTTTCCTCCACCTCGTGAGTACTGGGTTTAAAGGCATGTGTCACTGTACCTGGTTTATACAGTGCTGAGAATTGAACCCAAGGCTTAGGGGACGTGCTGGGGGGCAGCAATCCTCCCTTCCTAAGGTGACCTTTAATTTCCCAGGGAATCTTACACTTTGTATATTTCTCCTTGTTTTTATTTCCTAATTTGCTATTTATTAATTATCTCAAGTGTTTACAGACGTTTAAAAAAATAACTCCTCTTATCAAAAGAGAGGTGGTCTTTCTTCATCTTCTGTATGAAATCAAAACCACTTGTTCAGCCGGGCGTGGTGGCGCACGCCTTTAATCCCAGCACTCGGGAGGCAGAGGTAGGAGGATCGCCGTGAGTTCGAGGCCACCCTGAGACTCCACAGTGAATTCCAGGTCAGCCTGGGCTAGAGTGAAACCCTACCTCGAAAAACCAAAAGAAAAAAAAAAACAAAACAAAACAAAAAAAAAAACCACTTGTTCTAGCCTTCAAGATTGCCATCAGCTGGTGGCCTTTTGCTTTTCTCATTTCTTTCTGTGTCTTGCATGTAATAGGATGAACTTGAACTTTGGTGTCAAATAAAACTGACATGAAAGTTTGGTTTTGCCAGCTGCCTAGATGTCTGGATTTGCTTGGCCTCTATGAACACTGGGTTCCTCATTTGCAAAATGCAGACATCTTACACTTCCCAGGGCAGTTGTGAGAATGAAATAATTTGGGACAGAGCATTTGATGCTTTAGCAGCCTCTGTGCAGAGTGGATGGGGTTGCCATAAACCACCTTGATGAACCGTGACTTACTCTCCTTCATCTTGGTGTGTTCACTGTGCTCGAGAAGCACGAGATTTCAGAGCATGATGCACACCCAGCTAGTTTACATGGGTTCTGTAGATTTAACCTTGAGCAGTCTCAGGCCCATTCAGGCCCTCATACTTTCACAGGAAGTGCAGTTAACCACTGAGCTATCTCTTCAACCCCAGGCCTCGCTTTTTTGTGGGTATTAGATATTGAACTCAGTTACTCATGCTTGCAAGGCAAGCAGTTTAGTGACTGAGTTATCACTGTAGTCCCAAGAATAATTTATTTCGATGTATAAATTTCTAAATGTATCTATTTCATTTTTAAATATATCAATATTCAACTCTAAATATTTCCATTTCCTGAGTATATGTTTTTAATGCCTGACTAACACTTTTTAGTTCTTTAAGGTAGGCTCTTGCTCTAGCTCAGGCTGACCTGGAATTCACTATGTAGTCTCAGGCTGGTCTCAAACTCACAGAGATCCTTCTACCTCATCCTCTTGAGTGCTGGGATTAAAGGTGTGTACCACCAGGCCTGGTTGACTAGTGCTTATAATCTCACTTTAAAATAGAGGGTAGGGCCTGGGATCTGGAAAGATGGCTCAGCAGTTGAAGGCCACTTCACTTGGTTGCAAAGCTTGTCGAGTTAGGGTTCAATTCCCAAGCCACCCACGAGTGTTGGACACAGAAAGTGGCCAAGCATCTGGTATTTATTTGCAGTGGCAAGAGGCCCTGGAACTCGCGTGTGTGGATACACGTGCGGCGCGCTGCACACACACACACACACACACACACGTACAAATACATTATTTTTTTAAAAAGAGAGAGGGTAGGCCTTGTAGCTAAATGCCGTTAGTTAGAACATAATGCTTTGTCTTTGTAACATTTACCTTTGTTTTTTCATTTACTTTTATCTGTAGAGCAAATGATGCCTCCTTCGTAGCTGGGCTGCTAAGAAGATGGGTGTATAGATATGTCAGTCACGCAGTCCTGATGTCTGGGAAGCTCTGGCCCCTGCACCCTGGGTGGGCTGTTCTATTTTGTGACAGTTCAGGTCACTGGAACATGACAGTAATATGCCCATATGTCTCCTCATTGCCCTGGTGCCTCTCCTACTGTTCCATCCAGTTAGGTAGATGCGGCTTCTCCACAAGATGACTTCTTAGCTCTCGGGTTGCCTTTTTCTTTTTCCTTTTCTAGTTTTCCAGTATTTTTTTTTTTCCTGTGGGATTCAAGGTGAAACATATTTAATCTTTAAGACAACTATATTTAACCTTTAAGGACCTACTTCATGGTGGACCATGTGAAAACCATATTTAATCTTTAAGGACGTGCCCAATTGTTTCCCAAAGCCTACTGTTTCTTTTTTCACCCTTTCCAATTCTGTAAAAAGATTCTGATTTCTCTACATTCTTGACAACACTTGATATTGTCAATCCTTTTGGCCGTGGCCATTCTCATGGGTGTGAGGTGGCACCATTGGGTGTGGTTCGCTTTGCCTTCCTGATGACTAATCACGCTGAACATCTTATGTGCTTACAGGCCTTTTGTACAGCTGTCTGAACAGATCCTTTGCCTACTTTTAAATTAGGATAGTTGTCTTTTTATTATTAAGTTATAAGAGTTCTTTTTAAAAACTATTTTATTTGCTTATTTGACAGAGAGAGAGAGAGAGAGAGAGAGAGAGAGAGAGAGAATGGGCGCACCAGGGCCTCCAGCCACTGCAAACGAACTCCAGGTGCATGCGCCCCCTGTACATCTGGCTTATGTGGGTCCTGGGATATTGAACCTAGGTTCTTTGGCTTTGTAGGTAACCGCATTAACTGCTTAAGCCATCCCTCCAGCCCAAGAGTTCTTTATATATGCTGGGAATAAGCCTCATCCCTGAATGTGAGTCTCTCATATAATTACCAAAACTTTTCTCCTGTTTTGTGGGTCATGTTTTCAATTTCTTGATGGCAATTTTTGAAGCACAAAAGTTTTTTTTTTTTTTTTTTTTTTTTAGAGAGAGAGAGAGAGAGAGAACTGGTGTACCAGGGCCTCAGCACTGCAATCGAACTTCAGACTCTTGTGCCACCTAGTGGGCATGTGCAATCTTGCGCTTGCCTCACCTTTGTGCATCTGGCTTACATGGGATCAAAAGAGAGATTGAACATGGGTCTTTAGCCTTTGCAGGCAAGCACCTTAACTGCTAAGCCATCTCTCCAGCCCAGGAAATGTTTCTTAAGTTAATTAATTTAGGTGAAAGAAAGAGGGAGATAAAGAGAGATTGAATGGGCATGCCAGGGCCTCTAGGCACTGCAAATGAACTCCAGACACATGTACCACCTTGTGCAACTGGCTTACATGGGTCCTGGGGAATTGAACCAGGGTCCTTTGGCTTTGCAGGCAAGTGCCTTAACTGCTAAGCCATCTTTCTAGCCCACACAAAAGGTTTTAATTGTATGATACACACTTTGTCTGTCCCCCCCCCCCGTTTTAAATTTATTTATTTGCAAGCAAACAAAGATAGAAGAGAGACAGAGAGAATGGGTACACAAGGGCCTTCAGCTGCTGCAAACTGGCTCCAGATGCATATGCCATTTTGTGTGTCTGGTTTTACATGGGGACTGGGGACTCAAACTCTGGTCCTTAAGCTTTTACAGGTAAACACCTTAACTGGTGAGCAATCTCTCCAGCCCTGTTTTCCCCCTTTTGTTCCTGTGCTTTTGGTGGAGTATCTAAGAAACATTGTCTAATCCAAAGTCAAGGAGATTGATGCTTCTGTTCCATTTCACTTGGCTCTGCAATTCCATTTTTTTAAGATTTTTTTTTATCGACAACGTCCATAATTATAAACAATATCCCATGGTAATTCCCTCCCTCCCCCACTTTCCCCTTTGAAACTCCACTCTCCATCATATCCCCTCCCCATCTCAATTGGTCTGTCTTTTATTTTTATGTCATGATATTTTCTTCCTATTATGAGGGTCTTGTGTAGGTAGTGTCAGGTACTATGAGGTCATGGATATCCAGGCCATTTTGTATCTGAAGGAGCACGTTTGAGTCTTACCTTCCTTTGGCTCTTATATTCTTTCCACCACCTCTTCTGCAATAGACCCTGAGCCTTGGAAGATGTGATAGAGATATTTCAGTGCTGAGCACTCCCTGTCATTTCTTCTCAGTACCATGGTGCCTCCTGAGTCATCCCAAGGTCGCTGCCATCTGAAAAGAGAAGGTTCTTTAGCCAAAAGTGATAGTAGCATTAATATATGGGTATGAACATTAAGAGAAGTGCTTACTGGGCAGTTTCGTGAGCATAGTATATACTTTTAGTCAGACAGAAGTAGATGTTACACTCCTAGGGCTCATGACTACCCCTGTTGTAGGTTTTCAGTATCAGGGATGTATTCCCTCCCATGGAGCAGGCCTGCAGTCAAATTAGAGGGCAGTTGGTTTCCACCATGACAGACGTGCCACTATTGCACCCATTAGCTCGTTTGGCCTGACTGGCCAAATATAAGGCTTGCAGTGTCCACTGTTGAGTATCTTCACTGGTGATTTCTCTCTCTCCCATTGAACTGCATGCAGAATGGCTTCTTCCAGCTTTCTGTCAGCTGGTCTACATGGAGGAGGTTTTCAGCTCAGTTCCAGCAGGATTTCTCAGTGGCCTTGCAGCCCAAGTATGTGGAGTCTTCAGCAATAGGGTCTTACCATCTATTCCTGGTGGGAAACCAAGGGCCTCGGCAATGGCCTATAATGTTTTGGCGGCATCAGGGACCTCCCTGGCCAACAACTCACTGTAAGGTATCCCATCCCTGGCACTGAAAATTTCTAGTAACAATCTATGGCTCCTGTGTGTTACATTGTCCAAAAAAGCAGGTTTCCATATGACTTATTTATATCCTCTTAGATTTTGATTATCTCTACCTCCACCTTTCCTTACTCAGTCTCTTCCCCTGACCTCACTTAGGCCTTTTCACCCCCACTACTCTGTTCTTCTACTTAAATATATACAATACCACCCTATTAGGTCCTCCCTCCTTCCCTTTCTATTTCCTTTCTGGATTTCTGGCCTATGCTACTGAGTTTTCTTCCTACTCACACAGAAGTCCAGTTATTTGTAGCTAGGATCCACATATGAGAGAGAACATGCGATGTTTGGTTTTCTAGGCCTGGGAGAGAGAGACAGAGAGAATGGGTATGCTAGGGCCTCTATCCACTGCAAAGGAACTCCAGACCTTGTGCTTCTGGCTTATGTGGGTACTGGGGAATCGAACCCAGGTCCTTAAGTTTCATAGGCACTTGTGCCTTCACCTCTAAGGCATCTCTGGGAGGTGAATTTTCAATAGCTAATGTACTCCCATTGTCCTTCCACAGCTTTCAGCTGCTTGCCTTGCTCCTTCTTTGGAAGCCAGTTGCCTTTGCAGTGAGGATGGGTCTCTGTGATCATTAGGCATCTGGCTCTTCTTCCCGGGGGTTTTATCCTTGCTGTTTGCACCTTCCCAAAGAACTTGTGCTCCCCTGAGCACTTTCCCAGCTGGTCGCTCTGACCTCCCCCCACCCCCAGGGTGGTAGAGGGTATTCTGGGAGTTTGGGGTCCAGCCCTTGTTTATGGTACACCTTACTCCCTGCTTTCCATAGTCCTGTTTTTATCGTGTAGGACCCTCTCCAGTGGTGATCCTCTGTGAGCTGCTTGACCACACATCTTGTTTCCTTGTGTCATTTCTTTTCGTTGTCCTCTGGAAATTTGGTCATTGTCAGACATGAATTTTTCAGTTCTATTTCTGATATCTGTTTGATATTCTTCCCCCCTCCCCAAAACCAAGTGGCTAGATGATCAGCAGGCAGGGAAAGACTGTCTCAGAGGCTGATGAAAGGTGGCACATTGTCATTGAGTCATGTCAAAGCTACACAATGGCACAGTGCTAAGATGTTTTCAGAATGACAAGGGTGTTGCTGGGAATAAGGGAGAGCTACATGTGGTCATTGGCAGGAAGCTGGCCATTAGGATGGAATAAGGAGTGTGAGCTCTGAGACGCCCACTCTCTACTTCTCTGTACTGTCTTCTGGTGCCAGGCTCAATGGTAGCATGTGTCCTCATACTCACAGAGGCCGTTAGCTGCTGTGCTGTGCACGGCTGGGGACTGCACTCTGGTCCTGTAGCCACACTCCCTCCTGTGCTGCAGAGTAACTCCCCACGTTGTAGAGTCCAGCCATGATTCACACCAGTCCCTCTTTGGTTAGAGGTCTCTTCACAGGTTTCTTGTTATAGTCCTGGCTGTTGCCCGGACTGGAGGCCACAATGGAGGGGAGAGAGAAGGGCACAGAGTTTGAAAGGTGCCTGGTGAAGTTACAGAGCATGGGGTGGGACACCACAGAGTGCGCTGCAGTGGTCAGGAGGAAGGCTTGCTTAGAGCAGAGAGCCGAGCTTTTCCCAGTGCAGGGGTGCTGTGGGCTGGCTTGGTAGGTGGGCAGAACTGAGAGAAGCATTGGAAAGAGAGTGCATGGGGTGGTGCAAAGTGCAGGTGAGGGAGTTTGGGCCTGACCTGGTGCTGGCGCTTGCTATATTTGTTAGTTTAGGAGATAGACTGACCCGGGGCCCTATAGAGTCTGTGGGACAGCAACAGCAAGGAGGAGTAAGGGTCGGCTGCAGGAGCTGAGTCCTCTCCTGGGTGGGACCTTGGCCATAGACACCTTTCACAATGGGGCACATTACTTTGTAACTGTCCACACATCACTGTTCATAACCCTGATTATTTCCTGTGGCTGATCTTAGGTCGATAAGCCCTCTGGGGGCAGCGGAATGTCACCGGGATCTTCTGGGCTCTGATGGGTGACAGCACTCACAGGGGATGCTTGACCAATGTTCCTCAGCTCTCTTTTCAGGAGACCTTGGAGGCCAACCTGATGTTTCTGCTTCGAAACATCAAGCGGGTCACCTCAGGAGGAGGGAGACTGAGGTAACTTTGAGCAGTTGTGACCACACGTTGACTTCCCTTATTAGAACATCTGCCCCTCCCCTTGGCTTCCAGGACATTTTGTGACCAAGCATAACACTCACCCTTCAAATCACTGCTAATTTATTTACAGGTTTTGGTGATTGAACGTCATGTGCACTCTGAGAAAAACAAGCAGGGAATTGAAAAATGATGATTTTTTTCCTGGAAAAGCATGTCCATTATAGCTTGTGGTGACAGCCAGCGCCAAGGCAAACATTCAAATGAAACTGGAGCCACCGTGTAGCCTGCCCTCTGAGGGGCTATTGTGCGCCCAGGGCGATTGCGACACTGAGGACTCCAGCCAGACCTTTGGGGCAGGTGGCCTGGAGTAGTGTAGTGTGGGAAGTAAGCTGCGCCCCCCCGGGGCTTGGAGGGCTTTCACTGCACTAGGTGCCATTTCTGAGGGGCTCCTATCCCTTGTGCAAGCTGCTCAGACTTGAGGGATGCACTAGGGTTGGAGGCTGAGGGCGCAGGAACGGGAGGAATGGACCAAGTTCACCCCAGCTCTGTCAGCAGGATGAGCCTGTCTATTCGAGTCTCCAAAGGGCAAGTTCGTGTGCATGTCCTAAAGGGCGCACTAGTGGGGCGGAAGCTGCAGGAGGCTTGACCACATAGTGGAGTCTTAGTTTCAGCTGGTGGAAAAAAAAGTGTAATTTTTCAGGGTGTGACATATGAGGCTCCCCAGACTCCAAATCACAGAGGATGTAGAGTGGGATTTCTCTGTCAGGCACTCCTTTTTGGCCTCCCAAATCCTGAAGACACAGTATTTTTCTGTGTAGCTTGTGAATGCCTTTTGGACAGTGCAGAGGCAGGATCATCCCACCTTCTGCATCGGAGGAGCTCACTTGAGCAAGTCAGACCAGTGCGTGCGTGCGTGCGTGCGTGCGTGCGTGCGTGCCTGTGTGCACACACATGCTCCCTGCAAACTAAGCCTCCATTTGGTACCTGCTGTCTGGTTAGCTGCGATACCCTGTGGCCATAGATACCTGGCCAGCATCCTTCATCATGCAGCCCCAGAATTTTGTTTACATTGTTCTAGGAAGGAAGCAGGTTGGGGAGCTCACAGTGACAGAAGTGTGTTTTGGGAACACATGTTGGCTGTGGTTTGGGATTTCCTTCTCTGTGCCTTGTTAATTTATGGCACTTACTGTGAGTTGGATTAAAACAGGGAAATAGCATCCTGGAAAGACATGTCATTCTTACCAAGGGACTCATGGTATTTGGAAAACAGGCCCCAAGGAAAATTTTCCTAGTGTCCAGGATGGAGCCTTTGTCCTGAAGGACAAGGGCGAGGTTGCTTTTTAGAGGCATATGGAAGGTTTTTACCACCACACAAGAAGTCTGTCTGCATCTCTCTTTGCTTTCCCAACCCTGGAAAACTCAGGCAGTCTTGGTCTAGCCTGGTGATTTCAAGATTTCTTTCCTTTCAGATGGATGAGCTTTGTTGTGAATTTCTTTTTGCCTCCAAAATCTTGCAGGTACCTCCCTCTCTTCCCTCCATCTTCCTCGAGTTAAAATCTAGATCTATGGAAAAAAATTGTTTGAGGAAAGAAAGGCCTGAGAAACACAGGGAGACTGATGCAAATGTACTGCAAACCAGATGTTCCTTTCTCCATGACAAAGAGGCGCCCAAGTTCATGGGCATCTGGGGAAGTGTTTTCCTTTAAGGAAAACATCTGTATGGAAATGGTAGCCCGAGTAATGCGATGTGACAGTTGCTATGTCAACGAGTGGATTTTTTTCCCCTCCCCTTAAATTATTGACCAGCTCAGTCAATGTTGCATAAAAGTCATGCAATGCCTTGGAATGTGTTTCTGTGCTGGCCTCTGCCAGGACTCTTCAGCATTTTTCCCCTACATGTATTTTGCTTTTGGGAAGGATGGCTTGTCACTTTGGTTTAACTGTGCTCTCTCTCCCTCTCCTTTCTGTGGAGCTACATATTTCTTAGATTTGTAATAGGACAATGGAAGCTTAAACTCCAGGGGAGCAATAGAGAGGGTAATAAGGGTGGGGCGAGGGTCTTAAATCCCCTTTAGCTGTGATGAAGAAGTATAGACCCTGGGGCAGTACACGAGCAATTTATAGCTGGTTTGAGGAAGTAAAGGGAGTGAGAGTGTGTGTGCATGTGTGTGTGTGGCTGGATGTGGGGGTCACTTATTTCTCCTTGGTGTTTATGATGATGGCATGGGCCACAGGTGCTCTCTCTCTCTCACTTTCTCTCCTGTGTCCAGGTGCCTGCTGGCTATCTTTTCCTTGTTGTCTATGTAGCCCAGGCTGGCCCGGAATTCCTGGTAATCCTGCCTTAGCTCTCAGAGCTGGGATCATAGGCACTGGTTGGCTTTCCTTACTGGTCCTCTAGTCTTCTTGCCGATTAAGACATCGTCATACTTCTGTTGTCTGCCCTTCTTTCTCCCTGTTCCCTGTTGCCTAGCACCAGTCCCACTCCCAGTGAGTCCCTCCTACCTGCCCACATCCTTTCTTACCAGCAGGATCGCCACAGCTTAGCCCTGACTCTTGGGCTGTTCCTCTGGTCTTTCCTGCTTCTGGCCTCATCTCACCCTAATATAATCTCTACACTTACATGTCACTTAATTTTTTTTTTTAGTCTGTCTACATGTGTTTGTGTTCGTGTGTGTGTGTGTGTGTGTGTGTGTGTGTGTGTGTGTAGGCATGTGGAGGCCAGGGTTGACGCTGGGTATTTTGTGGTTGCACTCCACCTTCTTTGAGACAGGATCTCTCCAAACCTGAAGCTCATCTACTGAGCTAGACTAGCTAGCTAGTGATCCTCCACCACCCCAGCACTTGGACTAAAGGTGAGCACCACCACGCCCACACTTTGGGTGGGTTCTGGGGATCAGAATTCAGGTCCTCATGCTTGTGCAGTAAATGCTTTACCCACAGAGCCATTGCCCAGAACCCTCTACACCAACTTACCTTTTTAGAGGCATGGGCTGTCATTGGCCTAGAGCTTACCAGGGATCTGCCTGTCTCTACCTTCACAGTGTTGGAATTACAAGCATGCATCTCTATACCTGGCTTTTTTTTTTTTTTTTTTTTGAGGCAAGCTCAACAGACTGGCTTTCTTTTTTTAATGCAAGAGTGAGAAAAGGAGAAAATATTGATGCACCAGGGCCTCTAGCCACTGCAGTCGAACTCCAGATACATGCACCACCTTGTGTGCATATGCAATCTTGTACACTTGTATCGCTTTATGTGTCTGGCTTACATGGGGCCTGGAGAGTTGAACATGGCTCCTTAGACTTCACAAGCAAGCGCCTTAGCCACTAAACCACGTCTCCTGCCCTACACCTGTCTTTTTAAAATGAGTCTTGGGAATTGAACTTAGGTTCTCATGTTTGTACTGAGTTCTTGTTCAAAGTGCTTGTAAGATAAGCCCTTTACTGACTGAGCTACCTCAGCAGCCCAAGGTTCACTTTTTTTGTTTGTTTGTTTGTTTGTTTTTTCTTTTTTTTGAGGTAGAGTCTTGTTCTAGCCCAAGCTGACCTGGAATTCACCATGTAGTCTCATGGTGGCCTTGTACTCATGGTGATCCTCCTACCTCTGCCCCCCGAGTGCTGGGATTAAAGGTGTGCACCATTGTGCCTGGCAAGGTTCACTTTTCAAAATAAAAAGACTTAGGGGCTAAACAGATGACTCAACAGTCAAAGGGGCTTGCTTGCAAAGCTTGCAGGCCCAGTTTCGATTCTCCAGGACCCATATAAAACCAGATGCACAAAGTGGTGCATGCATATAGAATTTGTTTGCGGTGGCAGGAGACCGTAGTGCATCCATACCCACTTTCTTTTTCTCTCTGTCTGCCTCTTTCTCTTTCTCCCTCTGTAGCAGACAGCTTAAGGTTCTCTGAGGTGAACTTCCAGACTAGGCACAGTTATGGAGGAAGGGATTTATTGAAGCTTACAGATCCAGGCGAAGTTCCATAATGGTAAAGGAAGCTGGCCTGCCTTCACAGGTCCAAGCAGAGAGAGAGAGAGAGAGAGAGAGAGAGAGAGAGAGAGAGAGATGCACAAGCCAAAAAGCCATAGCACACTTCAGGAACTACAACTAGGCCCACTTTGCATATATTTACATTGAAATCTCAAGCCCACCACCACACCTGAAGAGCCTCCCAGTGACACCACCTCCAGCCAGGTGGCTGCAGATCCAAACTACAAACTAATAAAACACTGAATATATTGGGGCACATCTATTCAAACTACCATACTTTCTCTGAAATAAATAAATAAATTTAAATGAGTAAGAAGACTTCATGTTTTTAGAGCATAGGCCCCTGCCTTCACTCACGCACACAGCCTTTGCATGATCAGTCTACACACCACACTGGGACATGCGTTGCAACTGCTGAGGCTACATGGACACATCCTGATTATCCAGCATTCCTGTTTACGTTAGATTCATTCTTGCTGTTGTATCCTCAGACGGTGACATTTAGAAAATTGTGTGTGCTGTATATGTGTATGTGTGAGTGTGTGTGTGTGTGTGTGTGTGTGTATGGGCACACATACGTATGGCACATGTGTGGAGTTCAGAGGGCAACCTCAAGGTGTCCATCTTTCCTGCTTTCTTTTGAGGCAGTCTCTCTTGATTTGCCCCTGCATGTGCCAGACTAGCTGGTCTGTGAGCCTCCAGGCTTTCCTGGCTCTGCCTCTCATTGATGTATGTGCGTTGGGATCACAGACAGGCAGGTGCATCACTTTCCATTTGTTTGGCTTTTTTTTTTTTTAATGGGGAGGATCAAACCTGGGTCATCAGGCCTGACACTTACTATCTGCCCTGTCAGGGAGACAAGGAAAACAGCTTTGTAACCTGCCAGATTAAGTGGTGGGCCCTTCCCATCCCTCAGCGTGAGACACTCACTATACTGAGCTCTTCCCTTCCTGGCCTCTGCTTCCTCAGGTCTGTTACCTCCACATCGACATCCTTCTGCCAGCCTCCTGTCTGGCCTGGCTCTAGCTCTGCCCCTGCTGTCTCTCTGTCCTTTCTTCCCCTGGAGCACAGTGCTTAGAACAGGGGCTTTCGAGCCAGTGAGGCTCACCCGTCTTCACACCCATTCTCGGTGGTGCTAGTTACACACTCATGACCTCGAGCAGGTGTTTCAAACCCTTCTGTGTCTCACGTGAGAAAGAGACTTAGTGTGATAATCGTTACGTGAGGTGGCAAATTTCTCATTGCTCCAGGTGCTTTGTGAGTGCTTGGACATGTGCTGTCTGCTATTATTTTATAGTGACAGCTGCATCATGTCCCTCTGCTCCTCTGAAGCCGAGTGGCTGTCAGTAGTCTTAGGAGCACACCCTACCTGGCCTTGCTGCTTCCCGTGTCTTTGGTTGTGGCATGTTGCAGCTCCGTCTTTCCCCTTCTTGTCTCTCTTGTTCTTTTGCTTCCTGCACCTGGATTAACTTCCTCCCCTTAATTGCACCCTTGCTCAGCCCCCACTCCCCACCTTGCTGACTGCCCCAGTGCCTTGATCAGAACCCCCTCCTGCTGCACACAGCCTAGGACTACTTGACTTCATTCTGTTTCATGTCCTGGCCCCCTTTCTTTCTCGAAGCGTCTTAAGCTAGAGTTCAAATTTAATTTCTTTCTTAAAAAATATTTTATTTATTTTACTTATTGAGAGAGAGAGAGAGAAGAGAGAGAGAGAGAGAGAGAGAGAGGAGGGAGGGAATGGCAGGGCCTCCAGCCACTGTAAATGAACTCCAGATGTATGTGCCACCTTGCGCATTTGGCTTATGTGGGTACTGGGGAATTGAATCTGGGACCTTAGGCTTCACAGGAAAGCACCTTAACTGCTAAGCCATCTCTTC
Organism: Dipus sagitta; assembly: GCA_036346955.1. NCBI lineage: Eukaryota > Metazoa > Chordata > Mammalia > Rodentia > Dipodidae > Dipus > Dipus sagitta. Next base: position 131,001,055 of record CM070772.1, on the reverse strand, counting down.
AACCCCCAAATTTAATCTCTCGAGTAGTTTTAATGCATGATTTGCACTCAGTAGCTCCTCAGTGTGTGAGCTATGGGTGGAACCTATGCTGTGGAATTGGAATCTCTCGCATGGCTATGCCACTTTGGTGGGGCAAACGGTCACCAGAGCCACCTTCCTGTACTAGATGCTCATATTTCATCACAGCACTTCTCCTTGCTGACTTCAGCCAGGACCTCAAGCCCTGTCCTGGTACAGGGCTCCCGCCTGTCACAGCCCATCCACCTAAAGTGACAGACCTTTTTCCTGACCTGTCCTGGGCAATAGTCATGCTAACTTTTGTTCAGAGGATTGCTTTAGTTAGTTATTGATTCAGAAAAATATATGATTTAGCTCCCTTAAATGTTCACCTCCAAAGTAATATTTAAGGCATGTTTCTAGAAGCCCCAGGAAAACTTCCAACATTTCAGGAAGAGCAGTTTGGTAGGTAAATTCACTGAGCCTGCATTCTAACTAAGGGAAGGGCCGTTGAGGCTGAACTTGGGGGAGGTGGAGGGACAGGTTCAGGTCACACTGTAGTAATTGGAGGAGGCAGAATTGAGCCCTGGTTGGCTAGCTTTGAAGTGCAAGCTCTGCTGTTTACACCGAGTACCTAGGGCTGTATATAGAGTTAGTCTGCTTCATGCCACCTCACCCTCCCCTGGTGGTCGAGTCCATTAGATATTAGACTCTGGGAGTGAAGGAAGCTGAAGTTTTGCTGACCTTGTGTTTGCAGCTGTCTCTCTCTCCCTTATTTGTTCTTCGCCCAGCTGCTTGGATCGTCCTGACCATGACCTTGGAATTGTGACTCTGCTAAGTATTGATTGCCTGTCTTCTCTGCCTGCTGAAACCTCATCCAGCGGTCCAGCGCTTGTGGAGCTCTCTGGGGACACTTTCCCATTTCCCGTCCACAGAGTTGCCCCCTCTTCTGGGTCCTCATCACTTCCAGTAGCTCTCATGGCCTGCCTTGTGTCAGCTGCTGAGAGCTCTGCCCACCCCCTGGGAGCCGGCTGGAGGCTTGTTCATAGTCCCTGGAGGCTAGGACTGCACTATGCACGGAGTCTGAATTCATTTATTCTCACTGTGCCTGGGATGCATCTGGGCCACTGAGAGTTTGCTTAGGGACCTTACCATCTTTGGTTTGGGAAACCTCAGAGCACCCTGGATTCAAATCCATCAGTGACATCTTCCTTGTGGTCCGTGTCACCTGTCACTCAGAGGGAGAGAGAAATTAAATTGGCACAGTCAGGCTGGTTCCTCCCAGTGTTCTGTTGACTCTCACAGTAACCTGGTCTGCTGTGGGCATCTCGTGTCTTCCTGGCCCTGGGAGGGGGAGAGTGGGGACATGCTGATCTGCACGGCTAAAAGCACATGTTGTGGTTCCCGTTTGTAGCCCTTGGCACTAGCTGGCTCCAGCGATGCCTGGCGGCTGGCTCTGCGGCACCTGTCAGTCCCCCGGATCCATCACTTGTCCTCGCGGTGCTGGGACAGCTTTGGCAGGGGCTCTGCTGACAGCTCTCCTTCCTGCTTTTCAGGATGCCCTTCACTGATCAAAATCGCTGCATCCCATAGGCTGGCTCTGCTTTTTAAGAGCTGGGTATTTTTTTTTTAAAGGACTGGTTTATTTTAGACTTAAATTTGATTGGACTTAACTTTCACTTTCATTGTTATGTATACTTAGCAGTTTAAAATGAATTTGTTTTTTTGGGGGGAAGACTTAATCTTGTTAGCAATCCATGTGACTAATTACTGCTCTGCAGTGCACTGCGAAACTTGCGAGGTGTGCCACATATACACGTTTTCTGTTTGAAACTATTAGTAAATTGAACATCTGTGTTACAGGAACACACTCGATTAGTAAACTCAACGTCTTTGTTGGTTCACCTTGTTAAACAGGAAAATACCTTGTGTGGCTTTCTAAGGCACCGGTGAGTTCTGGTAAGTGTTCTTTTGGAGATGAAGTATATAAAGTAAATGAAGGCAGATGTCAGACATTTAATTGGCTCTTCTCTCAGCCAGCTGTATGAATTTTGGAACCACTGTCAGCCATGATAATTCACCACTGATTGGAAGTTGACAGACTGAATCTTCAGAGGGGTGGGGCTGGCTATGCTACAAACTTGAATATCTGGCTCATGCCTCACAGACAGGTCTTCACAGTTTTCCACCAATATTTCTCAAATAGGAGACAGTATAGGGAAGGAAGGCTGTGGTGGCTTGACCCCCAGTGGTCCACAGAATTCATGTGTAGTCTTAGAGTCTGTAGTTACATGTTCAAGGTACTTGATTTTTGACTCCATGTTGACAATGCCCTCCAAATATTCATTTAGAGAAGATTGACTGGGTGGATGTGTGTGTGTGTGTGTGTGTGTGTGTGTGTGTGTGTGTGTGTGTGTTTTAAGGTAGGTTCTCACTCTATTCCCAGGCTGACCTGGAATTCACTATGTAGTCTCAGGGTAATCTTGAATTCACAGTAATCCTCCTACTTCTGCCTCCCAAGTGCTAGGATTGAAGGCATGTACCACTATGTCTGGAAGGATGCATCTTTTAATTCTGTGGTTTCTCAAACCCTCAGAGTCAGATACTTGGCTAGAGATGCAGGTATAAAAATGATGATTAAAAGGGCATAAAAAAAAATACCAGAAAATAAGCAAAGTAACCGTGATGTTTAAAAATGTTGGGGCTGGAGAGATGGCTTAGTGGTTAAGGCACTTGCCTATCAAGCCTAAGGACCAAGGTTCAATTCTCCAGTACCCACATAAGCCAGATGCAAAAGGTGATGCATGTGTCTGGAGTTCATCTCTATTGAAAAGAGGCCCTGATGTGCCCATTCTTTCTCTATTTGCCTCTTTCTCTCTCCCTCTAATAAATAAATAAATAATAAAATATTTTAAAAAACTTAAAGATATTTAAAAAAATTTTCATTCCCAGGCAAGGAGAGGGGAAGGTTGCTAAACTAAGAGAAAAGATGCCAGAGCCAAGGTGGGATTTCCCTTTGGGAAGCAATCACTAAGTAGTAATGGATGGAGGAATAGTCAGGCAAGGTGCTGCCTTAGATATCTGAGGTCGAGATGGAATTGCTGGGATGGGAAGGAGGAAAAGGGGGGATCAACTCATTGACTGGTAGATATGGAGCACGTACAGTGTGACAGCCCTGTGCTAGCTATTCCAACGCACATGGGAACTTCTGAGTACCTCAGGTGATGTGTTTGAATAACTCCATGTGGAATTCAGGTTCTTTTCTTCTGAGCAGTAATATGGGAATTTTGGGTGGCTTTGATATCCTTGGAGCCTTTCTTAACTCTTAATTTTTATTTATTTATTTATTTTGGTTTTTTGAGGTAGGGTCTTATTCTAGCTCAGGCTGACCTGAGATTCACTATGTAGTCTCAGGGTAGCTTCGAACTCATGCCAGTCCTCCTACCTCTGCCTCCTAAGTGCTGGAATTAAAGGCATGTACCACCATGCCTAGCTTTATTTTATTTTATTTATCACTTGAGACACACACACACAGGGGCAGATAGAGGTAGAATGTGTGAACTAGGGCCTGTAGCCACTTCAAACAAACTCCAGATGTATGTATCACCTTGTGCATCTGGCTTATGTGGGTACTGGGGAATTGAACCTGGGTCCTTAAGCTTTGCAGGCAAGTACCTTAAGTGCTATTCCATCTCTTCAGCCCTTGGTTGGGCTTTTAATGCAGGAATTAGGGTGCCAGTTGCTCATGGTCACACAGAACTTCCACTGAGTCAGTGACCTGCAGGTTTCTTGTCTTACAAATCTAAAGAATGAAATCCATAGACCATAGAGGGTGAGGTTTATAGATTTTATTATACAGTTTAAAAGAAGAAAAGAAGGCAGGGTACCTATATATCAGAAAGGGTCCTGAGCTGGTAACGCCCATGATCATGATTGGGTCTTCTATAAGAATTTACTGGATGGAAGCTTTTCTGCATGGGAGATGAGCTGGTCAGTCCAGTTTTTATTCCATGTGTCCAAGTGCCTTGTAATCTTATTCAGATCTAGGAAAGGGGAACTCCTTTAGGGAAAAAGAGATAAGGAAAAATCAGATCTGCCCTTCCCTATGTATTAGTCTGGGATTTCTAGAACAACAGAATTGCTAGGATGAATTTGTATTATAAAGGGTATGTGTTAGATAGCTTACAAGAGCTGGGCAGTCCAACAATAGCTGTCTATAGGCATGGGTGCTGGGGAACTGGGTAGCTGCTCAGTTCGCAAGGCTGGATGCCTCAGCAGTCCCAATGTGGGGCTAAAGGCCTAGAGGATTTCCTAGACAGCTGCTGGTCTTCAGTCCACATTGGAAAGCTGATGAAATTTGTTCCATTGTCTACAAAGGACAGTCAAAACAGGGCAGTGTTCTCGGAAGGATGCTGATAACATCTTCATTGTGGGCCTGGAGGAAGATCATGCATAGGAGTGTGGTCTGAGTACAGCACCTAGGTGGTACTCATCCCGCAGGAATCAAGTCTGTTCACTCAGTGCATGTGATGGTTTGTATTGTCAGCGTGACAGGACTGGAACCACTAGTGAGGGATTATGTAGATGAGGTTAGCCTCTGGATGTGTCTGGAGGGGGATTATCTTGGTTAGGTCCATTGTGGTAGGAAGACCCTCCTTAACTGTGGGGAGCACCATGCCATGGCTCAGGTTCCTGGCTAGGTAAAAAGGAGAGAGCTGGCTGAGCAGCAGCATTCACGACTCCCTGCTTCTTCTTTTTGAGCTGAATGTGACCATTTCTGCTTCATTCCACGATGGGCTGTAACCTGGTGTTATAAAATGAAATAACCCTTTCCTTCCTTAAACTGACTTTAATATATATATATATAGTTTTAAATCAAGGGAGAGAATGGGCATGTCAGGGCCTCTAGCTGCTGCAAAAGAACTCCGGACACATGCGCCACTTTGTGCATCTGGCTTATATGGATTCTGAGAAATAGAACCTGGGTTCTTTGGCTTTGCAGGCAAGTACTTTAACTGCTCAGTTATCCTTACAGTCCTTAAACTGACTTAAAAAATATTTTATTTTTATTTATCCATTTATTTGACAGAGAAAGAGGGAGAGAGAGAGAGAGAGAGAGAGAGAGAGAGAATGGGTGTGCCAGGGCCTCCAGCCACTGCAAATGAACTCCAGATGCATGTGCCCCCTTGTGCATCTGGCTAACGTGGGTCCTGGGGAATCAAACCTGGGTCCTTTGGCTTTTCAGGCAAATGCCTTAACCACTAAGCCATCCCTCCAGCCCTAAACTGACTTGACAGGTATTTTGTCCCAGCCATGAGAAGATAACTAATATGTGACCTTAGATAATGTAAGAACTTAGCAAACATGGGAAGTTATGGCTAATGTAAAATCACTGGGCTTGGGTAGATGTTTTTAACATGAAAAATATGGTTCTTGACTCAATGAATTTGTGAATATTGGTATATATCTTGTGTTATAGTTACCTTCTCGTGGCTGGGACAAAGTGCCCTACCAAAAGCAGCGGATGGGAAGCATGTTTTCATTTTGGCTCATGGTCTTAAGGGGAAGCTCCATGATGGGAGGGGAAAAGATGGCACAGCAGAGGCTGGACATCACCTCCTTGCCAACATCAGGTGGACAACAGCAGCAGAATGGGCTGAACTCTAGAAAAAGGGAACTGGTTATAACACCCCAGTGTTTGCTCCCAACAACATACCTGATCCAGCAAGCCTCCGCCTACCAAGTTGCCATCAGCTAGGAATGAAGCATTCAACACCCATGAGTTTATGGGGGATGCCTAACTCAAGCTACCACATCTTGTTTTGTATAATATCACTGGGATATGTATTATTTCGAAGCCTCAGATGGGCCACTGTAAAACACCTGCCATGTCCCTTGCAGGTGGCTGACCTGGTCAGTGCTTTCAGAAACTTTAGCTCTCAAACCTCATCCTGGGCTGGGGATGTTGCCCAGTTGTAGAGTACTTGCTGAGCATGTGTGAGGCCCAACCAAGATAGTGAAAATGTCACCTGTTTTACCTGCAAAGTACCATTCCTTTGCTGTGTGTTGGTGGCTTATGCTGTTGAAGCTGCCCAGGTGGCTGGTTTGCCATGTGTGTCGTCATTTTCTCTCTGGTTTTCTCTTCAGTTGTGGCTGTTTACTTAAAGGATACCTGGTGGTCCACAGAAGACATTCTAAGAACTTCTGATCCCACAAGGGAAGGGCTGGTGAAGGTGAGGAGATATTATTAATATTTTTTTTGTGTGTGGGTGTGTGGTGTGTGTGCGTGTTCACATGTGTTCAGGTGTCTGTGGAGGTCAGAGGTTGATGTTGGCTACCTTCCTCAATTGCTTTCCACCTGATATGTGGAGGCAGGTCTTTCACTTGAACCTGGAGTTTGCCAGCTTGCCCCAGGGAGCCCCTGTCTCTGCTTCCCAAATGCTGGGACTGCAGGTGGTCAGCCATGCCCATCTGACGTCTGAACTCAGGTCCTTCATCCTTGTACACATCTACTGAGCCATCTCACCAAACCTAGGATGTGACATTAAGAAAACATTTGCAAAACATGTTTTCAAGTTCACCTTAGTAATACCATGTTAATAACTTAAGTCATTGCATTCATAACCTTATAAGAGCTGTCATTACCTGCATAAGACCTGCATAATATTGGGCCCATTAACCTGCTGTCATGGATCATGGAGGAGGGCAGAAAGAAAGACAGCATAATAGAAGAGAGACTGGGAAATAGGAGGAAGTTCACTGAGAGGGTATGGGAAGTCTTCTGTGTACTCATTCCCTGCATCCCTGAGACATAAACATTAATTTTCTCATGGTTCTGGAGGCTAGAAGTCCAAAGTCAAGGTGTGCATAGTTACTTTCCTTTCAGGGATGGGTGGGCAATCTCTTCCAGGGTCTCCCCCACCTTCTGATTGCTTCAGACATTCATGAGTCTGCATACCTTCTTTGTAGGTGTCTGCTGCTTTCATTGACAAATTTCAGACATGTACATAATATAATTTTGTTCATTTGTTTTTTGAGGTAGAGTCTTACTCTGGTCCAGGCTGACCTGGAATTAACTGTGTGGTCTCAGCATGGCCTCGAACTCACGGTGATCCTACCTCTGCCTCCTGTGCACCACCATGCCCAGCTTTTTTTGGGGGGGGGGCTTTTTAAATTGACAACTTCCACACTTATAGACAAAACCCAATGATAATTCCCTCCCTTCCTTCACTTTCTCCTTCTTAATTCTGTTCTCCATCATATCCCCTCCCTCTCTCCATTAGTCTCTCTTGTATTTTGATGTCATCATCTTTTCCTCCTATTATGAGGGTCTTGTGAAGATAGTGCTAGGCACTGCAAGGTCATGGATACCGAGGCCAGTTTCTGTCTGGACAGTTGCATTGTAAACAGTCCTACCCTTCCTTAGATTCTTTCCACTACCTCTTCCACAATGGACTCTGAGCCTTGGAGGATGTGATAGAGATGTTTCAGTGCTGAACACTTCTCCATCACTTCTTCTCAGCAATATGGTGCCTGTTGGGTCATCCCAGTGGTCACTGCCATCTGAAAAGAGAAGCTTCTCTAACCAAAAGGGAGGGTATCATTAATATATTGGTATGAACATTAGGTGAAGTGCTTACATGGCAGTTTGGTAAACATCATAATGTATTATTTAAAAATATTTCATTTATTTATAGGGAGAGAGAGAGAGAGAAAAGGAACAAGGGAGGGAGAGAATGGGTGTTCCAGGGCCTTCTAGCCAGTGCAAATGAACTCTAGATATATGTGCCACTTTGTGAATCAGGCTTTATGTGGGCACTAGGGAATTAAACACAGGTCATTGGCTTTGCAGGCAAGTGCCTTAACCACTGAGCAATCTCTTCAGCCCCTACGTAATGTATTTTAATCATAGTCCCTTCTCATTATCTTCTGTTGTCTCCCTATCTCTACTCTCCTCCCAAGAATCCCTTCTTTCTGATTAGTTCCTCTTCTATTTTGATGTCCTTTAAAATATATTATTAAAAATCTTTATTAAGAGAGGCTGAAAAGGGAGAATTGTAGTGGGAGGGGATTTTGATCATGTTATATTATCTGTAAATATGGAACTTGTCAATGAAAGGCTTAAGAAAGGGCTGGGGCCATGGTGCAGCAACTAAAGGTGCTGGCCTGGGTAGAATCCCCAGGACCCATGTGAAGCCAGGTGCACAAAGTGGTCCATGCAGCTGGAGTTCATTTGCAGTGACGACAGGCCCTGCTGTACCCATTCTCTCTCTATTTTCTTTTGCTTTCAATTAAAAAAGTTAAAAAACTTTATTAAAAATTTATATAATTTCAGAACCCTTTGTCTTTGCTCCTCATTGAACCTCCTCTTATTTCCCATAGTCTCTTTTCTATTTTGATGTCCCTTTCCCCCGCCCTTCCATCATCCATGACAGCATGTTGATGGGCCCAATATTATGCAGATCCTCTGCAGGTAATGACAGCCCTCAGGAGGGCATGAATTCAGTGCCTATTTTTTTGTCTGGAAGACAGCGTTCTAAAGCACTCATACTCAGTCCTTTGGCTCTTACATTCTGTTTGCCTTGGATGGCATAATGGAGATGCTTTATTTAGTGCTGAACACACCACTGCCATTTCTTCTCATTTCTTTGACAAGTCTTGAATCTTCCCAGAAGTCACTACTATATGAAAAGAGAAACTTCTCTAACCAAAAGTGAGAACCGCACTAATATATGGGCATGAACATAAACATTTAGAGGACATTTTAGTAGATATAACATATCCATTTAGCCTAACAATGGTAGTAGCTTCCCAGCCATAGGTTTTCAGTACCAGACACACTTTCCTTCCCATGGAGCCAGCCTCAAATCCAATCAGAGAACAGATGGTTACCCTTTAAACAGTCATGCCATTATTGCATCAGTGGGTTCATCTTGCCTGGCTGGTTGGTTGTGTAGGACTCATGGTGGCCACACCACTGGGTAAGACTGTTGATGACTCCCCCCCCGCCCCAGTAGTCTGTATAGTACTTTCTAGCACTATTACAGCCAGCAGGGAGGATGCTACCAGCTCAATTCCAGCTAGATTTCTCAGTGTCCCGTAACTGAAGCATGTGATATCTTCAGCAGTAGGGTTTAACTGTCTACTTCTGGAGTACTGGCAATGGCCTGTATTGTTTTGGGGACCTCAGGCGCCTATCTAGCCAGCGACTCATTGGGAAGTATCCCTTTCCTGGCAATTTTTATTGGTAATTTTATTGGCAAATTGTGGGGTTTCCCCACATTAATCTATGGCTTCTTAGAACAGCATTATTCACCCAAACAGGGTACTTCTGCCCAGACTGTCTCTTTAAAAAATTATATGTTTTTGATTAGCTAACAAAAAAGTAGGTTTCTCTACAGTATCTTTAGCTTTGGCTACCATTCTCCCTTCTCCTGCCCTCTGTCCCCCTCCCCTGACTGCATTTAAACCCTTTCACCCATAGTATTGCACCTTTCTACTTGCATATCTACTATCCGCTCCTCTTCAGTCCCACTTCCTCACCCCTCCTCATGGTTCCTTTCTAGTTTCCTGGCCTCTACTTACCCTTCCTATAGCTTACATCATGTCTTGAAGTTCAAAGATAGGATCCGCATATGAGAACATATGATGTTCATCTTCTTGAGCTTACATTACCTGACATAGTACAATATTATCCAGACCCATCCATTTTTCTATAAATTTCATTTTTTATTTTTCAGTACAGCTGAATAAAATTCCACTGTGTGTGTGCATCACATCTTCATTATCCATTCATCAGCTGATAGGCATCTGGACTGACTCTATCTGTTTCCTAGCTATTGTGAAAAGATTATCAACAAACACGGATGAGCACGTATCTAGTAAAATGTAAAGTCCTTAGGATATATGCCCAAGAAAGGTATATCTGGGTCATATCCTAAACATATTTTTATCTTTTTTTTTTTTTTTTTTTTTGGTTTTTCTTTTTTTTGGTTTTTCGAGGTAGGGTCTCACTCTAGCCCAGGCTGACCTGGAATTCACTATGGAGTCTCAGGGTGGCCTCGAACTCACAGCGATCCTCCTACCTCTGCCTCTCGAGTGCTGGGATTAAAGGCGTGCGCCACCACGCCCGGCTTATATTTTTATCTTGTTGAGAAACTTTCACAGTGATTCCCGTCATGACCATCAGTGTATAAAGGGTTCCTCTTTTCCCATACCCTCACTGGCACTTCTTGTCATTTGATTTTTAAAATAATATTGAGAGAGAGAGAGAGAGAAAGAATGAGGATGAATTGGCATGTCATCACCTCCTTCCAACTGCAAACAAACTAGACACATACACCACTGTGCATCTGACTTTATGTGAGTACTGGGGTATTGAACCCTGAGCTGTCAGGCTTTGTAAGCAAATGCCTTTAACTGCCAACCCATCTCTCCAGCCCTGTTTAAAAAAATATTTATTTATTTGCAAGCACACACACACACACACACACACACACACACAGAGAGAGAGAGAGAGAGAGAGAGAGAGAGAGAGAGAGAGAGAGAATGTGCACACTAGGCCCTCCAGCTGCTGCAAACAGACTCTAGATGCATACACCACTGGGCTTTGCAGACAAGTACTTTAACTGCTGAGCCATCTCTCCATCCCTATTAAACCCTGATTTTCGATGATAGTCATTCTGACTAGAGTAAGATAGAATTTTAAGGCAGTTGTTTCTTTTGTCTGCTTGCTTGCTTTCTTTCTTTCTTTCTTTCTTTCTTTCTTTCTTTCTTTCTTTCTTTCTTTTTTCTTTTCTTTTTTTTTTCTTTTTTTTTGAGGTAGGGTCTCACTCTAGCCCAGGCTGACTTGGAACTCACTATGTAGTCTCAGGGTAGCCTCGAACTCATGGCAATCTTCCTACCTCTGCCTCGCAAGTGCTGGGATTAAAGGACTGCACCACCATTCCCTGCTCAAGGCAGTTTTAATTTGCATTTGCCTGAAGGCTAAAGATGAGGTAGGAGGATCACCTTGAGTTTGAGGCCACCCTGAGACTACATATTGAATTCCAGGTCAGTCTGGGCTAGAGTGAGACCCTACCTTAAAAAACCAAAAAAGAAAAAGAAAAAATTATTGAGGACTGGAGAGATTGCTTAGTGGTTAAGGTGCTTGCCTACAATGCATAACAACCTGAGTTCAATTCCCCAGTGCCACATAAAGCCAGATGCACAAAGTGGTGCATGTATTTGGGGTTGTTTGCAGTGTTAGGAGGCCCTAGTGTACCCATCTTCCATTTTTAGTTTTGTGAGTTGCCATTTGTGTTTGCCTTTTTCCCTGGACAGCCATCCCCTCCTTTAAATTTTTTTTTTCTTTTTTCTTTTTAACATGTGCATGTATGTGTATGTATGTACAAGATGTGTAGTGTGTGTTGTGTTGTTGCAGGAAACCTTTTCCTTGGGGAGACAAACACACGTCTACTCACTGCAGGTAGGGCTCAGATGGCAGTGCAAGTACGATTGCAGTTTTGGTGAGCGGATGAATTTATTGGAGTTACTTACAGAGCAGGGTGAGGGCTTCCTTACGGGACCACGGATAACTCAGAGGGGTCACCAAAAGGCCTATCCAGTTTCTCAGTTGTGTGGACAAGTTCTGCTTAGTGTACTGAGGCAACATTTAGTAATATCAGAATCAGATCCTATGCTGTAACAGTAGTTATCTCAGACTCCAGAGCTAATCTAATCTAGTTGAATCTAATGTAATCTAGTCTAATCTAATCTCAGTCTTTAAGGTATTTAGCTAGTCCTGTTCTTTTAAACAATAGCCTCAGTGAGATGCATTCACAGTGCAATAAATTTTACTCTTGGGGCTGGAGAGATGGCTTAGTGGTTAAGCACTTGCCTGTGAAGCCTAAGGACCCTGGTTCAAGGCTCAATTCCCCAGTACCCACATAAGCCAGATGCACAAGGGGGTGCATACATCTGGAGTTCATGTGCAGTGGCTTGAGACCCTGGTGTGCCCATTCTCTCTCTCTCTCTCTTTCTCTCCCTCTTCCTCTTTCTCTCTCTGTATGTCTGTTACCCTCAAATAAATAAATAAAATAAAAAATTTAAAAAAAATTTACTCTTTTATTTATTTATTTTTTTGGTTTTCCAGTGCCCCCCAAATCTTCGTTTAGAGAAGATTGACTGGGTGGATTTGTCTTTTTTTTTTTTTTTAGAAGGTAGGTTCTCACTCTATTCCCAGGCTGACCTGGGATTCACTACGTAGTCTCAGGGTGGTCTTGAACTCACAGCGATCCTCCTACCTCTGCCTCCTGAGTGCTGCGATTAAAGGTGTATGCGACCATGCCTGGTGAAATTTTACTCTTTTAAAAAGCATAATTCAGTGATTTTATTATACTTTTAAGTATAGACTTATACATTATATATTGAACACCACTAACTCCGGAACATCGTCATGCTAAAAGAGACCCTGTGACCTTTAGTAGTCACTCCTCATTGCCCTGTTCCCTAGCCTTGACACCCACTAATGAACTTTGTTTTTATGGATTTGTCTATTCTGGATATTCCACACAAATGGAATTTGTGACTGGCCACTTCCATGTCGCATAATTTATTCAAGGTCTGGTTCCAATTGAATTGAAAGCTGCTGTTCTGTGAGGGGCTTCTCGCCAGTGCCAGCAAAGAAGCCTGCCGTTAGCTGTGTGCACTGTTGGCCCTGCTCCGTGATCACAGGTGGCCACTGCTTGCTTGTTGTGAGTGAGATGGAAAAATGTGATGGCCCTTTGCACAAGGTTTCAGAAAGAAAGTGCTTACTGCTTTCATTTTTTTTTTTTTTTTTGAGGTAGGGTCTCACTCTATCTAGCCCAGGTTTACCTGTTATTGAAGGCTGGCCTTGAAGTCATGCCAATCCTCCTACATGTGCCTCCTGAGTGCTGGGATTAAAGGCGTGTGCCACCACACCCAGCCACATTTTTTTTAGCTTATTATATATATATATATATGATATATATATATATCATAAATATAGGTAGATAGAGAGAGAGAGGGAGAGTGCATGAGTTCCTTAGCCTCAGACTGGTATGTCACCTTGTGTGCATATGCCACCTTATGCTATTGCATCGCCTTGTGCATCTTGGCTTACGTGGGTTCTGGAGAGTTGAACCTGTGTCCTTAGGCTTTGCAGGCAAGCGCCTTAACTACTATGCCATCTCTCCAGGCTCAGCCTCGGCCTCAGCCTCATTTTTTAATTCTATGTTTAAACGAAGAACCTTGCCCCCAAGTTTCTGAGAATGTGGTGTATGTTGTGAACATAAAGAGATTTGGACATTATTTCCACTTAGTGAGCCATCTTGTAAAGTTCTGTACCACACCTCACTCCACACATGGGGACATTTTCTTTCTTCATCTGTAGAACTTTGTCTTTACTCTTTTCAATTTTCTTTTAATTGCAGCTTGTTTCTTTGCCAGTTATTTTTCACAAATTACCAGAGAAAGCTTTCTTAATGTTCTCCCTGTTAACATAATTATAATCCTAATGAGGGATTAGAAATGGATCTTAGATTTATGTTTTCAGAAGCATTTATAAGTCAAGATCACATGCCACACATTTTTGTGTTCCTCCTGTAATGGAATTAGACAAATTAAGTGCATGTATTTTTTCTCTTGCCAGTTTTTGATTGGATATTTCCTTTCTGCCAGATGCACTCTACTTTTCTTGTCTGGGTTTTCCCTCTGAACTTTTTGGTTTTGCAAGTTGAAAAATATAACCCCTATGCCGACATGACATCATCAGTTTTTTAGACTAGCTAGATCCTTTTAAAGTTTGAACTTCATGTAGCTGCCACTATCTGAGATAGAATGAGTGGTGGCTTCTCAATGCACAGCTGGTTAGATTTTTACAATCTTTTCCTCCTCTAATAGGTGACTCCAGATAAAAATGAGATATCTTACATTAAAGACCAATGAATATTTTTTTTTGACACTGAAACATTATGCTGCATGCTGGAGACAACAGACTGCTTTGTTATTTTTAACATTGAGCATTTGAAAAATGACACTTCTTAGATCTAGAAACGACCATGTGTGTTATCTTCTCCCTTGATCTATGAGAGTAAAAGAGGCTCAAAAAATAAATACATGGCTTAGGAATCCCAGCAAATGCAGATAGAGATCCCATAACTAAATATGATGGTGATGATGTCAAGAATATTAAAAATAATATCAAATACAGACAGTTGTAGTGAATGTTCTTATTCCCAGAGTAAAGTTGTGATGGATGAGGATACAGACAGGGATGCACCGTTGGCTGGGCTTGAACAGGCATGCTCTTCTGGGATGTAGGAGTCCTCAGGTGTTACTTGTGCAGGTGTGCTGTTCTGGGATGCAGGAGTCCTCGGGTGTTACTTGAGCAGGTGTGCTGTTCTGGGATGCAGGAGTCCTCGGGTGTACATTGTGCAGGGTGTGCTGTTCTGGGATGCAGGAGTCCTCGGGTGTTACTTGAGCAGGTGTGGCTGTTCTGGGATGCAGGAGTCCTCGGGTGTTACTTGAGCAGGTGTGCAGTTCTGGGATGCAGGAGTCCTCGGGTGTTACTTGAGCAGGTGTGCAGTTCTGGGATGCAGGAGTCCTCGGGTGTTTACTTGTGCAGGTGTGTTGTTCTGGGATGCAGGAGTCCTCGGGTGTTACTTGAGCAGGTGTGCTGTTCTGGATGCAGGAGTCCTCGGGTGTTACTTGAGCAGGTGTGCTTGTTCTGGGATGCAGGAGTCCTCGGGTGTTACTTGAGCAGGTGTGCTTGTTCTGGGATGCAGGAGTCCTCGGGTGTTACTTGAGCAGGTGTGCTGTTCTGGGATGCAGGAGTCCTCGGGTGTTACTTGAGCAGGTGTGTTGTTCTGGGATGCAGGAGTCCTCGGGTGTTACTTGTGCAGGTGTGTTGTTCTGGGATGCAGGAGTCCTCGGGTGTTACTTGAGCAGGTGTGCTGTTCTGGGATGCAGGAGTCCTCGGGTGTTACTTGTGCAGGTGTGTTGTTCTGGGATGCAGGAGTCCTCGGGTGTTACTTGAGCAGGTGTGTTGTTCTGGGATGCAGGAGTCCCTCGGGTGTTACTTGAGCAGGTGTGTTGTTCTGGGATGCAGGAGTCCTCAGGTGTTACTTGAGCAGGTGTGTTGTTCTGGGATGCAGGAGTCCTCGGGTGTTACTTGAGCAGGTGTGTTGTTCTGGGATGCAGGAGTCCTCGGGTGTTACTTGAGCAGGTGTGGTGTTCTGGGATGCAGGAGTCCTCGGGTGTTACTTGAGCAGGTGTGTTGTTCTGGGATGCAGGAGTCCTCGGGTGTTACTTGAGCAGGTGTGTTGTTCTGGGATGCAGGAGTCCTCGGGTGTTACTTGAGCAGGGTGTGTTGTTCTGGGATGCAGGAGTCCTCGGGTGTTACTTGAGCAGGTGTGGTCTCTGGGATGCAGGAGTCCTCGGGTGTTACTTGAGGCAGGTGTGCTGTTCTGGGATGCAGGAGTCCTCGGGTGTTACTTGAGCAGGTGTGCTGTTCTGGGATGCAGGAGTCCTCGGTGTTACTTGAGCAGGTGTGTCTGTCTGGGATGCAGGAGTCCTCGGGTGTTACTTGAGCAGGTGTGTTGTTCTGGGATGCAGGAGTCCTCGGGTGTTACTTGAGCAGGTGTGTTGTTCTGGGATGCAGGAGTCCTCGGGTGTTACTTGTGCAGGTGTGTTGTTCTGGGATGCAGGAGGTCCTCGGGTGTTACTTGAGCAGGGTGTGTTGTTCTGGGATGCAGGAGTCCTCGGGTGTTACTTGAGCAGGTGTGTTGTTCTGGGATGCAGGAGTCCTCGGGTGTTACTTGAGCAGGTGTGTTGTTCTGGGATGCAGGAGTCCTCGGGTGTTACTTGAGCAGGTGTGTTGTTCTGGGATGCAGGAGTCCTCGGGTGTTACTTGAGCAGGTGTGTTGTTCTGGGATGCAGGAGTCCTCGGGTGTTACTTGTGCAGGTGTGTTGTTCTGGGATGCAGGAGTCCTCGGGTGTTACTTGAGCAGGTGTGCTGTCTGGGATGCAGGAGTCCTCGGTGTTTACTTGAGCAGTGTGGCTGTTCTGGGATGCAGGAGTCCTCGGGTGTTTACTTGAGCAGGTGTGTTGTTCTTGGGATGCAGGAGTCCTCGGGTGTTACTTGAGCAGGTGTGCTGTTCTGGGATGCAGGATTCCTCGGGTGTTACTTGAGCAGGTGTGTTGTTCTGGGATGCAGGAGTCCTCGGTGTTACTTGTGCAGGTGTGTTGTTCTGGATGCAGGAGTCCTCGGGTGTTACTTGAGCAGGTGTGCTGTTCTGGGATGCAGGAGTCCTCGGGTGTTACTTGAGCAGGTGTGTTGTTCTGGGATGCAGGAGTCCTCGGGTTGTTACTTGAGCAGTGTGCTGTTCGGATGCAGGAGTCCTCGGGTGTTACTTGAGCAGGTGTGTTGTTCTGGGATGCAGGAGTCCTCGGGTGTTACTTGAGCAGGTGTGCTGTTCTGGGATGCAGGAGTCCTCGGGTGTTACTTGAGCAGGTGTGCTGTTCTGGGATGCAGGAGTCCTCGGGTGTTACTTGAGCAGGTGTGCTGTTCTGGGATGCAGGAGTCCTCGGGTGTTACTTGAGCAGGTGTGCTGTTCTGGGATGCAGGAGTCCTCGGGTGTTACTTGAGCAGGTGTGCTGTTCTGGGATGCAGGAGTCCTCGGGTGTTACTTGAGCAGGTGTGCTGTTCTGGGATGCAGGAGTCCTCGGGTGTTACTTGAGCAGGTGTGCTGTTCTGGGATGCAGGAGTCCTCGGGTGTTACTTGAGCAGGTGTGCTGTTCTGGGATGCAGGAGTCCTCGGGTGTTACTTGAGCAGGTGTGCTGTTCTGGGATGCAGGAGTCCTCGGGTGTTACTTGAGCAGGTGTGTTGTTCTGGGATGCAGGAGTCCTCGGGTGTTACTTGAGCAGGTGTGCTGTTCTGGGATGCAGGAGTCCTCGGGTGTTACTTGAGCAGGTGTGTTGTTCTGGGATGCAGGAGTCCTCGGGTGTTACTTGAGCAGGTGTGCTGTTCTGGGATGCAGGAGTCCTCGGGTGTTACTTGTGCAGGTGTGTTGTTCTGGGATGCAGGAGTCCTCGGGTGTTACTTGAGCAGGTGTGCTGTTCTGGGATGCAGGAGTCCTCGGGTGTTACTTGTGCAGGTGTGCTGTTCTGGGATGCAGGAGTCCTCGGGTGTTACTTGAGCAGGTGTGCTGTTCTGGGATGCAGGAGTCCTCGGGTGTTACTTGAGCAGGTGTGCTGTTCTGGGATGCAGGAGTCCTCCGGTGTTACTTGAGCAGGTGTGGTGCTCTGGGATCCAGGAGTCCTTGGGTGTTACTTGTGCAGGTGTGCTGCTCTGGGATCCAGGAGCTCTTGAGTGTTACTTGTGCAGGTGTGCTGTTCTGGGAAGCAGGAGTCCTCGGGTGTTACTTGAGCAGGTGTGGTGCTCTGGGAAGCAGGAGTCCTCGGGTGTTTCTTGAGCAGGTGTGCAGTTCTGGGATGCAGGAGTCCTCGGGTGTTTCTTGAGCAGGTGTGCAGTTCTGGGATGCAACAGTCCTTGGGTGTTACTTGAGCAGGTGTGCAGTTCTGGGATGCAACAGTCCTTGGGTGTTACTTGAGCAGGTGTGCTGCTCTGGGATCCAATAGCACCTGGGTATTACCTGAGCAGGTGTGGTGCTCTGGGATCCAGGAGTCCTTGGGTATTACCTGAGCAGGTGTGGTGCTCTGGGATCCAGGAGTCCTTGGGTATTACCTGAGCAGGTGTGGTGCTCTGGGATCCAGGAGTCCTTGGGTATTACCTGAGCAGGTGTGGTGCTCTGGGATCCAGGAGTCCTTGGGTATTACCTGAGCAGGTGTGCTGCTCTGGGATCCAGGAGTACTTGGGTATTACCTGAGCAGGTGTGGTGGTCTGGGATCCAGGAGTCCTTGGGTATTACCTGAGCAGGTGTGCTGCTCTGGGATCCAGGAGGACTTGGGTATTACCTGAGCAGGTGTGCTGCTCTGGGATCCAGGAGGACTTGGGTATTACCTGAGCAGGTGTGCTGCTTTGGGATCCAGGAGCCCTTGGGTAGTACTTGAGCATACACGTAACTAGAACCCTAACCATAAGCCCTCTCACCTTCCTCCTTTGTCTTCCACTCCAGAGAGCATTTTCTTTCTTACTAGTACCCCTTCAATTAAAAAAAAAAAGCTTATTTTTTAATTTGCAAGCTAAGAGAAATACAAAGAATGGGCATGTCAGGGCCTCCAGGCCCTGCAAATGCACTCCAGATGCATGCTTTACTTGTGTATCTGGCTTTACCTGGGAACTGGGGTATTGAATCCCAGTTGTTAGTCCTGCAGGCAAGCACCTTAGCTGCTGAGCCATCTCTCTAGCCCAGTACCTCTTCTATTTTGATGTCATCATTTCTTTTTTAGCTCTCATATTATATAGGTCTTTGATAGGTAGTGACAGCCACTGTGAAGTCATGAATGCTGCACCCACTTGGTGTCTGGAAGACAGCATTCAAAAGCACTTCTCTTCATCCTTTGGCTCTTACATTCTGTTCCACCTCTTCCCTAAAGGTCCTTGAGCCTTAGAGGGTGTGATACAAATGTCTCTCAGCTCTGACCACTCATCTGTCACTTCTCAGGACTTTGGTGTGTGTTTGAGTCTCCCAGTAGTTACTGCCATCTGAAAAGAGAAGTATCTCCTATCAGAAGTGCCAGTAGCATTACTCTATGATCTTAGTCATGAATATTTAGAGAGTTATTTGTTTGGCATAATGTATCCACCTAGCTAAATAACAGCAGTAGGTAAGCTATTACTAGGTCCCTCCTGCTCCTGACAGAGTCGTGGTCAAGTTGTCTCAAGACCTCTTTGGAATGAGGCAGGGAAACTGATGAATGTAATCACCTTCTTTTTTAATTTTTTTAATATTAATTAATTTATTTGACAGAGAGGAAGAGAGAGAGAGAGAGATTGAGAGAGAGAATGGGCATGCCAGGGCCTCTAGCCACCACAAAGAACTCCAGACACATGTGCTACCTTGTGCATTTGGTTAATGTGGGTCCTGGGGAATTGAACCTGGGTTCTTTTGCTTTGCAGGCAAACGCCTTAACCACTAAGCCATGCCTCCAACCCTAATGTAATCACCTTTGACCTTTAGTTTTTGCACCTGTAAACCAGGACCTCCATAGTGGGTGGTGAGAACCCAGTGACAACATGTGGGTGTAAGTCACAACTCAGTGCTTGGTTGATGTGGTTACATGTGGACACGCATACCACACACACGCATGCACACATGCACACACAGCACGTCGGCTGTCACTTAGCATGGTTGTTGGAGGAAAATACAGTGCCACAATACAATGTGCACGGATAGCTAGTCAGTTTCATCTTCTCTGCCACATTTCATCAGTTGCTTGTGGTGTCTGGAAGTCTGTATGGGAGGGATTCAGAGGCCATGTCCAGACTTAGCCAGGGAGCTGCCTACTATTGTTCAGAGGTGGGAGGCCCTGATGTCCGGCGCCCAT
Source organism: Dipus sagitta (assembly GCA_036346955.1). Lineage (NCBI taxonomy): Eukaryota > Metazoa > Chordata > Mammalia > Rodentia > Dipodidae > Dipus > Dipus sagitta. The sequence continues at coordinate 130,981,548 of CM070772.1, read as the reverse complement.
TTGCCCTCATGGGCCACATACACGCAGAGAATCTTGACAGACAGGAGCACGCAGTCACTTTGACTCTGCATCAGAGAGCTTCCAACTCTGTGGGCCTGACTTTGACCACAAGATGGTTTCCTTACTTGGGATGACTTTGCCATGGGTGCGATGTTCTATTTTATAGTTGAATACAGGGCGGGCCTTGAGTCACCGTCATTCTTTGGGGTTGTAACTCTAGTGTATGTGTTCAAAATCTGTCACAAGTTATTGAAATTCAGCTGCTTTTGATGTGGCAGTTGATCTCTGCAATTATTTCTCCTCCCAAAGCCAGAATTTTGGGGCCAGGATCCTGCTGCTGCTAAAATGGCAGACTGGGTTTATGTCAGGACAAATGCAGCCAGTGTGTCTGTTGGGATGGACTTGAACTGGCTGCCTTGGAGGCAACTTCCTGTTTCTTTACTCTGTGACTGTTTGTGCAGTCTATGGCTTGCGGCTGTGCATGCTCAGGGGCCCCTGGCCCCCTTCCCTGCCAGTGCTGACACTCCTGGAGGTTGCATTGTTGTGCTGGGTCCGTGGTGTTGAGACACACAGAAAGAATTCTGCCACAGAGGATGCACCCCCGACCCCTGTCTGCAGGCCAGTTCCTCTCTCTCTCTCTCTGTCTCTCTGTCTCTCTCTCTCTCTCTCTCTCTCTCTCTCTCTCTCTCTCTCTCTCACACACACACACACACACACACACACACACACGCACAGCGTTCCTCACAGATCTGAATTTCCTCTTTGGTCTCACGTGGTTCTTTGTTTTTAAATCGAAGGTTCGGTCCTTTGGCGAAAGGATTGTGCTTTTCATTCTCAACGTCATTATTTTTGGAAGATTAGAGAGAAGTTTGGATGATGAGGGCATGTTTTTTTTACCTCACTCTGCGAAGGAACAGGCCAAAATCCTGTGGAGAAATGGAGCAGCGGTTGGATTTTACTCAACCAAAATGAAAGGTGAGGGCAGGTGGTGGGGACTCTGGGTGTCTGTCTTCTTCTGTGGCCTCCCTCAGCAGGAGTGCTCTGTGGAATCATCTGTCGCAGGAAGTGGCTAATTAAACTGTTGTGTAAATAAACCCAAGGCATGGATTTCATTTCACCTTTCTAGTCTCAGGGGATAGGCTATAAAGCCTGGCCTTTGACCTCCCCAGGCATAGCTGTATGCCTCCTTAAATACTTGTGACTTAATGGTGTACAGTGACTGCAAAGCACAATGGTCTGACTTTTTTTTAATGTTACCAATTATGTGTCAGGAAAAATACCATTGCTAATAACTGACATGTGTGGCAGGAAGCACCCTGGATGCCAAGATTTATAGACATTACCTCAGAAGACAGGGAGTTGGCCACCAAAAACAAGGTTAGATTAGACAACGGGACTTCTTTTGAGGGACAGTGACGAGGGTAAGTGTGGGAGTAACATCTTACTGTTGGGGTTGGCTTCTCCTTCAAAGTAGCTTTAATAGTTTAACTTTCAAAGGCTGTCAACATCTCTGACCCACCTGCTTCCAGCACCTCCATTTGGCTATTATAAAATTCTCAATTTTAGTAACAAATTTCCCTAGGAAACTCCCATACATGTTCTGTCATTGGAGTTAGAGAGGCTGATTTGGGTTTTGAGGTGTGTTCTGGGTTTGTATGTATGTGCCGTCTGTCTTGGATGGAAGAACTCCCGCCACCTCCACCCCTCTCTTCTCAGTGTGATGTGATCAGGTTTCTGCGCTTTTCATTAGTTACATGTGTGTCAAGGTCAAGTCTGAGGGCTTTTAGGCACGAGGGACTTTCAGCAGCTTTCCCCACGACAGCCACTGGACGTTAGGCAGAAAACAGCAGATCCCAGCTCCCAGTCAGCCACCCCCTCGTCGAGGACATCGGCTGACCCTCTACAGTCTGGGCTAGAGTGAGACTTAACTGGAAAAAACAAAGCAGACAAAGAAACAAAAACCAAACTATTTTTGACTTGTGATTTTTTTTTAGGGGAACATAACCCCACTGTACGTCAAGGAACATCATTTTACATCGTTTCTAAGCAACTGTTCACCATATTTCTTTGAGTGTGTGTGTGTGCGTGTGTGTGCTTGAACTTTAAATGACATTTTTAAAAGTTATTACAGAGTAAAACTGACCTTTTGTGTTCTGTTAAATATTTTATTTGCAAGGGGGAAAGAGAGAGAGGACACAGAGAGAGAATAAGAATGAGAATAGGCTCTCCAAGCTGTCCTGCAAACGACTTCTAGATGCATGTGCCGCTTTGTACATCTGGCTTTATGTGGGTACTGGGGAGTCAAACCTGTGTCCTTAGGCTTCACAGGCAAATGCCTTAACCATTAAGCCATCTCTGCAGCCCCAGTTGTTTGTTTTGTAATTAAAAAAAATACTTTGTGTGTGTGTGTGTGTGTGTGTGTGTGTGTGCGTGCGCGCGTGCGTGCGCATGTGCACCAAAGCCTTTTGCCGTTGCAAGTGAATGCCAGATGTTTACATCCCTTTTGCATCCAGCTTACATGGCGGCTTGAAAATTGAACCCGGCTTTGCAAGCAAGTGCCTTTAACTGCTGAGCCAACTGAGCATCGCTGGGTTGTGCCTCTTTATTGCTGAAGATCACATTCCGTTTTCATATAAGTGGGCGACTTGTGTAAAATGAATAGATATTTTCAGGTAGACTTCTCTTTGGGAATATTTTGCTAATAGGCTGGTTTGAATTTCTACCTCAGTTTGATGGTTCTATAATTGCCTATTGTAGAAAATATTGATACTTTAGTCATTTTGTTATTTTAGTCATTTTCAGCTGAAATTCTCTCTAGATAATAAAAATTACTTAAGTTTAACTTTGTTCTTAAACCATCAGTCCACCAGACTGCTAACATTCAAGGGAATCAAATACTGAATTGGGGAGTGGATTGTAGACTGATTTAAGACAGAGCTTATAAATATTCTGCTTGTGTATAAAAGTCCAAAGAGAACAACTTCACAATCCAGATTTCTAAAAACCCAACAAGAATGAAAGGCATGAGAAAAAGAATGACAATTGGAAACAGTAAATGCGGTGATAAAGAGCCTAGACAAGTCAGTGACCACGGGCGTTGCACTGATATCAAGAAGTTGGTCCCACCTGCGCTTGTCTGCACACCTTCTCAGGACGTGCAGGACCACAGTCACCACCCACACTGTTTTCCCCGTGAAGCAGGAGTCTCTTGTGTCATGTTCTGGATCTTAAGGGAAACATGGAGTGATAAGAATGTAGTGCTTGGCGCCCTAGCCCTGCTGCCCAGAGATGAGTGTGCAAAGAACAGAAACGCACTCTGGGCTTGCAAGATTGGAAGACACCGGAAGGGTGCAGGGGAAGCTGGTAGGGTACTGCCTGGCTCTTAACTGGCAGGGTGTGTGCCCATCCAGTCTCATCACCTGCAGACCAGCTTTGTTTTCGAGTGTTGATTTCCTCAGTCAAGCTAATGATGTATCCCTTACCTCACATACTGTTGCACTTACCTTCTTGTTGCTGGAACCAAACACCTGGCCAGAAGCAGCTTATGAGAGGAAAGGGTTATAGTAGCCTGTAGCTCCAAGAGGAAGTTTCATCAGGGCAGGGAAAGCAGGACAGGCCTGAGCAGGAAGCCTGGGTCATGTCTCCACATCAGTGGAAGGGAGGGTAGTAGTGTGGGTGAGCTAGCTCAACCCAGTGGGACTGGACTAACAAGCGTTAAGGCTTGTCCCTAGTGACATGCCTCCTCTAAGGTTCCATCTCCCAAAGGCCTCACAGTTTGCCCAAATTGCCACCAGCTGGGAATCAAGTATTCAAAACATGTGAGCCTGTGGGGGACACTTCACATTTAAAGCACTGTACATGCTTACCAGTTATTTGTGGCGATGGCATTTAAAATTTGCCCTGTCAGCAATTTCAAACATACAATGGTGATTAACTATAGTTGCCATGTTGTACAGAGAATTTCTTGATTTTATTCCTCCTGAAATTTTGTGTCCTCTGGCCAACATCTCCCTAATCAATCCTTCCTCGCAACTAGCCATTGGTAACTACCAGTCTCTCTGTTTCTGAGTATTTTTAAGATTCTCTATCTAAGTGAAAGCATCTGGTGTTTGTCTTTCTGTGCTTGGATTTTTATAAAAGTATTTTATTTATTTATTTAAGAGAGAGAGAAAGAGAGAGAGAGAGAGAGATAAAGGATGGGCATGCCAGGGCCTCCAGCCACCACAAACTCCAGACACATGTGCCACCTTGTGCATCTGGCTTATGTGGGTCCTGGGGAATTGAACCTAGTCCTTTGGCTTTGCAGTCAAGCTCCTTAATTGCTAAGCCATTTCTCCCACCCTGGATTTTTTCTTTTATTACAATATCCTGCATATTCACCCATTATCTCAAGAGACGGTATTGCTTTTGTGTGTGTGTGTGTGTGTGTGTGTGTGTGTGTGCCACAGCATGCATGTTGTAGAGGTCAGAGGACATCCTCAGGGTGTTGGTCCTCTTCTTCCATTGACACATGGTCTCTTGTTTTACTGTTGGGAAGGACAGTCTAGCTTCGATATTCTCCTGGCTCTGCCTCCCATCACTGTGGGTGCATTGGGTTTATAGATATGTACATGCTTTGCATGAATTCTGGTTATGGAACTTGCGTCACCAGACTTTTGGAGTGAACACCTTCAACTGCTGAACCATTTCCCCAGCCCAGTTCTTCTTACCTTTTCCAGGCTGACAAGTATTCCATTGGGTATTTATTTTACAGTTCTTTTTACTTTATTGAGAGTATTCATGGTCCTAACCTCCCCCCACATCATCATTGATTGTCCCCTCCTTCACTCCATGAACACTTAGCTTCATTTCACATATTTCTGGCTCTGAGATGATGACTTGCAGCTATATCTACTGATGGAGACACGTATTGTGTCTTCACATGGCAATGAGATGACAGAATGCTTCCGGAAGCTGTTTTATCTATCTATCTACCTGTCTATTATCTATCTATCTATCTATCTATCTATCTATCTATCTATCCATCCATCCATCCATCCATCCATGTATCTATCTATGTATCTATCTATCATCTATCTGTCTATCTATCTATCTATCATCAATCATCTGTCAAGGAAGGGTCTCATTCTAGCCCAGGTTGACCTGGCACTTGATGGTCTTGAACACACAGTGATCCACCAACCTCTGCCTTCTGAGTGCTGGTGTTAAAGGTGTACACCACCCATACCCAGCTGAAGCTGTTTTAAATAAAAAGGCTCTACCTTTGACAGTATCACAGTTAATTTTAAACAAGTGAATTGGGGCAGGGGCACATTCATATCATAGTCATTCCTTTATCAGATAGATGATTTTCAAATGATTTCTCTCATTCTCTGAATTGCATTTTTATTTTACTGATATTGCCTTTTTTAATAATCTTTTTAATGAGAGAGAGAGAATTGGCATGCCAAGGTTTCAGCCACTGTAATTGAACTCCAGACGTGTGCGCCATCTTGTGCACCTGTGCAACCTTGCATGCTTGCATCAACTTGCGTGTCTGGCTTATGTGGGAAATGGAGAGTAGAACATGGGTCCTTAGGCTTCTCAGGCAAGTGTCTTAACTACTGAGCCATCTCTCCAGTCCTGATATTATCTTTTGATGTACAAAATTTAAAGTTTTTAAAAAATAATTTAATTTATTTATTTGAGGGGGAGACAAAGAGAATGGATGTACCTGGGCCTATAGACACTACAAACAAACTCCAGATGCATGTGTCACCATGTACATCTGGCTTACATGGGTACTGGGGAACCGACCTGGGTCCTTAGGCTTCACAGGCAAGCACCTTAACTGTTAAGCCATCTCTTCAGCCCCAAATTTAAATTTTTTTTATGAAGTCCAGTTTGTCTCTTGTTTCTGTTGGGTCTGTTCCTTTGGTGCCATATTCAAGTGGCACTGGCAAATGCAAAACCCTGATGCTTTTGTCCTGTTTTTTTCTTTTCTTAAGATTTTTATAGTTTTAGGCCTTATTTTGGGGTCTTTCATCCACTTTGAATTAATTTTTTTCTCTGTAGTGTGAGGTAAACATTCACCTTCATTCTTTTGAGTATTTTTCCATTTTTCAATTACAAAGGATCTTATACATAGATTTCTTTATACATAAATTTCAAAGAAGACAGTGTAACTAAAGTTTATCTCCCAGTGTGTCTTGTTTTGGGTTGGCTCATATCAGTGTGTTAATTTTTATTATTTTTGAGTTTTGTTTGGGTGTCTGTCTGAGGAATGTTCCAAATACCTTCGTCTTTTGCACTCATTCTCCTTGACTGGCAGAAGTAATCGTGTGACCTGCATTTGGGCTTTTAGAGTTCTTGCTGTTGCTATTCTTTTTCTCCTCCTTCTATAATGGGGTACTCGGGGTCCAGGAAAGTCCTTGAACCCGAAACACTAGGTTTGTTTCTAATTTTAATCAAAGAATTGAATAAAAAAAAGACTGAGAAGGATAATTATTAAATTATTATATTTATTGAGGGAAGTACAGAGCCAAGGAAAGGCACCCATGTGGCTAGAGATCCCACATGGAGGGCCTGAAAAAATCGTGGAAAAAAAAGAAAGAAAGAAACGAAAATTTAAGGAGCTCCTGCCAAGCGGGGAGCTGGAGGGGATCAATAAAGATCCCATGTGGAGAGTAAGGGGTAGGGGTCCCTCCCCTCTGTTCAACGTGGCTGAGCCTGGGCTGAGCCAGTCCTGACCCAGCAGAAGGGAAAAACTCACCCACAGCTGAAGGTCCCAAGTGGTCAGAGGGCCTGCCCTCCCCTTGCAAATGTATTTATAACCTTGGGGGCTGTCTTCCGGCTCAGGTGAACCAGAAACACAGCTACTTGGTTAGGGCGAGGGGCTGTCTCTGGGAGAGGCTAGTCCTGACACCAAGTTCCAGTGGCTGAACTTGGCCCAGCACAATGTTTAAATCCTATGAAAGACCTCCCTCTCAGGAGGGGTCCTGATTGTGGAAAAACTGGTCTAGGGAACTAGGCAAGAGATAAGAAATGAGATCATCTTTGATTTCTAGCAAGTGAAGGCTTTCCTGCCCTTTTTATTTTCAGGGGTCCAGTCACCCTAACTGTACTCCCTCTCACTTCCTCTTCTTCTTTCCTCCCCCTTCCTTCTCTCCCCTCCTCCCTCCCTCCCCTTCTCTTTCTCTTTCCTTTCCCTCTTCCTTCTCCTCCTTTCTTCTTCCTCCTCACTCCCCTTCTTTTGCATGTGGTTGCATGTACATGTGTGTGCACATGTGTGGGGCCAGTGGTTGATGTCTGGTGTCTTTCTTAGTTGCTCTGACTTTTTTTTTTTTTTCTGACTTATTTTCTGAGACAGGATCTCTCTGAACCTGGAGCTCACTAATTCAGCTTGACAAGCTAGCCAAGAGGCCCTGGGGATCCTTTTGTTTCCACCTTCCCCAGCACGGGATATATTCGCATGCCACCACATCTGGCATTTTATGTGGGTGCCGGGATCTGTGGCCCTTTTGCTTGTGTGGCAAATGCTTTTCCTACGGAGCCATCTCCTAGCTCCTGGAGTCAGACTTCCTAACATGTCACACAGAACCTTACAGCTGCAGCATCTTCCCTCTCAGGACCAGACCCATGCGGGTGCCTCCCAGCCCCGTGGGTGAGAACGGGACCCCCGCTGGCATTTGGCTGTTCTGTACTGCTGCTGTTGGTCCACACCAGAACTCTTCTGGTGTCCCGTTTTTGATTTTCACAAACAGCTGGGCAGGGAGCATATTATGGCATTCGTTTCGCCACTTATCTTTCTTAATCTTCTTCCTTCCTGACAAACCTCTTTTCCAAGCAGATTCAGTTTCTTCTGTTACTTTTTGGCTGCCTGCCCCCGTCGTTTCCTGGTGGGCCATCTGTGAATTCTATCTTAGGTATTCCAAGAAGTCACTCATGCTGTTAAGCAAGGCTTTTTCTTTATTGTGTTTGGGATGCATCATTGTTAGGGGGCAGCCTGTTGGGCTCTAAGTTGTTTACTCTTTGTAAGAATTTTCCCTTTTCCTCTCAGAGTTCCTTCTTCCGGTTGGCCCAGAAGCCTCTAGTGTGTGCTGTGTTAGTCCATGTCCCCAGTCATTCCATGACAGGTCCCCAACTGATCATGCGTTTCCTCCAGCAGAACCAGGTGTTTATACTATCCAGCCCTCCCCCTCACCCCACAGTGGCTTACATTAACTTGGTATATTTTGTTGAGTCTAACTTGCTAGTATTCATGTGCGTGTTTTTGTCTTTAATATGCACATGCCTGGTACTTACCTATTCATTTTCTTGCCCTTGGCTATCCTTTTCTTGTTCTATAAAATATTTCACTCCTTCATCCATAGGCTAAAAGAAGGGAATGTTCTATCATTTTCTGTTCCCTGGGAGGTGTTCCTTTTAAGTTTGGTAGAAATTATTGCGAAAACTACCCGAGACTCATGTGTTCAGTGCAGGAGGGATTTTAGCTACTGTTTTAATGTTTTTTTTTTTTTTTTTTTTTTTTTTTTGAGGTAGGGTCTCACTGTAGCTGGAATTTACTATGTAGTCTCAAGGTGGCCTTGAACTCACAGTGATCCTCCTACCTCTGCCTCCCAAGTGCTGGGATTAAAGGCGTGCTGATTTAATGTTTTAATGCACATAGTGTAATGAGGTTTGGGGGTTTCAAGAAAGGTTCTTAAACTCCAAACTCTGAGTTCGTGTTTATTTTTAACAAATGAATTGAGGTAAACCAGACTGAGAAGGATAATTTATAAACCATTATATTTTTATTGAGAATTATCAGGGATACCAGGGAGTGGGAGGGCTTGAAAACCGAGGAAAGGAGAATGGACACACCCACATGGTCTGAGAACCTCTGTGCGCACCCCCCCCCCCCCCCGTGGGGGCCTGGACACAAAATTGTGAAAAGGGTTTTTGTCTACAAAGGTGTGTGCTTTCAAAGAAATCAAAAGGACTGAGTGGAAAGATGGCTTAGCTGTTAACGAAACCTAAGGACCCAGGTTCAGTCCCCAGATCACGTGTGAGCGAGATGCACATGGTGGCACATGTGTCTGGAGTTTGTTTGCAGTGGTTAGAGGCCCTGGCATGCCCATTCTCTCTCTCTCTCAAATAAATAGATAAAAATAAAATATCTTTTTTAGAAAGGACATAAAAATAGTAACAGAAAAAGAATGGGAAAGACCTAGGTGACCAGGGAGCCAGGTGTGGAGACAGCTGAAGAGCTGGAGAGAGTATCATCTTCCATGAGCTCAGGTAACATATTTGGAGTCAGGGCTCTGGAAGAGGTTGGCATACCTGTGTCAGGTGTGAAAGCCAATTGACCTGGGCTCAGGGAAGGGATCCACCCACACCTGGGTGGGGAGTTTGCTCAAGAGAGAGATCTGAATTCCAGTCCTGTAGCTGAGGTGTGTGTGTGTGTGTGGGGGGGGATGATGCAGGAAAGATTTCTCCCTTGGGAGCCTTTCCCCTGTTTAACTGCCCATCAGCCAAAGCTACCCAACTCAGCCTCGCAATAGGACAGTTTACTCTTTTTCTTTTTCACTTGAGTCAGTTTTGGTGGGTTGTGTTGTTCTGGAATTGTTTTTTAAATTGTTTTTAAATAGATTAAGGGTTGGAGAGATGGCTTAGTGGTTAAGGAACTTGCCTGCAAAGCCAAGGACCGAGGTTTATTCCCCAGGGCCCACATAAGCCCGATGCACAAGGTGGCCCATGTGTCTGGAGTTCGTTTGTAGTGGCTGGAGGCCTTGGAATGCTCATTCATTCTCTCTCTCTCTCAAATAAACACAAATAAATGAAAATAAAAGAGTAACTAGATTAAAATATTCTCTTATCTTTTAAATTTCTGTCACATCATTAGTAGCATATCTATTTGTTTTTTGTTTTTTGTTTTTCGAGGTAGGGTCTCCTTCTAGCCCAAATTACGTGGAACTCACTATGTAGTCTCAGGGTGGCCTTGAACTCATGGTGATCCTCCTATCTCTGCCTCCCAAGTGCTGGGATTAAAGGTTTGAGTCACCACACCAGGCTTCTATTTTAATTTTTAATATATTTTATGTATTTCATCTCTCTCTCTATATATTTTACTTTTGCAACTCAAATTAAAAAATATCCTTTCTGTTGTATCTTTGATTTTTTTGTCTCATTAATTTTATTCAATCTTGTCTTCTTTCCTTTATTTTTTAAAAATTTATTTATTTGTTGTGTGTGTGTGTATGAGAGAGAGAGAGAGAGAGAGAGAGAGAGAGAGAGATCTGTGTGGGTGTGGGTGTCTGTGTTTGGGCATGCCAGGATTTCTTGCCTGAATGGCTGTCTGGCTTTATATGGGTGGCTGGGTAGTTGAACTTGGGCTGCCAGGCTTTGCAGGCAAGTGCCTTTAACTACTGAACCATCTCCCCAGGCCCCTTTCCACTTATTTTCTTCTGTTCTTTGCTAGTATTTTAAGCCCTGATGCTCAGTGTATTGATTTCCAGCCTTTATTTTCTGCCTTCAGCATCGGTGGTTAAAATCACCTCACAGTATGGCAGCTTGGCCAGTTCACCTTGCCGTGGCCTCGGGGTGAATGTTGCGATGAGCTCCTGCTTCGCCTACCCCGACCCAGCACGGCTTGCTGTGAGCCGTGGTCTCTGTTCATGTGTTCCTATGGCCTTTTCCCCTGAGACTGATCATCCTCATGCAACAGGGCTTTCCTTTCGGACTTTGGATACTTTGCATGTGAAATGTACTTTTTTAAAAATTCATTTATTTGAGAGTGACAGAGAGAAAGAGGCAGAGAGAGAGAGAGAGAGAGAGAGAGAGAGAGAGAGAGAGAATGGGTGCGCCAGGGCCTCCAGCCACTGCACACGAACTCCAGATGCCTGTGCCCCCTTGTGCATCTGGCTAATGTGGGTCCTGGGGCATTGAGCCTCGAACCGGGGTCCTTAGGCTTCACAGGCAAGTGCTTAACCGCTAAGCCATCTCTCCAGCCTGTAAAATGTGCTTTAAACTTGCAAGAGTAAAGGCGATTTTGGACATAATGCAGTCAGAAGGAAAGGCACCAGGGAACCATGGTTCTTGACTCTGGTCACAGCTGCCTGGTGGTGTGTGTTGGTCTACGTTTGCTCTGGGATTGACAGAAACCCCATAAACTGTAGACAGGTGTCCTTGAGTACTTGGATCGAAATAGATATCCGCTACATGTTTTTTCATATTTGTGTGTATGTGTGTGTGTGTGTGGTGTGCATGTATGTGTGTTTATATGTGTATGGGTGTGTGTATTTCTGTAGGTGCTCATGCATGTGTGTGTGCATACGCATGTGCATGTGGAGGCCAGAGGTAGACACTAAGTGTTTTCCTCAATTGCTGTGCACTGTATATTTTTAACTAATATTTTATTAATTTATTTGCAAGCAGAGAGAGAAGAGATACAGAGAGAATGGGCAACCAGGGCTCTAACTACTGTGAATAACTCTAGACCATGCACCACTGTGCATCTGGCTTTATGTGGGTACTGTGGAATTGAACCCAGGTCATTAGGCTTTGCAAGCAAGTGTCTTAACTGCTGAGCCATCTCTCCACTCCCCCCCTTTTTTTAGCTTTTTGAAGCAAGACTCACAATAGTTCAGGCTGACCTGGAACTCACTCTGTATCCCATACTGGCTTTAAACTCATGGCAATCCTCCTATCTCAGGGTCTGAGGTCTGGGATCAAAGACACATGCCCTACAACGCCATGTTGTTTGAGATAGGGCCTCTTGCTGAGCCTGTAGTTCACTGATTTGGCCAGATAAGCTAATCAGCAAGCCCTGGGGATCGCCTGTCTCTGCTACCATGTCCAGCTTTCCCATGCCTGCTGACATCCATTGCCCCAGATCCATCTTCTACATTTTTCAAACCTTTCAAAAATGGGTAGAATGTATGAGATTATTGCTAGGGCTACTCGCAATGATTTCCTTGGACGTTCTGATTATGAGCAGTTAATTTAGTGCAGTCCTATTACTGCCTCAGCTCTTGTTCATAATTAGGTTGTGATAAGAATGACTTAGGGGAATTGATGTTATATGATGGGTTTTATTTGACAAACCTGGAGGTATGATTAGCCTTTAGAAAAGCCTGCTGGAGCAATTTTGTTCTTTTATTCTTGAAAAACTGTTCATTTTGAGAGAATTTTAGGTGTATTGAAGAGTTGTAAAGATAGCTCGGAAGGCCCTGTATACCCTTCAGCCGTCTTTCCCTAAGGTCTACAGCTTGTGCAATTGTGGTACAGTGTTCAAAACAAGGAAATTGAGATTGGTCAGTTTTCCACCTTCTTTTCTGGGAAGAGGGCCAGGAGACCTGCAGTGCTCACTCCTCAGTCCCCGTCTCCTCTCAGGTGGCACCTGTTTCTTGCTCTCTCCTTGTCACCTGGGCACTGTGAGGAGTGTGGACCAAGTGATATGTGGACTGTTCATTGGTCATCATTTCCCCATGATTCCTCCTGATTAGATGGTGCTATGAGATGCGGAACACCCTTCCCCTCACATGTTGAGGGGCCATGGTACATGGCATCAACATTAAGATTGGTGATCACACTGACCCCTGAGTTAATGGGAGAGGAGGGGGCATTGGCCACTTTCTGTTTGCTGTGACACAGTACCACCAGTGAAAACAAGGTGAGAGAAGCTAAGATTTATTTTGGCTTACAGTTTCAGAGGCTTTAGTCGATGGTTGGCTGACTCAGTTGCTTGTGGCCTGAGATGAGATGAAGTATCATGCTGGAGAGGCCATCATGGAGGGCAGAGTGTGGCAGAGCTGCCCACCTCATGAAGTCAGGAAGCAGAAGAAAAGAGACCAGAGCTGCCAGGAACAAGATCGACTTGTCAGGTCACCCTCCCCATGGCCTGCTTTATCTAGCCAGGTTCCTCCTCATTTCCACAACTTCCCAACAATGCTATCAGGTTATGAAGCCATAAGTGGACAGATCCACTGAATATTTTTGAGACTTTGTGATGCAGTCACTTGTCTGTGACTGTATCCACATCAACACATGAGCCTTTTGGGGGACACTTCATACAAAACAATAATAGGGGCTCGAGAGATGGCTTAGCAGTTAAGGCACTTGCCTGTGAAGCCTAAAGACTCATGTTCGATTCCCCAATACTCACGTAAGCCAAATGCACAAGATGACACATGTGTCTGGAGTTTGTTTGCAGTGGCTGGAGGACTTGACTCACCCATTCTCTCTATATCTGTTTCTTTCTCTCTCTCTCTCTCAAATAATAAATAAAATATTTTAAAAAGCAGTAGCAGGGGGTCTGCACGTTTTTTCCACTTTAGGGTTACCCTGTCTTCCTTCTTATACTTTTGTTAAAATCTTTTAAAAATTGTTCATTCATTTTTATATTGACATGTAATAATTACATATACTTATGAGGTGCAGTGTAATTATTTGATATGTGTAATGATGAAATCTATATAATTCAAATGCCCATCTCCTTAGAATTTATCATTTCATTGTGTTGGGAGCCTTTGAATTCTTCTAGTTTTTTACAAAATATATAGTAGCTTTTATAAACTATTATCTCCTGATTGCACATGCTTTCATTGTGTCTTTAGAATAATTTTTATTGAAGTGCAAGGTTACATCCCATAAAATTTGTCTAATGTCAGTATCTAATTCAGTGATGTTGGTGAACTGTGTTAAGTATCACCAAAAGCCATGTTGGGATATTTCTGATGCCTCAGTGAATGGTATCTGCTGTTATCTGTTTCCATCCCAGCCCTAGGCAAGTGCTGCTGGGCCTTCTTCCTCTACCAGTTAGCATTTCCTGGACATTTCACCTAAATGGAATGAGATGATGTATTATCTTTTTTAAAAAATATTTTATTTTTATGAGAGAGAGAGAGAGAGAGAGAGAGAGCGAGAGAGCACAAGCATGGGCACACCAGGGCCCGTAACTACTGCAAACAAATGTCAGATGCATGTGCCCTCTTGTGCATCTGGCTTATGTGGGTTCTGGGGAGATGAACCTGGATCCTTAGGCTTCACATGTAAATGCCTTACAAATGCCTTAACCACTAATCAATATCTCCAGCCTGATGTATTATCTTTTTTTTTTTTTTTTTTGGTTTTTTTGAAGTAGGATCTTGCTTTAGCCCAGGCTTACCTGGAATTCACTATGTAGTCTCAGGGTGGCCTTGAACTCACGGCAATTCTCCTACCTCTGCTTTCCATGTACTGGGATTCAAGGCATGTGCTACCACGCCAGATCCAATGTATTATTCTTTCACGTCTGGCTTCTTTCAGGTAATTCAGTGTTTTTGAAGTTCATGAGATTGAAGCATGTTAGTGTTCAGTTTCTTTTAATTGCTGAGTGATATTCTCTTGTGTGAAGAGGTTGTATTTTGCTTGTGTAGGTATCATTTGGTGGATTGACTCTCGGTTTTGACTACCATGAAAAACATGGCTCTAAACATTTGTTTACATGTCTTTGCATGGAAATGCATTTTCCTCTCTCTTGGGTAGATTCCTAGGAATAGAATTGCCGAGTCATTTGGAAAGCTTGTGTCTAATTTTTTAAGGAATTGCCAAATGGTTTCACAAACTGCCTATTACACATTTCCTTCAGCAGTATATGAGGGTTCCAATTTCGGGATGTCCTTGTCAACGCTGATTATTGCTGCTTTTCTAGTCTAGCCGTTCCAGTAGTCTAGCAGTGCCGTTTCACTGTGCCTTTGCTTGCAGTTCCTAATTATGAATGATGTTAGATAGTTTTCATTGATAGTCATGTGAATGTCTTCTTTGAAGAAATGTTCAAATATTCTGTTCAATTTTAATAAGGTTATTTGCTTTATTTTTATTGAATTTTAAGAGTTGTTTATTCTGGTTAGAAGCCTTTTATCAGAAATGTGATTTGCAAACATTTTGTTGGAAGTCTGTGGCTTGGCTTTTTGCTTTTGTTAATGATGTCTTTTGAAGCAAGAAAGTTTTAAAATTCTGTTGCAGTTAGATTTGCCAATTGAGTGTGTTTTTGATATTGAATAAGAACTCTTTGTCTAACCCAAGGTTCTGAAGATTTTTTTTTATTCTTTTACCAAAAATATTATAGGTTTAGCTTCTCAACTTATATCTGTGACCCATCTTGAATTAGTTTCTGTATATGTTAGAGGCTAATTTTACTCACTAAAAAATACCTCATACACTTTTTTTTTTGTTTTTTTTTTTTTTGAGGCAGGGTCTTACTCTAGCCCAGACTGACCTGGAACTCACTGTGTAGAGCATGCTGGCCTTGAACTCCTGATGATCCTCCTACCTCTGCCTCCACATGTGCCACCATGCCTAGCCCAATCCACTTTTAAAGTAAACTTTTTTTGGTGGTGATGATCATTTTACGGTAGGGTCTCCCTCTAGCCTAGGCTGACCTGGTACTCATTCTGTAGTCCCAGGGTGGCATTGAACTCACAGCAGCCCTCCTCCCTCTACCTCCCTAGTGCTGGGATTAAAGGCATGTGCCACCAAGCCTGGTGTCCAATATACTTTTAAAGTAAACTTTTTCTGGTGGTGGTGGTGGAGATCAAACCCAGGGCTTCACACTTCACAGGCAAGTGCTTTACCTCTGAGCTATGTCCTCAGCCCCTAATACATTAAAAAAAAAAAAGGTAACATTTAAAACTATGCAGAAAAGTTGAGGCATAAAAGTGCAGAGAGTTTTCCTTGTGAATTATTACTATTGTGTATGTGTTTGCTCCATGAGCCAACACAGATGCCCCCCGACTCCGTTTGTTTGGCACACCACCACTGCCCTGTCTCATTATGCTGCCCCACAACAAAATACACAGGCAGACCAGTGGTAGGTAACACAGAGATTTCTTTCTTCCTTGTTCTGGAGGCTGGAAGTCTAAGGTCAAAATATCGTCAGGTTTGGTTTCTCTTGAGACCCCTCTCCTTGGTTTGCACACGGGGCACCTTCACTGTGCCCCCTTCACACTCATCCCTGGTGTCTTTCTCTGGGTCTCAATGTCCTCTTTGTATGCAGACACTGGTCATATTGGAATGGGCCAATCGACCTGGCCTCATTTTAACTTGAGTCTGTCTTTTAAAAGCATGTGTTTAGATAAAGTCTTATTCTGAAGCACCGGGGGTCTGAACGGCAGCATGCGAATGTCGGGGAAGCAGCAGTCTACCACACTACACTCTTCACTAGCTAAGCAGGGCTTGTGTGTAGTGTCGGACATCCAGCGGCTTTGGCCAAACATGTCATGGCCTATATCATAGACATAGTTCCACTGTCCCCCAAATCCTCTGTGCTCCACCTGTTCATCCCTCACCTTCACCCTTCACCATCATCCTTCAGAGACTGGCCAGAATTTCCAGAATGTCAAGAGTTGGAACCAGATGGGACGACAGCGTGCTCACATAAGCCTTTTTCACTAGTGATGGGAGTGATAAGCCCCCACCCCTATATTTTTGTGGTGCCCCGTCATATGGCAAGAATGTTTTTAGTCTTGGTGCGCTTCCTGTACATCCATGGTAATCTGCCTGTTGAATAAGTGGTTCTGCTTCTTGGGGCTGGCTAGAAGTTAGCTTGGGGACACCAGGGTGCATGGGCCATGTTTCTGTCATATCAGGCTGGCCTGTGTTTGTGTAATGGGTGGTAGGTGTCTGAAAGCAAATTAGAGACACATTGGACCCTATGAGGCCCAGGTTGCAAGTTGGCTTACTGTCAGTGCCCTGCCTCGTCATGCTACTGAAGTAAGTCACAGGCTTGCTTAGCTTGAAGAGGAAGGGACCAGACTCCATCTCTCTTTTATTTTTTCTTCGAGATAGGGTCTCACTGTAGCCCAGGCTGACCTGGAATTCACTATGGAGTCTCAGGGTGGCCTTGAACTCATGGCAGTCCTCCTACCTCTGCCTCCCGAGTGCTGGGATTAAAGGCGTGCGCCACCATGCCCGGCTTCCATCTCTTGATGGGTGAAGCTTCGCGATCCCATGTGAAGGGGTGTGGCTATAGGTAAAGGGATAATTGTGGCCATTTCTTGTAAACAGTTTCCCTAGTTGTAAGTGATATGTACCTTGTGGTTTAGTGCTTCAGATTAGAATCTGAGTGCTGCCACTCCCCCACCCCCTTGATCTGTTTGGGCAATTGACCACTTTCTGAATTTGACAGGGACAAACACCGCCTCTTCTGACAGAAGCTGAACATACTGCACGTGTGTTTTTTTCGTGATTGCATGTGCAGCATGGGCACCTATGCAGTTAAGTGCGGAAGGAGCTGGGCGTGGTGGCACACACCTTTAATCCCAGCACTCGGGAGGCAGAGGTAGGAGGATCACTGTGAATTTGATGCCTCCCTGAGACTCCATAGTGAATTCCAGGTCAGCCTGGGCTAGAGAAAGATCCTGCTTTGCAAAATAAAAATAAAAATAAAAATAAAGAAGAAGTGGGGGTGCTGGTGCTGGAGAGGTAGCATTAAGGTGTCTGCACAAAGCCTAACAACCCGGATTCATTTCCCCAGTACCCACGTACAGCCAGATGCACAAAATGGCACATGCATCTGGAGTTTGCAGCAGCTGGAGGCCCTGGCATTCCCATTCTCTCCCACTGCCTCTCTTCTCTCTACTGCTTTCTACTTACAAACAAACAAGTAAATAAACGATTTAAGAGACTAGAAAAGCAGACAAAAAAAAAAAAAAAAAAAAGAAGTGACCGCAAGGCCAAATTCTTCTTGGAGCAGTGGTGACCGTGTTGGTGATAATAGTGGTCGCAGTGGAGGAGTGGGCATGCTCGTGCCTCTGCCTCTCCTGCCCTGCTGCAGCACAGTGCTGATGTGCCACGGGAAGCAGGGCCTGGTGAGCTACGTGTGATTTGGGGCACCTGCATTTTTCCAGAATTAGACACTGTGAGTCCTTGTTGGAGCTTACTGAAACAAACCTCCATCTTAGTGGCGGGTCTGGTTGGTCTCAGAGCCACATGGCTCCAGCTTCACTTTTGCAGGGAGACCTTTGATGTTGCTCACATAATCCTCATTGCCTCCGAGGGTCTCAGTGAGGGGAGGGGAGAGGTCTGAGGAGGCTGGGTCTGCGAGCTCCTTGCTGTGTTCAGTCTCCTAGGCTTGCTTTTCATTTCAGTGAGTGCATTTGTTGCCCATGGAGCAATTAATAGTACAGATCTATTAAGAAAGGCAGATGGGTCAACTGGGAAGCTGGTGTTTTGGAGTGAACTGCTATCTTAGCATGGGCTATGTAGCTTGTGAAGCTAATCCTGCTCCCAGGTGGTACCAGTGGCCCTGGCTAGGACGGGACCTTTAGGGACCTGTGGCTCAGCACCCAGCCCAGAGGACAGCGTGTGTCTTTTGCTTCTCTACAGGCAGCCTGTGTGGCAATGGCACCAGTGCATGTTACCTGCTGCCTGTCTTTGATACCGTGTTTGTCAGGAGGACACACCGATGTCAGGGCCTGGGGATAGCCATGCTGCGGGACTTCTGTGACTCCTTTCAAGAAGAGGAGGCCCTAGGGGTCAGTCGCCCGATTTCTCCTGCCATGTACCAAGGTAACCCCACCTGGTGTTGGTGTATGTGAGCTTTTGGGTAATGGTGAGCATTAACACACGTGCATTCCAGGTGATCCTGGGGCAGGGGGTCCCTGAAGCCCTTCTGGGTAGATGCAGATGCAGCCTTGGCTTTTCCTCCCTCCTACGGCTCCAGCACAACCAGAGACTTCATGTTTGAGGTCAAGACTGGAAGCTTTCCCAGCCTGAGAAATAATTGCGTTTGAAGATGCAAACGGTCCATGACTCACTTCACTTCCACTTACTACTTTTCAAATTTTATAATGGTGTGAAAACAACACACATCTAGTAGACACTGTGTTTCAAATTTAGAATTGTGCTCTTCTCCTAGCCTCATGATATTTGGTCCCATAAGTCTCATAAATGTGAGCTCTGAGCCAGCCAGGTGATCCTGAGGACAGCAAACCAAGATTCCACAGCATTGCTTGGGTCTTTTGGATACAGATATTCAATACATTGCACGAGATTAGGCTTTGTGTTAGATGAGTTTGCCTCTCTGCAGACTGATGTCAGTGTCGTGAGCATGTTCAAGAGGTGAGGCTAAGCCCTGGTATTTCATATGCTAGGTATGCCACGTGCTGTTTCAAATAATCAACCCTATGGATTTATTGGGGTACAGCCTCATCATAAGCCGGGAACATCTGCAAAATCATTGATCTCAGGGAGAAGTTGAATCTAGAGAATTGCCATGAGAGCCTCACAGTGACCCTGCTATTTCATTTGAAGCTTGTAGGGTACAGCTCAGTGGTAGAGGGCTAGCCTAGTATGCACAAGGCCTTGGAATCCACCCGAGCACCCCCTAAAAAAAATCTGAAACACTTATAGTTTATATATAGTGTCCTATATAAAAACTTATAGTATATGTAGCTTATAGTCACTTTGTCCTTTGAAATGAAAACTGCAGGAGAGCCCATAATCTGTGGGAAGACAGGAATGTGTGGAAAGGTGCACTTTGGATGTCCTGAGCCTCCAGGACTTCCAGTAATCTCACTGTAGGAGATCATACCCTCCCTCTCCTGCCATCGTCCTGCTGTGTCCCTTCCCAGGTTCTTTTTTTTTTTTTAGTCTTTCGAGGTTGGGTCTCACTCTAGCCCAGGCTGACCTGGAATTCACTTAGCCGGGGCGGCCTTTCCCCCGCGGCTTCTTTTCACTTTCCCCGGGACCTCTAACACTTCCCGTCGGTCAGTTAGCGGTGTTCGCTTCGGCTGCCTTCCATGGAGAGGATTCCCCCGGCCCCGCGTGCTCTGCTTGGGAGAGAGAGAGAGAGAGAGGGAAGGACCGAAGTAATCTCAGGGTGGCCTTGAACTCATGGCGATCCTACCACTGCCTCCGGAGTGCTGGGATTAAAGGCGTGCGCCACCACGCCCGGCCCTTCCCAGGTTCTTTATAGTCCTTGTACAGGGCCAGTGCAAAAGGCCCAGCTGCTGAACCTCACATTCCAGGTCAGTGCAGGTCGGGATCAGGAGAGCATCTCTTAGGTCCTGGCTCTTCTATGAAGCATACCCACCCCACTTGTGGCCTGCTCGCTCGCTCGCTCTCGCTCTCTCTCTCTCTCTCTCTCTCTCTAAAAAAAATTGTTTGAAACAGAAAGAAAGAGGCACACACAGAGAGAGTGAGTATGGGCACACCAGGGCCTCTGACCCTACACTTTTAAGTCCTATTTCTGCTGTACCCCCCTCCATGGGACAATGTGAGGTTCCTACCTGTGCCTACTTCTCCTTCTAAACATACTCCGAGTACCAGGACCTCAGGATTCCTGTCAGGCCCACCCAAGGATTTCTCCTTGGGTCTGTGCTTATTATAAGGGTGGACCTCGACATTTGTTTGCACAGCCTCGTGGTACAGGGACATCTATGGAATGAGAGTATGGATGTGCTCATGTGTGCACAGGTCCCTTTAGGTTTGAGGGAGGGAACAGGGCCAATAGGAAAAGCAGGTGGGCCAGCTGAGGGATCAACTCTCCTGGTATTCCCACATTCTGATCCAAAATTCCTGGGAGTTGCAAGAAGTCTAAATTAGAAACTGTCTTTCTCTGCAGTTAGGAAGTTGTATTATTGGGGCCTGTAAGATGACTCAGTTAGTATAGCATTTGCTGTGCATGCACGACAACTTGGGTTTTGATCCCTGGCCCCATGTCAAAGCTTATCATGGGTGCAGAGAGTGCCTTTAATCCCAGCACTGGGAAGGCAGCGGCAAAAGGCTCTGGCATGCCTATTCTCTCTCTCTCCTAAAAAAAAATGGTTTAAAGCAAAACAAAAGTGCATGAGCAACCTCTGACCTTCACGTGCCTGTGCACCTGCACATACATGCACATGCACACATATGAACATGGCTATACATATGCACACATACCACATACATACACATGGCAAATAAACTAAGAGGTTATATCATCAATCTCTAGAGGAGAACACACTCTGCCAGCCCCTCAGCGGCACACGGCCACCTTTGGGACAGTCCGCATGGTGTCCCATGTGTCTCTACTTGTGTTACTACATGGGGCCCTGCAGAAGGTAGGACAGGGCTTGGGGATTTTGTCTCCACAGTCACCTGCAGGACCAGAAAGAACTTTCTGCTCATCTGGAGTTGGGGCAGGGCTGTGTGAAAATGATCAACACAGGATCAGAGGTGTGAAAGTGTATCAGCTTTCAGGAGCTGCTGGGACCCAGCCTCCCAGGATGAACTGGAATCTTCCAAGGCAGAGGAAGACTGAGGACCCTCGGGAGGGAGGAGGGATGGCTTGTGAGAGGAGCACCTAGACAAGAAGCATGTCAAGGACTGAATTGAGTCCTCTCTCATTCAGGGGTTGAAACCTGCAGTGTGCTTATTTGGAGAACTCATACCTTTGCAGGCCATTCAGGTCAAATGAGGTCAGGAGGGTAGGGCTTTTACTTCAGAACGGATGGTGTCCTTGTAAGAAGAGCAACATGAGCGATGCGGGCACGCAGAAATGGCCATGGAATCATATGGAGAGAAGACACATAGGAGGCCTGGGGGAGAGGCCTCAGGAGCAACCAGACCCAAGGCACCTGGATCTCCAGCTTCCAGAACTGCAAGAAATGGACTGTTGTTTAATCCAGTTTGCCACACGCGCCCCATATTTGAGGGTTCCGAAATTCCCCCTTCAACCAGCTGCGGACTAAAAACATTTACAAAGTTCTATTCATACTGAACATGTACAGACTCTTTGCTCTGTGTCATTGTTCTCTAGACAATATTGTCTAACAACTATTTACACTGCACTTGCATTGTAGTGTGTACTGAACGTCATCTAGAGATGATTTAATGCATGGGCGGATGTACGTAGGTTCTATGCAAACACTACTGCCACCATTTTACGTAAGTGTAGCCTTCTTGGGTGTGGCAGTCAGGTTCACATTGCTGGTAGAAATCACCCAACCAAGAGCAGCTTGTGGGAAAGAGAGGTTTATTTTGGCTTACAGGGGAAGCTCCACGATGGCAGGGGAAAACGATGGCATGAGCAGAGGGTGGACATCAACCCCTGGCCCACATAAGGTGGACAACAGGAACAGGAGAGTGTGCCAAACACTGGCATGGGGAAACTGGCTAAACCCGCCCCCAACAATACACTGCCTCCTGGAGGTGTTAATTCCCAAGTCTGCATCAGCTGAGAACCTACCATTCAGAACACCTAAGTTGATGGGGGACACCCAAATCAAACCAGCACATTGGGTTTTGGTACCTTCAGGAGTTCTGAAAAAATGTCCCTTGGGTACTAAAGGTGGCTGTTTTGTAATTGTAGACCTAAAACCCAATTCAGGATGGATAGAAGTGGGGGCACCGCATGAACAGGGAAGGGTACAAAGGGGGTTCGAGTGCAGCAGGGCTCAGAGCAGTGAGCGGGGTAAAGGGTAGCTGCCAGGGAGCCACAAGAGGCTGTGTCAAAGACACAAGACAGGCAGCTCCTGGGGGAGCCAGGGTGGGCGGATGACTCCGAGAAGCTCATGGGCTCCCTCCTTCAGTTCTCAGGAGCTTCTTGTCGGCCTGTCCGGGAGAGCGAGACCGCTTGTGGGAGGTGGAGGCCCCAGGGGCCTGGGACCAGCGCGTCAACATTTGGCTCCAGCTTCATCTTCAGGGGGCGACACATCCAGACAGTGAGTAGGACAGAACAAATGTTCTTGGGTCCAGTTATTCTAGCATGCATAACTGGTGTAGTGTCATTTCCTGTGACTGAAGCAGAGTCATGTGGATGTTATTTCTATTGAGTTTGTATCAAGAGCAGAACGGGAACTGAGACCCAGCTTGGGAGCATTTGCCCTTTTTCTCTGTTTGCTCCCTGACTGAAGCACACCTTTTCATCCCTCTTGTTCAAAATTATCTCCCTCAGTTTAGCAGTTGGCTCCCCTTTTGCAGTTAGACTTGATCACTGAAACATCCACAATCAAGCTTTTGCGTTCCTTAGTAAGGCTGAGGAATGCCGAGTGGGTAATGTATGTACTTGGTTGAAAATTCAAAAGACACCTAAAGGTTTGCTATAACAAACGAGTCCTTATCCTTGTCTCTTTTTTTTTTGGGGGGGGGGAGGGTGTACACACCCATTAAGCAGTAGTATTGCACGGTGTTCTTCAAATCATCATTTTGCCCATCTTCTGTCTTTTAAAATTTTTTTGCCTGTGCCTTTAGACAGTATGTGTGGAGTGTGTGGTATGTGCATGTGTGTGCAGATGCGTGCACGCCATGCAGCCATGTGGAAGCCGGTGGAGAACATCAGGCGTCCTCCTTTATCACGCATCTGTGTTTTCTTGAGTCAGAGTCTCTTTCTGAACTTGGGAGCTGTTGTTTTCAGCCAGACTGGCTGACCAGTGATCCCCCACCATTCTCTGGTTTCTGCTCCCCCGAGACTGGGGTTATCAGCGTGTGTGGCCACACTCAGCTGTTGATGTTGGCAATGGGGATCGAACTCGGGATGAATCAGGCCCTTCCAGGCCCTCATGCTTATGTGGCAAGTGCTGTTACCCATTGAGCCATTTTCCCAGTACCCATATTCTCTCTCTTTTCTTTCTTTTTTTTTTTTTTTCCAGGTAGAGTCTCACTCTAGCTCAGGTTGGCCTGGAATTCACTATGTAGTCTCAGACTGGCCTTGAACTCACAGCAATCCTCTTACCTCTGCTCCCCGAGTGCTGGGATTAAAGGTGTGTGCCACCATGCCCGGCTCCATCTTCTCCTGTATAATGGCAGCTTTGCATGATGTCTTGTGGGTGTGCTGCTGTTTATTTCACTGTTGACAGATCTGTACACTGGCTTCAGTTCTAGATGGTTCTGGACAGTGTCAGGGAGTTGATTGGAGGTGTCTTGGAAGGAGCATGACAGGGCTTGGAAGGTGAATCCCCAGGGGAGGCAGGGTGTGAGATCCCCTTCACATGGCTAGCAGGGAATGCAGACACCCTTGTCCCTGGATTTCTGGGTTGCTTTCTGATGGTGTTCTTTCTGACTCTCAAAGCCACTTTGGGAAGATTGTCATGGCAGGCCTCTTAGCTTCTGAGCTCAGTCTTCTATCTAGGTGAGGGGCTTGGGTGAAATTGGGGCTGTAGACATTTGAGGCTATGGGTGCTGCTTGTGGGTGGGAGATGAGGAAAGTTCTAGGGCTGAGTAGATAACTCAGTTGGTAAATTTCTTGTCTTGCCATCATGAAGACCTGAGTTCAATCTGCAGAACTGACGGAAGGCAGTGCTGGGGAGGCAGAGGCAGGAGGACCCCTGGGGTTCAGTGGCCAGCCGGGATAGCTTAACTGTCATTTCAGGCCTTTGAGAGATACAGTCTCAGAAAGGGCATATGACACCTGAGGAACAACACCCAGGGTGGTCCTCAGCCTCCATGTGCATGCACATACATGTGCATCTGCACACGTGAACATGCACACAGGGAAGGGTCTCGAAGTTTAACTGCCCTAAGCCAAAGCATTAGCTTTTCTTCCTTTCTAGGATACAGGCGCTCATCAGGGCTGATCCGGAAGCTTCTGCAGCTGCAGGTGGCTCATTAGAGGCCAGTGGGCCCAAGCTGCCAGGCTGTCTGTCCACATGGGTGACTGACTTAGCTCAGGTGGTGACAGGGAAGTGCCTGGGAGTTTATTGATGATAACAGGGAGAAGGTTTGCTTTTTTGGTACCTTTCAGCTGGAAAGCTTAATGGATCTTTACAGATATTCGTGGGGTGACCTGGTGCCAGGGAAGGAGGCTATGGCAGCGCTGTGACTGTGATCCTAATGAGGCAGTTAAGTGACTTGCCCTGTGGCATTGAGTTAGGAGTGAGGGAGCCAGTCCGCATGACTTGCCAGCCGTGTGGGTTTATGGACAAGCTTTACAAATGAGGCTGCCGCTTTTGTGCTTGGACACTGCCTTTCCTTGGCCGGGAGTGGAGAAAGAACACCGATTGCATCTTGGAATGTGGAAACCGCATTAGCTAGAGGGGGTAGGCAGGGAGGCGGATGTTTTGGCCTAATTGGGGAGACGGTTTCCTCCCTGAGAATTCCACTGGGGGGTTATTTCAAGAGTTGGGAGTCCATGTGGCCTGATCGAGGAAACTAAGCTGGGAATGAGATGCCAAACCTGTCAGTTTAATCCACTCTGAGAATCACCACCTCCTATTTCCAAACAGCAAATGAGAGGACTTTCACAGAGAATGTTCCAGAAGCCTACTCAAGTCCCTGGAAGAAAGAAGGGCCATCATTATAATTAGGCTATAATTAGATTATTAAAACTGAAATTTTTGGAAAAAAAAAGATTCTAAGGGTCTTTCGGCTCTGCATTAAGTCCTGGCAAGTTTCCAGTGTCACCCACACCTTCTGTCTTCCCCCAGGGCTCCTTAGGCAATTCAGTGCACTGGGTGAGGTTTTAGCCAGCCAGCCTTATCTTGTAACTGTTATGTCAGTTAGAACTGACACCTCAGGGTTTTCCAAACTGGTGAGCAGGGGCTGAGAATGCAGATGCAGATCAACGTAGATGTATAGAATGGTATCTGTTTTCCTTTTCATGCAGATCAGCGACTAGAATTTCTCATAGGCCCTGAACATTCCAGAATGTTCTCTACCCTGGACATCTCATCAAGCCACTTATTTTTAGTTTTAAATTAGCCAGTGATTCTTTTTCCTTTATTTCTTCTTCTTTTAAAGATTTATTTTAAAAATTTATTTATTTATTAGACACACACACACACACACAGAGAGAGAGAGAGAATGGGCATGTCAGGGCCTCTAGCCACTGCATACGAACTCCAGAAGCATGTGCCACTATGTGCATCTGGCTTACGTGGGACCTGGAGAATCGAACCAGGGTCCTTAGGCTTCCCAGGCATGCACTTTAACAGCCATCTCTCCAGCCCTTGTTCCTTTATTTCTGATTGCTAGTTTGGAGGGTCCTTACCATTTTATATGTGCTAGAAATAAAACAGTAAGCAAGAATCCCAGTGGATCCAGTTGCTTCTGAGTTTCAAGAAGGCACAGGCATTTACCACATCTCAAAGGGACGCTCACTGGGACTCTTTGTGAATGCTTTAAAATCTACTTTTGAAGCAGTCTCATTGTGGACCAGGCCCTTTTAAAGTTTGCACAGTCCTGGCTGTTGATAACATCTGTGGCTTATAATGACCTTGAAAGTCTTTACAGATTTTTTAGACCTTTGGAGAGAAGGAGTTTGTGGGAAATTTCTTTTTTCCTATACTCAGTTACATACGAAGCCTTTGAAATTTGACCAATAGGATCATAATTCCGTCTGATGTGATTTCTCGGTCAGTCTGTACATGCCTTAGGTTCCTTTACTGGAAGGAATGAAATTGAATATGCCAACAAGAAAATGTTCTTTTGCAAAAATGTTGCTGGAGGTAGGAACTAATTGCTCACTGCTTTAAAATTTTATTTTTTCCTTCTAAAGTGTGTTCACAGTTTAGCTTTCTTTTTCCAGATGAATTTATCAATATTTCATATGTCATCTACAGGAACTTTTCTTCTATTTTTATTTTTTATTGAACTAGAGGGATTGTGTATAGAGATGGGAACACAATGCGATGTGGAAGTAGGCCCGCTCTTCTAAGTCATGCCTTGCAAACTGAAGCTCTGAGCTGTTTCAGGTTGTTCTCATGAGCGTATATTATATGAGCAGCAATAGCCATTTTAAGATGATTTGCACGCTTGGACGTGTTGAGAGCCAAGGCATACTGGATGACTTTTGTCTGATGATGCATTTTGACAGGTTTTGTGGCGCCCTCTTGTGTCAATTGTTGCACACGGCAGCACTGAAATGCAGAGGATGCTTACCATTGAGGTAGTCTATGGCTTGTTCTCAAGATCCTTACTTTCAGTTAGTGTATTCATTGAAAACATTGTTGAGCATTAATTGTCCAGAAATACAAGTAAATATTTGATTGTTGCTAGCATGCTTTATTGCATGCCACATAAAAGGTCAGGAAAGGTAGAAAACAATACTACTTCACCCATCCATCCACCTGCTCATCCATCCACCCACCCACCCACCCATCCGCGCATCCATCCATCCATCCATCATATGCTCATGTATTATTTCATTATTCCTTTGGTAACTGCTAATGAGACACTTCTTAGGCACTATTAGACAGTAAGTGAATAAGGCTGATGAAGTCTCTGTAGCAGACAGCTACAGGTTCGCTGAGATGAACTTCCAGACCAGGCACAGTTATGGAGGAAGGTATATTTATTGGAGCCTACAGATCCAGGGGAAGTTCCATAATGGCAGAAGAAGCTGGCCTGCCTTCACAGGCCCAAGCAGAGAGAGACAGAGAAGCACAAGCCTAAAGACAAAAGCCACAGCACACTTCAGGAACTCCTGCTAGGCACACTTTGCATAACTTTAGATTGAAATCTGAAACCCACCACCACACCTTAACATCCACCCAGTGACACTGCCTCCAGCCAGGGGGCTAAAGATGCAAAGTACAAACAAATAAACAACTGAATATATTGGGGGCCATTTATTCTATTCAAACCACCACAGTCTCTAAACTTATTTATAAACTAATAAGTCCATGGGCATCTGCCCTTGAATGACATAAAAACTCCATATTACAGAGACCTAAAGTGTGCCATTGTTTTAAGTGCTTAGAATTTTGCCAAATCAAATGTTGTTAATTTATATAGTTCTGTAAAAAATTAAAAATTTACTTATAGATAACAACTGTGTGATACATTTGTTATTTAGTAAAATATACATTAAATGGGCTGGGGAGATGGCTCAGTGGTCAAAGGCACTTGTTTGCAAAGCCTGCCAACCTAGGTTAAATTCCCCATCACCCACATAAAGCCAGAGTCAAAGTGATACATGTATCTGGAGTTCATCTACAGTGGCAAGAGATCCTGGTGTGTACACACACACACACACACACACAAATAAATAATTATATATATATATATATTTAACTGTATTAAATGTATTTTTTGTGTGTTTTTTTGAGGTAGGGTCTCTCTCTACCCCAGGCTGACCTGGAATTTACTATGTCGTCTCAGGATGGCCTCAAGTTCATGGCAATTCTCCCACCGCTGCCTCCCGAGTGCTGGGATTAAAGGCATGAGCCACCATGCCTGGTTTAAATTTGTACTTAAAAATTTTAAAAATATTCTATTATTTATTTATTGGGGGGGGTGAAGAGGCAGATAGAGAAAAAGAGAGAATGGGCACGCCAGGGCCTCCAGCCACTGCAAATGAACTCCAGACATATGCATCCCTTTGTGCATCTGGCTTATATGGATCCTAGGGAATCAAACTGGGGTCCTTAGGATTTGCAGGCAAATGCCTTAACCGCTAAGCCATTTCCTCAGCCTGAATTTTTTTTTTTTTTTTTTTTTTTTGGTTTTTCAAGGTAGGGTCTCACTCTAGCCTAGGCTGACCTGGAATTCACTATAGAGTCTCAGGGTGGCCTCGAACTCATGGCAATCCTCCTACCTCTGCCTCCCAAGTGCTGGGATTAAAGGTGTGTACCACCATGCCCAGCCTGAATTTGTATTTTTAACTCAAGTTAAAAATTTCATCTTTGCTCCCATAGGGAGATGACCCCCCCTCACGGATAAACACAGATTTAGTGGATGTAGGGTACGGAGGGGCACAGTAGCCCAAGAAAGTTGTCCCTTTCTACGTTACCACCAATGCCGGGCTTATGGGGATTGAACCAGGGCTTCTTGTGTGCTGAGCAAGCACTCTACTAACTGAGCTACGGCCCCAGCTCCAAACCAGCACTTTGTGTCTCCTGACACCTGGCAGTTCTTTCTATCCTCAGGGGAACACTGTGTTAAGTAAGGGTCAGAGTGGCCATCCAGAGGATGAAAAAGGGCGGGGACTGTCAATGCATTGGGAAGGGACCCTAAAGTTGTTACTCATCTTTCAGATGAGACCTTGCAGCCACGCTCCTTGTTTACCCTGTTCTCTTGCTTAGGTGCAACACACCCTGGAGATTCCAAAGAGGACACAAGCAGTCCTGGGCAGACGTGGCAGGATGGTGGACCTGCACAGTTTGGTCAAGGAGAAAGCCGCAAGGTAGAGTGGTGATGTGTCCAACACCGGCTTCTGGTCTCCTTAGGCTATTCCCTTGTTATTGTTCAGTGATGCTGGGAGGCTGCCCCTGCCCGGGTCCCTAGACCACCTACTTCCTGGCAGTGGGCTGCATTGATGTTGATTTATGCTCTGTGTTATGGGGACAGAGGGATTTGGGGTGTAAGGGGAGGCCTTAAACTTCTCATGGTCCTTTCCCAAAGCACTACTAAAGCCAAACTGAAACAAAGAACACATGGGCTCGGGAGTAGCCTGGCATTGTTAAGGAATACTGAAAACTCTGAAATTCGAATTTCGTCTTGGGCCAGCATCTTTCAAGCAGAACAAAAGCAAGACAAATTTGCCTTGCTTTCTTACCCCCTCTCAAGTCCAGTCACCAGAAGTTAGAGGATGACGCGCATTAGGTTTTTGCATATTCCAGAGTGATTGCAGAGCACACTGAAGTCTTGGGGAAGAAAGGTTACTGAGTATCTCTGAAAGTTCTTGAGTACAGGCTTGTGGCCCAGTAGAAGATGTGGGGTTTTCCGGAGGCCTGTCTGTATATGTGCCTACTCAAGGTAGACTGGTACTGAAGGGTCTTTGCTCTCAAACCCCAAACGTCAGCCAGTAAACTTAAACTGTAAAACCTCACTTGTACATTGTGGGGCAGTGCTGTTCATTTGGGTAAGTTGATTATTTTGGGATACATGATATTCCAAGAAGTTGTAAAATATTCTGGTAAGTCTCAGATCATGTTTGAAAGCTGCACAGTGGTAGATGTTAGCTCAGGCCATCTAGCAGAAAGGGATTTCATTTTCTTTGCTTCCCAGTGGAAAATGGGCTCACTTAGGTCCCATCCACGTGTCTGAGTGGTGTGTTGAATTTGACTTCTTTCTCTGGTCGCTGAGTTTGAAATCTTGAAAGCAGCAGGTTTGTGTGTGTGTGTGTGTGTGTGTGTGTGTGTGTGTGTGTGTGTGTGTAGTTTTGCAATGCCCCTGTGTGTTTGCGGAAGTCTGCACACTAAAGGATGGAGCGCCAAGTTTTCACGCATTGTTGTGCCTTTGTATTTGTAGCAGTTGGTTCCAGACCAACTCTCTCTGGATAACAAAAGCTGGATGCCCAAGTCTCCAGTGTAGAATGGTGTCCCCCATTTTGCCCATCATCTCTAGGTGACCTAGGTACTTGACAGTGTAAGTTCTATTCAGGCAGCTGTTCTGTATGGCCTAGAGAATAATGACAAGAAATAAAGTGTGTATGTGTTCAGTGAAGACATGGCTGTTTTGGAATATTGGATTCACTTCTGACCTGCACCTCGTGGACGCAAAGTCTTCACTGTGCAGCCTCTTTGCTCCGTCTTGTCCTTTCTCAGGCCTACCAGGCTAGGCTGTCCTTCAGCTCCATTCAGTTAACACGTGCTGTAGCTGGCCAGTGTGCTCTTGAACACAGCTTATCACTTTTAGTATCAGCATGAAGTATGAGGACAAACCAGGTTAGGCCACCTCCAGGACCCATGTGTTTGGCCCTGGACTGTCCAGGAGGATGATCTCATTACAGTGCTTAATGGAATGTCTCTGGGTTCCTTTCTGATTTCAGGAACAGATCCCTGGAGAAAAACTGGAAAATGAAGAGAAGGATCAAGGCTGTGAGGAAAGACAGGAGGAAGCTGGGGTGCCTGAGAGACCCTACGATGCTGAGCTGGAGGGGAAGAGCCAAGGGGACAGTGGCAGTCAGCCGGCTGATGGGGGAGCCCCGGCAGGCTGGCTTCCAGAATCTGGGCCTGACGACTCCAGGTGGACCTGATTAGCCTTGGATCTTGGAGGAGATGGTGTCCATGGGCTCTGCTCCCATTTGGACTCCAAGACAAGGGAACCTAACAGCTATATTCCCAAGCTAACCATTGGCAGGTCCAAAAGACTCCATAAGTTCATTCATTAGACCTCATGTGTTTTCTTGTACTGGGCATGAAGGTGAGGAGCTTCCCGGGACCAAGTGAAGGGCTCACTGAACACACACCTTAGAGGGGCTGAGATGCCCGTCTGCTCTGCAGAAATCTTTGGCAGGTTTAGCCCCACTGTTGACCTGAGAACATGGACCTTAGAAGTTTCCAGGGAGACAAATTATTTTTCTAGGGACAAGCTGACCACTGTAGAGCCCCCTGTGGGCAGCATGCCATGGCTGGATGGTGTCCACTGTGAGCTCATATCAGGTCCTGTGTGTAGTTAGGTTTCAAGTGGTCCCCAGGTGGGTTCCCCAGCCCCATCCCACTTGGTCCCAAATAGATGAAAGGCCACCAAGTCTTGAGTAGAAAGGCTGTGGTTATAAAATAACAGCCCCCAGTGTGACCTTGCTTTTTACTGTCTTAAGCCCCTCACCCCCCCGCCTGGGCCCAGACCGGCTGCCGATGCAAATCCAGGCCAAGACCAGTCTCCAGGCCCACCAAGGACAGGCCTTGCAGAAGGGTGTCTGACACTCCTGCCTTTTACAAGTTCTGAGTGCTGCATGGGGTCTCAGAGCTAGGTGCTCCCCGGGCACCTGGATTCTGCTTTCAGTGCTGTTGGGCCCAGCAGTCGGATGTGTGGTGGGATTTTTTTCCCCCCAGAGAAAGCTGGTCAGCCACCTGTTTTCTGTTTGTTTCTTCTGTTGTCAGAAGACTCATGCACTGGGACCTTGGTTACTTACTTGTCAAAACATTTGGCCGCCAGCTCTTCTACCTTCCTCCCTCTCGCCCTCCTACTTTCTCTCCTCCCTCCCTCCCTTTCTATGGTCATCTCTCCATGTTAATCATTCGAGATATGTATCTCCTCATTGATTCGTCTCTCCACCCACTCACCCATCCTCCATTTATCTGTCCTCCTTCAGTCCTTCCTTATATCTTTCCATCCACCCACCCATCCATATAGCAAATATTCAGTGTGCTTTCTCAGGGACAAGCTCTGTGCTGGGCTTGGGCCATATATATATAACCTGAGGCTTGATCCTGGCCTCAGGAAACTGTTCTCTAGAAGGGTTTCTTCCAGAGTGTCCAATGGAGTATTTTTGTTGTTGTTGTTGTTTGCTTTTTGAAGTAAGGTCTCACTCTAGCCCAGGCTGACCTGGAATTCACTGCATAGTCTCTTAGTGGCCCCGGATTTGTAATGATCCTCCCACCTCTGCCTCCTGGGTGCTGGGATTAAAGGCGTGTGCCACCACGCCCAGGGCCAGCGGAGTTTTGACCCTCCCCCCCCCCACCCACTGTGCAGAGGGAGGGCCCCAATGTAGAGGAAGCAGAGTTCGCAGAGGCACACAGAGGCTTCATGAAGCTCACTTTGCATGCGGGTCATCTGTGAAGGAGGCCTAGGCTGTGAGAGGGACGGAACATCTGAGAGGAACTCTGGCATGTGACTGCAGACTTGCCCTCTCCCCCGCGGCCCCTGTGCTGTGAACACTGAGTTTGCTGTGAAGGCCGATGGCTTCTGTTTATGGGACCATGAGCCATAAAGCTGTCTCAGGGTTTTGATGGAAGTATTGTTCAATAAAAGAAATATCTCAGGGAGGAAAACCTGATGCACTGGTAGCTTCATTTAAAGACGTGAGGTGACCGCAGAGTAAGAGAGCTCAGAGCCGCGCCTGCCCTCGCAGTGGCACAGTGGGTGCCAGCACTGAGGTTGGTGCAGGGAGCATGGCATACGTCCCTTGCTTGTGTTTGTGTATGGCATGCCAATGTATGAAACTGGCTATTTAATTTCTTTGCGTTCATGCCTCTTTCATTTTGTGCTAAACACTCTGTTGTCTCTTCTCAGTGCTTTGGTGAGTTTTGAGTCTCCCCACTTGGTCTCTGAAAAGAGAAGCTTCTCCAACCAAAAGTAAGAGTAGCATTAATATATGGGCACAGATGTAAGTATTTAGACGACAATTTGGTGGGTCTGATATGTCTATTTAGCCAGACAATAGTAGTAATTCCCCCCCTCCCCCCGCCCCGCCCCGCCCCGGGGCTTATGACCTTGGTAGCCATTGGCTTTTGACTAGGTTTTCAGTACCAGGCATGAATTCTTTCCCATTGGGCCAGCCTCAAATCCAATCAGAGAGCAGTTTTTTTCCCCATAATAGGCATGACACCATTGTATCAGGTAATACATTTGGCCTGACTAGTCAGCCATAAAGTTTGCAGGGTCTACTACCGGCTAAGACCATTGCTTTTTCCCCTCCAACAGGCTGCAAAGCCCTTCCCAGCATTGTGACAGCCAGTCAGCAGGGAGCAGGCTTCCAGCTCAACTCTAGCTTGATTTCTCCGTCCTACAGCCCAAGCAAGTGGTGTCTTCAGCAATCGGGTCGTATTATCTAGTTTTAGTGAGCAACTATGGGGCAATAGCTTGAATTATTTTTTTTTGGCGGGGGGAACCAGGGCTCTCCCTAACCAACAACTCACTGGAAGGTATCTGGCACTGAAAGGTTCTTGTAACAATCTATGGCTTCTGGGCACAGCACCACCCACCCCACAGAGTAGTTCTGCTGAAGTTCTTTTTGTGTTCGCTTTCTTTCTTTTTGTCTTTGCTTTCTTTCTTTGTTTTCAGTTTTATTTTTCATTTTTATTAGGTATTACATAATATACTGGATAGCCTTTCAGCAGGAGTCGATGACCACTGTTTTCATCAATCAGGAAAATACTTACTTAATCAATGTTATCCAAGCCCTTGGACACGTAGTAACGATTGATTCCAGAGATATGCCTGTCTTGTTCCATCAACTCCCACTGATATCTAATACGGGCAACTCTGTTTACCTGCCTGCACCACCAATCTTCATTATTTATTTGCAAGCAGAGAGATATAGACAGAGAGAGAGAGGGAGGGAGGGAGGGAGGGAGGGAGAGAATAGGTGCACCAGGGCCTCCAGCCACCACAAATGAACTCCAGATGCATGTACCACTTTGTGCATCTGGCTTATGTGGGTCCTGGGGAATCAAACCTGGGTTTCCAGGCTCTAGAAGCAAGCGCCTTAACCACTGAGCCATCTCTGCAGCTCCTGTCTTCACTTTCTTGATGCTGTTTGGAACCACAGACATTTTTAAGTTTTGGAAAAGTCTAGTCTTCCATACTCTGGCAACTTCAGCATTTCGCAGTGCAGTCATGATGACAGTGTTTTCTAGGTGTGTGTTCTCCACCCCCCCCCCCCGAGGGAGTTACTGGGGCAGGTGATTTCACTCTACCATGGATACAGAACATTCCGTGAAGGTGGGCTGGGGAGATGGCTCACCAGAGCTCACTTGCAAAGCCTGCCAGCCCAGGTTGAATTCCCCAGCGACCCACATAAAGCATTAATTTGCAGTGGCAAGAGAACCTGGTGCACGTGACACACACGCACACATCAATAAATAAAATTTTAAAAAAGAAAATTCCATAAGCAAGTCATTGCCTGGGAGCAGGTTGTCCTTGGAGCCCATGTCCTTCCCTGGCTTGGCACAGCCTGTGAGTCAGGTGCACGCTATCTCCAGGGCTGCTCTACCCTCCACTCGTGAACTGGCTCAGGAGGGGCTGGGAATGTGGGGCACTGAAGCTTGCCTCCAGGGAAGCCATGGTACACTGGGTCCTCAGCCAGATTTAGGCTGTTCTAGCGCTGGCTGCAGTCACCCCACAGCCTCTTCTGGGGATCATTTCTAGGCTCCCAGGAAACACCAGAATCGCCCAGTGCTCAGTTTCTTATTTCAACTAGTGTGGCATTGCATAGAACTTACACATCCCTTTCCTGATATAGTTTAAGTCCTCTCTAGATGACTTATAATATTTAACTTAATATGAATGCTATGCAAATAGTTGAGACGCTATCTTGCTTGGGGAATGACAGTAAGAAACAACGTTCTTTAGATGTTCAGTAGAGACTCAAGCATTGTCGGTCTAACTACAAAGCACAGGGATTTGGAGGCTGCCTGCATTTTTGTTCCAGGAAATCTTTGAAGGGAGAGGAAGGAATGAATGCAACTGGCTGGCTACTAGCAGAAATCCAGAGGGTCAGTGCTGACAACACGGTTGTGTAAATCCCCATTTTCTCCTGGAGGCAGTCAAGATGTTCGCATTTGATGTAGTCTGTCTGTCTTCCTCTTCCCTCCCTCCATCCCCTCTCTGTCTTTCCTTTCTTCCTCTATCCTTTCCTCCCTTCTCTGTCTTTCTCTCTCTCTTTCTGCACATGTGTGGGTGGACATGCATGTGTTGGGTGCATGTGGAGGCCAGACATTGACATATTGTGTCTTTCTTGATCCCTTTCCACCATATTTACTGAAGCAGAGTCTCTCACTTGAACCCGGGACTGGCTGATTCTGCTAGTCTAGCTGGTGGGCTTGTCCTGGGGATCCCATCTGCACCTCCCCAGTGCTGGGATCACAGGTGCGTGCTACTGCACCTGACAGTTTTACATGAGTTCTGGGGATGTGATGCAGGTCCTCACACTTGTATGGCAAGCACTGCCCACTGCGCCATCGCCCAGCTCTGATGTAGTTCTCTTTCTAGAGAGTGCTTCATCTGCAGCTGGAATGTTTTGTTTTAAATGGAATTTATTTATTTATCAGAGAGAGAGAGAGAGTGAGAAAGACAGACACACACATGCAGGGAGGGGGGAGGAGGAGAAAGAGAAAATATAGAGGCATGCTAGGGCTTTCTGCCACTGCAAATAAATTCCAAAATGCCACTTATACACCTGGCTTTACATGGGTACTGGGGAACAGAACCTAGAACATCAGGCATTGCAATCCAGCACCGTTAACCACTGAGACGTCTCTCCAGCTTCTAGAAGCTGAGAATGGAATCCAGGACCTCACCTATGTCTAGCAAGGACTCTACCACTGAGCTACACCCCAGCCCTAAAGATGGACATTTTAAAGTTAAATGCCAGAGTTTCCATCTCAAGAAGCTATGAGATGCATGTTTTGGCTGTCATCCTTTGCTCTTTGGCTTTTCTATTTCATACAGGACACAGACTCGTGCTGCGGAGGGGGGAGACACCATGATATGGTCACAGGAGCTGGCTAGAGCCCAGGACCACGGAGCCGGGCCTCTGGCTTGAGGGAAGCCTCGCGTCATTTTCAGCTTCAGAGGAGATGTTAGGAAAAGGCAATTTCCTTCCCAGTCAGAAAAAATCTGCAACTGCCGTGCTTCCATGAAGGTGTTTTAGTACCTGCTCAATGTCTGCTTAGTGGACTGGGTCACCACCTGGGGGCCTCTGTTTCACCCATCAAGCCCCCTTCATGTTTGCTAGAGAGTTCCTGACCAAGTGCAGACAGGGCTTGCAGAGCCCGTGAGGCTGAGGAAGTTGTCAGAAGGGCAACACATGCGCGTGTGCAAAGGTGCTCAGTGCCGTTCGTGACCAGGGTGGTGCAAACCCAACGCCCAGCCTGCTCCCTCACACCCGGGAGGACAGGGCCTCACAGACCGTGCTCATGGGTGTTCTGGGGTGCGGGGTCGGAGCAGGGGCACCCAAGAAGAATATCATAATATAATGCTACATTTTGAAAATTCAAGTCAATGGCTTTTTTTTTTTTTTTTTTTTTTTCTGAGACAGGGTCTTGCTTTGTAGCCCAGGCTGACCTCATACTTGTAGTCCTCCTGCCTCAACTTCCTGATGGTTGGGGTTTTGTGGTTTCTGTATTAGAAAATGATATAACTCTACTTTAAGCTAGTTGGTGGTTTTAAGAAAAATGCTTTTGATTTTTCAGAAGTTTGTATTCCTTCCTGCTTCCCCACCCCCTCTGGCGTGGTGTATGGGTGACAGATTCTTTCAGTCCTGGTGACAGTGGCAGAGGGAGGGGAGAACGTGCCATTTTACAGTCTCTCCTATTTGCTTGGGTTTCACAGGGGCTTTGAGTCCAAAGCCTTGGCCCAGCGCTTTTCAACAGATAATATTGGGTCAGTCACTGCATATAACTCGAGCTCCATAGGCCTTGCTGGACGTGGGTGGAACTCTAGCCCCAGCAGGTCCCTCCAGGAGCTCAAGGGTAGATAGATGGCCACGACAGCAGCCTTCAGTTGATAAATGCGTCACTCTCATTTGTTCCTGTCGTTGGTCCTGCTTCTGTGATCTCACATCTTTAAATTCAGCCAAGCCCGCAGGGAAGATATTGTTTAAAAGTTGCCTCTAACTGAATAGGATAACCTGTTTCTCGCATGCAATTACTCCCTACACCGTACAGTTTAACAACTATTCACCCAACATTTACGGTGCACCAGGTGTTGCATGTCATCTAGAGATTGTTTAGCCTTCATTTTTGCAGGTGTGCACGCATATTGGCGCTTGCTTGTGTGTGGGTTCACTACACATGTGAGTGGAGGCCAGAGGTTGGTGTCAGGCATCGTGTCTTCTTCAGTCACTCTCCATCTTACTTTTTTTGAGACAGAGGGAGAGAGAGAGAGAATTGGAGAATTGCCATGCTGGGGCCTCCAGCCACTCCAGTTGAACTCCAGATGCATGCACCACTTTGTGCACATGTGTGACCTTGCACTTGCGTCATCTTGTGCGTCTGGCTTGCATGGGACCTGAGAAGTCAAACATGGGTCCTTAGTCTTCGGAGGCAAGTGCCTTAACTGTTAAGCCATCTCTCCAGCCCCACCTTACTTTTTTGAGTTAGGGTCTCTCATTGATCTGGCTGGACAAGCTGGCCAGCAAGCCCAGGAATCCTCCTGCTTCACCTCCTTAGTACTGAGATTATAAGTGTGCACTGCCACACTTGGCTTTTACATGGATTCTGGGGATCTGAACTCGGGTTCTCATGCTTGTGTGGCAAGCACTTCACCCACTGAGCTTTCTCTACAGCCCATGTTTTAATGTCTGGGGGGGCGTGTTCCATGCAAACAGTATGTCATTGTGTATGAGGCACTTGAGCATCCTCAGATAGGTTGGGAGGGGACCAAGTCCCACAAGATACCATATGATGTGCTCTGGCAAATGGCAGATAATTTAATGTAGTTGATTCCACATACATCCCAATGCCCCCTCATTCCAAACAGGTTTTTCTTGGAGACCCCATTGTTCCTGGGGTCCATTCTAAGGACGGAGTCTTGGTGATATGGGGACACCTGCTCTTGGCTTACTCTGGCACCACCTAGCATGTATGACCATGCTGTGTTCTCTGGCCTCACACTCCTGTCCCGTTGGCCACCATAGATGAGCTGCTGGCCTTTCCCACCTGGGCCCTGCCTGTGGTTTTTGCAGCACCTGATCCCAACCCAGTGATGATAATGTGGCTTGTAAGTTTATGTTTCCTTCTTTGTCCTTTTGGCTCCTGGCCATATGGAGGTCATTTGTTCTTTTCCCCAAGATGTTTTGGGACTGCTGATCCCCTAAGTCCTCTCCTGAGCTTGGGGACCCAGGCCTTTTAGGGTCTACTCTGAAAACTACAAGCTGGACTTGGGCACCCTTCTTTTCTCACCTGGAGTCCCCAGATCTGTTTGTCCTTTCTGTCAGATCCTTCCTACATGTGCCAGAGTGAGCCTGGCTTTTCAGATTTCAAAACCAGTAACAGGGGCTGGGGAGATGGCTCAGCAGTTAAAGACACTTGCTTGCAAAACCCGATGGCCTGCATTGGATTCCCCAGTACACACATAAAGCCAGATGTACAAAGCAGGACATGTATCTGGAGTCCATTGCAGTGGCAAAAGCCCTGCCATGCCCATTTCCTCTCTCTGTCTCTCTTTCTGCTTGCAAATAAATAAAAATATATATTAAAAAAAACCCCACACCCAGTAAAACTAGTAACAACATTTAGGTTTCTCCGAAGACACCGCTTTCCCTTACTTAGTGCAGATTAACCTCAAACCTCATTGCCTTTCCCAAGTGTGCCCCGGGGCCGAGCTCATCCTGGCAGCCCACATGGCGTAGGTTGAAGTGTCCACCCACAGGCTCACGTACTGAAGGCTTGGTTCCATACTGCAGGATCCAGTCATTGAGCAGCAACTGGGTCATGAGTGTTCTGACCTAACTCGTGGACTTGGCAGAGAGGGATTCATAATTTTATGCATGATTGAAAGTTGTTGGAAACTTCTTGAGGTGGGGCCTAGTGGGAGGAAGTAGGTCACTGGGGTGTGTCTTCATAGGATGCATCATGCCCTTGACCCCTTCCCGTAGTCCTCTGTTTCCTGGCTGTCATGGGGTCAATAGCTCTGTTCTTCCACAAGTTTCTCCATGGTGCTGTCCTCACCATAGGCACACAGAGATGGGGCCAAAGTAACCAGGCTTTGAGACTATGAACCCAAATCAATCTTTCCTCCTGTAAACTGTTTTGGGCATTTGCCACAGCGATGAGAACCTGACTTAGCCCACCTGGGAAGTGTTCGCGTGCTGTCCTCACATCCAGTGCGTCAGGCAGGCTTCCTGCTGGTTCCCATAGGCTCAAGCCCCCTTTGGAGTCATGGGGGTATAGGCGTGTCTCCATGACCTAATGCACAGCTTAGAACCCACTGTTAGAACTTGCCCTTTAGGGTGTGATGAGGGCTGGCACCTCAGGTTTGGGAAGAGCCTGGAGTGGAGTTTCAGTGGCACCAGGGACAGCCACTTCCCTTCCACGTACTGGAAGGTTCTTAGTGGCAAAATGAGGAAGGTGAGTGCTGGAGTTTGACTGTGTCCCCCACAGCTTTTTTATTGAAATTTAACTGCTATTGTGAGGTATTAAGAAATGTGGTTTGGGGGGCTGGGGAGATGCCTTAGCACTTAAGGTGCTTACCTGCGAAGCCCAAGGACCCATGTTTGACTCTCCAGATCCCACGTAAGCCAGACACACAAAGGTGAGGCAAGTGCAAGGTCACACATGCCCAGTAGGTGATGCAAGCATCTGGAATTCGATTTCAGTGGCTGAGACCCTGGCATGCCAGTTCTTTTTCTCTCTAAAAATAAAAAAAAAAAAAGAAAAAACCTTTACATATATAGATATATGGTTTGGGAAGTATTAAGAGAGTGTTTAGAGGTGGGGCCTCTAGGAGTTTTAGCACCAAATAAGGTCATTAAGGTAGAGTTACCATGATGGAATCTTGGTGGCTTTGTGTAAGAAAGAAGTCCAAAGCTGGGCGTGGTGGTCCACACCTTTAATCCCAGCACTTGGGAGGCAGAGGTAGTGGATCACGGTGAGTTCAAGGCCACCCTGAGACTACATAGTGAATTCCAGGTCAGCCTGAGCTAGAGGGAGACCCTACCTTGAAAAACAAACAAACAACAACAACAACTGAACCCCAGAGTCTAGCCAATGCCAATGCCACGCCCTTGAACCTCTAGAACTATGGGGTAAGTAAACTGCTAGATAAGTCAGCCTGCCTGTATTTCATTACAGTAACAACAAGTAGACTTAATACAGTGAGTCAGGATCTGCACACTTGCAGTTTGAAGGTTCAGACCAGTCTACAGGTGAGGTTTGTTTGGGCCTCAGGGGGTTTTAGGGTCTAGAAGATGCTGTCATATTCAACAACAGTGTGTCCCCAGCCTTCACTAGCTATGTCACTCACCTGCACAATCTCAGGCCCTTCCGTCACTTCTACTTGAATCTTCTTACAGCAGACGGGATGCTAGCACCACAAACATATCCACGTCACCATCCCCAGACCCTGTGAATTTGACCGGATGTGATTCAAAGGACCTTAGAGGTGATGAAGTACAAGAGATGGGCATGCTGTCCTTAGGGGAGGAAGACAGTGATTTGGCCACAGAAGAGAATTGTGAGGGTGGAGAGAGATGCAGCCCTTGCTGACTTTGAAGATGGAGGTGGCCAGGAGCGGGGCTGGGGGAGGATGCAGGAGTCTCCAGAAGAAAGCTGGGCAAGGCAGGACTCCATCACCGATCCTTCACAGCGAACCAGTCCTGGTGGCATCTTGGTTTTCACTCAGCATGATCTGACTGGGGCATCATCCCTCTGCCACTCTAGGGTGGTAAATCCGGTGGTTCCAGCAAACTTGTGGCTATTGTTAGAGCAGTGGCAGGAAACTAGCAGTGTGCTCGCATCTATGTACTGCCTGGGGACTTAACTAGGAATGTGGTTATATCTACTGAAGTTTTGCTGGTCACACCTGGGTGAGGAGTCACTGCTACTGTGGTTGAGTGGGAGGTGGGGTCGTGGGGGGACAGGGATGCTGCTTACAGCATGCTACAATGCCAGGGCAGTCCCCCAAAACAAAAGTGGTCTTCAGTGTGATGCCTGGAGCCAAAGTCTCTGCCCTAGGCCTGGAGTTCCCCTGAACGCTCACATTTTGACATGATAGCTTAGATGCTCGTGGCTCAGACCAAGCTGGGAGTTCAGGCCCCCGAGGCAACCAGGAACTCAGTCTGCTGTGCTGTGCTGGGCTCCTCGGCACAGAGGGCCCAGGGAACACTAGCTGCGTGCTGGAGAGCCTTCCGCCTGGAAGAATCCATAGAGACATTGCCTGCCTATTGTAGGCTCACAGTACGACCCTGCAGATGCTCGGAGAAGACTCACACCTGGACAACAGCATTAGAACCTGATTTTCCTCCAGCTAAACGGTTCCATTCTTGAGATCTTTCCAAATTCGCGGGCTGTTTTCTGAGCACAATACCAGAAGCAGCCACACGATGGCAGTCTTGCACAAACCAAAAGCTTTGGGGCAGCCAAGGTGGTCCTGTCCGGCTTGCTGCAGAACCCCAGGCTGGGCATCCTTAGTAGCACGTAGACAAACAGCCCTTCACAAGGGAAAGGAATAGAGAAATCACAGACTAGTCACTCCAGCCTGCATGTCTGCCCTGATAGAAACAGCGGATTTGTTATAAGATGGGAATAAATTCTGTCATTCTCTAAATTTTAGTGAAGTGTGGATGATAGACACTTTAGTGGAAACATCTTAAGAAGGTCCCTCCCTCCTCCTCCTCCTCTCCATTATTCCCCCAATTTCACCTTCCCCCCAGGCCCCAGCCCCTTTTTTAGCCATAGTCTCATGCAGTCCTGCTTGGCCTTGAAGTCACTATGTAGCAGAGGCTGGCCTTGAACTCCTGATGCTGTTACCTCCACTTCTCAAGTTCTGGGATTACTGCCATGTACCATCACTCCTAGAACTAGCCATTTTTTTTTCTTAAGAGCAAAAAAGGTTTAATTTTTCTCGTGAGACCAGGAGTGCAGGTTCTCCATTTCTCCACTTTTGCCGTTAACTCCACAGACCTAGCAACTCACCAACAACCCCTTGAAATGCACTTAGTGGGGTTCATCTTCCACCATTTCAAATGTGGGAGCCTGTGTCTGCCTATTCCCCCCAGCCACCCCTCTCTTGGAGATGAGTGCACCCTGGAGCCCTTTCTGCTTCTCTGCCCAGCTCCCACCTGCCCCTCCCACCATCTTAGCGTCTTTAACTCCTCTGCCCAGCTCCTGGGGTCACTATGTAGTCTCAGGGCAGCCTTGAACTCAAAGCAATGTGCCTACCTTTGCCTCCCAGGTGCTGGGATTAAAGGCGTGTGCCACCACGCCCGGCAGAAGTGAATTCCTATTTAAGACAAGTGAGACTGGTTTTGATTGACAATTGCCATAGGAAGTTGTTTAAATAATACTAAAGCTTTTGGTTTTGCAGGTGTATTAGCAAGCTGATTTAAGGAAAATAAGTCAGCCATTATCCAGCTCAGGCGGCACCAGCACCACCACGCTAAGGTGACTTGGAAACGAACGCGTGGAGAAAATGCCTGCAAAACCTTAAGCCAGCTGGAAAGCCCAGAAATGTCTCTCCTCACATCCAGACTCAGCATTTGCCTTTGGGTTCTGCCTCTGCTGCTTTCAAGGCAAGCAAGGCGATCTTGAAAGGCAAGAAATTTTACCTCCCTCAGAGCCTCAAGCCTAGTTTTCATCTGTGAATCCGAGACAATGGTGTCCTGGGTTGTCAAGTAAATCCATGAACTGATGATGTGTGTTGAGGCTTGTCAGCTGGAAAACAGTGGCGGTTGTTGCACTGTGTGACTCAAGATACTGTCAGTGTTTTTTTTT
This sequence comes from Dipus sagitta, assembly GCA_036346955.1. NCBI lineage: Eukaryota > Metazoa > Chordata > Mammalia > Rodentia > Dipodidae > Dipus > Dipus sagitta. The sequence continues at coordinate 130,938,595 of CM070772.1, read as the reverse complement.
GTTTTTCTTTTTTTGCCTCCAGCACCTGGTTATTTTTCTGCCCTTCCAGAAACAGTCTGTAATGTTGGCCTGCCTCGCCCCCTGTCTCTTACCTCACGTGGGTTGGGGGAGGGTGGGTGACCCAGGTCTAGGCCGTCAGAATGTGGCATTCCCCCACACAAGAGCAGCTCAGGGTGTCCAGTTGGCCTAACCAGTCCAGTCACTGTCAAATGCCTGAAAAGAGGCTTGTGGGAAGTCAGTGTGGAAGGTGTTTGCCATCTTGTAGCTCCTGGGGAGGGCCGGAGAATGGAATGGGAACCAAATCCTAGGTTTGAGAGCCTGGGTGCAGCTGCCCCTCGGCCAGAGCTGCCACTAGAGTTTTCAGCTTTAGTTGAAATTCTTCCCCCGGCCGTTCTGAGTTGGGATTCTCTCCCTTGGAACCAAGAGCCCAGGCTGATATGTTATTTTCCTCTAGTTTACTGTCTCCTGTAGTCATGGATGGAAAAGAGTGGTTACCTGGAACCACAGAAGATTGAATCTACCCGGGTCTTGAGGATAACCTCATGCTGTCCTCTTCTTCAAGTGTGACCATTGAGGGTCCTCGAGACTTTTTCCATCATGAGCCCTTTCCCACACAAAAATGTCAAAAGATTACAATTTGGTATTGTGCTGGTATAAAGATGAATACCGTCCAGGGCATATTTGTATTCATTTATTTTTCCTCATATTTAAAAATCAGTCAATCAAACCATTTCCACAGGCTTTAGGCTCTATTGTTTTACACACACACACACACACACACGTGTGTTATGGGCATGCCCATAGTTAGCATCCCATAGTTAGTTTCTCATTACAGAGAAATTATTTCTCACTTGATCTACCATACATGTTTAGAGCCACATCTCAGGCTAACAGAACGGGTATAAGCAGTGTCCTGTGTCCGGGTGGGCGGGGGAGCAGAACATCAATCACTTCTGATTGGTAGAATACTTCTTTTGGGCCAGATGTCATGTGAGCTCCATGCTGGAGACTGTGGACCAAGGAACGGACACCCCCAAGAAATCACAGTGATGGACCAGAGCAGAGACTTCCCATTTGCGAGTATGAATCTGGAGCACAAGATCCCTCCAGAATGAGTGCTCGGTGAAGGTGGTCGCACACAACTGTCATTCAGAGCTGGGGGCTGGTGTTGGGACCAAGGGCTTTTGCTGGCCAAGGGGCTGCTGCTCAGCCTTTAGCTTCTGATGGTCTTGTGTGCTGTGCCAGGATGGGAAAGGCCGTTTTCCGGGCTGATCTCTCAGTCTCTCCCGTGTGTCTGGGCTTTTCGTCTGCCAGGGCAGAGCATGATCAGAGCCGACCATGAGAATTTTCCAGAGCTCCAACCTAGGGAGGCTGGAGGTATCGGGCTTCCCAGACACTCGGGAGCCCAGGGAACCCTACTTCAGGGCGCCCCTTTAGGACCCTCAGTAACACCCAAGCCTAACAGATCGCTCCTCTGTTTAAGACTACAAGGGCCACACGCCTGAGCTGCGCCCACGTCCATGGAGGGCGCCGGTTTGCTTAGCAGGAAGAGCTGCACTCACCCAAAGAGAACACTAGATGGCGCTGCTGCACTTTCCTGCCGACCCAGCGGGGCGCACGGTCGCCAGTCTTCCCTGGGTCCCACTGAGTCCCCAAAGTGTAATAACAACGTGTCACTGTGAGTTCAGGACCGTTTTACTAAGATGTCCAGGAAATGATATGCAGCCAGGAGGCTTTGACTAAAGGGAACACTGTGGATTGTAGCAGGAAAGCCCTTTAGGATTTTACAAGTCTCCTTGTGAGCGCGCCACAGCTCTGCCCACTCCGCCCCCACTCCCAGCCCCTGGCAGGAGCAGGGCACGTTCCAGGGGCGAGTGCCCCCTCCAAGCGGCCACAGGCTATTTTCTTCTCAAGGGAAGTTTCTCTTCTGCTGACATCCCTCTTTTCTTTTGTGTGCCCATGTATCAGTGCAGCCATGACCTCTGACAAAGGACCCTTTAGAAGTCCTCAAAAAAGGGAGAGCAGTCTACTGGGCTCCAGTAATCCAGGTCAGCTTGGGAGACTGAGTGGCCCTGGGGTCGCAGTGAGGGAAGCAGAGCGGGTGACAGAGCCAGATTAGGAGGTGCTAGGTTTAGGCAGGTCTGGGGTCAGAGCCCAGAGACACCGGAATGTCAAGGAATATTTAATAGGATACTGCAGAAGGTTCTGGGTGTGCTAGTGGGCGGCGGGCCCCTAGGGACAACCTGCACTCCCCCCCGCCTCCCAGGAGGAAATGACTTTGGAGGCATGGCTGTAATAAAGGCAGCCATGAGAACAGCCTAATTTAATCCTCACAACCACTACGGGGTGAGGGACAACTGTGTCCCAGTTCACAAGCGGGAAATCGAGGCACAAGAAAGCTGAAGCTCAGAACACAGCCAGCGAAGGGCAGAAGCAGGGGTCGAAACTAGGCCTTAAGATTCTAGGACCCTCCCCTTAAAGCTAGAGGACCAAGGGCCCGTGGTAAAGGTCCCAGGGAGCCAGGATTTCCCCATGGGGGAGGCGGGGTACAATTCTCTGGCTTGAGGCTTCCCCATTTCTGCTAACTGGTGTTAGGGCCACAGAGGAGCTCCAGATCCTGGGCACCCAGGGGTCACGTTGCCTCTGGAGACCCTAGTTGTTACCCTGTGAGCTCTGCAGGCGCCGGGGCAGTCTCGAGGAATCAAGTCACCCTGGTCCTGAGGTCTCTGAGAGGCACTGGTGGCAGCTGCAACTTTGGAACCAGTCCGCTCCTGTGAGGTGCAACGTGAAGACAGAGGAGAGATGCCCGGGGAGTCACAAGACACAGATGCAGAAAGCCAGTGCTGTGTGGCTGGTGCTCTTGGGGCAGCTGGGACTCCTGGGGTGGGCGCTTGTCCTCAGTGTCACCCAGTTCATTCATGTAGCTCAAGCCCTGACCTTGGGAGCTCCTCTCTCTCTGCCAAGTCCATGGCCCGGCCTGGCTCCACGCTGATGTCATGAGAACCAGCCCCAGTTACCCAGCTCCCCATGCCTCCAGCTCTAGCTTACCTTGTCCGGAAACATGCTCTCTTAAGTTTCTGAATTCCTCACCAGCTCCCGTGGGCCCCTCTGGTCTCCCACACTTCTCCCTGTCATCTTTCCAGTGAGGTGATTTGGTCACTAGTGTAATTGTTTCACCATCTCTTTCCTTCTCTTCTAGTTTTTTAAATTCACATTTATTTATTAGAGAGAGGGAGAGAGAGAGACAGAGAAACAGCAGGGTGGGCCCGCCAGGGCACCCAGCCACTGCAAACAAACTCCAGATGCATGTGCCACCTTGTGCATCTGTCTCCCAGTTTTTATTCTCTCTGAGACCTTTTACTCCCCGCTGTGGTGGGGCCTCTGGAACATCATAAGACTTAAGACATTTGGAATAGATAACAAGTCTTCTGCCTGTTCCAGGCTGATCCCCCAGCCCCACCCTGCCACTCCCATCTTGACACAACACTCTCTGGAGGTGGAGGATACTCTGGCTCTGTTCACAGCAACTCAAGGGTTAGATGGAAAACAAACTTTTCTTTTTAACTTTAAATATTTTATTTATTTGAGGGGCGGAGGGAGGAGGGAGGGAGGGAGGCAGGCAGGGAGAGAGAGAGAGAGAGAGAGAGAGAGAGAGAGGGAGAGAGAATAGGTGCACCAGGGTCCCTAGCCACTGCAAAGGAACGCCACACACATGCACCACTTTGTGCATCTGGCTTACGGGGTCCTTTGGCTTTGCAGGCAAACACCTTAATCTCTAAGCCATCTCTCCAGCCTGAATCAAACTTTTTAAAAATTGGAATTAATTTGACATGTACAAGAGTTGCCAAATGCAGGCAACACATAGGCCTTTTATCCAGATTTCCCGAGGATACATTTTTTTTTTCTGAACCTTTCAAGGACACATGGAGTGATCGTTTATCCTTAAATGTGGTGTGTGTGTGTGTGTGTGTGTGTGTGTGTGCGCGTGCGCACACACACACACACATGCGCAGATCACTGCTTGTGTATCTCAGTGCAGTTTCCATCACTAATTTGTACCAAGGCAACTATTTCATCTCACTGAGTGTCCACATTCTAATTTTGCCATTTGATCTAATAATATCCTTTATAGCCAGCCTCCCCTTGGCTACCTCATAGCTGATGATAGTTGTCATGTCTCTTTGGTCCCTTAATCTGGGATATTGAACACTGAAGTATTTCCTTGTCTTTTATGACATTGACATTTTTGCAGCTAATGGCACTTCTACTCCGCCTCCCTTTAAAAATAGATTTTTTTTTTTTTATTTTGGACCAGTCTGAGGTGTTTTTATAATTATCCTGGACCACATCAGAGAAGATACTGTTTCTTCTCAGGTGCCACACCTGAGGCCGAAGGCAAAGTCGGCTGCCTTCTCACGGCTCCAGCTCCTCCTCTCTCTCTTGCTCCCACGGGGCTGTGCAAGCCCAGCAGTGTTCGGAGGTGGCGCGCTCTCTCTCTCTCTCTCTCCCTCTCTCTCTCTCTCTCTCTCTCTCCGTTTCTCTCTCTCAGAGGGTTCTGACAACTTCTTTTCTCCTTAGCCATGATGGGAAACCTTAATGAGCCTCCTGGCTTGTGGGAGGAAGATCAACTTCAGGCATGAGTGAAGCTGGCGGTTCCCACGCTTCTCAAATGCTGTTTGTTTCCTTCACCCTGACGGCCAGGGCTGTGCCATAAAGTCCTCCCCAAGGAGCAGCGGGGGCTGGGAACAATCTACCTTGTACCTCTTTAGTGGTTTTGTTGCATAGCTGTAAACACTCCAGCATGTGCCCTGCCAGGGCAGGATTTGGAGGGAACAGTTGGAAGGCTCCCTTGCCTTTGGGCTTGGGGTTCTGCTACCAGGTTAATGTGCCCAGAGAAGCTGGCTAGGAACTGAATGCCACGGGTGAGATATTATTGGTAATGAACCACAGACAGTATGTGGATCCTGGGGTTAATAGCACTAGTGACACCTTTGTGACTGTCTTTTCTGCATGGCCCTTACTGGTCCCAGAGAAACAAGACTCACCGTTCCTGATGCTCTACGGTGTTCACTGGAGAGACCGCCAAGGAGTGGGAGCAGGACCTGCTCTTGAGTCTTGGATGCACACGTGGCGTTCCTTCTGATTAGCTTGGGGTTGCGAGTGCTGCAGGACTCTCTGTGACCCAAGGCTGCAGCTTGGAGAGAAGAGAAAACGTGAGCAGCAGGCCCAGCGCTGCGCAGTTGCTCTCTCCAAAATGCCTTTTCCTTGTCCCTCCTGCTGCCTTTCCTGCGAGCCAGCCTTCAGAGAGTGGCCTCACAGGAGGCGGAGGGGCTTGGGTGAGCTTCCAGGACCCAGGCCCACGTGGGTATGGGCATGAATGAAGGTCCTGCCTCTTTTGACCAGTTTAGCATCGTTTATTTTATTTTATTTTTTAAGTTTTTAGAGAGGGCACACACGGTCCTTGTACCACCTAGTGGGCATGTGTGACCTTGCCCTTGTCTCACCTTTGTGCATCTGGCTAATGTGGGATCTGGAAAGTTGAACATGGGTCCTTAGCCTTCATAGGCAAGCACCTTAACCGCTAAGCCATCTCTCCAGCCCAGTTTTGTGTTGTTTTAAGGGTAATTTGGGTTTCATTTAGTTAGTGCAGTGAGATAGGCAGATACAGACATTTGACTACTAGCTTTGCTTTGTGTGTGTACATAATGTGCCGGTGTGGGGCATACACGTGATTGTGCCCATGAAGTGCCCTGTGCCTTGCCTGTGGTGGGATGCCCTTCTGCTCATTCTTATTTTTTTAAATTATTAGTTTCGTACATAGTGCGTATTTTGTCATGTTGGTACCATGGTTAGCCTCCTCCCTGTCCTCCCCCTCCACAGGGACCCTCCTCATTGGGGAATGTGGGTTGTGCATTGTGGGGTTAGCCATCAGATATGGGTCATTCTTTTAAAAAAATTATTTTATTTCATATAAATTATAACAGATTATACCTTTTTACCCCCTTGCCCCAGCTGCTGTTATCCTGGGGGTCCCTCCTCAGTGGGATTATGGTATTCACTGTGGGGTCATGAAGGCCTCAGTCACTGTGGGGTAATGGGGGACCATGCCTAAGGATATTTCTCCCCACTCTGCGGCCCTTACAATCTTTCTTCCCCCCTCTTCTGTGATGTTCCCTGAGCCATGGCAGGACTGTTGGCAGTCTGATTTAGTGTTGAGCCTCTAGATTTATGCTTTGATAGGTTATTTAAAAAATATTTTATTATTTATTTGAGGGAGGGAGGGAGAGAGAGAGAGAGAATGGAAAGGAGGGAGGGAGGGAGAGAATGAGAATGTGTGTGCCAGGGCCTCTGGTCACTACAAACAAACTCCAGTCACATGGACCACCTTGTACATATGGCTTTACGTGGGTGCTGGGGAATCAAACCTGGGTCCTTTGGCTTTGTAGGCAAGTGCCTTAACTGCCAAGCCATCTCTCCAGCCCCTATAACCAGTCTCCCAGTATGACATGTAGGTTGGCCATCAGGGTAGAGCAGGCAGAGTCCTTTCAAGAATCTCCCACTTGTGTGTCTCTTGTTCCATGGTCACCCAGGGTGATGTTAGCCTGGAGCAGGCTGAGGATGCTCAGGCCAAGGACAGACTTCTTAGAAAGGAGCAATGTGCTGGCTTTGCATGACATAGTGTCTCTTTGGAGCCTGTGTTCCCTCTAATGGAACTGCACAAGAGAAAGTGAACCGCTGCACAGTGTGTTATGGGAGGTACAAGTTTGCAGCTCAGTGTGTTTGGTTTGTACTTGGGAATGAGACCCTTCCCTGGTCACCAGGGCCAGCAGTGTCAGGAGAATTAGTGAGCCTACATTTTAGTGTGCATGTGTGTGTTGTGCCAGACATCAGCAACCAGACTTGAAATAGAAAACCATTAGAAGGATGGTAAAACCTTTTGATAGACTACAGCACATGGTTCAAACCAAAATGAGTAATGCCTGTCAGTCAGCCTTTAGTTTTCTTCAAGGAGTGCGGTATGGTTCTGCCTTCTCCTTCCCTACTCCTTTCTTCTCTTCTCCCCTCTCTCGGGGCCTGCTTGTGTGGAGTTGATAATATAGAACAGTGTTTCTTAGCCGTGGTGTGTGTGGTGGTTTGAAAGTAAAATAACCCCCTCCCCCCGTAGACTCATGCATTTGTGATTAAGTCTCATACTTAATTCCCGGTATGTGGAGCCTTTGGGAGGTGTGTTTGTAGGGGTGAGCCTTTATGGTGTCGTAGCCCAGTTCCAGTCTCCACAGAGAGCTCACTCTCTCTCTTTCCTCCTTGCTGCTGTGGAGACATGATACTGTCTTCTCATGCTATGCTTTTCCTGCCATGATTGGTGCTCTCCCCTGGAACAGTAAGGTGAAATAAGCCCTTTCCTGCCATAGCTGCCTCTGGTCAGGTGTGTTGTCCCAGCAATGCGAAGGTAACTGCTACAGTTTGTTTCTTATCATGGGCTGGATGCTTCTTTGTGGTAAGGGGCTGCCCTGTGCATTGTATATTCTGTGAAGCAGCCTAGATGCTCCTTGCTACATGTCCTGGCACCTATTCTTTCTCCTCTTGTATCTTTTTTTTTTTTTTTTTTTGCACGCGCGCGTGTGTGTGTGTGTGCATGTGTGCCCACATGTGGAGGCCAGAGGACGACTTTGGGTGTCATCCTCAAAACATCATCTGCCTCCTTTGAGGCAGTCTCTCATTGGCCTATTGCTCACCACTTAGGTTACACTAGCTGCCTAGTGAGCCTCAGGGATTCTCCTGTTTCTGCTTCTCCAACATCGGGATTACAGGCATGTGCCACCATGCCCAGCATTTTATGTGGCTACCGGGGATCAAACTCAAGTCCTCATACTTGTGAGGCAAGCACTTTACCAACTGAGCTATCCCCCCAGCTCACCTCTAGATTTTTTTTTCTCTTTGTCTTTTGAGGCAGGGTCTTACTCTAGCTCAGGCTGACCTGGAACTCACTCTAGCTCAGGCTGAATTCAAACTCATGGTAATCTTCTTAATTGACTACTGGGATTAAGGGTGTGTGCCACCATGCCCAAGGCCCCATCTAGTTTTTCCACAATCAAAACATGTCTTCAAACATAGTCCAATATCCTCCGGATGTAACCACTGCCCTTGTTGAGAACCACTGGCCGCTGGGGGAGGCAGGCAACTACCTGCCCACCTTACAGCTGGTATAGATTGTCCCAGTGCCCACACGGAGTATGTCCAGAGGTCTGGGCCAGAGGGAGGGGCTTACGGTTGGTGTTATAGCACTCCTGTTGTGAGAAAGTAATTGATCAAACAAAACCCCAGCCGGGAGACAAGCCAGTTTAATATCATGGAGGCATTATCATGCTACACTTGAGTGACATTGTGCAGAAAAAGATAGTGCAGGTACCTGTGAATAAAAATAAAGAAAAAAGTGACCTTTGTTGCTCTCTTTCATCCTTTCCTTTTTTTCTTTTTTCTTTTTTTTTTACTTTCAGTAACTGGAAGGAAGGATATGAGTTGGTTTGCTGTCAGACAACCTGAAGTTTACTCATTAGGTAAATGCTGATTCCCTTAGTGTCTCTGTGGCCCTTTAAAAGGTAGGCAAAGAAGAGAGTTCTAGTGGTTGTCTTTGTGCCTGGTCCAAGGGTCCAGCTTCAGCTTTTGCCAAATGTTTGTCTGTTCCTGACACTTAGTGAAGACAAGCATAGTCCGCTGCTGTGACATCCAACAGAAGGGCACCATCTGGCTCAGGAATCCATTACAGGGAACACTGTCAACACCTCTGGCTGGTCCTCACCATCCACCCAGCTGAGATCCATTCCCTCTACTCAACTCCAGAGTGTTGATGGGCAATCGATGAGGCCTTTGCTGTTTTGCCTCATCTGGGGATTCTGCCGGGCAGCCGTGTGCTGGTGTGCATGAGTGCTCGCCAGCTCGCTCTGTGGTCGGCACATGCTTGCTTCAAGTGTTACAAGATGCTGCTGGAAAGGATTTTTATCTTGCTCATTTGACCATTGAAAAATGCCACGGCTGTTTCAAGCTCCTCAAACACCCAGGGGGTAATTACAAGTCTTTTAAAAAACAGAACTCCAAAATGGGAACTTTTCTTGTAACAAGACCTGCCTCGGCCATTATGATAATTGAAATTACAGGACTGGAAACCCACTTCAGTAAGATTGTGCTAGCTTGAAAAGGAAAAACTTTTAAATACCAAAGCTGACAATGGTGACAGTGTTGGAGCTTATGATAACAAATGACAGATCTATATAATTTCCATTTCCAGAGGCATTTTGGTTTCTGTCTCAGCCACCAAGCCTTAGAATAATCTCTACAACTTTATTTTCCATGTGCCTCATGATCAACAAACTCCCAAGATCCCTAGACTTCCTGACTTTCACCAAACATCTTTCTGTTCCCATCATCTTTGTCCAGCCTCTTCCCCCACCTGTGTCTTCCCTAAATTCTGGTAAAAGTTGTCTAAAGGTCTCTTTCCTCCTTTCAGCTAATCATTTACCTTCCTACAGTTTCCTGGGAATTACAGTGTATAGTTACCTAATACTATATAACACAGCAGGCCAACATGTACTGGCTGAAAATGATAGCTCTATTGTATCACTTGTTTTGAGGGTGAAGGATTTGGGAGCGTTTTTTTTTTTTTGTGTGTGTATGTGTGGTGTGCATGTTGTATGTGTGTATTGGTGTGTGGATGCTCATGAACATGTGTGCATGTTGTATGTATGTATTGGTATGTGGATACTCATGAACATGTGTGCATGTGTGTGTGGAGGCCAGAGGTTGATATCTCCTCAGTTGCTGTCTACCTTTTTATTATTGTTTTGGGACATGGTCTCTCACTGAACCTAGAGCTCACTGATCTGGCCAGACTAGCTAGCCAATAAGCCCTAAGGATCTGCCTGTATCCACCTCCTCAGGGCTGGGATTATAGGCACAACCATTCCTGGCATTTTTATGTAGGTGCTGGATATCTGAACTCAGGTCCTCATGCTTATGTGGCAAGCACTTTACCCACTGGGAAACCTCCCCAACCTTTTGGGATCATCCTAGTTGGATGTTTCTGGCTCATGGTGTCTTGTCAGGTTTCAGTCCAAGTTTCTGGCTGGTGGTCATTCAAAAGCTTGACTGGGTCTGAAGGATCCCCTTCCAAGAATGGTGCATACCATTGGCATGATGCCTCTGCTCTGCTCAAATGTTTGATAGGAGACCTCAATTTCTTTTCTTCAAAACATTAAAAAATATTATTTGCAAGCAAAATGAGTATAAGCAAGCTGTTTGACCCACTTGCCCTTCAGCATTGTCATATAAAAATGGAAATGCAATGTAGCCTGCCTCCTTTATAGTGTTAGAGTGAAAAGCAGAGAGAAGGTACACTTGGTTCCTGACACACAGTCAGATTGGTGCTCAGCGAGGTTCAGTCATTGCCAGTAGTAAGAAAGCCCTTGATGAGGTGCCACAGACAAAGCTGGGATGCCTGTTTTCAAGCCAGGAAGGATTAACTCCACGAGCGATGTCAAGGTCATTTTAAGAGTTCAGACTGCTGGCCACTGCTTCCCTTTTCCCAACCTTGAAATAAATAAATTCTGCCTTCCAACAGGACTTACTTTTATAGCAGTAAAAGTTGTCTTAAAGAATGTAAAATAGGGGCTGGGGAGATGGCTTAGCAGTTTAGGCACTTGACTGCAAAGCCAAAGGACCCAGGTTTGATTCCACAGGACCCACGTTAGCCAGATGCACAAGGTGGAATTCATTTGCAGTGGCTGGAGGCCCTGGCATGCCTATTCTCTCTCTCTCTCCCTCACTCTCTTAAATAAGTAAATAAATAAAATAAGAATGTAAAATACTAATGCAGGGAAAGTAAAGACATTTCCTGTATATAAGTGCAGTTATGGTAAATACCAAGTTGCCATGACATGACAACAGACCCTCAGTCAGGATATGCTAAGTTGTTAGAGAGTAACAATAATGAAAAAAGTCAGTATATGCCCAATATAATACAGGCACCATTTCTGTCCATAACAGTTTCCATTTTCATAGCATTTATGTCCTATCAGGTATTCTCAGCCATCAAGAGATGATAAATTATACATGAAGGATGCAAGTTATATACAAATCCTGCACCATTGTATATATTGGATTCAAGCATCCATAAGGTTTGGTATCCACAGGGGATCCTGGGCCCCTCCCCTGTGGCTTCTGGGGGAACACTAGTATTAGCAGGCATATCCAGTCACAGGGCACCTTGCCTCTGCAAATGAACTCCAGACTCATGTACCACTTTATACATGTGGCTTTATGCGGGAATTGGGGAGTCAAACTCAAGCTGTCAGGCTTTGCAAGCAAGTACTCCAACTGCCAGGCCTTATCTCCAGCCCTGAGACCTCAATTTGTTGACACAAACTTTCTCTTCATACACTGCCATGATAAGGCAGCTTCCCCAGGCACATGATCTGTGAGAGAGTTAGGAGAATGATGAGAGGCATATGTGAAAACCTAACTTTCCACACCAGACCTTCTATTTCCCCATATTCTATTCATTAGAAGCCAGCCAACACTTGAGGAAATGGAACTAATTTAGGTTCCACCTAATAAATTTTTGACAGTTTTAATATTTTTTTTAAATTAATCAATTAATTTATGAGAGAGAGAGAGAGAGAGAGAGAGAGAGAGAGAGAGAGAGAGAATGGGCACATCAGGGCCTCTAGCTGCTGCAAATGAACTCCAGATGCATGCACCACCTTGTGCATCTGGCTAATGTGGGTCCTGGGGAATTGAATCTGTGTCCTTTGGCTTGGCAGGCAAGTACCTTAACTGCTAAGCCATCTCTCCAGGCTGTTTTGGATGACAATTCTTACACATGTATATAATGTATTTGGATCACATTTACCTCCCATTACCTTCTTTTCTCCCCTCCCACTGTGAAGCCCTTCTGCATATTTCTCTTCTACTTGGAAGGTTTTGTCATTTGAAGGGAGCAGTGTTGAACTCAGGACATTTAAAACCAATTAATTCCCACCATAAAGGTTGCATTCTGTCTGTATATTCACGTAATTCAGTCCAGCGGTCTGTTCCCTCACCCTTCTGCCTCCACTGATTCCCAGTGCCCTTTGAGCTCTTGCCTCTTCTTCACCTCTACTTTGAATCCCAGAGTTCTGCTGCCTTCACTCTCTCAATATTTTTGGGATGGTTACACCCCTCCTGTACACACACAGGATCAGATGCACAGTCTCTCCCAGGATTCTGGCGAGAGCACCCTCCTCCCGGCTTTTTCTCCAGCTTTGCTTATTTGCTCACAAATTTCTGAAGAAATAGTTAAGTCTGTGATCCATCAAAAGCTTAAATACGACTATGTTGAACCTTTGCATAAAATGCCTTATCTAGATTTATACTGGATAAAGTCCAGCTCCTGTGGTATCTGAAACCCTGTGACAACCCCCAGCCTGCTGGTCGTCCCAAGACTCCTAGATCTTGGTACTGAGTACTCCACCCTTTTAAGTTACACACATCACAGCCTTTTTGCTTTCATGTCTTGCTCAGGTTTTGCTTTGGTAGGTGGGATGAAGTCATCAAGGGCTGGAGAGTCTTTCATAAATAAAAAAATTTTTAATTAATTAATTTTCAAGGAGAGAGAGAGAGAGAGAGAGGCATGCCAGGGCCTCTAGCTTCTGTAAACAAACTCCAGATGCATGTACCACTTTGTGCAACTGGCTTATACATGGGTACTGGGGAATTGAACCTGGGTCTTTAGGCTTTGCAGTCAAGTTCTTTAACTGCTGAGCCATCTCTCTAGCTCTAAATAAAATACTTTACAGACAAGAACCATAAAGAAAGAAAGCAGCACTACAGGGAGCCATGGGTGGGTGAGCGCTGAGAACCCAAAGATCTTAGGAAGACATCTTAGGAAACAGTGAACTTTTTACCTGGCAAGGCAGCAAGGGTCCTCAGTGAAGTTTATGTAGGCCTCAGAGGATGAGGTTTTATAAATAGAATCAGCTAGTTAAACTCCCTAATGATCTTGACCTGGAAAGTGAGATCCTGTCTTGAGTCCTCTGTGAGCCTGGCAGAGCAGGAAGTATTGCTAATTTCTCACAGTCATACTCATAGATAAAATACCCAGAGGAATTCTGCTGCCTTGTGCATATTTATCTCTCTCTCCCTGTGTGTGTGTGTGTGTGTGTGTGTGTGCTTTGGTGTTGGGGGGTGCATGTGCCATGGTGCACTGGTGGAGATCAGAGGATAGCCTCAGGTGCTGGTCCTTCACCTTCCCCTTTGCTTGAAGCAGAGTTTCTGTTTTTTAAATTAATTAATTAATTAATTAATTAATTTAGAGAGAGAGAGTGAGTGAATGGGTACATCAGGGCTTTAGGCACTGCAAATGAACTCCAGATGCGTGTGCCCCTTTGTGCACATGTACGACTTTGCACGCTTGCGTCACTGCGCATCTGGCTTATGTAGGACCTGGGGATTCGAATAGGAGTTCTTAGGCTTCGCAAGCAAGCGCCTTAATGGCTAAGCCATCCCTCTAGCCCAAGTCTCTGATTTTCACTGCTGCATATACAAGGCTAGTTGGCCCATGAGCTTCCAGGAATTCTACTGTCTGCCTCTTGTCTTGCTGTGGGAGAGCTGGGATGACAGATGCTTGTGCTACCACATCTGGCTTCAAGTTGTGTCTGGGGATCCTAACTCAGGTCCTCAAGCTTGCACAGCAAGTGCTTTAGACACTGAACCATCTCCCCAACCCCAGCCTTGTACATTTTAAAGTTACTTTCACATTAGATAAAGACACACTTTCTCCTGTGCAAGGATCCATATTTTTCTCCTGGTTCCACCTCGTTCTTGCCCCCCACAGGAAGTCTTGTGACTGGATATGCCTGCTAATACTAGTGTTCCCTTGAAGCCACAGAGGAGGGGCCCAGGATCCCCTGTGGATACCAAACCTTATGGATGCTTGAGTCTAATATATACAATGGTGCAGGATTTGAATATAATTTACATCTTTCAGGTATGGCTTTCATCTCTTGATGGCTTAGAATACCTGATAGGACATAAATGCTATGAAAATGGAAACTGTTATGGACAGAAATGGTGCCTGTATCATATTGGGCATATACTGACTTTTTTCATTATTGTTACTCTCTAACAACTTAGCATATCCTGACTGAGGGTCTGTTGTCATGTCATGGCAACTTGGTATTTACCATAACTGCACTTATACAAGGCAATTTCTTTACTTTTCTTCCATTACTATTTTACATTCTTTAAGACAACTTTTACTGCTATAAAAGTAAGTCCTGTTGGAAGGCAGAACTTATTTATTTCAAGGTTGGGAAAAGGGAAGCAGTGGCCAGCAGTCTGAACTCTTAAAATGACCTTGACATCGCTCGTGGAGTTAATCCTTCCTGGCTTGAAAACAGGCATCCCAGCTTTGTCTGTGGCACCTCATCAAGGGCTTTCTTACTACTGGCAATGACTGAACCTCGCTGAGCACCAATCTGACTGTGTGTCAGGAACCAAGTGTACCTTCTCTCTGCTTTTCACTCTAACACTATAAAGGAGGCAGGCTACATTGCATTTCCATTTTTATGTGACAAAGCTAAAGGGCAAATGGGTCAAACAGCTTGCTTATCCTTACTTTACTAATGGAGCCAATATCTGAACCCAACATCGATGCAAGAGTTTGTGTCATTTTTATTGGACCCAGATGGTTCTGTCTTGTGCATGTCTGGGAAGGGAGTGAAAGGAGTTCCTTTCCTTCACCGTATTGCCCTGGAGGATAGTAGCATGCTGATGCTCTGTGTTTGGTTGGATGTCATACTTTCCTTCCTTCATTCAGTAATTCATAAATTCATTCACTCACTTACTAGGCTTTCTCTTTTTAAAAAAAATATTTTATTTTTTTATTGGCAAGGAGAGAGAGAGAGAGAGAGAGAGAGAGAGAGAGAACAAAGAAAATGAATGGGTGTGCCAGGGTCTCCAGTCACTGCACACTCCAGATGCATACACCACTTTGTGCATCTGGCTTTACGTGGGTACTAGGGAATTGAACCTGGGTTATTAGGCATTGCAGGCAAGTTCCTTAACCACTGAGCAATCTTTCCAGCCCCGAGTAGGCTTTCTTCAAAAAATATTTTATTTATTTGAGGGAGAGAGAGAGAATGGACGCACTAGGGCACTAGTCACTGCAAAGAACTCCAGGCACATGTGCCACCCTGTGCATCTGGCTTATGTGGGTCCTGGGGATTTGAACTTGGATCCTTTGGCTTTGCAGGCAAGCACCATAACCATTAAGCAATCTCTTCAGCCCCCTCACTAGGCTTTCTTGAGATTAGATTTTTGTTTGTGGCTGGGGTATAGATGTAAACTGGTTTGATTCATGCCTTCAGCTTCCATGGTCTTATAACCTTGGGAGAGTCTCTATCTCATCATTTATATCTTTCTTTTTCTCTGTTTCCCATACCCCCCCCCCCCACATGACATCCAGGGATGTTTGTGCACAGTGAGGATATGGCTACTGGTGTAGACATAGTGTCAAGTTTTAGTGGATGTGGTTTTAGAGGGTTTTATCTTCTATTTCTTTTAAAACGTCTTATATACCCCTCTTCCACTAAACCCATAGCCTGGGGGTCAAAGTCATTATCATCAGTCATGATCTTTCTGTTTCTGGGGTCACAGTATCAATGACTTCCATATTCTGCCCTCATCCCTGGCAGGTCCTCGCCTGGTTTCTGTCCTTCTGTCCCTCTCCAACCTTTCCCGCGGGTCATCATTTTCTACAGTTTTCACCAAGAAGGTTAATGAACCCTCCTAAAACAAGGTGAGATGGAATCCTAGCTCTTTTGGGGGCACAAATAGATTTCCCCAAAGTTGGGCCTGTCACTTGCTCTTAATAGCTTGGGGTTGGTTGCCAGACTCTCCTGTGAGAAAAAGTGAGAAAGAACCTTTGATTATGCGCTCCTAAGACATCTGGGGTAATTTGAGCAGAAACGGTTTTGCCGCTCTGGGGAATAAAAAAAAAAAATGTAATTCTCGTGTATGAAAGTGCGAGTCAGAGTTGCCATGTTCACTTCTTGTTTTGAAAGCCCCGACAGACCAAGTCACATATCTGGGTCAGAGGGTCCATCGATTACCTGTCAGGCCTGGAGGTGTGGGTGATCAATAATACTAACCTGCAGGAAAGGTGGCCTTGAATGCACAAATCCCTTCGCATTGACCATCCATTTCTTCTGGTCCATAAGTGCCTTGTGGGGAAGCAAAGCTCTCTAACTTAGAGCCACAAACACCCCAGATCCTGACCATGTCCCCATATGCTAAGGCTGTGGAAATCCTTGCTGCAAAGGATCCAAAGCTGATATTTTATTTGGATTCTCAGCCCTTAAACAGCCATGGGGAAAGCAGGAAAGATGAAACAAGGGTATGGTAACAGGACAATCTAAGGGATAGAAGAGAGGGATTGTGTCAGGAGGTCCTGGGGACTCTGACATTGACCTTATTAATCAGGTGTTCAGTGGAGAGCGCTCACAAGCACACTGAAGGTCCATGTGGCTGATGAAGGGCTATGTGATGGAGGAGGCTGCCCTTGATGGATCACCTCATGAAGGTCACTGGATGAAGCATGTTCTTTCTGGAGAGATGTGCCACACACAGCATGTGCTGGCTGGCTCCTTACTGTGTCTGCCATGGGGTATGTCCTGATGTTTTTTGTTGAGAAGAATTGCTGGCATAGGAACTGCAGTGGCTCTTGGAGCTACCTGTCCCATATCCAGCTCCCCTTACTTCAGTCCTAAGGAACCCCTTTGGATAATCATGGTACATCTCTGGGTGTCAGGAAGTATGGTTGGAAAATGAGTACATGGTTGTGCCCATGCCTGAGCTGAGTCTGGGGTGAACATTGGCCCAATCAGAGAAGTCCCAGAGACCACTGATAGAGAGTGGCTCTTTCACCTACAGCATGAGAGCAGTCTGCTTTTCATCCACCTGCATGATGTGGCATGATTCTTGTTTGATGGAAAGATGCTGCTGGCAGCTGTCTTTAGACCTCCAAGAAATCAGAGGTTAAAGTAAAGTGAAAACTGTGCGCTTGGGACTAGAGATGTAGCTTAGTTGGTAGAGTGCTTAGCTAGCATGCATGAGACCCCGAGTTCGATCCCCAGCATCACCTAAATGGCAAGGCGACACATACCCCTAACTCCGACATTTTGGAGATGGAGGCAGGAGGACCAGAAGTTTAAGCTCATTCTCAGATACACATAGGGAGTTCAAGGCAAACCTGGGCTACATGAAACACTGTTTCAAAAATAAAAACTAGGGCTTGAAAGATGGCTCAGTGGTTAAGACACTTGCCTGCAAAGCCTAAGGACCTGGGTTTGATTCCCCAGTACCTACGTTAAGCCAGATGCACAAGGTGTTGCATGTGTGGAATTCATTTTCAGTGGCTAGAGGCCTTGAAGCATCCATTCTCTCTTTCTCTCTCTCTCTTAAATAAATCATATATATTTATTTTCTTCTCATGAAGGGAACATTTAAAAAAAATGAACCCAAAGCACTGCCCATGTTTTAAAACCAGGCATCAATTCATGTGCAGTTTTTAGCATTTTTGTCCCACTGATCATTTCTCTGGGCTGTTTGCCCTCTCTGCAAAAAAAAAGGGCTTAAGAGGGAAAGAACATTGTTAGTATGTCTCTGATGTAATCCTTGGACATTCCATACGAGGTGGAATCCCAGACTTCCCTTTCTGGGAGAACAGTGAGTGATATCCTAAGTTGATGGTGTTGTCCCAGGCCTATACCCAGGGTTAGAAGTGTTTCTGCACAAATGTGTCATACCGTTTTATATGCACCATGGTGTTCCTTCATACTAGAGCCAGATAGCCTAGCACTAAAGAGATGAACTCAGTCATGGGACTGGAACCCCAAAAGGGGGAAATAAGAGAGCACAGTGTGGTGACCAATAAAACATATTCCATGAATCTCCCAAGTTGTGGTCATGATGGCAAGGGGAGAGACTTCCTGATGTTTTGGGAAACACACACATATGACCACATGTTGGGTGTTGTCATGCTGGTAAGTCTAGTCTACACTCCTTTTCATTCAGATGGTCAGCTCTCTCTGGGAAGCTTGAGTAATGGTTACTTGAGTAAGGTAATGTTTGGGACTAGCAGCTTAACAGATCTCACAGTTGGCCTGAATTAACATTTTCAGGGTTTGAAATGGGTTTGGTGACCTGAGTGGTTACCTTGTGTTGATATTCTTGCCGCCAGACTCCATCTTAATACAGACAGGAGATACTCCCAACCAAGAGAACAATGTCCCAGAATGCACCAGTGCACTGAGCAAGAGCCCCACATGGGATCCCAGTTCACTGGGAGCAATAGGGTCTTCCTATATGTTCAGCAGCCACACTCCACTTCCTCTTCCCTGGCTCTGAAACCTCTCTCTATGCAGGTTCCTTCCTTGCTGGGTACAATTTTTCTTTTATTCAGATCTTGGGTCCACTCATGTAGGAAGAAGACACTATGACTAATTATAAAATCATTATATGATTAAACTCAATTAACTTCAAATAACCCTTGAAATTTGCTTAATGTCAGCCCTTGCCCTGCTTGAACTGCTAAATATTGCTCTCCTTTGGAACTCTGCTGGGATGAGCTGATTACAGTGTGGTACCTGGCTGGCTGGAGGGGCAGTGTCTTGGTGTACAGGGCAAGAAGTGATGGCCCAAGCCAGAGACCCTGGGTGCAGGTGAGGGGAGTTTGGGGGAGACAGGTGAAATTGGGGAGCCTGTAGCTCTACTGGTGATTGATCCATGAACTGCTGATGGGAACCTCAAGAGGTACTTTCACCTAGTCAAGTCTGTTCCCATCTTGCTTCCAACTAGGTGCCTGTTATGGGTTAGAATGGTGTGGTCCTGACATTCATGCGCTGAATTCGCCACTTGAAAATGGCTGTATTTGGAAACAGCACTTTGAAAAAAGTAATTCTCGAGGAAGTGATGCCATGTGGCTGCTTCACTGCTGCAGTCGCTGCCCCTCAGTCCGCATGCCCGGTCCGTGGAAGCTGCCCGTTACCATGCCCACTGAGCCAGCCGTCCATGTTTCTTCCTACCTTCCCCATTTTCCTAGTCCCTACAGGATTTCATCACACTATTATTTGGAGAAAGTGTCATGGATGTTCTGCCACCACAGATTATGACAATTGACGGACTGAATTACAGGAACGATCCTGTCCTGAAAGAGCCGTACCAAACATGAGGAAGATGAGGCCTTCTATCAAGACTCCACGGACGCTCTGATGAGTTCCGGGATGCTTAGGAGGTAGGTCAGACTGTGAATAGTCAAGGGTTCCAGCCCACCACCATACCCATAGTCTGCTTCACAAGTAAGTGAGTGAGGTCCCCGGTAGTTTCACGGGGTGGTACTTCAGGAAACTCAGCAGGAAGTGGGCTCTCCAGCGTTCCATACTTGTTACCACACTTGATTACTAATGACAAAATAGTTGTATGTCTGGAAATGTCAAAAGACTAATTACAGAATAATTTAATCATTTAAGAAAAGGAAAAAAAGCAATGGAGATTAAACAAAGTCATAAGGTTGGGCCCCAATCCAATATGACTGTGACCTTATCAGAAGAGGGCAACTGAGCATAGGTACCCAGAAGGAAGAGCACATGGAGAAGCAGAAGAGGCCATGTGTAGGCCAGTGGGAGAGACCCCTTTTAAGGCACTAACCCTGCATCTGTATTGATGTTACTGTGTTGTGTATTGGTGTTACTTGCTAAATGATACAGTGTAACAACTATTTACTTAGCATTTACATATCATTAGATAATTTAAAGTATATGAGAGGATATATATATAGATTATAGACGTAGATTATACAAATATAAGTGACTTAAGCATCTGTATCAGTTACTTTTTAATTGCTGGGACAGAATACCTGACCAGAAGTGGCTTATAGAAGGAAAGGGATTATTGTGCCTTACAGTTTTTTTTAATATTTTATTTTTATTTATTTATTTGACAGAGAAAGAGGGAGGGAGGGAGGGAGAGAGAGAGAGAGAGGGAGGGAGGGAGGGAGGGGAGAGAGAGAGAGAGAGAGAGAGAGAGAGAGAGAGAGAGAGAGAATGGGCAGACCAGGGCCTCCAGCCACTGTAAACGAACTCCAGACGCGTGCATCCCCTTGTGCATCTGGCTAACGTGGGTCCTGGGGAATCGAACCCGGGTCCTTCGGTTTTGCAGGCAAATACCTTATCCACTAAGCCATCTCTCCAGCCCTTGCCTTACAGTTTTGAGGTGAAGCTCAGGGAAAGCACAGCAGGAGTGGGAAGCCTGTGTCACATGTTTGCATCATCAGAGAGGAAGTACCTGGTGAGACAGCACGTAGCACACCTCATGGCTTATCTCCAGTGACACACTTCCTCCAGCAAGGCGCTACTTCCTAAATGTTCTATCACCTTCCCCAACAGCACCACCAACGGGGGATTAAGTATTTAGAGATGTGAGCCTATGGGGGAGGTTTCCTAATCAAACCACCACAGCATCCATGAGTTTGGGCACCTTTGATTTGAGGTGTGTTGGAACCAATTCCCCATGAATGGTCAAGGTCCAGCCCACCACCAGTGCCATCGTTGTGCCATATAGTCAGAAGACTGGATCCTGGACGAATCACCTTCCATGCTGGATCCTGTTTATTTACTGGCTTCACTCAGGGGCTGCTCTTAGCTACTGGAGGACAGCCATACTTCTTACTCTATGACCCTTCCACCCAACTTCAAAGCCTCAAATCCATGCCATGTTAAAAAAATATTTTATTATTTATTTATTTGAGAGAGAGAGAGAGAGAGAGAGAGAGAGAGAGAGAATGGGCATACCAGGGCCTCTAGCCACTGTAAATGAACTCCAGACACATGTCTACCTTGTGCATCTGTCTTAATGTGGGTACTGGGGAAACAAAACTGGGTCCTTAGGCTCTGCAGGCAAGCACCTTAACCGCTGAGCCATCTCTCCAGCCCCCTTGTCATGCACTGAAGCGTTTTGGCCAAGAAAATCTGAGTCCCTCCTAAGAGCCCAGCTGATTTGGTCAGGCTCACAAAGGTACCTCCTGCCTTCAAGTCACCTGCCCGAGGCAGTCTTAGCCACACCTATGATGTCCTTCACAGGAGTACTGGGTTACCCACTTAGTAACCTTTGCAGGCTGGTTAGGGAATTTAGACAACTTACAGTCCTGAAGCAGGTTTTGTATTTGCTAAGGAATGCAAGATTCCGTCATTAGGGAAAGCCCACCACCTGTGCAAACCTAGATAATCTTCTACCTTCTTCCTTCTTTTCCCCTCCCCTTTGGAGACAGGGTCTCTTGTACCCAGAATGGCCTTGGACTCACTATGTATCCAAGGATGACCTTGAATTCCTGATCCTCCTACCTCTGCATCCCAAGTGCCGTGAGTACAGGCATGTCCCACCATGCTCAGTGTCATGTGGTGCAAGGACTTCAACCCAGGGTCTTGTGCAGGTAGACAAGCACTCCACCAGCTGAGCTATATCTCCCATCCCGCAGCCATCCTTCTTAGCAGTGATGATGATGAGTAAACTCTGGAATCTTTCCTCCTGGGTTAACCCTGAAGCTCACATTTGGATCGTGGACAAAACTGGAACGTTTCCCTAGGACGGGAACACTGCGCGGCAGGTTGGACCTCATGAGTCTCCAGTGCTCCTTCCCTTACTGCCTGTGCTGCAAGAGTCTCCCACGTGGCTCCAGGAAACGTGTCCAGCCCTAGTGGCTGAGATCTTTGACATTCTGCACTAAGGGAAGTGGTTAACTGTCATAGTGCTGATGACACCTGAGGCAGATGGTGCTTTGATGGTCATATGATGGCTAATATTATATGTCCACTTGGAAGATTTTTTTTTTTTTTAAAAAAAACTTTAATTGATGACCTTTGGTAAAAACGATCGCTCTTGGACTGGAGAGATGGCTTAGCAGTTAGGGCACTTGCCTGTGAAGCCTAAGGACTCATGTTCAAGTCTCCAGGTCCCACGTAAACCAGATGCACAGTGACGCAAGTGCACAAGGTTGTACATATGCACAAAGGTACACACACACACACACACACACACACACACGTCTGGAGTTTAATTGCAGTGGCTGGAGGCCCTGGCATGCCAATCCTCTCTCTCTTTCTCACTCTTTTTTTAAAAAAATATTTATTTATTTATTTATTTATTTGAGAGCAACAGACAGAGAGAGAAAGAGGCAGTTAGAGAGAGAGAGAGAGAGAGAGAGAATGGGCACGCCAGGGCTTCCAGCCACTGCAAACGAACTCCAGATGTGTGCGCCCCCTTGTGCATCTGGCTAACGTGGGTCCTGGGGAATCAAGCCTTGAACCGGGGTCCTTAGGCTTCACAGGCAAGCGCTTAACCACTAAGCCATCTCTCCAGCCCTCTTTCTCACTCTTGCCCAAAAAAGGCAGTCTGTTGGGTTTGACTAAAAACAAACAAACAAAAAAACCACACAAAAGACCAAAGTTCTCTAAGGACTGGAAGCTCATGTGTGGCCTCTGTCACTGCTATGAGCAGCTGATGGGTCCCAAGGTACTGAGAACCCACCTGTGAATGTCTCTGCATCTCCACCCTGCCTTTGCACTCTGCTCCTCAGATCTTACGTACTTCTTGGAGAAAGAATTTCTGAGCAGCTTGAGTGGCCACCTCACTTCCAACTTAGTCATGTCTTCTTTCCAGAGTGCCCGGCACACTTGCTTCATGCCACATCCCTGCTTACATGCTCTGCCTCTGACACCCATCACCATCCCAGTGTCTTCCCATGACTCTCCCTTTCCCAGTAACTCACTTAGCCTTGTTCACCCTCATGACCTCTCTTATACTCTCTTCCTATTGGTTTCTGAGCAAATATGACTTGAGGATGTGATCAAAATGTAGTCTACTTTCTTCCCACTGTCCCTTCTCCATGGAGACTGCTGTGCCTGAGTCTGCGACTACGTAGGTCACTCCTAAGGCCTCAGCAGCACACAGAGCATGAAGATGCTCAGATCTGTGAGGTGTTCACTACTTTGTCTTGGAGTCCAGTTACAGCTTGCCTGCTAAACAGCACAGGTCAGCCACTCTTGCAAGCTCTGGTTTCTGTCCTCCTCAAGAGCAAGGGCATGGGGATGCAGAGAAGGAAAAGAGTTAGAACAAATTTTTTTTTTTGCTTAAAAGAATCAAATTTATTTTAAAATTTTTTTTGTTGACAATTTTCATGCATGTACGTAATATATTTTGATCGTAATCTCCTCCCATTACCTTCTTATGTCCCTTTTCTGCCTCTTCTGTTCCCCATCCATAGAACACCTTCCTTGCAACTAGAGTCTCATCTACTTTGATGTCTTGTTTTTCTTTTTTGCTCTCCTCTGTCATCCATGACGACATGGTGATGGGCCCGGTATTGTGTAGGTCTTATGCAGGTAACGACAGCCCCTGTGAGGTTGTAAGTGCAATGGAAATGTCCCATCCCGAAGACAGTACTTCAAAGTGGACCTCCCTATCCTTTGTCTCTTATATTCTTTCTGCCACGTCTTCTATGGTGTTCCCTGAGTTTTGGAGGGTATGACAGAGATGTTTCATTTAGTGTTGAGCACTAAACAATCACTTATTTCTCAGGACATTAATGAGTTTTGAGAGTCCTTAGTAGTCACCACCATCTGTAAAAAGAAGCTTCTCTAACCAAAGATGAGAGCAGCACTAATATATGGGCATAGACATGAATATTTAGAGGGCAAATTGATGGCGATAACATATCCCTTTAGCCAAGTACCAGTAGTAGCTCGCCCTCTAGGACCTATGACCCCCCAGCCATAGATCTTTGATTAGGTTTTCAGTACCAGACATGGATTTCCTCCAGTGGAGCTGGCTTCAAATCAAATCAGAGAAAAATTTGGTTCCCCCTATTAACAATTATCACTTCTGCTCCAGTGGCACATCTTGCCTGGCGGTTGATTGTGTATCTCACAAGATCCACTGCTGGTTGACTGTTGATGGCTTTTCTCCCCCAGCAGCCTGCATAGCAGATTTCAGTACTATGATAGCTAGCCAGCAGAGAGGAGGCTTCGAGCTCGGTTCCAGCTTGATTCTCAGTGTCCTGCAACTGAAGCATATGGTTTAGCAAAAGGGCTATTTAAAAAAAATATTTTTATTTATTTACAAGGAGAGGGAGAGAGAGAGAGAGAATGAGTGTGGCTGCACTAAGGTCTGCTGCCACTGCAAGTGTGCTCCAGACACACGGGTCACTTTGTGGGTCTGGCTTTCTGTGGGCACTGGGGAATTGAACCCAGTCAGACAGGCTTGCAAGCAAGTGCCTTTAACCACTGGTCCATCTCCCCAGCCCAGCAATAGGGTTTTACTGTCTAGTTCTATTGGGCAACAAGAGTTCTGACAAATGCCTGTACTGTTTTGGGGGCTCCAGGTACTTCTCTTACCAACAACTCACCGGAAGGTATCCCACCCATAGCACTGGGATTTTCCTGTAACAATTTATGACTTGTTGGGGGCGTCACTAGCCACCCCTGAAAGATACTTCTGTGTCAACTTTCAAAATTATGTATTTTTAATTGACTAACAAAGTAGTAGGTTTTCATATGGCTTTTTCGTGTCTTTGGTTAACTCTCCCCCCATCCCCTTCTCTCTTCCATTCCCCTGCCCTAACCCCATTTAAATATTTTCACCCCAGAACTTTGCTCCTCTATTTACATATCTATTGTCTCCTCTTAAAACCATTTTAACTGATGCCTTAGCTTGGATTGCCTTAGCAAAATGCCATAGGCTAGGTGGCTGAAACAACAGACGTTTATTCTAGAGTCTTGGATGGTTCAGACCAAAGTGTCAACATGGTGGCACTCTGATGGGCACTCTTTTTTTTTCTTTTTCTGTGGATGGCTACCTTCTCTGTGGCAGAAAGAGACAAGGTTAGCAGTGCTAGCTACTGTGTGGGTACTAGTTTCCTTATGAGTGCATTACACTTGTGACCCATCTTACCTAATTACCTACAGAATCCCCCACTTCCCAATATGATCTCTGTGGAGCTGGGGATTTTTTTTTTTGTGTGTGTGTGCCTTCTGAGAGGGCAGAAGAGTTCAGTCCATGGCACTAGCTCCTGCCTCTGTGCGATGTGCACCCTGGGCCTGGCCTGGCTCTGTAGCCACCTCCCTGCAGTGTACATACATCTGTGGGACCTTCACAAGCCATGGGCTTTATAAAAAAGTAAGGCTTACTTTCCCCAGACCTCTTTGTGGTGTGGCCCCTTTCCACGTTCCTTTGTCCTCTGGTCAGTATGTGGACCCTGGAGTCCTCTCTGGGTCCCTGGCTCCCGACTGGGCTCCAGCCTCTCTCCTGCAGATTCCCTGGGCATTGGCTGCCACAGGCACTTAGAAACTGCTGTCGCTAAAAAGCACTGACATTTCACCTGGACCCACAAGGTAACTAAAAGCAGGGTGAGGATCTGACATCTTTGTCTTCACTTTACATCTGTTTCCCTTGTCTTAAAACTTTGGGTCAGGAGGCTGGAGAGATTGCTCAGTGGTTAAAGGCACTTGCTTGCAAAGCCTGAAAGCCTGGGTTTGAGTCCCCAGTACCCAGGCAAAGCCAGGTGCACAATGTGGTGCATGTGTCTGGAGTTCTTTTTTTTTTTTTTTTTCGAGGTAGAGTCTCACTCTAGCCCAGGCTGACCTGGGATTCAACATGGAGTCTCAGGGTGGCCTCGAACTCACAGCGATCCTCCTACCTCTGCCTCCCTAGTGCTGGGATTAAAGGCCTGCGCCACCACGCCCGGCAAGTGTCTGGAGTTCATTTGCAGCAGGCATGCCCATACTCTCTCTTTGTCTCCCTGTCTCTCTTTATTTCTCTCTCTTTCTCTTAAATAAATAAATAAGATACTAAAAAATCAAAAAACCTTTGGGTCAGGAACTGAGAGATGTTTCAGAGGTCAACTACACTTCCTGTGCAAGCAGGAGGGCCTGAGGGGGGCCGAGACTGCCAGAGTTTGAACCTCCAGAACCCAATTTAAACAGTGAGCAGGGCCATGCAAGCCTGTAACCCCATAAAACTATAACTCCAATCTCATGGGGAACACAGATCCAGGAATCATTGGAGCTGGAAGGGAACAAAGGAAAGTCCTAGCAAGTTCCAGGATCAGACTCTGGCTCAAGAACATGTGGAAGAGCAATGGAGCCAGGAATTGAACACTCAGCTCTGGCTGCAGAAGATGAATGCACCATGCTACAGACAAATGGAAGGAGCGTCACAAGGGCACATACATGTGTACACAGCACGCGTGCGCATGCACACTCACACACCAGCCAAACAAACAAACAATAGACATGTTAGCCACTCAAAGACTGTTTGTTCCAAACCTGTCTCACCCTCCTAAAAAGGTAAGAGTAGAAGTGGTGTCTTACTATCAGTTTATACCATGTTCTGCACCAGACACCTTCCCCAACCCAAAGATGCCAAAAAATCTTCTGTCATTGTCCTACACTTATAGTTGCCTTGGATTCCTGGAGCAGCGGAACCTTCCAGATGAGCTCAAACCCCCCACCCCCAAGCAGGGATAGTCATCTCTTGAGAAACTGATTGTCCCTTCAGTGACAACATTTGCATAATCAGAACTGTGACAGTGATCAACCAGTCTGCACTTAGACCAGAACTGCTTAGTTATATATGAAGATCTCTTGCCCTTTGCCCCAATTCTTCCTCTATTGAAACCTAAGCTCATGTCAGCACGTGGAAGATGGGCCGAGTTCCTTGTCATCCTCGTATAGCCATGCTGATTACAATACTGTCCTTTCTCTTCATCATGATGCCTATTTGCTTTTCTGTTTGGTTAGTGGACAAATCTGACATGTTGGAACTGTCAGGGCCACTGGTGCAAGGCAAGTAGCAAGGCCAGGCAGAGTCCATGCATCCTGAAACGCAAGGGCCTCACCTGGCTTTCTGGTAATTTTTATGATGCTCCACTTTGAGGATGCGCTGTGCAAATTGAATCTGGAGGCCAGCACCTGAGGACCTGCCTTGTGTCTCAGGGGTCTCAAGGTCACCCCTGGATGTGGCCATGCAGGCTGCAAAGGCACTCCTACATCTTTGGTTCAAGTTCTGCCTAGTGTCCATCCTTTTCCTCAAACTGAGTTCTGTGGCCTTAGGGCTTCTGGGTTGATCTCCTGGCTCTGTGTCTTTAAAAAGATAATTAATTAATTTTATTTATTAGAGAGAGAGAGAGAGAGAGAGAGTGAACCAGGGCCTCCTGCCACTGCAAACAAACTCCAGATGTATACATCACTCTGTACATCTGGCTTTATGTGGGTACTGGGGAATTGAACCCCAGGCCATCATCAGGCTTTGCAAGCAAGCACCTTTATTTGCTGAGCCACCTCTCCAACCCTGGGCACTGTATTTTGTGGCTTAATTTATCAAGAAAAATACCCATTGGTTTCTGGGCACCCTCAGAATGGTTAATCCCATGCCTCAGCTATGGGTTTTATTCTGTTGAGTCTAACATTGGTCAGGGCCTCAGATTGGCCCAGCTTCAGTTTAGGCACGGAAGTGAGTAGACACTCCAGGATGGGCAAGAGTTTTAGTTTTCCTTGTGGCTGTGGAGTCCAGGTCATGACTTTGCATGAACTATGAACTCCAATGAGAAAACCACATCTGTCTGTAGAGAGGTGCGGGGTTGGCGTTTTCCCTTTCTCCATAGCACTTTGCTGTACATTTTATAGAACAGAGGTGCTTAATAAAAATTGCTGACTGATTCACCGGGAAAAAGGTGGTCTAGACATGCCTTCTGGAAATGTCCAATAAGCCCCATTATTCCATCTTGTACTCAATTGTCATGGAATGGGCCTTTTGGCATTAATCCCAAAAGGGCAGTAAACAGAAGGTTGTAAAATTTTATTATCTCCAATCCTCCACCAAAGCCATGTCTTTGCCTCCATTCACATCTCTGCCTCATTGCTCCTGGGTTCACCCTGCATATAGCTGCTGGATCACACTAATAGCCCCTGGATCTTCATTTTCAACAATCAGGCTTGTTTCCAGGATAATTGAATCCAGTGGGGACACAAAGGGTGCAGAACACTTTGTAACTCTTGCTGTGAAAAGGGGAAAATAAAGAATTTACTTGATGGCATTTAGTTTTGGGGACACAGTTCATCGGGGTGTCTTTAGCTACTTGTGTCTCTGTGAAGAAATACAGGGGAGACGGCCTCGGACAGAAACTGCCGTGAGCACTCCTGGCAATGCGCTGGTTTAATTCACATGTTAAGTATTTTCAGGAGGGTCAAGTGCTCAAGGCCTGATGTTTTGTCCTTGGAGTGAAACTAGCTCAAATAAAAAGGAGATAATCAGGAGCTCCAACCTGGGATACACTTCAATGCTGATGGGGTTAGAGGTCCCCATTTTACAGGAAACCAATGTTCCAGCTCTGGGGCTCTGAGGAAAGATTCTGAAATGTGGGTAATTTCATTATGCAAAAGAAAGCTTAGGAAAAACTCTTCTTCCTAGGACATAGAGGGCTTATTTAAGGTTAAGTTGGAACTCTCTGACCAAATTTTTTTTATATAAAATTTTTTTGATAACATGTATTACTTGCATATGGCGTAAAGTGTGATATTTCAATTTATATAGTTAGTGTGGGCTAATCAGATCCAGTCTCCCTCCTCTATTCCTGTCCCTACCTTCAGTAATGACTACTTCACACTCAGGTTAACTTTTTTCGAAATTAAAAAAAAAATTATGAGATAGATAGATAGATAGATGAGAGAGAGAGAGAGAGAGAGAGAGAGAGAGAGAGAGAGAGAGAGAGAGAGAATTGGTGCGCCAGGGCCTCTTGCCTCTGCAGTTGACTCCAGATACATGTGCCACCTTGTGCGCTGTGTTTCCTTGTGTGTCTGACTCTGGGGAGTCGAACCTGGGTCCTTAGGCTTCACAGGCAAGTTCCTTAGCTGCTAAGCCATCTCTCCAGCCCAACTTTTTTTTTTTTTTTTTTTTTTTAGCTTCTACAGTTAAGGAGAACATTTGTTACTTGTCTTTCTATGTGTAGTTTACTTTAGTTTAGTACGTAATGTTCTCTACATTCACTCATTAGGCTGTGGATGAAGGGATTTCATTCTTTAGCACTCTTATTATCTATGCACTCCACTCTTTCTGTATCTACTCATTCAGTGACAAAAGATAGGTTGATTCCCCATCTTAGCTATTGTAACTACTGTCACAAATACTGGGTGTGCAGCAATCTCTTTGTTATGCTGAGTTCTTCTCATTTGGATATTTACTCAGGAGTAGGATAGCTAGGTTCTAGGGAAGAGTGATTTGGAGTGTTTTTAGGGACCTTCGCTAGTGTGCACCCTAATGGCTGTACTAATTTACTTTCCCACCAGCAGTGTATGAAAATTTCTTTTTCTTCACATCTGTTCCAGCATCTATTATTATTATTATTATTATTGTTTTTTACTTTGAAAAATAGCCATTCTACTTGGAGTGATAATGATTTTAAGCAGCTTTTCATATACTTCTTGGCCATTTGTATTTTTTTTTTCTGTCTAGTCAGATCATTCACCTAGTTGAAAACCAGATTATGTATTACTTACTTTTGTGTTGCTTTGACAGAATGCCTGAAGGAAACAACATAAAGAAGTAAATATTTATTGGTATAAAGTTTCAGAGGTGTCAGCCCATCATAGCAAGGAGAGCATGGCTGAATAGAGCGGTTCACTTCAAGGCTGCCAGGAGGGAGAGAGAGAGGAGGGCGGGGGCAGGGGCAGGGTACCCTCAGGATCCACCCTTCCTCCAGCTAACTTCCAAAAGTTTTCAGAACTTCTCAAAATAGCTCCACCGGTTGGGAACCTAGGCACATGAGATTATGCATGACATTTCATATTCAAACAAGATGCAAGTAAGATTACGTATTTTTTGTCATTAAGTTTTAGTACACACACACACTATGTCAAGTGAACAGTGAACAGTTGACAAATCTTCTCACCCACCCCACCTCATTTCTTCAATCTTCTGATTGTCTTCTTTGTCCCTCGGAGAATTTCCAGTTGGGTACAATCTTACTTGCCCATTCTTGCTGTTTCTTGTGCTCATGGGGTCCTATCCACAAAACCATTGCTTATAGTGATGCCTTGAAGTCTCATCAACAGTTGTCTGATTCCAGATTCCTCAGCTTAGACAAGATGATTTTCCAGTGAAGGAGCAGTGCATAGCAACCTGTCACCCACAGTAGGAGGTGGTGTCCATTCAATGGGTCCTATGCTAATGTGATGATTGACCATGATGGGTTTAGACTTAAAGTGGAAATAAACTTCTGGGCATGTTTGTTAGGGAGATTATAGATTAGGTTAAAGAAGGTGGGGAGACCCAACTTAAATATGGGTGGTACTATTCCATGGATTTGAAAGTCCCAGACTGCATCAACAGGAGAAAGCTAGTTAGCTGAGCATGAGCTTTTCTCACTCTTCTAGACTGCAGAAGTGATGTTGATGGGACTAGCAGCTTCATGCCCTGTTTGCCATGTCTTGTCTACCATGACTGAATGTTTCCCTCTAAACTGTAAACTGAAATAATTGCTTTCTCCCTTAGACTGCTTCTTTTCAGGTATTTTGTCATAACAATAACAAAAGTGACTAACACAGCTAATCACATGAATGGGTGGACACTGGATATCTTCTGGGTCTTAAAGAGCAAGTTCATAGATCCTCTGTAGAGAATGCTGGTCACTGGGGCTTCAAGGGGTGCAATGGGAGGTTTGCATCCTGAAAGATTATTTTTATTGACAACTTCCATAATTGTCCCACCCCCTTCTTTCCCCTTTGAAACTCCACTCTCCATTATATCCCCTCCCCCTCTCAATCAGTCTCTCTTTTGTTTTGATATCATGATCTTTTCTTCCTATTATGATGGTCTTGTGTAGGTAGTGTCGGGCACTGTGAGGTCATGGATATCCAGGCCATTTGATGTCTGGAGGAGCACGTTGTAAGAAGCCCTACCCTTCCTTTGGCTCTTACATTCTTTCTGCCACCTCTTCCACAATGGACCCTGAGCCATGGAAGGTGTGATTGAGATTTTTCAGTGCTGAGCACTCCTCTGTCACTTTGGTGCCTTCTGAGTCATTCCAAGGTCACTGCCATTTGAAAAGAGAAGGTTCTCTAACCAAAAGTGAGAGTAGCATTAATATATGGGTATGAACATTAAGAGAAGTGCTTACTGGGCAGTTTGGTGAGCATAGTATATACATTTAGCCAGACACCAGCAGACGTTACACCCCTAGGGCTCATGACTACCCCTGTTGTAGGTTTTCAATATCAGGGATGTCTTCCCTCCCATGGAGCTGGCCTCCAGTTAAATCAGAGGTCGGTTCATTTCCCCCATAAAAGACATACCACTATTGCACCCGTTGGTTCATTTGGCCTGGCTGCAGTGTCCACTGTTGAGTATCTTCACTGGTGATTTATCTCTCTCCCACTGAACTGCATGAAGTGTGAATTTTTCCAGCTTTCTGTCAGCTGGTCTACATGGAGGAGGTTTTCAGCTCAGCTTTAGCAGGATTTGTCAGTGACCTTGTAGCCCAAGTATGTGGAGTCTTCAGCAATAGGGTCTCACCGTCTGTTCCTGGTGGGAAGCCAAGGGCCTCAGCAATGGGCTGTAATGTTTTGGGGGCATCAGGGAACTCCCTGGCTAACAACTCACTGTAAGGTATCCCATCCCTGGCACTGAAAAATTTCTAGTAACAATCTATGGCTCTGAGTGTTCCATTGTCCAAAAATGTAGGTTTCCATATGACTTATTTATATCCTCTTAGATTTTGATTAACTCTCCCTCTACTTTTCCTTTACTCAATCTCATTCCCTGACCTCACTTAGGCCTTTTCACCCCCATTAGTCTGTTCTTCTACTTACATATATGCAATACCATCCTATTAAGTCCCCCCTCCCTCCCTTTCTATTCCCTTTATATCTCCTTTCTAGCTTACTGGCCTCTGCTACCGAGTTTTCTTCCTACTCACATAGAATTCCAATCATTTGTAGCTAGGATCCACATATGAGAGAGAACATGTGATGTTTGGCTTTCTGAGCCTGGGTTACCTCACTAAGTCTAATACTTTCCAGATGCATCCATTTTCCTGCAAATTTCATAAATTCATTTTTCTTCCCTATTACCTCATAGAAACAGAACCAACATAGTGACATCTCATACTATGTCCCAGAGAAATGGTCCCTGGAAGGTTAACAGCAGGGCTGCTGTGGTGGTTTGAATCAGATGTCCCCTGTAAACTCATGTGTTTTAAGTAAGCATTGACCCCCAGCTGGTGGTGACTTGGGAGGTGGAGCTTTGTTGGAGCAGGTATGTTGCTAGGGGTGTTATAACCCAAACTTCCCCCTTGATAGAGCTCTGCACACTTTCTTGCTGCTGTTTTCTACCTGCTTTGGCAAAACCCCATGCCCAGCCTCTGTTCTACCACTCTTTCCCTGCTGTGCTGAAACTTCCCCTCAGGACTGTAAGCCAAGATAAACTCTTTCCTCCTATTAGTTCCTTTTAGTTGGGCGTTTTGTCCCAGAAATGAGAAGATAACTACAACAGATTCTCATAAAATCATGCCTTTAAAGATGGAGGAGAAATCTTCATCACATGGATGGGTCCAGACAGTTTAATTATTACTACCCAAACACCATATTTAAAAAGATGAGATTTAGGGAATTACACTTTCATGTGCAATTTTCCTTACTGGCTAGCTATAGTATACAGAGGGAACCAGAGACACTTCTGCAAAGCGAAATGCTTTCTTAACTCATTTAACCATGTCCATTAATTAGTTTTAGTATCAACAGAGTTAAAATGAGCCATGAAATTAGAACAAGATTAAAGTAACCATTTCCTTTATTTAGTAGCTGCACTCACAGAATGAAGCTCAAAGAAATAGATGAGGCTGGGATATAGCTTAGTGACAGAACACTTGTCTAGTATGTCCAAGGTCTTGAGTTTGATCCCAAGCACTGTTAAATACATAAAAGTAGACTAAAGATAGAAGATATCTTAAAAACACAAATGGAACCACACAAGTATACTCATAATTTAAAAGAATAACTGATAAGATTTTTAAAACAGAATTTTAGATTTTTTTTTTTCTCTCATGATCCTTGGATTTTCAGGTATGGTGGTGTTACCTGCTAGACGTTGGGCACTTGAACTATAGAGACATACTTTACAATCCAGAGGCCGTTTGAAGACTTGGTACTTAGGAATCTTAAAGCACAAAATAAAGTCTGTCAAGACCTTTTAGAAAATTAGCATAGGAATTGTACTTATTTATGAGGACAGTGCAATGTTTTGATCCATGCATATGTTGCAGATTGATCAAATCAGGGTAATGAGCATGTCTACCACACCTAACTTTTATAATTTCTTTTTAAAAACATCTTTATTTATTTATTTGCAAGCACAGGGAGACAGAGAAGAGACAGACAGAGAGAAAGAGAAAGACTAGGCCTGCCAGGGCTTCTAGCCACTGCAGATGAACTCCAGATGCAAGTGCCAATTGTGCATCTGGCTTTACGTGGGCACTGGAGAATAGAACCAGGATCCTTAGGCTTTGCAGGCAAGTGCTTTAACCACTGAATAATCTCTCTAGCACCTTTATCATTTTTTACATATATTTTCTACCCAGTTCAGAGTTGAACTCATATTTTTTATGAGAGAGTGAAAGAGAGAGAGAGAGAGAGAGAGAGAGAGAGAGAGAGAGAGAGAGAATGAGAGAATTGGCACACCAGGATCTCCAGCCACTGTAATCAAACTCCAGATGGTTGTGCCACCTTGTGGGCATGCATGACCTTGCATCTGCATCACCTTGTGCATCTGGCTTATGTGGGATCTGGGGAGTTGAATGTGGTCCTTAGACTTCTCAGGCAAGCACCTTAATCACTAAGCCATCTCTCCAGCCCCTGTTTATCATTCCTTTATGATGACTGTGTTCTTCTAGCTGTTTTGAGATATATAATACAATGCATGGTTATTAACTATGCAGAAGGTCAGCAGTCAATTCCTACAGGGTTATCTCTGGGAACTTATCATCTATTATGTGCATGTATCCATATAACATTTGGGAATTTTTAAGCCTGGGATGATGTATAAGTTACTTTGTCATTAGTACCACGAAACAACTTAAGGAAGAAGGATTTATTTTGCATTACATTATGAGGGGACACAGTCCATTGCTGCAGGACTGTAAGGTGTCCTGATCATAATACCTCCACAGACAGGCAGGAGACAGAGAGAGAACAGGAAGTAGGACAGGGCTATCAAACCTGAAGGCCCACCTCTAGTGACTCAGTGCTTCTAGCAAGTCTCTACCTCCTAAATGGTGCATAATCTAAAACTGCACCAACAGTTGAGGACCAACTGTATTAACACGTGAGCCTAAAAAGGACATTTCTTATTCAAATTACAAGAGATTACCATATTGTTTATTGCCCCAGCTGGGCCACCTTTGAACAAAAGGAGAGGCTGCTAATAATTAAATGGGGGTGTGGTGGTTCGAACTAGGTGTCCTCCATAAACTTATGTGTTCTTAATGCTTACTCTCCAATGGGTGGCAATTTGGGAGGTGGAGCCTTGCTGGAGGAGGTGTGCTCCTGGAATGGACCATGAAATTTATTAGTCCCTTGCTTACCAGTGTTAGTTGGCTCACGTTCCTACTGTTGTGTACTTGATGTTGGCCAGGAGGTGATGTCCACACTCTGCTCTTTCCCTTGCCATCATTGAACTTCCCCAATGAAACTATAAGCTGAATAAAAAAACTTTCCTCCCATCAGCTGATTTTTGGTTGGGTGCTTTATCCCAGCAATGGCAAGGTGACTGCCGTAGGGGGACAGCACGTATCACCTGGGAGCTTCGAATGGTCTTTCTATAGGTTGGATAACAGCCCAGCCATGGCCTCTGCTTTCTTTGCCTCTGCCTCAATAACTCTAACTATGCAATGTTATTGAACATAATTTTGTTTTACATGTGGGTTGTGTGTGTGTGCACAAGTGGACATATGTGTGCCTGTGTGTGGAGTCATAGAACATTTTTGAGTATTGATCCTAAGGAATGCCATCTAGCTTTTTTCTGTTGTTTTTGAGACAGGGTCCCCCATTAGCTGGGAACCCACTTCATCAGGCTAGATTGGTTGGGCATTAAGCCCCAAGGATCTCCCTGCCTCTGTCTCCCCAGTGCTGGGCATCTGGCATTTAAAAAAGAAGTATGTGTGTGTATGGGCATGCACATGCCATTACACATGTGTGGAGGTATGAGAACAATCTTGGGGTCTTTGCCCTCTCCCTCCATCCTGCTTGAAATAGGGTCCCCCTTGATATTTTGTCTTGCTGATCCAATCTCCGTGTGCTGGTCTAAATGGCCTGGGGACTCCTGAAGTCTCCTAGCTGTGCCTCCCATTACCATAGGCATGATGGGATCACAAATGCACACACCACTGTGTCTGGCTTTGTGTGGGTGCTTGGGAGTTGAAGTTGGGCCAGCAGGCTTGCAAGCAAGAACCTTTAACCACTGAGCCATCTCCTCTGCCTACACCTGGCATTTTTTTAAAATGTAGATTCTGGCAATCAAACTTAGGTTCTCATTCTTTCAAGGCAAGTCTTTACTCACTGGGCTATCTCCCCAGTGCAAAATTTAAAAATCTATTTTTCATTTTTGGCACTGTCATACATGTATAAATGTATTATGTTTATTCTCTCCTCCTCAATTACCCTCACCTCCCACCAAACCCTTTTATTCCCAATTGATCCCTATCCCACATTTATGGTTTTTTTTTTTTTTGACCCACTGAGGTAAATCAGGGTTGCTTGCATATCAGAGGTTATTTACTGGAGAATGGAAAATTTACCAATGACTACACCACTGAAGAGCATGACTCCCCCTCTATGACTCCAACAACTATGAGCTGCCATTAGCTACTCTGGGAGTGTGGGGTCTTATGAACCCTTCCCCCATCCATGATGCAGTATGGACAGGTTCAGTCTTATGCAGGAAACCACAGCTACTATGAGTTCATGAATGTAATTGCTGTGCCATACCCAGAAGACTGCATTCTGTAGCCCTCTTTCCTGTTCTCCTGGGTTTACATTCTTTCTGCTCCCTCGTCCTTGACGTGCCCTGAGCCCTGGAAGGAGTGAGTTAGACATCCTGTCTAGCGCAGTGTTTTTCAATGAATTAAATCAGGCTTAAAAGCACAAACATTGAATCAGACTTCTCCAAAGATTGAGCTTTGCAGCAGCTTGGTGGGCCTGGAAGTTCAAACGTTGAAGTGGTCTTGCCATGCTTTAGAGAATGTTAAAATCCTTTTTTTTTTTTTTTCTGAGAAGAAGGGCTTTGAAGGGAAAGTTAGGAAAGGCCCAGAGAAGCATTTGACTTTCTGAATTTTCCCAAGTCTGGCCAGCCACTTGTGTCCCTTTCCCTGGTAACACGCTGTCAGGAGGGTTACTTCATTTTTTCTGGCCCCTGTGCAGCTCAGGCCACCCAGTGATGCACAATCTCTGAATCCTCACTTGAGCCAAGTGACAAGGTTGTGTAAGTCTGTGTCTCAGATGAGGATACTATATTCACTGAGGACCCAGAAGGAACCCGGGTCAGCGGAAAGGCTTGAGCCAGACCTTATATAAGAAACTGCATTTCTTTCTACTCCATTTCCCATCTGCCTTCTTTGAGGCTTAGTGTGCAGCAAAATCAGAACCTTCACATCACAAAGATGAAACCTGGAAACCTAGAATGAGTATGGGAGGCAGGGACACGCAAGGGCCATCTGTGGTGTTTTGCCAATGTGTCCCCCCCCGCCCCCCATAGCCAACAACATCAGATCCTGCAGACACTCAGGTAATATAGTTGTCCTTTGGTGTCCCTGGTATCCAGCATGGATAGTAAAATCCATGGATGCTCATAGGACTTACACAGAACCTATGCATATCCTAAATTATTGTTACATTGCATTTTTAAGGGAGTGATGACAAGAAAAACTGTACATGATCAGTACAGACATATTCTGTTTTAAATATATATATATATATATATATATATATATATATATACACACACACACACACATACATATGTATTTATTTCTTTTTCTTTTCTTTTTTTGAGGTAAGGTCTTGCTTTAGCCCAGGCTAACTATGTAGTCTCAGGATGGCCTTGAACTCATGGCGATCCTCCTACCTCTGCTTCCGAGTGCTGGGATTAAAGGTGTGCACCACCACACTGGGCTAAATATATATCTTTTCAGCCAGGAAGAAAAACAGAGTTATGCTCATTGCATAAAAATGGATGCACCTCAAGATAGTCATATTAAGTGAATTAAGCCAGTCTTAGAAAGACAAATATATTTTCTCTCATTGCATTTCCTTTTTTATTTTTTGAAAGATTCATTTTTATTTATTTATTTTATTAGAGAGAGAGAGAATGGGCATGCCAGCGCCTCTGGCCACTGCAAACAAACTCCAGATGCATGTGCCACCATATGCATCTGGCTTTTGTGGGACCTGCAGAATCGAATTTGGGTCCTCAGACTTCGCAGGCATGAGCCTTAACTGCTAAGCCATCTCTCCAGCCTGCATTTTCTTTTTCAAATGTCCAGGGAATTTCCCTGTTTCTACTTCCTGAATGCTGGGATTACAGGCAGGCTGCCACACCCTTCCCCAGCATCTGTGTGGGGGCTGGGTCCAGCGCTGTGCCCATGAGCCTGGGTCGTTTCAATTTAAAGAAAGGAATAACCGCTGTGTACTTCCGCCTTTCCTGCCTGACGCAGATGTTGCATACGCCTGTGGACGCAGCCACATGGGGGTGCATAGCACACACACAGCTTCAGCTGGTGCATTTTGTAAATCTAGTTGCGCGTGTGTGTTGTGCATGTGCACACACACTCATGTATGCACTCTTGTGCATGCACACCTACCAGGGGCTGGAGGGGCTCAGAATCACAGGAGGCCATCCAGCTCTTTATTTGGGTGTAAATGGCCACCGTCTCCCACATGTATGTCAATTTATAAAACACAGTGTTCTGCACATGTGCGATTTCCTGCCCCACATCTTTATTTCTCAGCCACTTGCTTTCAGACTTGGAAAAGCTGCATTCAATGTTGAAAACTAAGTTCACACCATGCTGGGTATTTAAAAACCTGGCATCTGATGCCTGAAGTGTGACAAAAAAAAAACCACATTTCTTTATTCCTTTTGTGGGTACCAAATGCTGAGAAAGTTTTTCTTCACTAACTGGGAACACAGGAGACTGACAAAGGAAGAGGATGCCTCTGTTGTGTACTTGGAAGAGATCCCTGGTGTTTCAGCCATGAAACAGTTCATTAAAGTTTGGGCTTTGTAGCCAAGTGGTCCAAGTGTTTAGTGACAGGGATGATCTTTTGAAAAACGATGGCTTGCATGCAGTAGGTAAAAACAGACTTATTTGAATTCTTTAGCAAAATATGTATTTATTTATGCATTTTAAGGCTTATATAACAAAAGCACCCCCCCCACACCCCACTGGAGAGAATCAGAGGTGAAGGAAGGCAGGCAGCAGGATGACAAAAATGGGCAGGTTATTTCACAGAAATTATTACATTTGGCCTTCTGTTTTGTCCTCATGGCTAAAGCCAACTCTGCAAGGAGAATAAAATCCTTTCAAAAGCAAAAACTGCATTTTTACGGAGCATGTACAACCTTTTAATTTCCATTATTCCTTAATAATGTACATCACAACTATTTACATAGTGTTTATTTGGTATTAGAGATTTCAAGTCATTTAGAGCTTATTTAAAGAGTAGGGTTGAATGTGCCTAAGTTCTGGACAAATGGTGCTCTTTTTTGATGTGTTTTAAATCCTATTTTGATCAAAATCCCTTCTCATTACTTTCTTCTACCCCCTCCCCCACTTTTCCCACTGCACCCCTTCTTTCCAACTAGTCCTTCTTCCATTTTGATGGCTCTTTCTTTTTTGCTTTTTGCCCTCTTTCATCACCATGATGGCATGTTTATGGGCCTGAATTGTGCATGTCTTATGCAGGTAAGGATAGTCCCTGTGAAGTCATGACTGCAACTGTCACTTTGTGTTTGGCTCTGACATTCTTTCCGCCATCTCTTCTGCTGTGCTCCTGAAGCCGTGGAGGGAGTGATCGAGATTTCTCAGTGCTGAGCACCCCACTATCACTTCTTCTCCGCACTTTGGTGAGCTTTGAATCTCCTCAGCAGTTGTTGCCGTTTGCAAAAAGAAGCTCCTCTGCCCCAAATTAGATCAGCACTAATCTATGGGTATAAGCATAAATATTGAGAGGGCAATTTAAGGGACACCATGTATCCATTTAGCCAAACAACAGTAGTAGTTTCCTCCTTACGGTCTATGACCTCCCCAGCCATAGGTGTTTGACTAGATTTTCAGTACCAGACAGAGATGAATTTCCTCCTGTGAGGTGGGCCTCAAATTCAATCAGAATGGGTTACAGTTGGTTACCCCCATTACTGCACTTTCCCTTCTTCCCTCTCTCCCTTTCTTTCCCTCTCCTTGTCTTCCCTTCCTTTCTTTCATGCCAGGGATGGGACCGAGGGCTCATTGACTCTAGACAAGCGCACTGCTAGTCTGTTGCATCGCTAGTCGTACTGTATCCTTTTACACAAGGGGCATATATTTTTTTTATGGGAGGTGTGGGTTGTTCTGGAGCCACAGGGTACAGATTCTGAGGGAGAGACATTCAAGTTCATTTGAGGCCTCTGTTGCACCAGACATGAATTTATCAGCATTTTACTACAAGGTAAAAGCCTTCTTTCTTAATTTTTCCTTTCCCTTCTTTCCGCATGTGGGAACCCACACTAACGGGGCCTCGCGTCTCTCACTCTTATCATGCTTCCTTTGATGACTTGCTTGAGCTTCTAAGTCCCTCTGACGTGCCATGCACCTCCAGAGGAACTGCCTGACATAAGCACACATCCTCCTCAGTCACCTCATGAAAACATAGATGCTGATTCAGCACGTTGCTCTGACCCTGGGCTTCTCCATTTCCAGCCAGCTCCTGGGCATCCTGTGGACCCCTCACTGAGCAGGGAGACACTCAGTGGACACCATGTGGTACTTTGTTCCACAAGACTTATTTTATGTGGCTATTTCCAAACAGCATGTAGCATGAAGGAGAAAAGAATTTGTCAGGTTCATTTTTGTTTCTCCTTAAGTGGCCTACCCAGGGCAATGCGAACAGTTTTAAAGAAGAAAATTAGAGAAATAACCTCCTGCCCAAAATATCTTATGGAAAATTTTGTATTTGTAGAGGCAAAATCTCAACTCATAATGGGCTAAAACTGTAAAGATGAATTTCGGGGCTGGAGAGATGGCTTAGCAGTTAAGGCGCTTGCCTGTGAAGCCTAACCGCTCATGTTCAACTCTCCAGATCCCACATAAGCCAGAAGCACAGTGACACAAGCACGGCAAGGTCGCACATGCGCACAAGGTGGAGCAAGCTGGAGTTTGATTGCAGTGGCTGAAGGCCTAGGGCGCCAGTTGTCTCTCTCTTTCACTCTCACTGTCTCACATAAAAAAAGGCCAGCCTGTTAGGCTTGCCTTAAAAAAACACATATAAAGGTGAATTTTTTTAGAGTTATAATAGCTCAGAAAATAAGTTAATGAAAGACGATTTATAAAGACAGTTTTCCCAGTGCAGTGTTGGGCATCATCTACAGTAACAGCCTTATTTTAAAGCTGTTGTACAGCAGACACGCACAATTTAAAGACATCTTCCCCAGTTCTCGTGTATTCTGTAGATCAGGCACTGCCAAAGGTAGACAGACAAGGATAAGGGAGTGTGCATGAGTCAGCTTTTCATTGCTGTGCCAAGATACGTGAGATAACCAGTTTAAAAGGAGGAAAGACTGACTTTGATAAATTATTTCAGGAGTTTCAGTCCAAGATCACTTGGCTGCGTTGCTTTTGGGCCTGTGGCAAAGTACAGTAAAAAGTATATGGTGGAGGAGGGGCTCACCTCAAGGGAGCCATGAAGCAGAGACAGGAAGTGTGTGGTGGAGCAGGGCTCACCTCAAGGGAGCCATGAAGCAGAGAGACCGGAAGTGTGTGGTGGAGGAGCAGCTCACCTCAAGGGAGCCATGAAGCAGAGAGACCGGAAGTGTGTGGTGGAGGAGCAGCTCACCTCAAGGGAGCCATGAAGCAGAGACAGGAAGTGTGTGGTGGAGGAGCAGCTCACCTCAAGGGAGCCATGAAGCAGAGAGACCGGAAGTGTGTGGTGGAGGAGCAGCTCACCTCATGAGAGCCAGAAAGCAGAGATAGGAAGTGTGTGGTGGAGGAGCAGCTCACCTCATGAGAGCC